>CM060940.1:642034918-643321168 GCA_030765085.1 Allium cepa | reverse complement strand
TGTATAAAGCGCTTACGGGCTCAAACAGGCTTCTAGAGCTTGGTACAGAAAAATTGATCCATATTTTATAGAAATTGGATTCTCCTAAAGTCCAAATGAGGCTGTCTTGTACATCAAAAGAGATGGTGGTAATATCTTGATCATTTCACTCTATGTGGATGACTTGATTATTATTAGGATTAACGAGAAGTTGATTTTGGAGTTTAAGCAGCAGATGATGCAAGATTTTGAGATGTGAGACCTGGGAATAATGAAGTATTTTTTGGGTTTGGAGATTGACAAGACAGATGGAATTTTTATAAGTCAAAGGAGTTATGCAGAAAAAATGTTGTAGAAATTTAGAATGCAGAGTTGCAAGCAGGTTACAATCCAGATAGTCCAGCAGTGTTTCACAATAGCTGAAAATGGAGTAAAACCTACGGATGCTCATTTATACAGAAGAATCATTGGGAGTCTTATGCATCTCACTTCAGCAAGACTGGATATCATGTATGCAGCAAGCTATTTATCAATATTTATGCAAAATCCAAGTGAAGAACACATGATTGGAGCAAAAAGGATTCTGAGATACATCAAGAGAACTTCAAACTATGGGATTTAGTTTAAGGTTGAAGAAAATCAAGTCAAGTTGGAAGGATTCATAGATAGCAATTGGGTCGGTTCTCAGACAGACATAAAGAGCACATCAGGTTATGCGTTTTGGTTATGCAAAGGAATTTTTTTCTTGGCTTTCACACAAACAAGAAACCATGGCACAATCTACCGCAGAGGCAAAATATATCACAGCTTCATTGGCGATTAACCATGTTGTTTGGTTGAGAAGGATTTTGGAAGACTTGGGATTTCAACAATCAGAACCAACTGTGATCAATTCTGACAGCAAAACTGCAATTGCTATGTCGAAAAATCTAATTATGCACCGAAGGATGAAGCACATCAAGATCAAGTTTCATTTCATTAGGGAAGCGATCGATAATGGAGTTGTTGAATTAGTCCATTGTTTAAATGATGAGCAAATTGCTGATGTTTTTACTAAAGCGCTGCAAAAGAACAAATTCGAGAAGCTTCGAGATGAGATTGGCGTCTGAAGAAGTAATCTTCACGAGGGAGATTTAAAATGAAGATTACAAATTAAGATCTCAGAATGTTCCAATAAGTTGAAAAGTTTTATTCGTCTTTCTAAGAGTCGGTCAAATGTATTGGTTCAAGTAGTCAGTCATTAAATAAGTATTAGGAAAGTTGAATGGTTTATTAGTCTAATATATATATATATATATATATATATATATATATATATATCTTAGTATGTAAGAAGAAAGCACTGCAGATCATCTGATATATGATATAATCTATTTCAAACCTTCAACAGATCATAGGGATTGGTGTCAACCCCTATAGGGGGTCGGTGCCAATCCTTATTCTTCGAGGATAGGGATCGACGACCCCTGGTGGTGGTCCCCTATGATGCCTTCTTCTTGTGTCCTGAGTTGTTCTACAATGTTACCTAGGTGAAATGTGGTGGTCCCCTATGATGCCTTCTTATGTCCTGAGTTGTTCAACAATGTTACCTAGGTGAAATTTGGAGATATCGATCGATTTCCGTTGGGTGGGGATACCGAATTAAGTGTCCATAGACACAGTGATCCATCCGAACCCCTGCCTAGAGGAAGGGATAGATACTGATCCTTGCCTATGGAAAGTATCAATCCATACTTAGCCATTTTTGGGATGTCATTTTTCTGAATCGACTTGACTATCATACATAGCCTTATTTATACCTGATTTTTGAACCTCGTAATCATTCCTCCAGGCTTCATGCCTTGACAATCACGAAATCCGTTTAGTTAAATATGTCCATATATTACCCGGTTAAAAGGCGGGTTAACAGAGATATATTTACATTATGTAAACGAGTACATATGCACATCCAGGTGGACATGCATTTAATCACAACGTGCATGCGTTTTTAGTGGTACCCGTGAAAGTAGATTTGATAGTAGCATCCCCATATTTGAACTTCGCCTAGCAGAAGCCACTAATTTTTTGTTCAGACTACAATAACTTCTTCATACTAACTCGAAATCAGGCGAGACTTCTACCGATGGACTCCTATCTAAATTATAGACAATAAAAAATACTCGGATACTTCATCTAGTGAACGTATACGGTAGTTCACCATGGTGACTTATAGTTGTACTTAGAAAATAACAGGCTACATCCTCATATTTGAACTCTATCTAGACAGAAACCGCTATTTTTTGTTCATGGTGCAATAACTTCTATATACTAACTCGGAATCGAACGAAACTACGAGCAATGAACTCCCACCTAAATTGCGGACAATATGGTATAAATACTTCAGCTTATGAACGTATACCGTAGTTCTCAATGGTGATTAATAGTTTTGGTTAGAAAATAATAGGTTATATCCCCACTTCAACGCTCACTGTAGTTCTCCATGGTAATTAATAGTTGACCTAGAAAATTATATGCTACATCCTCATATTTGAACTCCGCCTACGTAGAAGCTGCTATTTTTTTCTTCAGACTGCAATAACTTCTTCATACTAACTTGAAATCATGCAAAACTTTGACCGATGAACTCCCACCTAAATTACGAATAATATAATACACTCGGATACTTCATCTAGTAAATGTATATCGTAGTTCTTTATGGTGAATAACAGTTGTACTTAAAAAATAACGGGCTACATCCCCGTATTTGAACTCTACCTAGGCAGAAGGCCTATTTTTTATTCACGCCGCAATAACTTCTTCATACTAGCTCGAAATCGGACGAAACTGCGACCGATGAACTCCCACCTAAATTACGGACAATATAGAACACTCGAATACTTTAGCCTATGAACATATATCATAGTTTTCCATCGTAATTAACAGTTGTACTTGAAAAATAACATGCTATATCCCCACTTCAACGCTCATTGTAGTTCTTCATGGTGCCTAATAGTTGTACTTATAAAATAACAGGCTACATCCTCACATTTGAACTCCGCCTAGGCAGAAGCCGCTATTTTTTATTCTTCAAACTGCAATAACTTCTTCATACTAACTCGAATTCAGACAAAACTTCGACCGATGAACTCCTACCTAAATTACGGATAATATAATACGCTCGGATACTTCATCTTATGAACACGCACTATGGTTTTTTATAGTGATTAACAGTTGTACTTCGAAAATAACAGGCTACATTCCCGTATTTGAACTCCGCGTAGGCAGAAGCCACTATTTTTTTGTTCATACTACAATAATTACTTCATACTAACTCAGAATCGGATGAAATTTCAACCGATGAACTCTCACCTAAATTATGGATATAATGATACACTCGGATACTTCATCTTGTGAACACACCGTAGTTTCCATAGTGACTAACAGTTGTACTTAGAAAATAACAGGCTATATCCCCACTTCAACGCTCAATGTAGTTCTCCATGGCGACTAACAGTTGTACTTAGAAAATAACAGACTACATTCTCATATTTGAACCCCGTCTAGTGGAGAAGCCGCTATTTTTTTGTTCAGACTGTAAAAACTTCTTCATGCTAATTCAAAATCCAGCAAGACTTCGACTAATTAACTCTTACCTAAATTACGGACAATGCGGAACACTTGGATACTTCATCTTATGAACGCACGGTATAGTTCTCCATAGGGACTGACAACTGTACTTAGAAAATAACAAGCTAACACATCCTCATATTTGAACTCCGCCTAGCGTAGAAGCTGTATTTTTTTATTCAGACTGCGATAACTTCTTCATACTAACTCAGAATTATGCGATACTTCGAACGATGAACTCTCACCTAAATTACGGACAATATGGTACGCTCAGATACTTCATCTTCTGAGTGCACATTGTAGTTCTCCATGGTGATTAACAGTTGTGCTTAGAAAATAATAGGCTATATCCCCACTTCAACGCTCACTGTAGTTCTCCAAGGTGACTAATAGTTGTACTTAGAAAATATCAAGCTACATCCTCATATTTGAACTCCGCCTAGGCAGAAGCCGCTATTTTTTCTTTTGACTGCAATAACTTCTTCATACTAACTCGGAATCGGGCAAAACTTCGATCGATGAACTTCCACCTAAATTACGACAATATGGTACACTCGAATACTTTATCTTGTGAGCGCACACTATAGTTCTCCATGGGCACTGACATATTACTTAGAAAATAACATGCTACCACATTCCCATACTTGAACTACGCCTAGTGCAGAAGCCGCTATTTTTTTTGTTCGGACTACAAACAACTTCTTCATACTAATTCGAAATCCAGTGAGACTTCGACCGATTAACTACCACCTAAATTACGGAAAATACGAAACACTCGGATACTTCAGCTTGTGAATGCATACTGTTGTTCTCCATGGGACCCGACAGTTGTACTTATGAAATAACATGCTACTACATACTCATATTTGAACTCCTCCTAGCGTAGAAGCCGCTATTTTTTTGTTTAGACTGCAATAACTTCTTCATAATAACTCAAAATCAGGCAAAACTTCAACCGATGAACTCACGCCTAAATTACGGACAATGTGGTACACTCGGATACTTTATCTTATGAACGCACACGGTAATTCTCCATGATGACTAATAGTTTTACTTAAAAAATAATAGGCTATATTTCCATATTTGAATATCATTTCTCTATGAGATGTAAAAGGGTATATTTAGAATTTCAAAAAAACGCCGAGTAAATCTACCCAATGAATTATCTTTATTAGCAATAAAGATTTATAATTTCTATACCTTCCTTATTTTTAAACTTACAAACCACTTTCCAATTTACAAGGTATTTAGAGCTACTATTTGGATTATCTTCACTCCATAAAAAGTCTCTCCTAATTTTTCTAGTATTATCAATTATCCACGTAGGAAAACGATAAAACGGCATCCAATAAATGGGTAATGTAGACAAAACTGAATTAATAAGGACAATCCTACCGGTTCTCGATAAGAATTACCATTCCATTTAGCAATTGATTAATTTTATCTATAATGATATTCCAATCGTCATATTTAAGTTTTTGTGGTCTAATTAAAAAAGCTAAATATTCTATAAAAAAAATCATTGTTTTACAATTCAATATGTGTGCAATTTGATTTTCAATATTGTCTATATCATTTAATATTGAAACCAAGCTTTAGCCAAAATTAATCTTTAAGCCAGAATGAAGTTCAAAACTGTATAAAATAAATTTGAGTGTAATAATAATTAGGCAAATGAGATTTAAAAATTATAGTATCATCTATAAATTGTAAAACAGAAAGGTCATTACTAGTATCGTATTACTAGTAGCTAGTTTAATAATTCTAAAAATAAAACCACGGCTAAATTGAATAATAAAGGTGACAATGGATCCCCTTGTCTAAGTTCACGTTTTGATTGAATTTTATTTCCTAATATACCATTAACCATAATACTAGAATTACCTATTTTAAGCAATGACATAATCCATCCTACCCACCTAACACTAAAACCTCTAGCCAGTGATGCATCTTTGAGAAAAACCAAATCAATTGAATCAAAAGCTTTAGCAAGATTAAGTTTTAAAAGTGCACAAGTGATACTATTTTTGCAACTGTAGTTAATATATTTTTGAACTACTGCTACACCATCTGTGATATTCCTATCCTTAATGAAAGTTGTTTGAGTGTTGTCTATTAACGTTCATTTTAGTATTTAATCTATTAGCTAAAACCTTAGAAGTGGTTTTAAAAGAAAATTTTAGTAATGAAATAAGTCTAAAATCTTCTAATTGATTAGCACCTAGTTTCTTATATAACAAGATCACATTTGCGTAGTTAAATCTACCTAACTGTAACGAACCGTCATAAAATTCACTGAACATTTTTTAACTATATCTTCTTTTAACACATTCCAAAAAGTTTTAAAAAATAAAATAGGAAATCCTATGGACACATAACTTTATCATTAGGAATATCCTTTGTAGCCTTCACAATTTCCTCCTTTGTGAATGGATCATCCAGCCCTACTAAAACAACCTTAGTATCCCCAGTGTAAAGTTCATCCCAATTAGCTTTAATTCTATGTTTACTTGTAGTTCCAAAATATCTCTATAATAATTAATAAACTCATTATTAAGTTATGTTTGATCAAAAATCTCAATATCATTTATTAAAATAGAATAATGATATTACTACATTTTCTAACATTAACAACTTTATGAAAAAAAGTTAGTGTTAATATCGCCCTCATCCATCCATTGAACTCTGGATCTTTGTTTCTACATCACTTCTTCTTGTATATTAATTTTATTTAAATCTTCTTTTAAATTTGAAGGAACGTTTTTTTTTAAATATTCAAATTTCTAAAATCCTCAATTTTATTTAAATTTAGGATTTCATCGATTAGTTTTTCCTTTTTAAATTTAATGTTACCAAAAACATCCTTACTCCATTTTTTGAGAAACAATCTTAAATCTCCAAGTTTTCTAACTAAAACTTTTGTTATATTACCCGAAAATTTACAATTGTAAGTATTCATGGAAAGCCATTTTTTCAACTAAATTCTTAAAATTATTTTCTAACAACCATATTTTTTAAATCTAAAATTTTTATTCCCAATATTAAAGTTAGTACAAGAAATAATTATTGGACGATGATCCGAATAGATAATCGAAAGCCCTACAACCTTACAAGTTGAAAATTTGTCCTCGATTTCATCACTTATAAAAAATCCGTCTGACAAAGCCATCAATGGATTTCCTCTGTTATTTGACTAAGTAGATTGTCTTTTACTTAGTTTTATCTCAATTAAATTACAATTAATAATAAATTGGTCAAATTCCTCCGTTGCACCAAAATCTCCTTCTCTAGGGGATCTTTCATCCAAAATTCTAGTCACATTAAAATCACCCCGTATAACCCATGGTCTTGAAACGAGTGTTTTAAATTCTAAACATTCATTCCATAGAACCCTACGATCTATTTTGAATTTGGCTCATAAACATTTGTAGTGTTAAGATTAGAATCATCACTAATAACAGAAAATATCAAATGCATCGAGTGATTTTTAATATTAGATTGTAAAAGTTTAACTCAAATATCTTTCCATCCAAATGTAAGACCTCCTACACTACCCCCAGCTGGAAGAAAAGCCCAATGATCAAAATAATGACAACCTAGACACCTAAAAATCCGATAATTAGGAAATTCAATTTTATTTTCTTGAAGTAAAACTATATCAATATTATTATCTTTGAAAATAGATTTAATTTTACTACATTTCACTAAATCATGTAAACCCCTTACATTCCAACTAATCAATCTCATAACCCAAGCGATCTAACCCATTCTAATTCCGTACTTTTAATAAATCAACATCTAACTGAGTCTCATCAAAAATAAGAACTTGAATTCTTAGTTAAAAAATACATATCATTAGTAGACAAATTATTCAAATTATTCAATGCATATAAACTGTAAGTACCACCCATAAAAAACTCCATACTTAAGTTAGAGCTATCGGATGCTCTAGAATCATCTAAGAAGGTATGCTCTCCTTCTAACCGATCTATGCTCGCACGAATCTAGATTTCTCCTAGAAGCATCCTTTTTTACCCTTCTCTTGACCATAATGTCTGAATGCATGCTCACCTGACCAGAAAAGCTACTTGAATCTGAAACTTCCCCATCACCATTAGCCTTCAACGCTTAAACTACAAATACTGTTCGAGATAGAAGAAACCGACGCCCTTGTATATGACATAATATTTTCCAACCACACCTTCAAATTATTGAAAATTATATTCTGTTTGTAATTCCAATCCTCCAATTTTCTCTTCCTTTTCACTACATCACCATCATCAAGTGATTGTTCCTAAACCCAGCTAAACATCCTACCCACATTAGAGTACGAAACCAACTTCTTAAAATAGACCTGGAACAAATCTGATTTGACCAGTATATTCTCACAAATATCTGTACATGTACAACTATCAGGCAAATCACTAACCAAACTATCACAATAACCTCCCAATTTATTATCAACTGCATCATCCATAATTCAAACAACCAACCAAATCACCATTACCACACTGTACAACTCCATCTGCCTCATGGAGATTGACCTCATCTCTACAATCATTCTCAGATACCCTATTATCATTCAAGAGACCACCTACAGCTCTCATATTAATCCCTCTATCCTAAGCCAGTACCGAATCCTCACCACGATCGATCGATGTCTTCAAACAGTCAAAGTGGTTTGAAATAACAATCTTGAAACACCGCACATTGCAAGATTTTGCTTTGTAATTTCTATTAAAAATTTTAACAAAACTTTTATCCATCTTTTGCAACTAATTTACACAACCTGAATCACTTACTGAGTTACTCGAGTCAAACCCATTATTATCAGTTTCCAAAGGATGAATCTTCGAACTAATGCATGATAACCGGATCTAATAGCAAAGGAACAAAAGGCAACACCTCCCTATTGACAATAAAAAGATCATTTGAAGCTTCATTATCAATTGCAGGTAATTTCAAAACCTCGTTGCTCAAGTCAGGAACATAAATATTATCAACAGCGCGACTAACCCTGTTTGAAAACAATATGGAATCATCAAAGCTATCCTTGAAATATCTATCTTTCAACTCAGAATTTAGATGGCTATCTTGAACTCGACCATCAAGAACAGGGTCACCAAATTTCTTATTATAGTTACAACCAATATTCACTTCATTCATCACATCAAATTGGTTAAACATTTCTTTCAAGAACTCGATTCCTTCACTCCTTTGAATTCACAGACGATCCAACAATATTCTCTTTAGCTTCATGCATTTTAACACAAAAAAAATCCATAGTCAGTAATCGAGAGGTTCCTTTTTGCTCCTGAAGCAGAATTAGATTTCAATGGAAACTTGCCCAGTAATGGAGGATTGGTAAGATTATGAAGCTTCGAACACGAATATTTCTTATCCCCGAATACGCCATAGAAGAAACACTGAATCGGCACTCTATAATCCTTTGCTTTAGGATTTCCATCACCACGTCTGAAACACAGAGTTAGGGTTTTTTCCTAAAATCCAAGATTGACGACGTGGAAATGATTTAGGTCGAGAGATTTGAGATGATTCTTTGACAACACTAGCATACAAATAGAATTGAGGATTGAAGAATGGATGTTGTGGATTGAGTTGCAGATTGAAGTATGGGAAAGGTCAATCGAAAGAAGAAGAAGATAATTTGAGAAAGAAGATAATTTTGCCGACGACATTTTTGCAAAAATTATTTTATTGTATTTAAGTAAATGTAATGCGTAATATTGCACTTTAAATGGTGCAATGGGTATATTAAACAAATTTGTTAGTGATAATAATTAAAAACTAAAAAATATTAAAATTCCTTTTATTGGACAAAAATTATACCATATAATTAAAATATGGATTTCAACTGCAAATATTATACAATTTAACTTGTTTTAAAACTATATCACCATCTACCATGTAATTTATATATTTCAATTTAGAAAATTCTATAAAATTTAACTTATTTTAAAATATTTGCACTATCTACAATGCAATACAAAAAAATTAATAGTGAAATTGCTTTATAGTTTAACTTGTTTTAAAATTGTTGCACTGTCTACAATATAATATATATTTTGCTATTGAAAATGCTATATAGTTTAACTTGTTTTATAATTATTGCATTGTCTACATTGCAATATTGCATAATGAGGTATGTAATATAATTGGTTTCAAATTATTTCAGAAAACCGACAAGCGTGAAAAAAATAACGATGATAAAGATGTTATAATCACCGACAGCCAAATCACAAAATTATTTGTAGAAATTGAAGAATTGAAAAAACAAAACAAAAAATCAGAACACGATAGGGAAAGTGAAAAGGGTGGAAGAGGAAACTAACACTTAGAAGATAGAGTTGAAAAATGCAAGAAATGAAATGAACTCATCGAGATTTGAAAATGAGAGATTAAAAGCATATATTAGAGAAGAAATAGTGTAAAATATTGAATATGAGAACAAAAATATTGAAAATTATCCAAAAACTACGTAAGGTTATGTGGAGGAAAAATTGCCAGAAGAAGAAACATAAGGCATTCATGGCTTTGACTTATATATCGATAGCAACGAAGAAGAAGCTGAAGAAGACAATTCAAGTGATGAAGCAAAAAGGTATGAAGTGGCCATGAAAAAAAATAGACGTGTTGACATAGAAACCACAAACCAAAATCACCACCTTTCGGATTAAAAAAATTCAATCGAAAAAAGAAATCCAAAGAAGAGAGATCCTAAATTCATTTATAAGAACAAACTAAAGAAGCAAAACAAAAAAATTCAGGAACTCAAAGAAGGGGTGAATAAATAAAAATCCAATCGATGCGAAAAATACCTTATGAACCCGATTTAAAAGCAATGATGATGTTGAAAAGAAGTAAGTATGGGAAATAAATGAGCCCAAAAAATTTCAAAGGAGCATAAACTTTCTTCAACAACAAATTCTGCCTTCAACAAATTTAGGTAGATGATGGAAATGGTATTAACATATCAGGACAAACTTTGGTAGAACTACTATTCCACAAACCAATATCTGGATACGTATGAGATGAAAAATTAATATTACTGGTATATTGCACTATATAAAATGAAACTGACTACTTTTTTAAATAATTATAAAACATATGAAATTTTATAATTGATTGGTTTATGGAAAAGCAATTGAAGAAAGAACATTCATTTCAAAGTTTTTTTTTGGGCAAGTCTTGAAACCAAATTTATATTTAAAATTAACTAAAATATTTAAAAAAAACCAAAACTGGATTAGTTTCTTATTAAAACAGGAATCTGTTCAAAGCAGTAGAGATCAACAAATAGATGAAAAGCTTAAGGACAAATTTCGCAAAAGTTCAAGGAAGAAAAATGCTACATCAACTACATATTCTTTTCTTTGCACTTCAATAAACATATTTCTTTGTTGGAATAAAGTGTTAAAGGATAAATCATGGCATTTATATGAATCATTGAAGCCAAGAAAAATAAATTACTACTCGCACTACAAATTACAACAAAAATGGTAAAATCTTTCTTTCTGCATTTAATTGATTTATATTTATATAGAATTTTCTAAATTAGTAGAATAAGACCAAAACATGCTTGCAAAATAAATGAATCGATTTTTCACATAAATATTAATTAAATGTTTCACTATAAATAGTGAAATGATCTAAAACTTATTATCAACCTACTTATACCTGCAAAAAACCAGATTTATTGCTACTTTGAATGAAATAATAAGTGTTGTAGAAGTAAAAACCATCACAACTCAAATAAAAGGAGTAAAAATCGTCAATAGCCCTAAACAACCGCCAACGTCGTTAGCGAAAAAAATATGACCAAATAGTACTTTATGTTTTAACTCATTCATTTGTAAAACATAATTATTTTTTAGTTAATCGTATAAATTTTGTTTAGGTATTATCAGTAGTAATCAATAAACAAATAATGTTATTTAATAATATAACACTATAAGCAGTTAATAAACAAACTACAATTGCTATTTTACCATACTGACAGCAAGCACTATTGATCATAAAAATATATAAAATTAATTTAACAGGGTTGACTCTATTGGTTGATAGTTTAGACTACGAGATTGAAGAATACAAGTTTGATTCCCAAGATCGACGCTTGTTGGCACTAATAAACCATTAATTTAATTGTTACAATAAATGAAAATGTCGATTTGCTGATATAAGCCAAACCAATGAACAAACTAATGAATATTGAAATTGATAATGATAAACTTTGGATTAAATTCATGTTGGAATAAATGCATTAAATGAAACTAAAATGTATATATAATGCTAAATTATGAATAAAAAAGAATCATTATATACATAATGTATATATATTAAAATTATGCGAATGTTAGTAAAATCCCATATGATATTTCAGGTGATGATATAATTATATTTTGAATTTAATAGAATTTTAAAGGTATTTTAATGTATAAAATATAAAATTTTATATTTTGATTTTTTGAAAACTAGTTTTGTAAACAAGGGTTTTAGAGAGATTTTGAAATGATTTCGATGCAAACTTTTTGATGTACTTGAATTAGAAAGATGGCAATGTTAAAATTATTGAATAAAAGAAAACAAATAGAAAAGAAGAAAAAGGGAAAATAGAAGAAGAAAACAAATAATCATTAAAAGTTGTAACCTTGTTATTTTGACTGAATTGATAACTCAACAGTATATAGCTCATATTTTTATCTAGACTACTTGAAGCCTATGTAATTTTATAATAGGAAATTATTATAACTATGGAAAATAAAATAATAATTGTAAATAATAAATAGAGAAATCTTCTACATATTCTCTCACACCCCCCTCAAACTCAAGATGCGTAACAACTGGAGTTTGCCAAAACAGAAAACGGTCACAAAAGAATCAGCAAGCAATAGTATCAATAGAGCCATCCAATAATTACAAAACCAATGGTCCAATGCTACAATAGAATAACATCTAATACTAGCTTTAATTTGATTGGTAGGAAACTGTCTAGAAAGACAAAAATAATGAATTAGAGATCCAAATTCGAAATCTGGACGAGGAATATGAATAAGGAGATTCCTATTGGATTGAAAGCAAATTCAATCCAGACATCCAAAGTTGGAATCTTGGGAAAGAGAACCATAATAAGGAAATTCTGTGGGATCGAAGTGGAATTCCAATCGGGATTGTAAAAGTAACTCCAATCGAAAAATCTAGAGTCGTAATCAAGGAAAGGAGTATTTAACGACGAATTTTCTATCGGATTGGAAAATCTCTGATAAATTTCGAATTAAAATAACCGCAAGCGCACATCATACAAAAGCTAGTTTGTGGCGAGTACGGGTCGATCCGTAGGAAATTGTTAGATTTTAAAAATAAATTCAATCAAATTATACCAAATGGAGAGGATGGTGTTAACTACAACCAAAATAAAGCTAAAACTAGATTTAAAATGAGATTAAAAATTATGAGATTAGAGAACAATTTAGAGGCAAATGCACTCTCATATTTTTGTAAATCAACAAACAAATAATTCATGATCTCTAGTTTTGATATTAAGTGAGATAACTGTTGCATTTATCATAATTATGGTTTATTTATATTATGAATTAACATAACTTAAACTATCACACTATCATACAACAAATAAACCACTTATAAATTCTCATTAAAATAAAGCTAAAGCAAATACTATTTTAAGCATGATCTATTTACTATTGTGATTAGTAATATAGATCATCAAAGTTTGCTTTTACTTTCATTTCAAAATCAAAAATCAATTAGGAAACGATAACATAAATTGTGTTTATGTTGAATAAGAATAGCTCATTTGCAAAAGCAATATAAGCTATCAAACCCACTTGTATAAACTTGCATCAAAATTCACTCTCATGAAGCATGAACCAAAAATTGATCATAAATCATAAATGTTGAAATTACATAAAGTTAGAGAGCCTCATTACCCCTAACTTGAAGGGGTTTAGCTACTCATTTGTGTTATCAAATGAACATTTGTAAATTTCAACATTAAAAAGCAAAGAAATGGAAACTAAGCAAAGGAAGAAAGAGAAATTAACTACTAACTACTTGTATAAAAAACAAAGCTATACTACTTGCATGAATGTAAATATACTCTATTAACAAAGAAAAGAGAAGAGCATAGAAATAAGCATAAGCATAAAAGTAAATAAAAACATGTAGAAAAGAGAAGAGAAATAGGCTAGGAAGTCATTTTTTTTCATGAGACATAGAACTTACAACTTTCATTTTGATTTCCTAAGTAATTTAAGAGAGTAGAAGATGTTTACATGTATATAAGAGGGCTATTTATACATTCATAAAACTCTAATTCAATTTTTAGGGTGCTTTCCAAAATGTCTTTTAGGAAGTATGGCCACCAAGTAACCATTAGCCACTAATTAATCCATCATTAAATGTGCATGAAGTTTTAACATCCACTTAATTGTCCATTAGCTTCTAATTGTAGATTTAGGTAAGTAGGTAGGTGGGGTTTTCCATGATCATGAATTTGAATTATTTCCTCTTCGTTCCTTTGTATTCCCTTATCCATGCATATATCTTCATGAAGGTCTCTTCCATATGCATCCAAATTCCTATAAAAATCATATAAAATGTCCAAGTCAAAATTCTCAAATTGGCACATGCATAAAAATTGTCATTTTTCCCCTGAATGAAGTTGAATAAATGATGATTTAAAAATAATTGGATTTTGGTTTTAAACATGTTAAAATGGCCAAATATGACATTTATTTAAATAAAAATAGATAAAATATGAATGTAAATATATGCACATTTAAGTGCACATCAAATACCCCCACACTTATCTCTTTATTCATCCTTGAATAAAGGAAAACTAAGATAAATTAGTTTTCGTTGAGAGCACGATTGCATTGAGCGTATGCAACAAGCCGTTAAACCATTGGGTGTCCCCAGTAGGACGAGTGTTGTCTCGTGAGGGTTTTCAGCGGATACTACCCACAAAATCCAAATGCAAAGTGAAAAAATTTATAAAGTGAAAGATTTATTTATAATGGGATGATGCAAGTTTTTGAAAATATTTACAAATGAAAGATTCACTTTAAAATCGACATCAATAAGTTAAATTTCTAACATATTTTTTCTGAAATATTCAAATTTCTAAAATCCTCAATTTTATTTAAATTTAGGATTTCATTGATTAGTTTTTCCTTTTTAAATTTAATGTTACCAAAAATATCCTTACTCCATTTTTTGAGAAACAATCTTAAATCTCTAAGTTTCTAACTAAAACTTTTGTTATATTACCCGAAAATTTACAATTGTAAGTATTCATGGAAAGCCATTTTTTCAACTAAATTCTTAAAATCATTTTCTAACAACCATATTTTTTAAATCTAAAATTTTTATTCCCAATATTAAAGTTAGTACAAGAAACAATTATTGGACGATGATCCGAATAGATAATCGAAAGCCCTACAACCTTACAAGTTGAAAATTTGTCCTCGATTTCATCACTTATAAAAAATCTGTCTGACAAAGCCATCAATGGATTTTCTCAATGGATTTTCTCTATTATTTGACCAAGTAGATTGTCTTTTACTTAGTTTTATCTCAATTAAATTACAATTAATAATAAATTGGTCAAGTTCCTCCGTTGCACCAAAATCTCATTCTCTAGGGGATCTTTCATCCAAAATTCTAGTCACATTAAAATCACCCCGCATAACCCATGGTCTTGAAGCGAGTGTTCTAAATTCTAAACATTCATTCCATAGAACCCTATGATCTATTTTGAATTTGGCTCATGAACATTTGTAGTGTTAAGAATAGAATCGTCACTAATAACAGAAAATATCAAATGCATCGAGTGATTTTTAATATTAGATTGTAAAAGTCTAACTCAATTATCTTTCCATCCTAACGTAAGACCTCCTACACTACCCCTAGCTAGAAGAAAAGCCCAATGATCAAAATAATGACAACCTAGACACCTAAAAATCCGATAATTAGGAAATTCAATTTTACTTTCTTGAAGTAAAACTATATCAATATTATTAACTTCGAAAATAGATTTAATTTTACTACATTTCACTAAATCATGTAAACCCCTTACATTCCAACTAATCAATCTTAACCCAAGCGATCTAACCCATTCTAATTCCGTACTTTTAATAAATCAACATCTAACTGAGTCTCATCAAAAATAAGACTTGAATTCTTAGTTAAAAAATACATATCATTAGTAGACAAATTATTCAAATTATTCAATGCATATAAACTGTAAGTACCACCCATAAAAACTCCATACTTAAGTTAGAGCTATTGGATGCTCCAGAATCATCTAAGAAGGTATGTTCTCCTTCGAACCGATCTATGCTCGCACGAATCTAAATTTCTCCTAGAAGCATCCTTTTTTACCCTTCTCTTAACCATACTGTCTGAATGCACGCTCACCTGACAAGAAAAGCTACTTGAATCTGAAAATTCCCTGTCACCATTAGCCTTCAACGCTTAAACTACAAATACTGTTCGAGATAGAAGAAACCGATGCCCTTGTATATGATATAATATTTTCCAACCACACCTTCAAATCATTGAAAATTATATTCTGTCTGTTATTCCAATCCTCCAATTTTCTCTTCCTTTTCACTACATCACCATCATCAAGTGATTGTTCCTAAACCCAGCTAAACATCCTACCCACATTAGAGTATGAAACCAACTTCTTCAAATAGACCTGGAACAAATCTGATTTGACCAGTATATTCTCACAAATATCTGTACATGTACAACTATCAGGCAAATCACTAACCAAACTATCACAAAAACCTCCCAATTTATTATCAACTGCATCATCCATAATTCAAACAACCAACCAAATCACCATTACCACACTGTACAACTCCATCTGCCTCATGGAGATTGACCTCATCTCTACAATCATTCTCAGATACCCTATTATCATTCAAGAGACCACCTACAGCTCTCATATTAATCCCTCTATCCTAAGCCAGTGTCGAATCCTCACCACGATCGATCGATGTCTTCAAACAGTCAAAGTGATTTGAAATAACAATCTTGAAACACCGCACATTGCAAGATTTTTCTTTGTAATTTCTATTAACAACTTTAACAAAACTTTTATCCATCTTTTGCAACTAATTTACACAACCTAAATCACTTACTGAGTTACCTGAGTCAAACCCATTATTATCAGTTTCCAAAGGATGAAGCTTCGAACTAATGCATGATAACCGGATCTAATAGCAAAGGAACAAAAGGCAACACCTCCCTAATGACAATAACAAGATCATTTGAAGCTTCATTATCAATTGCAAGTAATTTCAAAACCTCGTTGCTCAAGTCAGGAACATAAATATTATCAACAGCGCGACTAACCCTATTTGAAAACAATATGGAATCATCAAAGCTATCCTTGAAATATCTATCTTTCAACGCAGAATTTAGATGGCTATCTTCAACTCGACCATCAAGAACAGGGTCACCAAATTTCTTATTATAGTTACGACCAATATTCACTTCATTCATCACATCAAATTGATTAAACATTTATTTCAAGAACTCGATTCCTTCACTTCTTTGAACTCAAAGATGATCCAACAATATTCTCTTTAGCTTCATGCATTTTAACACACAAAAAAAATCCATAGTCAGTAATCGAGAGGTTCCTTTTTGCTCCTGAAGCAGAATTAGATTTCGATGGAAACTTGCCCAGTAATGGAGGATTGGTAAGATTATGAATCTTCGAACACGAAATATTTCTTATCCCTGAATACGCCGTAGAAGAAACTCTGAATTGGCACTCCATAATCCTTTGCTTTATGATTTCCATCACCACGTCTGAAACACAGAGTTAGGGTTTTTTTCCTAAAATCCAAGATTGACGACGTGGAAATGATTTAGGTCGAGAGATTTGAGATGATTCTTTGACAACACTAGCATACAAATAGAATTGAGGATTGAAGAATGGATGTTGTGGATTGAGTTGCAGATTGAAATATGGGAAAGGTTAATCGAAAGAAGAAGAAGATAATTTGAGAAAGAAGAGAATTTTGCGGACGCCATTTTTGTAAAAGAGGTAACCAGGGAAAAGTACAACTTTGAAAAAAAAATGAGTCCTAAGGACACAAAGATTCAGTTTTTTGCCGAAATACAAACTTTGAAAAAAAAATTAGGCTGAAGGACGATGCTAGTTCTAACTAGCATTATATTCAGTTTTTACACTATACAAAATGCTAGTTCTTTTTACACTATACAAAATGTTAGTTCTAACTAGCATTTAATTCAGTTTTACACTATACAAAATGCTAGTTCTACCTAGCATTGTCCTTCAGCCTAATTATTTTCAAAGTTTGTCTTTCAGCCTAAAAATAAAACTTGTTGTCTTTCAGCCTAAATTTTTTCAAAGTTTGTCCTTCGGTCTATTTTCCATTTAAACAAATTTGTTAGTGATAATAATTAAAAACTAAAAAATATTAAAATTCCTTTTATTGGACAAAAATTATACCATGTAATTAAAATATGGATTTCAACTGCAAATATTATACAATTTAACTTGTTTTAAAACTATATCACCATCTACCATGTAATGCATATATTTCAATTCAGAAAATTCTATAAAATTTAACTTATTTTAAAATATTTGCACTATCTACAATGCAACACAAAAATTTTAATAGTGAAATTGCTTTATAGTTTAACTTGTTTTAAAATTGTTGCACTGTCTACAATATAATATATATTTTGCTATTGAAAATGCTATATAGTTTAACTTGTTTTATAATTGTTGCATTGTCTACAATGCAATATTGCATAATAAGGCATTTAATATAATTGGTTTCAAATTATTTCAAAAAACAGACAAGCGTGAAAAAAATAATGATGATAAAGATGATGTAATCACCGACAGCCAAATCACAAAATTATTTGTAGAAATTGAAGAATTGAAAAATCAAAACAAAAAATCAGAACACGATAAGGAAAGTGAAAAGGGTGGAAGAGGAAACTAACACTTAGAAGATAGAGTTGAAAAATGCAAGAAATGAAATGAACTCATCGAAATTTGAAAATGAGAGATTAAAAGCATATATTAGAAAAGAAAATGTAGTGTAAAATATTGAATTTGAGAACAAAAATATTGAAAATGATCCAAAAACAACGTAAGGTTATGTGAAGGAAAAATTGCCAGAAGAAGAAACACAAGGCATTCATGGCTTTGACTTACATATCGATAGCAACGAAGAAGAAGCTGAAGAAGACAATTCAAGTGATGAAGCAAAAAAGTATGAAGTGGCCATGAAAAAAAATAGACATGTTGACATAGAAACCACAAACCAAAATCACCACCTTTCGGATTAAAACAATTCAATCGAAAAAAGAAATCCAAAGAAGAGAGATCCTAAATTCATTTATAAGAACAAACTAAAGAAGCAAAACAAAAAATTCAGGAACTCAAAGAAGGGCTAAATAAATAAAAATCCAATCGATGCAAAAAATACCTTATGAAGCCGATTTAAAAGCAATGATGATGTTGAAAAGAAGTAAGTATGGGAAATAAATGAGCCCAAAAAATTTCGAAGGAGCAGAAACTTTCTTCGACAACAAATGCTACCTTCAACAAATTTAGGTAGATGATGGAAATGGTATTAACATATCAGGACAAACTTTGGTAGAACTACTATTCCACAAACCAATATCTGGATACGTATGAGATGAAAAATTAATATTACCGGTATATTGCACTGTATAAAATGAAACTGACTACTTTTTCAAATAATTATAAAACATATAAAATTTTATAATTGATTGGTTTGTGGAAAAGCAATTGAAGAAAGAAAATTCATTTCAAAGTTTTTTTTGGGCAAGTCTTGAAACCAAATTTATATTTAAAATTAACTAAAATATTTTAAAAAAAACGAAAACTGGATTAATTTCTTATTAAAACAGGAATTTGTTCAAAGCGGTAGAGATAAGCAAATAGATGAAAAGCCTAAGGACAAATTTCGCAAAAAGTTCGAGGAAGAAAAATGCTACATCAACTACATATTCTTTCCTTTTGCACTTCAATAAACATATTTCTTTGTTGGAATAAAGTGTAAAAGGATAAATCATGGCATTATATGAATCATTGAAGCCAAGAAAAATAAATTACTACTCGCACTACAAATTACAACAAAAATGGTAAAATCTTTCTTTCTGCATTTAATTGATTTATATTTATATAGAATTTTCTAAATTAGTAGAATAAGACCAAAACATGCTTGCAAAATAAATGAATCGATTTTTCACATAAATATTAATTAAATGTTTCACTATAAATAGTGAAATGATATAAAACTTATTATCAACCTACTTATACCTGCATAAAACCAGATTTATTGCTACTTTGAATGAAATAATAAGTGTTGTAGAAGTAAAAACCATCACAACTCAAATAAAAGGAGTAAAAATCGTCGATAGCCCTAAACAACCGCCAACGTCATAAGCGAAAAAAATATGACCAAATAGTACTTTATGTTTTAACTCATTCATTTGTAAAACATAATTATTTTTTAGTTAATCGTATAAATTTTGTTTAGGTATTATCAGTAGTAATCAATAAACAAATGATGTTATTTAATAATATAACACTATAAGCAGTTTATAAACAAACTACAATTGCTATTTTACAATACTGACAGAAAGCACTATTGATCATACAAATATATAAAAATAATTTAACAGGGTTGGCTCTATTGGTTGATAGATTAGACTACGAAATTGAAGAATACAAGTTTGATTCCCGAGATCGACGCTTCTTGGCATTAATAAACCATTTATTTGATTGTTATAATAAATGAAAATGTCGGTTTGCTGATATAAGCCAAACCAATGAACAAACTAGTGAATATTGAAATTGATAATGATAAACTTTGGATTAAATTCTTGTTGGAATAAATGCATTAAATGAAACTGAAATGTATATATAATGCTAAATTATGAATAACAAAGAATCGTTATATACATAATGTATATATATTAAAATTATGCGAATGTTAGTAAAATCCATATGATATTTCAGGTGATAATATAATTATATTTTGAATTTAATAGAATTTTAATGGTATGTTAATGTAAATTTTATATTTTGATTTTTTGAAAACTAGTTTTGTAAACAAGGGTTTTAGAGAGATTTTGAAATGATTTCGATGCAAACTTTTTGATGTACTTGAATTAGAAAGATGGCAATGTTAAAATTATTGAATAAAGGAAAACAAAACAGAAAAGAAGAAAAAGGGAAAATAGAAGAAGAAAACAAATAATCATTAAAAGCTGTAACCTTGTTATTTTGACTGAATTGATAATTCAACAGTACATAACTCATATTTTTATCTAGACTAGTTGAAGCCTATGTAATTTTATAATAGGAAAATATTATAACTATGGAAAATAAAATAACAATTGGTAAATAATAAATAGAGAAATCTTCTACATATTCTTTCACACCCCCCTCAAACTCAAGATGCGTAACAACTGGAGTTTGCCAAAACAGAAAACGGTCACAAAAGAATCAGCAAGCAATAGTATCAATAGAGCCATCCAATAATTAAAAAACCAATGGTCCAATGCTGCTAGAGAATAACATCTAATACTAGCTTTAATTTGATTGGTAGGAAACTGTCTAGAAAGATGAAAATAATGAATTAGAGATCCAGATTCGAAATATGGACGAGGAATATGAATAAGGAGATTCCTATTGGATTGAATGCAAATTCAATCAAGACATCCAAAGTCGGAATCTTAGGAAAGAGAACCATAGTAAGGAAATTTTGTGGGATCGAAGTGGAATTCCAATCGGGATTGTAAGAGTAACTCCAATCGAAAAATCTGGAGTCGTAATCAAGGAAAGGAGTATTTAACGATGAATTTTCTATCGGATTGGAAAATCTCTGTTAAATTTCAAATTAAAATAACCGCAAGCGCACGGCGTACAAAAGTTAGTTTGTTGCGAGTACGGATCGATCCGTAGGAAATTGTTAGATTTTAAAAATAAATTCAATCAAATTATACCAAATGGAGAGGATGGTGTTAACTACAACTAAAATAAAGCTAAAACTAGATTTAAAATGAGATTAAAAATTATGAGATTAGAGAACAATTTAGAGGCAAATGCACTCTCATATTTTTGTAAATCAACAAACAAATAATTCATGATCTCTAGTTTTGATATTAAGTGAGATAATTGTTGCATTTATCATAAGTATGGTTTATTTATGTTATTAATTAACATAACTTAAACTATCACACTATAATACAACAAATAAACCACTTATAAATTCTCATTAAAATGAAGCCAAAGTTAAAACTATTTTAAGTATGATTTATTTACTATTGTGATTAGTAATATAGATCATCAAAGTTTGTTTTTACTTTCATTTCAAAATCAAAAATCAATTAGGAAACGATGACATAAATTGTATTTATGTTGAATAAGAATAGCTCATTTGCAAAAGCAATATAAGCTATCAAACCCACTTGTATAAACTTGCATCAAAATTCACTCTCATGAAGCACGAACCAAAAATGATCATAAATCATAAATGTTGAAATTACATAAAGTTAGTAAGCTTCATTACCCCTAAATTGAAGGGGTTTAGCTACTCATTTGTGTTGTCAAATCAACACTTGTAAATTTCAATATTAAAAAGCAAAGAAATGGAAACTAAGCAATGGAAGAAAGAGAAATTAACTACTAACTTGTATAAAAAAACAAAGCTATACTAGTTGCATGAATGTAAATATACTCTATTAACAAAGAAAAGAGAAGAGCATAGAAATAAGCATAAGCATAAAAGTAAATAAAAACATGTAGAAAAGAGAAGAGAAAGAGGCTAGGAAACCATTTTTTTCATGAGACATAGAGCTTACAACTTTCATTTTGATTTCCTAAGTAATTTAAGAGAGTAGAAGATGTTTACATGTATATAAGAGGGCTATTTATACATTCATAAAACTCTAATTCAATTCATAGGGTACTTTCCAAAATGCCTTTTAGGAAGTGTGGCCACCAAGTAAACATTAGCCACTAATTAATCCATCATTAAATGTGCATGAAGCTTTAACCTCCACTTAGTTGTCCATTAGCTTCTAATTGCAGATTTAGGTAAGTAGGTAGGTGGGCTTCTCCATGATCATGAATTTGAATTATTTCCTCTTCGTTCCTTTGTATTCCCTTATCCATGCATATATCTTCATGAAGGCCTCTTCCATATGCATCCAAATTCCTATAAAAATTATAAAAAATGTCCAAGTAAAAATTCTCAAATTGACACATGCACAAAAATTGCCATTTTGCCCCTGAATGAAGTTGAATTGTAACGACCCAGAATTTCTGTCATTTGAAATTCAGATATTTAATTGATTTTAAATATCAACAAGTAAAAATTTGTAAGTTGAATAAATTATTTTTCGAATATTTGGATTTAATTGGATAATTAAATCGATAATTTAATATTTGGAATTGCGTAAATAATTGGAAATTGGATTTAATGTGATTAAAAATGATTTATAAAGTTATATTAAATCATATTAGAGTTAGAACAATGTTTGTGGACTTTTAAAATCGAATTAAAAGTTAATTTGTGAAAATTGAATATTTTAATATTTAATCGACTAGTGAAAATAGTCATTTTTCAAACAGTCTCGGATTTCAACGAAACCAGTTTCATCGGATCCGTAATATTATATTATTGTAATATTTCAAATTTCGTGTCAATCGGATTTACGATTTGTCCGGGGCAAGCTAAAGCGCACAGGAATTTGGTTAACCAATTTAATTTAAAATTGATCGTTTATTGCCGTAACTCGCACATATAATCGAATTGGCTCCCGAAAACTATTCCATTGTGTTCGGGACACGGGTTAAACCTCAGAAACGCTGGTCACCGCGCGATATTTGGAGTTCGAAAAATTGGAGATGGATAGTGTTCGTCGGTTTTCTATAAAAGCACCTCAACTCTCACCATTTGCAAACCCTAACCCTAATCCTCTTCTAGCCGCCAGTAATCAAATTAATGGCCGAAAATTCACTTCCTTCTCCTCCAATTTTCTTCAAATCCACGCACCGATTCAACAAACTTCCAACTGCAAAGTTAAAGAGCACAATGAGAGCTACGTATCCAATGGTGGAGATCGAATTTAGGCGAATGGATTGGTGGCAAATGGCTCGCGTTCACCATGGGTTTGCGCACGGTTTTCTGTGCAAGGGAGGAGCCGAGCTTCACCTCGTTCACGGCGTTGATAAGCGTGGTGATGGGCTTCGATAAGCCAGTGGCCGATCATCTCCAGATCACATGAGGTGGTGGTGACAATTCAAATGGATGTGGCGGTTTTGGGTTGAGCACGCGGGTTTGAACGAACGAGAGAACGACCGGTGTTGGGGAAGAAACATGTATGCGGCCCAGATCTGAGGGTTTCAAAATAGAGGGCTGCGATTGAGTGTAAGGTTTAAAATTAAAAAGAAATTGTAATTTAATTATATAAAAATTCGTTTAAAGTTTAAAATGTTGTAACTTTTTCATACGAGATCAAAAAATTACGAAACAAGTTGCGTTGGAACCGTATTGACGAGCACTACGCAATGGAGCTGGTTTGGAGTCGTTTGGAGCTAGTGAAAATTTCGGGTAAAATTAAACGTACGTTTAATTTTGTTCGAAATAAAACGCTACAACTATTATCGGAAACTCAATGTGAGAACTTCTCACTCAATCGAATTATTTCGATTTAAATTTTAAATATAGATTTAAAATTGCTTGATTGTGTGATTAGATGATAATTATTATCTGTTGTATTGAAATAGACCCTATACGCCGTATATTAAGCGGAGGTTATTTATTAAAAACATATACCGCGATAATTCCATCTTGTATGGAATTGGTATTATATATGTACTTGGAGTTGATTTCCCGCATTATATAGCGGATGAGACCCTATTGCGCCGCATAATAGCGAATAGTATTTTATAAATCCCATATACCGTGATATTCCGTCTCGAAGCGGAATTGGTATTGTGCTAACATCTTTTAAATGCAGGGAAACATGTTGGAGGGATCCAACTGGATTCCTCAAATGATTGAATTAGTTTCAATGTTGTGTGCTGATCTATTTTTAATCTGCGTGATTATCTTTGTGATTGAAATCGTTAAAGGCTAAATTTTAGCCGAATATATTTTTGGTATCGTTAGATGCCGAAAGTAAATAAAATTGGATTTTTAAAAATTTAAGTTGAGAATTCATAATAAAATTTAATTTTGGAATTTATTCATTTTAAATAAATAAATGCTGTAATTTTTATGTTATAAAAATTATGATTTTTGTGAAATAAACCGAAACGTGATTTTCGAAATAAATAGTTGATTAATTTATAAAATGGTTTAAATTGAGATTTTTGAATTATTATAAATGATAATTTATAAAAGATTTATAAAATTGATATTTATAAATTAAAATATTGGAATTATAAAACGAATTTTTATAAGTATTAAAATGAAATAAAAATGGATTTCATAAGTGAATGAAATTTATAGATTTATAAATTATGAAGTATAAAATGAATAGATTTTGTAAAATAAAAGATTTATAAGTAATTAACGTATAAATTGGATTTTGGCGTTTAAATGAGATATAAATAAAATTTGTTAATTAAGGGATTTTTATAAGTTGGAGTTTCTACAAAATATATATATATATGAATTTATAAACGTTGTTTTATAAATCCAAAATCGACTTATTTTAATAAGTTTAATTATTATAGCTTATTAAAGGAGATATATCCACGATTTTGGGACAGTGGATATAATCCTTTAAATAAAATATGTAGAAATTGAATTTGGTTAATGAAGCATATTCACGATTTTGGACGGTGAATAATATATTAAAGAAATATTTTGGGAAAGTGATATTTTAAATAGAAATAAAACGATTCAAAAATGTTTTAAAAATGTGTTAAGTATCGAAGCCATAGATTTCAACATTCATTGTTGAAATAGATGTTTTCGAGAAATAGAAGGAAATGGTGGACTATAACACTGTTGTTATAGTAAATGATTTCCGAAAGGAAATGTTTTATATAGTATTGGGATTTATATATCTATTTTAAGTTCGAATCCTTACACTAATGATTTTGGGTTGTCATAACGATGTTTTACGCAACATTCGTTTTGACTCAAATAAATGTGTTTAAGAGAATGTTTTCCTTAAAAGAATAAAATATATACTTAATTGTGATTTAAGTATATTGAATATTTTCCAAGTGTTGAAAATAAATAGATTAGTGAATTACTTATTATTAAATAAGTATAGAAATAATTTTCCAATATGAAGTGAATGTTTTGAGATTTTATCTTTTAAAGATAAATTGAAAATGAATATTAGAAATCGATTTGAAAATCGTATATTCATAGATCTTTTGGAAATGTAAATTCATTATGGAATTTATAAAAGAAAGGGAAATTTGTTTAAAAATAAACATCGATTTATTTTGAAGTGTGGAAATAAATTTACGGATTTGGAACGTCAAGTTTAAAATAAATCGGTAAAGATTTATTTGATTGATTTAAATGAACCATTTTAAATTGAAAATGGATAAATATTTGGAAGTGTTTCCGTTTAAGGAAATAGATTTGAAATTTGTTTTCAAAGGATTGAAAAGTGATATGAAATTTGTTTTCAAATGGTTGAAGTGTGGGAATTATATCTTGTAAAGATATTTTGAAAATAAATAATTTGGGAAATTATTTGAAATTGGATTATGTTGTGAATATTGATTAATAGTTAAATAACCGACTATCAATATTGACCCTTAAATGGCTATTTGTTGTGAATTGGTTGAAATTGAATGCTACACTTATTTTGAAATTATTGCGCTCATTATTCGGATTACCCATTCCGAATAGTGATACGACGTAATGGATAGCATTGAAGACCGGTGTTGAAGACCGGGTATTTGTGAAAACGATAGGATGACCTATCGATTGTCTCTGCACCGTTAGCTATGGTATGGAAATTTCCTTTGTGATGGGAAATTCGATCGGGATTGTGAATACCCGGATTGCAAGGGCATCTTTTGAAGTGCCTTCGGTTCTGTTCGAACCCGGAACAGACTTGTATGGTTACGTGTCTGACATTACATTTTGAGATATAAAGCAGATTTCTTTCAAATACATTTCCGTTGGTGGCGGAGAATTTATTCTCTTAGCTTAACACCCTTAGAGGTTATGTAGATGAAGGTTACCAGCGATATATCCCCAATTTGGTAATGTGGCATGCTGAGTGTTGCTGTGTGATGATTATTTATTGATCATTTGTTGATCAAAGTGTGGCTTTGTAAAAAAGCGTAGCTTTGTGGACGAGACTTCGTCATACCTCACACCCTGGAAATGGTCAAAACAGGAATATGCGGCAAGGTTATGAGGGTCGCGCCCTTTAGGGTATGTCATTTCCTTCTGGAAAGGGTGGTATCATGGTATGGAGCTCAGATACTTACTCATGTTGACACATTATATTTATTACTATGTGATGTTGGTTATCGAGTGCTCGGATAAAGGTCCAAAGGGACCGAGGGATGACATATTCGTGTAGTAGTTACCTAGTTACAAAGGTAACCCGGCCTTGTGTTGGCAGAGATCTAACCGTAACGTTAGGTTCTCGGGACGTCCCGCCAGAGGCGATCCCATTGACAGTAGAATGTTCCTTAGCCTGACCATTTGTTGGAAAATTCAAAGAAACAATACGAACCTTGTACGGTTTTAGTTGTATAACCTGCCATGGAATGTGGCGATAACCTGCTATTGAACATGGTAGTTATAGTAGGCATATGATAATGGTCGTATGTTGGATAAGATTTATATTATACTTTCGAAATGTTTTCATCACTATGCACTAATAATAATATCAAAATTGATTTGCTTTGCGTAGTAAGCATCTTTGACTATCATAAGGAGAAATCTCCTCCAATTCTGTGTTTGCATTGTGTGTGTGTGCAGGGAGGCCTTATGGTAGTTTCATTTTCCAAAAGCATTGCGGATATTTTTCCACTTCCCTTATTGTTGTTGTTGTTTTAAAAGATAAATAACTGTTTTGAGTTCTCATACCAGTCCCATGACTGACCTGGAGTTTATTGTTCTCTTCCTAAACTCTTGGTGCCCATAATTTTCCACACGGGCAGTCTAGAGTCAGGTTATCAGGTCATTCTGGATTCAGAAGTGTTTGGAGCTCAAGTGACGAGCGGGATGGCGAGACGTACTACTTGTATATGATATTATCTTTCCGCTGTATAAATTCGCTTGTAAGGACACGTTTGTATAACTATCCATTGTTTTGTTCTTATATATTGTTGTTGTACACTCTGATGTAATGTAATGTAATAACTGAGATAGTTCTTTGTTTTTAAAGATATTCATTTATCTATTATATGTTATTCCGCTACGATATGCGAGATTCTGATATTGTTTCTGTTGTTCTTTTTCCGTTCTATTTTCTTCTTCTTCTACCTTTTTCTTATTCTTAAACCCTAAGAATTCGGTTTTCCGGCATTCGATTGCTCGGCAGTTGATACAGTGGACGTATTGATGTCAATTTTCGGAAGTCGATGAAACGGGTTTTTACATGAATATATGATGATTTAAAAATAATTGAATTTTGGTTTTAAACATGTTAAAATGCCCAAATATGACATTTATTTAAATAAAAATAGATAAAATATGCATGTAAATATATGCACATTTACGTGCTAATCAAATACCCCACACTTATCTCTTTATTCATCCTTGAATAAAGGAAAACTAAGATAAATTAGTTTTCGTTGAGAGCACGATTGCATTAAGCGTATGCAATAAGCCGTTAAACCTTTGGGTGTCCCCAGTAGGACGAGTGTTGTCTCGTGAGGGTTTTCAGCAGATACTACCCACAAAATCCAAATGCAAAGGGAAAAATTTATAAAGTGAAAGATTTATTTATAATGGGATGATGCAAGTTTTTGAAAATGTCTACAAATGAAAGATTCACTTTCAAATCGACACCAATAAGTTAAATATAAATTCTGGTCAATATCAAGAAATTTAAGTCCTTTTACCTATCAAAATTTCCAACAAAAATTAAGTTTTCGTAACTTATAGACTATAGTTTGGCTAGTAGTTTCGGTTGATAACACCGTGTAATTATGAAACGGATCCTTAGTTGATTATCAATGTTTTTCAAAGTGGTATTCTCATTTCTTTTCAATAATAAGTTAAATCAAACAAGTAAAAATAGTGCTTAGATTTCAATTGCTTACTCTCTCTTATTTGAAAATTTTATTGATGTTAACAATATTAATATATGCCTAACTCAGGTAAACTGAGGCCAGATATATTATTCGTGCACTCCCTTGTGGACTGATGTAAAGTGAATACAGAGCATGGTGAGTGAACATACAAGTGTGTGCACTTATCGATTGTACACGTTATTAAAAAGACTTTTTTTATATACATACACCTAACTCAGATAAACTGAGGCCAGATATACCGAACATGCACTGCCTTTCCGGCTTATGTGAGAAGAGTATATAGTATGGCGAGTAAACACATGACTCTAGGTGTTAAAAATATATATACATATATACAAATGTTTTTTTTACTTATATGTCCTTTCAGAAAGAGAGAGTTTTGCAAAATCATCTTAGCACTATTTAACTTAGAAGATAAAAATGTTATATCCTTTATTTTAAATTTACCACCTTTTTAAACAAAGATTTTCAATTAGAATATATTTCATAGTTAACACATATGAACCTTCATATATACTAGTTAAACCATTGTTATTTGTAATCAAACTTCATTTTTATTTTTGTTAGGACAAATATATTTTCACAAATTTCAATTATTTAACCAAAACTTATACTTATCCTATAGTGTTTCTTCAAAAATAAATCAAAATGTTAAAAATAAAATGTTTTTGAGATTTAGAAATTTTTAGATTTTTTTTTTCAAGTTAACAGAAAAATGAAAATTCAAAAATGCCATGAAACTTAAAAAAGAAAAATGAGACTCCTCCCTACACTTAATTTTGACTGTGTCCCCCACTCAATGCATGATATAGTGTGTGTAACGGGAAAAACTATGTACATGTTTACAAAAGAGGGTTAACATTCTTACTAGACGTAGCTTGGCTCATGAAGGATCATGAGCTCCTCCTCTTGGTTACTGGGTAAATCCAAGAAAGGTTTCAAACGATGACCGTTGACTTTGAAAATCAATCCATCCCTGGGTTTTCTATTTCTACGACACCATGTGAAAAAACAGTTCGTGCCACAAATGGTCTGGTCCATCTTGATTCAAGTTTCCTAGAGAATAAATGAAATCTTAAATCATATAAAAGAACTTTCTGGTTAGGCGAAAACGTTTTCTTTAGGATTGACTTGTCATGAAAAACTTTGGTTCTTTCTTTCTAAATTTTCTCGTTTTCATACGCGTCTTCCTAAGTTCTTCTAGTTCGTTGAGTTGTAGTTTTCGGTTTTCACTAGCCTTTTCAAGATCAAAATTTAAGTTCTCTATTGCCCACAACGCTTTGTGTTCAATTTCAATGGGTAAATGGCAAGCTTTACCGTAAACTAAACGTAATGGGGACATCCCAAGGTTAGTTTTAAAAGCAGTACGGTAAGCCCAAAGTGCGTCGGTCAATTTTTAAGCCCAATATTTTCGATTTTTGTTGACAAGTTTTTCCAAGATTTATTTTATTTGCCGATTTGAAACTTCAACTTGGTCACAAGTCTGAGGATGATACAGAGTAGATAACTTGAGAGTTATCGAGTATTTTTTCATTAAAGTTTCAAAAGAACGGTTACAAAAATGGGTTCTGTTATCACTGATTATTGTGTGAGGTGTGCCGAAACTCGAAAAGATGTTTTCTTTGAGAAATTTCACAACAATTCTATAGTCGTTGGTTTTGCACGGAACGGCTTCAATCCATTTTGAGATGTAATCGATAGCGAAAAGGATATACAAGTTTCAAAAAGAATTAGGAAAACGTCCCATAAAGTTGATACCTCAAACATCAAAGATTTTGATCGTAAGAATGGGGTTTAGAGGCATCATACCGTCGAGAAATTCGTCCAAGCATTTGACATCGATCACAAGTTTTGTAAAATTCGAATGAGTCTTTGAAAAGTGAAGGCCAATAAAAACCACACTGAAGCACATTTTCTATAGTTTTTCGAAGACTGAAATGTCCACCGTACACTTGATCGTGGCAAAATGGAAGAACACTTCTGATCTCATTATCTGTAATGCAACATCGGATGATTTGGTCGGGACAATATTTGAACAAAGTATGGATTGTCCCAATAGAAATATATTTCGCTTGGGACATGAATTTGCATTTGTCCTATTTGGACCAGGATGAGGGAGTTTCTTTAGTGACTAAGTAGTTCACTACATCAACGTACATTGGATCGATAGAAATTGAAAGAAGTTGTTCATCGGGGAAGTTTTCATTGATTGATAAAGAAAACGGTGCATTCGGAAGACGAGATAAGTGATCGGCTATGGCATTATCGGATCCTTTTATTTTTGATTGCACGGTCAAATTCTTGAAGTAAAAGGACCGAACGAATCAAATGGGATTTAGCATCCTTTTTGGCAAAAAGGTATCGAAGCATAGAATGGTCCGTGTAAACTGTAATGTGTGACCCGATCAAACATTGTCGAGAATAAAAACTACCACTAGAAGTTTATTTTCAGTGGTTGTCTAGTTAAGTTTAGCGTCGTTCAAAGTCGTGCTAGCGTAGTAAATAACGTAAAGGATCTTGTTGATGCATTGTCCTAAGACAGCACCAACTGCAAAGTTTGAAGCGTCGTACGTTATTTCAAATGGGAGATCCCAATCGCAAATGATTGGAGAAGAAATGTGTTCATTCTTAAGACGTTTAAAAGAATAGATACAATCAGAGTTAAAATCGAAAGGAACGTCTTTTCCAAGAAGAGTCATCAAAGGATGAGCGATTTTGCTAAAGTCTTTCACAAAGCGTCGGTAAAAGTCAGCGTGTCCTAGAAATGACCGAATGTCCTTAACAGATTTGGGAATGGGTAGGTTTGCAATGACGTCAACTTTTGCTTTGTCTACCTCAATACCTTTATTTGAGATGATATGTCCAAGGACTATGCCTTGTTTGACCATAAAGTGACATTTTTCAAAATTCAAAGTCAAATGTTTTTATTTACATCGATTTAGAACCAGCTCGAGATAATGCAAATATTGGAAAAAAGAATCGCCAAAGATAGAGAAATCGTCCATAAAAACTTCTAGAAAGCGTTCAATCATGTCAGAAAAATTGTCAATCATGCATCGTTGGAAAGTAGTAGGAGCATTACAAAGTCCAAATAGCATACATCGATAAACAAATGTGCCGAATGGACACGTGAAAGTCATTTTCTCTTGATATTCGGGAGCGTTTGGAATTTGGTAATAGCTAGAATGACCTACAAGGAAGCAGTAGAATTCGTGGCCAGCTAAATGTTCGAGCATTTGGTCAACGAAAGGAAGAGGGAAGTGATCTTTACGTGTTGTGCTATTTAGTTTTCGATGGTCAATGCAAACACTCCAACCTATTTGAGTATAAGTTGGAATAAATTTGTTTGAATCGTTCTTGACAACGATTAGTTTAGACTTTTTCGGTACAAAGTGAATTGGGCTAACCCATAAACTATCAGAGATTGGGTAAATGATTCCATTGTCGAGAAGTTTAAGAATTTCATCACGTACCGCATCTTTCATTTTTGGATTAAGCCTTCGTTGTGCAACAAGAGTAGGTTTGGCTTCGTCAATTAAGTGGATGAGATGTTGGACGATAGCAGGGCAAATTCCCTTAATATCGGCAAAGGACCACCCAATTGCTTCTCTGTTTTTCGAAAGAATAGAAAGTAAGGAGGTTTCTTGATCAAAAGAGAGAGTTGCGAAGATCATGAGGGGAAATGTTTCATTATCACCTAAATATGCGTACTTAAGGTGATAGGGAAGTGATTTGAGGTCCAATTTCGAAAGTTTCTTGATCAAAGAATTAGGTTGAAATTCGGACTCAACTGGAAGCGATTCAAAAGGAAGAGTGTATTCAATCTCGTTGGGAATTGCATAAAGCAGTTTTTCGTACTTGGCTTCGCATTCGTTGTTACGGTCAAATGTCTCGTTTTCGAAGTTTTCATGAATGTCACTAACTTCCAATGTTTGGTCGCAAGGTTCATTTCATTGGCTTTCAAGATTGAAAATGTTGAGATCCAAAGTCATGTTTCCAAAGGAGATTTTCATCGAACTGTTACGACAATTGATTAAGGCATTTGAGGTGGCTAAGAATGGTAGCCTAAAATCAATGAAATTTCACTCACGGGATTTATCACGGGTTGTGTTTTGAGAATGATAAAATTAATTGGGAATATGAGTTGCCCTACTCGAATAAGCATGTCCTCGATTTCTTCTACGGGCTTCTTAATGGAACAATCAGCGAATTGAAGCATGACCTTTGTGGGTTTGAGCTCACCTAAGCCTAATTGTTCGTACACGAAGTATGGAATCAAGTTGACACTCGCACCGAAGTCTATCAAACATTTGTTAATCGTCTTGTCTCCAATTGTACATGAAATCGTAGGAAAACTGGGATCTTTGTATAACGGATATGGATTGGGACAAGACTTCACTCAAACTGGAAGCTAAGAAGACTTCTTTGGGCACTTGAGTGTGTTGCTTTTGGGTGTACAAGTCCTCAAGAAATTTCACGTAAGTTGGGACTTGCTGAACAATGTGAAGAAGTGGGATGTTCACTTTTACTTGTTTAAAAATTTCCAACATCTTTTCCATTTGATCAGAGCGTTCCTTAGGTTGAAGATGATGTGAAAATGGAACATGATACTCGGTAAGCAGGTCTACTCGAGTAGAAGAAGAATTTTGGTTGGCATTCGATTCAATGTTTGGCTCAACGTTCTGTTCAGATTCGTTCATTGTTTTAGAAGTGTATAGAGAGGTTTCTGGTAAATTGTTTGGGTTAACGACTTGATTATCGATTTGTTACTGGAACATAAAGTTGTGATGGCATTCAATTGGATGACGTTGCTATCTTGAACAACATGGGCTTGATTTGAATTTGCACTTTGATTTCTGGGATTTGGAAGAGGCTGGCTTGGGAATGTTCCTCGTTCGCATTCACTTATAGACATGGCTAATTGACTCATTTGCATTTCGAGTTTTGCAATTGATTAGTTTGTGTTTTGCATATATGAGGTCAACAAATTTTGCAAATTATTTTTTGATTGAAGGCTTTGAGTAGTTTCTTTAGCCAACATTTCAAGAGTTTTCTCAAATGAACTTAAACATTTATCGTCTTGGGGCGGGTGAGCAGAATTGTAACGAATGCGGGTTTTGCCCGCTCGAAAATCGACATTCATACTTCATATCGTATTCGAATGCCGTAGATTCGACCGTTCAAATCTGATTCATCGGAGCTTATAACAACATTAAGTAAATAACACAACGGAATAAAAAGAATGATACATTGATATACAGCATTGATACAATATCTGATACAACAGATGATACAATAAATATCAATATACATCAGAGATACAAGAAAATAGCAGCGGAAAGAAAATAGATAACACTAGCGGCGGAACAAAATAACTCTAAGATAGTCTTCAACGAAGAACTCCAAATCTGAACTCCATCTCCAAGAACTAATCCCGCAATAGCTCGAACTCCCCATAACAATGCACCAAGCTAAGCAAGACTGGTGCGAACCAAAGACTGAACTAACTCCAGATAATCCACTGGACCTAACTATCTGAAAAACCAAACTCTAGACTGCTCGTGTAGAAAATAATGAGCACCCAGAGTTTAGGAAAGGAACAATAAACTCCGGATCAGTCATGGGACTGGTGTGAGCAACAAAAACAGTTTACCTTTCAATTCAATCAATAAAAGAATTTTAAAGTAAATTCGCAATGCTTTTTGAAAATGAAACTACCATAAGACCTCCCGCCACACACACAATGCAAACGCAGACTTGGAGGAGATTTCTTCTTATGATAGTCAAACATGCTTAATACGCAGAAAATTTCTTTGATATTATTATTATAAGTGCACGGTGCAGAAAAGCATTTCGAAAGTAGAATATTAATCTTAGCCAGCATTTGACCATTATCGTATGCCTACTATAGCTACCATCCAAACAGTGGGGCGCCACCATAAGTGAATGGCAGGTTCTACAACTAAAACCGTACAAGGCTCGTATTGTTTCTTTGGATTTCCAACAAATGGTCAGGCCAAGGAACTTTCCATTGCCACATGGAAACGCCTCTGGAAGGACGTCCCGAGAACCTAACCGGATCTCTGCCAACACATGGTCGGGTTACCCCTAACTGGGTAACTACTGACACGAGTATGCCATCCCCCAGTCCTTTAGGACCTTTAACCGAGCGCTAGATAACCAACATCACACTATAGTAAATAGAGTGTTTTCCACATGAGTAAGTATCTGGGCTCCATACCATGATACCACCCTTTTCCAGAAGGAAATGAACATACCCTAAAGGGGCGCTACCCCCTAATAACCTTGCTGCATCTTTCCTGTTTTAACCGTTCCGGGGTGTGAGGCTCGACGAAGTCACGTCCACAAAGCCACGCTTTGGTTCAAAGCCATGCTTTGGGTCAACAAATGATCAAAGTAATGATCACAAAGATAAATGATCAAACAAATGATCATATCACAAATGATCAAACAATGATCATTTCACAGCAACACTCAGCATGTCACATTACCAAATTGGGAATATATTGCTGATAACCTTCAACTACATAACCTTTGAGCTCGTACGTCTCAGAGAAGGGTGTTAAGCTAAGAGAATAAATTCTCTGCCACCAACAGAAATGTATTTGAAAGAAATCTGCTTTATATCTCAAATTGTAATGTCAGACACACAATCCATACAAGTCTGTTCCGGGTTCGAACAGAACCGAAGGCACTTCCAAAGAAGCCCTTGCAATCCGGATATTCACTAATCACGTTCGGACTTCCCATCACATATGGAGTCTCTATACCAGGGACCAGTCGATGCAAAGACATTCGACGAGTTGTCCTTACGTTTTCGAAAATATCCGGTCTTCATCACCGGTCTTCAAATGCTATCCATATCGACGTACCACATATTCGGAATGGGATATATGACACAAAGGTCCTCTCCCGGCTAAACCGAATAGTGAGCGCAATATTTAAAAACATATGGATATGGGGATTTCAATTAAGTCACAACTTAATTATTCAAACATTTCTTTCAAATGGTTTAAACAAATTACCATTTCAAATCTTTAAACAAAAAGATTTATTTCACAAAGATCAATTCATAGATTTCCAAAACAATTTCATTCAATTGTATTAACTCGTTAAATCTTTAAATCAAAGATTTAACTTATAGCTTTTAAACCGTTTCTATAACTTGGAAATCATTTTCATTTTAAACTAGAAATCATTTTAACACAAATTGGAAGTTCATTACTTCTGTGAAAGCTTTAATTAATTGAAAACAAACAGTTTTCGTTTCAGAAAAATCCAATTATATTTGCACAAATTAAAGTTCTTAATTTATATTCATATTCCCAAATTAATACATTTTAAAATGGTTCAACCCATATATAACTGGTATAACATTTTTAATCCCTAGTTTCAAATTATAGAATTCAGTTTCACAATTTGGAATTTGAATTTAAATCAAATTATTTAAATTTCAAACTTTATCAAGTTATTCAAAATAAGCTTCATCTTTGAAATTCCATTTCAAAAGCTTTTCACTTAAAACCCAATCTTATTTTCAAACCATTTGAATTTAAAATTCAAAATCAAAACTATTTTCAAAAATCTGTGACTCAATCGATTTCCTCGTGAAATCCATATTTGTGTGTGTATGGTGTGGGCCAGAGGTTTAACACAATAGTGCAACATCATTCAATCATCACAGATTAAAAACACAGAAATATAGTTGATAAGCGATATAAACTATAACGCTCATCGCCCATTCACAGATTCACAGATAATATACAGATGCAAATAAATATACACAGCTCAATCTACAGAACAAAATATCACAATTCAGATAGGATAATCAATTCAAGGCATCACATATAATACGATCATTCATAAGTAATTCAAGCATCCAATAATCATTTATAAACAGGATTTATTTATCGTTTAATCCTATGTAATTCAATTTATCTCCAATTAAATTAATTACTTATGAATTTATTATCCAATTCTGATTGGATTATTTTCATTAAGTAATTACATTTAAATCATTTATAATTGATTATCTAATTTATTTAATCCAATGAATCATTAACATTAATCACTTTAAATCAGTTACTTAATAATCCTTAGTTAATTATCCTTATTAACTAGTAATATTTCTTAATCACTTTCTTAAGAAATTATCTTAGATTAATTCATTATTAATCATTTCTAATTATAAATTAATCTAAATTATTTATTTATAAATTAAATAAATCATTCTTTAATTACCATATTAATTAAATCATTTTATTACCTTAATTATCTCTAAGATAATTAATTTCTTTATTAATGACTTCATTAATATTTAAGTGTATTTCTATCGTTATACTATAAATCTTAAATTCAAATTAATTTAAAAATACACTTAATCATTCATGTTATTTAGAACAATTTAAATTTCAAAAAAACTTCTTTTATTACAAAACTAAGATTCAAATTTAGATTGAATTCCAGATTTAAACTTGGATTAAATCTTTGTTAGAATTCATTTCTTTATAATTTTCAAATTCCATTTTAAATTCAAATTCTTTTTTTATATACACTTAATTATTTAACACTTTAAATCAATAAAACAATTTGGAAATAAAACTTATTTATTCCCCACTAAGTTTCCAACTATCCTAAATTAATATTTAAACTTTTGTTTTACTTACTTACTTCAAACCTGGCACTCTTCTCCTACAAATTTCATAACTACTACTACCCGAGCCAATAGTACTCTCTCTCAAACAATACAGGCATATCGCACTCAATCACTTCGAGGCGTACGCGAAACAAAACGAGATAGAACCCGAGTCTGAACTTCTTTCTCCCCAGCATATCATCACCTAAACATAGCCGCGTGCACGTGTACGTGCACCCTTACTCCAGCCATCGCTGGTCGTCACCGAGACCACCCACACGACGACGAACACGCCCTCGTCCCTTACCAACACTCAGACCATCCAATTCAACCAAAATACAAAATTGAGCAAATCAGCTACAACTGGAAACCTGGGAACAACAAAAACATCACCCCCTTCGAAACCTGTCAACGCCAACTGCTCGACGCTCCGACCACCGTTCGCCACCAAACTCCGGCCGTCTACTCCCTAATACTCGCTTCACCAATCCTCCAAATCTCGTAGCACTCGACGCATCATGGAAAGAGAACGAAGAACAAACGCAACCCCTTATTAAACTAGGGTTAAAAACTTTAAACGTACGCCGCCTCCTCCACGATGAACTGGACCACCACCCACTATTTTTCCCAGACTCGTACTTCCCTCCACCTTCACACGAAACTCCGGCCACCGAAAGCCCTCCTACCGTCGGCAATCGATGAAAATACCCAAAACAGTTCTACCCAAACTGCTACTTAAATGCTTAACTAAAAATAATAATTCTTGTTTCAAAAATCAAGTTTTATTGTTAGCTTTTGATTCATATACCTGAATCCATGATTTATGAAAATCAAATTTGAACTTATTTAAACTATCCACTATAGTTTTATACTTTTCAGAACCAATACAAACTGTTTTTTTTCCTTTAAACAAATTTTTAGACTCAACTTTATGTTATAACAAACATTTTATGTTCATAACTTAAGTCTAATCAAAACTTGGATTAATAGCAGATAAATTTTAATGTGTACATAAGCCTGGAACTAAGGTCAGAGAGATATACAGAGGTGCTTATCACTATATTCAAACATATACAGAGTTATACTAAACAAAAGTATACCCAAAACAGAATAAATTCCAGAAAGAAGCATGTAACCGAACAAATACACTTAACTATTTTTAGATTTTGATGTTACTCACAGATAAGTATTCAACAGTTTTACTTTTAAGTTTAAAATAAAAGTTACTCACTTGGAAGCATGAAGAACAGAGGACCCTACTTGAAATAGGCTTTGAATACAAGCTGGAATCCCACTTGTTTACTTGCTTGCATAATTGAAAAACAGTGGCAGGCTTGAATCAGGTTGATTATTCTCTCAGGCTTTGAAGTATTGAATTCATTCCTAGTTTGTAATTTGTATTTTTACTGGCTTTGCTATGCTTAATTTTTTTTTGAACGAACAAGACAGGATAGATATATATGTAAGAGAGATAGTGTTTACTGGTGTAGCTTGTTTTCTTTTGTGCAGGGTATTATATTATATTGCTTTGTATAAAGTGATTTTCAGTTTGCTTGTGCTAGCATTAAATGCAAGAGTACACAGTGCTTTATTTTACTTTGTTTTATATATTTTCTTACCTGCATACATGTTCTACTTGATGGCTAATAGTGTTGATGTGGTGGCTGCATTTATGTTTTGGTGGAACGAGTTGAAATGAAGAGGAAGGTTGACATATAGGAGATATGTATAGGGTGATATTCTTGTACAACAGGTACAAGATTCTTTTTTATTATTATTATTATATGCTCTGAGATTTCCCATTTCAAAGTGTTGCTACAAAGATATGTTGAGGCTTGCATTTCTTTTAACTCAGCTGATGTGATGTGTTGTGCACCTAGATATCTTGCTTGTACTTGTTTTATACATATTTTTATTTTTATTTGTTTGTTCTTTTACTTGCACTTCTATTTTATTCTTGCTTTGTTCCTTCTTGTCTCGGCTGCATATTTTTTTCTTTGTTTGTTTCCTTGCATTTATTAGCTTGTTTTTAAATATTTTTCTTGCCTGCATTTCGGCTGCATTTTTCAAAAATTCATAATTTAACTGATATTTTATATAATCACCAATTAATTTCCCAATTTTAAATCAAAAATAAATTTAATTATCAATTTAAAATAAATTGAAATTCGAGATCGTTACAAGAATTTAGTTGAAAATTTGATTGTTGTGGTTGGTTATGAGACAGACCCGTGAAATTTGGTTGAAAATGGTTAGGTTAAAAGGGAGGATTCGAAGTATTACTCGAAAATTCTTGAAAATTGGGACGAACCGTGTTCGTGTTGGGATTTTTTTGGTTCCAAGCAAAATTCAGATGGTTTCTCCAACCAGGATTATACGTTGGAGAAAATGGGTCATTTATGACTTTATTGAGCATTGATCGATAGAATTGGCGTACTGATCGGCTATATGATTAGGATTGTTGCATTTATAACACACCGGTTGGGAAGCTTGGTTCATTTGATTCGATGAGAAAATGTTATCGATTTTTTTAATCATTGCGTCGATCTTAGCTTCCAAAGCAAAAGAAGATCCTATCGAGTGTACACTCGATCGTGAGTAAATTGATTTTTCGTTCGAACGTTCCCATCGGGATGATTTTTCGGCGAGGTTTTCAAGAATTTGCCAAGCATCATCGTGATGTTGGGCAAGGAAGTTACCTTGGCACATTGATTCGACATGGTCCGTGAGCTATTTTCGAGTCCATCGTACAAGATTTGGCAAATCGTCCATTTTTTGAAGTTATTGTTTGGACATTTTTTCTAAAACTCTTTGAATCTTTCAAAATATTTTTTCGAATGATTCTCCCTTGAATTGATGAAAGTTTACAATTTTGTTTCGGATTCTACTCTTTTTTCCAAGAGGTAGAATATTTTTAAGAAAGCTTTTACGAATTCTTTTCAAGTTTTAATCCAGTTCGATGATAAGCTGTACAACCATTTTTCAGCATAACACGTAAGAGTGAATGGGATTAATCAAAGTTTGATTCCGTTATCGGAAATTTGTTAGAGTTTAATGGTTGCGCAAAAAATTTCGAATTTAGCCAAGAAAATGTATGGATCATCGCGCTCGAAATTGTTAAATTTTGGAAGCGTGGCAATATGGTTCGAGTGAATTTCGAAATGATTACCCATAAGGGTGGGAAACGTAATGCAATATGGAATAGAAACTCTGTCGGGAAAGATTCTATCCATAAGAGTTTGAGGGGCGTTCTCGTTTGCCATTTCGAGAGGATCGTGTGTTCGAGTTAAACAATTAGCTGTCGAGTCACGAGTGCAACGATTTGTTGTTGTGTCACGAACCCAAGTACTCGTGTATAAGTGAAAGTCGAGAAGAGAAAGGAGTTAGAAACGAGTCTAGAGATTGAAACAAGATTTGGAAAACAAAGGAAAATTTTGGTTTTGTTTTCTTTTCTTTTTTTATTTTAAAGGAAGAAAAATATTTACCAAGTGAAATTTATTTTCAAAGAGAAGTTCGATTATTTTATTTTTTTAGCAAATGGAAATTTTATTTTTAATTTTCAATTTTCAATTTTTTTAAAAGATTTTATATTGTTTTTGATTGAAAATTTTAAAAGGAATGCATTCAAAAGGATTTTTTTTGATAAAAGAAATTAAGTGAAATTTACAATTTTTTGTATTTTGGATTTTTTTTATTTTTTTCTTAAATATGCATGAACTAATGCACCTACATGAATGCAAATGACTTAATTACAGTTTTCTGTCCGTAATAGCTCCTAACCCAAAATTGTATAATCACATTTTGTCTTAAATCAACAAAAATATTTCTCAGCTAGGTAACAGACATGGGTTATCGGTGCGCCACGAATCACCGTAGCAATGTAGCCGAAGGTTTAAGTACCTTCAAAAGAACAACCACTATATATTTACGAATCACCGTAAGATTTATAAATGGTTATTACTTTGTCATAGCCTAAACACCAAGAAATAAAATTGTTCAAAGAAAAAAATTGTGAAGATACAATTAAGCCTTTGATGAGCTCTTGACACCCTTAAGTCGAATGTCTAACCTTTATTATTAGTCAAATTCTACGATGAAATATAATTTGTGGGCTAAGGGAAGGGTGGTGAAATCGCTCACCTTATGTGAATTGAGGTATTTCCCTTAGAAAGAAAACAAGATGAGATGAATGCAAAACAAAAATTAAACGTAAAATTACAATGCAACTAAAATGAAATTTGTTTTTATTTTTGGCTTTTGAATTTTTTTTATATATATAAATGCAAGCAAGCAATAATGCAATTCAAAATAAAACTTGAGATAAAAGCATAATAGCAGAGCGTGAAGATTATTTTGAAATTTTTTTAAGCGGCGATTTTTTTAAAGAAAGCAAAGTAATTTATTTTTTTGTGTAAGCTTAGTTGAGCAATCCTTCTCCTTCTGCTTTTGCAACCTGAAACGGATAACAGGATATATATATATATATACAGAAGATTTTTCTTTTAAATAGGTACGGATGGAACTTAAACCAATTTAAAACAAAACCAAACAAAATAATTTTTTTTATTTTTTATTTTTATTTTGAAGGAGTGAGGTAAAAGCAAATTAAACAAAATACTTTAAAAGCAAAAAAAGAAATAAACAAAAAAATTCCTTTAGGCCCACACCTAGAAGAAATACAGCCCGTCCCAAATTTTGCAAACCTACTAAAAAATTAAAACACACGGTCGAAATTTTTTCAAAACGCAATGAAATTTTCCCAAAGCAACTCGATTTTTTTTCAAAGCAAATCGATTTCTTCCGAAACACAGAATTTCTTGCTCCCAAAAAAGGTTAAGGTGTTTGCGATTATGCGAATTTGGGTATGTGACGATTGCGAATTTGGGTATGAGGCAGTGGGTTCGGTTTTATTGGTAGGGCGAGGAGGTGTGGATGTCGGAGGCGGGTTGGAATTGGAGTGGCTGTTGCATTTTCTGGTGTGCAAGTGTTTGGTAATTCTGGAGCAGTGGGTTCGAAGTGGTCTCGGCAGTAGTTGTAGCTGCAGTATTAATGGCAAAGGTGTTGAAATGTTGAAGATTGTAAGTTTGAAGTAGGAAAGGCAGTGGAGTGTTTCGGCAGTGATGGAGCCAGTTAAGTGGTGGAGCTGTTCAATTGTTCAGGGGTGATGCAAGGATCAATGTACAGGGAGGTGCACAAGGAGGTAATATTTTCCATATGAAGTGCAGTTTTGTGGTGAATGGTATAAGAGTTGATAGGACAATGATGTGTTCAGGGAGGTGATGTGGTTTGATGATAGTATATGTTTGTGCGGTGAAATGAAAGTCAGTGAGTTTGGTGTATGGCTGCTGTGGTTGAAGTTTATATGTAGTTGAAGTGGTTTAGTTGAGTGGCAACTTAGTGGAGAGATTATATGTAAGCAAGTGAATTATTTGGTAATGGTGAACTGTAGGGCTGTGGTTGATTGAGTGACTGAAGGTGGTGTGGATTGATGAAGTTTGTAGATCAGTTTTGTGGTGTGGATCAATTTTGTGAATGTGGATGTGGATCAGTTCAGGATGTAGTTCAAGTTATGATGTGTATGAAGGAGTAATGGTGAGGTCTATAAGTTGCAAGCACAGTGGGAGATGATGAGGTGTTGGAGTGTTGCATGTTTTTTGGGTTTGAGTGCTCGTAAGGTCGCGGTGGTGTGTTGAGTAGGCTGTTAAATTTGGGATGAAGGCAGAAGTGTGGTTGTATGAAGTGTTTTGTGGTATGTCTGATGGCAGTGGTTGTTGGAGAAGAAGTTTGTATGGAAGATCAGATGCTAACTTGATGTGCAGTGCACTGATATATGCACAGTGCACAGTAATGTAGATCATTGATTGTTTGGTGGCAGGCAAAGGCCGTGGAGTGGTTAGGCACTATGGCACTTTGGCAGTTTGGAAGGGCAGTGATGGCTTGTGGTTTGGGGTAGGAAATTGTTTTTCTTGTTATTTGGAGATGGGGAAGGGCACAGAAGTCTGGTCTGCACAGTAATGGATTAGCAGAGAAAAATGATGCAGATGCACAGAAGTGGTCTGTAAAGTAGTTGCAATGCAAAATTAGAAATGAAATTGTAAATGCAAAATTGTAAAAGAGAATGCAATGGAATAAAAAAGTTCTCTCTTTTTTTAGTAGAGATACAAATGCATTTAGAATTAGAAAACAAATACACAAACAAAATGCAAACTAAAATCACACACAAACACACAACAATAATTTGTTTAAATGCGAGTTAACACACAAAACAAACACATAATAAAATCAAACAAAAATAATTCGAAGAATAGAAAATTAGATTCAAACAAATTTCTCGACAACGGCGTCAAAAACTTGTTTAACGACGAATTTTCTATCAGATTAGAAAATCGCTGATAAATTTCAAATTAAAATAACCGCAAGCGCACGACGTACAAAAGTTAGCATGTGGCGAGTACGGGTCGATCCGTAGGAAATTGTTAGATTTTAAAAATCAATTCGGTCAGATTACACCAAATGGAGAGGAAGGTGTTAAGTACAAGAAAAATGAAGCTAAAACTAGATTTAAAATGAGATTAAAAACGATGATATTAGAGAACAATCTAGAGGCAAATCCATTCTCATATTTTTGTAAATCAACAAATAAATAATTTATAATCTCTAGTTTTGATATTAATTGAGATAATTGTTGCATTTATCATAATTATGGTTTATTTATGTTATTAATTAACATAACTTAAACTATCAAACTATAATACAACAAATAACCACTTATAAATTTTAATGAAAATGAAGGCAAAGCAAAAGCTATTTTAAGTATGATCTATTTACTATTGTAATTAGTAATATAGATGATCAAAGTTTGTTTTTACTTTCATTTCAAAATCAAAAATCAATTAGCAAATGATGATGTAAATTGTATTTATGTTGAATAAGAATATAGCCCATTTGCAAAAGCAACATAAACTATCAAACCCACTTGTATAAACTTGCATCAAAATTCATTCTCATGAAGCACAAACCAAAAGAGATCATAAATCATAAAAATATTGAAATTACATAAAGTTAAAGAGCTTCATTACCCTTAAATTGAAGGGTTTAGCAACTCATTTGTGTTATCAAATCAACCCTTGTAAATTTCAATATTAAAAAGCAAAGAAATGGAAACTAAGCAAAGAAAGAAAGAGAGATTAACTATTAACTACTTGCATAAAAAACAAAGCTACACTACTTGCATGAATGTAAATTTAATATGCTAATAAAGAAAAGAAAAGAGCATAGCATAGAAATAAGCATAAGCATAAGCATAAAAGTAAATAAAAACAAGTAGAAAAGAGAAGAAAAAAAGACTAGAAAGTCATTTTTATTTCATGAAACATAGAGCTTACAACTTTCATTTCGATTTTCTAACTAATTTAAGAGAGTAGAAGATATTTGCGTGTACATAAGAAAGCTATTTATACATGCATAAAATACTAATTCAATTTTTAGGGTGCTTTCCAAAATTTCTTTTAGGAAGTGTGACCACCAAGTAACCATTAGCCACCAATTAATCCATCATTAAATGTGCATGAAGCTTTAACCTCCACTTAGTTGTCCATTAATTTCTAATTGTAGATTTTGGTAAGTGGGTAGGTGGGGTCCTCCATGATAATTGACTTGAATTATTTCCTTTTCATTCCTTTGTATTACATTATGCATGCATATATCTTCATAAAGGTGTCTTCCATATGCATTCAACTTCCTATAAAAATCATTAAAAATGTCCAAGTAAAAATTCTCATATCGACATATGCACAAAAATAACCATTTTGCCCCTGAATGAAGATGAATATTGATGATTTGAAAATAATTGAATTTTGATTTTAAACATGTTAAAATGCCCTAATATTATATTTATTTAATAAAAATAGATAAAATATGGATGAAAATGTATGCACATTTACATGCACATCAAGGAGAATAGGAATAGAAAATTCCTGTAGGATTGGAAGCATAATTCATTATTTTCTTTGTCATAAGAATGATGTTAATCAAGAAAATAAATTGAACTTTGGAAACGGTGGTGCTAAATTGTTTCAGAAGGAACAAAAGTATGATTTGAACTATACATCTGACAAACTCCAAATCGTTAAGCTTCAACTCTCGTTTCATAAACATCTAATTGAACACCCGTGAAATCTCTAGCAAAAGAACATCAAACATTACAATGGAGGTTCATCATTTTAGCCAATTCCTTTTAAGGTGGGTTTGCAAGGAAGTTCAGTAAAAAAAATCCGGGAAGTCAGGAGGCTCAAAAGGTTGAGAATCCAAGTTGAGGGATGGATGATGAAGATATTATTTTTGAAGATATGAGGAAGGGGAAGGTTTGATGAATCCAACCGCATAAATTTTAGTGATAGTAACTGGCTATGAAACCATGTTAAAATTATTAAAAAATGAAAAACAGATAGAAAAGAAGAAAAGGGGAAATATAAGAAGAAAACAAGTAACCTTTAAAGGCTACTTCTTTACTATTTGACAGAATTGATAATTCAACAATACAGCTAAAACTTACGTAATTATATAATAGGAAAATATAATAATTAGTGAAAATATAAATACAATTGGTAAATAAATAGCGAGTTCTTCTGCAATCCTTTAATAAGCGGAGGAGCATATCAAAATCTTAACGAAAAAAGATCGAAAATCGGATAAAAATAAACAAGGAAGAATGAAAACAAAAGTAAAAAAACTCAATAGGAATTACTTCTTCTGTTGCCCCAGCCTCTACCGGTCAACCAGTGGTGGGCCATCGTTAATTGACTGTTGGGTCTAGTAAATCTAAATCCAATTATATCGGGTTATACGAATAAATAGGGATCGACTCGGTGCTTTTTTGGGTTCTTCGGGTGACATTTAGGTAATGTTTTGGTCAGACATCTCAGCTTGAATGGAATGATTGGATATACATGTGTGTGTGTGTGTGTGTGTGTAGCGGCGTATATGTATATACGGACACGTACATCTATGTACTTGCGTGTCGATAATTATTTACTATTGTAACCATTTCTTGTTGTATCCTCAATTACTTATCAGCTTAACACAATCTAACAGTTACCTAAGGTGTGAGTTGTTGTATGAAAATGGATCCGTAGACTGTGTACGGAACTATGGCCATTCGGTGATTCGGCCATATGTTACAATAGAGTAGGCTTGTTATGTACGTAGTTTAGAATACGTTATTAACCATTGAATTTTTTCTTAACTAAGGCCTTATTTTATGAGTCCTGTTTTTTTATATTTTTATCCTAACTCATTGTTTGGTATGACATTCAGCATAATTATCTTTGTATTATTTGAAAATGATCAAAATATGTGGTAAAGTCGATGTATATCACCCACCAGACTATAGTTTTTTCGTCTCTATATTTTTTCATTTTTGTTTCATCACTAGGTTGATGGAATTTGATACGTTGTATCAAGTAATGTTTAAAAGTGTAGATGACGATGAAGTTACTAATGTATATAAACTTATATACAAATAACCATCTGACAATTACATTGGATTTTATGTCCATATGTTTAAATTGGATTAGATATGTATATGACATATATAGCTGTGCAGTTAAAACGCTTAGCGGTTCAATTGCAGTGGAGATGCAAAAAGTTATGGCGAGATAAAGGGAAGATATAGCGAAAAATAGCAGATGTGCAAAAAAATACATTAGATATAGAACTAAACACTTAAAGTTAATTTATTCTCATTCTCACATCATTTGTGTAGGAAAAAGAAATATTGATTAATCTTATGTAATAAAACCGATGAATATCATGATTAATGCAGTCTGGATTTGGCGACTATAATATATTTTGAACTTATATTGAGCACTTATGCCTTAAATTCAGGTCTTTAGCCAAACTTTCTTGATTTCGTTTAATAGACAATTAGTTAAATAAACATTTCCATATTAATGTTGCTAAAGCGGCTGCTAAAAAGCATTAATTTGGCAGGTGTGGTGGAAAATAGCGGGGCATAAGGAGGACCTATTGTTTAATAGCGCTATTTTGAAGTAGTCTAGCAGTCAAAGAGCGCTAATTTTTTTAGCGGGAATTTTGCGGGGCTTTACAAGAGCTTTAACTACGTAGGTATATAATTTCACCAATTAGTTTGAAATGAATTGATATTTGATTATATTATATGTGTTTTTTAACTTTCATGTGAGTTCAGAAAGAGATAAATGGAATATATTTGTTTAATCTATTATTATCATTCATCGACGTCTCATCCTTTTCGGCTTTTGAGGTTTGCACATCTTGGGCCATGTTAAATCAGAGGGTCGAAACTAAAAGGTCGTTATCGAGTATGAATATGAAGCATGACAAAAGCTAGCTTTAAAATAGTCCTCCACATAATCATAAACATTCATGCCAAATCCCCTCATATCCCTACTAGTATGATCCCAAAGGAATCCATTAACTCTTCAAACATTACAAGAACATGTATGATTATAAAGATCAATATGTAGAGCAATAAGTGAATGAACCTCATAAACACAGTCATATGATTTTGTACATTCCCAATCATACCAGCTAATGAAGAATCAGTCAAATGCTGCTCCATTTTGGGAAAAGTATAGTATTCCACGTTAGAGAATTTTCACGTCTATCAGACATAAACTTTGTATTTTAAAATCGAATTTTATCCAAACATGAACTAATTGGTAGATACCTATCATCCTTATTCCAAAATTAAAACCTTTCAGTATCAAAAGGCACCATTTCACAATATCGATTTGTAAAACCCGTAATTTTAAGAAATTAAATAGTTAAATTAAAAAGTATAAAATAGCAATTTTACATAAAGAGCAAAATATTAATTTCTGCGGGATATGGAATTAGGTTTCGGGACTTATTCCATTGTGTCCAAAATGTCATTTATATTCGGTAAATTTCATAATATATTAATTTCTAGATTTTAGCCTAGATATTATATTTTTAGCCTATAAATAGATCTCTAACCTTATTTCTTTTGCTCTAATAATCTTGCCTCCACTTATAAATCACTAATCCTTGAATCAATTCCAAATCAATCAAAACATATCTGAATTAAACAAATAAATATATGGAATCAATCACCGTGATGAAAACTATGCAAATAAATCGAATCTACTAAGAAATTTTGCATTTTAAGGCGAAGAATTTCTAGACGGCAAAGAAGGAGGAGGATTCACGTGGATCGGAGAGGATGCATGGCTAATCTGTGGGTGGGTTTACCATATTTGCGTATATATTGATAGGATGTAGTAATTTAACCTATATTATCTTAAACCAACGGTGTATTAATAACCAAATTGATTTTTTATGTACATATATCTTACTAGGATGTAGTATGACATGGTTGAACAGTTATAAATATAAATTTTATTAATTGTAATCAGCGAAAATTAATTTCCTTCTAATTAAAAAAATTGCGAAACATACAAGTGTTCCAAACCACATATATTACATATCAAAACTATAGTTCTCGATGACACGAATCCATTGGCGGTGTTCGTTCATCGATTGGTTATACGGATTAATCTGAAAATGCATCGGAAGTTCGATGAACGTGGGTCGTTCATTTCGATCTAATGGTGAAACTAAGGCAATAAAGTAGTTGGAAGCCATGTGCATCTAGCGGACGTCAAGCAGGTATTTATGCTAGTCTTTAACCGACTAAAGATGGTTGGAGATCACCAGAATTGGTGAAGGAAAGGTAGTGACGATGATTGCACTACGGATGGCTAAAGATGTAGCAATAGGCGACATTGGATACGGCGTTGCAAGGTGACGGCAGTGCTTACTTATATGTGCATATGGTGGCATTGGTAGACGATAGCAGCAAACGGAATTGGGTCGGCTAATGGGTTTGATCGAGTTTATCAAGTTACTATAGCACACATACACATTAAAAATACTATATAATAATAAGTTGATAATAAAATAAATAATTACAAATTCATCCCTTAACTTCAAACGCTTATAACTCCCACATACGACCTTTGTTTCACATGCGGTTCATTGCATCGGGATCGTGGTGAGACGGGGAATGGTATATTATTTACTACGTTTTGAACTACTTCATAAAGATGTCATATTTTGGTAACTTTGTTGTACGAGGGGTTTTACTAGGATGTTTCGGTACATATACGAGGAGATTAGTCATCGGATGTACTAGTGACATTTTCGGCATTTGAGCTAAGACTTTGGGTTTGATTGTTTGCGTATATTTTTGGCATCCGAAGTAGACATTAGGCTCGGTCGTTTACACACATTTTCCGCATTTAAGTTAGGGCTTTGGGTTCTTTCGTTCGTGTAAATTTTCGGCATTCGAGCTAGGGATTTGGGCTCAATCATTTACGTACATTTTCGAATTTAAGACCTTAGGCTCAATCGTTTAATACGTTTTTCACATTCGAGCTAGGACATTGGACTCGGTCGTTTGCATACCTTTTCGGCATTCAAGTAGGGACTTTGGGCTCGATAATTTGCATACGTTTGCAGATATGAGCAGAGACTTTAGGCTAGGTAGTGTGCATATGTTTGTGGCGATGGTGAGTTGGGACTTTGGACTCAATCATGACATATTGTTTTGACATATGATTAGTGTTGGAACTGGGCCAAAGCAGTGGGGTAATTGGGTAAATTTCAATTTTTGTATCTATTTGGATCTTTCATTGGCCTATATAGTCTAATTCACTTAGAACATCTCTAAGTTTTCTATTAAATAAAATCAATATTTTATTTAAATTTTATAAACAAATTATATATATATATATAATTTGTGTTATATTATAAATAAATATGTACCTTATACACATATGTTTGTGCATGCACATGCAACAGAATTATGTGTACATGGTTTAACATGGTTTGACATGTCCGTTTATAGATGCTGAGAGTTACGCCACAATAGACATGTTACCTTATTGTATTCGATTTTTTGTCTAAATATGTGTGTGTATTCATCAAAAAATTACACACACACACACACACATATGTATGTATGTATGTATGTATGTATGTATGCATGTACGTATGTATATAAATAAGAAATGTACGTGTGATTTTACATAAGTTAAAATAATAAATGCGAACAATTTGTGTAAGACATTTATGAAACTATGTTTATATCATTAGATATAGCTATCAGTCATTCTAGCACGTGAGAGAGAGCCGGGGCTTGACTAACGATGACTGGGAAATCTAAAGAAGCAGTACCCTTTTCACTTATAATGTTCTACATGCAGAGTATCCAAGGAGGTTTAACATGCATCAATGCCCGCCTACGAGGGAAAAACTGACCAAAGGCAGCATATCATGAGATACAGATGGTTGATGGATTTTCCATGAGCAGAATATGCAACCAAGTGTAGATGCTTTCCTATAACTCTCTCTGTAATAACAACGAGGTGGTTCATAAGACTACCCTCACGATCAATTTCTACATTCAATGATTTGGCAAAAAAGTTTGTGGAGCAGTTTCGAATGCACATAACTCGTCCCAAGGATGTGATGTCCTTATCTATCATGATTCAAGCTCTAAGAGAATTGTTGAAAGATTATTTGGAGAGATTTCATACAGCTGTTACAGAAATCAATAATCTGAATGACCATGCGATATTGATGGCTGTGATGAGAGTGATAGATCCGAAATCTAATTTCGATGATTGGTTAGCTGACAAGCAGCCGCAATGTTGGAGCGCTTTTACACAATGGAGGCTCGGTATTTGAGAAAGGAGGAAGTCAGGTCCTTTAGAAAAAAGAATTTTCTGGAACTAAGCGGAGAGGGAGTACAAAGTAACATCGCAATAAAACAATCCGATGATAGCTCGGGAAAAGTTAAGTGAATGTCCAAAAGAAGCGAAATCAGCAAAAGAAAGGCGAAGATAGGGGCCGAGAATGAAATAAGGATTCTGGAAGAGGTAAGCCTTGGCTTCCGATGTTTGATACTTACACACTGTTGAGCAGGTCCTTGGAGAATATCCATTTTTCTACTTGCAATACCATGCAATACAGGAACCGGCCTCTAAAAGAATCGACTGAGAAGCAGAAACAAACCGAAAAATATTGTCAGTCCCATGAATGCTATGGACATGGCATGAACGAATGCAGATATCTCCAAGACATTATCGAAATGCTGATTTGAGAAAGGAAGTTGAAGTAATTTGTGAAAACCCTACAGGATGGCGGACAAAGGACATTCGATCCCAACCGATGATAGGTACCGCATAGGGCTGTGGAACCTGCATGAGCTGGTGGAAGATTAGTGATAAATACAATAGTCGAAGGTCCGCACCCGGTAGATAAGAGTTGGAAAGAGATGGAGCGCTATGCTTGCACAATTAGGCATGCAGATTTTAAATATTGTTCGAATACATAAGATGGAGCTTATGCAAAACAGCAACGTACAATGATAGATGATATCGTGTTTAGAAACAGAGATGCGATCAAGGTAGAGGCTCCGACCATCGACCCAATGGTCATTTCGGCCATGCTCGGTCCATTTTTGGTCAGAAGGATGTTAATTGATTGGGGAAATTCAATAAATATTATTTTCAGAAAAGCTTATGATCAGATGAGAATGGAAGCAAAGGATATAAAGCCATCTAAAGTCCTGATGTGCACGTAAATGTGCATATTTTTACCACCATATTTATTCTATTTAAATTAAATAAATAATCATATTGGATATTTTAACTTGTTTTAACCAAAATTCATATTAATTCCAAATTTTCACATATTCATCTTCAATAAGGGCAAAATGGCCATTTGTGCGCGTATATTAATTTGAGAGAATTTAATTGGAAATTTCTATAATATTTTGTAGGAATTTAGCTTCTCATATTAGTGGGTTCATGAAGAAACATGCATGCACAAAATGGATATAAAGGAATGAAGATGGAAATAATTCAAAGTGAAGATCATGTAGGACCCCACCTACCCACCTACCTTGATGTACAAATTAAAGGCTAATGCATATGCTTATGGAGTTAATGGTTTCGTGTACACTTAATGGGGGATTAAGACATGCTAATGATTACTTGGCCTCCACACTTCCTAAGGGGCATTTTGGGCATTCCTCAAAAAGTGAATTAGGGTTTTAAAACTTGTATATATACCCCTTATGTTTCATGTAATCCCTCTCTCTTCTCTTAGTCTCTCTTTAGTTTAGTTTTAGATCAAATAAAAGAAAGCTCTCTTCTCTTTTCCATGGCTACTTAGCCATTTTTATTTTCATGTAACTTCCATTTTTTAGGGCAAATTCAATACATTTTCTTTTCCTTTTCTTGTTTATTTCTTTTCATGTTGTAGTGCAGATTTACTTTCATGCAAGTAGAATATTTTTTTCATTTAATTTTGCTCTCTTTTTCTTTTCTTATTCTTTCATGTTGAAAGCTACATTTGTTGTTTTGATAACAAATATGAGAGGCTAAACCCCTTCAATTTAAGGCTGATGAAGTTCTCTAATCATGTAGCTTCAACTTAATTTGATGTTTATGCTCGCTTTTTGTGCTTAATGAGAATGATTGAAGTGGTTTAATGATGTTGTTTAGCTTTGCATTTGATAGTCTATGTTGTTCATAACAAATAGGCTATGCTTAAACAAACAAAACACAAATTGCCTCTTCATCTAAATATGATTATGGCAAAGAAGTGATTGTTGAAATTAAAATTTGAAGGCTTATATTTCTAATTAATAGTTAATAGGCTATGCTTAAAATAGATTTTGCTTTCAACTTAGTTGTCATATTTTATGAGATTTAAAAGTGTATTAGTGGTTGTGTTATAGTTTGATGGTTTATATTGAGCTAATTAATAGCACAAATATACCATACTTATGATAAGCACATCAACTAATTCACTAATGACAAGAAAAGAGAGATCATAACTTCATTTTGTTGATTTATGTGATTTAGAGAGTGGAAATTGCCTCTAAATTGTCATTTAACTCTCATATTTTTATCTATTTTTATTTTGCTAGTTTTTGTTAGTTTCTTACATTTTTAGCTAATCACACTTTCAAGTTTGGTTAATTTGATTGAATAGAATTTTAAAATCATCAATTCCCTGCGGATCGACCCGTATTCGCCGCGTGCTACATTCGTACACCGTGCGCTTGCGGTTATTTTTAATTTAAATTCGTTCGACGGTTTTCTAGACCGATAGAATTTCCGTCGACGAACAAGTTTTTGGCGTCGTTTCCGGGGAGTTGCTTTGATTTTTGATTTTCTATTCTTCGAATTATTTTCGTTTGCTTTTTGTGTTTTAATTTTGTCTGTGTGTTGCATATTAAAAAAAAAATTGTGTTCTGTGATTTTTGTTTACATTGTGTGTGTTTTGTTTTCTAGTTCTAGTTGCATTTGATATAAATTAAAAAAAACTCCAAAAACATTTCTCCAAATTTGCATTGCATTTCATTTCTTATTATACAAAATTGCATTGCATTCTCATTTTTCAATTACACTCACATTTCATCAATTTCGATTTACATTTTACAATTCTCTGTTACTGTTACATTGCCTCTGTTTACTGTTCTCTGCACAGTGATACAAGCCATTACCTTCATCTCTTCCCACCATATATTGTTCCATTCACTCCTCTGCTACAACTTCAGACAACCTGCTGCCTTCATATACTTCTGTTAATTCCATCACATAGTCACAACCATCCCATACTATTCAAACTCCACTGCAATCTCCACCTACAACCAATACAAACTGTTCCACATCACTGGCACTAATCATACAACTGCTGTCCCCCTCCCTGATCACCAAACTCCTTGCTGCTACTACAATAGCCTTCACAATCTTCAAACCACTACTCCATTCATAACTGCCAGTTTGCCATAGCCACTATCCTCCCAAACACTTCCAACCTGCAGTAGCCACAAATCCATACATCTACTTCACCCACTAGAGAGCTTCTAACAACAACTGCATACAATACAACCAACAGCAACCATTACGAACTCCTGCACAACCTCCACTCTTCTCTAACCGCAGTGCCAAACCACCTGCATTGCCATTACCAACAACCCCTCTATCACTTCCTTTGACCCATTCACTTCACTGCTTGCCTTCATCCCATTCAAAACCCAAAAAAAAAACTATCACTTACAACCCTTCACTCCACAACTGATCAACCACCTCCTCACTTCCTTAACTACCACTACCACTTACATTCTTCCTACAAACAGCCCACAAATAATCCATATCATCCAACTCCAAATCGCCTCAAACTCACGAATCAAAACTTCACCCACTCCCTCCAAGTCGAACAACCCAATCACCGAAATCCCACTGCGAGCCAACCACCTCCACCACTATAAATTCCACTGTTCTACACTTCAAAGAAAGTCACGACCGCCTCTGCAATCTCCAATTCGACAGCCGCCAGCAGACCTCGACTTCAACCCAAATTCACCGACAACCGCTTCGAACTCACAAACATCCAGCACTCTTGAACACTGCAATTCGAACCACAAATCGAATACGTGATTTCTAAAAAGAGGCGAACTTTGATCTTTGATTGAATTTTTTTATTACGAGAATTGAAGCTGGGAGTGATTGGTTTGTGTGAGTTGTCAAAATTTATGTGTGAACTTTATTAGTGGGCCGAGCTTATAGATACTAAAATAACTTGTTTACTGTGGAGTGTGGCAATTCAGGTTTAATTGTTTTAGCGTTTTAATTTGTTTTCTTTTGTTGTAGTTTAGTTTGCTTGTTTTGTTTCATTTTTTTTATAAAAAAATTTGCTGTTGAGTTAGTTCTAAAGTTGATTAGTTTGGGACGAGCTCATTGAATGTGTTTTGTTTTGTTTTGCTGGTTTGCCATTCTTTTCTCTCTTAAAAAAAGAAGTTTTTGAATTTGCTTTGCTTTGGTTAAGTGGTTTTAGAGTAGATTGTTTGTAGTTTCCTGCTTTTCTGTTAAAAAAAGGGATTTGTGTGGTTTGATTTTAGTTTTTTTTTCTTAACCTTTTTTTTAATATTGTATATATATCTTGTTTTTATTTCAGGTTGTCAAAGCAGAATTTCAAAAGGAAAAAAAACCGCTGCCACAAAATAAATTGCTTGCTTATATAAAAAAAAATTGCTGCTTTCATTTTAGTTTTATTATTTTAGCTGCATTGTTGATTACTTACATTTGCATTTATATATAATAAAAATTCAAAAACAAAACCAAAAATCCATTTGTAGTTGCATTGTTAATACACGTTTAATTTCTGCTTTGCATTTCATTCTAGAATTTTGTTAATAATAATAGTTAGACATCGATAACACTCAATTGTATAACGACAATTTGTCTTCTTTGAACAATTTAATTTCTTGGTATCTAGGCTATGGAAGAGCAATAATCAGTTATAAATATTACCGTGATTCGTAAATATTATACTGAATTGTTTCTCTGAAGGTACTTAAACCTTCGGCTGCATTGCTACGGTGATTCGTGGTGCACTGATAAATCCTGTCCATTACCTGGCTGAGAACTATCTTGTTGATTTAAGACAATTTAGGATTATACAATTTTGGGTTAACTTAGGAAAATTATTTGTAATTAACCCTTGCATTCATTTAGTTGCATTAGTTCATGCATATTTAAAAAAATCAAAATCCAAAACTAAAAAAAGGGTAAATATTCCTCTTCTTTTCCTTTGAAATTTTTAAATCCTTTTTCTTTGAAATTTCAAAAAGCCAAAAAAAAATTAGAAAAGGGAAAATCAAAAAAGAAGTATAAAACCTTTTCAAAAACAAAGAATTTTTTTTTTTGAAAAACAAAAAAAAACAAAAACAAAACAAAATTCAATTTCCCTTTTGAAAAATAAATTTTATTTGTAAATATTTTTCCTTTATAAAAAAACCAAAAACATTCTTGAAAATGTCTGAATTTCCATATTCACTTGAATTTTACAATAGTTGTGAAAATCAATATAATCCAAATGATTTCACTCCAAATTCATATGGATATTTTAGCAACAACTATTATGTAAATAATTTGAATTTCGAACAATAAAATTTTCAAAACAATGACCAACCCTCTACTCTTGAAAATAGCATTTCATCTTTACTTAAAATCGCTACACAAAAAAATCAAATGATAAATAAGTTGTGTAATTCATATTTGTGACATAACTCGAATCAAAGTTTTCAAAATAATCAAAATTTGGGTTCACTTCAAAATTCAAACGATTTCGAGTATAACCCATGCCAATTCAATTTTGAACTCCAAAATAGTTTCAATAATGATACGATTGAAAACCTTGGTTATCAACAAATTCAAAATGAAAGTTTCCAAATTAATAATCATGAATCTGATTTTGTTGACCAAATGGAAAAAGATAACGGGGATTTATTACTTGAAAAATACAAAAAATTTCGTGAAAATCATAATCAAATCTCAACTTGCAAAGAATCAAATAATAATCTACCGTTTATCGTAATTGACAATTCTTGTTCTCAACAAGTCCAAATCGAAAATTTTCAAGTTAATAATTACAAATTTGACTTTATTAAAATGAATGAAATTTACGATGATCACACAAATTTGTTGATTAAAATATTGGAAAATTTTCGTGAAAAACAAAATCAAATTTCAATGAGTGACAAGTCAAACGATAATCCATCTTTTACCCAAATTGATGATTTTCAAATAACAACTTTTGAATTGATAATGACGATCTTAATCAAGTTGTTGAAAATACGGTAATTAAATTGGATTTCAATTCTTTTGAGGGTGTGGAACCAAATTTAAAATTCAATCTTCCTTTCTTGATTTCGAAAATTTGAATACAACAACTTTGGATTTTGAACTTGAGATACACAATGAAGTTGTTGATAATCCAACAAAGGAAGACGAATTTAACGAACACAGTTTCTTTGGACTTTTTGAAGATGAGTTGTTGGATTCCAAAGGGGACGATTTACATCACCATTTTAAAATTAATAATTTTGAAGAATTTTTCAATGACAAACTTGAATTTCGATTTGGTGAAAATAAATGTGTATTTCAATCAATCGTTATATGTACCCCAAAAATCATCGAAAATAAAACAACTCGTAAGATTTTTAATAAAACGACATTCGTTTTTCCAAATCCACATTCGACTTCAAAATCTTTTATGGTTTGGTTTTTCGAGCTTAAGCTGTGTCTCGTATACTTGACGAGACAAATGAATCGGTCTTTGGAAGACCGTTTCATTTACTTTTTGGCAATATACTTTCTGATGTCGTGTAAATACATTTCATTTTCATATAAATAATAATAAACATGCCTTTCACTTGGGTTGACTGTGGGGACACAGTCAAAATCAAGTGTGGGGGGAGACTCATCTTCTTGATTTTTTAGGATTAATTTTTCCTTTTTCTTCCAAAAACTCAGGAAAAAAATTCAAAAACAAAAGAAGATTTTTTTTAGCATTTTGATTTATTTTTAAAAGAAACACTATAAGATAAATATATGGTTTTGGTTTATTAAATTGAAACTTTTGAAAATTTATTTGTCTAAACAAAAATAAAAATGAAATTTGATTACAAATAATAATGGTTTAAGTAGTATATAGGAAGATTCATACGTGTTAATTATGAAGTATATCCTAATTGAAAATCTTTGTTTTAAAAAGTGGTTGATTTAAAGTAAAGGATATAACATTTTTTTGTCTCCTTAGTTAAATGGTGCTAAGATGATTTTGCAAAACTCTCTGTCTCTCTTAAAAAAAATAACATTCTAGTATTCACTCTCATTTAAAAGTCCTCACGGTTATGCATAGGTGAATTACTTGGAATCTTTGATTATGTGCTTTCATACTCATTTAAAAGTCCTTACGGTTAAAGCCCGCATACACAGTTTTAACGGTATTGCAACTAAAGCCGCTGATTATGTGGAATTACCTGTAGAGTTAGGAGAAGGTGACCATAGGAGAGTGTGAATCTTGTCGTTTGTTGTTTTGGATGTTGACTATTCTTACAATGTTTTTTTGAGTCGACTAGCCCTAGCCAAAATTTGGGCAGCCATTGCCTCATAGTGTTTGATATTGAAGTTTCCGACAAATGATGGTGTTTGAGTTGTTCACGGTGATCAGTCAACTGGACATGCCTTTTATGTAGCTGATTTGAGGAATGCTCAGTGCAAAGAGAAAGGTACGTATGTGGACAAGACTGTCTTCATCCAAGCTACTGAAGATTGATAACTAGCGCCTGAGCCTTGGCTTGGGTGCTACAGTCGGTTCTATAGAGATATAGATCCGAGAGATGATAAGGAAGAGCCCAAAGAGACCAAGGCTGCACCGGCTGAGCTAACGATTGATGTCACGGTTGGCCACGAAGACTCATCACGGGTCCTAAAGAATGGATCACAGCACAGCCCCTCCATGATAAAAGAACTTATTAGTTTTCTCTAAGTGAATCTAGACGTGTTCCCTTGGACTCACTCTAATATGTGTGGAATCTTGCCTGCCACTGCGAGCAATGCATTGAATATCGACCCGAGGTATGTCCTGGTAAAGCAAAAAAGACGCGGCATGGATCCGGAGAGATCTGTCGCTTTCAAAGAGGAGGTGGATAGACTCAAAGACAATGGGTTATCCACGATGCCTTCTACCCTAAGTGGGTATCTTATCCTATACTTATGAAAAAGGTGAATGGAAAATGGAGAACATGCATTGATTACTCAAACTTGAACAAGGCATGTCCAAAAGACGGTTTTCCCTTTTCGAGGATATACCAGTTGGTGGATTCAACCATGAGACACGAATTGTTATCTTTCATGGATGCGTACGCAAGATATAACCAAATCCTGATGCATATTCCTAATCAAAAGCACACCAATTTCATTACCGATGTTGGATTATATTGCTATATGGTGATGCCGTTTAGACTAAAGAATGTAGGAGTTACTTACCTCTGCTTAGTCAGTGGGATATTTAAAGATCAGATTGGAAAGACAATGGAAGTATATGCGGATGATATGCTCGTGAAGTCACAGTGATCGGGCGATCACATTAAATACTTGGAATAAATGTTCGGCATGCTCCGACATTACAAGATGAAAACTAATCCTCTGAAGTGTTCTTTTGGTGTAGCATCAGGGAAATTCTTGGGCTTTATTATTGGTGCCCGTGGAATAGAAGCTAATCCCAAAAAGATTCAGGCTATCCGTGATACTTAAGCACCAAAGACTGTCAAACAAGTACAGAGTTTGAATGGGAAATTTGATACCTTAAGCCGATTTATTTTTAGAACTATCGACAAATCCATTCCTTTCTTTGACTTGATTAAGAAAGTAAAAAAGAAATTTCGAATGGACACAGGATTGTAAAGATGCATTTCAAGCTTTGGTGAATCATTTGGAGAGACGCCCATCTTGTCAAAGCCGATGGATCATGAAGATTTGTACATTTATTTAGCCGTGTCGGTATAAGCTATAAGTGCCGCATTGCTTCGTGAGGAGGATTGAATCCACATGCCGGTTTATTATATCAACAAGTGATTGATAGGAGCGGAAAGGAACTATCTGAGAATGGAGAAACTGGCGTACTGCTTGCTAATTACATCGCGAAAGCTTTGCCCATACTTCTATGCACACTCGATCAATGTTTACACCGACTAGCCATTACGACAGGTCTTACAACGAACTAAGACGTCTTGGAAGGTTACTCAAGTGGAATATCAAGCTCGGGCAATTCGATATCATTTATCTCCCTCGAAAGGCTATCCAGGGTCAGCCACTGGTAGATTTTATAGCAGAATTCACTACATAGGATGATTTCTCGAAGAGCAGCGAAATCCCTACCATACGGTGGAAATTCTATACTAATGGAGCGTCCAATAATCTTGTTCTGGAGCTAGAGTTAAGCTTGTAACTTCCAAAAATCGGTCATTCTGTTATGCTTTAAAGCTTGATTTTTCAGCGACAAACAACAAAGCTGAGTACGAAACTTTGATTGCTGGACTTAAACACGCTAAAGAACTGGGAATAAAATCTCTTGAAATATTTTGTGATTCATAATTGGTAGTATACCAAATCAAGGGAGAGTGGCTTGCTCCATACCTTACCCAAGTCCAAGAGTTCTTGACTGAATTCAAGTACTATGACATTTCGCATATTCCACAGGATCAATACAGAGAGGTCGATTCATTGGCAAAGTTTGCCGGCATCGGTAATGCACAACAGATGGGCTTGGTTTCGGTTGAATTATCAAAAGCCCCAACTATAAACCTGATGGAAATCGATCGAACGCTAGAGGCGAAGCCTGAGAGGGAATCCTGGATGGCTCCAATCAAAGACTATTTTCTACATGGAGTCCTACTATATCAAAGGAATGAAAAGGGACAAGTCCTTTGTAAAGCTTCAAGATATAACATAAAAGGAAGAAATATGTACAAAAAAGGTTTCTCTGTTCCCCTACTCAGGTGTATCGCTCATGATGAGATAAAACATGTCCTAAAAGTAATTCATGAAGGGGAATGTGGCGATCACACTAGGAGGAAAATTCTAGCAAAGAAAGTACTCCGTTGTGGGTATTATTGGCCAATTATCAATCGAAACACCGATGACTATGTAAGGCGATGCGATAAGTTCTAGATATATGCAAAAGTTCCAATAGCTCTGTCGATGAAAATCACGCAAATGGTTAGCTCATAGCCATTTTCTATGTGGGTTATAAATATTATCGATTCCTTATAGATCCCTAAAGCTAGTGCAAAGTACGATATCGTCGCAGTTGATTACTTCATCAAGTGGGCCGAAGTAGAACCTTTAGCCATAATCACAACTAAGAAAGTAATCAACTTCATTGTTTAGAACATCATATGTTTTTTCAGTCTTCCACGAACTATTGTAACAAATAATGGGACTCAATTCAAAGGTGTTGAATTCAAAGACTTCTATTGGATTTATCATATTAAAAAGTGGTTTGCATCAGTCGCTCAAGGTCAAGCAAATGGACAGGTTGAAGCTGTGAACAAAATTATGAAGTCCATTCTGAAGAAGAGTTTGGAAAAGACTAGAGGCAGGTGGGTGGATGAACTCCCAATAGCATTGTGGGCTTACAGGACCACCCACAAGTCCGCGATTGGCCATACTCCGTTCGCCCTTGCTTATGGTTCCAAAGCCGTCATTCCAGTTGAGCTCGAAGTTCCTTCTCATCGAGTGACTTACTACGATCCCAAAAGGAATAAAGATTTCCAATTGGAATCTCTCAACTTTATAGATGAAGTGCGCGAGGAAATCGATCTGAGGGCGGCTGTGCATCGACACCAAGTTGCCCGATATTACAACAAAGTTTGACCTAGAACCTTTTAAATCAGCAATCTTGTCTTGAAATGGATTTTCCTACCCCATCGCGTATGAATCCAATCTAGAAAGGACCGTATGTCATTGAACATAGGCTTGGAGAGGGAACTTTCAATCTAGTGACTATTGATGGCATCATATTCCCAAGGGCATGGAATAGCGAGCATTTACGATGCTATTTCACTTAGTTTATTTCTTTTTCATTCATTTGTATTTGCTTTCAAAATTTTCTTTAGCATTTGACTTTGTGGGTATGTAATATGATATATTATGTTATTCCTTTCCATTTAGTAAATAAAGTTACAAACTTCTTTTGTATTTATATTTGTTGTAGCATTATGTATTAGTTACATGTCGAAACCGATTGACGTCGATATGTCCGTACAGGTTCCCAGAGTTTGGAATTAATCACTTATTCTAGTTCCCAATGGGAGTAAACAAGATGAGCATGGTCCGATTGTTCATTTGATAACTCCCATTCATAATCTAATGAATGAGATACACAATGAGGAGTGGACATGACTCGACCATTTGATGATCAAATAAATCATGCTGAACGATGTGACTAAAGTAAAATAAGAGCGATTGTGACACGACCGATCGTCCGCTAAATCAAACTCCAAACCTTAGGGGAGAACCAATCAATCAAAGAAAGTATGATCTAATTGCTCTCCGAAATAACTCAGTCCCCAGCGTGCAGACTGGAGTATAAACATAAATCCAGTACGGATCGACCCCCTACAAAATAATCCTAAGTCCTAAGAGTGCGGACTGGAGTATAAAAATAAATTGGTGTGAATCGGCCACCCATAAAAATAACTCTAAGTCCCTAGAGTGCAGACTAGGGTATAAACATAAATCGGGTATGAATCAACTACCCGTGAAATAACTCTAAGTTCCTAAAGTGTAGACTAGAGTATAAACATAAATTGGGTATGGTTCGACCACTTATCAACTAACTCTTATCCCAAGAGTGCGTATACGAGTATAAATAGATAGATGAGTGAGGTTCGACCATTCACTATTTCATGAACTCCAGCCTGAAATCGACAGAAAGAGTATAAACCCACTAAGGATAGAGTTCGACCATCCAACGTCCAACCCCGCTAACCTAAGACTGGGGGCAGGAGTATAATTACTCAAACCACTGAATTCGATGGCATAACCTAAGGCTCGAGCCTAGGGTTTGATGTGACTTAAGGCCACGACCACATGGAGGCCTTGTCATCAGATTCAACTACTGACGGTGAATCTTCAGCCTTGTCATCGTCAGTGCTCCGATGACTTGAGCATCGGGCCTCGGTACATCGGTGGCCACTGGAATCTCTGTTAATTTCTCTTGTTGCTCCACAGAATACCACTTTTAGGAGTTTGGCCGGTTAACTGTAAGATCGGTAGATTTGTTAAAATAAGGAGATAAGCCTAAAACCGTTAGGCACGAAGAACAAAATCTCTCATAGAGTGAAGAGCAAAGTGGAATATTTGCATTCGGTTGGCTCTCTATTGTTGCTTGAGAGCCCTCTTCCAAAATCGAGGTTAGCAGTTTGGATTGATAACCGGATTTATCTGGCTCGTAGCTCAACTCCTGCCCCGAGCCAAAAGAAACTAATGCTCCAGCCGCTTGGAAAGAAGAAAGGACCTTAGGATCGACTTTTGAGGATTTAGAAATATTTTTCCCTTTATCGGAAGGCGCTAAAATGTCAAAATATCGGAGTCTTGCGACGATAAGGTCTAGGGGTTCATTTCCATAGAGGATCTTCTGCACTAATTTATCTTTACCTAACTTAGCTTCGCCTAGCTCCCTCTTTTTCATCTTAATGATGTACTACTAGGCTTCAGCAAGTGACTCAAGATAACTTCCGCCGCGAAAACTCAAGTCGCGATGGATGAGGACTTTGGCGTTGTATTCGATGATCAATGGATCAAAATGTCCTCAATTTCATTCCGACCGGACTCTTTAGCATCTTCTACAGGGGTTTCAATTTATTCCATCATCTCCTTATGGCCTTCCTCCTGGGCCTCCTCTTTAAGGGCTTCTATTTTGGCGAATTGCTCATCAAGTTTGATTTTCAGGCTCCTGGCTTCAACAGCCTCTTCGCAATAACTTTGTGATTCTTCCCGAGCCTCAATCTTCACTTTCCTTTCTTTCTCAAGAAGCTCTATAAGCTCCTCGACTTGGTAGGCCAAGGTATCCGTCTCCTTTTGCAAGGGATCCTTTTCCAGAGTAAGTGCATTGCTGCGATTGAGGCCAGCATCGAATTCTTTCTTATAGGAAGCTTCCAAATGACTCGCTGCCTCTGACATTTCCATGGCACTCTTTTCTGCCTCAGCAAGTTTTGTTGTCAACTCTGATAGCTCATTATGTCTTTATCGTGGATCGCCTCTAGCTTGAGACGAACTATTTCATATTGATATTTCGAAGATTTTTTCTGCTAAGTGTTGGAATGAGTCATGCTACATGAAAACATTGTTAACACATGCGAGAGAGCTTGCTTTGGCATGCCCCAGGATCGTATGAATTGTTGGAAGGAATTTAAGCCCGTCAAAATAGATTTTTAGGAAAGTGGCCTTAAGTTCAGCCAATTTCTCCACTGTAGAAGTGTCGGGAGTAGCAATCGGCAAGGATGGATCAGAGTGGCAATTGGATGCTTGCTTGATTTGCGATCGCGAGATTGCCTAGAGCTAGAAGAACCATAATGTTGCTCATGTGATGTTACAATTTGAGGGCTGTGGAAGGAAGGCTGGTCTCCTTTATAAATATCAAGATTGGGTTGGTCCCCTTGGTGAGATGACCGAGACTAAGACTTATGCTTGAAAGAAGAAGATTCCCTTGCTAAATATTTTTTTTTCAATCTGTCGTCTTTTTCCCTATGCCTGCCAGATTCTGTGCCATGGCTAGATCCATAGTGTATGGAGAGACTGAGTCATTACACTTATAAAGACCAAATGAGAACATGTAAGTAACCATTATGCAAAGGATTGATGAAGAGCGTGTGGTGAAGTGCACGTGGTTGTGAGTGTGACCTTTAAGCCTTGAAATGTTTGAATTGAAATTGTGATTACGGAAATGTTTTAAATGAGATTAATTGGAGAAAATTTGTTTATAAACTTAATTAAATTTTATGGAATGTGTCATAAATAAAATTGGAAAGTAAAATTGAAAACTAATTGAATAAACAAATATGAACTAAAAGTGAAATGATCATAAATAAAGTCACGACCTATAAATTATTTATGAAATAAATGGATGTTGCAATAAATGTAGTATTAAATGAGAAATATTACATATGAAATTGAATGTAATTTAAAACCGAAGAGAAATATAAGCAATGTATAAATATATTAATGTTTTGTGTCAATTGGAGAAATTCTATGAAACCAATATTTTAGTATGAAGTGATATTTGGGTTAACCAATGAGATTTATAATGAAGTTAAACTGGAAATAAAAATGTGATGAAACAAGTTGGAATAGATACATAAGTTGTACGTATATTGTTTTATTCGCATAATTAATTTGATCCAGATTTGAGTACACAAGTTCGAGGTGAATTTTGCACTAGGGAAGTTGAATGGACAATACTAGTTCTAAAGCGAACTTGTGCGATCGAGGAGCGATCGAATGTGATTTTGCGAAATGATGACAATGTACATCTTATGTTCTAATGTTATTGATATGCTTTGATGCTGGAATTGAAAGCTATTGGGTTGAATATCTTTGTAATTTAAATTAGAAATTTTCTTTTATGCAAACTACTATTGATTTAAAACCAGTTTTACAAAACTATATTCTTTTATTTTATCTTATTCAAATTATTTTATACTATTTTATATACAAAACCGTTTTATACTATTTTATATATAAAACTTTTTTGTACTATTTTATAAGCTATTTAATATACAAAACTATTCTAAATTCAAAACCTTTTATAAAGCAAAGATGTTCAATCACATATGGTCCCTCATGCAGCGTAATTGATTTTGGGGAAAAAAATGATTCTTATATATGATGGACTTTATGTAATTATAAGGTGATTTTGAAAACTGTTGATTTTGGAAGGTATTTGATCTGAAGAGATAAATCTTATATGCAACGGAATTTATATAAGAATGATTTGATATATTCGAGACTATTGATTTTGAAAAGTACTCTATCTGAAAATGAAATCTTATATATAGTGGAATTTATATAAGTGCGATATTTGAAGTTATGATTTTGAAAGGGTACTATATATACTATGATATATTTTGGAGTTAATGATATGGAAACTACCTTCCATCGGAGCCCTTTGGTGGATCGCTTATTGAATCACTTTTAATATTGTTGGATAGCGTAAATCGAGGGGAGAGATGTCTACAGCTACAAGTGATTCCACTGGGATAGCGGCGTAACCATTGCGTAGCTGCGATCTATCAACCATGGCGTAATTCAAGGGGTGGGATGCCTACAGTTACAAACGATTCCGCTGGGATAGCGACGTAACCATTGCGTAACTGCGACCTATGGGGGAATGTACTTTCCATATCTATTTTTAATGTTTTTTAGTATTTTCACTTATTCTTGAAACAAGTCTACTAAGTACTTGGAGAAGTCTAGCCTTATGCCTGATCAACGCATGGCTAGAGTCTGCAAGAACGCGGATAAACTTGTTAAAACATTGAGTTATAAAAATATTCTGATAAAGTATGTTATAAATGTATTTTAAAGTTAATGATTATTAATTTATTAAAGATGTCGAAAAAGTATTTTGATATTTAAAACTAACAAATTTATAAATAATGGATTTAAATTTTTTAATAACTCCTTTTTAGATATAAGTAATGATGTTAAGTAATGAAAAGGAAGCAAGAAATTTCATGGATGAATTTCTATTAAGTATTGAAGTATTAAAGATGATTAATTTGCAAATGAAGATTTCAAATGAATATTTCAAATATCGATTAATAGGCTAAAAATTGTCTATTTCAGACGTCTGAAATATAGGATTCAGACGTCTGAAATATACTCTGGAAAACTTTTGGTTTTCCAGATTCATACGTCTGAATCCTTGATTTCAGACGTCTGAATCTGTAGTCTTTTGCCTATTTTCCTATTTAGCTTGAATTTCCAACTTTAATCGATTCGTGATGATTCCCTTTTTGTTGTTATCATTTATTATTGACTTTGATGACATTTTCTTTGTCATATTTGGGAATATCCACTTCGATGGATTCCGTAATCGATTTCTTTGGATTTTATTCACATCTTCAAATGTGAATTTTGATGATTGGTTATTTCTACAATCATTTCTATGATTTGTCACTTTAAAAATATAAAGGTTTCAATACTATTAGTAAATATCAAAACTCTTTCATCAAAATGATTTCAACGCTATTTTATTACAAAGCTCGTTTCTTAAACCGTTTTCTAATGTACTAGTATATACAAACCTTTACCTCACTCGAATGAGAAATCTAATTAAACGACTTAGTAAAACAAGTGGTATGAAACGCTTGCATTTGCTTCGTCGCTTAATTCCTGGACTTGTTCGATTGAATCTTTTGTGACAATTTCCTAGTGAAGGTTTACAGTTTGTTCGTAAATATTTAAGTTAAGCAAGTGGTTATGGGACATGAAGCTAAACTTTTATATTTACTAACTTAGTGTAATTGACACTCCTCGGTGATCATGACGATTATTTTTATGATTTAGACTAGCAATTGTGCGATGTCTCTTTGACTGCAAGGTTAGACTAGGCCTCGTATGTGTGATTTCGACTCACACCTATTTATCTGCGAGGTTAGTCTAGACATCATTTGTGTGATTTCGACTCACACATATCTTTTCTGTCTGCGAGGTTAGACTAGACACCATTTGTGTGATTTCGACTCACACATATCTCTTTGTCTGCAAGGTTAGTCTAGACCTCATCTGTGTGATTTCGACTCACACATATGGGGTAGCTCCCCATGGTCTTTGGACCGTCATGTGATAGACCTCTTTCTCTTTTTATGATTTCTAGATTTCGTGTGCTGAATTCTGGAATTTATGCTTCACCAATTTTAGTGATTTTCATTGATATGATTTATCAATTTTTGTGCATTGGTGAATTCGTGTGTCATTGACTTGTTGTGAATACAAGTTTTGGGTATGAAACCCTTTTTGGATCTTTGTGAAGATTCTTGTGGTATTGAACGATCTTTTGTTGATCATCATTTGCATGCTTATAGTAGTATGCCATTATGGATATTATATGTTTATGCCATATCTTTTACTTTATATCATGTCATCTGATATTTATAGATAGACTGATCCGTTTATTATTTTCTTATAAATAATACTCGGGTCAGACCGAGATGTTACAGGTGCTTCTGTCTGACATCTCTTCTGGGATTTGCTACTCTGACTTTTGGATAACTATTTATATTAGCAGTTTTTGTTGTATACACCTGAGATATAGACTTATATTTGTATTCTTTTGTATAGCACGTGTTGCTATTCTTTTGTATTATTGTGGATCTTTTTGACCACTACTCTGATGTACACTTTCATGTGTTAGTTATATATTCATATCTTCTTCTGCCTTTATGATATGAATTATCTATGACTAATTTATGTTATGCTTATTTCTATATTTGTTTCCGAAGATATTATAGCCAGTGTGTAGTAGCTTTGAGTTTGTATCGGTATGTCGGATTTCCTCTCGAAATGAATTGCATGTTATTCTATCTAACATATCACTGCTCGCACAAAGCAATTACACGGATGGTCTCTCCTCAACAGTCTTATTCTCCGTGCTAGTTGACAACATTACTTCGTAGTGTTCTTGGCTAGCGTGGGTATAGAGGTGGGGCGTCACATTCAAAGTAGGAAGGTCATTGTAGTAGTCTTACTACACCTTTGTTTTGATAATAAAATCTTAATTTTTGTATTTCTAAATACGATTTGATATATATATATATATATATATAAGTTATGAGCGTGTGTGTGTGTATTATTTCATATGATTTGAAATGAACCCTGCATTTAGTTCTTAAGTTTCTATAAATCAGAGATTTTGATTATTGTAATGAAGGAAATCCTGACTATATTAATAATTGGAAACTTCTAAATTGAAATTAAGGAATTGGATGCTAAGTGATTAGTGAAATATATAAGAAACTGAAAATAACTTGTAAATATGAAAATTTTAGAAGATATAATTATTGAACATTTTGTTAACTAAAGTGAATAAGATAAACTTGGGTAACATTCAAATTCATTCTATAAAACATATATATATAACTTATCAAAATGTTAAAAGTTGAAAATGTTAAATAGGAATATGTAATAGAATATTATATAAGTAAAACTTAAGTAATGGAAATGTTAAATGGAATTATTTCTATAAGTAAAAAATTTGATGTACGACAAATGTTATAAACATAAGTTAATATTTTGAATTTATTGTAATTAAATTAAATAGTAAAAAGGTAAATACTGTTTAGGTCAATGATTATAAACTCAAGAAAATGACTAAAATGATTAACTGATTAATATTAATGTTAAATGGATATCAAATGTTATAAGTAAATAAATGTGAATTAAACTGCTATGAAAAGTATGTAACACCTAAATAATGAATTAATTGATTATTTTAGATATAGAATGTGAAATAATTTATGTAAGTACATGAAAAAGACATTGTATGAATGAATGAAATTAAATAAAAGGTAAGTGAGGTAAAATTAAACCAATTGAATAAACTTAAATAATGTTTTGAAATTATTGGTTGTTTTGGCTTATGGGATGTTTGGAAAGGATGCTTCTAATTGTTTAAGGTTGTATGGACAATCTATTGAGTAATTATCCAAGGCTGTAGAGCGTACGGTACACTTGATGGTTATTTATCGCCTTGTATGATTAAAAGTTTCTAAACAAAATAATCCATTGGTTTTGGTTGCTATGGATGTATGATGGATTCTTTGGTTGCATAAATGGTTGTATTATTCGTTTGTGTATGTTTTATATTGATTTTCTTTTGTTGTAAATTGTAAACAACCAAATATTTCTCTTAAATAAAATTCTCACTATTTTGGATTACATAAGTGAAAAACAGGTTTATGGAAACAATAGTTACTACGGATTTGCCTGACAAATAGGTACGGTTTTATAGCGATATAATATTGTTTTTCTCGTGGTTTAGGATATTTTATTTTTGAAATATGATACATATATTGTAGTTATTGATATATTTTTTTTCGGACCTCTCCGTACAAAGAAGACCCTGTCGAAATTTTTCGTGAATTTAAGACTTAGAAAATTTTGGGAAGTGAAAATATTTTCAAACTTTAGTAAACTCGAATATGAAGATTTAATTGTTTATTAATTAGTACATTTTATTTAAACTACTCAATTATGTAAATTTAATTGTTTATAAATTGAATATTGGATAAAGTTATTTTAAGCTTCCTAATTCCTTCTTGTTCCTTTTCGTGGACGAAAAGTTTTGAGTGGGGAAGAGTTAACAACCCGTATTTTTTCCGATAATTAAAATATTGAATTTACTAAAATTTAAGGATTTAATATTGTATGAAATTAGAAATTTATGATTTGTTAGTAAGAAAATGATTAAAATGTAATTTAATAATGTGATTTAATGTAATTGATAACTATTTTAGCGTAATTTCAATTTATTTTAATAATTGTTTGAATATAAATTCCATTGATTGTAATAATAGATGTTAATATAAGAATGGAATAATTTAAGAAATAAATGTTGGAATATATGAAATGAACAGAAAACGGTTATGGTATAATGAGAATTCATTTGAAATCTAATATTGAATATAAACTACAATAAGAGTTGTTGGAATCCTTTAATTGAAAATAAAAGGCAAGTGCATTGTAATTAATAAGTTCAACAAAAGAACTTACTTTTTAAATTAAATTAAGATAAACATTTTAATGAAATTTGTGCTTTGACTTGAAAAGAATAAATGATATGTTTGTCTCTAACCGGAATGACAAATGTTGAATTTGAATAAAGAATGGAGTGAATGTTTTAATGAAAGAATAACACAAGTTGTTATTTGAAATGCATCTTGGAGAAATTGATATTCAGTAAGATAAACCATTTACTTTGTAAATAGTGTATAAATTTTGTTGTGTACAAAACTTTATAAAACATGTTTGAATCGGTATAAATGAAAAAAATAGTGTTTTATAATTAGAATTTGTTTGAAATTAGTAATGAAATGAATTAGAATTAGATTAATTGAAATATTTCAATTAAAAAGAAACTTAAATGAAAGTATATTGAATGAGTTAATATAGGAACTTGCATTTTGTGTCAATATGGAATGAGCATTTTGATTAAGATAATTGCATGTTTTGAGACATATAAAAATAAAACTTTAATTTTGATTAAGTATAATTTTGGAAAAAAATTTGATTTTAGAATAATCTATATAGACACGCATGGATATTCAAATTTTTAAGTATACCAGAAGGTTCAAGGTTGTGTAAATGTTGTGGGATCGGTTAGAATTACCTTGTATTAACAGTTATACGTTAATTATATAAGTTCATATATATTTATTTTTGCATTTTATATATGGTTAAAACTTGTAAATTGGTTGCATTAATGTGACCATTACAGTAGTTTAAAAAAAGTAAGGTAAATCATTTTTATAGTGCACAAATAAATATATATTCATTAATTAATAAAATTGGTTTGAGTAACGTAAATATATAGATTTATTGGTTGATTAATTTATTGATTGGTTATTAATTGATTGATTGCGTTAATGGAGTGTGCACATATATTAACACAAAACGAATGTTTTAATATGGAATTAAATGATGTAAATATGTATATATTTGGGTTTATTGATATGAATTAATTGGAATAAATTTTGAATTTGAGCCCCAAAGGTTTATTTATAGGATATATGTGGTCCCTTCGTTTGCTTTACATTTATTATCACGTCGCATTCTATCTCTTTTTGTTTTCAAGTTCTCGGCATAGCCTCCATTTGAGCATCCATTTAATTATTAGACTACTCATTCGTTTCTTATTAATTAATAATAGCCTCATTTGATTTACTTCTAATTAATAATTGCCTCATTCTTTTCATTTGTTTCTCATATGTATACTCCTTTCAAGTGCTTCATGAACTATTTATTTGATTATTATATTTTGTCAATCCGCTACGAGATTCTGTGTTTTGTTTTTCTTTTCTTTTTTATTTTCTTATTTACCCCATTAACAATCCTCCTTTTAAAAGGTCTGAATTAGACGTGTGTGGTTTAATGTAGATTTAGACTATCCAAAAAGGTGGGTCATTACAGTAACAAAGCTTCCAAGATTACTTTTCTTCAAAGATTCGCAAATTAACCAAGTGATGATATCATCTAAGATAAATTTCTTAAGAGCAAGCTTCGTCCCCGCATAAGCAAAGTAATATTTCAATATCAAATTACACTCATTCTTAAAAAGAATAATATTTCATTTGTTTTCAAGTAAGGGTTTGCACGTACATGATCCTTCACCAATTCTTTTATCAACGTATAACAAACGAATTGTTAATATAAAACATGCCGGCACCACACTAATGATTATCATTCATAGTCTTAATCATGAAATAGTAAAAAAGATTAAGCATGTAACACCCTATTTTTTTAGTTACATTATTAGGAACATTTAATTTGGTAAATTAAATGAAAAAATGAAAAATGATTAGGGGATTGAGATTTTTGATTAATAAGGGTTAGCCATGCCATGTTAATGAATAAATTAAAATGAGCTAACATGGATTAAAATAGTCAAGGGCAGTAGGCAAGGGCAAAGTAAGGAAAAGAGCATTCTTATACCCCTAAACCCTTAGGAATACACATTCATTACTAAATCAAAAATCAAAGTATAGAAAGCCGGCCACCATTAAGCAAGAGGAAGATAACAAAAGAGCTAAAGGAAGAAGATTAATCAACTTAATCTATTCAAATCTCAAACTCCATAATCTCAAAGCTAAGGTGAATAATGACCACATCTCATTTTTCTGGTTGTTTCCAGTTTTAAGATGAATCCGAAGTATTTTGCATGACTATGTCATGTTTTTGAATGATTAAATATTTATATATGCTTGTTGACGATGTATGCTTATTCATATAAGGTTTTATTATATGTTTTAATGTGAAAATCCTATTTAATGACATCCAAATGCTTTACGATTTTAGATTTAGATCAAAAAAGATAATTTAGAGATGGATTTCAACTTTCATAATTTTCTGAACTAATGTGGATTTTATATAATTTTCTAGTGAGGAAAATGATTATTTGGATTTAAACTATAAAAGGTTAAATAATATAAGTTTTGGGTCTAAAATTAATATGTGTTAGAAAACATATTAAAAATGATTTTCTAGATATAGAATTTTCCTAAGTGTTTTAATTGATATATAAAATTATTTAAGGTATGAGACTTAAATGTTTTATATTTTTATAAAAGGAGAAGGGGTATTTTGTAAATAAATTAAATTGTTTGTTTCTAAAGTATTAGCAGCACTTCTAGAAAAAAATATTTGCAACCAATAATATTTTGATAAACAAGACAGGTTAGTTGAAAATAATTGTTTTTTAAAGTTAAAATCATTTTTACAAGCTTTTAGCATGTTTCACCACTTTCGGCACAGGGGTTCCAACCAAATACTGCTGCCTCCATTGCCATCGAAACCAATGCACATAGTATCAATAACTTGGTATAAAGTGAATTGAACTAAGATGGAAGGTACTGGATCGAGACCATAGGTTCCGATGGGGTCGAAGCATGATTTTGTTTTAAATTGAAAATGTGTCTGCTTTGCTTTCGAAGGATATGCTTTCGACTTAGTTGGCTTGCGGTTGAGTCAAATGTTTCAAAAGAATGGTTTGGAATGGGTTGCGCCTTTTGTTTTAAGTAATTGCTTCCGAAGGGATCGAAACCCCTAGCTACCGCTTTTCTACCTTTTGAAGTCAATGGTTTCAGAAGGTATACATTGTTTTAAAACTTAGTCGCTTTTCCAATGCTTTCAGAAGGTTGGTTTCGACACCATCACTTCTTTACTTAGGAAATGCTTTCGAAAGGAGTGCTTTCAACTTAAACGTTTCATGACCCTTTTGCTCTGTTGAAGTTAGGACCCAAATGGTTTCAAAAGAGAAGGTTTTAATGGTTTCGAAAGGCGTTTCCATATGTTTTAAATTGAATCCAAATGCTTTCGAAAGGTTTGAAGTTTATAAATTTGTTTATGCTTTCGAAAGGTTTTAAATGAAGGTTTCGAAGGGTGGTTCCCCGATGGTTTCGAAAGGTTTGAAAGAAAATGTTTTCCTAATGTTTCGTAAGGTAATGTTCAAAGGTTTAAAGAAGGATGTCTAAGGTTTTATAGCTTTCGAAAGAAAGGTTTTTCAATGGATTCGAAAGGTTTATATGAACGGTTTTGAAAGGAATGTTTTGGCCTTTTGGCCTAGGTGAAAAAAATGGGTTTACTTGGTTTCGAAAGGAGTACTTTCAATAGATTCGCAATGGGTACTTTCAAAGGTTTAAATGTTTTCATCAACAAAGATTAGAGTAAAGTAGATATGACATGGCAAGGTGATTTTGAGTAAATCACAGAGTATATATTTTCCTTGTTTATATTTGGTTTAAAGGTTTTAAATCAATTTGAGATAAATAGGTTTTCAAGGAATATTTTGAGAAAATTACCCTAAGTAAAATGACTCGAATATTAGAATATCAAATGAGACCGGTATAGGGTCGCATCTTATACATTAACTATTATCCCCAGCTAATTAGTCCAAAATTCCAGTGTTTAGGGCTTTGTCACATTTAAGACTAAAATTATGATTACACATAAAAGGAAATATATGTTTGCATACAAATAGGTTATTGGTGAGCCTGCAAAACCATTAGGATCAGATGACCCTGGGAGAAGATAAGTTTGGGATAGACCATCCAAAAGAGAAGTATTTAATAGATAAGTTAGGGGCAAACTGTCTATAAGAGAAGAATTTAATAGGTGTAGATTATTTTGTTTATGTTGTTTGGTAGGCCCGAGTCCAAACAAAACTATCGTGTTCGGACAGATAGTCCACTTATTACCTAACACGTAAGTTTACATGATGTTGCTTTACAGTTTTTAACCAGTTTTGGTTGCATGATTATGATTGCAAAAGATACGATTTAAATAGTTATTAGTGAGGGAAAATCCATTCCGCTAAGTGGCATGGTTCCACTTAATATCAAATAACTGAAACGTATAGTATTATTCACACCAGACTTTATGTCTGACTCGAAGTTTATGTTTTCCCCTTAAACTCTCTGGTGCTCAAAATTGATTTGAGTAGGATGAGGTTTAGCTTTTAAAGATTTTTAGTAGGTTGGCGGATAAAGCTTCCGAAGATGAGCAGGTGGTTGGCAGATAGCTATTTAGAAGTTGTTGTTTTATTTTGTTCGATTCTGCTGTATTGTGTTTAAGATAAATATGTCTATATAATACTCTGGTCATCCAAAGGGGCATCTTCATATGTCGCTCTTCATGTATTTTTTAATAACTGTATTTGATCTTTACTTGGGAGATGATTATGGGATTATGTAATAGAATATGAAACATGTTTTGTGAAATGTAATCAAAAAAGTTGTTTTTTATGAAATCTGCGATTTTGTTTCATATTCACGTGCTTCTATTATTAAGGGTACCATTAACATTACCGTATTTGGTCATCGGAAGTTAATACTGGATGACTGCAATATCTGTAGCGCTTAGCTTCGGGCCTCTAGGTACGAGATGGTACAACTTAGTATCAGAGCATAGGCTTATGGAAAACTTTAAACTAAAATGATTTTTAAAATCATGATCCTCAGGAATTAGAGTAAGATCGGGGCATGGGATAACGCTATAGTAACGTAATTGTATTTTCTACATATAAGTATAAGCTATATCTTTATTTTCCTATATCTCTAGGCTATTCTTCTGTATCTCATGAGGCTTGAATGCAGACATGGATACTAAAAATGGAAGAGTGAATCTTGGAGGAAGCACCACCACAAATGGACATGCTAGACTGAATACTAGAAGGAACCAAGGTCAGGCACAAGCTGGGAAAAGTTTGTTTTCTTAGCATAAGTGTACAACATTTTAGAAAGGGTTTCCATCGAAATGGTAATCTTACGGTAAATTTCTTTAGCGTGCATGCAGTGTAAATTAAAGGCGATAAATTTATTGGGTCCGTCTATTCTCACCCCGTCAATCTCTCTTCCCACCCTGTTGTTTTTAAAAAAAAAATCCACCTCGTAAATTACTCTTCCCACCCCGTCTAATGTTATTACTACCCTCCTCTCAAACCCTAGTCTGCTTATCCTCTCTCAAACCCTAATTTGCCAATCCAAACACATTATTCGTGCTCGCTGTTCAGTCGCCGTCGCGTGGTTCTAGTCGCCGTCGCTTTTTTCAGTCGCGCGCTATGGAGAAGGAAAGGAGGATTATGCGAACTCGAATTCCTCATATATGCACGATTCGATGTGGCCGATGGAGAAGTTATGCGAACTACGAACGTGGTTGATTAAACCCTAATTTCATCAACATGAACGAGATTGTTGAATAAACCTCGTCCGCCACGAACGTGGTTGTGACAACTTCCACGTTTCGACCGGACGAGGTTGATTAAATATTCTCGTTCATGTTGGACGTGCTTTGCTGACTTTGATACGAATTGGATTGTAATTCGTCTACAAAAAAGTTCTATTGTGTGGATATCAGGTTGCAATAGTTGAATTGCATAGCATCTTCATATACCCATTTAACGTTTAAAGGGTATAACTAGAATAAAAAATTTAAACTTTTAGCCGGGGTGTGAAAAGAAAATGCTGGGGTGTTAACAGACAGACCCAAATTTATTTTGCTTCCCTTCATTTCTAAGAACTTCCCTTAGCAAAACTTCCCCCAATTTCTATTTCTCATCCAAATCAATTTCCTACCTCTGAAAAATAATTACCCCCTCCCCGCTATGGTCTATTGTCCCCGTTGTAGTCGTCCACGTTGCAATCTCGTTCACGTATCCTTGTCCACATTACAGTGTTCTAGCTCATTCCCGTTTGCCCTCGTTCTCATCCTCGTTGCTGGCTCACGCAATCGTTAGCCCTAGTTGGAGCTATAGTCAGTAGACACGAATTGTTATCCATCAGTGCCGTTTATCCTCGAAGTTTCAGAGTAAGTTATAGTTGATTGGCTTTTGCCTTTGTTTTCTATTTTTAGATTAAGTTTTAGATATTGTATATATTGCAAGCTCTAGTAGTACCTATGTCCAGAAAAATAAATGAAATAATAAGTAACGTTTGTTGCTCTTGATTCTTTTACAGATAATGTAGAAATGATTCTTTGATTGAATGAGACTTCAATGTAGAAGATGAAGTAGTAATCAAAAAGCTATATAATATTAAGTGTTTGCACATGATGGGTATAAACCGCTAAATACAGAACCATTAGGTTTAAGAAGGTAACTTGAGATTCATGTAACCAAAAAGCTATATAGTATTATATTGTTAAAGTTGTTAATTTTTATTCTCAGTCTTCATAAAAACAAGGAAGAATGTAGTATTCAAAATTTCTTGAAGTTCCATCACAACGAGGCACAATTAGTGATAACACATGCTAAGGTTAGTATGTCTCTTATGGTTAATGGCTTGATCACTAGAAAATTTAAGTTCAAGAGGATGAAATTTAAGTACATCAAAATTGAGCTGACATGCTTGAGCAATAGAAATAATGGCTTAAATTTGGTCATAGTGGCTGTAGATATAACAAATCTTGATAGTAGATATAATGGCTTAAGCATATAAATGACCATTGATGAACTTAAATTTCATTATATACATTATGTTCTAAATTCACACGAAACCCCTTCCCAGTAATAGACTTGTGTGTTTAAGTTATATGCGTGAGGCCATCAGTACATATTTATATGTAAATGTAACGTGTGTCTGTATATTTATATATGGGTATGCCTTCATTTCCTTTTGCTTTCCTACTTTATTCATATTTTAAGTAATTGATTTTATATTGCTAAATTTTTCCATATTTTTATTTGCTACTTTGACTATTTAATAGTAGGGAAGAACAAATATTCTAGTTTTCATCTAATCATGTCTATTGGAAAGAAGCTTATGTACAAAAGTTTAAATTATATGGATTTTTGATTAAATTTTGTACGTGTGCATGTATATTGAGGTGTACTTGTGTGAGGGTTTGCATACTTTGACTTAGGCCTTGCTGCTTTATGTTTTAGCGCTTGCAGTTTTTGTATCCATGTATTTTCATGTGGACATGTCGTTCAAAGCATGGCCATTTTGTGCATTATGTTGTGGCCGTGTGTGACTGGAGGAGGATCTACTATACTTCTTTTCTCATGCATTTCAGGGTTGTGTTAGCATGCCTATCTAAGCATATATAGATTTGAGTTAGTGTGTATGTGTATAAATATTTGTTTGTGGGTCTGTTGTTAAGGATGAATGTGGGTTCTATGTGTATATTTTCCTGCTGCCATTAACACATGAGATTTGGATCTTGTTTTGCTGAGAATTACCTCATGCTTTGACCTTATTTGTTTTGGTATCCTGCTAGTATAAACTTACTAGAATATAGTATTTTCAAGAACGTTTCATTTTGTGTTAAAGAGAATATAATTAGAATGTATACAATGTCCTAGTTAAGTAAAAATATCATAGTGAATAATTTTGTATACATAGTTGTAAATGAAACAAAATTTCAGCAAAACTAAACTAAATATATCATGAGTACAAATATATGTATATGAGAACTATGTATGAGTGCATCTAACTGTGTGTACACATATGGTTTTTTTGGGTTATGGGCGTGGAGTGTATGGGCTGCATTTTTTAGGTATAGTGTGTGGTTATAGTTAGGATGTGTGTGGTCATTCTAGGGCAGTGTGCGTGTGTTCTAGCATACAATGCCTTGCACATAATTTTGTGTGAGTTTGTTTAGATACCATTATATTATTTATATACACATTTAAGTGAAATATATGTATAAGTGTTTATGTGCATGAGCACTGATGGGTGAAGACCTACACATTTTTTTTTTGTTTTGTTTCATGTATAGTGCTGTCATGGCTTTGGTTAGACCTTTTGGACATCGGTGATGTAATACATCAAAAATTATGTTTAGTAAAGCCTTACACCTCAATTTTTTACATGTTTGACATCCATTTCACAATTATATAAGCGTATTTCTTTCCTAAAAAAACTATTGTATTGTTTTCGGTTGTTGCACCATATTTTAGAAAGCTATCAAATTAACCTATGGCGTGCATAGAGTTACAAAGTGATAGGGCTAAATTGAGATATCAGAAATGCTAAAATCGCTTTTGCCTGTTGATAATTTTTTATTTTATACAGTATTGCATTCTTGCAAGAAAATTTGCAGTAAAGTTCTATCCTTTCTCTAAAAAGTTATATGTTCTATTATTCTTTGCAATTTAACAGTCACGTTACTTTCTAAAGTATTCTAATAAAACAGTGCATGTGGTCTCTCACGCATTACCATCTAAGCTTCATGGTACGCACATAATGCGTGACCAGACATGTAATTTAGAAGATCTATTTTTTGCAAATATTCAAATGTTTGCTACAAAACTGCACATGCTTTTATTTCAGTATGTACCTTGCTTGTCGGCCTTACGCTGCTCGTTGCTATGTGGATTGATAGCCACAATGTGCTTCTATAGGGTTATATTTCAAAAAATATGAGTAATTGAACTTTAAGGGATCGGTCAGGGAGCTGTGTCCCATAACTAGTTAGATTGCACTAATGGGATGGGTGGCTTTGTGATTGTATTCATGGTACAAAGATCCCTTTAATAGACGCTATAATTCCGACCATAGGTCATAAATCAAGTTTGAGATGCAATTTTAAATAAGTAAAACGATGCTAGTGCTTCAGTAAACCATGTAAGGGGGTTTTCTTTTACTTAATCAATTATAAGAGCTTTAGATTTTAATTTGGTACTTGCAACTTTTCAGTTTTTACTTTTATAATTATTCTTGATGAAGAGTATCCAATTGCAAATCTACAAATCTAAAACATAAATGATTGGTATGGATAGAGCAGTTCTGCCAGTAAATTTACAAAATAAATAAATAAATGAAGTAGATGGCTTCATTCGTTTATAGATTATCAGAAATGGCGACGGTTTTAAATCTAATGACAAGAGAAGGCCAAAGACAACCATCTTTTTAATTTAGTATTATTGTGCTTTTGAATTCAAATTCTTACTAATTACTATCACTTAATTTTCGATTTTTCTTAACGAAGTGGTCATATTGAGAAAATAAATTAATATTTTACCATATATTTGGAAATCAAAAACCTATTTGGGAAAAAATAGTTTATTAAATAGTTTTGATTTTCTCAAATTGTTTATTTAATTTTGCAAAAAATAAAAATAAAAGTAATCAGTTTATAAATAGAGGTTTTGATCCCAAGACCTTAAATTTGTTTAAACATGTACAAATGACAAATACATTAAAGTGCACAGTAAAATTCTTGCTGCCATTTGCAAATGACTCCAACAGCAGCAGTTTTAAGGAGCAATTTGTAATATATGGAAAAAAGATACTGTAAAATCCACAAATGCACAAGTATTAAAGTATGAAATATAAAGGATAACATTACATATATACAGTACATATCACATTATGGGTTTACATATACGGATCATGTAACGACCCGTAAATTTTAATGGTTTATTTATTTAATTTATTGAAAATTTTGTGAAATTTTATATAATAAAATTTTGGAATAAAGAAAATTATTATTTGGATCACGTCGAATTAAACATACCAAATGTTAAATTTTCATCTAATAAGATTGAAATTTATTTTACTGTCTAATTTTATTTCAATTTAAATCGGTTAATATCTGATGATAATAAAACGTTTTCCAAATCCGAATATTTTTCTATAGAAAAATTGTAAATCATCTTCTGAGTGAGATGTCATATTTCGTTTCTTCAAATTTTGACTTCTATTGCTCCGTCTACCTTAATTCTGGCAAAATAACAGCATTTTCGGTACGGATTATCGATTTTTAACCGGATGATCGTACCACTAATATCTGTATACTTTTTTGATCGTCTCGTCGTGCTGGTCTTCGTGGTATATTTATATCTTTGTTTTGGTGTCGGTACGCGGCAAACCGATGAAACGGTTAATTGTATCGGTACCTGTTTTTGAGTCTTTTCGTTTTTGAGTCCTTTTGTTCCTTTGTCTATTCATTTCCCAGAGTGCAAAGCTGTCAACTACAAAAATTAATTATTTCTTGATCTTAACATTGAACTTTTGGTTGCCCACTTTCATTCTACATCTGGTTCACATTTTACCTTTCTTATTTATTCTTTCTACTTCAACAAACAAAATAAAACAGAGCATATATTTTTGGAACCCAACCTCTTCTCAAACCTCACCTTTCCTTCCCACTTCCGCCGTTCATTCTTCACCTTGCCGATCCAACTTCTCCCCTAGTTTGTCCTCGCCACCGACCATCTTTACCATCTCCGCATCATCGTGCGAGCAAAGCACCCACCTGAGTTCCCTCTTCCAAGGTAGCCTCTTCTTCCTGTCACCGCCTCACCAAGATTCGCTACATCTTATGAAGCTTCGCCTTACTTGTTGCTGGGCCTTAAGCCCACCGCCACCGCACCCGACTCCACATGTCTTTCCCCTCCCTTGTTTCGCTCTCTCTTCTACCAGTACGTTCCTGTGTATATTATGGTACGTGTATATGTTTCTTTTTTGGTTGATTTAGTATAAGTGTATGTATATATATATTTATAAGTATAAAATGTTTCACGTTTGTAAAGGTTAGATTTATAAAGTATAATATGTCAGTAAATATTTACACATAAATTGGTTTCCAAAATAATATATAAAGTATTTGTTTGTATGTGTCTGTATATATGTGAAATTATAGTATGTTTGTTTCAATGGTTTATACAAAATATAGCTTTACATGATATAGCCTGCCTAGTTATTTTCTTCCTTTCCGACTGTTACACATATGTAAAGTTTATATAAAATTGATTTGAGTTTATATATGTATAACGTTATATTATATGTGTTTTACAGTCGTATATAGATAAATATATTCTCTTATATATTGTAAGTATTCAGATTAATATGTAATTATGCTAGTATATATATTTATACCAGAGTTTGGTTTGTATTGATTTATATATAAGTTACACGTAGTGTTATATCTAGCCTATGGTCACAGTATTATTGTATATAAGTATCACGTATGCAAGCATATATTGCTGCATCATTTTTTTATGTATTTAGTTATATGTATGTGATTGAAGTATTGATTTTTATAAATTGGTTTTAATTGTAAATTATATGTACATTGAATTTTAGATTTTATACATATACATATAGGTAGTAAAGTACTATTTTTTCGTGTTTTGCGTTTTGTAGATAATTATACACAAAGGTATATATGTGTTTTCATATATGCATTAGTTTAAGCAAGTGCATATAAGCTGGGTGGGAATATTGTATGTGTTGTCTGTTATAACTATATATATATTAACGGTATGGGTTAATTTTAATAATAAACTTGGTATATATATAGATTTGGATTTTGATGATCTTGCAGTGAATAAAACATGTGATATATATATATATATATATATATATATATATAAATATATGTTGATTTTAATATATATATTTTATTTAAAACAATGATTATGAAATATGTATATTTAATTTAATATGTGTTCAAATTAATATGGGATGTAAATAAATATAATATATATGTATGTATCTTATTTTAATAGATGTTTGGATTTAGAATATGACTTTATATATATAGTTATATATAGTTATATATACGTTCACTCATACTATTTATCCTCGTCGATCCCGTCCTGATTTGTTTCGTCCATTTCTATTTATTAGCTTTGTTCATCAAACTCAAGTCCATCGTCTTCGCTTCAAAATCCGTGCTTGGATCTGTAATTCATCCCGTCATTTTTCTCCCTAGCTCTAAAGGTGAGTTTATCACTCTAGACATCCGTACTTATAAAATTGTGAAAGGATGACAAGTGGATTGTAGAAATTGATATGTTATGTTCATATATGCTTGTGATATGTTTATATGATGTTAAATGTTGTTTATATATCTGCTACATCATCTGTTATGATATTATACGCTACACTGTTCATTTTATTTCTGTATCTCACACTGCAAGTTCCATATTACTATGGGTTGAATTGATACATACCCGAACGGACTTTAGAATAAGGAAAAATCATTATAAGCTGAAATGATAGGCTCGAGTGGTTTTTATTATATTTGATTTACTTGGGATTGCGCGTTTGAAATGATAGAACCCGGATTTTTCTTTTAAAAGACGGATTGAAATGATACACATTTGTATCACTTGACCTAGGTTAGAAATATTATACAGGTCCATGGTTAATATTTTTTTAAATAATGTTTTCCAAAAAAGTTATTAAGCATTTTGAATATTTTGAACATATGAAATTTTAGCTTAAAGATTTGATTTAATGATTTAAATTATAAAGAGATTTGGTTTTTATAAGTTAGAATTTTATAAATCTATTATTGGTTTTAAGTTGAATTTAAAGATTTTATTTATGATCAATATTTTAATAATTAAGTTTGATTTAGTTTGGAATCTTAAATCTAACCTAGTAATTTTAATAAAGGATATTTCCTGAAATGGACATGTTTTGTATAATAAATATATTTTGAATTGATAAAATGAAATACAATTTTAATTGGGAAGTTTGTAATAAATTTATTTAACTTGAAAATATCGTTAATTGATGTCTAAATGAATAGATTTATAAAGAAAGTTGATTTTCGTAGTAACTATGATAACTTATGTTATTTCTGAAACGAATATTTTAAAATAAAGTATTAAGTCAATGGTTAAAAATAAAAGTTAAGTAATAATGTGCTTTTGACTTAATAAATGAATCATAGTTTAATTTGGATACTTAGTGATACAATTTTATTTTATTAAATCATAAGTTAGATAATATCCAAATGAATATTTTCTAAAGCATGAAATATGATTTTTATAAGTTAAAAAGGCTAAAAATGGAAATTTTAATTTGGCTGAAATGTTATTATAAATCTGGAATTAGTATTGATAGCACTTCAGAAATGTTGTGGTTTAAGATAGCATTTGCTAAGTGCTATCAATTCTAAAACTTGACTATATTCTGAAATAATAATAAAGCTACTGTAGCACTTTGTAAGTGCTGTTGTTGCTGAATGTAATCTGTTTTGCAATACTAGTATGCTACTGCAGCACATTGTAAGTGCTATTGTTGCTGAAAGTAAACTATTTTGGAATAATAACTAAATACTAAGTGCTGTTGTTGCTGAAAGTAAACTGTTTTGGAATAATAACCAAATACCTACTATAGCACTTTGTAAGTGCTGCGGTTTCTGAATTTGACAATATTTTTGAAATACTAATATATCTACTATAACACTTTATAAATGCTGTTGTAGCTGAAATTTACAATGAATTGGAAATTTTATAATTAAATGAATGAACTTAGAAATGCTACAACTGTGAAATGAATATTATTTAACATTGAATTTAAATGGTTTAAATGAATCTTGTTTTGAAGATATTAACATTGAATTTAAATGGTTTAAATAAATATGTTTCAAAGTGTTATGATTTCAAAATATTATGGTTCAAAGCGTTTTAGTTGCAGAGGTGTCATAACTTTGAAAGTATTATGGTTTTGGAAATGAATTTATGTATATTTATATTTAATTAAGCATTGTCTTTAAAAATATTAATTTGAAACTTATTGAAATTGAGGATTTGAGAATATGACTTTGTAAAGTGGTTTGGTTTATAATGATTTAAAGGAATATTTCAAATTTGATAAATTGAAGGAAATATTCAATGATTTGAAAATTTGAGTTTTATTTAAATGATATATTGATTGGTTTTGGAATTTAAATGATATATTATTGCTTTGGTTTTTGAAATGGATATGATATTTTGGTTTAAAGTATAAATGATTTTAAGATAAATATCCATGGGTTATAATAACGATTGGTTGTTGAAGAGACTGAGATCGGATATGAGCATACTCTCTGTCGATACCGAAAACCACTTTAACAACCGTGTACGTGGTGGAGATTCTAGAATGAAGTAGGATAGCATTAAGGGATATAAACCGACGATATATAAATCCCCTTAATTTGGAAAGGGGTGGAACTCCTTTACAATAGCATTGACTCACCGGAGATTTATATATCGTCGGTTTAGATGCTAGTATCTCTTATTATCCCGAATTCTATCCCTTAAGATCGAATGTAGATTTGCCTCAGAATTCTACATCGATCTAATTCTTGCAGTAACGGTTGACCCAATTAAGGTTGCTCGTGATTTATATAAGCTTATCCATTTCCTTATTCGCTTAGTTAATCATCTTATCTTTTGTTCCAACTTATCCTCAAATCAAAATTTTCTTTGATTTGAGTAAATCTCCATCCTATCTTTGAAAATCTATTTCTGTATAGTGTATCTGTAAATCTATATTTAAAATGTTTTATATAGTGTGTTGTCTGAGTTGTTGATGTTGGTTTGGGTTTTCGATCGATTCGTTTGATCAACGCTATCGATAGGATCTCCAAATCACTTGAACAGAGCAAATTGACACAGTATTGTTTTCAAATTTAATAAATGGAATAAATTTGGTCTAATTATATTATGTATATATATGAGTATAATTTTCTGAATTTTGATAATTAATTGAATTGGATGTTAAGAAATAATATTTGACTTTGTAAATATCTTGAAACCATTAACTTTTGTCTCATATATAAATAATTGAACTATAAAACGTGGTTATAAATTAATTTGGAAATTTAAACAAATTTAAAACAAGAAATTGAGAATTTAATTTCTGATGGCTTCAACTTTGGCTTTAAAGTTTTAAAGGATATGTTATTTAAAGTATTTCAAGTAGAAATTATTTCAAAGAATTTTTAATTTTAAATCAATGCTCTTCTATTTGTCGCTGGAAAATAATTTCGGTGATGACTACAACATCATCGATATTCATTTTCGAGTCTCGAAGTGGAGAGACCATTCTGTAGATTTGCTACAGCTTTGCTTTGAAAATTAAATTGATTTGATTTTTCTAAAAAATATGACTTGATTTATAATATACATATTGGTATATGATTTCAAATTCTATTTGATATATATTATGTATATATAATAATTTGTCTCTAAAATAGTTTGAAGTTATTTCAAAATCTAATTCATTTTCGAGTTTCGAAGTGGGAAGGCCACTGTAGTAGTTTACTGCAGATTTGTTTTGATAAACAAATATAAATTTTAATTTTTTTTTTAAATATAATTGGATATATAAACTGTAAGTATATGCATTTATCTATTATTTTAAAATAATTTGAAATTAAACCCGGTATTTAGTTCTTAAGTTTCCGTTAATTAATAATTTCAATCATTATAGTGAAATTTAATGTAACAAATTTATAATTAGAACCTTTAAATTAAAATAAGTGATTTAATATTAAGTTATAAATGGGATTAAAATAAAGTTGAAATTGTAATCTTTTAAAACGGAAGATATAATTATTGAACATTTACTTAATTAAAAGTATATAAGCTAGACTTGTATGATTTTAATTACATTCTTAAAGGCATATATATAACTTACCAGAAGATGTAAAAAGTTGAAATGTTAATAAGAAACGCAATGGATATTATACAAGTAAAGCTTTTGTAATAGGAAGGTTCAATGAAATTCTTTAATAAATAAGAAGTTGGTATTGTAGTAGTTGTAAACTTAAGTATAATTGAAATAATACTAATTAAATAAAATGAAAGGCATGTATTGTAAGTAAGAAATTTTAACCTAAGTAAATAAGTTGAAGTTATTTCTAAACAAAATGGTAAGAAATAAATGTAAAATAAAAAGATAAATCATTATATGAAAGAAAAGAAATCAAACAACTAATGTATGAAATGAATTAATTATAAGTAAACTAAATCTGTTGTTTGAAATTGCTGTTGTTTGTTTGGTTTATGGTTGTTTGGGTAAGGATACTTTAAAAATTGTTTGGATATATGAATAATCTATTTAGTTTCACCTAAGACTGTTAAGTTAAGTGGTGCGCTTAGTAGTTCATTTCTTCATCCTGTACAATTTGAAGTTTTGAACCCGAACAACTATTTGTTTTGTTTGATATGAATGAATGATTGATTTGTGTTGATTTTTATATGATGGTTGTATGCTTTGTTGCTAGTGATTGATGTTTGTATGGATTTGGTTGTTATAGATTGAAACAACGCTAATTATTTCATTTTATATAACTATTAACTCTTTTGAATTATATAAGTGAAATACAGGTTATGGAAGCAATTGCTAATGCTTTTGGTTTCATAATTAAGCGTTAATTGCCCGACAAATGGGTACGTTCTTGGATTAGGGTTTTATAGCGCTATTTTATATATTTTCACGCATTGAGATATAATATTTTGGATATTATATGTGATATTTTGTTATATTTGATATTATATTTTCTCCAGAGCCTTTCCGTACAAAGGAGACTCTGCCGAAATTTTTCGTAAATTTTGGACTCAAGAAAATTTTTGAAAATGATTTTCAAACTTTATTTATTTAAGTATAAAAAGATTTAATGGTTATAAAATGGGTATATTTTATTTAAAGTAATAAATTCTGTAAATTATTTGTTTATAAAGTTAATATTTTGAATAAGACGTATTGTTTATTTAATTCTTTCTTCTCTCTTCTTTTTCCTTTTCGGGGACGAAAAGTTTTGAGTGGGGGAGAGTGTAAGGATCCGTAATTTTCGAAATTTTAAATTGGTTAAATTAATGAGATTTTTGTAATCCAATTTAGTAGAAATAAAAACTTTATAAATTAATATTTATTTGAACGCCAAAATAAAATAATTTAATGGTAATTAAAACCTATTTATTAGTAATTGGAATAGAATTCTAATGAATGAAAGTAGTGAAAAGATTTTTCCTGCATGTAAAATTGTATATGAGAAATGAAAGGAAAGTATTAAATTGATTAATGTAATAAAACATTGTTAACAATATTTGATTCTGAATTAAGGAAACGTGTTAACGCAAGTTATTAATAAATGAACCTGAGTGAACGTTCCAATTTAATAAAAATTCAAATATTATGACTTAGCTATAAATGGAATATAATAAGAACAAATGCAATTATGTTAGTGTAAGTTAATGAATAATTTATTTAGCGCAATCCAAATTAATTGAAATAACTATAAGGTCATAATTTGTGGTATCTAGTAAATTTGGAAAGTAAATCTCAATAAATGTAAAAAGGTATTGAAATGTATATTGTTTCCATAGGATAATATAAAGAAACGAAAACTTGCGACCTATGCTTGGAATAACAACCAAAATAAGTGAAATAGGGATAATGTAAGTATTTGATTTATTAATGAAACAATACAGTGTTAATGACAATTAATTAAAATTTGTGTGTATATGGAATTTTAACCTGTGATTGCTAAGTAATAAACTTATAAATGCAAGTAAAGGAAATAGGTAACAATATATATATATATATATATATATATATGTGTGTGTGTGTGTGTGTGTGTGTGTGTGTGTGTGTGTGTGTGTGTGTGTGTTAATTATTTTATTTAGTATGTTAAATAAAATTTGGAAATCAAATTGCAATCAAGGGGAAATTTAGTAGTACGTTTATTGGAAATTAATTTTAATAAATGTCACATTTATGTGAGGAGTAATACAATGTTTGGAAGTTGTAATTTAAAGGATATTAAGAATTAGGAATTGAATTTTTAATCAATTGCAAAATACATAAATAAAATATTAACGGAGGAAATTATTAATTAATTGAATGAAATTCAAAACAGTGGAATAATGTAGCTGTATACTTAGCGACAAATTGAATATATGAAAGCAAAATGTAAACATTTAATTAAATTAAGGAATTTAAAGTGTGATAAATGGTCATTGAATAAAATCAATGTCCGTTAAGTAGTAATAATGTTTATGGTTCATAATAAACGTTACTGTGGTGATTATTAAAATAATAACGGAAGTGTGAATTGACTAAAATATAGTAAATGGAGATATAATAGTCGATAAATAAAGGATGGAATGGGAGCACTAATGTAATGAATGTAAAACAATTATTATAAGTGAACCATTGATTTAGTCTATTGAATTGAAACGGGTAATCAAATTTCAATAAAATTCAAATTGAATGTTACGTTAATGTAAATTAAATGTTATGCAATTGAGATAAAGAAATTGGAAAAAATGTTAATGTATCTGGATATATACCAAATTAAATGGTACCTAAGATAATAATATGATAAATAGTGAATAATAAGAATGAGAATCAACATTTATTTATTTATTTGAATTTGAATTACGATAATATGATTTAATTGCGATTAAATGAAATTGAAATAGTTAAATAATACGTTATTTGAAATAAAGATAATATGAGAAATTTATGGAATAGTTTTGAATCTAATATTTTATCCATCTATTTGACAGGAATGAATGGAATAATAATTTATTTATTTAACTAAATGGAATTTTGGTGATTTTATTTATAATTGGTGAATTTAATGAAATTAATTTTTAAAAGTGAGGTTAACGTTGGAATTGATGAATTAATCAACTCTAATTTGACATTTAAATTTATTTAAATCGGTGTAAATGATTTGGAAAATTTAAATTAATAATAATTGTCAATTATCGAATTGAAATTGAAAATTTGATTATTGACTAATTTTTAATTTATTTAATTAATATAATAATAGCCATTTTGGCCACTGACTCGGATTTCGACGAAACCAGTTTTATCGGATCCGTAACGGTGAATTATTGTAGGGTTTCAAGTTTCGTAGCGATCGGACTTGTCGTTTGATCGCACGGACTCGGAACGCCCAGAAATCAATGAAATTGAAATCAATTTGAAATATTGTTTTTAGCATAACTTCTTCATACGATACAATTTGAACCCGAAACCTTTTCCATTGTGTTTAAAATATTTTAAAACACCTATTTTGATATATGGGTTGATCCAATTTCGTTCCGGAGTCAGAACGGGCTTTTTGGGACACCTTGTCGTTAGCTCGTACATCTATCTTATCCGATCCATCATATTTCAACTTTGCCTATAAATATCCAGTTATAAACCCTAGCAGCCTCCATTTCTCATTCCTATATGTATAGAAAGTTATGTGCTCCTTTTCCTCAATGGCTGTAAACCCTAGTTTATCCAATCTAAATTTCAATTCAAAAATCCAAACTCCTCAGAAAAATTTGGAAAAAATATATATCGAAGCTCTCGATGAGCGCATCTCATATCCATGATTCGTTTTTCGTTTTGGTTCATCGTTTGATCAGTAAAAATCAAAGAATTCTCGGCCGTTCGGTGATCGTCGGTGAACTTTAGCGGATCGTCAAATTGATTGTACCGTTGGGTAGAGATCGTCGAGGGGATTCGATCGGAGTTATTCGTGGGCGATATTGACGGCTAGATTGGCGGCTAAAATTGGATTAGGGCATGAGATTTTACGGCGGCTGCTCCTTCTGAACACGACTGGGGACGGCGTGTCGATCGCAGGTAGGTCGGGGAGGCTAGGAGAGGTCGGCGGTGGGTTTGGTCTCGGCCGCGATGGCCAGTGGTTGTGTGGGAGGCAATGCGTTGGCGGCTGAATTCTGGTAGAGTTTCGTGCGTTCCAACAAGTGCGTGAGGAAGAACGCCAACGTGGCAATTTTTCTTAGGTGTGTGTTGTTTTTTTATGTTATTTAATTTTAAATTAAAATTTTAAAGGTTCTAACGCGTATAACTCTCGCATACGATGTCCAATTTACGCGCGGTTTTCTCCGCTACGTTCTATTGGGATTCCGGACATTTTGGCGCTGGTTTGGACGGATTTGGAGACTGTTTAATTTTTGGGTTTAAATTGGATTTAAATTCGAAAAATGAGTATTTTAACCCACTCACAACTTCTTAAATTTCTTATGTTTGTAAATTGATATATGATGTGATTTGAAATTTATTTATGGTTGTTTGGCATATTTTAATCATCACCCCAGTAAAATTTAATTATTTAATTTAATTGTTACTTAATTATTCATTGCATATTAACTGCCAGTTAAATTGTTATTTATTGCATATAAACTGCCAGTTAAACAGTTATAATTTATTTTGAGTATAAACTGATAGTTGGTACCTGTTATATATTGATCTATTGTTTGAATTTGGATGGTGATTGTGATAAATGGTTGATGGTTGATGGTTGATGATGGATGAATGGATGTTTTATTTATATCATCATAATCTGCAAGTTGTTATGCATTTATTTTGATTCGGGATTGCGGTTTGAAATGATATACAACCGAATTTTTTATTTTTAAATTGTGCATTGAAATGATAAATATCCGTATAACTTGACCATAGGATAGAAAATTTTATACAGGCACCGCGGTATATATATATATAATTATTTTTGAAATATTTTTTCTATGGTTTTTTAAAGAAATATATATATGGTTTTATGAGATATAGATTTCGGATATTTGATAAAGGTTATTTTATATTAGTTAAATTCTTGGTTTTATGCTATGTATAAAATTGTTTAAAGTATAAAGTAAGTTTAATAATAAAGTTGATTTTATTAAAATATATTATGGATACGTATTTACTTAAATTATATTCTAATATAGAGTTTATATTGATTTTTATAAATCAAAGTTGAGAAGATAGTTTTGAAATTGATTTGAGATTTTATTTAATTAAAATCTTATTAAGATTTAAAAGAGAATACGACGTTATAACTAAATTTGGGTTTAAGATGATTTAATGAATGAATCTAGTCTAAATAAATTGAGGAATATTCAATTATTCAATTTGAAAATTTTAATTAAAGGATACTGGATTTATTAAGTAAGTACTTCAAAACTAAATAATAGTGAAGTGAATTTGGCATATATATATGAATTAAAAATTTAGTTTTGAAATAGTGGAATATTAAAAACTTTGAAATATATGGAAATTTAAATGGTTTATTTGGGAATTCAAATCTGTATTTGAAATTGATTTGAGAAATTCAAAAGCAAATTTTCTTTATAAAGTAATTTAATATTAAACCATTTAATAATTGATCGAACGCACTCCTTCGATATTATACTTTGACTTTTTGATTGATTCGGTGGCCACTTTTGATTTTGATTTTGGGGGTGTGGGCTGTAGTAGCTGCTAAGCGTTACCGCCAGTCCGGATGCATAGTTGGTATATCTACCATGACATTACCTAGTTGTGCCGTGTCACCTACCCTATCGCGCCTTGTACGAGTTTCTACTTGTGCCGTACATATGGAGTATCCTCTGGTAGCCTCCCGATCAGGAGGTATTACGGTACTGTATGGACTATTGGCATTATTACGTGTTTAGGTGGAAAATGTAAAGCCTTAACGCTATTTAAAAGTAAGTTTATTTTACTAATAAACACTATTATAATAGCGAAATATTACTACATAGTAAATAGTTTAACGGATCCTTAGGAGATGTGAATCCCGAGCATCTCTTAAGTTACTGCTTTCATATTTATTTCTGTTGATTTAACTCACATAAGATATTTTAGTTCTGACTCGAGTGTTTTGTCTTTTCAATTCGCTCGGGTCAGTCCGAGCATTTCAGGAATCGAAGACTTTATTTCTGGAGGTCGAAGACGAAGATTTCATTATTATTATTATTATTATTATTATTATATATCATATTGTTCCACTACACTGTATTTCGCTGCATCGATTACTATTCGTTGGTATGTGCAACTCTGATATGTGTTGTATAAATATAATTAAATATTTTGTAAACAGCTTCATGAACTGTATATTTGATTATTATATTTTATCCTTCCGCTGTGAGATTCTGTTTTGTTTTTCTTTCTCTACTTTTCTTATTTACCCCATAACAATCCGCCCTTCCGTATGGTTTGAATCGGCATGTGTGTCGATTAAAGCATGCGGAAAGGCTTGATGTTACAATAATCAATTTAGAAATAGTTAAAAATTGATTTAACCTAAGTGAAATCAAACAAATTAAAATCAAATATTGAGTATTAATTAATTTAAATTGAAATTTATATGGTTTGAACTAATTACTTTATTTTGATTTTCAATCTATTTTTCTTTTGGTTGCTCCTACCTCATTCTTTTTTAGGGACGAAAAGTTTTGAGTGGGGGAGAGTGTAACGGCCCGTAAATTTTAACGGTTTATTTATTTGATTTATTGAAAATTTTGTGAAATTTTATATAATAACATTTTGGAATAAAAAAATTATTATTTGAATTACGTCTAATTAAAAAAAGCAAATGATAAATTTTCATTTGATAATATTGAAGTTTATTTTACAATATAATTTTATTTCAATTTAAATCAGTTAATATTTGATAATAATAAAATGTTTTCCAAATATGAATATATTTCTATATAAAAATTGTAAATCATCTTCTTAGTGAGGCGTCATATTTCGTTTCTTCAAATTTTGACTTCTATTGCTCTATCTACCTTAATTTTGACAAAATAGCAGCATTATCGGTACCGACTATTGACTTTTGACCAGATGATTGTACCACTAGTATTTGTATACCGTTTTGATCGTCTCATCGTGCTAATCTTCACGGTATATTTATATCTTTGTTTCGGTGTCCGGCACGCGGCAAACCCGTGAAACGGTTAATTGTATCGGTACCCGTGTTTGAATCTTTTCGTTTCTGAGTTCTTTCGTTCCTTTGTCTATTCGTTTCCCAGAGTGCAAAGCTGTCAACCACAAAAATTAATTATTTCTTGATCTTGGCATTGGACTTTTGGTTGCCCACTTTCATTTTACATCTGGTTCACATTTTACCTTTCTTATTTGTTCTTTCTTCTTCAACAAACAAAATAAAACAGAGCATATATTTCTGGAACACAACCTCTTCTCAAACCTCACCTTCCCTTCCCACTTCCATCGTTCATTCTTCACCTTGCCGATCGAACTCCTCCCCTAGTTAGTCATCGCCACCGACCATCTTTACCATCTCTACATCATCATGCGAGCAAAGCACCCACCTGAGTTCCCTCTTCCAAGCCAGCCTCTTCCTGTCACCGCCTCACCAAGATTCGCCACATCTTATGAAGCTTCGCCTTACTTGTTGTCGGGCCTTAAGTCCACCGCCACCGCACCTGACTCCGCCTGTCTTTTCCCATCCCCTGTTTTGCTCTCTCTCTTCTACCAATACGTTCCTGTGTATATTATGGTACGCGTATATGTTTCTTTTCTTTTTTTTAGTATAAGTGTATATATATATTTATAAGTATAAAATGTTTCTAGTTCGTAAAGGTTAGATTTATAAAGAATAATATGTCAGCATATATTTTCACATAACATGGTTTCCAAAATATTATATAAAGTCTTTGTTTGTATGTGTCTGTGTATATGTGAAATTATAGTATGTTTGTTTCAATGGTTTATAAAAAATATAGCTTTACAAGATATAGTCTGTCTTGTTATTTTCTTCCTTTTCGGCTGTTACATATATGTAAAGTTTATATAATATTGATTTGAGTTTATATATGTATAACGTTATATTATATGTGTTTTACAGTCGTATATAGATAAATATATTCTCTTATATATTGTAAGTATTCAGATTAATATGTAAATGCTAGTATATATATTTATACCAGAGTTTGGTTTGTATTGATTTACTTGGGATTGCGGGTTTGAAATGATAGAACCCGGATTTTTCTTTTAAATGACGGATTGAAATGATACACGCCGTATCACTTAACCTAGGTTAGAAATATTATACAGGCGCATGGTTAATATTTTTTTAAATAATGTTTTCCTAAAAAGTTATTACGTATTTTGAATATATGAAATTTTAGCTTAAAGATTTGATTTAATGATTTAAATTATAAAGAGATTTGGTTTTCTATAAGCTAGAATTTTATAAATCTATTATTGGTTTTAAGTTGAATTTAAAGATTTTATTTATGATCAATATTTTAGTAATTAATTTGATTTAATTTGGAATCTTAAATCTAACCTAGTAATTTTAATAAAGGTTGTTTCTTGAAATGGACATGTTTTGTATAATGAATAATGTATTTTGAATTGATAAAATCAAATACAGTTTTAATTGGGCATTTTGTAATAAACTTATTTAACTTGAAAACACAGTTAATTGACATCTAAATATATAGATTTATAAAGAAAGTTGATTTTTGCATTAACTATGACACCTTATGTTATTTCTGAAACGGGTATTTTAAAATAAAGTATTAAGTCATTGGTTAAAATTAAAAGTTAAGTAATAATGTGCTTTTGACTTAATAAATGGATCATAGTTTAATCTGGATATTTATTGATAAAATTTTATTTTATTAAATCATAAGTTAGATGATATCCAAATGAAAATTTTCTAAAGCGTGAATTATGATTTTTATAAGTTAAAAGGGCTAAAAATTGAAATTTTAATGTGGCTGAAATGTTATTATAATCTGGAATTTGTATTGGTAGCACTTCAAAAATGCTGTGGTTTAAGATAGCATTTGCTAAGTGCTATCAATTCTAAGACTGAACTATATTCTAAAATAATAATAAAGCTATTGCAGCACTTTGTAAGTGTTGTTGTTGTTGTTGCTGAATGTAAACTGTTTTGCAATACTAAGAAGCTACTGCAGCACTTTATAACTGCTGTTGCTGTTGAAAGTAAACTGTTTTGGAATAATAACTAAATACATACGTAGCACTTTGTAAGTGCTACGGTTTCTGAATTTGACAATGTTTTTGAAATACTAATATATCGACTGTAACATTTTATAAATGCTGTTGTAGCTGAATTTACAATGTATTGGAAATTTTATAATTAAATGAATAAACTTAGAAATGCTACAACTGTGAAATGAATATTATTTAACATTGAATTTAAATGGTTTAAATGAATCTTGTTTTGAAGATATTAACATTGAATTTAAATGGTTTAAATAAATGTTTCAAAGTGTTATGATTTCAAAATATTATGGTTCAAAGTGTTTTGATTCAGAGGTTTCATAACTTTGGAAGTATTATGGTTCTGGAAATGAATTTATGAATATTTATATTTAATTAAGCATTGTTTTTAAATATATTAATTTGAAACTTATTGAAATTGAAGATTTGAGAATATGACTTAATAAAGTTGTTTGGTTTATGATGATTTAAAGGAATATTTCAAGTTTGATAAATTGAAGGAAATATTCAGTGATTTGGAAATTTGGGTTTTATTTAAATGATATATTGATTGGTTTTGGAATTTAAATGATATATTATTACTTTGGTTTTTGAAATGGATATGATATTTTGGTTTAAAGTATAAATGATTTTGAAATAAATATCCATGGGTTATAATAACGGTTGGTTGTTGAAGAGACCGCGATCGGATATGGGCATACTCTCTATCGATACCGAAAATCACTTTAACAACCGTGTACGTGGTGGAGGTTCCAGAATGAAGTAGGATGGCGGCGATGTTCTATTGAGGTATGCACGTGGACCCGACTCCCGTGAGTTGGCTTAATGTGGCTAAAACAGGAGCGATCTTAGGCTAATGAGCTTGCTCCTCTGATCAGACATACTCCTTCGATATTATATTCTGACTTTGAGATTTATTTGGTGGCCACTTTTGATTTTTGATTTAGGGATGCGGCTCGAGGTGGGCGGTAGCTGCGCGCTACACGTTACCACCAACCCGTGTGCATAATTGGTATATCTACCATGACATTGCCTTGTTGTGCCGTGTCACCTACCCTAGCACGCCTTGTACGAGTTTGATTTGTGTCGTAACTATGGAGTATCCTCCGGTAGCCTATCGATCAGGAGGTATTACGGTACTGTATAGACTATTACCACTATTATGTGTTAAGAGGGATATTGGGTAACTCCTTAACGCTATTTTAAAATAAGTTTATTTTACTATAGACATTATTATAATAGCGAAATATTACTACATTGTAAATAGTTTAATGGATCCTTAGAGGATGGACAGTCCCAAGCATCCTTTAAGTTACTGGTACTTTCTATTACAGTTCACTTGAGTTGGTTTACATTGTATAAGTATGTATGCCATGACTCAAGTGTTTTGTGTTTGCTTTACGCTCGGGTCAGACTGAGTTATACAACATTTGAGACTCGCCTTTGGAGTTGGAGATTTGCTTGAAGATCCAGCTATCTATTTCATTTCAGTTATCCGAATGATTCTAGTTATCCAGTTTATTCCAGTGATGTATTCTGATTGTACTTGATTATCATATTGAGACTTCTGTTGTATCTTGTTTCTTCTGTTGTAGCTTGTTTAACTCTGATGTTTTTGTATAGTAGCTTCATGAACTCCTATTTCCTTACTTCCGTTGCATTATATTACTCTGTGACTGTGATATGTGATCATCTATTTACTGTATATTCTGAGGTTTGCCAAATTTAAATTAATCATTCAGTATTTTGAGATATTCAAGTCGGATATTTGTGGATGCGAATGGTTGAAAATATCGGATCGCTACAGATCACACACGTTTTCAAAACTACTTCTTTGCTTGGAATCAATAACTAGTTGTTACTTTGATTTTTAGATATTTACTTGTTTTCATATTGAATTGGTGATGGAAAATGACTGGTTGCATTTACACAGGTAATTGGATGATAATTAACTGAAAACTTAATTTGTATACTTGAAAAATCCCATATTAAAGTAAACATTTATATTATCTATTTTTCACCATAGAACTAGTATCGAGTACCAACAACAAGCATGGAATTTTGCATTGGTTGTGAAGAAAAATTTAGCAACTATGAAATTTTTTTATGTCCTTGTGTAGATTGTTGAAATCTTAGTCATCACTATGAAAAGATTGTCTATGAGCATTTGATTATAAAAGGAATGGAACCTAAGTGCAAATGCGGCAGGTGGTATAACCACGGTGAGCAGGATGTTCACAATGAATCACATTGTAATGGTGAAATTATCAATTCAGACAACCAAAGTAAATACAAACATTCAAATGTCCAATTGAAAGGCCAGTCTTCGACTTATAATACAATAAATAAACAGAAGTCTCAATATGATAATGTGGACATGGAAATATACACGGCTAATAACAATGAAAAGGTCACAACTTTTACAGATAATGTTATCCCAGACTACACAGCTAGCAAGGAGCGTTCCCCAGATGCAGAGAACCATGGCACTAAGCACAAGTGTTATCTAGAGCTTAACCCTCTCAAAAAACTAGATCAGAGGAGATCCCCTTCGAATTCAAGGCTACATATGCTACAGAAGTCATCGATAACCCTGCATGGAATGTGTTGGTAAATCAGTTGAAGGGGAAAAACAAAAGGTCAAAAAAGCATAAAACAGCAGGTGTGGCTACTACCCAAGATGACAACAGCATCCCTGTCAATTCTAATTGATGGAGTTCCTTATTCGGAACATTAGGGGTATGAATTCCCCTGCAAAATAATTAGATATTCTTCATTTAATTAATAATAATAAATTATCTTTTCTGGGTTTGCTAGAAAATAAATATCTGAAGACAATATAGAGAGATTTATAAGTAAGCTTAGTAGCCATTGGAAATTCTCCCAAAATATTTTCAACGATCAAAAAAGTAGAATTCTCACCATTTGGGATACACTTCAGTGGTTTGGCATAGTGCTACATACTGGTGATCAATATATAAGTTGTATTTTACATAATAGGAAAACATTAATAACTTTTGTCTGAAATTTCGTTACTTACCTATGAAATGGTCAGTGGTTCTAATAGGAAAAACTCTAATATCTTTTATCTGAAATTTGATCTGCATAAGGACTATGATAAAATTAGCAGAGAATTTATTCATCACATGCTGATTTCAATGGGATTTCCTATGCACTTTTCTAATCTCGTTTACGAATGAATTTCTACCTCGACTTTTTCGGTGCTTATTGACGGTTCTCCCTCTGGTTTTATTGAGAGTTCTAGATGTTTAAGACAAGACGATCCCCTATCGCCTTATCTATTTGCTATAGCTATGGAATTTCTTACATTAAAACTAGATGTAGAACATTTGAAAGGTAATATCATTCCAATTTAAAAAATTGAGCCAGTGATCACTCATCTTCTTTACGCTGATGACATATTGGTTTTAGCTAAGGCTACAATAGCAAATGCAGAATGTATAAAACATGTTTTTCATATCTTAAGTACTTAGCTGGAATTGACTTAAATGAAAACAAGTCAACATTATTTTTAGCAAAGGGGCTAATAACAAACAATTCATTGCAGACACATTAAATATCAAAATTGGAAATCTGCCAGTGTTATACTTAGGCATTCCACTGTCCAATAATAATCTCCAAACCAGAGACTTTGGTTTTCTAATTGATAAAATAAAAAAATAAAAAAAAATAGTTACTGGAAAAAAAAATTGCTCAATATCAGTGGAAGAGTGGAATTAATAAACAGTGATACACCCATTGATCCAGTTTTGGTTACAATTTGCTAATTTTCCTGCAACGGTTATTCATAGATTAAACTCAATTTGTGCTAATTTTGTTTGGAAAACCAAGGCCCGTAATTTAAATTGGGAGGATGTGTGCAAAACTAAGAATGAAGGGGGCCTTGGTATCAGGAAAATAGAGGATCTTGCAAAAATTGTGACTCTCAAAATGATTTGGAATTTTAAACAAGATATGAATCTGTATGTGCTAAGTGGATGCACAATAAATATTGCATAAATTCTAACTTTTGTAATGCGGCATTTAATAATAATGCATCTCATTCATGGAAATCTATTTTAAAAGCAAGGCAATGGTGTAAAGGATTAATTGACAGGAAAATTGTAAATGGTGATCAAACAGAAATGTGATCAGATCCTTGGATCAATGGTTATTCATTAATAGATTTATTTGGTGGCAACTCTATGCCTGTTAACAGTAATAATCATAAGAAAATGTCAGCTCTAATACCAAATAATGCGTGGAAACATCACATTGATGAAATTCCCCTTCGAATTCAAAACACAGTAAAGACTATTAACATCCACAATCATATGCATAGAGACTATTGGTATTGGACCCCGGATTAAAATAGACAATTTAGTAGTAAATCAGCCTGGAAACACATCAGAACTAAACATAGTGAATTAAACCGAGCTGATGTTATTTGGGATGCTAAGTGTGCACCAAAAATGTCAATATGTGGCCTATTAGCAAATTTAAACAGATTGCACACAAAAGACAGAGTGAGTAAATGGAATAGTGCAATGGATAAGTGTTGTGTGTTATGCAGTAATCAAATAGAAGACAGAGATCATTTATTCTTCAATTGTTCTTACTCTAAGCATCTTCTTGTGGAAACTATAAACAAGACTGACCCTAACTACGGCAACTCTATGGATTTCAACCAAGTTCTGGATAACATATGCTCGACAAAATATAACATTACTTTACATAATCAAATCAGGAACACTGCCTTCACTACCATAATCTGGAATATATGGTGCGAGAGGAATAATCGTCTGTTTAAGGGTATTGAGTTACCAGTTAAAATTAGAATGACACACATAAATCAAGACTGCATGCAATTGATGTAGAACAACTTAGATAGAAGCAAAGTGAACGGGCAATTAGAACTTATCTTCGTGAATTTTGGAATCGTTGGAGATCCTAAGAAGAATTATCATCCTCCTTGATGTTGAGCTCGCGGACCACCTCCATTTGTCAGAATGTTGACTGGCATGGAAGAGCATGGTGGGTCTGGATCTTTGCTCATGATGAAATGATGAATTTACTAGTAATGGAGAAGGTGTTTGAGGAAGTGGAGGAATTAATAAGTGAGAAGGAAGAAGAAACTGAACAAAAATGCACACTGAAGCAAAAGACTATGCACAAGTTGTTATATGACTAGTGTACTAAAACAGATAGCACGGTACAATAAACTCGTCGCACAAGTTTATTAATTAGAATTCCACTATGCTGGAATTCTGTATTAGATAAATGTAACAGTAAGTTACGTTGCAAATAAATTACAACAACAACGTTATACTATTATAAGAAATAGTACAACTTATAAACGGGAAAGATTACAGTGAATCTAACCAGTATATAAAGGAAATTTCGTCTGAGGCTCGTCGTAACGATTTCCTTAAGAATTTTATTTCAAAATTCTTCTAAGATACAACAGACGTAATCTGCACGAGATTGTAATGAGTATATCACTCTGTGATTTAGAGTATGGCAGTAGAAGTGAAGAAGAAGATTCGGATTCTGAAAAATGAGTGAGGAAAGTGATCAGTTTTCCTCCTTATTTATAGTTGGTCCGCCCTTCCGAACGGTCGTGTCTGCACCCGTTCGCTCAAACAGTCGCGTATGTACCTCTTCGTACGGTCACTTCTGTTTATCGCTGCCCTGCACCCGCGTCCGCTTCCGCACCTGTTCGTTTGCGTGCGCATCACTTCAGAAGTCGTGTCGGGTCGCACCCGCTCGCGCCTATTCAACCCGCGTCCGCTGCCGAACAGATCCGCATCTGTTCGTATGGCCTGCAACTGTCAGAAAGCCCGGTCCAGTTTGCAGTAAAAATATGAGTGTCATATTAGACCCAAACCCAAACCAAAACCCGGCCCGGCCCGGCCCGGTTCGGTTCGGTCGGACGGCGGCGGCGGCGTGCGCGTGTGTGATGGAGATGCATGATCTCCCTCCTCACAACGAAGCATACATTTGGGAGCCCCAAGCCCCCAACCTGCACTTGAGAAAGGTATATATAAACTAATATACCTCTCAATAAATTGGTGATGTGAGACTTCATGTATTTTTCATTCACTTGACCTTTAGGAATTCTAACAACCCCCCACATGAATGATAATATACATATCCCCCACACGAAGCGAAATATCACAAAGTATATATGGAATAATGCTTTATCGTGGATAAGTAGATATTTCACTTTGAACTTTCCCTAGTTAAAACTTATCGGATCTACTTGGCTAATCGGTGAATTATTTCATCTTGAACCGTCGGCCTTTATTGTATATCCAGACAATAAGTTTTACGAAGCATTGATTCCCTTCTCATCCAATCTCTTGGTTGTCTTCATTTTGGTCCTGAACAATATTTTTGGTTCTGCGAGTGTTTTTAGAGAATAAAAGCTTTTTAATATTCTCATAGAGCCGACCCAGCTCACACTAACATAGGTGATCGCAACCATTAAGAGTATCCAACATATACCCCACTTGTTATTTCCAAGATATGGTCATCATTAAAAAACATAGTTTTAACCTTTAAAACTTCTGTAGGCATGCATTATATTTTGCACCATAAGAATGGAGTAGGACCAAGTCCAGACAAATGCATTACTTCTTGAGTTACTCATAACTGGTTTGCCTATTGATCCTAGTACGTGGGATCTTCAGTCGCTAGGATAGGTTTCCGTATAAGGTAACTCTTGTTGGTTTAGGCTTTTAAACTCATTCCCCTCGATGCGCAGTCAATTTTCTCTCTTGATAAACCTTTAGTAAATGGATCCGCTAGGTTATCATTTGTTCTCACATAATCTATGGAAATAGTTCCATTAGAGAGTAACTGCCTAACTGTGTTATGGCGACGACGTATGTGTCGTGATTTGCCATTATACACAAGGTTTTTCGCTCTACTTAGCGCTGCTTGATTATCGCAGTGAATACATATGGCCGTCACAGGTTTTGGCCAAAATGGAATATCTTCTAAGAATTGACGAAGCCATTCTGCCTCTTCGCCTGCTTTATCTAATGTGATAAACTCAGATTCCATGGTGGATCGAGCTATGCATGTTTGTTTAGTAGATTTCCATGACTCTGCTGCTCCTGCAAGGATAAAGACATAACCACTTGTGGATTTTGATTCCTCTGAATCTGCAATCCAGTTTGCATCACTATATCCTTCTAAGATGACATGATATTTTCCATAATGTAAGGAAAAATTAGTGGTATTCTTTAAATATCCCAACACTCTCATTAGTGCTTTCCAGTGTTCCTTCCCTGGATTACTTGTATACCTGCTTAGTCGACTTACCGCGTAAGCAATATCTGGTCTGGTGCAATTCATTAGATACATTAAGCATCCTATTACACGAGAGTATTCCAGTTGCATTACACTCCCATCGGTGTTTTTATGCAGTACTTCCGATGGATTAAAAGGTGTCCTCACTCCTTTAATTCCATACTCTTGGAATTTTTCAATCATTTTGTCTACATAGTGTGACTGAGATTGTTCAATTCCATTAGGTGTTCTTATTATTTTGATTCCCAAAATAACGTCCGCAACTCCTAAGTCTTTCATATCGAAATTGTTGATTAACATCTTCTTTATAGTCTCTATTACTTTAGTATTAGGACCAAAGATTAGCATATCGTCTACATATAGACAAATCATCACATATGATTGTCCAACCTGTTCGTAATAAACACATTTATCACATTCATTTATACGAAAACCATTTTTCATCATGACACTATCAAATTTTTCATGCCATTGTTTTGGAGCTTGTTTTAGTCCATATAGTGATTTCACTAACCGACATACTTTGTTTTCATTTCCTTTGGAAATAAAACCCTCAGGTTGCTCCATGTAAATCTCCTCATCGAGATCTCCATTTAAGAATGTTGTTTTGACATCCATCTGATGAATTTCCAGATTATATATGGAAGCAATTGCTATTAACATTCTTATAGAGGTTATTCGTGTAACCGGTGAATAGGTATTAAAGAAGTCTACTCCTTCTTTTTGACGATATCCTTTGGCTACTAATCTGGCTTTATACTTGTCGATAGAACCATCTGCTTTCATTTTCTTCTTGAAAATCCATTTGCAGCCAATTGGTTTTATTCCTGGTGGAATATCAACAATTTCCCAAGTTTTATTACATAGAATTGAATCAATCTCTCTTTGGATTGCTTCTTTCCAACAAGAAGATTCAGAAGATGACATTGCTTCCTTGTACGTTTGAGGTTCGTGTTCTAACATATAAGTTAAAAAATCCGAACCAAATGTTTTGGAAGTTCTTGCCATTATGCTTCTTCTTGGTTCAAGCTCTTCGTTGTCCTGATGAGTTTCATCTTCACATGTCTCATCTTTGTTATCTCTTGTCCTTTTTGGAACAGGATTTCTATCGTTTCTTTTATGTGGGAACACATCTTCAAAGAACGAGGCATCTCTTGATTCCATGATTGTATTTACATGAATATTATTTATATCAGACTTGGATACCAAAAATCTGTAGGCACTACTATTTTGGGCTGGCCCAAGATAATAACAATCTACTGTTTTTGGTCCAAGTTTGACTCTCTTGGGAGGCGGAACTGGAACTTTTGCCAAGCACCCCCACACTTTGAGGTATTTAAAGCTTGGTTTGTGTCCTTTTCATATCTCATATGGAATTGTTCCCATTTTATTGTGAGGAACTTTGTTTAATATGTGACTAGACATATTTAAGGCTTCCCCCCACAAGTTCGTCGGTAGACCAGAAGTTAAAAGCATGGCAGTAATCATGTCTTTTAACGTTCTGTTCTTCCTCTCGGCCACACCATTTTGTTGTGGTGAATATGGAGCTGTTGTTTGATGAATTATACCATTTTCGGCACAGAACTGTTCAAATGATGATTCATATTCTCCACCTCGATCAGATCTCAATATCTTGATCTTTTTATTTAACTGATTTTCTACCTCAGCCTTGTATTTTATAAACGCGGTTATTGCTTCATCCTTACTATTTAAAAGATATACATAGCAATATCGCGTATAATCGTCAATAAAAGTAATAAAATACTTTTTCCCACCTCTTGTAGGTAGTGATTTAAAATCACATAAATCTGTATGTACCAAACCTAATGGTTCAGTGCTTCTGTCAACAGATTTAAATGGTTGTTTGACCATTTTTGCTTCTACACATGTCTCACATTTGTAGTTCTTATCTACTTGGAAATTTGGAATCAATCCCAAGTTTGATAATTTCTTTATTTTTCGGAAGTTTACGTGTCCTAATCTATCGTGCCATAGTAAAATTTCATGCTCAAGCAAATAAGAGACTTCAATTTTATTATTAGCACAATCAGAATACATAGTTTTATTGCCGGTAACGGCTATATTTGCCTTAAATAGGCCATCACATAAATATCCCCTTCCGATATACATTCCATCTTTGGACAGAACCATCTTTTCTGACTCAAACACCATCTTGAATCCCTTCTTTGATAGGACTGCACCAGAGATGAGATTCTTGCGTATGTCTGGAACGTGAAGCACGTCATTCAATTTGACAGTTTTTCCAGAAGTGAACTTGAGGATAACTGTGCCACTGCCTTCGATCATGGAAACTGCAGAATTACCCATGTAGAGTCTTTCTTTCTGATCGAAATTCTGGTATGTTGAAAACATGGATTTTTCAGAGCAAACATGACGAGTAGCTCCTGTGTCAACCCACCATTGGTTAGGGTTCTGAATCAAATTGCATTCAGAAATAACCGCTGAAAAGTTGGACTTATCCATTTTCATGTTGTCAACTGTTAACATCTATGTTTTAGTGTAAAACAGTAAAATTCTTAAGATGTTATATGACTAGTGTACTAAAACAGATAGCACGGTACAATAAACTCGTCGCACAAGTTTATTAATTAGAATTCCACTATGCTGGAATTCTGTATTAGATAAATGTAACAATAAGTTACGTTGCAAATAAATTACAACAACAACGTTATACTATTGTAAGAAATAGTATAACTTATAAACGGGAAAGATTACAGTGAATCTAACCAGTATATAAAGGAAATTTCGTCTGAGGCTCGTCGTAACGATTTCCTTAAGAATTTTATTTCAAAATTCTCCCAAGATATAACAGACGTAATCTGCATGAGATTGTAATGAGTATATCACTCTGTGATTTAGAGTATGGCAGTAGAAGTGAAGAAGAAGATTCGGATTCTGAAAAATGAGTGAGGAAAGTGATCAGTTTTCCTCCTTATTTATAGTTGGTCCGTATCCCTTCCGAACGGTCGTGTCTGCACCCGTTCGCTCAAACAGTCGCGTCTGTACCTCTTCGTACGGTCACTTTTGTTTATCGCTGCCCTGCACCCGCGTCCGCTTCTGCACCTGTTCGTTTCACTTCAGAAGTCGTGTCGGGTCGCACCCGCTCGCGCCTATTCAACCCGCGTCCGCTGCCGAACAGATCCGCATCTATTCGTATGGCCTGCAACTGTCAGAAAGCCCGGTCCAGTTTGCAGTAAAAATATGAGTGTCATATTAGACCCAAACCCAAACCCAAACCCAAACCCGGCCCGGCCCGGTTCGGTTCGGTCGGACGGACGGCGGCGGCGGCGCGCGCGTGTGATGGAGATGCATGATCTCCCTCCTCACAACGAAGCAAAATTTTGGGAGCCCCAGGCCCCCAACCTCCACTTGAGAAAGGCATATATAAACTAATATACCTCTCAATAAATTGGTGATGTGGGACTTCATGTATTTTTCATTCACTTGACCTATAGGAATTCTAACACAAGTTATATGTACACAGCAGAGAGTTGAAGATTTGAAGATGAGTTGTATTGCAGTGATAAAATTGAATCAAGAAATATTCTCTTAGATGATTACTTAAAAAGAAACAGATCGGTATATGAATATAAGTCAAGAAATATGAATTTATAAAAGTAACTAAAAACAAGAATTACAGATCAAAAAAAAGCATGAAGCATCAGACTCAAGTACAACAATATGTTGTATAAGAAAAATCAAGAATTATATCTGATGTTCAAATTATAACCAAGAATGAAATATTATCAAGGCGCTGAAACAAGGATTCAAATTTACAGAGTTTTCATGCATTGGAAACATAAGCACAGAATCAACAAATTACAAGATTGATATCCAAACTGAAAAAGAATCAACAAATTACAAGATTGATATCCAAACTGAACAAGAACTAAGGGATAATTGAATAACAGTAATCAATTAATCATTCGAATAAAATGATGCATCAAGATCTGACACAATTATTAAGAAGAATATTGACAGTATGTTGCATATGAAAGATCAAGAACAGATAACTACAAATCAGATAAGTGCAAATATATGAACACTGATACAATCAATATGCAGAGAACAATACTTAACTGGGCAGATCTGATTTAACAAATATGAAGCATATAGGTATAAGCACAGGAATGAGCAATATGAAAAGATTGAAGAAGACCAATATCACTAATGGCAATAGCATCAATATTAAAGAAGAGTAATTTTATTTCTGAGTTTCTTCACACCATTACAACACACACAATACTGCTTATATATGTGCAGTTTTCAACATAATGGACCAACACCACACAATAGCCCATTAATAGCCTACTCAACTCATGAATCAAGATACAGCAATATGCACATACATGCACAAGCCCACACTCTCTACACCAAAGCACTTCGGCCTGTATGCATTTCTTTTGCTGTTGAACTACTGTCATTAGCATCTCAAGTAAAGTTTGGTCGTTACATCTCCCTTCCCCTTCAGAAACGACCTTGTCCTCAAGGTCGAGTTGTAGAAAAGGAGGTGGCCATGGTGGCTTATATGAGCTCTCATTGAAAATGACATCTTCACTAACTAAAGAATTGCATCTATTAAATGGTTTTCTGAGAGTAGACTGGAGAGCTGCGTTTGGTGTATCAACTGTTAAATTGGATGTTTGTGAATCAAAACCTTATTAGTAGCTACATTCCAGTAGCGCTGATGCGTTGGTTCATTGTTACTTTTGAGCTCAGCTTGTTCTTCGGCTTTTCTTTTTTCTATCATACCAGTGGGTTTGGATTCTTTCTCGAAATTCAAATCTGAATGTTGTTCGATGCTAGTCTCTGCATTTTGTTCAATGCCCACTTGACTATCAGGTGTATTGCCGTTCCTTTTATCATCAATGGAGAGGTTTGAATCCTCAATCCTTACATCAGTTGCATCTTCATCAAGACTAAATTTAATATCATTGCCACTTTCATAAATTGTATCAAAACTAGTTCCCAGTCTTTCTTTCTCCTTTTGATCAATATTATCAACCATGATAACATCATTTTAATCAGCCTTATCTTCAACATGATTCATAACTCTACCAGCTTTGTCAGTCTCAACACTATTTTCAAATACAGTTTGTGGAGATTGCTCAACATTAACTTGAACATCCTTGTCGCTACTTTCTACTTGTTCCGGTACATTGTGCTCTACATATACTTTGTCAGCTTTTGTGGGTTCAACATCTTTAACTTATCCACCTTCATCAATCTTGTCCGCTTCAGAATCGTTACAAGGATCTACTCCAACATCATTAGCTTCTTGGAATTGCTCAAATTTGCTAAGATACACCTTTTCAGTGGAATTTTGCTTCAGACCTGCTAATGTTTCACACGACCTCTCCATTTCTTCGGGATTAAACCGCACCATAATCTCCTCTCTAAATACCGGCCAGGCTCTATGTTTGGGGACATTGTTTTTATACCCATGATACCACTCCAGTGCCTCTTTCTTGAGGGAAAGTGAACAAATATCCACCCTGTATCTCTCTTCTATGTGATGAAATCTGAAAATCTGTTCCACTTGTTCCAACCAATCAACCACTCCTTCACCAGAAAAACTAGGAAAGTCTAACTTGTAAGAGGACATTGAGTTAAGGTAATTTGTATTGGGGTAGTTTGGAATATGATAATTTGGGTTGGGGTAGTTTTGATAATGGTTTTTGGGTACTGATGGTAGCTCTGGATAAAGTGGAGGATTCATGATTTGTTGGAATTCTTGAATTAAAGTAATGAGTGTATTGCATATACTTGTATTGATAGGTGGGGCTGCTGGGATGGTAGTTAATGAATTTATGATATATGGAGCAGGAAGGTGGGGTTCTTGATGGTGTACAGGGATACTCGGTGGAGGGTATGGTGCTGGTTGAGAAAATATTGGCATTTGCATAGAGTAGGGATTTGACGAATGAGGAACTTGATATGGGTAGCCGACTTCATTATGCCTTGTCCATTCTAGATCTTGATATGGAGTGAAGATTTGGGAATAAGTGCTGGTGAAGTATGGATCTGACTGGTTGTCATAGGTTGCCCCAGTCATCAGCTCCGATACCAAATTGGAAGAGCATGGTGGGTCTGGATCTTTGCTCATGATGAAATGATGAATTTACTAGTAATGGAGAAGGTGTTTGAGGAAGTGGAGGAATTAATAAGTGAGAAGGAAGAAGAAACTGAACAAAAATGCACACTGAAGAAAAAGACTATGCACAAGTTATATGTACACAGCAGAGAGTTGAAAATTTGAAGATGAGTTGTATTGCAGTGATAAAATTGAATCAAGAAATATTCTCTTGGATGATTACTTAAAAAGAAACAGATCAGTATATGAATATAAGTCAAGAAATATGAATTTATAAAAGTAACTAAAAACAAGAATTACAGATCAAAAAAAGCATGAAGCATCAGACTCAAGTATAGGGATATGTTGTATAAGAAAAATCAAGAATTATATCTGATGTTCAAATTATAACCAAGAATGAAATATTATCAAGGCTCTGAAACAAGGATTCAAATTTACAGAGTTTTCATGCATTGGAAACATAAGCACAGAATCAACAAATTACAAGATTGATATCCAAACTGAACAAGAATCAACAAATTACAAGATCTATATCCAAACTGAACAAGAACTAAGGGATAATTGAATAACAGTAATCAATTAATCATTCGAATAAAATGATGCATCAAGATCTGACACAATTATTAAGAAGAATATTGACAGTATGTTGCATATGAATGATCAAGAACAGATAACTACAAATCAGATAAGAGCAAATATATGAACACTGATACAATCAATATGCAGAGAACAATACTTAACTGGGCAGATCTGATTTAACAAATATGAAGCATATAGGTATAAGCACAGGAATGAGCAATATGAAAAGATTAAAGAAGACCAATATCACTAATGGCAATAGCATCAATATAAAAGAAGAGTAATTTTATTTCTGAGTTTCTTCACACCATTACAACACACACAATACTGCTTATATATGTGCACTTTTCAACATAATGGACCAACACCACACAACAGCCCATTAATAGCCTACTCAACTCATGAATCAAGATACAGCAATATGCACATACATGCACAAGCCCACACTCTCTACACCAAAGCACTTCGGCCTATATGCATTTCTTTTGCTGTTGAACTGCTGTCATTAGCATCTCAAGTAAAGTTTGGTCGTTACATATCCTCGTGAAGAAATTTTGTTCTCGTCCTTCATTTTTGAAGTTTTTCGTCTTCAATTTGGTAAAGTTGCTTTGACCTCTTCGTGCTTTCCAAAAGATAATGAGCTATCGATGGCAGAGGCTTCTTCTTTTATTTTTTTATATGTCTTGAACTAGCACGTGTAGTGCTTTTACTTACTGCCTTTTTGTTTTTTGTTTTTTATATTGTTTTTATTTATAGCTGCAAGATGATCGTACAGATGGTTTTTAGTGTATTTTATTCTGACTACTCGTCCATCTGTTTAACATCTTGGTTGCAGCTATCAGATTGTTCTAATGTTAATATATTCCTTGAAAGGCGCCCATTTAGGTTAAGGGGGTTGCAAGGTTTTAACGAGTCATATCATGGACATATATGCCTTCTTTTATTTATAAAGTACATTTCTTCCAAAAAAATATAGTCGAGGAAATGAAGTTAAGTGACACATATGATTTATTCCAAGCCATTCACTATGAAGATGAAGATTTTGTCAATCATACTTTTTTTGCTGATGATAAAGAAAATAATGGTGCACAAAGACGAGAAGATGATTTACTTAAGAATTTGGAAGATGCAGAAAGCCTGTTGTACCCCGATTGTGCAGGCTGAACAAAATTGTATGCTATCATTGCTTTGTATAATCTTAAATGTTAAACTGGATTGTCTGATACTGGTTTTGATAAGTTATTAAATATGCTACTAGTGTTATTACCAAAGGATAATGTACTTCCTAAAACTATGTATAAAATAAAAAAAATTCTTAAAATATTTGATATGGGTTTTGAGAAGATTCATGCTTGTAAAAACGATTGTTTCCTTTTTAGAAAAGAGTATAAAGACTTGAGTAATTGTCCAAAATGCGGTGCTTCATGATAGAACAAAAATGAGACTACAAATGAGATTATGCAAGGCGTCCATGTTAAAGTGTTGAGATATTTTGCAATCATTCCAAGATTTAGAAGAATGTTTAGATCTCAAAAGATGGTAGAAGAATTAAGATGGCATTATAGTAATAAAAGCAACGATGGAAAAATGAGTTATCCTGAGGATTCTGTAAGTTGGAATGTGGTAGATGAGAAATGGAAATTGTTTTCATTCAATCCTTGTAATCTCAGGCTTTGTCTTGCTACAGATGATTCAATCTATTTTCCATTAAGAGTTCTAAATATAATTGTTGGCCAGTAATGCTTGTGACATGTAATCTTCCGTCGTTGTTGTGCATGAAAAAGGAAAATATTATGTTAACATTGGTTATTCCTGGTCCAAAGCAACCAGGAAACGATATTGATATATATAAATGGCACCATTGATAGAAGAATTACATCACTTGTGGATTGACAGTGTTGATGTTTATGATGCATTTAGTAAAACACTTTTTAATTTAAAAGCAATTTTACTATGAACGATAAACGAATTTTCCGCTTATGGAAATCTTGATGGATGTTGTGTAAAGGTAAAAAAAGCATGTCCTTTATGTGGTATTAATACTCATCGCCGTTGGTTGAATTATAGTCGGAAGAATGTGTATATAGGCCATAGAAGATTTTAACCCCCTTTAGATTCATTGAGAAAACAAAAGAGTTGATTTGATAATATCGTGGAGAAATGCACCAAGCCTAGAATTCAAATAGATAGAAATATTTCTGTTATTTTGAAAGATTTTTCAAATGATTTTGGAAAAGATTAGAAAGAAGAAACAGAAAAAGGAAAGAAGGTAAAGAAGAAGCAACCAAATAAGGGGCAATGAAAGAGAGTGAGTAAAAAAAGAAAGTGTATCTACAACAAAGATGAGAATGATGACCCCGTAAAAATAGAGTTATCAAGGTGGAAAAAAAGATCAATTTTTTTTATTTACCATATTGGGAGGTTACTTTTTATTTTTTTCCACATTGGTTGAACATTAAAAAAATATTAATGCTCATATGTTATACTATTGATGTTTATAGGAACTTCCATTGCAACATGCACATCGAGAAAAAGGTTGGAGAAAACTTTTGAGGCACAATATTGCATGATAGCAAATCAAAAGATGTAACAAATTCCAGAAGGGGTTTAGAGGATTGGGAAATTCAACATAGTCTTTTTGCCTAACCTCGTGGAAAGAAACATATCTTCTACCGGGTCCGTATACATTGTTATGTCATGGAATTTTTTTTTTGCAAAAGGTTTGATTTCAAGGGATCCGACGATTATTGTTCAAATTTCAAAAGTTGTGTATCATTGGCAGACTGCAAGTTAGTGGGTAAAGTCTTATGACTACCATGTTCTAATGCAGCAAATATTATCGGTTGCAATAAGAGGATTATTGCCAAAGAAGTCGAGAAAACAATAATCCATCTATGTTCATTTTTCTATAAACTATGTCAACGTGTTCTTGATAAAGAAAAGCTGCTGCAAATCGATGATGAGATCGTTATAATATTATGCGAGCTTGAAAGAAATTTTCCACCTTCTTTTTTGATATGATGGTACATTTAACAATTCATCTTGGAAGAGAAGTTCGACTGGGTGGACTGGTCCATTTTTGTTGGATGTACCCCTTTGAAAGGTATATGAAGACGCTTAAAGATTATGTAAGAAACTATGCACGAGCTAAAGGGTGTATTGTAGAGTCCTATCTTGCAGAAGAATCCATAAGATTTTTTGGTGAATTTATAAAAAAATCATTGCAAATTGGGTAAAAACATGCTCGAAATGAAGATTATGGAAACCATGCAATACTCGAAGACGTCTAATTTCAAAGCTTATGGCAATTACATTCTCATCTAATGAGAAAAAAAGTGCACATATGGTTGTACTGATGAATATGGCTGTAGTGGAACCATTTTTAGACTAAGTAGATATTACATTCTATTTTTATTGTTTTTGCATGTATAATGCATGTATACTTAGCATCATTTGTTTTGTGCTAGATTCATTTGAAGGAGTTGGAACAAACCAACATATGAAAAAATGCGACATTGCTTTGGAACAATCATACAAAAAACTTTGCTGATTGGATTAAAAAAGGTTATTTTTAAATACATTTTCACCTGCTTCGTAATATTATTTTTGAAATCCATGTCAAATACTTAAATACATTGCTTTTTCCATATATTTATTGAATCGAAGGATCGTGATAATTTGTTAAAAATGTTAAATTTTGGTGATACAAAATCACAAAAAGAGGGAAAGAAAGAAAGAGAAGATTTTGTTTCCCCTAATTAATAGGCATATTGAGTATGTTTATTTCTTTCTCTAATTGGCTAATCAAATTATTTTTTGCCATCTAATGTTAACTTGGGTATTAAGTAATTGATTATATATATAGAGACTAGAAGAGAGGGTAAATGTGTGGTGGAAAATCTATTTGCTAATTCCCTGTTCTCCATCTTTGTTCTTCTTCTCCAATAATTTTAGCCATATAGACATTTGCTCCCTTTCTCAATTTGGTTATTGATTCAATGGTATTTTGTTTATTTTATCTTTGTTCTATTAATTGTAAACAAATTTTCGGTGAATCATTAAAGTGGGTGGTTGGGTGGAATATCTTGTCTTATTGCTTTTAATTTCAATTCCGTCTTATTTTTAATCCAAGTTATCTCTTTGTGTTTTGGGTGACAAAGATCCGTTGATATAAGCTTCCGCAAAGCGCTGCCATTTTTTTCACAATAGATTGGTATCGGAGCACAGATCATCGCAGAGCTTAGAGTAATTTTGAATTGAAAAATTATTGATGTCGGATATGATTTCGTTTTCGAAGATGGCTATTTTGGATGGGAAGAATTGGGGTATTTGGAAACCTAAGATGGAGGATGTTCTGTACCTCAATGATCTTCATGATCCGATTGATGGAGATGGAAAGAAGCCCTCTAATGTAGATGAGGGAAAATGGAAGAAGATGGATAAGAAGGCGATTGCTTTGATTCGCCAATATCTTGATGATTCAGTTTTCCATCATGTGGCTAGTTGTGAATCCGCAAAGGCTTTGTGGGATAAGTTGGTATTTTTATATGAGTCAAAGAGTGCTACTAGTAAGGCTTTTCTGGTTCGAAAGTTGGTACAACTGAGATTAGATGAAGAGAAGCCTGTTGCAGAGCATTTGAATGAATTTCAGGATGTAATAAATCAATTGACAAATATGAAGGTCAATTTTGATGATGAGTTACAGGCTCTTTTATTGATGAGTTCGCTTTCAGAAAGTATTGTTTCATTGAGTAATTCCAATGCTAATGGAACTATCTCTTTGAAAACTGTTTGAAGCAGTCTTTTGAATGAGGAGCTTAGAAGAAAAGGGTCGGGCATGAAATCAATTCAAAGTGAGGCTATGGCGGCAAGGGACTCGAAGAAAGATACAATTTGGAATAAGAAGGATGCTAATGGTAAAGGTGTTATCACTTGTCATTATTGTAATAAGAAATGTCATATACGCAGCAAGTGTTATGCTTATAAAAGAGTTCAGAAAAAGGCTGCGCACGGTGATACTAGTAGTGATGCACATGCAGGTTTTGCTGAAGGTACCGATAGTGATGCTTCTTATGATGTCCTCTTTAGTGAAAATAAGCCTTGGAAGATGGATTCGGAAGCCAGTTTTCACATTTGTAGAGATGTGAATTGTTTTTCTTCTTATGAGAAGAGTGTCGATATGATTAGGACAACCAATGGAGAAGAGCTACCGATTTGTGGCATTGGATCTATCCGGTTTCGTATGCATGATGGTGTGGTTAGAGAAGTCTCTGGAGTGAGACATGTACCCACTTGTTCGCATAATCTTATTTCTCTCGGTCAGTTGGATCGCCGTGGTTGCACTTATGAGACTCAAGGTGGAGTTTTGAGAGTGAAGAAAGGTGGTCGTGTAAGGATGAGAGGAGTATTGGAAGAAGGAAACCTTTATAGCTTGGTTGGTTCTGTAGTCGACTATGGAAAGCGAGTGACGGTTGAAGAACCTAGTCTACAGCAAGGTGGAGAGGTTAATGTGGTCACTGCTTATGATTCTAGCATTGAGGATCATATTTTAGACAGGGGTCTTCATGTTGATGATGCTCGGGGGATCGATAGTGATCAGGTAATGAGCTCAGATCGAGTGATAGACGGGTGTCGAGTTGCAAAATCCACAAAGACAAGACGGAGATCTTTATGGTATTACAAACATTTTTTAGACCGGATTTGTGTGGTGCACCTCATGTGGGAGATGCATCATTTGCATTCGGTGGTAGAAGTTTGTAATTTGGTATGATTGAGATATAGGAAGTTGTGATAGATCTAGATATGACATGTTTGATATGTTGGAGATATATGATTTTGCATCAAGGTGGAGTGTTAAATTTTGGTGATACAAAATCACAAAAAGAGGGAAAGAAATATGCAAAAGAAAGAAAGAGAATATTTTGTTTCCCCTAATTAATAGGCATATTGAGTATGTTTATTTCTTTCTCTAATTAGCTAATCAAATTATTTTTTACCATCTAATGTTAACTTGGGCATTAAGTAATTGATTATATAAATAGAGACTAGAAGAGAGGGTAAATGTGTGGTGTAAAATCTATTTGCTAATTCCCTGTTCTCCATCTTTGTTCTTCTTCTTCAATAATTTTAGCCATATAGATATTTGCTCCCTTTCTCAATTTGGTTATTGATTCAATGGTATTTTGTTTATTTTAGCTTTGTTCTATTAATTGTAAACAAATTTTCGGTGAATCAATAAAGTGGGTGGTTGGGTGGAATATCTTGTCTTATTGCTTTTAATTTCAATTCCATCCTATGTTTAATCCAAGTTATCTCTTTGTGATTTGGGTGACAAAGATCCGTTGATATAAGCTTCCGCAAAGCGCTGCCATTTTTTTTCACAACAAAAAATGGATTGCGTACGGTCCGAACAATAACGCCTTATCCTGTAAAGGATATATTATAAATGGTCAGCATTTCATACAGAAGACATTGAGAGAGAAACTAAAAATTGTGGAGTGACTTATGATGCTACTACCATGTGTAGAGCAAGTGTGAAAGATACATCTCAAGTGGTTGACGTGGTTACAAACTATGGGATTTTAACTGACATAATTTTGTTAGACTATCATATCTTTTATATTCTATTTTTTAAGTGTAATTAGGCAAACATTGTAGGATCTAAATTAACCCTAGAGGGGGGGTGAATAGGGTTATAGCAAATTTTCTTGATTTAAACACAAAAATAAACTGCAGAAATAAATATACTGAAAAGTAAATCACACACAAGATTTACCCAGCTTCGGCAACCCCTGCCTACTGCTGCATTCCCAGATTTCTATTATAATTAAACAGTATCACGCTTACAAACACTCTAACAGACTTGCAAACCCTGCTACCGCCTATAGAGTTTTGCAAACTCGCAACCCCTGCTTACTGAACTAACTCTAAATAGACAATCAGACACAACCTAAAACCTAGGTGGTGATTTACCTAAACTCTTTGATTCGTAAAATAAAAACAATAATTAAAAACAATATAAAATAACCCTAAACTAATTATTAATAAAAATAAAACCCTATAATTAAACAAAACCCCCTTTTGTTTTTTAAGACCGGCCCACTTCCTTATTTCACCCGATCCTCGTTTTGTCTTCGTTCGTGAGAAATAATGGCGGCTTCGTTCTGATTAGGGCTTCGTTCTGATTAGGGCTTCGTTCCCTTTTGATCCAGTTAGGGCTTCGGCTCTTTGTTGCAATTAGGGCTTCGGTTTCTTCAATCGATCTGTGATTGGTTGCCCTAGCTTGCTTGCAGTTGCTCGATCGAGTTTGATGCTTGTGAATTCGGTATGTACTGTCTCCTTTTGCTTTTCTAAATTGATACTTGAACTCGATCGAATTTAAATGCCGATGATGAGTAGGGTTTTAATACGATTTGATTTCCTATTTTTGCGTTCGACTGATTGCTGCAAAAATTCTTGTTTTGCCGTTCGATTACGCTTTGATGCTGAGGATTAATCTGACTTTGTCAATTTCGTATTTGTAGTAACTTGATTCACACGGCTTTGAATTGATTTCGTGATTTGAGATATTTGGCTTTGTCAATTTCGTATATTTTCGACTGTTGATTTTGGGTATGTGAATCCATTACTCTGTATTAGCTTCGATCATCACCATTGCTTTTTACATTTTCTCTGCTGCATACCACTGCATTTCACTGCACTGTTGAAATTTGTTGTGTCTTGTTCATTGGGCTGTGCAGTTGCCATGTCTTGTAGTTGAGCATTTGAGTCAGTGCTGTATCGATTTACTTGTGATGTTCTTGTAGTCAAGGCTTTGGTTGTTGCAGTATGTCACTGTTTTTCTTGTTAAAAAAAAACTGCTGTGTCATTTTGGTTTTCACTTGTGCATTTTGCCTTGAGTACATGTATTCTTGGCACTGCTTCTTTTGTTGTATGCATTGCATCACCACTGCATCATGCTTGGCCTTGACTTGTAGAATTTCACTGTATCTTCATTTTTGCTTTGCATTGACCATGGCTTCTTTGTATGAACTGCTGTGTATTTAGAGATTGAACCTGAGCATTACTTCGAGTTGTATTTACACCACTTTCTGTTGCACTGATTCTTGATATTTGTATCACTTGAGACTTGATGTTGACATGTGCATTTGGGTTTGTTGTTGATCTTCATGTGTTGGTTACTGATGTTGTACTTTGGTCTTTTGGACTGCATTTGTGTATATTTGATCATTTTTGCTGTTTACTGCAGTTTGTAGTGATATTGAGCATTGCATATTTGAAGTCTTGTATCATTTCTTGGTCATTGCATCAATTCTTGATGGCATTTTGTTCTGCACCATATTGTATGCAGTGTTGCAGTTGTTTGTATGCACTTCAACACTTCAGCATTCCATTTCACCTCTGACCTGTTGGTTCATTGTGATGTTCATTTTCATTGTTGCCTTGTTGACTGTGTTGTTGCATTGTATTCTGGTCAGTGGTGCTTTGAGTCAGTGCTTCACCATACTTGTTGTTGCAGTATTCTGGTCAGTGGTGCTTTGAGTCAGTGCTAAATTGTTGTTGCAGTATTCATGTCAGTGGTGCTTTGAGTCAGTGCAAAATTGTTGTTGCAGTATTCATGTTGTTGTTGGTGGCAATCTTGTATGCTGCTGTTTGTATTTGTAGCCTTGGCCAGTTGACTGTTGCTTTGAATTTCTGGTTGAAGCTGTGCACACGAGTTGGCGAGGCAGTGCACACGTATACGAATATACACGTGTGTACTGCAGCCACTCATAGTTACATGTCCGTGATAAAAAATACTGATATGCACAGATATTGCACAGTCAAAAAATGATGACGAACAACCCAAATAACTGAGGCAAACAATGTTTTCAAAATCATCGTTTCTTTCAAATTTCAAAAATATTTCTCTTTCAATTTTACTGCGTTTGAAAATATTTTTGCAGATTACTCAGATGCTGGATTCAAACTAGATTATAGTTGAAGACAAAAATATGAGTGTGAGTGATATGTAGTAAGGTTTTGATGTAAATGTGAAATGTCATGTATTGTAGTCAAAATTGTATATGTATAGTGAGAGCTTGAAATTGTACTATCAAAGTTGTAATAAATATTTGTTTGAATAAAAATTTCTGTTTGAATTCAAAATCGAATTCTGTGTAATTTAATTTTATTCAACAAATATTTATTTAAAAATAAAATAGTACATTACCAAATATATTTAAATGAATGTATATATGTTTATTATCATCAAACAAAAATCATATAGCGCAAGGCGCATATTCAACAATCTCCCCCTTTTGATGATAACAAACATATATTTAAGATTTTGAATATATCAAATGTTATTTGATAATTTCAATTTGCTCCCCCTATTTGAATGCTCCCTCTCTACACAATACTCCCCCTACATATATGCATAGAAATATATAAATGAGCCTATATGCACAGTGAAAATTATTTGACCTTTGCTTGATTCTATTCGACAAAATCTTAACTTTTCTCTCCCCCTTTTGTTATCAGCAAAAGAATAATAATGTTATAAAATAGGGATGAAGTGATCGACATGAATCAAACATTTAACTCAATTAAATATAAATATCAAATTTCAATAAAACTCAAACAAAAATCATAATTACCCTTGTCAAGCGCATATTCCACTTTCAGAAGTGATGGGGATAAAAAAAAATCATCAAAAATCATACAATTCTGTCTATTTGTGGTATATTTATTTCAGGAAATTTGAATCTCTACTAACCATGCATAACCGTTAGGACTTTTAAATGAGATTAGTAGTATTCACAATTTTTTTAAAAAAAAACGAAATCAAGTATCTTCTAATCACGCATAACCGTGAGGACTTTTAAATGGGATTAGAATCAACTTGTCTATTTAATTAATTAATTTTGATATGCGTTCCATACATGCATAACCGTGAGGACTTTTAAATGAGCATGGAAGCACATAATCATAAATCCAAGTAATTCACCCATGCATAACCGTGAGGACTTTTAAATGAGAGTGAATACTTTGGATTTTTTTTTTTAATTGCTGAATATAATAAGTTGAAGCACAAATAATTTCCTTCACAGATTTAAAGGTATTGAAGAACAAATGATTTCCTTTGTAAACTACCACAAATTTACATACTAAATATGATCTTGAAGAGTGATGGTCGATAGAAAGATGATAGAAATAGAAATGGTCATGGAATTATTACCCAACAAAAAATTTTATAACTCTTGTTATGAAATTCTAAAGAAATTTTCTAATTATACTTTCTCGAGTTATAATATATGATAAATATCAACACTCATCACTTTTTCAATCACTATTCATCTTTTCGATAATCATTAGGGAGTTAGATTAGTAAAAAAATTGTCATTTAGAATCAAATTCAAAAATCAAAATTTTTAAAAAAAATGATTAGTCAACCTCTATAATTCCCAAATCTAAACGTAATTTGGAAAATCTGTCTTCGGGGAGAGGTTTTGTGAAAATATCAGCAAGTTGAGTTTCTGTTGAAATATATTCAATGCAAATGTCTTCTTTAGCAATGTGATCTCGAAGAAAGTGGTGTCTCACATCAATGTGTTTTGTGCGAGAATGATGGACAGGATTATTTGACAAATCTATAGCACTCTTACTATCACATTTTAATGGAACTTGTTTATAGACTAAGCCAAAATCAGAAAGAGTTTGCATCATCCATAGAATTTGAGCACAACAACTTCCCAAAGCAATATATTCTGCTTCAGTGGTGGATAATGCAACACAATTCTGTTTCCGACTTGACCATGAGACTAATGAATGTCCTAGCATGAAACATGTCCCACTGGTGCTTTTTCTGTCAACTAATGAACCAGCATAATCAGCATCGGAATAACCTACTAAATCAAAATTTTCACAAGAAGGGTACCATAGTCCAAATTTGTGTGTGTGTGAAAGATATCTCAAAATTCGTTTAGTAGCTTTTAAATGAGATTCTTTGGGATTAGCTTGAAAACGTGCACAAAAGCACACAGAAAACATAATATCAGGTCTAGAAGCAGTAAGATAGAGAAGTGAACCGATTATCCCTCGATATTTCTTTTGATCAATTGCAATTCCTTTCTCATCTTTGTCCAACTTTGTTGATGGGCTCATAGGAGTTCTCAATGGCTTGGAATTTTCGACTCCAAATTTCTTTAATAGCTCCAACACATATTTGGATTGTGAAATGAAAATACCATCACTACTTTGCTTAATTTGAAATCCAAGAAAGTATTTCAATTCACCAACCAAACTCATCTCAAATTTAGCCTGCATGACTTGTTCAAAATTCTCACACAAAAGCTCATTAGTAGCACCATAGATAATATCATCCACATAAATCTGAACAATCAAAAAATCATGTTCTTTATGTAATAGAAACAGAGTCGTGTCAGCACTTCCCTTTTTAAAACCATTTTCCAAAAGATATGTACAGAGGCAGTCATACCAAGCTCTTGGTGCTTGCTTAAGACCATATAATGCTTTTTCTAGCTTATACACATGATTTGGAAATTCATGATTTTCAAAACCGGGTGGTTGTTCAACAAAAACTTCTTCTTTTAAATCACCATTCAAAAAGGCACTTTTTACATCCATTTGTTTAAGTTTGAAACCCTTGTAACATGCAAAACTTAGCAAGATTCTAATGGCTTCTAACCTAGCAACTGGAGCAAATGTTTCATCAAAGTCTATGCCTTCTATTTGGTTATAACCTTTTGCAACCAACCTAGCCTTGTTTCTAATTACATTTCCTGATTCATCAAATTTATTTTTAAACACCCATTTAGTCCCTACAATTGGATAGTCATTAGGCCTAGGAACTAAATTCCAAACTTTGTTTCTCTCAAATTGATTAAGTTCATTTTGCATTGCTAAAAACCAATTTTCATCACTAAGAGCCATTTCAACAGAATCAGGTTCAATTTCAAAAATAAAACCACTATGACAACAAAACGCACACAAGTTTTCATCAAATGAGGAACGAGTACGTATACCTTCCGTAGGATCACCAATAATTAATTCAGGAGGATGATTAGGTTTGAACCTTAATTTATCAGCATCAACAGTCCTTCTTTCAGTTTTCTCACTAAATGTCCCTTCTTCAGTGCCTTCAGGATCTACTCCATCGTCAACCATCCTTTCAGTCGTTTTTTCCAGATCAGATTCATCAAATTTCACATTGATTGACTCAACAATTGTCTTTGTTCGTTTGTTATATATCCTGTAAGCCTTACTCCTTGTTGAATAGCCCATGAAAATTCCATCATCAGCCTTTGATTCAAATTTTCCAAGTTGATCACCTGTGTTAAGAATGAAACAAGGACACCCAAATATACGAAAATAAGAAATGTTAGGTTTCCTTTCATGCCACAATTCATAAGACGTTTTGCCAAGTATTGGTCTAATCATTACTCTATTCATTACATAGCACGAAGTATTCACTGCCTCTGCCCAAAAGATTAGAGGTAGCTTATACTCACTTAACATGGATCTAGCCAATTCCTGTAATGTACGATTTTTCCTTTCAACCACCCCATTTTGTTGAGGTGTTCGTGGAGCAGAAAATTCATGTTTTAAACCATTTTCTTCACAAAAAATTTCAAATTCAAAATTTTCAAATTCGCCTCCATGATCACTTCACAAGGTTTTAATTGTAACTCCTTTTTCATTTTGAACAAGTTTTGCAAATTTTGAAAAATATTCGAAAGATTCAGACTTTTTGGCTAAAAAGTAAACCCATGTAAATCTAGAATAATCATCAACCAATACATAACAATAACGTTTTCCATTCAAGCTTGAAATTTCATTTGGTCCAAATAAATCCATGTGGACTAGTTCAAGGACCCTTGATGTGCTAACAATGTTTTTAGGACGAAATGATGATCGACTAAGCTTGCTCAAGGAACATGCTTTACACACTTTATTATTTTTAAATTTCTGATGTGGTAACCCTCTGACTAATTCTTTTGATTCGAGTTTTTCTAAGAGACTCATGCTAGCATGTCCAAGTCTCCTATGCCATAAATATGCCTCTTCGTCAATGGCTACCAAACATCTAGAAAGATTTAGATTATCAAATGAAAGTGAGTAAACATTCCCTTTTCTTTTGCCCATAAAAACAATGTTATTAGAAGATTTATCAATGATTTTGCAAGTATCACTATCAAAAATTACGTTCATACCTTTGTCACATAGTTGGCTAATAGAAATGAGATTGTGATGCAGATTTTCAACGTATAAAACATTAGTCAAGGAAAAAATACCGTTACCAACTTCACCTTTGCCAATAATCTTACACTTGCTATTGTCTCCCATGATCACATTTCCACCTTTAAAATTCTCTAAGCTAAGGAACTTCGATTTGTCACCTGTCATATGTCTAGAACAACCTGAATCTAGAAACCATTCTTGTTGTTCCTTAGCCCGCCAACAGACCTACATAAGAAGAGAGGAAGATGACCTAGAGAAACTCTTAGGTCCAATGTTATTAGTGATAGAAGCATTGTGAATAAACAATCCCTTTGGAATCCATACTTGTTTAGTCCTTTTATTTTTATTCCAATAAACATGAAATTTGTTTGTAGAATTCTTAGGAACCCAAACTTGAATAAATTTTGTGTTCTTGTTCCTATGACTATCATTTTCAGCACGACATCTAAATATTTCACATCTATCAAATACATTCTTATATTTTGCATTATCATCAACTTGTGTTTTCCCAAAACCTAGTCCTTTCCGGTTGTTAGCAAAAATTTGATTTCCCAATAGCATGTTGAAAGATTTTTCGCCTCTTGAAAAGTTATTCAAAGATTTCTCAAGATTTTGGACTTTGGTTTTTAATGTTGAGTTTTCAGTAACAAGTGAGGTGCATCGATTAATAAAATCCTTTCTCCTAGTGTCGATGGTTTCCTTAAGATTCAAGTTTTCATTTTCAAGACTTTTAAAGTTATTCCTCAGTTTTGATAATTCTGAATCTAAAATCTTACATTTTTTACATTCTAGGTTTTGAATATTTTCAATTTCAGTTTCTAACCTAGAATTTTCATGGACAAGTTCTCTCCTATCAGATTTTAGTTTTTCAATTTTAGGTTCAAGAGTATCAATCATTTTAGTAAAATCACAACACATTGAAACAAGTTCTTTATAAGAATAGTTACTTACCTCACTAGATTCCTCTAAGCTTGCTTCTGAATCCGATTTTGACATAAGACACAAGTTAGCCTCCTCTGAGCTATTATTTGAAACTTCCTCTCCTTCTTCATCATCCCAAGTTGCTGCAAAGGCCTTCTTTTTCTTTTTCTTTCCTTTGTTGTTTTTGAGAAGTGGACATTTTTGTTTGAAGTGGCCAGGCTTCTTGCAGTTATAGCATGTCAATTCATTATCGGAATCGTCAGAATTCTTTGACTTATTACCACTTATTTTCTTCTTTCGTGACTTGAATCTTGACCATTTTTTAAGATTATTGACAGCCATTGCAAGCTCTTCAATTGGATCTTCTTCTTCTTCATCGCTTTCTTCTTTGCTCTTTAAGGCAACCGTCTTCTTCTTTGGTTCGGAGTTGTTGTGTTCTTCCTTTGCTTTTAGCTCAAGCTCATATGTCATCAAGTTGCCAATCAACTCCTCCATGCTTAGTTTGCTCAGATCTTTCGATTCTTGGATTGCTGTGACTTTTGCCTCAAAGTTCATTGGTAAAACTCGTAGTATCTTCCGCACAAGCTCTACCTCAGTGAATACCTTCCCAAGCGCTCTAGCATTGTATACCAAGGTTGAAAAGCGTCCAAACATATCCTTTATGCTCTCGCCTTTGTCCATCACAAAGTTTTCGTATTCATTGCTGAATAGGGCTAGCCGAGACTCCTTGACTTGAGAAGTTCCTTCGTGTGTCACCTCCAAAGTATGCCATATTTCCTGTGCTGTTGTACAATGAGAAATTCTATTAAATTCATTTTTATCAAGAGCACATATCAAAGCATTCATGGCTTTAGCATTTGTTGTTTTCAATTTCTTATCGTTAGCATCCCACCTATCCTTAGGTTTAGGAATCTCAGTATCACCAACGATTATAGTGGGGGGTTTATAGCCAGTTTCAATAATATCCCAAACTTCATAATCAACAGAACTGAGATAGATACCCATCCTAACTTTCCAATAAGCATAATCGTTCCCGTTAAACATGGGTGGCCTAGCAATAGATTGCCCCTCAGAAAAAGCATTATTTTGTAGACTCATGACTCTAGAGTTAAAAAAATATACCGGGCTCTGATACCACTTGTAGGATCTAAATTAACCCTAGAGGGGGGGTGAATAGGGTTATAGCAAATTTTCTTGATTTAAACACAAAAATAAACCGCAGAAATAAATATACTGAAAAGTAAATCACACACAAGATTTACCCAGCTTCGGCAACCCCTGCCTACTGCTGCATTCCCAGATTTCTATTAGAATTAAACAGTATCACGCTTACAAACACTCTAACAGACTTGCAAACCCTGCTACCGCCTATAGAGTTTTGCAAACTCGCAACCCCTGCTTACTGAACTAACTCTAAATAGACAATCAGACACAACCTAAAACCTAGGTGGTGATTTACCTAAACTCTTTGATTCGTAAAATAAAAACAATAATTATAAACAATATAAAATAACCCTAAACTAATTATTAATAAAAATAAAACCTTATAATTAAACAAAACCCCCTTTTGTTTTTTAAGACCGGCCCACTTCCTTATTTCACCCGATCCTCTTTTTGTCTTCGTTCGTGAGAAATAATGGCGGCTTCGTTCTGATTAGGGCTTCGTTCTGATTAGGGCTTCGTTCCCTTTTGATCCAGTTAGGGCTTCGGCTCTTTATTGCAATTAGGGCTTCGGTTTCTTCAATCGATCTGTGATTGGTTGCCCTAGCTTGCTTGCAGTTGCTCGATCGAGTTTGATGCTTGTGAATTTGGTATGTACTGTCTCCTTTTGCTTTTCTAAATTGATACTTGAACTCGATCGAATTTAAATGCCGATGATGATTAGGGTTTTAATAGGATTTGATTTCCTATTTTTGCGTTCGACTGATTGCTGCAAAAATTCTTGTTTTGCCGTTCGATTACGCTTTGATGCTGAGGATTAATCTGACTTTGTCAATTTCGTATTTGTAGTAACTTGATTCACACGGCTTTGAATTGATTTCGTGATTTGAGATATTTGGCTTTGTCAATTTCGTATATTTTCGACTGTTGATTTTGGGTATGTGAATCCATTACTCTGTATTAGCTTCGATCATCACCATTGCTTTTTACATTTTCTCTGCTGCATACCACTGCATTTCACTGCACTGTTGAAATTTGTTGTGTCTTGTTCATTGGGCTGTGCAGTTGCCATGTCTTGTAGTTGAGCATTTGAGTCAGTGCTGTATCGATTTACTTGTGATGTTCTTGTAGTCAAGGCTTTGGTTGTTGCAGTATGTCACTGTTTTTCTTGTTAAAAAAAAAACTGCTGTGTCATTTTGGTTTTCACTTGTGCATTTTGCCTTGAGTACATGTATTCTTGGCACTGCTTCTTTTGTTGTATGCATTGCATCACCACTGCATCATGCTTGGCCTTGACTTGTAGAATTTCACTGTATCTTCATTTTTGCTTTGCATTGACCATGGCTTCTTTGTATGAACTGCTGTGTATTTAGAGATTGAACCTGAGCATTACTTCGAGTTGTATTTACACCACTTTCTGTTGCACTGATTCTTGATATTTGTATCACTTGAGACTTGATGTTGACATGTGCATTTGGGTTTGTTGTTGATCTTCATGTGTTGGTTACTGATGTTGTACTTTGGTCTTTTGGACTGCATTTGTGTATATTTGATCATTTTTGCTGTTTACTGCAGTTTGTAGTGATATTGAGCATTGCATATTTGAAGTCTTGTATCATTTCTTGGTCATTGCATCAATTCTTGATGGCATTTTGTTCTGCACCATATTGTATGCAGTGTTGCAGTTGTTTGTATGCACTTCAACACTTCAGCATTCCATTTCACCTCTGACCTGTTGGTTCATTGTGATGTTCATTTTCATTGTTGCCTTGTTGACTGTGTTGTTGCATTGTATTCTGGTCAGTGGTGCTTTGAGTCAGTGCTTCACCATACTTGTTGTTGCAGTATTCTGGTCAGTGGTGCTTTGAGTCAGTGCTAAATTGTTGTTGCAGTATTCATGTCAGTGGTGCTTTGAGTCAGTGCAAAATTGTTGTTGCAGTATTCATGTTGTTGTTGGTGGCAATCTTGTATGCTGCTGTTTGTATTTGTAGCCTTGGCCAGTTGACTGTTGCTTTGAATTTCTGGTTGAAGCTGTGCACACGAGTTGGCGAGGCAGTGCACACGTATACGAATATACACGTGTGTACTGCAGCCACTCATAGTTACCTGTCCCTGATAAAAAATACTGATATGCACAGATATTGCACAGTCAAAAAATGATGACGAACAACCCAAATAACTGAGGCAAACAATGTTTTCAAAATCATCGTTTCTTTCAAATTTCAAAAATATTTCTCTTTCAATTTTACTGCGTTTGAAAATATTTTTGCAGATTACTCAGATGCTGGATTCAAACTGGATTATAGTTGAAGACAAAAATATGAGTGTGAGTGATATGTAGTAAGGTTTTGATGTAAATGTGAAATGTCATGTATTGTAGTCAAAATTGTATATGTATAGTGAGAGCTTGAAATTGTACTATCAAAGTTGTAATAAATATTTGTTTGAATAAAAATTTCTGTTTGAATTCAAAATCGAATTCTGTGTAATTTAATTTTATTCAACAAATATTTATTTAAAAATAAAATAGTACATTACCAAATATATTTAAATGAATATATATATGTTTATTATCATCAAACAAAAATCATATAGCGCAAGGCGCATATTCAACAAACATAGGAAATGAAGTGAAAGTTAAAGATGGGTTTACTCTTGTTAAATCTAATCAAAATCAAGCTTCATATTCTAGAGATCCATATATTATTGCATCTCAATCGAAACAAATCAATTATTCAAGAGAAAATGATTCTTTAATTGGTATGTTATATTGAAAGCACCACCGTGAGATTTTCATGAATTAAAGACAAATGAGTCTATCGAGGGCATAAGTTACTTTAGAGAAGAATGCAAAGAAAATGATATGGGTGTTGATTCTATGGAGGATGCTAATTATGTTAAAGAGGATTGCGAAGGCATACTTGAGTTGTATCAAAAGTTTGTTTCCTATTTACCACTGAAGATTGTTATGAATGCATGATCTTGTACATTTTGTTGCCTCTTCATTTAAATTTGAGCTAAATGATCTTAATGAGTTTAGTTTGCTTAACACCTAGATTTTCAAACATGTTGAATATTTTAAAACATTATCATTATGCTTTTGCATAGTATGAATTTTTCTATGACGTCTAATTTCGCTATGCTTTTGCATATTTAACCCTTTTCATCCGGATTGAACCATTGTCAAATTTGGTTGTATGTATGCCGTTCATCTTATTTAGGTGTTGCATATGTAATTAATATATGTATTTGTCTAGCTGATATTATCGAGAAATCATGGCGTGGAGTTAACTATAATTTAACCAGGACAAAAACAAAGCAAGAACACAACAAAGCTTAATATCCCTTTTGTTCGTCCAGCAGCAAAACATTACATAGACCGTATATCGAATCCATACAATAATTTAATTTTCTAAAATACCCTAACTTGTAAAATTAAAGTAACCAGTATAAGATTCATCCCTCAAGCTAAGTAAAGGCCCCGACATAAAATTCCTCCTCACTCCCTTGGCCACAAAATTGATAGGATGATACTCTCTCACCCCTTTCTCCATCAAAAAACTAGCCCTTTCAACAAAAGCAGCATCTCCATCCTTTTTACATCCAAGCACTACACCTGTCCCATTACCAACAGAAGCAATTAAACATCCTTCACGGTCTGTAGACTTCAAAGGAAAAAAGAACATGTTTGATTGTTGAGCATTATTTTCTGTTTGAAGCTAAACTATAATGATTTTTAGATGTCTTAGCACAACATTATTATTTGCAATTCACTAATATGATTGTTATAAGCTTTTTTCTAATAAAAGTTGCATTCATACTTATATAAGTACCTTATTCCCAAGCTATTTCAGTATCACTTGACTTCACAGAGGTCTTGCGCGTTGCTTTAATCTCATTTTCCATTGATTGGTTTATAATTGTTTCATTTTAATTTACAGAAAAAGGGTAAAAATCCAAAAAGAAAGAGGGTCGTGGTGAAGAACAATATTCAAAATGATGACACTAACGATGTTCAAATTCAAGACAATCCACAAGCAGTCAACAACAATACAATGCAACAAGAAGTAAATGTTGAAAGTTGATGTAGAAAGCAAGAGAAATGGTAATGTCGATGTAGTTCCAATTGCAAAAAAAATCTAGAGGTCCAACTAAAGTGAGAAGGATTCCTTCAAATATTTCAAATCAAATTGAAGTTGAGTTTAATGGACATGCTGAACCAACAAGAGATGGTTCAGTCAAGTAATCTTCTTATTTAGGTCCACTTGTATGAGAACATGTTCCATTTACATTGGATGGTTGGAGAAGCTAAGCAATGAATTAAAGATTGTTCTTTGGAACACCATTCAGTTAAGAAACAATTAGTTAAATAATCATGATATGCATTAAGTTGTTCAGTATCATTGTCAGCGACAGTACAACAACTGTCAAACAAATCACCTAGTTTTCAGTATTAATGTTATCATAGGTATCCTTTTTCTATAATATTTTATCTACCACTTTGGAATTGGTGCCTTCCTTTGAGGTTGTGTCAATAGCAACAACCTAGTTAAAATCACCTAGTTTTGGTTCAGAGATTTGTTCCTGTGTCGCGACATTACATGCTACTATGTCACCTCAGTACTCTGTATGCTATCGTAATTTACGCCTATATTTATTGACTGTTCTGTGTCTATGGATATCTGGTCCATAATATCTAGAAGTGAATGTATTTATTGATCATTTGAGGGTACTTTAAAATATCATGTTTTATAATATATTAAACGCAATTAATGTCTCATGTTGCCTGTTTGCGTATATATTAAGCATTACTTCCATATATCTGTTTTTGCACGTTATAGGGTAACTTTAGCAGTATGTACAAAGTAAACTGTAAGCAACCGTTCCTTTTTTATGTTTTCGTTATATGAGACCTGGCTCTGTAACTTGATGCCATTATGGTATTTTTAATCATCCGGTTATGATATTTATCAGTATTTTCTTTTTCATCCTTTATCTTCTACTACACAAACTTTAACTCATTAAGTTTGGTAAAAATAACTGAATGTGTATGTAGATCGATTATCATGATTAAAAGTTGTGAAAATAAGCCATCAGTGTACAGCAGACAAAAATGTTAATAAGGAACTCATATTAAATATGGATCTAAATTACCGTCTTCTTTATTATGGGAGTAAACATTTTATTTTTATAAAATAATTTTTTATTACGATCAAAAAGTGGATGCCACATGAATTTTGTACTGCTACATTATCCTTCGTATTTCATCTTTCATATTTGTTCCCAAACTTTATATGCAGATAACTTTGCAACACTAACTACGTACTATTAATCCAAAGGTGTTAAAAAATTAATGGTTAATTTAAATATGATAGAGAAAATAATTAATGAATTCAAATAAGCTTTGTTCCATATCTTAGACTCAGTTGGACTAAGCACATCGTGATTAAAGTTAAGGGTAGCAGCTATGTACTGTTTTGATCATCAATGCAGCGCAAGTTAATTGAAGTAAATTGAAGTCCATATAGTATGACAGTGGACAAATTTTATCAGATAGGTTTTATTAATGGCAAGTGTTATTTTTTAGCTCTGTTTAATAACTTACTACAAGTCTACAGATTCCTGCAAACAGTAGTGGTGTACACTTATTAATCTTGAAGTATATACAGATAGGTGATCAGCCACTACATGGATAAAGTGACCGAGTAGGAGGAGACACGTTTGTCAAATTTATAAAATCGTAGAACAATTTATAGACAACAATGTTTAAGGTTCAAGTTAGTAAATATAATCTGATAATGAATATGTTGCACTGATTGCGTTTAATATATATGTTGAATTATAGGGAAGTGTTTCTACTGTGCATCTACAGTCCGCAGAACGTGTTTTAAAATATGATTAATTCAATTTTTTGTTTTGCAACCAGCACATCAACATGCAACTATTCAATACTATGCAATTCATTAGGAACTTCAGTGAATATATCCCTATGTCAAGATCAGTGGGACTGTAACGACCCGTATTTTTGATAATTAAAACTATTGAATTAAATAAGATTTTGGAATTTAATATTGTGATAAAATTAAAATTTATGATTTATTAATGACAAAAATAATTAGAATATGATTTAATAATGTTGTTTGAATGTTATCAACAACTATTTTAATGTAATTTCAATCAATTGAAATAATTGTAAAGTTAATTGGGTTAAAATTGCAAATATGGAATAAATTAAATGTTGGATTTAATGTTGAAATTATTTGTTATTAATTAAAATAGGTTTATTATAGTATATGAAATAAATTATTTAGCACATAAATTCATTAGCTTTTGTTTGTAAACAATAGACTTAAAAAGGTGTTTGAATTACTAATGTGTAATAATTGTTTTAATTATTATTTTATTATTTAATCCGTTTGAAATTAATTTGGAAATCAATAAAATTAATATATTGAAATATTGCAATTAATACCGTAAAAGACGTTAACTGTAGAGTGATGTGAATAGTAAGATGGAAACTTATGTTAAATTATTCATAAGGTAATAGTTGGTTCAATAATAAGAGCGAGAATTAAAATAAAAGAATTTATTGGATTTTAAATTATAATGAATGAATTTATTGCAGTTGCAATTGAACGCTGAAACTAATGTAACATTTAAATCTTGGATTTAATATGGAAATTGTATTTTTAAAAGATTATAAATTCCTAGTCAATTAAGAATGATGAAAATTGTTAAATTCTAGGCGATTAAATTGATTTTAAATTAATAATTTATTTAATTAACATGTAAAATTGGGTTTTTGGACACTGTCTTGGATTTTGATGAAACTAATTTCATCGGATCGGTAATAGTGAATTATTCTAAGATTTCAAGTCTCATAACGATCGGACTTATTTTGATCGTGCGAGCTCGAAACGCATAGAAATCAATTAATGGAATTTAAAAGAATATAATTTGATTTTAAAGCTAACTTCTATATACAATGGAATCAGGCCTTGAAACTAGTTCCATTGAGTTTAAAAATATTGAAAACCTATATTTTGATATTTGAGATGACATATTTTCGTTTCGGGAACGAAATGGTCTTTTAAGGTCGTTGTTATCATTTCGAAACAATTCGATCTTTCCATTCTTTTTATTCTATATAAGTAGATTTTCCTGAAATCCTAGCATTCTTTTATTTTATTTCTGTACTGCTATTATTTTCATCCACTCCTTCTCAGTGGCAGCTCAAACCCTAAATCCCCAATTCCAAATCAAACTCCGAAATTTTAACTCCTCATACCATATCAAATTATATATCATTGGAAAGCTCTCGGTGAACATAATCTCCTACTACAATTCGTTTTTGAACTAGAGGCTTCATTTAGTCTAAAATTTGCGAAGTACTCTCGGCCGTCCATTTTAGGTTTTCATTTTCAACGGTGGATCTTCATTAATTTGTCAATCAGGAGGTGTCGCGTCGTACAGGGCGTCAAGGGATTTCGATCCATGATGTTCGTTCATGTTAGAAGTGCCTCGAGTTGGCCAGAAAATTCGATCAAGGTGGCTGCGGCGCTGGCTTTCAGTGGCGACCGGAGTTAACCGCGTAGCGATGGGGGGTGCGGCCTGGCCTGGCAAGGTCAGCGGTGGTAGTTGATCGAGGTGTAGCGGCTCGTGGAGGTTGCGTTTGGGTCACGAAGGTTGGCCGCCGTAGGTTTGGTTGTGGTCCGTTTTTAATAGTTTAGGGTTTCATGGTATAGTTAATTACGTTAAAGCCCTTCAGTTTTATTTAATTTGAATTTGAATTTCAACTTCTAATGTTAATAGCTTTTGCATACGAACTCGGATTTGGACGTGGTATTCTTGCGTTGGGTTTGTATCGAAATTCTGGACAACATGGAAATGGTTTGGTTGAATTTGAAGACTGTTCAAACTTTGGGCTTTTATTGGATTTTAAATCGACAATGAATCAAAGGTGGGTGATTTAACCTACTCACGAAATACTAAATCTTTTTATGTTAGTTGAGTTAAATTTATGAACCGATAAGAATTTTATTGATTGTTATTTGGTTTTTTAAATTGCCATTTAAATTTAGTTTGAATTAAATTGCCATTTAAATTAATATAGAATTTAAATTGTTAGTTAAATACCTGATAATGATAACCAATTAATTGTTGTGATTTATTGGCTGATTTGGATATTGATTGTGATGGATGTTTATTTGCTAACATTTTGGATGATTGGATGTTTATATCCCTATTATCACTATAGATTGAAATGATACATACTCGAATGATCTTATAGATTAGGGAAAATTGTTATGGGTTGGAGCAATACATACCTGAGCAATTTTATCGATTTGGAAATTATTAATTAGGAATACGGGTTGAAATGATATATGCTCAGAAAATTTAACTATTTTGGGTTGAAATGGTACATACCCAATCACTCGACCACGGGGAAGAAAATTATATATGGACACCGTTGGTCGATTTAAATTATTTTATAAATGGTAAAGTATGTTTGATTTTTAAATTTGATTTTTAAATTGAATTTAATGATTTTATGTAAAATTTATATTTGGAAAGTAATTTATTTTATATGTTTCAAAAATTTCAATTTATAAGTTAATATATGGTTTTAAATGTAGATATAAGATTTGACTTATAATTTTATTTAGTTTTAAATATATAATTTAAATAGCTTAAAATTTAATTTAATAAAATATTTAATATAGTTTTAAAAGATTTATATAAATTTAATTTAATATAATAAATATAGATTTTTATATGATAACTAAAATAAATAAAATTTAAGAAGTAAAGTAGAGAATAATTTCTAACTAAATCCGATTTAAAAGATTTTATAAAAGATTTTTTTATAGAGGATTTTATAATGGTTTTATAAAAGAGTTATAAAGGTTATAAAGGATTATATAAAGGGTTTTATAAAGGAACTTGTATAAAGGAATTTGGAAGCATTTCAAGGAATTTGCGTAGAAGTTTATGAAAAATGGAAGAGTTGTAAACTGTTTTGGAATTTATAAATAGCTTTATAAATGGTCCTTAAGCATATAAATAGTTTATAAATGGTTTAGGAGAGATTTATAAATTATTTTCGAAATGGATTGAAAGAAAAATCTTCCTTGGTATTTATGAATATAATTATACTTTTGAAATAAGTATATGGATATCTTGATGTGAAGGTATAAACTGTTTTTGGATTTTTTTTAAATGATCGCAATGTGAAACAAGCGCTTGGTTATTAAAAAGACCGAGGTCGAATATTGTCATACTTCTGCCAATTTTGAAACCACTTTAACAATAGTGCACGTGGTGGATAATCCAGAACGAAGCAGGATGGTTTGGCGAACGCTGCTGGTATGAGGTAAGAACGTAGCCCTAACCTTCGGGTTAGCTTAATATAACTAAAACAAGAGCTATCCCGGAATAAGTGAGATCGCTCCTCTTATCGGACATGCTTCTTCAATACCGTATGTGTTACTTTATGATTGATTGGTGGTCACCCTCGATTTTATTATAGGAATGTGTCTCGAGGTGGGCTATAGTACCTACTATGCGTTACCACCAGTCTGGGCATGCAAAATAATAGAATCCTACTATGGGCATTGCCTCGCATTCCTTGTCATATACCTTATCGAGCCCACTATGATTTTGGTTCGTCTCGTACTTATGGAGTGCTCCCTGATAGCCCACCAGTTTACGATGGAGTTTACAGTACTATATAGGTTACGATTCCTATAAAAATGCAATAAAAGGGATATGATTAACACCTTAATGCTATTTTAATACTTTACTTTACTGATAGACACTATATATAACGTATTTTACTACATATAGATAGTTTAACGAATCCTTAGAAGATGGAAAATTCCAAAACATCTCTTAAGTTATTTTACGCACATTATACACTGGGTAGGAGATGTAAAATCCCGTAAACATCTCTAAAGCCATTACATTTATATTTACTTATTATTGATTTAACTTACATAAGATCTTTTAGTTCTAACTCGAGTGTTTTGTCTTTTCATTATGCTCGGGTCAGCCTAAGCATTTCAGTGTTGAAGAGTTTATCTCTAGAGGACGAAGGCGGGGTTTGGTATATCATATTATTAGTAATTTTCCGCTGCATCATTATTGATATGTCATTGTTTTTACTTTGATTGTTTTAAAAATTGTGTGATCAAATGTATACTATAAAACAGTTTCATGAACTGTTTGTTTGATTATTATATTTTGTCATTCCACTGCGAGATTACGTATTTTATTTTTCCTTCTTTTCCCTTATTTTCTTATTTACACCATTTATAATCCTCCATTTTGAATGGTTTGAGTTGTCATGTGTGGTTTATTGTCGATTTAAACTGTTCAAAAAGGTGTGTCGTCACAGGGACTTTTTATTTATGTTTATTTTTGCAAATTATCAACATATTATATAACCAAATTTCAATTTTTTTAATAAATAAATATTGCAGGCTAGATTTAAATTGAATGAAAACTAGCAAAATGTGTCCATATTTCAGCAAATGAGATGTATTTTTAGATCTTCAAAAAGCATCCTAGTTCGCAAAATATTAAATTCAAAGAACAAAGAGGAGAGACTATAGACGAAACCCGATAACATCAAAACTATGGCGGGGTAGAATAAGTTTATTAAGTTGAAAACAGCTCCGGAGTTTAAGGTAAATAAGTCATAATACGTTTATCTCTCATTATATTTTTATAGACGCATTCAAATACAAAATAACACTTATCTTTGTTTGATTTTATTAACTATTTTAGATTACAAAGTTAATTTTCTAAAGAATCTTTTATGTGTTTTTGAACATTTCAGATGGTAAGTGATAAATTCAAAGCTATTAGAGACAATCATATACCACACACATGCAGCCGTAGAAGAATGGCTCAATTGGCTGATGATTTAGCAAGAAAAATTAATCTGTTTATCATAATGTTTATTAATTATTACATAGTATGATTTGTTGTTTTAATGATCTTTTGAATGTAGGAAGAGAACCGTGATGATCCCTCTTATGTTTCTATAGTTGATGTTTGGATTAAATCTCGCACTAGAAAAGATGGCAAACCTGTGAACATGGCTGCTGCAAATACTATTGTAAGTACTTCTTAATTTTTGATATACTGGTATTTTTTATTAACATGCCATTATAGATCGGTATTTACTATAGCAATACAAAAAATGCTGTAGAATCAAATTATTATAACGTTTAGTGGATGTCATTAATACATTTTACAACATTTTGTTGATGAGCAATTTCTTCCCATAGCATTTCATCTTTGCTAAGAAATATGTTCCATAGCGGTTATATTAAGCTATATTAACTTTTGATAGCATTGACTTCGTTGCTGTGATTTTTTATTACAGTGTTTCCAGTTGTTGCTACGATGAATATTTATAGTGTTTTCTGGAATTGTTTGTCATTTGGGAGAATTTTTTTTTGAACGCTGTTTAAAATTTCAACGGCTTTTAATAAACGTTGTATAAACCTTTAACAGCATTTTATAAATGCTTTTGTATTTTGCACAGTTCCCCATCAATAGGCAAGTTACAGTTCGGTATGCATGCACAATTTATATGTAACATAGTTTATATAAACACATACATTTCAAAATGAACATATATATCATATTAATCACACACTTTATAATCAACATACACTACAAGGGGAAGGGGGATTTCCGACGGCTGAAAACCGTCGGCGGCCGTCGGAAGCCGTCGGCGGCCGTCGGAAAAAGCCGTCGGAAATGACGGCGTCGGGGAGCAGTGTTTCCGACGGCTACCGACGGGTGCTGCCGTATAGATTACCGACGGCTTCCGGCGGTTTCCGACGGCTTCCGTCGCCCGCCGGAAGCCGTCGGAAACCGCCGGAAATCAGGCCGCCGGGAGCCGTCGGTAACTGATGAAAATTTCGACCTATAAGCCGTCGGGAGCCGTCGGGAGCCGTCGAAAATCTGCTGTTTTTTTTTAAAAAATCTGCTGCAAATAGAGCCTTCCATCCACATTTCTCTTCCAAACACTACAATATCAATACTGCACAATCCAATAAACAATAATCCAACCAAACATGCAAACCAATACTCCAAAATATTCAATAGACACAGAAATAAACAAAATTGGAATAAAAATAAAATACAAAATATACATAACATTCCAACATTAACAATAATACTAACAATAACTGTTCTAATCATGCATATCCTGATACAGCTACAGAACCAAGTGTATTATACATAATTATACATATCAACAATTAATTGTTCCATCTACCAAATCATTGTAAACTAAAACTAAACATACCTGCACGAACGAATCAGAAAGCAATGAATCAATCTGCCCCAGATCCAGAGCCAGCCGATGAAGGGAAGCGGCCACCAAACTGCTGCATGTACTCAAATAACTGTGCCGTCTGCATGGCCTGTTGGCGGTTCTGCTCCTCCAACTGCTGAACTCTAGTCTGCAATTCTTCTATACTTGCTAGCTCGCTCTGAGGTCTACTCCGCCGTCTCCTACTCTGACTACTGGACTGCAATAATTGAAAAATAAATAAAATCAAAGTTTATTGTTTTGAAAAGGTAAGAATATCATATTTTAAGTATTTTAAGAAAAATTAAATTATTTACCGCTAAATTGCCAAATCCGTATCGTCGACCATGCTCTGGTGGACTCATAACGGACTCAAAAATAACGTCCTCTTCATCGGTCGTCAGCTGCTCTCGACCCGTATCAGAAAGGAGTTTCTGTCGCTGCTCCATAAACATCTCCTGCATTGACAAATTAATAATATCATATCTTATTTCATAATAATTTGACAACTAAAACAATTACTAATACTGAATAAAATGAAATATGCTTACATGGCTTTTACTGGATTTATCGTCCTGCCATGTGTACGAAACAGTCCCGTCTGGATTAACATGCTCGACAGCATGCGTACGGGTGAACACGTCCATATAGCTGACAGGACCATGTGCCTCGGCTTCCTGAAGTTGATTGTTACATACAATTATTATACATTTAAAATCATATAGCATAAACTATTTACATTTATTATTCAGTAATTAAATTTACCAACTCCTGCCGATACTGCTGAAACGACTTCGATCCTCCGCGATGAGTAACGGGATTCTTATTTCTATTTGCAGAGTTTCTATCTGACTCTGCCTGTACATTCAAAATTTGATACATTATTTTCCAATCACGTTAAATTAATAATTCAAAAAAAATTAGTATACTTGCCTTCGCCTCGTCCGTCTCCCAGTAGCTCAACCAAGCTTGCCACACGCTCTCCCCCATCCACCGTGGTCTCTTCCTGGATTTCTTAACCTCAGATATCGTGTCTCTATAGTTCTTTCGCATCTTCCTCATCCAGTATGCTCGTGCCAGCTGCATATCATCTGTCTGGATGTCTATCTCAGCCTGTGTTAAAAAAAGATTACACTTTAAACGATAAACGGTAGAAAAACGACAAAAACGAATTAAAAATGGAAAACATAAAAATTACACATACTAGGACATCCTGCCATATGCACTCTATGATGTGCGGAGGGATGGTATCCCACTTCGGCCAGCACGCACTCATCCTACTACGATATGCTGCTCTGGAGACGTCCAACACTACCTTAGTGGGTAGTAGCTCGAACCTCCTGTTTTTAAGTACGATACAGATAAGTACGTACGTATAGTATAGAAAAAATAAGATGATGAATAAGATTTAATTTTTACCCATCTGCTTTGGGGACTAACGTAACAACTGGACGGTGTGGCGCTTGCGATGGGCCACTGCCATCGCCTCCTGAAGAACGGGAAGAGCTCCTCCCTCTATGTGACATAATGATAAACCTGTGACGTTTACACATCATTATATAAGAGAATAAAAACATGATAATGAAATATATTTCATATGAACATGACATCAACGGTATAAATTGCTTAATTATAATGACTGAAATGTAAATAGAAATGTAAGTTTGTTATACCTGATTCATAATGGGTGTACTCTTCCTACGATAAGCAGAGTTCATTGCATTTTTAATAAAAATTGCTAAATAAATGACAAATTGAAATAACATAAAACAATAGTAAACGGATTTAGTTTCATAGTTACATCAATTTCATAATACATCAAGAATTCAACATAGTTACATCAATTGCAAAAAAACAGATTCAAATTTATATCAGTCATCATCGTCTTCTGATTCAGATTCGGTCTCGTTTTCGACGATATTTTCCTCTGCACTGTCAAACGCTTCTACCAAAACATTTGATTCATCGATCAAAGGACCAAAATCTGTATGATCGTCTGTAATTATTATTTCGTTATTTTGCTCAAGATCTGCCTGATAAGCTTGTTCGTCCGGAATATTCTTCCCATCGAATGTGAATCTGGCCTTTGTTTTAAAAACTGCAGACCAATCTGCTTTATCTCTTTTTAGAGACGGATAAGGAGCGTAATAAACTTACAATGCTTGTTTGGCTAGTACAAAAGGATCATACTTGTGATAGTGCGATGTATGCTTTATTTCGATAAGATTATAATCCTTATGCACATTAATTCCAGAACCTGGAACATTGCTAAACCAATTGCATCTAAATAGAAACACCTCCTCCGCGGGTCTTGAGAAATATGTCAGTTGCAAAATTTGTGTTAGAATGCCATAAAAATCATTTAAATGGTTTTCTGGATCGTCACTACCTTTAACAAATACACCAGTATTATTTGTTAATTTTTCTGCACCGTATTCTTTGGTGTTAAATTTATATCCATTGACGAAATATATTGGATATGTCTTGACCACTTGTTTGCGTAAAAAATGGTCACAAACACCCAATACCGTGAAAGCACCAGTGTATGAATATAAATCAGCGATATTCAAACACAAATTACAGATCTCAGCAAATAACCCAAATACGTTTGCACAAAAGATGGGCAAACAACTCCAAGTTGTATGATTTAGTTGATTTTATGTTGTTCGTAATGATTTAGGTGGTTTATGCAAATACGTAAAAAGCAGGGACTGAACTGTAAAAGACACACAGATTTATAGTGGTTCGGCCAAAATGTGCCTACGTCCACTTTATATGTTATTCTCCCTTTCCAATCCGATTACGAGTACAAAGCTTGTAGTACAAGTGTATGAAAGTTGTTTGAAAGTTCCTTCCAGGTTTGAGCTCTCAAAACTTCTCCCCCATTGTTGTACCCCTGCCCCTCTATTTATAGAGTGAGGCTGGGGGCAGGGGTCTTGGATGTTTATAGCTGCTGGTGGGCTTGGGCTGAAGCAATCTGGCCTGACAGAGTTGGTTCGGCAACACCTTGGTTCGGCGGTGAGTGGTATGTTGTTTGGACCGGTGGTAGGTTGGACCGGCAGTAGTATGGTGAGGTTGGAGCTGGTCCAGTGGTAGCATGGTCCGGTGGTAGCATGGTTCGGCTATGCTTGGTCCGGTAGTTGTAGGGGGGAGATGGTTGGTTCGGTACTACCGAATGGAGAGAATGCCGAATGAACACTTGTATTTGGGAGTGCCGGATGAACCTGTGTGTTCTGAGTGCCGAATGAGGCTTTGCTTCATATTGCCGAATGAAACTCGAAACTTGACCACCGAATGGACTCTCGCATGGCTTCACCGAATGCACTTTTATATTTGAACCTTGAGTGAAATCCCTGACTTATGTACGCTTGCTTGCTTCTTCTTGCTCCGGTCGTGGTGGAAATGCACACAACATTGATATTCCAGTTTTGACCAAAAAATGGTATAACACTTTGCCCCCCAAAACATGCCTTGTGATAACAAGGCGTGTTTTGAATAGTTCCGAATCCAATATCCAAGGTCCATAGCCATATCGGCAGAGTAGATCATCCTTGACTGCTCCGAGTCGATATCCAATTCCAAATCCAATAACCAAAGCTTGAGCCAATTCCATGTCCATCCGAACTCGACAACCGAGCCCCAAACCATCCTTATCCAATAGCCAATAACCGAATCCAGGACCTCTCTGGGTCGATATCCAAATCCATAACCTCTCCAGGCTCTTGCCAAGCGCAATCCACACCTGACGGTCGTGATCCAGTGTCCCTAGACGTTAAGCTAGCCTCCTCGTGTTCTTGTTGAGTGTAATCCACACATGACGACTTTGGTCCAGTGTCCCTGGATGTTGAGCTAACCTCTCTGGGTTCTTGCCAAGCGCAATTCACACTTGACGATCTTGGTCCAGTGTCCCTGGACGTTGAGCTAACCTCTCCGAGTTCTTGCCAAGCGTAATCCACACTTGACGACCTTGGCCCAGTGTCCCTGGGCACTGTACAATGCCATGGCTTAAGTCCTAAGCCGAATCCTGGTCTCTCCGGACCCTTGCCGAGCATAGTCCATACTCGACGACCTGAAAATAACAATTGATAATATAGGGCCTAAGTCCTAGGCCGAATCCTGGTCACTCCGGACCCTTGTCGAGCATAGTCCATACTCGACGACCTGAATGAGTCAATTTACCACGTTCGGGCAAAACGACTCACCCCTTGCCAGGCATAATCCATACCCGACGACCGTTTATCAAAAATCAGATAAAAATCCAATCAAAATCCAATCCAAAATCCAAATCCAAATCCAAAATCCAAATCCAGAATCCAAATCCGAAGATCCAAATCCAGAATCTAAATTCAAAATCCAAATCCAAAACCAGAAAACTAGAAATCCAAATCAGCATCCAATGTTGAAAATAATCATCCAGAGGAAAATCCAAATCAAAAGGCGAGAAAAACCAGGAGCTCAATCCAAGCTCCAAAACCGAAAACCAAAAAGAAAAGCAGTGTCCAATCCAAAAGCAAAAGATAAATTTCACAAACCATAGCATCGCAGCTTATTATCATTCAGAGCATGCCTAGGGGCCATCTCCGTCCCCGTACATGTGTAAATGACTTGGTTGCTTGCCAATAGTTTGCTACTTATTTCATATTAACCTGGTCAAGGGACGATCAACCGACCATCATTCCTGGGCCTCCCACCATCGTAGCTTGAGGTAGGCGGCGGTTGCTCCTGCCTCGCTGTTGCATTCCGAGGTCCAACATATTGTGGCAGCTGTCCATTCCTCACATGCTCCTCAATTATGTCCTTTAAGTGCCTGCAGCTGTTGGTGTCGTGTCCATCCAAATCATGGAAGAGACAGTGCCTTCCCGATGTCCTTTCCCGTTCTGTTGGTTCTCTCCTAGCCGGCCTCCGATAGTGAAGGCGATTTCGAGTATCCAGGTATATCCGCTCTAGTGTCTCGTTCAATCCTGTGTATGTGGAAAACTTTGGATCCTTCCATTGCTTCCTAGCATTTCCAGAATCACCGTCCAACTTCCTTTTTCCTTTGTCTTTATCTGAACCATTGCTGGATGGTCCTCCCACCTCAACTGCATTAACCTTTTTCAATTTTAAATCCGTACTCGCATCTTCTTGTCGAAGGAACCTTTCTGCCTCATGAAAGAATTCGTCGAGATTCCGTGGGGGATCTCGTATCAGAGATACCTTGAAATCCGAGTTCTCCCTGACTCCTGATACTGCTGCCATTAAAACCATCGATGGATCGGGCCGATCCACCGAAGCAACTGCGGCACTGAATCGAGTTAGAAAAGCTCTAAGCGATTCATCCATCCTTTGCCTTACCGATGTCAATGTCATCACGTTCTTCGGTCTCTTGACATGAACCCGAAACTGTCCCAAAAACCTTTCCACCAATTCCCTCCAAGTCCTGATAGATCCTTCTTCCAGCTGCCTGAACCACATCGCAGCTAAGTCCGTCAAGTACAAAGGGAAGCATCGGGCCATCACCTCCTCTGATGCCCCCAGCACCTCCATGTATCTGGTGTATCTCATCAAGTGATCCGTAGGGTCTTCCTTTCCATTGTATACCTCCACGCTAGGTAGCTTGAACTTAGGTGGATTCTGAGCCATCCTTATTTCCCGAGTGAACGGACTCCTGTTTACTCCTTCCAAGTCTCCGTTGGTCAAACCACCTCGCACAGTCTTCCTGATTATATCTACCAATCCACCGTTGTCTGTCGGAGGTTGCCCCCGAGGGAACTTCGGTACATACTCTTCGTGTAGCTCGTTAGTAGCAACGTTGGTTCTAGCCTGTTGAACTCCTTCCAAAGGTTCTCCTGTGTTGAATCCTGTGGGCCTGCCCCCAAGCCCTTGTTGATTGCCACCTGGCTCCGTATCCTGTCCTTCATTGGGTTCCGTAACCCTAGCTTCTTGTCCTGCATCCACAGCCGTTGTAGCTGTTCCTAAGTTCTGCATCCCTGCAGCTCTCATTTGCTCCAAGAAAGTTTGCATCATTTCCTGTTGACTTTTCAACAACCTCTCTTGCAGTGAATTTGTTATGGCTTCCTTCATCCCGGGTTATGTAGATCGAAGCCGGTCCTTCCTCACCTCCGGAGGATGCTTGTTGACTTCCTCCTTGTTGGCTTCTCTCAGCCCTTAGCCTTCTACTGTTTTGCCTAGTCATTGTCTTTCAAATCCAAACTTCTATCCGATGTAGCGGGTGCTGGTCCTTCTCAGTGGAAGCACCAAAATGTATGCGTAAAAAATGGTCACAAACACCCAATACCGTGAAAGCACCAGTGTATGAATATAAATCAGCAATATTCAAACACAAATCACAGATCTCAGCAAATAACCCAAATACGTTTGCACAAAAGATGGGCAAACAACTCCAAGTTGTATGATTTAGTTGATTTTATGTTGTTCGTAATGATTTAGGTGGTTTATGCAAATACGTAAAAAGCAGGGACTGAACTGTAAAAGACGCACAGATTTATAGTGGTTCGGCCAAAATGTGCCTACGTCCACTTTATATGTTATTCTCCTTTTCCAATCCGATTACGAGTACAAAGCTTGTAGTACAAGTGTATGAAAGTTGTTTGAAAGTTCCTTCCAGGTTTGAGCTCTCAAAACTTCTCCCCCATTGTTGTACCCCTGCCCCTCTATTTATAGAGTGAGGCTGGGGGCAGGGGTCTTGGATGTTTATAGCTGCTGGTGGGCTTGGGCTGAAGCAATCTGGCCTGACAGAGTTGGTTCGGCAACACCTTGGTTCGGCGGTGAGTGGTATGTTGTTTGGACCGGTGGTAGGTTGGACCGGCAGTAGTATGGTGAGGTTGGAGCTGGTCCGGTGGTATCATGGTTCGGTTATGCTTGGTCCGGTAGTTGTAGGGGGGAGATGGTTGGTTCGGTACTACCGAATGGAGAGAATGCCGAATGAACACTTGTATTTGGGAGTGCCGGATGAACCTGTGTGTTCTGAGTGCCGAATGAGGCTTTGCTTCATATTGCCGAATGAAACTCAAAACTTGACCACCGAATGGACTCTCGCATGGCTTCACCGAATGCACTTTTATATTTGAACCTTGAGTGAAATCCCTGACTTATGTACGCTTGCTTGCTTCTTCTTGCTCCGGTCGTGGTGGAAATGCACACAACATTGATATTCCAATTTTGACCAAAAAATGGGATAACACTTTGCCCCCCAAAACATGCCTTGTGATAACAAGGCGTGTTTTGAATAGTTCCGAATCCAATATCCAAGGTCCATAGCCATATCGGCAGAGTAGATCATCCTTGACTGCTCCGAGTCGATATCCAATTCCAAATCCAATAACCAAAGCTTGAGCCAATTCCATGTCCATCCGAACTCGACAACCGAGCCCCAAACCATCCTTATCCAATAGCCAATAACCGAATCCAGGACCTCTCTGGGTCGATATCCAAATCCATAACCTCTCCAGGCTCTTGCCAAGCGCAATCCACACCTGACAGTCGTGATCCAGTGTCCCTAGACGTTAAGCTAGCCTCCTCGTGTTCTTGTTGAGTGTAATCCACACATGACGACTTTGGTCCAGTGTCCCTGGATGTTGAGCTAACCTCTCTGGGTTCTTGCCAAGCGCAATTCACACTTGACGATCTTGGTCCAGTGTCCCTGGACATTGAGCTAACCTCTCCGAGTTCTTGCCAAGCGTAATCCACACTTGACGACCTTGGCCCAGTGTCCCTGGGCACTGTACAATGCCATGGCTGAAGTCCTAAGCCGAATCCTGGTCTCTCCGGACCCTTGCCGAGCATAGTCCATACTCGACGACCTGAAAATAACAATTGATAATATAGGGCCTAAGTCCTAGGCCGAATCCTGGTCACTCCGGACCCTTGCCGAGCATAGTCCATACTCGACGACCTGAATGAGTCAATTTACCACGTTCGGGCAAAACGACTCACCCCTTGCTAGGCATAATCCATACCCGACGACCGTTTATCAAAAATCAGATAAAAATCCAATCAAAATCCAATCCAAAATCCAAATCCAAATCCAAAATCCAAATCCAGAATCCAAATCCGAAGATCCAAATCCAGAATCTAAATTCAAAATCCAAATCCAAAACCAGAAAACTAGAAATCCAAATCAGCATCCAAAGTTGAAAATAATCATCCAGAGGAAAATCCAAATCAAAAGGCGAGAAAAACCAGGAGCTCAATCCAAGCTCCAAAACCGAAAACCAAAAAGAAAAGCAGTGTCCAATCCAAAAGCAAAAGATAAATTTCACAAACCATAGCATCGCAGCTTATTATCATTCAGAGCATGCCTAGGGGCCATCTCCGTCCCCGTACATGTGTAAATGACTTGGTTGCTTGCCAATAGTTTGCTACTTATTTCATATTAACCTGGTCAAGGGACGATCAACCGACCATCATTCCTGGGCCTCCCACCATCGTAGCTTGAGGCAGGCGGCGGTTGCTCCTGCCTCGCTGTTGCATTCCGAGGTCCAACATATTGTGGCAGCTGTCCATTCCTCACATGCTCCTCAATTATGTCCTTTAAGTGCCTGCAGCTGTTGGTGTCGTGTCCATCCAAATCATGGAAGAGACAGTGCCTTCCCGATGTCCTTTCCCGTTCTGTTGGTTCTCTCCTAGCCGGCCTCCGGTAGTGAAGGCGATTTCGAGTATCCAGGTATATCCGCTCCAGTGTCTCGTTCAATCCTGTGTATGTGGAAAACTTTGGATCCTTCCATTGCTTCCTAGCATTTCCAGAATCACCGTCCAACTTCCTTTTTCCTTTGTCTTTATCCGAACCATTGCTGGATGGTCCTCCCACCTCAACTGCATTAACCTTTTTCAATTTTAAATCCGTACTCGCATCTTCTTGTCGAAGGAACCTTTCTGCCTCATGAAAGAATTCGTCGAGATTCCGTGGGGGATCTCGTATCAGAGATACCTTGAAATCCGAGTTCTCCCTGACTCCTAATACTGCTGCCATTAAAACCATCGATGGATCGGGCCGATCCACCGAAGCAACTGCGGCACTGAATCGAGTTAGAAAAGCTCTAAGCGATTCATCCATCCTTTGCCTTACCGATGTCAATGTCATCACGTTCTTCGGTCTCTTGACATGAACCCGAAACTGTCCCAAAAACCTTTCCACCAATTCCCTCCAAGTCCTGATAGATCCTTCTTCCAGCTGCCTGAACCACATCGCAGCTAAGTCCGTCAAGTACAAAGGGAAGCATCGGGTCATCACCTCCTCTGATGCCCCCAGCACCTCCATGTGTCTGGTGTATCTCATCAAGTGATCCGTAGGGTCTTCCTTGCCATTGTATACCTCCACGCTAGGTAGCTTGAACTTAGGTGGATTCTGAGCCATCCTTATTTCCCGAGTGAACGGACTCCTGTTTACTCCTTCCAAGTCTCCGTTGGTCAAACCACCTCGCACAGTCTTCCTGATTATATCTACCAATCCACCGTTGTCTGTCGGAGGTTGCCCCCGAGGGAACTTCGGTACATACTCTTCGTGTAGCTCGTTAGTAGCAACGTTGGTTCTAGCCTGTTGAACTCCTTCCAAAGGTTCTCCTGTGTTGAATCCTGTGGGCCTGCCCCCAAGCCCTTGTTGATTGCCACCTGGCTCCGTATCCTGTCCTTCATTGGGTTCCGTAACCCTAGCTTCTTGTCCTGCATCCACAGCCGTTGTAGCTGTTCCTAAGTTCTGCATCCCTGCAGCTCTCATTTGCTCCAAGAAAGTTTACATCATTTCCTGTTGACTTTTCAACAACCTCTCTTGCAGTGAATTTGTTATGGCTTCCTTCATCCCGGGTTATGTAGATCGAAGCCGGTCCTTCCTCACCTCCGGAGGATGCTTGTTGACTTCCTCCTTGTTGGCTTCTCTCAGCCCTTAGCCTTCTACTGTTTTGCCTAGTCATTGTCTTTCAAATCCAAACTTCTATCCGATGTAGCGGGTGCTGGTCCTTCTCAGTGGAAGCACCAAAATGTTTGCGTAAAAAATGGTCACAAACACCCAATACCGTGAAAGCACCAGTGTATGAATATAAATCAGCAATATTCAAACACAAATCACAGATCTCAGCAAATAACCCAAATACGTTTGCACAAAAGATGGGCAAACAACTCCAAGTTGTATGATTTAGTTGATTTTATGTTGTTCGTAATGATTTAGGTGGTTTATGCAAATACGTAAAAAGCAGGGACTGAACTGTAAAAGACGCACAGATTTATAGTGGTTCGGCCAAAATGTGCCTACGTCCACTTTATATGTTATTCTCCTTTTCCAATCCGATTACGAGTACAAAGCTTGTAGTACAAGTGTATGAAAGTTGTTTGAAAGTTCCTTCCAGGTTTGAGCTCTCAAAACTTCTCCCCCATTGTTGTACCCCTGCCCCTCTATTTATAGAATGAGGCTGGGGGCAGGGGTCTTGGATGTTTATAGCTGCTGGTGGGCTTGGGCTGAAGCAATCTGGCCTGACAGAGTTGGTTCGGCAACACCTTGGTTCGGCGGTGAGTGGTATGTTGTTTGGACCGGTGGTAGGTTGGACCGGCAGTAGTATGGTGAGGTTGGAGCTGGTCCGGTGGTAGCATGGTCCGGTGGTAGCATGGTTCGGCTATGCTTGGTCCGGTAGTTGTAGGGGGGAGATGGTTGGTTCGGTACTACCGAATGGAGAGAATGCCAAATGAACACTTGTATTTGGGAGTGCCGGATGAACCTGTGTGTTCTGAGTGCCGAATGAGGCTTTGCTTCATATTGCCGAATGAAACTCGAAACTTGACCACCGAATGGACTCTCGCATGGCTTCACCGAATGCACTTTTATATTTGAACCTTGAGTGAAATCCCTGACTTATGTACGCTTGCTTGCTTCTTCTTGCTCCGGTCGTGGTGGAAATGCACACAACATTGATATTCCAGTTTTGACCAAAAAATGGGATAACACCACTCTTTTTGGTCCCATTGCAAGATGTTTCAACCCTTCGTCAACAACACAATTTTTCGGCTCATAAACGTAATTTGAAAACCAACGGGAAAATTCTTTACTGAGATCTCCGTTCGGATGTTTCCGTTCATAAACACTGTTTATATAAACAAATTATTACATTAGGTTATACACGCGCATGCATTACAGAAAAGAATAAAACAAAAATTATTATTTCAGAATACCTAACAAACGGTGCAACCTCGGCACAATTTAGAAGAATATAAGTGTGTGCTACACGAAGATCTCTATCGTCTAGCCATATTTCCACACATTTTCCAGAAGGCCGACCATGTAGTCTAAAAATAGATAACATTGCTTGAGAGGACTCTTGTTCGTCGCCTTCATCATTACGAGGAACACTTTGAAATGAAATATTCACATGGTCACTGAAATAGTGAGAGAGAAAGAACGAAGCTTCTTCTTCGATGTAAGATTTACATATCGAACCTTCAACTCGTGCTTTTTGTCTCACTTTTTTCTTCAGATGATTCAAATATCTATGCAACATTAATTTATATTAACTTCATCTTTCAAATGCAATTAACTTACGTTATAACATATTACATACCTCTCAAATGGATACATCCATCCGTATTGGACAGGACATCGAAGTCGTGCTTCAGATGGAAGATGAACAGGTAAATGTTCCATCACATTAAAAAAACCTGGCGGAAATATTTTCTCTAATTTTCAAAGCAATATAGGAATGTCCACTTCAAGTTTACGTAAACGTTGCACTTTTAAAGTAGTCGAACAAAGCTCTTTGTAAAACATACTAAGCTCCGTTACTACCTTCCAAACTTTTAACGGCAGTAGTTCTTTAAACATAACGGGAAATAAATTTTCCATCATTATGTGACAGTCGTGACTTTTCATTCCGCTCAATCTACCATTTTTAAAGTCAACACATCTACGAAGATTTGATGATATCCCATCAGGAAATCTTAACCCTTCCACCCATTTTAACACAGCTTTAACTTGATTATTATCTAATTCGTAACAAGCTTTTGGTTTTTTACTGTCATTTGGTTTCATATGAAGCTCGGGACGTTTGCATAATTCTTCTATATCACGTCTTGATTTCAAATCATCCTTCGTCTTCCCTTTCACATTCAAAATTGTGTTAAACACATTATCAAATACATTTTTCTCATTGTGCATCACATCTATGTTATGGCGAAGCAGAAGATGTTTCCAATACGGCAACTCCCAAAAAATAGTTTGTTTGCACCAGTTATGAACAACTGATTTGCCTTCAATTTCTATTTGCTCCCCAATTTCATATATGTCTTCGCTTGACCATATCGTCGGTGGTTGTCTGGTTTCTACTCTATTAGCTAAAAAGTTTTTCTTGTCTCCTCTGAAGGGATGATTTACATGGAGAAAACATCGATGACAGTCAAACCATGAAATTTTCTTACCATGAGGTAAAGAAAACGCTCTTGTTTCATCCATGCAATATGGACATGCTAGACGACCGGCAGTACTCCATCCCGAAAGCATTGCATAGGCAGGAAAATCACTTATAGTCCACAACAAAGAAGCAAACATACGAAAATTTTTCTTCTTTGACACATCGTATGTTTCTACTCCTTCGTTCCACAGTATTTTTAACTCCTCAATCAACGGTTGTAAATATACATCGATTCCTTGTGTCGGATCGTCGGGGCCAGGAACGACAACAGTAAGAAACATATATTGCGTTTTCATGCACATCCATGGAGGTAAATTATACGGTGTGACGATAATGGGCCAGGATGAATATTTAGAACCAAATTGAGAAAATGGAGAAAAACCGTCCGTACATAATCCTAATCTAACATTTCGACTCTCCGCTGCAAAATTTGGATACGTTTTATCGAAATGCTTCCATGCTTCTCCATCGGCCGGATGTGTCAACGTACCCTCTTCCTCCGTTCTCACGCTATGCCACCTCATATTAGACGCAGTTACAGAAGATGCATATAATCTTTGAAGTCTTGGAGTTATGGGTAAGTAGTGCATACGCTTGTACGGAACTTCCTTACCCTTCTTTTTTCTTGGTTTGTATCTCTCCTGGTTACAAACTTTACAATTTCTAAGGTTTGCGTCTTCTTTCCAAAACAACATGCATCCTTTTAAACATGTATCTATTTTCTGATACGGTAAACCAAAAGCCGACATAAGTTTTTTAACTTCGTAGTGATTTTCACACATTAGATTATCGGGCGGCATATGTCTTTTTGCAGCTTGTACAACAGCCGTAAACCCAGCTTCAGTGATGTTCTATTTTGACTTCATCGCAATGTATTCTGCGATTACTGACAGCTGCGTGCCGCTTTTACAACCATCCCAAATAGGTTTCTTAGCTGCATCTAGTAAATCATAAATTTTCTTAGCTTGAATATTTGGTTCTTCAAAATTTACATCATCGTCGTCAACTTCAACCATAGGAAACATTGATCGTGCTGCATCTACGACCATATTTTCTATACGGGTCGTTGAAACTATTTCGTTAACGACACTTTCAGACTCTACAGAAGTATTTGCTACAACTTCTCCATGCCGATCCCAAACATAATATTCGGGTGTGAAACCGTGTTGGAACAAATGAACTTTCACAATATCTGGTAACAAAAACTTCAAATGTCTACACCTACTACACGGACAACGAATTTCTGGATCGTTTCCGTTATTACTTAAGACGAATTCAACAAACACGTTTATATCATTATAAAAATCTTCTTTTATTGAGCCCCTCAGTCCTTTTCTTTGGTACATCCATCTCCTTCGATCAACAAAATAATCAATCATTTTTCCTATTTGACAAAATGAGAAGTTCAAAATTTAATATTTATTTTGAAGAATACATATTCGAAAAAGATTATTTTCATGTTCGTATAATATTTTGAATTTAAAGAACAACTTCACAAATTTAAAAATATTTTCAAATAAGGCACATTTCATTTTTTAACGTACGTAACGATTAAAAATATATATAATTTTTTTTCATTGGTCAGACATCCTACTTCCCATTACAAACACAGTAAGTATTTACATTTCGTATATTACTTCGTCTCAAACGATTCAATAAAATTTCGGCAGCATTTCCCTTTTGTTCCCTGCATTGTACACAAATGCGTGTACGCAGGAAACAAAAAGAAAAGTTAGGGCGAAATTTTATGAACCGTTTGAGACGAAGTAGTATACAAAATGTAAATTCTTACCGTGTTCATAACTTGTCCAATACAGGGACAAATCCGACAAACATTGTACCAGATGAATATAAATGGTCGTTTTTCGAAAAAAACGACTATTTATACAACGATCATGTACAACACTCGTCAGACGGGGCCAAAAACTCTCTAAGGGACATTTGTCGGTTAACATGCGCGCATTTTACTCAAAAATACAGTTTTACTCACTGTTCATATTTACAAAAATATATAAAAATTTAACACAGTTATTCGACGTATTACGCATCAAAAAGGCTGGTTTAACATTTTTGTCTTTTTTTAATACACACAATTATAATTTAGAGTAATGCATTTTTTTGTTTCATAAGTAAATACGTGCACAATATAATACTCCTAGTTCATTCAATCATTTTATCGTATGCCAAATAAAGTATACAATCGTCGAATCAGGACATACACAACAATTTACATATACATGAACAACCACAAAGTATACGTGTTTTTCACAATTTCACGATAAAAGATGAAATATGTATGTCATGTGATGCTATAAACCATTGTTACGCTAATGCAAACAATTTCAATCGCTAATTCGCCCTAATTTATCAATTTATGCAAATCTAAAATTAGGGTAAAAACTGAAATTTTCAGAAAAATAAGAGATTATACCTGAGATTGAGAGAAAGAGGTGTTGAATCAGCAGTGTGGAAGGAGAAAAAATCACGAAATTGGCGAATGGAGGTGGAAAATGTGAATTTGAGGGTTTTTGGTGAGATTGGGGGAAGCTGGAAAATGAGGAAGAAAGGCTCGGCCGGCTGTAGGTATTCGCGAATTTCCGACGGCTTCCGACGGCCGCCGACGGCCCGTCGAAAGCCGTCAGAAATTCGCCGTCGGAAGCCGTCGCCCCCAGCCGTCGCTATTTCGCTTTTTTCTAGTAGTGATATTATATTAAGCATATCTTTTAATCAAAATGTAACACCACAAATAAAATATGCGCAATTAATTTACATAAATTCATATAAGTCCATAATGTAGAACAAGCGCGGCTAGTGACTAAAAGTAGTAATACATAACAGCATACAAACCAAAATGTAGTTAACATCAAAAGTAACTTCGAACCCATGACTTGTTGCGGCAGGTTGCTACTTTTTTCCATCAAATATATCTATCCACCTACAAAGTTAAAGTTCATTAGTTATGTGTACTTGATTAGGTGTAAAAAGATTGAAACATTTAAGTAGCTAGTTCTCAATCTATTGAATTTTGTTGATACTAACTCTGGTATAAAAATAAAACTAACCGTGTCACATTTAAGGCCAAGTTTATATATGTGTTCTGTTGTTTATCATGCATATTTTTAAGCCAAATATTAAGATCCAATTTGCATTAGGATGGCATGAGTTTTGGGGTAACCTATGTATTGCCAAAACGAGACCGCTGGAAAGATAAATTTTGTTATGAATTAAGCATGTAGCAGAAGCAATGTATAATTATTTCTTTGTTTAGTTTTTACTATTATCCATGAAACAAAAGAAATATGAAACTGAGAGTAAACGCGTAGTTATTGTGTGATGTATGACATGTCAAGTAATTAAAAGTCAATACATGTATGTGATGGAGTTTATGTATGCAAATTGTGGTCACGTGCAAAGATCGGAATACACTGTCGCTTATGAAGCCAAATGATGTGTTTATTTGATATAAAAATACTCAGGGATTTATTTTAATGATTTTAGTTTCTTTAACAGCAACAATATTTTTAGAGAACCTGATGGATGTTGTAGGCAACTGTTTGTACCAGCAGTCACTTCTTGGCATGTTTTGGTGTTTGAATATGAATTCAAATTCTTATTACCAACAACATATATCATTTCCGGACCGGACGCTGCCATATAGTTCATTAAGGGCATATCCCTCTAAACCATCATGACCTAACTAGTTAGATTGATTGCCATTCTCGAAGTTGTTTCCCCTACACCCCCACCTCGACTGTTGCCATCCCTAGATCGCATATTGGAAAACACTGTTATAAAATTTATAGAAAAAAATTTCAATGTCTTCATGGTAAGAAGAATTAAATGAATGTTTTTGGAAGAAAGAAGAAAATAGCATGATTGAAATCCGTTTAAGAAAGTTATGTTGGAAAAGTAATTTTTGATGCAACTCTCAAAAAAAACTAATTGCCTCCAAAACCAATTTTTATCATGTCCATCTTTCTCATGAGATCCATCGCTTTATCTAAAGCTTTAGCAACTTTAGCACTGACTGCCTTAAAGTATTTTGATTGCAGCTTGTACACTCACATCTTTTTAAATTATTTTTGATTCAGTTAAAACTAATCTTGAATGGCTTTAAATAACATACTATAGCTGCATAGAACTTGGAGTGTAAGAAAATTTGTAGTGTATCTTGGTAAGATCATGTTATGTAGACCGATTGTTGCTCTGTGGGAATTTAAATAGTTAATTATGAAAACAGTCATTCGATAGCAACACAAGTTTGGAAATCTCTTTTAATTTTTATAATTAGAAGTTGTGATTGGTATATGTGCTTCAATGTCACACGTTATTGTCAGTGCCTCCTTTAGAAAGAAAATAACAAAATTTGTCAGTTACGAATTACGTATGAAATATGTTATTGAATTTACGAAAGCATTTATATTTTTGGGTTTGAATTATTAAAATAAACTTAAAAAATCTATGTTGAATGTTTTTCGATATTTTTTTTTAAAATTTGTGGAAAGTACCATTAGACAAATAGAAGAGCATTTTGTTGGATAACTAGCTTTTCATTATCATAATAGATGATTCAATATTTTAGTTATAATTTGTACCGATATATTTATACCCTTGTGTTTGTGTTTCAAAGTTGATAGATCATGTAACGACCCGCTATTTTTGACCATTCAAATCGACACTAAAACCATACATGTCCGACTTGAATAATTCAAAATACCGAATTGTTAATTTAATTTGGCAAACTTAAAATATACAGTAAATAAATCAAACACAGATCACAGACAAAGAGTAATATAATGCAGCGGAATAGAAAAAAAATAGTAGTTCATGAAGCTACTATATACATCAGAGTTTAAAATGAATACATCAGAATCTCTTGAATACAGAAAAGTCTTCAGTACGAGCCGATGACTTCTCTGAAGCAGTCAACTAGAAAACTGAAAGCTGAAACGATAGTTGGATCTCCAAATGAAGCTCCAATCTCCAAAGGTGAGTCTCTAATGCTGTATTACTCAGTCTGACCCGAGCGTAAAGCAAAACACAAAACACTCGAGTCAGGATTAACATTCTTATATCAATAAATTCAACTCAAATGAAATATCAACTGAAATACAATATAACTTAAAGGATGTTTGGGATGTCCATCCTCTAAGGGTCCATAGAACTATCTACAGGGTAGAAATATACACTATTACACCGTGGTCATTCACTTAATTTATACTTCAAACCTAAATATCCATTTCACTTCAAATGATTATATTCCCAAAATAGTATTTGTATAATTTATATGCTGTATACAGTAAAGCACTTTCAAATTCCAAATCGTTCACATCAACCCGACCTTCCCATTCCAATTATAGTAAATCTCATTTTATCAATTTAAATTTTCCTAAAATAACCACTTAAATTTTATAATTCCCAAATTTGGATTTAATATCCCAATTACCCCTTTTATTTCAATATGTTCCATACTTTAAGTATTCAACATTTCAACTAAATTTTTCCCAATCTAGTTTAAAAATTTCCAATTTAGTTCATCCTCAATTTATATCCAATTCAATTCGTTATCTAAATAACAAATTTAACTATCTTGGTTCCAAATACATATCCAAATCTCTAAACCATTTAATTACAATATAGTTCATAGCTCAAATATAACAATTTAAAATTTAACAGTTTCATATAGATTCTCGATTTTTACATCACTATTATTTCGTCTTGAACCCTCCCTTATTTGATTCAATATCATTTTAGTGACCTTAAATTTCATTTTACTCAATATTTCTTAATTTTATTTAACCGTGAAATATCTCATTCGATAAATCTCAAATTTGATTTAAATAAATAAATCCTTATCTAAAAACCATTTTAAAAAGAAAAACCCAAAAATTTATCTCCCAATCTTAATTGTTCAATATTATTGCAAAAACTATTCGAGATAAAATTTACATAAATATTTATCATAATTTATGTATTTAATCAAATCTTGACTAAACTAGATATAATTAACTCTATATTTATCATTACCCTTTAAATATGTATTTAAGAATTTACATTTAATAAGACCATATATTTCTTATCATATGGTCAAGTGTTACGGATATTATCATTTCAATCCGTACACTAAATGTATACGGGTGGATAGCATTTCAACCCGTAACCCCAAATTTGATTAAATGGAAACCGCTTGGGTCTATCATTTCAACCCATTTCAATTCAAAAACAAACATAACAAAGGGAACTTGCAGTGTGATGACAGGGATGGTGTCAAAGTAAATAAACAAACAATAACAACAATCAATAACAATTCAATAAATAAATCAAATAACCCCGAAATAATCGTATTAATTCGCATTGTTACTTGTATAATTATTTCTAGAATCTACACTATCATTTCATGTAGATTAAAGATTATTACATTACAGTTTTTCACTTGTCGTTCCTTTTTAAATTTCAGTTTAAAGCTACAACAATTAATCCAAACTACGTTCAAATATTTAGAGTATAATTTATCAATTTCTACGACAATTAATGGGTCAAATCTACTAATCAAGTTCACATATGGCGGGGTCAGGTTTTAATAAATCCAGGTCCGTCATATATAATCCGTTAAATTTGTAAACTATACTACCCCAACTTAAACTAGCAAACTAGTTATCATTTAACAATAATAATTAACATCCAATTTAAACAACAATCAATCAGAAAATCAATTATCAACCAATCTGTATTATTATCACATAAATAATTAACCGATAATGGTGTCAGGTGTCATAGGTGAACAGATACAGGTAATAGCAGTCATAACAGTAAAAACAACTAACAGCAGCATATTTCAATTGTCGTTTCAATTGAAATCAAATTTAATAAATAAAAGAATGTTAATCGTGGGTGATTGCTCACCTTTCGAGGCTAAAAAAGATCGACAACAGAGCAAGCTATGAATTTTGGTCACGCTCTAGAAAATCGAACAAATCCAAACAAAATCGCAAAGCGAAGTAAGAATGAAAGTGGATCTTGACGTGCAAAGCTGAAAGATAGAGTTTGATGGAAACGAATCAGAATCGTATTGATATAATCGGAAAAGAAAATATAAGTTATAAATTATTCCCTAAAACGAATTTTCCTTTAAAACATATATTTAAATAAGAGGGATATATGTATTATACTTATTCCCAATCAAAATAAATTTAAACATAAATTAAATTAATACGCTTTGTAAAATATCAGTGTATATACTCTATTTAAACAACAGACCGATGAACCAAAGATAACTAAATTTCTATAATATAAATACAGACACTTTGTATAAATTCAAACCCTTATGCAAAAAAATATGTACTACTTTACCAATATCATAAATTAACATGTTATGTTTTGAAATGTTACCAACTGTACACAACTGTAAATGACAAAACCAATATATATAACACATAGACAAAGCTTTATATGTATATATACTATACGTAAACCTATTTATATAAACCGACTTATATACGTATAAACTAACATTGATTTAAATATATCATATACACATATAAAAATTAATAAATATACATATACTTTTATCATTGACCGTAAGAGAAAAAAAACAGAGATTTTTAACTTCATATACTTACAGTACTTTATTCCATGTGTATAATCAAACAGTCTTGCTTTATATAATATAATATATGCTTATAGATATATATATATAGCTTACCTTGTAAACATTTAAACATAGACTCAAAGAATTATTATACTATGTATACATATAGCTTACAAATCAATATTCGTAACTTATAATATACCTTGTAACCTATTACTGTAAATATGTATGCTATAAACATACTTATTTTATTAAAATAAATGTTAGTCAGAGAATCAATATGGGTTTGTCCCTTCATATCAGTATACCAATATAAAAGTACCCTAGTCTACTGCAATATTAAAATTGAAATCCTTAACATAAAATATGTGTAAACAAATGTATAAAACATGCAATCGAATACATAAAATACAAATGCAGACCTAAATTGTATCAACTTATCTAATCTAACCTTTTTAAACAAACTACATTCATCAACTAACTAAATGCATCATATATTATAAACGAAAGAAAAAAAAATCAAAATATAGATACAAGTTAAATATGTACATATATAATACTAACTTGCATCATCTACCGGCTATACAAGAAAAGGAGGGGAGGCGGAGGAGGAAGGAGTGGTTTCACGTGAAAAGTGGGGGTGCAGACATAAGTGGAGAGGTAAGAAAAATAGAGAGGAGAGAAGAAAGGCTGATTGTGGAGAGAAAAGTGAATAGGAAGGGTATAAATTTGATTGAAATGGAAACGTACAGGAAATTAGAAAGGAAATAAATGAATGGAATAAAACGTATAGGAATTTAGAGAGGAAATAAATGAATGGAATAAAACGTATAGGAAATTAGGAAGGAAATAAATAAATGGAATAAAACGTATAGGAAATTAGAAAGGAAATAAATGAATGCGTAAAGGACGTATAGAATTTTGTATGTTTCAAAATCAACGATACAATTACAGCAATTTTATTATTTGGCAGGTTATAAGTTTTATATTTATTTATTTCCTAGATCTCAATTCATTGCCTATTATATTAAGCAGATTTATTATTATTATCAAACGTTCAAAAATTTATCACCCCAAAATACAGAGATGACATAACAACACCTAGAAGCATAGATTTAGGAAATATTATTAAAGCAATAAATTTGATTGGATGGCACACTTTGAATTTTGAAACGGAAGGGAATTTTGAACGAAACAAAATGAATGCACTATCAACAGTCACCCTATGATATAGCTAGAATTTTAAAGCAATTAATTTTGATGTTTGTACATCACGTCATCAGTTTGAAAAGGCAAGGATAAAGGGGAAAAAAAGAATGGGCAAAGAAATGTAAGCAAACGGAAAATTATAAAGGCAAAAGATGAAACAGCTAGTCTTGTTTTGTTTTTTTTTTTTCAATGGCGAGAGAAACATGAAGATGAATTTAGGCAAGCATATATATTAAAAGCAGAGAGGATGGAGAGGTAATAAAACTTCAATAGGAAGAAAATATATAGCTTAAATTTATTCTGTAACCGAAATCATAAAAAAAAAAAGGAAACGAATATGTATAAAATAGGAGAAAGAATAAGGTAATATCAACTGTCAAATTCCCTGGATTTGAGCTGAGCAATTTGTTATTATTTTTGTCCAGCACGTTTCAAAGTTTTAATTGTAACAGAAACGGAAATTGCCCGTTGATTCATCAACGTGATTTAATCAAAATAAAAGGAAATGAAGAGTAACTGTCAAACGTTTTGATTTGGTGAATATTTACAGCAATTAAATAGTAAAGAAAATAAATGAGCCAATATAAAGTCAAAGAAGGTCACGAATAAATTTATTGAATACATTGAAAATGGAAACGGCAAGGTAAGCTGAATTCAAGGAATGGGGAAATCTATCCAAAGATTGAAAAATTTACTAAAGCAAATAATAATTTGAACGGTGGGAAAAAATGATAGCTACCCCCTGATTTAGACCAATTAAGGCGATTAATAGCTTGAATGGATATCACGTTCAAATTTTGAAACGGGAGAAATAAAGTCAAAATTAAAGGTACCGTTACCTCGAACAATTTATTTTAATAGAATGTGTCAGTGCATGCAGTAGAGCACACTACTATTCAATATGTACTTTTCTTCTTTATTAGTAGGTTTATCACGTAAAAAGTGAGAATTTGAAATTATTTACAAATATGAAATATTTATTAACTGGGAGTTTGATTTTTTTATTAGTTTAATGATATATACGTATAGGAACTTTATGCGTTAGTTATTAAGACATATACATTTAGGCATGTCAGTTATACTATACTATATTATAATTTATTATATTATCTTATATGTATGTTTGATTTTAATAAATGTAAGTTTGATTTTTTATATATATATATATATATGTTTGAAACGCATGTGTAATAAATTTATTATATTTGGATTTAGAATGAAAAATTTTGTTTCAAAATATTATTATTTAAAATTTCTCAAAAATCTAATTAAGTATGCTAAATAAAACCATTAAAAATTAACAAAACGTTATGGGTCGTTACACTCTCCCCCACTCAAAACTTTTCGTCCCCGAAAAGGAAGAAGGGAGGAGAATAGAAATGACTAAATAGATTGAAAGACAAGGATTAACAATTTATTTAACTATATACATTTTATTTGAAATATTTATTTGAAAACTTCATTTGAAATTAAATTTTCTTTAAATATGTTTTATTTAATTAATAACTTCAAAGATATTTATACCACTAAAATTTTATATAAAACAATGCAGTATACAAATAAGCAATATTTAAAAGATTTATTCAAAAAGGAAAGGAAGGTAGATTCCGAAAACGGAATATAGGTGAAAAATGAAGGTGAGCAGATGAGGTAGATTCAAAAGAATAGAATCGGGCACGAATAATTTTTTTCAAACCATAAGAATTTAAATTTTAAATATTTATTCAAAATTTCTTTGTTGGGAAAAATACTTTTATAATAAAATACCTTTATAAATAAAATATTTTTATATCGAAACCAATTTTTCTTTCGAAAATACTTTTATAACTCAATGTTTTAACAAGTTTATCCTCGTTCTTGCAGACTCTGGCCATGCGTTGATCAGGCGCAAAGCTAGAATTCTTCAAGTACTTAGTAGACTTGTTTCAACACCCAGTGAAAATACTTGGAGAAACCTTTTAAAACAACAGATATGGAAAGTACGATCCAAACAAAACAATCAAACCAAAAACCTTTGTCCGATCATGGTTCGCAGATACACAATGGTTACGCCTGGTTCCCCCAGGAAACAATCCATATCCGTAAGCTTTCACAGCCCTGCGAGTTACGCCATGATGACTAGTAGGGTGCAGGATACACAATGGTTACGCCTGGATCCCCCAGGAAACAATCCGTACCCCTAGGCAAGACTCAGCCAGGCACTTGCGCTACTATTCGCGACCTACACAGATTGCAGGATACACAATGGTTACGCCTGGTTCCCCCAGGAAACAATCCGTACCCCTAGGCAAGACTCAGCCAGGCAATTTCGCTGTGCATTCACGAGAGAAAAAGAAACCATGGGTTACCCACGGTGGGAATACTCGAGTATTACATCCGGAAAACCGAAAATCAGAGAGAATAATATCGATAGAATGAATCCACGCTGTGGCCACAAAGCGGATATCAAGCAGAAGGCACTTTCCATATCCTTACTTGGAAAATATATATTATATAGTACCTTTCAAATCACTTTCAAATATTGTACTTATATATAGTCCATATATATATAGGATTCTATTCTTCCCAAATCGAATACTTTCCAAATCAATAGTAGATCAAATCATACTTATATAGACTTCGGTTATATAAAATCTCTTTCCAAATTGAGTACCTTTCAAATCAATAGATTTCAAATCAACTTCCATACTTATACAAATCCATTTTATATAAGTTCAACCACTCCCAAATCAAGTGCTTAATAATGTAAGGTTCTCAATTTCAAATCATTTCAATATCAATTCAGTTTCAAAATCATATATGATTTTACCAGATTTTCTTCCAATTTAGATCTCTTAATTTCAAAGTTCCCAAATAACAGGTTTATTAAATAATCCCAGTTTCCTGATTCAAGTCAAACAAATTTATTTCCAACATTACCATATAAGTACTGGTTTTTAATTCCAATTTAATTTCAAAACCACATATTTTCCCAAAATCAATTATACTCAAAATGATTTCCAAATTTATAATTATCCCTTTAAAACTTTTAAACTATCTATTTTTAGTTGAAATATTCAATTTACCTTTCTGAAAACTATTATTCAAAACTATATATTATTTTTTTCAAAACATTTCAAACTAAATTTATATTCTTTATCAAACATTTTATGCTCTTCGAAATTTCTTAGTTTTAAAATTTTAATCTCGATTTGGAAGTGTTCGAACATTCAAAATAGTTAGGAAAATCAAATTTTAAATTCAAGAGTTGAAAATCAACAATAAATCAATTATTAAATCTGAAACTTGAGGACTGAACACCGGTCTCACTTTAAATTGTTTCGAATATATATATATATATATATATATATATATATATATATATATATATATCTTTTGAAAATATCAAATTATACTTCGGAATTTGAAATCATAACGGTTTTACAAAATCACTCGCATAGCGAGCTATTAAAGTGGCCTCTCCCCCACTCTGAAACTCGAAAATCAATGTCGATGATGCGTGCACTCATCACCGAAATTATTTTCCAGCGACATAAGTGAGTTCTGGACTTCTATTTTCTTGAAAACTTCTTCGAAATTTCTTCAAAATTATTGGAATTCATCTGAACTCATTTGAAACCTTTCTGATTCGGAAAAATACTTTTAAATCGTATTATTTTTATATATTTTCCAAAATCTTAAAACCAATTTCAAAATACCGGAATTCAATTCTCGAATTTCAAATTTAACACTTCAGTTATAAATCGTTTTTATATAATCAATTTCTTATAATTTTTCAAAATTTCAAAATCCTTTCAAAACCTTTTTATATAGAATAACATTTCTTATTTGATTTATCCTTATCGAAAACATTTTCACTTTTATATAAAGAATAAAATCATAGTTATCAAAATAATAATTTCGATATATAAAACAATTTCAAAAATGCAAACATACCCGATTTTCAAAGGATAATTTTAAGAATGGATTTCAAACAAAGATGGAGATTTAAATTAGAGGAACTCTAATCAATAGAATCCTGATACTAAGATAGACTCAACAAAGTTGAGAAAATCAAAATACAAAATAGAAGATGGATATACCTCTATAAATCTCGAGCGACCTTAACCGGGTCAACCGTGACTTCAGGAATATAATTGATGCGGAATTCTAAAGCAAATCGACATTTGATTGCCATAGATAGAATTCGGCATATAGATATAGCAGCATCATAAACCGAGGATACAGAAATCTTCGGTGAATCAATGCCAATTGCAAAGGAGTTTTCATCCCCCTTTACAATCATTTAGGGGAGTTATTGGATACTCCAGAATCAAAAGAATATAAATAGAGAGAGACAAGAATGAATTTTGGAACCGAGGGACATTCCAAAATTCAAAGGAAATCGAGTTTAAAAGGAAGAGATTCAACTCGAACGAAAATGATTCTGTAAATAAATTTACCATATATGCTAAGTTTTGCCTAGAGCCAAAGCTCTGATACCAACTGTAACGACCCGCTATTTTTGACCATTCAAATCGACACTAAAACCATACATGTCCGACTTGAATAATTCAAAATACCGAATTGTTAATTTAATTTGGCAAACTTAAAATATACAGTAAATAAATCAAACACAGATCACAGACACAGAGTAATATAATGCAGCGGAATAGAGAAAAATAGTAGTTCATGAAGCTACTATATACATCAGAGTTTAAAATGAATACATCAGAATCTCTTGAATACAGAAAAGTCTTCAGTACGAGCCGATGACTTCTCTGAACCAGTCAACTAGAAAACTGAAAGCTGAAACGATAGTTGGATCTCCAAATGAAGCTCCAATCTCCAAAGGTGAGTCTCTAATGCTGTATTACTCAGTCTGACCCGAGCGTAAAGCAAAACACAAAACACTCGAGTCAGGATTAACATTCTTATATCAATAAATTCAACTCAAATGAAATATCAACTGAAATACAATATAACTTAAAGGATGTTTGGGATGTCCATCCTCTAAGGGTCCATAGAACTATCTACAGGGTAGAAATATACACTATTACACCGTGGTCATTCACTTAATTTATACTTCAAACCTAAATATCCATTTCACTTCAAATGATTATATTCCCAAAATAGTATTTGTATAATTTATATGCTGTATACAGTAAAGCACTTTCAAATTCCAAATCGTTCACATCAACCCGACCTTCCCATTCCAATTATAGTAAATCTCATTTTATCAATTTAAACTTTCCTAAAATAACCACTTAAATTTTATAATTCCCAAATTTGGATTTAATATCCCAATTACCCCTTTTATTTCAATATGTTCCATACTTTAAGTATTCAACATTTCAACTAAAATTTTTCCAATCTAGTTTAAAAATTTCCAATTTAGTTCATCCTCAATTTATATCCAATTCAATTCGTTATCTAAATAACAAATTTAACTATCTTGGTTCCAAATACATATCCAAATCTCTAAACCATTTAATTACAATATAGTTCATAGCTCAAATATAACAATTTAAAATTTAACAGTTTCATGTAGATTCTCGATTTTTACATCACTATTATTTCGTCTTGAACCCTCCCTTATTTGATTCAATATCATTTTAGTGACCTTAAATTTCATTTTACTCAATATTTCTTAATTTTATTTAACCGTGAAATATCTCATTCGATAAATCTCAAATTTGATTTAAATAAATAAATCCTTATCTAAAAACCATTTTAAAAAAAAAACCCCAAAAATTTATCTCCCAATCTTAATTGTTCAATATTATTGCAAAAACTATTCGAGATAAAATTTACATAAATATTTATCATAATTTATGTATTTAATCAAATCTTGACTAAACTAGATATAATTAACTCTATATTTATCATTACCCTTTAAATATGTATTTAAGAATTTACATTTAATAAGACCATATATTTCTTATCATATGGTCAAGTGTTACGGATATTATCATTTCAATCCGTACACTAAATGTATACGGGTGGATAGCATTTCAACCCGTAACCCCAAATTTGATTAAATGGAAACCGCTTGGGTCTATCATTTCAACCCATTTCAATTCAAAAACAAACATAACAAAGGGAACTTGCAGTGTGATGACAGGGATGGTGTCAAAGTAAATAAACAAACAATAACAACAATCAATAACAATTCAATAAATAAATCAAATAACCCCGAAATAATCGTATTAATTCGCATTGTTACTTGTATAATTATTTCTAGAATCTACACTATCATTTCATGTAGATTAAAGATTATTACATTACAGTTTTTCACTTGTCGTTCCTTTTTAAATTTCAGTTTAAAGCTACAACAATTAATCCAAACTACGTTCAAATATTTAGAGTATAATTTATCAATTTCTACGACAATTAATGGGTCAAATCTACTAATCAAGTTCACATATGGCGGGGTCAGGTTTTAATAAATCCAGGTCCGTCATATATAATCCGTTAAATTTGTAAACTATACTACCCCAACTTAAACTAGCAAACTAGTTATCATTTAACAATAATAATTAACATCCAATTTAAACAACAATCAATCAGAAAATCAATTATCAACCAATCTGTATTATTATCACATAAATAATTAACCGATAATGGTGTCAGGTGTCATAGGTGAACAGATACAGGTAATAGCAGTCATAACAGTAAAAACAACTAACAGCAGCATATTTCAATTGTCGTTTCAATTGAAATCAAATTTAATAAATAAAAGAATGTTAATCGTGGGTGATTGCTCACCTTTCGAGGCTAAAAAAGATCGACAACAGAGCAAGCTATGAATTTTGGTCACGCTCTAGAAAATCGAACAAATCCAAACAAAATCGCAAAGCGAAGTAAGAATGAAAGTGGATCTTGACGTGCAAAGCTGAAAGATAGAGTTTGATGGAAACGAATCAGAATCGTATTGATATAATCGGAAAAGAAAATATAAGTTATAAATTATTCCCTAAAACGAATTTTCCTTTAAAACATATATTTAAATAAGAGGGATATATGTATTATACTTATTCCCAATCAAAATAAATTTAAACATAAATTAAATTAATACGCTTTGTAAAATATCAGTGTATATACTCTATTTAAACAACAGACCGATGAACCAAAGATAACTAAATTTCTATAATATAAATACAGACACTTTGTATAAATTCAAACCCTTATGCAAAAAAATATGTACTACTTTACCAATATCATAAATTATCATGTTATGTTTTGAAATGTTACCAACTGTACACAACTGTAAATGACAAAACCAATATATATAACACATAGACAAAGCTTTATATGTATATATACTATACGTAAACCTATTTATATAAACCGACTTATATACGTATAAACTAACATTGATTTAAATATATCATATACACATATAAAAATTAATAAATATACATATACTTTTATCATTGACCGTAAGAGAAAAAAACAGAGATTTTTAACTTCATATACTTACAGTACTTTATTCCATGTGTATAATCAAACAGTCTTGCTTTATATAATATAATATATGCTTATAGATATATATATAGCTTACCTTGTAAACATTTAAACATAGACTCAAAGAATTATTATACTATGTATACATATAGCTTACAAATCAATATTCGTAACTTATAATATACCTTGTAACCTATTACTGTAAATATGTATGCTATAAACATACTTATTTTATTAAAATAAATGTTAGTCAGAGAATCAATATGGGTTTATCCCTTCATATCAGTATACCAATATAAAAGTACCATAGTCTACTGCAATATTAAAATTGAAATCCTTAACATAAAATATGTGTAAACAAATGTATAAAACATGCAATCGAATACATAAAATACAAATGCAGACCTAAATTGTATCAACTTATCTAATCTAACCTTTTTAAACAAACTACATTCATCAACTAACTGAATGCATCATATATTATAAACGAAAGAAAAAAAAATCAAAATATAGATACAAGTTAAATATGTACATATATAATACTAACTTGCATCATCTACCGGCTATACAAGAAAAGGAGGGGAGGCGGAGGAGGAAGGAGTGGTTTCATGTGAAAAGTGGGGGTGCAGACATAAGTGGAGAGGTAAGAAAAATAGAGAGGAGAGAAGAAAGGCTGATTGTGGAGAGAAAAGTGAATAGAAAGGGTATAAATTTGATTGAAATGGAAACGTACAAGAAATTAGAAAGGAAATAAATGAATGGAATAAAACGTATAGGAATTTAGAGAGGAAATAAATGAATGGAATAAAACGTATAGGAAATTAGGAAGGAAATAAATAAATGGAATAAAACGTATAGGAAATTAGAAAGGAAATAAATGAATGCATAAAGGACGTATAGAATTTTGTATGTTTCAAAATCAACGATACAATTACAGCAATTTTATTATTTGGCAGGTTATAAGTTTTATATTTATTTATTTCCTAGATCTCAATTCATTGCCTATTATATTAAGCAGATTTATTATTATTATCAAACGTTCAAAAATTTATCACCCCAAAATACAGAGATGACATAACAACACCTAGAAGCATAGATTTAGGAAATATTATTAAAGCAATAAATTTGATTGGATGGCACACTTTGAATTTTGAAACGGAAGGGAATTTTGAACGAAACAAAATGAATGCACTATCAACAGTCACCCTATGATATAGCTAGAATTTTAAAGCAATTAATTTTGATGTTTGTACATCACGTCATCAGTTTGAAAAGGCAAGGATAAAGGGGAAAAAAAGAATGGGCAAAGAAATGTAAGCAAACAGAAAATTATAAAGGCAAAAGATGAAACAGCTAGTCTTGTTTTGTTTTTTTTTTTTCAATGGCGAGAGAAACATGAAGATGAATTTAGGCAAGCATATATATTAAAAGCAGAGAGGATGGAGAGGTAATAAAACTTCAATAGGAAGAAAATATATAGCTTAAATTTATTCTGTAACCGAAATCATAAAAAAAAAAAGGAAACGAATATGTATAAAATAGGAGAAAGAATAAGGTAATATCAACTGTCAAATTCCCTGGATTTGAGCTGAGCAATTTGTTATTATTTTTGTCCAGCACGTTTCAAAGTTTTAATTGTAACAGAAACGGAAATTGCCCATTGATTCATCAACGTGATTTAATCAAAATAAAAGGAAATGAAGAGTAACTGTCAAACGTTTTGATTTGGTGAATATTTACAGCAATTAAATAGTAAAGAAAATAAATGAGCCAATATAAAGTCAAAGAAGGTCACGAATAAATTTATTGAATACATTGAAAATGGAAACGGCAAGGTAAGCTGAATTCAAGGAATGGGGAAATCTATCCAAAGATTGAAAAATTTACTAAAGCAAATAATAATTTGAACGGTAGGAAAAAATGATAGCTACCCACTGATTTAGACCAATTAAGGCGATTAATAGCTTGAATGGATATCACGTTCAAATTTTGAAACGGGAGAAATAAAGTCAAAATTAAAGGTACCGTTACCTCGAACAATTTATTTTAATAGAATGTGTCAGTGCATGCTGTAGAGCACACTACTATTCAATATGTACTTTTCTTCTTTATTAGTAGGTTTATCACGTAAAAAGTGAGAATTTGAAATTATTTACAAATATGAAATATTTATTAACAGGGAGTTTGATTTTTTTATTAGTATAATGATATATACGTATAGGAACTTTATGCGTTAGTTATTAAGACATATACATTTAGGCATGTCAGTTATACTATACTATATTATAATTTATTATATTATCTTATATGTATGTTTGATTTTAATAAATGTAAGTTTGATTTTTTTTTTTTTTATATATATATATGTTTGAAACGCATGTGTAATAAATTTATTATATTTGGATTTAGAATGAAAAATTTTGTTTCAAAATATTATTATTTAAAATTTCTCAAAAATCTAATTAAGTATGCTAAATAAAACCATTAAAAATTAACAAAACTTTATGGGTCGTTACAGATCATAGAGACATGTGAAGGTAATTATGATCCATGGGATTTCATTTTTTCCAATTAAATAAAACCAAGATCATCTTTGATGTGATCAAGTAGCATATATCAGTAGAAAAAAGCCATAATTTTAGCTTCTTTCTTCAACGTACATAAATTGATAAATAAATGGCCTCACAATACGTTTGGCTAAGCAAGCATTAACATAATTTTTCTTCATCTTATTATCCAATGTTTGAAATATATCCGGATAATTTTCTCCAGGCTGTTTTGTAATGACACTCTATATTAAGCTTTGTTCATGAAAAGATAAATTAGATTTGAGAATAACATGATCAAAAGAAGTTTGTACGAAATTTCGTCTCTCATCCTTTTTATCTTCTTTTGATGCACCATCTTTATCTTCGTTTTGAGTTTAGTTCCAAAATTACCTTTGGATACTTTATCTAAATATTGGACAATACTATTATTGTTATGTTTAACCAATGACTAGCCATGCTCATATGTTGCAAAATATTGTTTGATAAGAAGATGTATGTTTGCAAAGTTTGCTTTATGTCCCACAGTGGTTGAATTTAAGAAAAGTTTGTTTGTACATTACATCCAATCTCTTTAATTAACATTACCAACATATTTGAATTTTCACGACTCATAGATAAAAGTTATGTCATATATGGGTGATGGGGGATGATATTTTTTGTTGTTTCGTATGTTTTATTCACATACAGTCTATAATGCAGATCATGCCAAGATACCATAACTGCAAATTATGGCTGCAATTGAACTTGCAAAGATGATTATATTAAGTTAAATTACACTTACTTGAACTTGCATCTGTTATAACTTTATCAGCAGGCCAAGCAATTGCAGTTGCAATGGCATCTTCAATGTTTTGTAATTCGGATGTTGATCTCCATAGACGTGCATTTGGATCATTTGCAACGTCTATCAAAACTTTAATTGCATTTATTCCTAAAGGAACAAAATGAACCAATACGGTTGGATCAATTGAAGACACACGTCCTTCAGCTACAATTTCTCACTTTTGATCCAAATCGATCAACTTACACTTACTATTTATCATTGAATTTGCACTCTATCAATTTTGAAAAAAATCTATTTATTATATGTTTAAACAATTAGTAATATAAATGAATGAATTAATTATAAATAAGTATACCTTTTCAACCACACTAACTTCAACTATATTAGAAGAAAATATTGCATTGTTAACTTGCCCCACAACTACTCTCGATTCTGTCCATGCCATTTTCATACCAACAGCTTCTCCAACTCATATCAGATCAGTGTTGGCCTCCATATATAAGCATCATGATTTTTTGGATTATCTACCCAAATGACCATTGCAGATGGTCCAAGTGGTAGGTCGTTCACAAGTTCTTTTGGATTACTCGAGTGCAGCCGTCCTTTAGCAACTATTTCTTCATTCCCAGTCCAATCTAACAATTTGCATTTATGATCTATGCTGCCAGTTTTAGTCTAATGAAGAGGAGAAAATACCGATGAAGCAAATTTTTTTATGCATTCAAATTAAATGTTAGTTACTAAATAATTTAAAATTTTACCACATTGTCTTCTTTCCCAAAGTGATCTATATTGTGCAAAACGACTCTACTGACTGGCCATGCTCCTATCTCACCTTCAACTTCTCCAATGTGTGTCAATCTAAGTGTAGGCCTCCATAATAAAGCATCTGGTTTCCTCGAAATATCTATAATAATTTTCATTGCATCTTATCCTAAAGGAATTTGTTGGACAAGCTCCTTTGGATCACTTGACAGAACTCTTCCTTCTGCAATAATTTCGTCTGTCTCAAACCGATCCAATAAATCACATTTATCATGTTTCTTATCATGCTTGCCCTATAATTGATCAAAAGCAAACTATAGTTGTTATCAAATTAGTTGCCGAAATTTAAATGATATCACGATAATCATAATTTACTTTTACCTTTTGATGTGTGCTTGCTTCTCCCCCACTTTCATTACCCTGTCGTACTAATAATATTACAACATGAGTAACCTTGTGTATTAATTATTGGAGCACACATTATACTGAAATATTTCATAAATTCTCAGTATCACTATCAATTGATAGTCATTTTGTATGTTAAATAAAATAATACATGTTAAGTAACAATGGACGAGAATAATTAATATTTCATTGCCATTTTTCTTATTGTTATTTCGTGTAAATATATTCTATATATTGAGATGGATCTAAGATGAAACTAAAAATTTGTGTTAGAGCTGTTTGGATTACCCAAAGTGTTTTGTTTAACAAATTGACTAAAAACAAACTGTTTTACGTTTTTTTAAATAACCCTTAACACCTTGAAAACAAGAAAATGTCCAAACATACTTCATTTTTCTTTAGCATATAAACCATTGTCCGTAATTCTGCAATTTCATTTTGCATTTGTACTATTTGTTTGTCTCTAATATGTGACCAAATTGCCTTGGTGAAGGTCATGCACTTTCCCATTCCTCTCAATCGTCTAAATCTATCTGGTCCTAACACTTGTGACAGTGCATCTTCTTTGTAATTGATTGTCGAGCCAGAATGTGATCCACTGTCAATCTTTTTTAGCTTTTCCTATAGAGGTTAGTATTAATATTATACACAAATGTCACACTGGCACATGACCAAAAAATACCAGTATATCAAAAATTTAGAAGTACTTACAATAGTATTTGCAGCAGCTATGTTCACAGGTTTGCCATCTTTTCTAATGTGAGATTTAATCCAAACATCAACTATAGAAACATAAGAGGGATCATCACGGTTCTCTTCCTACATTCAAAAGATCATTAAAACAACAAATCATACTATGTAAATGCTTGCTTCGAGACAGCTTCAGGAAGCAGCTTTGTTTTGGTGGAATAGTGTGACGGTTGGAGTAAATGAAGAGGAGATGATATGGGTTGACTTTAGGAAAAGGTTCCAAGAGAGGTTCATGTTTGTAATGGCGCAGCCTGCTTTACTCAAAAAGTTTGCTGAGTTGGAGCAGGCAGAGATGTCTATGTTGGAATATGTTAGAAGGTTCGAGGAGTTGTTAAGGTATGGGTATTCTACTGTAGATACCATGTTGAAGAGGAATGAGAAGTTCATCAGCGGGTTGAAGCCTGAGTTGGCAAGGGAAACATTGCTTCATATTAGGGATCCTTGTGATGTTGTAGTTAAGATGACTTTAAGACATGAGGAGATGCTTGCTTCTCTAAAGAAGAGTAAGGCAAAGGAGGTAGAGGTAGGGCATAGTTAGAAAAGGAAGTTCTTTCAAAAGAAGGGTGCCCAGAAAGATGGAGCAGCAAAGAAGGGAAAGTCTGAGGTTCTTTGCTTTAAGTAATGAGTGTTGTACTGGGAAGGCGAAGGAAGTGATCGGAAAGAAGAATACCAAATGCTTCAACTGCGATTAGATTGGTCATTATAAGAACTAGTGCAAAGAGCTTGCTAAGGATGGAAGAGGCAAGATATTTGCATTGGAGCCAGCTGTATCAGGACCAACATCATAGGAGAAAGGGAAGGCAGTGTTGAGTGGTACGCTTTAGATTCATAGTATGTCTGTTAGCGTTCTGTTTGATACTGGTGCATCGCATTCTTTTATATCTCATAGTTTGGTAGATAAGCTTAACCTAGAACCCTCTTATTTAGTTACTTCCTTAAGGGTTGCAAATCCGATAGAAGGGTATGCGACACTTGGGATGAAGTGGACCACCTAGAGTTTGATTTGTTAGGTCATACATTTATTTGCAGTTTGCATGCATTTGACTTTGCAGGGTTCGAAATTATTTTGGGCATGGATTGGTTAAGTAAGCAAGTAAGTATGATGCTGGGATCTTTTGCCATGATACGAAAATATCACTTAGATACCCCGACAATAGTGATCGGATTGCATATACCATAGAAAACCCTAGTTATGAGGTGAATTCTTTGTTGGGTGCAGTGGAGTTGGAAAATGAGTTGAATTGTGTTTTCTTGGTTAGAGAATTCACGAATGTTTTTGAGCCTATAGTAGGACTGCCATCGAAACGAGCCATTGAGTTTCGGCTAGATTTGGTGCCTGAAGCGGAACTAGTGAGTAGACCGCCAAGCAGGATACTAGAACAATTTGGACTTTTAATAGCATCTAAAAAACGCAATTAAAGGCTTTTACAACGTTTTTATAAATGTTGTATATCAACATGTTGTTATAAGTCTGTGACCTACGATAATAACGCCAAAACGCTATAAATGAATTCTCATTATGTTGTTATGGTAAATGCTGTAAACTATTTTAATGGCGTTTTTGCACACGCTGTAAAAAAACATGTTATAAATAGGAAGGGTTATTAGACAGCAAGAATAAAAGCTACAAAAAGATCCTAAAAATAGCGTTTTACCAACGCTTTCAAAACTCTCTTAATACTAGTGTTTTTGGACTGCCATCTACAGTTGCATATTATAGCGCTTTAAAAAACGCTATTGTTACCTTTTTAGCATTTTTTAACGCTTGATCCTATTGCGTAAGATTTTATGTGCCTTTTTTTGACGTTTCAATGCATATATGTGTAACGAATTTTAAATATCACTAAGATATCATTTGATTACCAATACGTTATATGTAAACAAATAAAATTACAACAAAACAACATGTGTTCATTATATTTCATAACTACGTGTGAAGATTACAAATGCAAGTAAACAAAACTAGTATTATACGCAAGCAATCTTACTAAAACGATACATAGAAGTATTCGAACACTAAAGATACACATGAAACTATATACTACTTCAAATCACCTTGTTGCTACTTGCTAGCACCAAATATATAAGTTACCTGTAAAGAAAAAGTTCAATAATTAGTCGTAATAGACATAATTCATGAAAAATATACATATAAAGTGACACCTTTGAACAACAATATATAATGTTTATGAACTTAACACTATGGTATTTAAATGAGTGCAGATAACATTAATTTTTTTTAAAACTTATTTAATTTTTATAAAACTTGATTTATTTCTCCAATACCAATTTAACTTTTGGTAACTTAATTAATTTTGCAAAATCTTTATGGTACTTAATAAATTCTATAGAAACTTTGTTAATTTAATTAAATTTTTATGAAACACATTTTTTTATCAAACTTGGATAAATTTTACAAATTTAATTTGTTTAGTCGGATGTTTATAAAACTTGGTTAAATTTTATAATGATTAGTTAAATTATATTAACTTGTTATTTTTATAAACTTAATTTATTTTAAAACCTTAATTAAAGTTATAAACTTAGTTATTTTTTATAGACTTGCTTAATTTGTATGAAACTTAGTTAACTTCTGTAGAAATTAGTTAATTTTTATAAATTAGGTTGATTTTTATAAATTTATTTAATTTTTATAAAACTTTGATAACTTCGTTAAATTTTTATAACTTAATTATTATTTTATAAATTTGCTTAGCTTTTATAAATTTTTGTCAATATTTAAATAATTATTTACAACTTGTTTAACGTATTTAAATTTTTAGACAACTTAGCTAATTTTAATAAATTTATTTTTAGTTTTCTAAAACTTTGTTAGGGTAGAAAATTATTTACTTTTTATAAAACTTGGTTAACGTAGTTAATTTTTATAATTTATCTAACTTAGTTTAATTTTACAAAAATTAACTAAATTTTTATAAAACATAGTTAGCTTCTTATAAAGCCTTGTAAAATTTTACAAACTTAGTTAATTTAATCGGATGTTTATAAAACTTAGTCAAGTTTTATAAAACTTAGCTAAATTGTTAACTTTTTTATTTTTATAAATTTAGTTTACATTGAAAACTTATACTTACTTAATTTCTATAAAACTAAGTTAACTTCTATAAAAATTAGTTATTTTCGTATAAATAAGGTTAATTTTTATAAATTTATTTAATTTTTATAAAATATTGATAACTTTGTTAATGTTATATTTTTTTAAATACTTTACTCAACAATTGCATGTCGGTTGTTATAAACTTATTAATTTTTATAATATTTAGAAATTTTATAAACTTATTTAATTATAAAAGACTTAGTCGGTTTAGTTAATTATTATAAAATTTAATCAATTTTATAAAAATTAATTAACTTAGTTAGATATCATGTTCAATCTCAAAAGATTTCATTCAAAGAGATAAGGGGAGTAGCATCTAAGTATAGCTACATAGTTCTTAGTATAAGACTGGAAGTAACTGGTAAGTGATAACTTCTTACTTCTAACGTATTCTATTCTTGAGTGTCTTTTCTATTAGTCCAACTCCTTACTATAAGACTGGAAGTACGTTGTCCAGTTCCGACGTTATAGATTCCAACTCTGTTAGGCTTAGCTTTGGCAAGAGCTTTAACATGTGCATCAACCAAATCTGTAATGTCAATGTAATCTCTTATACAAGTTCCATCACTTGTTTCATAATCTGTTCCTTTAACCTGAAATACAACAAAAAACAATATTATAGCATTTGATCATAAATCCAACTTTGCTACCTTCGCATAATTTACCTTTAATGTAACAACCCACCTTTTGGGATAGTTTAAATCAATGATAAACCACACACGTCAGACTCAAACCATTCAAAAGAGAGGATTGTTATGAGGTAAACAAGAAAAAACGGGGATAGAAAGAAAACAAACACAGAGTCTCATAGCGGAATGACAAAATATAATAATCAAATAAACAGTTCATGAAGTTGTTTTATAAAGAACATTTGATTATACTTTTACGATATAGATCAGAGTATAGAACATCAGTAATAGATAAATGATGCAGTGGAACAACATGATGCAGTGGAGTAAATATAATGAATAATAATAGTATACAAATCTCCGTCTTCGTCCTCTAGAAAAGCAGTCTTCGATACACTGAAAAGCTCAAACTGACCTGAGCGAATTGAAAAGACAAAACACTTGAGTCGAAACTAAAGATCTTATGTAAGTTAAATCGACGGTAAATAAATATGAGTGTAATGGCGTCGGGGATGTTTACGGGGTTTGAAATCTCCTATCCAGTGTCTAACGTGCGTACAATAACTTACGAGATGTTCGGGATTTCCATCTCTTAAGGATCCGTTAAACTATCTACATACATAGTACAATACGCTATTATAATAGTGTCTATAATAAAGTAAAGTATTAAAATAGCGTTAAGCCGTTACTCATACCCCCCTTAACACATTTTTATATATTTCCTAGTCTATACAATACCATAATTCTTCCGTAAACTGGAGGGCTATCAGAGGGTACTCCATAGGTACGGTACAAACCAAACTCGTAGAAGGCGCGATAAGGCATGTGACAAGGCACGCGAGGCAATTCCTAAGGTAGGATACTACCTTTTAACGGATCCGGACTGGTGGTAACTCATAGCAGCTACTACCGCCCACCCAAGACACTCTCTCATAATCAAAATCAAGGGATGGCCATCAAATCAATCATAAAGTTATAATATGTGTCAAAGAAATGTGCCCGATAGGAGGAGCGACCTCACTTGGCCCAGCGTGGCCCTGTTTTAGTCACATCAAGCCGACTCACAGGAGTCACGGCTACGATAATACCTCATACAGAATCGTTCATCAAACCATCCTACTTCATTCAGGAATCTCCACCACATACATAGTTGTTAAAATAGTTTTCAGTATTGGCAGAGAGTATGACAATATCCGATCACGGTCTATTTAACCACCAAACGCTTATTTCACACTGGATGGTTCTTTTACATTTCCAAAACCGATTCGTAATTGATACCAAAATATCATATTCAATTTCAAACCATATCACTTTCGAAATCATATTCACTTTCGAAATCATATTCACTTATCATATTCATCCATAGGTTAAACTCTCATTTCAAAATCATCATATTCACTTAAAGTAGATCATCTCACTAGAAAATATCATTTCAAATCTCAACTTAGGTTATAACATCATTTAACCATATTCGCTTTAAATCAAGGATGTAAATATAAACACTTTCACTTTACACAGTCTGAAATTTAGAAAATAATTTAGGTAGTTATAAATAGTATAGCATTATTTAAAAGTAGTTTTTTAATAGTTTGAAGTACTATAAAATAGTTTAAAAATGGATCAAAATAGTTTAAATAGATTTAAGATAGTTTAAATAGATTTAAAATAGTTTAAAATATATTTAAAATAGATTAAGTATATTTAAAATAGATAAAAATAAATTAAAATAGATTAAATAGATTTAAAATAGATTAAAATAAATTCAAATAGATTAAATAGATTAAAATAGATTAAAATAAATAAAAATAGTTTTAAATTGATTAAAATAGCTTTTAAAATAGTTTAAAAATAGATTAAATTAGTTTAATATTTTGAAAATCTTAAAAATCGGGATTTTTTTTATATAATATATTTTTAAATAGTTTATATTAAAAAAATTGAAATCAATATATCAAATTTAAACTATATCTTCCTTTTCAACAAATCTAGACCATATCCAGATTTCAACAAAACTAAATTTCTTTCAATTCAAATTTCCATAAAATTCATTTCAATTTACGTCGATTTCAAACTCACGTTTGAACTAAAAATTTAAGGCACTTTATTTCATAGAATTCAAATTTTAATTATTCTAACATTTCAATAACTCAATTTCGATAAATTTCATTTATATTTCAAATTTCAACTTTGAAATTTCCATTTTTATTCTTTAAACAATCCATTAAACCAACTCCAATTTTAACATTTAAAACTTGGATTTTCGAAAATAATTCAGTTTATATAAATCAAATTTTATTTTAATTTAATTCAAAAATTAAGGATTTAAATCATCTAATTTAACAAATACGGTGTTCGTATATAATTTTCTACCATATGGTCAAGTGAAATGGATATTTATCATTTCAATCCGTAATAATTTTAAAATTTACGAGTATATATCATTTCAGCCCGCAATCTTAAATATAACTTCAAATCCATGAAATCGCTCGAGTCTATCATTTCAGCCCATAATGATTTTTCCATAGTCTATCAGATCATTCAAATTGTATTATTTCAACCCATAGGGAATTTGCAGTGTTATAACAATATAAAAATACAACATCTAGTCGTCCAATATCAACAATCAACATCCATCACAATCACCATTCAAATCAACCAATAAATAATAATAATTGACAAATTATCAATAACAGGCCTTAACGGGCAATTTAAAATTAAATATTAAACTAGATGAAGATTAAATTTAATAAAAGTCGGATTTAACTAGAATGAAAATTTAAATATACTAAACATCAACCAATCAATTTCTAATCATATCATAAATTCAATTTAACTAACATAAGATAATCTAGTAGTTGTGAATGAGTCAAAACACTCACCATTGATTTCAAATCGATTTGAAATCCAATATAAGACCCAAATTTTAACAGTCACAGAATTCATCCAACTAGTTCCAAAATGTCCCAAATTTTGATACGATCGCAGTGGAACAAACTGCGTGTAAATTCGACCTCATACGTAAAAGTTATAACGATTAGAAGTTATATGATTTCAAAATATAAAATAAATAAGAAATGAAGCCACGTACGTTTTCCTCCTTAGTCCAAAACCCTATCCCCAGAAGTTTCGATCGCAACTTCACGCAGCCGCTACCGACCAATGTCACGCGCCTCCAGCCAGACCGCTACCAGGTCGAGACCACACCCACTCGACCGCCGACCTTCCCCCGAGACCTACGACACCAAGCGATGCCGAGAACCTCGACATCGATCACGAATTGAAGACAGCCACTGCCAGAATCTTTAAACCCTAGTTGAATTTTTTCGGTCGATCCGGCCATCGGTTCCCAAATGAACAACGCTGATGCGCTTCACTCCCCAATCTCCATGCAACTATATCCTCCAATCGACGATCCACTGACATTGATCATCCTCCAATTGAACGGCCGATATTTATCCCTCAAATTCTGGACACACAAAGACCGAAATTGGAAAGAAAAAAAACTACAGACCTAGCTTGCGCTCTTCGAGAGCTTCGAATCAGTATATAATATGATAGGGTTTCGAGAAGTTTGATTTTGAAATTGATTTGGAAATTGAATTTAGGGTTTGTAATCTGAATTAGTTTCTGCCATTGAGAAGAGAGAAGCAGACATATCAAATTGTACGTACTTAGATAAGAATTAAAAAGACTATTAGGGTTTAGAAAGATCTATTTATATGAATGAAGCCCGATAAAAAAACGAACACATATCGAATTTGTTCGAACGACAATAACGACCCGAAAAGACCGTTCCGTCTCCGAAACCAAAATAGGTCATCCCATATATCAAAATAAAAGTTTTTGATACTTTTAAACTCAATGGAACATTTTTCAAGTCCTAATTTCATCGTATGAAGAAGTTGGCTTTTAAAATCGGCATATTTTAATTGAATTCAATTAAATTGATTTCTACGCGTTTCGAGTCCATACGATCAAATGACAAGTCTGATCGCTACGAAGCTTAAAATCCTATAATAATTCATTGTTACGAATCCGACGAATCTGGTTTCATCGAAATGCAAGACAATGGCCAAAATGGCTATTTTCGTGCTAATTAAATAAATTATTATCAAATCATTTTTTCGATTCAAATTTAATAACTAGCAATTTTTATCATTTTTGATTACTTAGTGATTTATAATCCTTTAAAACAAATTTCCATGTCAACTCAATGTTGAATATTACACTGATTACAGTGTTCAGTTTTAACTGCAAATTCATTAAATTATAATTTAAAATCCCAATAAATTCATTTATCTTGATTTCACTCTTATTATTAAACCAATTATTACCTTATGAATATAATTGACATTCAATACCTTTTATTAGATTCACATTTTATAGTTATCGTCCTATCTCGTATTAACGTAATATTTATTTACATTTAATTGCAACCGATTTCCAATTTAATTCAACAGATTATATAAATGGGTAACAATTAACAATTGTCACCGTTTACTTAATTTAATCACATTTATAAGTTTATTATCTATTTATTATAACTACTTACACAACACTGCTTTTATCCAATTACAATTAATCACATATTATTTTACCAATTAATACAACATTTGGTTTATTTCCTTATTTGCAATTTTTAACCAAATTTTATGTTTACAATCATTTCAAGTAATTGAAATTGCATTAAAATAATTATCAATTGCCTTAAATTAAAATTATTAAATTTCATTCTAGTTACGTCCTCATTATTAAATCTTAAATTTAAATTGATAAATTTAGTTGTCAAAAATTACGGGTCCTTACATTTAGTCCTGGAATGATTCCTAATGCCGCATCAACGCAAGCACCTAATATATGCCCATGCTCCCTCAGTTCAGGTTTAGGTGATTCGCTTAGCAATCCTTCTGGATCTGATCCAATTACATTGAAATACCTAAACATAAATTGATAGGATCCTAACATTAGTTACTGTAATAGTGTATTGCACATTATTATAGCTTTATTATATTTGGTTACTATTGTAGGCACCTTAAAATCATGACAATAATGTTGATCTCTTCTGAAAATCCAAAATTACATCCTCGGGCATTTTCTTTGCCTTACTATATGGATTGATAGGTACGTGTATAAGTCAACTACATATCATTATATGAAATCATAATTTAACATTTTAGAAACTTCTCTCATACAAATTATTGTTACTATTGACTAGCCTGAGGAGTATCTTTAGTAATTGGCGTCTTATCAAGTTCCCCATACGTTGCACAAGTACTTGAGTAAATCAAAGTTTTAACTTTGTGTTTTTCCATGGCTTCTAAAACTATCTAAGTATTTGTTGTAATGTTGCAACAGTATCTATGCCAAGTAGAATGAAATTTCACCATAATCAGTTGAATTATTAGGAAGTGCATTATTTAACACAAGTACAAAGAAGCATACTTATATGTATGTAATAACTTCATATTCAACAAATAAACAAACCAGATTTGCTTGCTACCAAGTGAAACATACCTAAGAGGTTCAAGTGTACTCTCACCCACATAACCAACCGCAGCAAAATGCGCATCAAAAGCAGATAGTAATTTGGAATTGCTGTAGATGCAAGTTGTTGAGTGGTCAAAATCCAATAATTTTGGATCAAAGATGCTAAATAACGGCTAAGGTGAAGTTAAAATAGCATAACAATTAAGTATTTGTAGTAGGCCATAGCGCAATAATTAAAGGAGCAAGTGATTAAGTGAGTTTTATAAAAATTAAGTAAACGATATAAAAATTAACTAAGTTATATAAAAATTAATTAAGTTTTATAAAAATCAATAGAACTATAAAACAGGAGCAAGTGATTGTAATGCAAGCAAACATGAACTACAACCATTGCCGTAAAAGAGTTTCTTCCGTTGTATCTAAAGCTAAATGGCGAGGAAAGTAAAACTTCACTTCTATAATTATGAAAATGAGATTTCACTTATATATTTACAATAATATCGTGATTAACTGAACTTAACTTAATTATGAAAATGTATTCTATTCTGATGATATTAGCAGAGTAATTATTGCATATTTGGGTTTAACCAGCCGTGTTGCCTTGGTTAAAAGTAAGGCAACATGCCTCGGTTTTAACTGAGGAAAATATGCCTCAGCCAAAACTGAGGTGTATTTCCTTAGGTTAGTTTTAACCGAGGAAAATATGCCTCGGTCAAAACTGAGGTGTGTCGCCTCAGTTCAGTTTTAGCTGAGGGTATACCTCCAACACAGAGGTTGCAAACTTCACAAAGGCACATTAGCATTTGTATTTTTAAGCATGCATAGGGACTCTATAGCTCACTCAACAAGGCATGACTGATTCACAGCAGTAAATGACTTAGTTCATGTACAATTGAAAACATTATCTTCATGCCCACAGATCCATTTTGTGCAACCAAGCAAAGTCGAGTAAAGACAAAACATGATATAAATATTTTTGGCTTATCGATACTATTTCCAAAAAAGAAATGCAGTCCCACCATATTTAACACTTTTCTTTACTATTTCATTTTTGATCAACTTAATAATAGGCTTTCCTATGCAGGTCAAAGCCAAAAATGAATATAAGCGAGGGATAGCATTTTCATTTAAAGATATGTTCGTTGATTGTATCTTCTTATTGGTTAGCACTTGAGTTAAATGATTCCTCATGTTGCACATTACTACAATGCTCATCTCCCTTATCCTTATTATCAGATACCACTTCCTAAATGTCGTACGCATAGTAAATTACCACTTCCTAAATGTTTGTAGCACCAATCCAAAAAATAGAACAATGTAGTAAATCTAAATCAAACCTAATCATTGTAATGAAAAAATATTAAACTAAACGAAAAAATATCTTAAACTTAATCAACAATTGCATGCCAACCAAACAAAAATTAATACAAAGATACACTAAGCGTAAATGTACGTTAGTGATGCAACATCTCATAGCTTATGCCACGGATATGATGGTTTCTGAAACCACACAAATATGTGAAGTGTAAAACGTACATTAATAATGTAATATCTCACAGCTTGATTGTATTTCCCAATGCCATAACAAATCTAAAATTTTGATTTACTTCGGAGTATGGTTATATATAGCTTTTTATTGCTAGATTTATTGATATTAGCACTTGATTTTATTAGTTTTCATTATTATGGGGTTTATTTGTGGAATAAACGATAAATGAATAGGATTTTTATGGTTAATTTCATTTGCTAAGTAAAATTTTCATATTCAAATGAAATTTAATTGTTTACTTCTCAAAGGTGATTCTTTAAATCTTCTATATATTTTCAAAATGTAAAATGTAAAAAATTATGCTTTTATCTTGAATATTAAATAATTACTGTAATATTTCACTTAGTGCTATGAATTTCTTTTATATATAATATAAGATTGATATGAATTTGTTCTTTTTTTTCCATATTTGATTGACCGCGTACCTATATCAATTTTACTCGGAGCTTTCTTCGTTTGAAAATAAAATAAAAATAAAAATCCTTTTATATTGTTGTTATTCAAATTTCTATGATCTAAAATTTTGGGTTTTCTCTACATAATCTGTTTTTTCTTTAGATGTTTAAACGAGCAGATAGGTAGAAGTAAGACATGAGTAATAGATCTTTTTTTTTAAATGTAACTTATTTCATTCACTTGAATAAAATGGTGGGATCCACAAATATTTATGTACATGTAACTTTAGTTACTTCATTAGGGTTGACGAGATATACCATGCATATTAGCCAACATAATCCAAACAACAGTAGATTTTCATTTTGTGCCAGTTCAAATTCATAGAACTTATGGAGCATATATGTATTTAGTTGAAACTAATGAAACATTTATACAATTTGTTCGGTTGTCCTAGTTAACAAAATAAGATATTTCTACTGTCATGCCTGAACTCCATCTGAAAGAAGCAGTTGAAGAAGAAGAAGAAAAATGAGCCCGGGGAAGAGCAAGTTGAAACCCTAAGTGCTAAGTCGTGGTGTTGGGTTTTGGATCGGCAGTTGTGCCGAATAAAAGATTTCCTTCTGTGATAGTTTGATTTGGAGTGGTAGCATGTGATTTGGGGAAGATGTGGAAGCTTCGTCGGTATTGTGAAGTTGAAGCAGCCGGTCAAGATTTTGGTGAAGAATGTCGACCAAAACATGACGCTCTAGAATTTTTCTTCAGTGATGTTGCCGAACTAAATTAAGTGCCAGTTGAGATTTGTCACTTGGTCATTGAGTGCCGGACCAGATGAAAATGTCGAACCAGATGGACGCCGAACCAAATTGACTGAACCAAAAGGATGCCAAACCAGAAGATGCTGCTACAAAGTTGTTGTGATGCCGAATGAAATATCTGGTTTGGTACTTGGGCATACAAGTCCAAACAGAAGTGGTGTCGGTCCAAATGCTGCGTGTCGAACCAAGTAGCGCCGGTCCAAATGGATGCCGAATCAAACCCCAGAGCTACTATATAGCAGTTTCCCCTCCTCATTTCTTCACAGTATAAATAGTGGAGCTTCTGGACAATAATTACAGCCATCCTAGAGAGCTGAAACTGTAGAATTTTGGCTATATTGTTAATTCTTCTTATGTATAGCCTCCAAAAGTGCATCAATCTTGCAACTCTAATCTTTCAGTGATTAATAAATTTTCTTCTCCCTAAGTGGACGTACAGTTGTCTCGCGGTAGAGGAACCACTATAAATACTGGTGTTATTTATTTTTCTACATTGTATTGATCTGTGACTGTCTGATCTAGTGTTTATTTCTATTTGTTTCATCTCACTACAATCACGATTCAGTTGTTTTCCGCTACGTTGGGTTTTTTATTCCCTTAGACTAACCATCTAAAGGGATTTTCCCCTAACAAATTCTCTAGTCTATTTTTTTATCATTTCATTATTGATAGAAATGGACTAGAATGTCAACACTGAACACTGCTAGTTCCTTCAGATTAATTCATGAATAGATGGCCAAAGATATTGTTAGAACCTCAATTGTTGGATTTTAATGACAACAACTATATAATTATGCCAAAGAATCTCTAAGCTAATTTGCAGGTATATGAGCATCAAAAAGAGATAAACAAATAAATTCAATACGAAGATACACAGTACAGAAAGGATGAAAATATGTATATGGAAATACAAGAAGAGATATACACGATAGAGACAAGACGAAGGTGAAAAACAAAGTATTATTAGTAATAGAGTGTCGTGTCTAGAGTTCAAAAATGTTAAAATCTTCTCCAAATGGTATACACACATATACATTCATATTTTAAATGACAAATCAAGTTTTTAAAAAATTGCATGGAGTGGGACTCGAACCCGCGTCACTAGTTCAAAAAGCAAGTGCTCTAACCATTTGAGCTATGGTAACTTTTTATTATAAGCTAAATTCAGACGTCTGAATAATGTCATTCAGACGTCTGAATGTGAAACAAAATTATGGTTCCATAATATTCAGACGTCTGAATAGAAATATTCAAACGACCGAATAAGGCCAGAAATAGTCTATTTCCTTGCTGTTTGCGTTTCAACTTAATTCAGAAGTCTGAATTATTTTATTCAGAAGTCTGAATATTCTTAACTGCCATTTTCTTGAAAAGTCACTTCTCTTCACCGAAGAGAAACGTTTTCAAAATCAATGGTTGCGCCTGTTCTTTTCAATATAACTTTTCATCTATAGTTGCAACTCTTTATACACTATAAATAGATTATAGTATTCAACAAACAATTAAGCGTATCTATTTTTAATATTCTTGAATTCTTATCTATTCTCCATTTTCAAACTGCACTCAAATTGCTTACATTCTCTGGTCGTTGATCACTGTATCTTCCACTATTCTCAAAGCACATCACCCTATATATCATAAAGGAGAAGATTATAGGAAGATTGTACTTAATTGACCTATCATTGCTATTTAAAAAGCATACTACAGTCGGATACTTTCGTTATTTGTAAAGAAGTTCTGTTCTGCTGCTCAGGCGTGTGAAGTCCTCTTCGGCTACTAAGGTGAAATCATGTTCTGCTGCTAAGGTCCTTATTCGCCTGCTCGAGGGTTGTATAGACCTGTTCCTCCGGGTTAAGTGAGGGTCATTGTTTTAGTTAAATTCCAGAATGAGTCTGGGACTGGACGTAGGACGAAACTCTGAACCAGTACAAAAATCTTTGGTGTTGTTTCCTATACTATTATTATTTTCCTCACTAGTTATTTTTATACTCATATTCGGCATCAGTAGATAACTTAGCTTATATCGCAATGCCACTTCATTTACATTGTTTACAACTGTTGGCCATTCCGATCCTATAACATAGCAATCACTTTTAATTGGTATCGGAGCATAGTTTCCTGTCAATTGGCATCAAAGCCTGGGATTCTAGAGATCGTGACAACATCCTAGAATAAATGGCTACAAAGAGATCTAGTCAAGGCAATAAGAAGAGGAAGAGCAATAAAGAAAATCAAAGGAGCAAACAAACAAATGCTTCATGACTAAACTCAGATCACAATCAGTATATTTAAATTCTTTATATAAAGATCTTCTGTTAGCACATAATGAATTATTAAAAAATTGTAAACTTTAAATAAAGTTAATACAATTGCTTTAGCTAAGTTAAAAGATTGTGAGCAAGAAATTTCCAATTAAAAAGAGAAAAATAAATTTTTGGTAAAACAAACTAAATGTTTTGAAAATACCGTAGAAGAACTTGTTTTACAAAAAGATTTCCTACAAGATGAAAATGAGCAGTTAGAAGATAAAAACAATGATCTTTTGGAGGAAATCAACATTTTACAAAATAAAAATGCTCTTTTGGAAAATTCTTTAAATAATTCTAATTCTTTAATTTTGTCTCTTGAAAAAGAGAATGAAGCTTTAATTAAAAAGAATTTAGAATTATCTAAAGAATGTGAGATTTTAAAAGTTAATACTAATATTTTTCAAAAAGAATTTTGTGATTCCAAAGAAAATTTTGAAAGATTAAATATAAAAATCATAAATTTTAATAAAGGTAAAGACATCTTATCTTCCTTAGTTACAAATTCAAAAGCTCACAATGATAAAAGCGGTTAAGGCTATAAATAAGCTAAAAGTAAAAATAGTACTAGATATGCATTCTTGTATACTAATTTTAGTGATAGTGCTACTACTGGTAATCAAGATAGTTTTAAACCAGTTGTAGTCATAATAGTACTTGTTTAGAAATGATAGAAATTATTCTTCAAGTACAAAGCTAATGACTAATAGTATTAAGATATGGGTTCCAGCTAATATGATTGATTATGATAAACAACTTTTATTAGCAACTATTATAAGAATGTGATTTGTAATGAAAATTATATTTATAAAGGTTCGACCACATCCAAATGGGTATGGTTTCCAAAGACCTAACCCTCCAGACCCTAACATAGTAAGTGTGTACCAAAAATGATTATTATTTATTGCAGGTACTTGGAGAAACAAAAGGAAAAGGATAAATTTTGGAATTTTAAAGAATGATCCATATGTTTAATAGAATTACGTGCTCACAATGAAATATAGACTTTAGCAAATATGGTAAAATCTATTTTATTTTTTCTCCATAATTAATATTGAGTTTATCCTACTATTCACAAGATATTTTAATATAATTTATTATATTCCCTCATTCTTTTTGATAATGACAAAGGGGAGAAATTCATATGCATATTAATAGAGGGAGATATTATACTTAGAGGGAGATGTTATACTTAGGGGGAGCTTTAAACATATTAATATTGTTTTATATATAGAATGAATATTTTTAAAAATTATATAGTTGTCATCATCAAAAAGGGGGAGAATGTTAGAACCTCAATTATTGGATTTTAATGACAACAACTATATAATTATGCCAAAGAATCTCTAAGCTAATTTGCAGGTACATGAGCATCAAAAAGAGATAAACAAATACATTCAATATGAAGATACACAGTATAAAAAAGGATGAAAGTATGTATATGGAGATCCAAAAAGAGATATACACGATAGAGACAAGACGAAGGTGACAAACAAAGTATTATTAGTCACAGAGTGTCGTGTCTATAGTTCAAAAATGTTAAAATCTTCTCCAAATGGTATACACACATATACATTCATATTTTAAATGAAAAATCAAGTTTTTTTTAAAATTACATGGAGCGAGACTCGAACCCGGGTCCCTAGTTCAGAAGGCAAGTGCTTTAACCATTTAAACTATGATAATTTTTGTTACAATCTAAATTCGGACGTCTGAATAATGTCATTCAGACGTCTGAATGCTGAAACAAAATTATGGTTCCATAACATTCAGATGTCTGAATGAAAATATTCAAACGGCTGAATAAGGCCAAAAATAGCCTATTTCCTTGTTGTTTGTGTTTCAACTTAGTTCAGAAGTCTGAATTATTTTATTCAGAAGTCAGAATATTCTTAACTGCTATTTTCTTGAAAAGTCAATTCCCTTCCTTGAAGGGAAACGTTTTCAAAATCAATGGTTGCACATATTCTTTTCAATATAACTTTTCATCTATAGTTGCAACTCTTTATACACTATAAATAGATTATAGAATTCAACGAACAATTAACCGAATCTATTTTTAATATTCGTGAATTCTTACCTATTCTCCAATTTCATACTGCACTCAAATTACTTACATTCTCTGATCGTTGATCACTGTATCTTCCACTATTCTCAAAGCACATCACACTATATATCATAAAGGAGAAGAATATAGAAAGATTGTACTTAATTGACCTATCAGTACTATTTAAACAGCATACTACAGTCGGATACTTTCGTTATTTGTAAAGAAGTCATGTTCTGCTGCTCAGGCATGTGAAATCCTCTTCGGCTGCTGAGGCAAAATCATGTTCTGCTGCTCAAGAGTTGTATAGACCTGTTCCTCCGGGTTAAGTGAGGGTTATTGTTTTAATGAAATTCCAGAAGGAGTCTGGGACTGGACGTAGGACAGAGCTCCGAACCAGTATAAAAATCTCTGGTGTCATTTACTATACTACTATTATTATTTTCCTCAATAGTTATTTTTATACTCACATTCGACATCAGTAGATAACTTAGTTTATATCGCATTGCCACTTCATTTACATTGTTTAGAACTGTTGGCCATTTGAATCCTATAGCATAGCATTCACTTTCAATTGGTTTCGGAGCATAACTTCTTGTCAGATATATGGAATCCCATTCAGTTCAGAAGGAAAAAATACATCAGAAATGGTCGTTTTGTTTTAGCAATAATATACAATGTGATAAGGCTGGTTAAGATTTTCCTCCTGCTAGTACATTAAGCTTTCATGTTTTGATGACATCTAAAAAAATAGAGTGACGTTGCCTTTAATCAAAAAATAATAATTTGACTTATGATTCCAGAAGCTAAAATTACAGATAATATTGGTCAAATCCATTTATCAAGATCAGTAAAAGAAAAAACATTTACTTTCAAACAAATCAAAAAATAAATCATATTCTCTTTCAACCATAAAAAATCAACATCAAATATATTATGCAAAATCAACCCGCGTGGCTAATATACCGAAATCCAGTATTAAACATACCATTACAGTACAGGGGAAACATCTATGATTCTAACCATTTTTCATTAACTTTTGAACTTTGAAAGAATGGGTTTTCACTGTATAAATTTAATCTAAGTACTTGTTTGTGACAAAGGAGATTCGTTATGTGAATACCCCACCCTAGCAAAGCCTGATTACTACCATAACCTTCCCATTTATCATATGTTTCTTCAGCACATACGATGTCATTTGACTTCTGTGATCTTCTAAAATTCCAGGATTATATATGGAAAAAAACATCAATTTACCGGGATCGCCAGTGCTTTTGCAAACCTAGATGATCAATGAATGGGTATTTTTAGTGTTGGACTAGTTCAATTATATGAAAATAATATGTATGTATGCCCAACATTATTTAAGGAGAAAACCTCACAAGTGCAGTAAGAAGGGCAGTCCCATGAGCTCCATTGAAAGAGATCTTAGAAATATATATATATATATATATATATATATATATATATATATTAGATAATAAGATCAACAAGCTGTTATATGAAATCAATAATTAATCAGAATTCAAAGAAAGACCTCTGTATTCAAAGAAAGCCTAACTTTTTATGTAGCTTCTATGATACTTTTCACCAGAAAAGTATATGCGGCACATAGGGACCCAGTTCTTCCTTGCCATAAGGGCTGCGAACTTCTTCCCACAACTCATGTAAGACCAAATGCGTCAAGACCAATTTCGGATTAATTGAAGTAACAAAACAATTATAGGTAAAATCTCATATTCAGAGCAATCTATCTCTCATTAAAATAAATCAGGAATCTATGCAAAAAGGGAAAATCTCCTATAGAGGCAATCTGTGCAAGCAAATTCAGTAGGAAATTAAAAAAGAATCGTGAGCAAAGGAAATCAAAATTAAAGCAAAGACTATGCCACAAATTCAAATAATATACACACAATCAAAAATCTATAAAAAAAGGTGAAAATCTCATATTCAGAGCAATCTATCTCTCCCTCGAATCAATCAGGAATCTATTAAAAAAGGGAAAATCTCCTATAGAGGCAATCTGTGCAAGCAAATTCAGTAGGAAATAAAATGCAAAAAATGCAGATACCACTACTAATTCAGTACATGCAGTAGATGAAAATATCTGTGATCATACTAGTGCTTCTAACATCAATGGTGTTTAACTAGTTCAGACACATTAACCCACTTGAATTGTTGACCAATTAGATTGCACACAAATTATCTCAAGTAAAATCAAATATTGTCGTAAGATACGCTCCTTGGGTTGATGGACTATAACAAGCTCAAATGGATTTAATAGAAATGGCAGAAATCATGCTTTGTCATTGATATGGTTGAATTAATCTCCTACAGTTCGCCAAAGAACAAACTTTAGAAGTCAAACTTGTGTGCATGATGGCTAAGGAAAACCATGTAATAGGGAAGAATTTTGCTTCTATGATTGTTACAATTAAATAACAAGTAATGCTTATATCAAAGCCAACATACGTGGTTGTACATAGACAAAATCTAAAGTACTGATATAAACAACTAGCCATATCAAATCGATGACAAGAGGCCTCTAAAAACGACAAGGAGATTTGTATTATTTTAGGGACAAATAAAACATGCAATTGCCTTTACCACAATTATCCTAACTCCTGCAATTATCTTTCAATCTCATCTTAATTTGTTCTTCCTTTGTAAAACTCAAAAATCTCATGCATCTTGTCAAGATTTATCATTACCGGTGTGGAATCCCAAGATTAATTCAAGTTCTCTTAATATTTTGCTGCATCTACACAAAAAAATTCCCGTTCGTTTTCTACATCCACACTTATTCCTTTATCTTGTCTACAAATTTAAAGATGAAGTTGCTCAATTTGTAGTATAAGCAACATGACTGATTACTGTAAGAATTATTTTCCTTTTTTTCCATTTAAATCATTCTAATATTTTTAATTTACTTCTAAATTACTGATTTATTTGGTTTTTTAGTTGATTCAAAAGACATCTGCTTAAAATATGACTTAGTTTAGCTACTGTTATTTTACTAATTAATTTTTCTTTTGCATGATTTAGGAATGGAAGATTTAGTTAAGCAATTCTTCCTACATAAGGTTCAAAATATTTGTTTATATAAAAAGCTTAATAATAACTATCAATTGAAAATTCAATTTAAACAACCATGAAAAATAATTTAATCAATAATGAAAAATCACTAGAGATATCAATGCTTGCTAGAAATATTAAAAAAAACCGTCACTTGAAGTATTTACTCAAGAAACTAAACTAACGACCTAACAATAACAACACATACAATATTCAATTTTTGAATTTATCCAAGCTATTATCTATCAGTTTACATCCTCTGAAAGTTAAGTAATGACTATATAGTGTTCATTATCTTGCATTGACTTAAAAAAAGGTAGATGTTATTAGTAATTCAGTAGATGGAGTACATGAAACAAACGGTGAACATTTTAAGTTTGGTCTCAACAACATTTTGTCGACAAATATATCTTATAATAACTAACGTTGAAATCAGCAAAGAAGAAATCTCAGCATCTTTCAACTCTGCATCTAATGTCCGATGAGTGAGTTTGTATAATCCTGACCACTTGAGCATTTCATCCACTGAGTCAAACACTGGCCTACTTGTGCCATCCTTATAATAAAGCATGAATCGATCCAACATTTTCTGACCAGCTTAAATATTTCATTTGATATTAATAACCTTTTAATGAACCTACAGCTAAAAATGTCGACCATACAAAAAAAACTTGAACAAATCTATCCATCCGAAACAAAGAAAAACCGTATCTCCAAATAATTCTCAAATCATTCAAAAATCCATATAATTTTCTTTATGAATACAAGCTTTCACCATCAGCAGGTTTCAACCCCTTCAAAATGAACTTACTCCCGTCCCAATTCCCAAATCACAGCTCTTCTCTCATCCTATATTAAATAAATAAAAGTAAAAAATAATCATTATTAGCATCGGTATGAATAAAATGGAAGAACTAACAGATCTAATTAGTTCCTGGTGGGGAACAACAGGCTATCAATCCTACTCAAATACGTCATTTCTCCTTAAACGCGGAAGGCGATGGACTAGAGTCACACGACTGAGCTGGTCAAGGCGATCCATGGAAAATTCAAGGCCAACGGCAGAGGTGGAGCAATTGATGTCGATGGTTGCATTGGAATGACATTTGAATTGGTCAACCTTCGATAAGAGAAAGTTCAGTGTCGAAGGATCCATTCAGCAATGTTGAGGTATCAGAGCTTCAATAGGTTGGATAAGAGAAGAAAAAGGTGAAAAGAGAGCAAAGTTTAAAATGAAGATGAGAACTTGTAATTTAGGGTTTAGGAAGTAAATGACGAAAAGAAGGATTTGGGGCGGGATAGGAATAGGAGCGATGGAGAGTAAAATTTGTACCGCCAAATTTTCATGCTGATTAGTAATAGATCAATAGCATGAATGGGAGTTATATTTCTAAATGGCTATTGAATATCTAACGATAGCAAGTCATCTTTCAATGCTATTATCTTTTGCAATTAATAGACCATTTTCTTGTAGTGATGAAACCTACAGAAATGAGGGAGCTAAGTCTGCAGTTGGTGGATTTGTAAAGTAATAATTTTATTAGACCTAGTGGTTCACCTTGAGGAGCAGCCGCATTGTTTGCCAAGAAGCTGGACGGATTATTAAGGTTATGTATCCATTATCGTAAGTTGAATGAGAAGATGATAAAGAATTGATATCCTTAGAATTGACAATTTGTTCGATCAGTTGAATGGAGCCAAGACATTTTCTCAGTTGGATTTAGCATCAAGTTTCCATCAGCTTAGAGTAGTAGAGGATGGTATACCTTTGACAACATTTAGAACCAGACATGGATCGTACGAATGGTTAGTGATGTCATTCGAACTAACTAATGCGTCGGCATTCTTTGTGGATTTGTTGAACCGAATTTTTCGAGAGCACTTGATAGATTTGTGTTGGTTTTCATAGATGATATTTTGGTATATTCTAAGGATGAAAGGGAGCATGAAGTTCATCTTAGAGTGGTGCTTGAGACATCGAGGGAACATCGGTTGAATGCGAAGTTTTTGAAATGTCATTTTTTGAAGAAAGAGGTTAAGTTTCTTGGTCACATGGTTTCAAAGAAGAGGTTTTCAGTCGATCTAGATAAGATCGAAGCTATTAATAATTGGATGAGACCAGAGATAGTGACCGAAATAAAGAGTTTTCTTGGATTGGCTGGATATTATCGAAGTTCATAAAGGATTTTTCGAGGATGGCAGAACCGATGACCAAGCTAATGCGAAAGGATGTGAAGTTTGTGTGGGTCGATAAGTGTGAGGAAGCGTTCCAGAGCTTAAAACACTTGTTGACCCATGTACCTGTATTAGTTGTTCCAGAAGGGAATTAGAACTTGGTAGTTTATACAAACGCGCGTGGAACTGGATTAGGAGCAGTGTTAATGCAAAGAGGTAGAGTGATTGCCTATGTTTTATGACAACTTAGACTGCATGAAGTTATATATCCAACACATGATTTGAAGTTGGCAGCGGTGATTTTCTCATTGAAGGTGTGGAGACATTACCTTTTGGGAGAGAGATTTGAGTTATATACGAACCATAAGTCGTTGAAGTACTTGTTCTCTCAGAAGGAATTGAACATGAGACAGAAGATGTGGTTAGAGTTTTTAGCCGCTTATGATTTCAGAATTGAATACACACTAGGGAAAGGTAATAAGGTGGCAGATGCACTTAGCAGAAAGCATCAGAATGCAGTGTTGGCAATAATAGCAGAGTGAAAAGATTTGGAAACGTTGTCGACTCGCAGAGTGCGGTGGAGATCTGAAATTGGGTCTAGTGAAGTATCTGCTGTGTTATCTTGTTTAGAGTTTGACTAGTTATGATTGAAAATATTGCTTCTAAAAAAATGGAGGATACAGTATTGGTTGAAAAGATCAGAAAGTTAAGGGAATGAATGGAGAGAGATGACTTAAAGAATTTTTGTCTTGACCATAATGGGTGGTTGAGAAAGAAAGGAAAGTTGCATGTTCCGAATATGGAAGACATCGGGAAGGAAGTTTTGGAGGAAAGTCATCGTTCGAAGTTCACTATACATCCAAGAGGAACTAAGATGTATCAAGATATGAAGAGAAGTTTCTTCTAAGAAGGTATGAAGAGGGATGTAGGCTTATGGGTGAAGTAGTGTTTGAATGGTCAACATGTAAAAGCCGAACATCAAAATCCAAGTGGGTTGCTCAGCCATTAGGTATTCCGATATGGAAGTGGGGTTCTATTTCTATGAATTTCATAGATGGGTTGTTAAGGTCAAACAGAGGAAATGGGAGTATATGGGTCACAGTGGACAGATTGACCAAGAGTTCCCATTTCATTCCAGTTATGTCAACTAGGACGACACCTGTTTTAACTAAGTTATTTATGAAGAATGTAGTTAGACTTCATGGAATTCCTAGTAATATGTAAGCGATAGAGATTCCTTGTTCACTAGTGAGTTCTGAAAGAGTTTAATGGAGATTTTAGGAACCAAGCTCAAGATGAATACCGCTTATGACGGGAAAATGGAAAGAGTTAATAAAGTCTTGGAGGATTTGTTACGAGCTTATGTGTTGGATTTTGAAGGATCATGGGAAGACCATCCATAATTAGTCGAGTTTTCGTATAACAACAGTTATCAGACTATTATAGGGATAACATCGTTTGAAGCTTTATATGGAAGGCTGTGCAAATTACCAGTTTGTTGGTTAGAGACCGATGATAGGTTGGTTCTTGGTCCAGATTTGGTTAGAAAAGATGTAGAAAAGATTGAGTTGATTCGAGCTAGAATGAAGAAAGCTCAGCCTAGGCAAAAAAGTTATGCAGACAAAAGACGGAAAGACTTAGAGTTCTCTTTTGGAAATTATGTTTTTATTAAGGTATCACCGATGAAGGGTGTGATTAGATTCGAGAAATCAGGGAAGTTGGCACCCGAGATTTGTAGGATCATTTCCTATTTTAGAGAGGATCGAGAAACTCATATATAGAATAGAGTTACCGAATAGTTTGGCAGGAGTCCATGATGTTTTCATGTTTCTCATATAAGGAAGTGTGTTAGAAATCCAAAATCTACTATAGCACCGTTTTGTTAGATGACTTACTATTAGAATCAGACTTGACTATAGTTAGAAATCCAGTTCGGATAGTTGCGAGAGATGAGAAGAGGCCAAGAAATAAGACAGTTAGATTAGTGAAAGTCCAGTGAAGCGATGATGAGAGAGACTGTACTTGGGAGACTGAGAGTAGGATTAGAGACGCTTATCTTGATTTGTTAGATGGTGTGTTTTACCTTTTTGATTGATTTGTTGTGCACCTTACCGTAATTTCGGGGACGAAATTTTTTAAGGAGGGGAGATTGTAACACTCCATATTTTTAGTAACATTATTAGGAATATTTAATTAGGTAAATTAAATGAAATAATGAAAAATAATCAGGGGATTGAGATTTGTGATTAATAAGAGGTAGTCGTGTCATGTTAATGAATAAATTAGAATTAGCTAACATGAATTAAGATAGCAAGGGTAATAGGCAAGGACAAAGCTGGAAAAAGAACATTCTTATACCCTACCCTTAGGAATATACATTCATTACTAAATCAAAATCAAAGTATAGAAGGCCGCCACCATTAAGCAAGAGGAAGATAAAGAAAGAGCTAAAGGAAGAAGATTAATCAACTTAATCCATTCAAATCTCAAACTCCATAATCTCAAAGCTAAGGTGAATAATGACTACATCTCATTTTTCTAATTTTTTTTTCGGTTTTAAGATGAATCCGAAGTATTTTGCATGATTATGTCATGTTTTTGAATGGTAAAATGTTTATATACGCTTGTTGATGATTTATGCTTATTCATATAAGATTTTATGATATGTTTTAATGTGAAAACCCCATTTAATGACATCCAAATGCCTTGCGATTTTAGATTTAGATTAGAAAAGATAATTTGGAGATGAGTTTCAATTTCCATAATTTTTTGAATTAATGTGAATTTTATATTAATTTTTTAGTGAGCAAAATGATTATTTGGGTTTAAATTTATTTATGGTTAAATAATATAAGTTTTGGGTCTGAAATTGATATATGTTAGAAAACATATTAAAAATGATTTTATGAAATTTTAATAAAATTTTCCTAAGTGTTTTAATAGATATATAAAATAATTTGAGGTATAAGACTTAAAAGTTTTATATATTTATGAAAGAAGAAGGAGTATTTTGTAAATAAATTAAATTATTTATTTTTGAAATATTGGTAGCACGTTTAGAAAAGAAAATTTGCAACCAATAATGTTTTGACAAGTAAGGCAGATTAGTTAAAAAGAATTGCTTTTTAAAATTAAAATTAGTTTTTACATGCTTTTAGCTAGTTATATTTTAACAGGCACAGAGGTTCCGACCAAGTACTGCCACCTCCATTGTCATCGAAACTAATGCACATAACATCAATAACTTGGTACAGAGTGAATTGGACTAAAAGGAAGGCATTGGTTCGAGACCACAGGTTCCGATGGGGTCGAAGCATGACTTTGTTTTAAATTGAAAATGCGCATGCTTTGCTTTCGAAGAATATGCTTTCAACTTGGTTGGTTTCGGCTGAGTCAAATATTTTAAAGGATCAGTTTTGAATGGGTTGCGCCTTTTGTTTTAAGTAATAGCTTCCAAAAGGGTCAAAACCCCTAGTTGCCGCTTTTTTACCTCTCGAAGTCAATGGTTTCGGAAGGTATACTTTGTTTTAAAACTTAGATGTTTCTCTAATGCTTTCGGAAGATTGGTTTCGACGCCATCACTTTTTTGCTTAGAAAATACTTTCAAAAGGAGTGTTTCCCACTTAAATGTTTTATGATCCTTTTGCTTTGTTGAAGATAGAACCCAAATGGTTTCGAAAGAGATGGTTTTAATGGTTTAAAATGGTGTTTCCATAGGTTTTAAATTGAATCCAAATGCTTTCGAAAGGTTTGAAGTTTATAAAGGTGTTTATGCTTTCGAAAGGTTTTAAATGAAGGTTTTGAAGGGGTGGTTCCCCGATGGTTTTGAAAGGTTTGAAAGAAAAGGTTTTTCCGATGTTTCGAAAGGCAATGTCTAAAGGTTTTAAAGAAGGATGTCTATGGTTTTATAGCTTTGAAGAAAAGGTTTTTCAATGGTTTCAAAAGGTTTATTTGAATGGTTTCGAACGGAAAATTTTGGCCTTTCGGCCTAGGTGAAAGAAAGGAGTTTACTTGGTTTCAAAAGGGGGTACATTCAATGGATTCGAAAGTGGTACTTTCAAAGGTTTAAATATTTTCATCAACAAAGATTTGAGTAAAGTAGATATGACATGACAATGTGATTTTGAGTAAAACAAAGAGTATATATTTTCCTTGTTTAAGTTTGTTTTAAAGATTTTAAATCAATTTGAGATGAAAAGGTTTTCATGGAAAACTTTGGAAATATTACCCTAAATAAAATGACTCAGATATCAGAATACCAGATGAGACTGGTATAGGGTCGTACCCTATACATTAGCTATTAGCACCTAGCTAATTTAGTCCAGAATTTTAGTGTGTATGGCTTTGTCACAGGTAAAACTAAGATTATGATTACATCGAGAAAGGAATATATGCTTGCATACAGATAGGTTATTGGTGAGCCCGCAAAACCATCGGGATCTGGTGACCTAATGAGAAGATAAGTTAGAAACAGACCGTCCAGAAAAGGAGTATCTAACAGATAAGTTAGGGACAAACCGTCTAGAAGAGGAGAATCTAACAGGTGTTAGACTATTATGTTTATATTGTTTAGTAGACCCGAGCCAACCAAAGATTAGTATTTAGCCAAACAAAACTACATTGTTTGGACAGACAGTCCATTTATTGCTTGACATGTAAGTTTACATGATATTGCTTTACAGTTTTTAACCAGTTTTGGTTGCAGGGTTATGATTTGCAAAATATATGTTTTAAAAGGATATTAGAGAGAGGGAACCCATTCCGCTAAGCGTCGTGGTCTCACTTAATATCAAATAGCCGAGATGTATAGTATTATTCACACCAGACTTTATGTCTGACTCGAAGTTTATGTTTTTCCCCCTTAAACTCTCAAGTACTCAAAATTGATTTGAGTAAGTTGAGGTTTATAGATTTTTAGTAGGTCCACAAATAAAGCTTTCGAAGACGAGTAGGTGGTTGGCGGATAACTATTTAGGAGTTGCTGTTTTATTTTATTCGATTCTGCTGTGTGTTATTTAAGACAATTTTATCTATATAGTACTCTAGTCATCCAATAGGGCATACTCATATGTCGCTCTTGGCGTACTTTGTAATAATTATATTTGATCTTTACCTGGAAAACGATTAGGGATTATGTAATGGAATATGTAACATGTTTTATGAAATGCAATCAGAAAAATTATTTTTTGTGAAATCTGTGATTTTGTTTCATATTCATGTGCTTCTGATATTATCGATACCATTAACATTAACGTATTTGGCCACGAAAGCTAATATTATGAATGAGTGCAATATCTGTAGCGCTTAGCTTCAGACTTCCAGATAGAGGATGTTACAAAACATTTTAGATGCGTGAACTCCAAATGAACAAGTCTTAATCCAACATTTAATCGTAACTCTATATATTGGTTCATTTTTCAAATATTTTAACTTCTTTACATTAACCAAAGAATACGATATCAAATTCAATGGATATTCCATAGTACCATTTGGAAAGCATTGTCCAACACCTTAAAGAATACGATTTGGAAGTTCCCTTCTCAAAACACGGTTAACATTACTAAGAGAACTATGAACAACCTCATGATCATTAGCACAAATACTTTCTTTAGTAATAGAACTTTAACAATAGCACAAACACTACTGCTACAAGCAATTTGATAACATACTCTTCAAATCAACTGAAACAACTAAATATTCTTTATTTTGATGATCCCGTAATAACAAATACCCTTTAAATCCAAACCAGGTTCGATATTTTCTTCCAAAAAGATCATAACTCATTTCAAATGAATCTGGAACCAACCGATGAAATTTCACGTAGATCTCATGATGTGTTCCATCAATAATATCGTATAAACACAAACCCTTGGTAAAATTATTATCACCGTAGACAAACGATACCAGTAACTAACAAACATACGATGCTATAACAAACATAAAGTTGGTATTATAAAATATATATTGAAATAACAACATTTTTTTATCATACATGAGTAAATACACACCTAAATCCATATAGACAATACAAATTTGTGTAATAATTTGAAATAATAAAATCAAATCGCTTAAAACATTCTACAATAGAATAAAATACATTGTTATCTATATCCTCTAATACATGACACAGCCGTTTCTTATTAACCATCCTTGCATTCTTAATAGTGCAAAAGACATATTCAAAGATAATAAACAACAAAACCTTATCAATAATCAACAATACCATAAAAATCATGACTAAAATAACAAAACCAAAACATTACTAACTAATAAAAATGTAACAGCAAACAAACTAAAATACAAAATCAAAATCATAAATAAATTACAATTACCTTTTAGCTCCAGAATGAGCCGTTGAATCAAAACCTAAATTCTGATCCATATCTAATGAATTCCTAAAAAACGAAATTTAAAATACCGAAATCAAATTTATAGACAAATTTGAATTCGACAATATAGGAACATGAAGTATTCAGACCTGACCGAAGCATCGGAAATCAAAGCTAAATTCGCCATGCATCACATAACTAAATCAAAGAAATATATATATATGTATGTGTGTATATATATACACACACACATACATACGTACGTACGTATGTATACGTATAGTATGTATATATGCATCACATAGCTGTACGACGTTAGCAGAGAAGGAGCCATGTTGTATTATTAAAATACTAAAGATGATTTTTCAAAGGAAGCATAAAAATAAGGGTACAAATATAATTTCCCAAAAAAATAATAGGTTAACATGGGAAGAAAAAATGTTAAAAGTGGAGCATTACTTCCATGCTATTCTATTGTGTATTAAAGTTTTCTAAATCGTGACATGATAGTACGGATGTTTATGCAAACTAAGAAATAAAACATGATTTTTTTAGGGGCATTTCACTAGAAGGACAAACTTTGCCGTGCAATTACTTTCTAGGACACACATCCATGGAAATTAATTTCAAGGCCAAAGTCAGCAGAGTAATTACTTTTAAGGACAAAGTCAGCAGGCCAATTACTTTTAAGGATATAATTTCATAGGATTTTAGGCATTACAAACTAATTATTTTGCATTTTGTCCTTAAAAGTATTTATTATAGTTATGTCTTAGAAACTAATTGCACTTGCTAAATAGACCCTCGTGGTTAATTTCTACATTTTTTTTTGTACTTTAATACGTTATTTGATATTCAATATTCAATTGGTTAATTCAATTAACTCGAATTTTAATTTTTAAAACCGAAAACCATATAGGCAATCTGACAAATTTTTATTTTTCAACCAAATTTGAGCCGATGGTTTTTAAAGCCGACTTATTTACAAGTTTCGATTCAGTAACTGTTTAATTTGAATTAAACCCATCTTTCCTCAACCCTAAAAATAAAGTAAACATGTTTGCGTTTGCACAAGTAGCATGGAAAGGTGTCCATAACAAGGTTGTTATGGTAATAATAACCGTTACCGATACGAGAAAAACGTTAACGTACTGATGCTATTGGTAAGTCAAAAATGGCTACCAATACTACCGTTACCATTGATAAAATAAACGTTGGTATACAAATAAACCATTGATTGATAATGGTAAATTTACATATGCATACACGGTAAGATTTTAGTGCATTAAAATTTTGAGATGATAATTCTTTTTTTTTTGGTTTATGGTTCTAGCTCCACTAACATTTATGTCAACATTTTGACTTATTCTAGTTGACATGAAAATGTTACCCAGTTCATCACAAATAATTTACAACAACATACATAATAAGTTTGCTAACTTAGACTTTGGACCTAATAAAACTAACATCATAAATAACAGTACAAATATCATCTTAGAGATTGATATACCTTTAAAAGTGACATTTGTCGGGATTAATTTAAATAGCGAAAAAATGATTGATAAATTTATTGTTACCGCTGCGACGTTTCTTTATCGCTATAATATTTACAGCTACCACATCCAAATCAATAATGTTTATAACTGCTTGGTATTGGTACCATTACAGCCCAGTCCATAATATGTCTGAAAAAAATGGCAAATGGATAAATTTTCCTTAATTTAGAAACTCCGGTTTGCGTGGATAACAGTACAGCTCCAATGGCTCTCTTTCTGCTTCGGCTCTTCCCGAAACCTGTAACTTGTCCAAAATTCATAAACTGCAAAGAATCTCCGAGCTCAAAAAATCAAATCAAAACCTTAACTTATCGATCATTCAAATCGCTACCTTTCTCAACCGACAACCGATTAGGACCCTCAACGGAAGCGAAATCTGAGACCATTGCTGCCATTGTGACGTCACTTAATGGAGGTCCAGCAGCAGTTGGAATAGTGAGAATTTCAGGCGCGGAAGCTGTGGAAATTGCCGGAAAAGTGTTCCAGCCTAAGAGCAGAAGGAAAAAGGCTGGGACTTGGAGTCCTAAAAGTCATTTTGTTGAGTATGGGGTGGTTTTGGATCAATCTGGGAGTTTGATTGACGAGGTTTGTTACTACAAAAAAAAGCGGTTAACTTGCACGATAAAACACTGGCTCTTTTGTTTGCATGATTGAACACCTGAGGCTGCCTTTGTTCAAAATGCTGAATTCTGATTGCTGAATGATGAATTTCGAATGTATTACGAATGTTGGATGCTGAATTTAAATAATCACTTGTTTGTTTGCATTTTAAGTATTTGATTAGAATTAAGAAATACCTTTAATGTTGTAATAACTTTGGTGTCATCATTTTTCAATGCCGGTCGGAACTACATAGTATCACTTAAAAATAAGATCTAACTAATAAACCTCCTTTGCTAATTCAAACTTCCCCTACAAATATTGCCAAATCTTAATATTATTTAAAAACAAGTTCTAACGAACAAACTTCCTTTACAGTTTCGTTCTTTATTAGTTAATGGTAGAAATACAAATTCAAACTATTTTTTTTTGTAGAAAAACAATTCATGCTTGATGCACACGACGTAACGCTCGTATTTCTTTTGATATTAGTATCCCTTTATATTAACTGGTCTTTTATTTAGGTCTATCCACGGGCCGGGTTTAGTCCGGCTATCTTGAAACCGTGACCCGAGCCTGATTACAACAATCAAAATTCAAGTCTGGCCTAAACCTATTAGATATTTCAAGTCCAATACCCCAACTTGGTCCATCGGGCTTTTCAAACCCGCCGGGTGATACCCGTATACCTAACTCATAATATTTATGCTAAAACCATACTTCAAACTCACATTTTTTTGTAAAATTGTACAAAATAAATGTTTTCGTATAAATTGGATAGTGATGTTGCAAGTTCTAAATAAAAGTAAGCAAAATTATCTATATGCAAACAAACAAAATGGTAAATAAAAAACACAGACTCATGTTTTGATATTACTGAAAACTAATAACCGGGACCAGTCTGAACTGAGCTGGTTGCTCCACCCTAATAGTAACCGGGTCGGATCTCGATTGGGTCTAGGTAATTAGAGCAAAACCCGAACCTGCATTAACAAGGTGGGTTCGGGCTGAATTCTGTCGGAACATGTACCATTGACAACAACCTACTTTTAGTCATGAAAGAAGGAATTTACATTTGGAAAATTTAAAATTTTGACTTACAAAAAGTTTGAATTAAGAGAAATTTGAATACTAGAAAAAGTTAGTAAATGTTTGTTTTAGAAGTGTAAGTTTTCAGAATTGTTAATTACGTAATTTTCTAATATTCAAATCATAATTTTCAAATGTAATGGATTTCTTAGTAGTGTTTGGCAACGAGTTTTGTATTTTCAATACTTATGTGAAACGACATGAGAGATGATGAGTTGGATAATCATAGTCATTCCAAAAGGGGAGAAAAGGAAGGGAGAAGAAGGTTTTGGATATTTCTTAAAAGATGAAAAACAAAAAAAGCCGTTTTAAATTTTATATGCTAAAATCATTTCATAAATCGACGTTTTCCATGCATTTTAAAATACACGTTAAAAACACAAAACTCATTTTCAAACCAAGCACCATCTTAACTTTTTTTTTTGTGGAACTTTCAATTTAAAATTAGTTTTCCAAATTATTAATTCTAGAAATTCGAATTTCCCAATTTGAAATTTTTAGAAGTGTGCATTCTAAAATTATGTTGTATTCTGGATTTGGATATTTGAAATGCTAATATTAAAAATTTGATAAATTTTAATAAATAAATAAATGATATAATGAGATTAAAAGAAATTAGTTTAAAGAAAAAACCTAAGACTGATTTTAGTCTAAATGACACACGTTTTAAAATTTAGTCTGAAGAAAACTGAATACTATATTGATATAGCATTAGATAAAATAAAATGTTATATCAAACTAGTATCAGATGGACGAAATGCTAAATTAAGCTAGTATCGGATGAACTACACTAGATGAACTGAAATAACATTCATTTTCACGGTTAAAGAAATGCCAAATTAATATATCATTGCACATATATAATGCTAAGTTCATATATCATTCGTTTTCATAATTCGTATACCATCTGTTTTATATAATGCTATATTAATATAGCATTCATTGTCTTTCAGGCTAAATTTTAAATCTTGTGTCTTTCATTCAAAAAATGTGGTTGAAGTTCTTCTTTCTTTCTATTTTCCTGACTGGAATAAATTGCCACCAAACTTTCAGAATTAAGAATAAGTAAGAAAAAATGTTGAATACTTCTTATTTGAATAAGTGGTTTTACTCAGAATATTGATTAAATACGAAAAAAAATACACGGATTAGTAATCAGTTCTTTTATCGAGCACCACTTTTTTTTTTTTTTTTTTAAAAACCTCCGAATATGAAAGGTGAATGCTAGATGCTGAGCGATGAATGCTTAATAGATGAAACATTGTTTTATTGCTTGCTGATTATATACCTACTTTATTAAAACAAATTCGTATTTTGATAAAATTGCCTCTCATTCATTAGCTGAACTATTTTAATACTTACGTAACCATATTCAAATTGTTGACAGTGTGGCTTGTACGTTGAATAGTGTATCTAAATAGCTATTTTCCCAGTAATATAAACAGTATGATAAATAGTCTGCAACTACATAGTAAAATCAAATAACTAAATTTCTATATATATAACTTTTTATACCAGCTCCATGGTCATGTGCTATATTACTAAGGTGGAACAATGATATTGATTCATACATTTCATTCATGTTTTTGTTATAATTCCAAAACAACTGTCTGTGGTTTTCCATTCTAAAGATTATTCTTTGCTGACTGTTCAATTCCATGCTCAAACTTCATGCTTTTATGTATAATGAATTTACATCAATCCCAAATGCAATAAACTTAAAAATTACACATAAAATCCATCTGTTGATGTTTCATATACAAAAATCATGGCTAAAATGCCAATAGTACTGAAGTAATCACCGTCTAACCAAATTCAAACTAATATAGCAACAGTGCTTATTTGCCATTCAACATAAATATCTAGCACATGCGAAATATTAAAGCTAACGCATAATTGAAGAATGTATTAATAAAAAAATATAATTTCTGTTAACATGCATAATATTAACTATTAACAAATTTGGAGAACGGAGGATCGTGATGCTAGTTCGCTATCAACAGGAATAGAGGATGCAAGTTTGTTGAGAAATTTTTACCTAGAAAGTATCGGAAGTATCAGTGGAGAATTCAAGTTTGTTGCGAATGTGGAGAAGGATCGCAAATACATATATTACTAAAACTGTTAATACTTTGTATAGACAAAAGCCCATAAGGTTAAATCAGTAAAATATCATTATTTTCTCTTTTAACTTAGGGAATTGTTATCCCCACTCCAAATATATACACTAGTGCTCTAATTTTACATTTCACGATATTGTAAAAGTGGGATGTTAGAGTATTATTTAGGCATATAACTATTCCTTTTATATATTATTAGTAATTTAATAGTTTAAATGAGGATATGTAATGTGCCAATTTTGCACATTAAGATCTTCTTTCTGCATCTGTTTATTATTTATACTAAAGATTTCTACTATCACATTTCTAATAACACATGGACACCAATGTTATTTTAGTAACGTTGGATGATGAGCCATTGTCTATTTCTCAACCATCTTGGTGCAATGGCACCAAATTTTAGGTTTTAGCAGTCCCTATGTTGGGTCCAAGATCGTACACACGAGAAGATGTGATTGAGTTGCAGTGTCATGGAAATGATGTGTGCCTTAGACGTGTCTTAAGAGCATGCTTAGAGGCTGGTGCTAGACTTGCTGAACCTGGTCAGTTTTATCCTTTTATTTTGACCACTTGTCTGTTTACTTAAGGTTAGCATGTGATCAAAAGTGGAGGGAATTTAAGAATGTGTCTTGTACGATAGTTACTGCATTATCATGTATAGGAAAAGTTTAGCAGTAGGTGATAATTGAATTTGATTCACTACATGTACTTGAAGACACACTTCTGGACAAGCAAGTCTTCTGTGGGAAACAAAATCGAGACTGCATCGCGGTTGAAATCATTAATGTAACCATCAGTAACCAGTAACATTTGGTTTATTTGGGAATTTTCATCATTTGCTTGTTTATTATCAGATTTTATTTATATATATTCATTTATTTTCTTGTTAACTTTTGCATCTCAACTAGTGAAAGTTAGATCATAAATTAAACATAGTTAGATCAGCTGTTACATTCCCTTTTAAACACATGCTTCAATAATACCTCTGTCTTGTTCCAAGTGTATTACTTTATATGCATCCTCTAATGAAGTATATAAATCTCTTTCAGGCGAGTTCACTCTTCGAGCTTTCTTAAATGGGCGATTGGACCTATCACAAGCTGAAAACATTGGAAGACTTATATCCGCTAAATCCATGGCTGCTGCTGACTCAGCATTAGCTGGAATTCAGGCATGAAATTTTGCATGTTGCTATATTTCCTTAACTCCCACCTTCTTAGTAACGTATTTAATGTCAGAGTTTGTGATAATGGATGTAACAGGGTGGTTTTTCTTCCTTGGTAAAGTCACTAAGAACGCAGTGTATAGATTTACTTGCAGAAATTGAAGCCCGGTTAGATTTTGATGATGAATTACCGCCACTAGACATCAATATGTTGGTTGATATGATAATTGGCATGTCCAACGAAGTTCAACATGCATTGGATACGGCTAACTATGATAAACTTCTTCAATCTGGTCTACAGGTATTCACACCAGGCATGCATTGTAATTTTAGGATTGCTTTTGTAGACGAACTTTATTGTAGTTTCAAGATTGCTTTTGTAGGTAAACTTTTATTTACTGTGACATTGTAGTCAGGAATTGCCCATCGTCCTTTTTACGTTATCCTGTACATAATATGAAAACATAAAATCACAATTTTAACATGAACTGGCTTTTCAGTGATATTGAATTTATGCAGATAGCCATAATCGGTAGGCCAAATGTAGGGAAGTCAAGCCTTCTCAATGCATGGTGCAAAGTATGCCCCTAACTATCTTCATTATTGGCTGTTACAGTTAAATTTATGTCTTATACTATATATAATTAATACAAAAATGGTTCTTAAAGAATGCCATCATATATAAAATTGTGCATTTGACTAGTATGCAGAGTGATAAAGCTATAGTTACTGAAATTGCTGGTACCACCCGAGATGTTGTAGAAGCGAATGTGACTATTGAGGGCATACCAGTAACTCTCTTGGATACAGCTGGCATTAGAGAAACTGATGACATAGTTGAGAGGATTGGTAAGTTTCAAAATAGTGTAAACTAGTAACTTGCACTTGAATTGCATGTCAATCCATAACTTTTGTCTACATTTGTTTACATATATAATATAGTTGTAATTGAGAATATGTGTGTTTTACTGTATTGTAAAATTCTGCATTTTAGTTGTAACAGAATGTCATATGCTATCTTCTAAGTGAATATGAATATTCTTGGAGTGGGCACATATTTTTGATGTAAATGCTAATTTTCAAAATACCTTCAAATGACCATGGCAAATTAATGGACTTGAATTTATTACTTTATCCTAATAAATTCAGCAAACATAAAAATCATAACAAAACAAATCTTTTTTCAAACTTTTAGTTTATTGAAAGAAATATGGTAACTTCATAATTAGATAAATCCACATTTTTATCTTTTCCAAACTAACAATGCACATGCTACATGCTCATACCCATTTTTAACAATTTGACCAATTTACCATTTTTGAAACTTTAAAAATCTATTTAGTTAGTTTATTTTATATTTTATAAAACTATTACTACTCATAGAAAAAATAAAATTTATATTGTGAACATGAATATTCTTGGAATGGAAATCTTCATGTATAATTGTGATACGTTTGGTGTCAGTTTTTTGATGTAAATGTTAATTTTCATAAATACCCTCTAAATAACCATATCAAATTAGTAAATTTGAATTTGTTACTTTATCCTGATAAATACAACAAACATAAAAACATGACAAACAAATTTGTTTTTAAACTTTTGATTCATAGAAAGAAATCTAGTTTTCATAGTTAGATATATCCAAACACTTATCACCTAACAGTATGACATGCTTATAGCGTCATATCCATTTTTAACGATTCAACCAATTTACAATTTGTGAAACATTAAAAATCAATGTATTTTATATTTTATAAAAGTTGTAACCATTTCTACAAAAAAACAAGTCAATTTTAGAAATGTTTTATTTTCTTAGATATATTACACTCTTTTTAAAAAGCGCCTTTTTGATAAAAATCATGGTGTTAAAATTATTATTATTATTTAAGTCCAAATTCTATTATTATTTATTGTAATTTAATTTGTAACTGATGTATCTATTTTTTTTGCACGAACATGCATCGTACGTGCTGAAATACCAGTATATTTAGTTACAGTATCCTTATAATATTTCCATGTGAACATAAAGTAGCGGGAATGCTATCAGCTTGCTATTAGGATAATGTTTTACTAATTTTGAAAACTAGTTACCTCTACTAATGTTGTAAGGAATTTATGCAACAAAGACACAAAAAGGAAATAATAATAATAATAAAGGCTATAGAAAATATTATTATTTTTACTATAATTTAATTACGAAATATTTTTCTAGACTGATACCTTTTTTTCTAAAGGAGTTGATTTTTTCTATATTTCTAAACAAACATAAAGAATGGTATTTATAAATATCTTTATTTTTCTTCTTTTCAGAAAGCAGGTAGGTATAATCAATTTTTTTCACCAACAATTTTTTTGGTTTCTACTATGATAAATTTTTTTTTGAAGCTATATGATTAAATCAAGTATGAATTTACAATCTCATTGAGTTATAATGTTAGTCTTTTAAGTTCCTTTAACTTAATAACTAGAAATTTTGATTATAAATGATTTATCATTTTTGAATTTGTAAATTTATTTAAATAACCAGAATCAATGTTAATGTCTTTGTGTTCTATTTTGCATTTTAACATTTCTTTTGGCTGTTTAGATCTTGATGTATTTTTTAATTTTGCTAAATTTTTTATTTTTACATTTAAGAGTAGGCCATGAATTTTCAAATTTTGTTACAATATTTGAAGTTTACCTTTTGTTTTTGTTTCTTAATTTCACTTTGAATCATTTTAAATAGATTTGAATGAATTTATTCAAACTGGGACTTTTGTCTTTTAAAGTTGCATTTCAATTATTATTTTACAGTTGAATAACCCATTTATTCCAGAAGTTTATGATTGTTTATTTATTTTTATTGTTAATGATTTTCTTATTGAGTTTTGCATGTTTTGGTTCAATTTTACTTCCTATGTCATTTTTTTTACCAGATTAAGTTATTACTACTGGTATTTAACCATAACCTATGTGCATGTATATTTTGCTTCAAAATCCTAGCTATTGCATATATATTTCGTACATACATGTGCGTCACATGTGCCAAGGTATATTAGTATCTGGAAAGCAAATACCATTCGGTAAATTATGATTAGACATTTGTTTAGGAAAGGGATATGTTTCATTTGAAATTTTTGGTTAAATGGATTCATTAATATTATTATCCTTTCAATGACATCAATTGTAATGATTGTGTTTTATAATAGCATCTTTCTAAACAATTGTGTCTATTAATCCAATACCGATTTATTACAATTTTGGCAATGCCTTCTATGTTATATGTTTAGGTGTACAAAGATCTAAAACCGCTGCATTAGGAGCTGATGTTATCATAATGACAATTAGCGCATCCGATGGGTGGACCGAAGATGATAAGAAACTAATTGATCACATAAAGGTTAATCAGGTCTGGTTCTTTCTTCTAAAAGTTGAGCATGATTATCACTAGCACTTGTTATGGCACAATCTGTAGTGTCAATAGCTTCTTTAATAGAACCAATTCTCGTTAGTAATAATGTTTTGTACGTTAGGTGTCTGTGCGCGCGCGTATTATGTATAAACTTGATATCCATGGAAAGATTATCAGGCATATCTTTACATTGATAATTTATTTACATTCCGACTCTACTACGGGAAAAGACTTTCCTAATTTTTATTTTAGTTAAAATCAATTGCCACATCACTTATTAGAGTGATTATCTCAAGCTTGTTCTTGAGGATATGATAAGCACAATTTTGGAATTAAAAAGTGAAAGGACAGAAATATCTTTCTGAATTAGTAACCGATCATCTGATTTCTGTTGAATTGACGGTTTCAGAATTTTTTGGAAAATAAATTTTAGAATAAATTTTGTCCCTATTAAATTAAAGTTGTAACAGTTGTAACTATTTTTTCTACCCTTTTTTCACTGTAAAAAAGTTGAATTTTGCACTGTAAAATCGATTTAAATACCATTTATCATGCGATTGCAGGCATCCACAAACTCTTTCACACCGATGATTCTTGTTATTAACAAGATAGATTGTGCATCATCTTCTTCAGTGGAACAATTACATTTGGACAATAGTGAAACATTCAAAACGCATGTTAAAACATGTGCTGTCAGTGGAAAAGGCATCCAAGAGTTAGAGAGGGCAGTTTTAGAGGCCAGGGGACTAGAGCCTCTTCGGTCCATTGGACGCAAATGGACAGTTAACCAGGTAATTTTTATATCCAAAAGTCTATGTTTTCGATTTGATAGCAAACTCCAACAACCTATCATCTGTGCATCTCATTTAGCTTCTTGAGTCTTTTTCAGTAAACCTTGAGTAACATTCTTTTATCATTTTATAAACAATTGTCGTTTTTGCGTGTAAGGTAGGGTAGCTTCTGATCAAATAACTTGTATATCGTCGTTGCTTTTTTTTAATAACTAACACTACCGCTTCCATTACCACTACCACCACATCATGAAGTTAAGACATGAATTTGACCTGATTTGTCAGAATGAAACTCATTGTGTGTGAATGAATTGAGTTGAGAGCTAAAAATGTATCAAGCATCAAGTCTATCTATGGTCGTAGATTATACCGTAGAGGAGGTTTGAGGTGAAACCTAGATAGGGTGGCTAGAAGTAAAATTGAAAATGTGGTGATGTAAACCGTTTTAAATATTCAAGACAGAGTCGAGAGAAGTCTTTGATAGACAGCATAAACAATGAGTTCTTCTGTCCATGTGATTCCTTATTGGCTTTGAGCTGGTAAAGAGTAGCTCGTCTCTATCCATGTGATTCCTTATCGGCTTTGAGCTGGTAAAAAGTAGCCCGTCTCTTGAAGTTATTCTTTCTTGACCGCTTCTTAAAACAATTCAATCATAGTTATCTCATCATCCATGCCATTTTTTTTTTTGGTTAAAACCTTTCATCGTCGTAGCTAACTCATCATCTATGTTCATCATGCTTTCTTTTTGATGCAATATACAAGCGGAGGTGAAGATAAAAAAAATGATATGAGTGGCCATTCGCGAAGGTTGAGTACTGCTTAAATGCCTATCTAAATACATGTTTCTTTAGCTATATAAACAATATATAAACAACACACACGTAAAAAACATATACAGTTAGTTACAAGTCATCGAAGAGTGTCAATCAATAACTAATTTGACAACATATTGAAGTTTTATTATTTTGGCTTAAGCTTCACTTGACTTCTGACCATATCAAAACCATCAGTTATCAAATCCTTACTCAACTGATTTGGAAAAATTAAATTAATGTACAGTGTCATACTATGTGACAATAAGTCTTCCTTCATTTTAGCCAACAGGGTTGGCGCAGTTGGTTGATGGTCCGGGCTGCGTGATCGAAGGTCACGAGTTCGAGCCCCGAAACTGACAACCCTGTAACAAGTACCCGAAGTATGTGTTTGGCAGGCACATACTTCCCAAGAGTTTACAAGCGAAGCTTGGTTCTCTAGGTAATTCAAAAAAAAAAAAAGTCTTCCTTCATTTTATGAAAGCTAGAGAGGTGATTGTTTGGTTGGTTTGGTTGGTCCGGTGATGAAAATTGCTAAACCAAACTAAAATCAATAAAAAAGAAAACCAAACCAAACCGACCGAATTAAGTTTGGTTGGTTTGATTGGTTTTTAACCGAACTATAAACGATTCACATTCTATGTTTGGAATGTTCATTGTACTTTGAAATAAAATACAAGTATACAAATGGAATATCCTTATTTAGTATTCATTTTCTTTTTAATAGTAATTTTGATACGTATATGATAAATTAAATTTATTTAGACCAGTAAACTACAACAACTACAACTAAGCCATTATTCCCAAATAAGTTGAGGTCGGTTAGAGATGGAACCCAAAACTAAATGACAAAGTCAATTTGAAAACCATGATAATAATAATAAAATAAAGTAAAATAATTAAACAAATAATAATAATAAAAAATCAAAATAAAGATAAAAATAATTTTTTTAAAGAAATGTAAAAAAAAACCATGACGATAATAATAATAGTAATAATGGTACCAATAGTAATATGGACCGATGACCAAACTATTTAGACCAGTAAACTAACCTAAAAAAATTATTATATCATTAGTAATTTGGATAATATAATAAATATTCGGTTAATTTGGTTAAACCGATAACCAAAATAATTATTTTGACAGATCAATTATAAACTAATCTAGTTTCAAATTCAAACCAAACCAACCAAAATAAACTGGTTTGGTTGGTTTAATTGGTTCAACCAAAGATTGCTCACCCCTAAAATCTTGGCTTCCCATTTTAATGGTTCAAAAAGCAGTCTTTGCGGTTTCTGTTGAAACTAGAAGAGTAATTTATGAGACAGATTAAGCAATCTACCATTGGATCAATATATACCGTGTCCATTCATCGGTGACAAAGTTCTCAAGTTGTTGATAAATGCTGCAAGTAAAAAATTTATAGGCACATTTAAACTATAGTGTTACATTTTTAAATGGAGTTATTAATATCGCTGAATCACACCAAATTGCAAATCTCAGCAATATTAAATAATATGTATGCATCTTTAGGCTCTTAAGGTAAATTAAGAGTTAAACGTTGTGATGTTTGTTCATTAGATTGACGAATAACTCTTTCCATTAACTATCAACCATCTCATTGTATATACAATAATGATGTTCATGTCTAACTTTTTACGGCTAAAATATGCCAATCAAATTCCTCTCTCAAGCACTTTTCTACCTACCAACTACTGATGTCAGTAAATTATAGTTTGTTCATGAATGCATTTCAGAGTCCCTTTATAACTTTCACTAACTTTACGACATATAGTTTATCTTGGGATAGATTTTGTAAATGTTGGCACAGCCCATCAGTGATGCTCATAATCTTTTGTGATCCAGTTGATTGATGTACCACTGATTGCAGGCATTAATCTCTTGTAAAGGTCGGCACAAACCCTATCTAGGCTGCATGCATTATTTTTCTTTGAATAAAAATCTAGGATAAACGAACAATAAGATTTCTATTTAAATTCTAAAATTTTGGACATTGTCATTTGTTCACGATGATGCCAACAATTGATCAACAAAAACATCAAGTCAATTGGTAGAATGCATCAAATATAGCTTTGTAAAGTACACATTGAAAAAAATCTTTTCATCAATGTCCCCAGAGGGATTGCACATTAAAAAAAAATCATGTCAAAGTTGGTAAAACACATAAAAGCATCGATAATAAAAACACATAAAACTTTGATTATGCATTACCACACACTAGTGCCAGGTAAACCAACATTGATGTTCGTTGTTAAAATCATTAACACTGAAGATATCAACATATAAATCATTTAACATGGAACAAAAGAACACTAACACTTATTGGAATACATGCAGAATTTCCACATTAATGTAGAGCAGATTCTCAGTTTCATGCCAAAAACATTATCTGAAGCTCTTTCGAAGGTTGGAAGCCTTTTGTTTTCAATTTTTTCTTGTGAATTTTTTGGTATAAGAGGTTCATCATTGTTGGCATTCGATTCACCGTTGATCTAATGCGGTGCATGTAACATCTCGATATTTTCAACCATTCGCATCCATACATGTCGGACTTGAATTGCTCAAAATATCAGATCGTTAATTTATACTTGGCAAAACTCAGCATATAACGCAAATAAATAAATCATAGAATAACAAACACAGAGTAATATAACAATAAGCAGCGAAAATAAAAGAATAGTAGTTCATGAAGCTACTATATATACATATATATATCAGAGTTAAACAAGATACAATAAAGGTCTCGAATACACAGAAGTCTCAATACGAAATCCGAATACATCATTGGAATCAACTGAAAACTGCAAGCCGAATAGATGGATTTTCAAGCGAAGCCCCAACTCCAAAGATGAGTCTCAAATGCTGTATTACTCAGTCCGACCGAGCGTAAAACAAAACACAGAACATTCGAGTCAGGATTAACATTCTTATATCAATAAATTCAACTCAAGTGAAATATCAACTGAAATACAAGTAACTTAAAGGATGTTTTGGATACTCATCCTCTAAGGATTCGTTAAACTATCTACTATGTAGTAATATACGGTACTATAATAGTGTCTATAGTAAAGTAAACTATTAAAATAGCGTTAAGGCGTTATCCATATCCCTTTAACACATTTTATAGTGCCAATAGTCTATACAGTACCGTAATACCTCCTGATCGGGAGGCTATCAGAGGATACTCTATAGGTACAACACAAAACAAACACGTAGTGGTCTCGATAGGGTAGGTGACACGGCACAACTTGGCAATGCCAGAGTAGATATATCAACCACACTTCCAGGCTGGTGGTAACGCATATCCGCAGTTACCGCCCACCCCGAGCCACACTCTCAAATCAAAGGTGCGCACAAAATCAATCACAAAGTAATAGAATGTCGTACGAAGAAGTGTGTCCGATCAGAGGAGCTACCTCACTTGGCCCGTCGATTGTTCCTGTTTTAGCCATCTTATGCCAACTCACGGGAGTCGGGTCCACGTATATACCTCAATAAAACGTCGCCACCATCATCCTTCATTCTGGAACCTCCACCGTGTATACGGTTGTTAAAGTGGTTTTCAGTATTGGCAGAGAGTATGACAATATCCGATCCCGGTCTCTTTAACAACCAAACGTTATTAAAACACCGCGGTCATTTCAAAATAGTTTATATTCAAAACCAAAATATCATTGCCATTTCAAAAACCATATCAATACGATATCATTTTACTTCAAATACATCCATCTCAAAATCATAGTACTTTCAAAGTTATAACACTTTCGAAACCAAAACACTTTGAAATCATAGTACTTTGAAAAAGCATATATTTTGAAATCACAACACTTTGAAAATCATAACATTTTGAATCATAGCACTTTGAAATCATAATACTTTGAAATCATATCACTTTGAAAAACCATCATACTTTCCGTTAAACAATTTAGATATTAATAATAGTATATATATATAGTAAAATAGTTTATAAAAATAAAATAGTCTATTTAAAAATAGTTATAAGTTAAAATAGTTTATATTAAAATAGTTAGTATATTAAAAATAGTTTATATTAAAATGGTTTGTATTAAAATAGTTTATATGAAAATAATTTATAAAGTAAAATATATAAATAGTTTTTAATATAATTTAAAAATACTTTATATAATAAAATAGCTTTCTCAAATTTCACAAATCGATTCCAAATCAACTCGAATTCCAAAATTCAAATTGAATCTAATCTCAAATCATTAATTTTAATTTATTTCAGTTCTCAATAAACCATTTCAAATTATATCGATTTCAAAAATAGATTTGAACCACAAAAAAAACCATTTCAATTTCAATATATTTCAAAACTTTAAATATTCAACTCTTCAAAAATAAATTTGACAATTTCAAATATATATCAAATTCACTTTACTATTATTTATTTTGAAATATTTATTTAATCATTCAAATAACATTTAAAGAAAACTTCAAATTTCAAATTTAAATAAAACTAAATATACCATTTCGATTTATGTAAATTTGAAATATTCATTTGAGTCACTTCTAATCAAAATTAAGTTATAAAATCATATCTTTAAAATCCCAAATTTAATAAATTTCAAATCAACTTATTTGAGTATAATTCTTAAATAAATTTAATTTCAAACCAATTTCTATTTCTCTTTCCAACCTGAATTTTATTAAAATCATTATAAACTCTATATTTGAAAATATAATTTTTATATAAGTACTTAAACATATTATATATTAATTAAATCAACTTTATTAAATCAACTTTATTAAATCAACTTTAATAAATCAAATCTTATTATTAACTTATTTTATATATATCTTTAAAATAGCAAAATTGTAAGTAAAATCTTTAAATTTATAATTCCAAAACTAACTTATAATTTTTAAAATTTTCAAACCATATAATTTTTAAAATCAAAATTTTAAACCTTTATAAAAATAACATTATATATATATATCTTAAAATTAATATTTATTAAAAGCAAAATATTCATTTCAAAACATTGGAAATCTTTTCAAAATATATATATCGACCAACGCTGTCTGTATATAATTTTCTATCTTATGATCAAGTGATACAGATATTTATCATTTCAATCTGCAATTTAAATATATACGGGTATATATCATTTCAACCTGCAATCCCAAATTCAATTCAATGAAAATCGCTTGGGTCCCATAACGATTTTCTCCTATTCTACAGATCGTTCAGGTATGTATCATTTCAACCCATAGGGAATTCCATACTAACAGGAAATTTGCAGAGTGATAACAGATACGATAATAACATAACATGCATATATCATCAATGGAAATAACAGAAACTGGTGTCAGATGTCACAGATAAACAGATACAGATAACAACATATATATAGTAATGTAAATACTAACAGCAGCATATTTCAACTGTCGTTTACATTGAAATCAAATTTAATAAATATAAAAATGTTAATCGTGAGTGATTGCTCACCTTTCGAGGCTAGAGAGGATAGACAATGAAATGAGTTACGAATCCAAGCACGAATTCCAAAACAAAGGTAGGTGGACACGAATTTGACGAACAAAGCTGATAGATAGGACTTGATGAGAACAATATATATACATACAAAATTTAAAGTCTAATATTAACTCATCTTAAAATAAGAAATAAAAATCTTTATAATATACTTAAAAATCAATATTTAACTTATACCCATATTAAACAGAATAAACCTTTACAATATACTTGAAAAATCAAACATTATCGAAAATCAAAATATGTTTACAAAGATCAATTTAAAACATATATAAAGTAAAATCTATGAATATTTTCAAATCACTATTTAACTTGATGCCTATGGCACAATATATATATATATATATATATATATATATATATATATATGAAACTAAATTAATGTATACTCATTTATATAAATTATATATATAGACATATACAATTCCCATTATAACCTCAGAAATATATGTTATAAAATATATCAAAACTGCTGTAAATATATATGGTCAAATATAAGAGAACCCACTTAATACTATATGTTATACTAACACACCTGGCAACATATTTATGAAATATACACACACACACACACACACACACACACACACACACACACTTTATGTAAACAATAAAACCTATATATAACTTATATATAGCTAACAGGTTATATATAACTTATATAATCATATATATATAAATAACTCACAGATCAATATAAACTTATAGAAGTCCATATATATACAAACTATATAACTTTTCATATAACATACCTTATATAAACTATATATATACACTTTTAATACCCATATATAAACTTATACCGACATAACTTTTTATATATATATGCTGTAACTTATATATGCACATCACCATAACATATCTGACATACATCCCTACCGTACATAAATGTAAGTCATCACTTTATAAAAATAGCTAACATATGTAAATTAATATAGGCTGTCAAGATATATAACAAATCATCTATCCAAACTGCCAACTATTCGAAAAGAAAACTATATGTGTACATATATACATATAAAATTAACATATATATATATATATATATATATATATATATATATATAATACAACAAATTATGAACCTGTACAACCAACATATGCAAGCAATAGTTTACATTTAGCTCATATTATATATACAAACAGATTGTGAAAAGAAGAAAAAAAAAAGAAAAAAGAACAAATATATACACAAACACATGTGTATAAATTAATAATCTACCTATCTTGTATTTAAGCATGACAGCAATTCTATATATATATATATATATATATAATATAAAATAAACACTTATATAACTTATATATATATGTGTATACACAAAACTTAAAGATTTTGGTTTACCTCTTTATAAAATATAGAAGAGGGGTGCACGACTACAAGAAGGAGGAGGAAGCAAGCGGTTGGAGGCCGAGGGAAGGTGGGTCGACTTCGGAGGCGGTAGGCTGGGTAGCTTCGCGTGTAGAGGAAGAGGGGAGAGAGAGGTAGCGGTTGATGGGATGGGTTTTGGCGATGTGAAATTGCAGTGGTGGCTCGGAGGAGTGAAGAATGGTGGAGGCGTGGCAGATTAGGCTGGTTCACGGAGGAAGGCGGGTTCACGATACAAGCAGCATGAGGAAAATGGTTTGAGAAGAGGATGGGTTCGAGAAATATATGCTCTGTCAATTTTTTTAAAGAAGTAGTTGCAAACAGAAAGATGAAACAAACTTTGCTCTTTGAAGAATGGAAATAGATAAACGAAGGATGAACCGAAATAAATATCAAAGAACGAATAGTCACAATCAAAAATCAATTCTGGAAATATTAAAGGTTGTTTGATTTCAACAGTTAGATAGATGAAAAGACAAGGAGCCCAAAAGGTTGAAATTGGGTACCGGTATGGAATCATTTTTTCGATTTTCAAACACGTATCGGACACCGAAACACAGATAAGAATATATAACGGAGATCAGCACGACGAGACGATCAAAACGGTATACATATATCAATGGTACGATCATCTTATCAAAAGTCGATAATCGGTACCGAAAATGTTGCTAAAATGCCAGAATTTAGGTAGACGAAGCACTAGCAATCCAAATTTGAAGAAACAAAATATGATGTCTTACTCAAAAGATGATTTACAAATTTATTATATAAAAATATTCAGGTTTGGAAAATATTTTATTATCATCAAATAATAATTGATTTAAATTGAATAAAATTACACCAGAAAATAACTTCCATATTATCAGATGAAAAGTTACCATTTGCTATGTTAAAGTAGACGTATTCCAAATATTAAATTTTTATTTTCAAATTTAATTATTTAAAATTTCACAAAAATTCAATTAAATTATAAAAATCAATAAATTTACGGGTCGTTGCAGTGCATCATGGTACAAGGTTATTTTGTCTAAGTAAACACCTTTAACTATACCACACAAGACTGTTGCATTATATCAAATGGATGTTGCATATTTTTGTGTTGATATTGCACCCTTTGGGTCTCGATTCTTCAAACAACAACTTTGATAGCTTCAAGCGGTATGGCTTAGTTTCATATCCGAAAAATACTATCTAAAATTATTACGGAGGTTTGAAAGTCTTTTGTCTTCAAGTTTTTTTCTAATTATTATAATACAAAACCAAATCTTCGGGTGCTTTAACACAGATTGAGCTTTTCCATTATAATAAATCTTTTATAATTGGATACATCAAACTTCAAGAAAACGTCAAAAGTCCTTCCATGTTTTGATCTTACCAATTGCTAAACAATTCTTTTTGCGTAAAATATTGTAACGATCCACTTTTCTTACACCTAAAGACAACACTTAATACGTCCTCGGTATTCGTGTGCTGATCTTTTAAGTGTCCGAAAAACAGGTCATTTAGGGTAAATAAAGATAAAGACCGAATAGAATCTCATATTGTGATGAGCAATATGTAATACACACAAGATCTTTACAAAAAGAAATCATCTTTTTTTATACACAATATCAGAGTACACTAACCTATTATCAGCCTAGACAGTTATAATACTCCGTCCTTACAATTTTTGTTAAATACATACAAGAACAAAACAAAACAGAATAGTGGAAGAATATAAGGTACGTGAATACGTTCTTGAAAATCTAGCTCGTCTCTTGGAAGCTCCAAAGTGTCCGATTAAATTGGTAATGTATGCTCGGGCTGACCCGAGCATTATACGAAAACAACGTCCGGGTCAGTCTGGTAAAACCAGCGTGAGAAACTCAAATCACAAGGAATTTTATTTATTTAACTTGTAAAATCTTTTAAAATCAAAGATATCTCATAAGGCCACGCCGTACATAAACATGGACCGTTTTTACCTTACGATAAGCAAAACATTTTCTATATAATATCCAGTGATACTATGATAATATCTAGAATACAAATACATTTAATCATAGTCGAAATTGTCACATTATTAAATTCCAGCATAATACGCATACAATCAACTTCGCATGGTTCTTATTGGAGAATGGATTTCAACAATGGCAATGTAAGAGATTACATTTCGTACAGTACACCTCTATATAAAATGTACCTGATGTTTGATCCTGAACTTGGTCCACCCCTGCCAACACAGAACCGGCATACCCCTGAACTTGAATTGTACCGAATATGTCATCATTCCGGTTGTTCCCAACCTTTATCGAGAGCTCTCATGCACAATCAAATCCATAATATGGTAATCTAGAAAGGTGATGACACACCCTAATGGGAGCGACCCACATAACCCTGTTGCATCTACCATGTTTTAGCCATTTCGCGGGTTGTGAGGCTTGGGGAAACGCTTTTGTCTTTCCTCTTAGCAGACCATCTTGGAATGATAACAATGCCCTTCAGGCAGAAATGCAATGTTATCATTCATCCATACAAGTTTGTTCTACGTCTGAACGAAATTGAAAGCACTCCCTCCACTACATCTATTTTGGAATCACCCTCAGAATTGGTAGCAAGTAGCCCTTGCACTTCACAAGCTCTATCTTTAATTCCATATTTTCAAGATGTCTTCAGTTCAAAACGCTTGAGTTAGATCGAAGTGGTTTTCAGATAACATATCCGATCCCGGTCTTTTCGAACCAGCAACCAATAATTTCCAATTGACTCATTCTCGGTTATTTCAGAAGTAAGAAGAATATACTAGAGTCCCAAGGGATCTCTAATATATCTCTCAAAGCTAGAGACGTTTCCCCAGAATGAGTTTTCTCAAGGGATCTCAAACTGTATGAACATACGAAGCTTTTGTTACTTCCTAAGTCAAAACTGGTCAAGATTTGACTGTCGGTTATTTAACTATCAAACAAACAACAATCCAGAGATTTAATTACCCACGGCAATCACTAAGCCTCAAAATAAATCTTCCATTTATTTAATTTTTTTTCCAAAATATTTGTTTAAAATAATCATATACTTATCTTACTGGCATAAGTATATTCACATAACATTGTGAAAGATTCCTTACATCAAAATCATATGAAAATGATTGCAACAAGAGCTATTTAAGTTAAAGATAAGGATAACCTCAAACACTACTCCTTCGGTATTAAACGTGGAACGCATGTCCATACCACCAAAGCTAAGAAGGTCGGTTAAAGGAAATCCAGTCTCAAATTCTTTTATAATTTACTTCTATAAATCCTTTTAATTAATTGCTTTCATTTTATGAAAATTTCTTTTACTAAAGTTCCAAATCCATTTGTAAAACACTTTATGAATCTTCAAGTTTATTTATAAAACTTTTTTATAAATATCAAAACCATATTTATAACTCTTTATAAATCTCCAAAATCATTTATAAAACTTCTTTTATAAACTTTCCTTATTTAAACAAAACTTCTTAAATAAATTTTTAATCAACAAAGTTCCTTTGATAAAGTCAATTATTCAAAACACCTTTGTATAAACAAGTTATCATTTCAAAACATTCTTCATTAAATTTTTCTTTAAACCACATTAGCAAAATAATGATTATAAACAATCATTTAAAAAAATTATTGGATTAACTTCAAAAACACCTTTAACAAAGTCATTGCTTAATTATCGTTCTAAATATTATATTTAAAAATGAAAATGACTTTAAAGCCTTTGTAAAAAGGAGAAAATGTAATATTTGACTTCACAAAATCAGAAAGAGACGTAGTGACTACAATGGTTTTCATTTAATTCAGTTTAATTTTTCAGTTATAACATGTATATTTATATAACAAACAGATTTGTAAAGAAAATCAACTACCAACAAACAAACCAATATATAGGTAAGATGTCCAAGTTACTGTTATAGCAGACGGGGATTTGTTTTGTTAAATACATGTCCAAATTAATATAATAACAGAATGGTTCTACTAACATATGTCAAACATAACTAAATTAGCAGAATAGTAATTTATTTTGCTAAATAAATGTCATTGAGTTTCATATTCATTTGAGATTACTTATGGGTAACAAAGAAATCACTTGGATTTAAAATATTCATATAAAATCGATCTTTAGAAATAAAATGGTTTAAAACTTTATAACTTTGATTTAATAATTAAATAATATTCAAACTCTTTATTTAATAATAATTAAACCTTTAATTAGATAATAATTAACTTTTAAATAAATAAATTAATCATATTTATCCTTTGAGTAAAACACAAAAATAAACTAAACCTTTAATAAATAATTTATAAATCAAACCCTTAATTAATTTCTTAACCAAACATTACATCCACCCATACATACATACATACATACATATATATATATATATATATAATCATAACATCAACATCATTTCTTAACTAAACATCCAATAAAATTTCACTAAGTTAAGCATAACTTATGAAGTTAAAACTTTTAATTTAAAACAAGTTTACTCACCAAATCCATCCAAACTTCCATTAGAACTAAAATAAAACCTAGATCCATGCTATATGCTTTGAAAAATGAAGGTTTGGTGGCATTAAAGCCTTAAGTGGGTTCGGCCAAGGTATGGTGCACACGGCTCAAGGGTGGTGGAGCTCAGCCTTGAAAGGCGGAGGGACTTTGGACATCATCGAATTCACAAAAGTCAAACCCGAAAATAGATCATCTTCCAATCGATTTTTGGATAACTTACTCATGGAATTTGGAAATGTTTCCAAAAGGAAAGTTCTTGAAATTCTTTTTTCTACAATTTCAAAAAAATTACTTAGTTTGGATCTATTTTGAGGGAGATATGATCAAAAGAAGAATATGTATTTTCAGAATTGAAAATATGGACCCGAAAATACTCTGCAAAGAAATGAGATTTGGACACGACTAAGATCAAAATTTAAAGAAGTGGTACACATTAATGTTATAGCCATTGGAATTTGCTACGGTTTGAAAAAAAAAATCCTCCATTTGATAAGATATGAGAAAGATATGGTAGAAGGAAGATGAGGCAAATTTGAAGAACCAAAAGAGGTATTTATAAGCAAGAAAATAAAATAAATTACCTTAATGCCCTTGGTCCTTTACCATCCACCTCATTTTGCCACCTCACCAAGACTCTCTTCACCATGTACCTCACGCACACATGTTTGTCCTCCTTAAAACCACATGAGCCGACATGTTTAAACACATTTCTAATGACATGAACATGACATTTACAACATATATTATCCTAAATAACCATATGCGCACACGTATATATACCACTTTAATACATAAACTTAACTTATAAATGTGTATGAATATTTATACTCTAGGGTTTACAATGTTTATGACAACATTTATTCGATGAAAAGTCAAAAAACGAATTCCAGTCACGTTTTCGATTTTTCTTTGAACTATATATTTTTGTAAACAAATTTGAAAAACTATTTCATCATCATCATTTATTATTTAAAAGAGTTATTTTAATTATAAAATCTATTATTTGAATTTTTAAAATTAATTAAATATTCCCAAATTAAAACGGTGAAATTCGGGTCGTTACACTCTCCCCCCTTAAAAGAAATTCGATCCCGAAATTTTATCACAACCTAACCCAGAACACAAAACAACCAGGAATACTATATATTAGTCCGTATGATGTATATAGGTCATTCTTATGCGAAAAATCTGATTTGATCATTTACTCGACTGTATAGCTTTTACTTTCGAAAACTAGTATCGCTCACCCGACTTCCTACTGCGGACTTTGATTAGGCTTCTTAATTGAAACATCTGTTCTTACAGTCATATACTATGATAGGAAACTTTTGATTCCACATTAAGAACCCTCACGAAGTGTTCGTCCTCAATAATCGAGTGATAAATCGTTATTCAGAATGGTGTAAAACACCTCATATCATGTACTCGAATCTTGGATCGATAACTATATGAGAAAGGAAAACGACATACTTACAACTTACGTACTCAAGTAAAGGTCCTCATCTACCTAATTATTTTTTCCCTCCCAAAAAGATTTATGAAACATTTCATAGCAATTTCAACTTAGGTTCAACATTTAAAATTTAGAAAACCTTTCATAAAATCATTTTAATTTACTAACTTTGTATATTACTCTTATACATCCTAAGAGTATATACCAAAACATCTGATTTTAAACCTTATTCATCTATTCTATTTAGATGTAGGCCCAAAATAACTTAGGTTTTAAAACTGAGTCGACCAATCTAGCCTCTTTACCCAATGTGTCTGGTAAGTAGCTAAGAAAAGTAGGATGTTGGTATCCAAACTCTGTCCTAAAATCTACCTTTTTTAGACACCTTTAAGGTAAAAATGTTTATTAGCCGACCCAATAACATCAAATAATTTTTACACTTTTAGATGTTAAAAGCAAAGACACGGTTTAATAAAACAAAATTTATTAAACCTTCTTATTAAATTAATTCAGTTTTTAAAACTTCATTTATTAATCCATTCTTTAATCAAAATACTTTATTATTTTAAAACCTTAGGAGCCAAATACCCGGTTTTATTTTCAAAAACTTTTTGAAATGTTGCTTTATCTTTAACCCTTAGAAATATACATGTAGCCCGAGTTCCTTTAAAATGATATCAAAGAACTGGATACTACCAATAGTACCATATATCACATTACCAAAAAGGGTAATACTCAAGAGAAGTGTTTACCATCCGAACACATAACTTTTCCATTTTTAATCACTTTAGAGTCACTCGAACTAGTTAATTATGAAAGACTCTTCTTTTCAAATCCCTTTTTGAAACAATACTATATATATTTTCAACTAAATAGTTTTCAATAAAATATTTATCATCCACTTTGGGTTCATTTGGATTTGAACTCGTTTCGATTGTACAATGACAAAGAGAATAATTTACTAAGTGCACTATAACATCTGCTTAAGCAAACATCCAATCATCACTTAGAAGATTATTCTGATTATCACAAAACAGATTGAGACTCATTCCCCAAACTATCCAAAAAAAAAATCATATTCTCAAATTCCCTTTCAAAATATTTATACTTAAAGTAATTTTAAGAAAAATTTCTACTAGTCTTCCAAGAATCATTTGAAAACTTTATCAAAGCCACTGGAAGTTAAATTCTCTGCAAATCCGTCTTATTTTCAGAACATATTTTATAATCCTAATTTATAAAATCAATTTTTATAATTTTTTTGAAATATTTCTTTTAATAAACACCTTATATTAAAATTCAATTTTAATCCAACATTATCAACATATGATATTTACCGATTTGGAGAAAGCTTATAAAAAAGTACCGAGAAATGTTATGTGGTGGCTTTGGAAAAAAAAGAGTCACAACAAAGTACATTATCCTTATCAAAGATATGTACAATAATGTTGTCACTAGCATCAGAGGCAGAGCATGCGATGGTGAAACCAGTAACTTTCCCATTAACATAGGATTACATCAATGGTCAGCTTTGAGCCCCTACATTTTTGCCTTAGTGGCGGATAAGGTTACTAATGACATACAATGTGAGATTCCTTGGTGTATGCTCTCTGCCGATGATGCTGTGCCGATTGACGAAAGTAGGATAGGGGTTGATAAACAACTGCAGTTGTGGAGGCAGACTTTAGAATCAAAGGATTTTAGGCTTAGCAGAACTAAAACAGAGTATATAAAGTGCGGGTTCAACGGTGTCAGGATAGATGATGTGTTGTAGTATGATGGTGAGATTGACGAAGATGTTAGTTTTAGAATTCGAGCGGGATGAGTGAAATGACGACTGGCGTCTGACATTCTTTGTGATAGGAAATCTCACAAAAGCTTAAAGGAAAATTCTACAGAACGACAATTAGACCCGTGATGTTATAAGGTGGATAATGTTGACCTACTAAAAGACAACACGTCCATGAGATAAGTGTAGCAGAAATGCGTATGCTGTGATGGAGCTGTGGTCATATAAAACGAGACCGAATTAGGAATGATAATTAACCTGACAAACTTGGAGTAGCATCAATTGAAGAGAAACTAGTCCAAAACCGCTTAAGATGGTTTGGATATCTCCAATGAAGGCTCCTCAAGGCACCTATGCGCATTGGAATTGTAGGCCGTATCAAATGTTTAAAAAGACGTAGAGGTCGACTAAGGTTGACATGGGAGGAAGTAGTAAAAATGGACTTGAAGGATTGAAATATATCCGAAGAGTTGGTGTCAGATAGAAATGCGTGAAAGTTAACGATCCACATACTAGAACCATGAGCTAGGAGTTTTTTTTACTTATGGTTGGTTTAGAGGCAGTGTTATAAATTTTAGATTTAGGACTAGTGAATAGGTGCCTAAGACATAGCGTTTGGTCTTCGGTCCTTGTTACTATTAATACCATCATTATTATTATTATCATGGTTTTTTTAAATTTCTTTACCTATTTTTGTTTATTATTTATTTATTTATATACTTATTATTTGTTTAATGATTTTACCTTTTTTTGTTTATATTATTATTATTTTTAAATCTATTATTGTTATTATTACTTTTAAAATCATTTGTTTTGGGTTCTATTTCTAGCCGACCCCAGCTTGTTTGGGAATAATGGCTTAGCAGTTGTTGTGTGTATTATCAACGAATGCCTTATAGTCAAATTGTAAAGCTTAATCACAAGATGATCGTTTCAATGTTCCTACAAATTTTATCTATCCAACCTATGATTTCGAAAAGAAAGATAGATGATTTTACGAACCATAGTTAATGCTCAAGACTGGACGAGCATGACTAATCAAACCCTATATGATAATAATTAAATATTTTCAACTCCTAACGACTACACATTAAAAATAACTAAACTCTATTTTTGAAAACCATTCCTTTATATATAAAATATGATCCTAAGTAAAATTAGTTCATTTATCATATTTTAGAACATACTATGTTGATTTGCCTAGTTTAAGTGTTTAAAAACCCATATCGATACAGCTGTACCTTCTGTATCGATCAGAATTTATAAGCCACTCAATCGATAAATCAACACAGCATAAAACATTTTTACAGCACTAATAAATATGCACTCATATATAGTACACTCAAACTCGTTCTAGGATATTACTATTTCTATTTTTAATGAGTTACTCATTCTAAGGTATTACTAACTCTATCTATAATAAGTTTACCCCACCAAGGTCAAAGTTTTCGCTTATCCTTATGCTCTGATACCAAATGTAACGATCCGTCTTTCTTACACCTAAAAATGACACTTAATACATCATCGGTATTCGTGTTTCGATCATTTAAGTTTCCAAGGACAGGTCATTTGGGGTAAAGAAAGAAGACAACAAAATCTCACATCGTGGCGAGCAATATATAATATACATAAGATCTTTACAAAAAATATTTATCTTTATTTATACACAACATCAGAGCAAACTAACATATTATCAGCCTGGACAGTTATAGCAGTCCGTCCTTACAATTACTGATAAATACAGATAAGAACAAAACAAAACAAAACAGAACAACGAAAGAATATAAGGTACGTGAATGCGTCCTGGAAAATCCAACTTGTCTCCTGAAAGCTCCAAAGTGTCCAGCTAAATCCGAAAAATATGCTTGGGCTGATCCGAGCATTGTAGGAAACCAACGCCATGGTCAGTCTAGTAAAACAAGCGTGAGAAGTTTAAACCACGAGGATTTTTATTTATTTAACTTATAAAATCTTTTAAAATCAAAGGTATCTCGTAAAACCACACCGCACATAAATATGGATGAGTTTTTACCTTATAATAACCAAATTTTTTTTTATAGAAAATCCAGTGATACTATGACAATGTCTAGAATACAAATACATATTAATCATAGTCGAAATTGTTACATTATTAAATTTCAGCATAATAAGTATGCAATCAAGTTTGTACGGTGCTTATTGTAGAATGGGTTCCAACAATGGCCATGTAGGGGACCACCTTTCGTACAGTACACCTCTAAATAAATGTACATGGGTCAGATCCTGAACTTGGTCCACCCCTGCCAACACAAAACCGGCTTACCCCTGAACTTGGATAGTACCATATATGTCATCACCTCGGTTGTATCCAACATTTATCGAGAGCTCTCATGCACAATCAAATACATAATATGATAATCTAGAAAGGTGATGATACATCCTAATGGAAGCGATCCACATAACCCTGCTGCATCTACCCTGTTTTAGCCATTTCGCGGGTTGTAAGGCTTGGGGCAATGCGTTTACCTTTCTTCTTAGCAGACTATCTTGGAATGCTAACACTACCCTCCAGGCAGAAATGCAATGGCACCCTTCATACATACAAGTCTGTTTGGATCTGAACGAAACCGAAGACACTGCCTTCACTACATCCATTTTGGAATCACCCTCAGGATTAGTAGCAAGTAGCCTTGAACTTCAAAAGCTCAATCTTCGATTCCATATTCTTCAAGATGTCTTCAGTTCAAAACGCTTGAGTTGGATCGAAGTCGTTTTCGGATAACATATCCGATCCCGGTCTCTTCAAACCAACAATCGATAATTTCCAGTTGACTCATTCTCGATTCTTTCAGAAGTAAGCTGACTATACTAGAGTCCCAAGGGGATCTTTAATATATCTCTCAAAGCTGGAAATGTTTCGCCAAAATGAGTTCTCCGGAGGGAACTCAAGCCGTATGAACACGCGAAGGTTCTATTTATTTCTTAAATCAAAACTGGCTAAGATTTGATAGTTGATTATTTTGTTATCAAATACACGAACAACAAATTTAGAGATTCAATTACCCATAACAACCAGTAAGTCTCAAAAAAAAATTTTCATTTATTTAAATCTCTTTCGAAAATATTTATTCAAAATATTCATATACTTATCTTACCGACATAAGTATATTCACAAAACATTGTGAGTGATTCCTTACATTAAAATCATATTAAAAGGATTGCAACAAAAGTTATTTAAGTTGGAGATAAAGCTAACCTCAAACACTATTCTTTCGGTGTTAAGTGTGGAACGAATGTCCATACCATCAAAATTAAGATGTTAGTTAAAGGAAATCCAATCCCAAATTCTTTTTTAATTTATTTCTATAAATCCTTTTAATAAATCGCTTTCATTTTATGAAAACCCCCTTTACTAAAATTCCAAATCCATTTATAAAACACTCTATAAATCTCCAAGTTTATTTATATAACTTTTTTGTAAATATCAAAACCATATTTACAACTCTTTATAAATCTTCAAAATCATTTCTAAAACTTCTTTTATAAACTTTCCTTATTTAAACAAAACTTCTTAAATAAAATTTTAATCAACAAAGTTCCTTTGATAAAGTCAGTTATTCAAAACACCTTTACATAAACAAGTTATCATTTAAAAAAATTCTTCATCAAATTTATCTTTAAACCACATTAGCAAAATAATGATTATAAACAATCATTTAAAAAAATATTCAATTAACTTCAAAAACATCTTTAATAAAATCATTGCTTAATTGTCCTTTTAAATATCAAATTTAAAAATGATAATACCATAAGCCCTTTGTAAAAAAGTGAAAATGAAATATTTGACTTCACAAAATCAGAAAGAGACGTAGCGACCACAATGGTTCTCATCTAATTCAGTTTAACTTTTCAGTTATAACATGAGTATTTGTGTAACAAACAGATATGTAAAGAGAATCAGTCAACAACAAACAAATCAATGTATATGTAAGATGTTCAAGTTATTAAAATAGCAGACGAGGATTTGTTCTGATGAACACATTTCCAAGTTAATATAATAACATAATGGTGTTTGGCTCTACTAACAGATGTCAAATATAACTAAATAACTAAATTAGCAGAATGACGATTTATTTTGCTGAACAAATGTAATTGGATTTCATATTCATTTGAGATTACTTAAGAGTAATCGATAAAGAAATCCCTTGGATCTAAAATATTCTTACAAAATCGATCTTCAAAAATAAAGTGGTTTAGAACTTTAAAACTTTGATTTAATAATTATATAATATTTAAACTCTTTATTTAATAATAATCAAACCTTTAATTAAACAATAATTAACTTTTAAATAAATAAGTTAATCATATTATCCTTTAAATAAAACATAAAAATAAATTAAACCTTTTATTTATAATTTAAAATAATTAAACACTTGCTTAAAAATTAATTAATAGTTAACTCTATACTTAATTAATAATTAATTAAAAACAAATCACATACTTAATTCACGATTAATTAAAATTAATTTTGCTTTAAAAAGATAATTAATTAGTTCTAATTTTCACTTAATTATAATTAATAAACCTTGTTTAATTCTTAATTAATTATCAAATTTAATTAATTAAAAATAAATTATTAAATTCTTAATTAACTTTCTTAAATATCATCATTAAGTTAATAAAATATTTCTAAAACCTTTTTAGGTATAAAAACTTAATTTTTTAAAAATTGAACTTTTTAGCGAAACTGCGTCCATAACGACTGTCGCTATGGATACCATAACTTTAAAACTTATTTTGGTTTTTTTTTGAAAACTTAATTTATGGAAGCTTACTAACTTTATCAAACTTTAAGTGTTTTGAAAACTAAAAAAAGTTTGAACTTTGAAAATGATTTTGATTTTTAAAACTAGAACCATGGTTTCACACAAGGATTTCAAATTGCCATTACCATGGTAAAGTTCTAACTTTTTATAGCATACAACCATATAATCACATCAATAACATAAATACACATGCCACATAAAAAACATAAGTAAGATCATATCTTTATATGCATAAACAATATTTAGACTATAAATCTCAAGCCCAGTATAACATTACATCCATATATATGTATGTATGTATGTATGTATGTATATGTATATATATAACATCAACATCATTTCTTAACAAAACATCCAATAAATTTTCACTAAGTTAAGCATAACTTATGGAGTTAGACTTTTAATTTAAATAAAAGTTTACTCACCAAAACCATCCAAACTTCCACTAGAGCTAGAATAGAACCTAGATCCATGCTATATGTTTTGAAAAATAAAGATTTAGTGGCCTTAAGTGGGTTCGACCAAGGTATGGTGCATACGGCCCAAGGGCGGTGGAGCTCGACCTTGAAAGGTGGAGGGACTTCACATTATCATTGAATTTACAAAAATCAAACCAAAAAATGGATCATTTTCCAACTGATTTTTGGACAAGTTACTCACGAAATTTGGAAAAGTTTCCAATGGGAAAGTTCTTGGAAATTTTTTCGCTATAAATTAAAAAAAGGAATCACTCAGTTTAGATCTGTTTTGAGGGAGATATGGTCAAAAGAAGAAAAGGTATTTTCGGACTTTAAAATCTGGATCTGAAAATACTCTGCAAAGACATGGCTAAGCTCAAAATTTGAATTAAGTGATACACATGAAAGTTGTAGCCGTTGTAATTGCTACGGTTTAAAAAAAAGAAATCATTCATTTGGATAAGATATGAGAAAGATATGATAGAAGAAAAATGAGGCAAAATTGAAGAAGTGGAGGGTATTTATAAGCAATAAAACAGAGTAAATTACGTTAATGCCCTTGGTCCTTTACTCTCCACCTCCTTTTGCCACCTCACTAAGACCTCCTTCACTATGTACCTCAGGCCCATAAGCTTGTCCCCCTCCCTAAAATCCCATGAGCCAACATGTTTAAACATGTTTCTAATGACATGGCGTTCACCTTTTCCATTTATTTATAAAATAAACAAGTATTATCGTAAACACACACATACACACCTATACACACACTACTATAATACATAACCCTAACTTATAAACGTATGTGAATATTTATACTCTATGGTTTACAATGTTTCCGACAACTTTTATTCGAAGAAAAGTCGAAAATTCGAAAACGAATTCCGGTCATGTTTTCGATTTTTCTTCGAACTATATATTTTTGTAAATAAATTTGAAAACTATTTCACCATAAAATTATTTATTATTTGAAAAAGTTGTATTTTGATTATAAAACCTATTATTTGAATATTTAAAATTAATTGAATATTCTCAAATTAAAGCGGTGGAATTTCAGGTCGTTACAAGCATGGTTTACTAGTTTTATGGAGAAATACATATTATTTAGGATCCTAATTACCCGAGTTCAATATATTTCTTTTCATCCAACCTTTTCATCTATTCATTCCTCCTGTTATTTATTGTCGGAATCAGTTATTCACTTTTCTATATGGAATAAAAGAAGACTCAAGTTAGATAAAAAATAGTAATCAGCACTGGTTCGTTTGATTTTAACATAAAATTTTCTGATGTAATCGAAAAGAATATATATTTTCAACTTAAAACAACCCTTTTTCATATAAATACACAACTGTCAGATCAAACCCAATCAACATGATCCTTTTCGCATATGTAAATTTGAAAATACTGTAGATTATATTTATATAATGTGGCAAAAGATGATTATATGGTAAGAGAATCATACGTTCAGAAACTGATTCAGTTCTAACATTTCACAGTGAAAATAGAGGGATTAACACTAGCATCAACATATCAAGAGTTATTTAATCCAAACTTTTTGCATACACCAGACATTACCTAAAAAAACCACCGACTTTTGACACTCGAGCCATTTGGACTTCGCAGCGAGCTTGAAAGCCAAGCTGGTTAATTTATGAATAAAGAACGAAAATAATGGGATTTTTCAATGAATTCGTTATTGTTATCCTTATTCCTTATCATTTGAGTCCATATTACTAACATCTGATTTTCACAGCCATGGCTGTTACAGAAACAACATGTACTTAAAATCTCAACAATCCTATAAACAAACGTTGTATTCAGATATCAGAATTATTGACATCATTTACTGAGCAATTCATCTCAAAGACAAGCTGTGAATGCACAAGCCTCTAGATTAAATGATCCAATAGAATGTTCATTTGATTATAAAAATACAAATATAATTTCATTCAACTCTTACTCCGTTTATCTGTGATTTCGGTGTTTCAATCAAACTAACTATTCTTTAAGGATTGTCATACATGATTATTTTTCAACCAAAATTATAGTGCTATGCTAATCCTTAAATTAAGTTTGTTATCTTATGAACATATAGTGTTTTAGATTATAAACAGAGAGCAGAATAAAGCCCATTTATTTATTTATCAATTAATCTAAGATTTTTTGTTTACTAAGCTAAAGGTTATCTATGATTATTTTTAGCATACAAAAAAAATTCCAAAGGTTAAAAAAACAAGGCATCTAACTTTGTGATTTGACAATCAGGACAAAAGAAGGAAAGAAGCGAGTTGACAATAATTTGTTAGAGGTCCCATTTTAGATAGGATCTCATACGAACTTAATTTGGTAACTGAAAGATCATATTTAATCAAACAGTAACAGTATTGAATATACTGATGTATAATTGCTAATGTTGTCCTGTGGAGGTACGAAATTATGATGAAAAGAAGAGGATTGAAACAGAAGCCTTTAGATCAAAAATTTAGAAACATATCATATAGCTTCATCTTTCTTACCGCATTGCGGTTACCAAAATACTAGCTGTATAATGCGTCCATGATGGAAGGGGTTGTTTGGATCCAAAGAAGAGTTCTCTAAAACAAATTGACTTTATTTTATTAACCTATAAATTTTTTTAGAGCGAACAAGAAAAAGCTAATCGAGACGCACTTATCATACCAACGTGATAAAAATGATCCGATCTTATCCCAAAGAAATCCTTTTTATCCAATTGACTCGATGAAATAAGATACATTCCTATTATCCATTTATTCGATATTTCAAAATATTAAATTCTATCTATCCATATCAAATCACACATATTTTTCTGCCCTTAACCCCATTCTTAATCAAGCGCCAGTTTAGATGACATTTGTTTAAAAGAAATGAACAAAATCCCAATTTGAGAAAACCTCGACAGTCGATATCATGCAACTGGCTTGGATATTTAACAGTGAATCTAATTAGTTTCTGTTTAGTTTTTTTTATACAGAGATTTCGTGGTTCCTCTTTCATAAGATCATATGTACCATAACATTATAACAAAGCTATAATTAAGATTTTAAAATTGAATCAAGTGGCAAGCGGTATGACACTCCAGACTGAAGTTCTAGAGGTCGTGCGAGACATCAATATGGGTGCTCTCTTGAAAAAAATGCCACTCTTATTCTAAAAAAAACAAAAAAAAAACAAAAAAACAAAAAAAAAACAAAAGAAGGAAAAAAACCCAGAATTGAATTAAACACCTGACTTGGGAATAATGTACTATTTGTGAGATGTTTGGTGTACTTCGATAATTTATGAAGTTGAACTGACATGAATTCGTTGTTGAGGAGGCGGAAGAGATGGAAGCAACCCTAGTGATTGAAGAAGATGGAAAATAATGATTATCTTGATCCTGTTTGTTTTGGTTCTTGTTTTTCCCCTTCTCGAAATTCTGAAAAAACATGAAGAACAAAACAAGATTTTGGTTTTGTGTTAAAATTGTTTTTGAAAATGAATTTCAAAAATAACTTAGCAAAACGTATTTAGCAAGGTTCGAGAACTCGATTTCGGTCATTTGAAATTTTATTAGTTTCGGATGATTTCGTAAATTTCGAAAGTTTCGGTTTCGTTTCGGTTTCGGTTTCAATGGGTTGTTCATTGTGTCAACCAAAAAACTTAGCTATTTTAGACTGAATTTTATGATTCCTTCATAATTTATAGAAATTGGCACCAAAGCTGGTAAGTAGAAGTGTACATTTTTTTCATTTTGTACAAATCAGCGCATGAATTTTGTCTGCACAAATTTTCTATTTAGTCTTGACCGATATTAATTTTGAAATTTTCAGATAAACGTGCAGTCTTTTTTAAGAAATAGTAACCACTGTTTAGATGCCAGGAAAAAAATCTGGTGAAATAATGTTAAAGTTCCTGTGTGTTTTCTTATATCTATATAATATTCTTTAGGGGCTTTTGAATACATTGATATGAAGTAGAAAGCCCAAAATAACTAACAGCCCAAATCAGAAGCCACCCCTTTAACAAATCTCAGTTTCATACTTTCATTTGCTTTCTGCCTGCTCAATACAAAACTAGGGCATAGACAGACCAAAAAAAAAAAAACAAGCCGAAGAGAGAATATTAAAATACTTCACTGCTGTTCGAAATCGACTCTCGAATGGCTCAAATCCTTTACCGCCCCACAATCCTTCACTGCCACCGTCGCAAATTCTTCACTGCCGCTCAAAATCGATGCCGCACTAATGCCGAAGACGAAGGCACCGCTGTATTTTGCTTGGGTATTTCGATTTCGAGTGTATTTACAGCTGGGAAATCGAATTTTTTTGGGAAAATTCATTGTGCAATCACGTTCTTCAACCTCTTTTGTTGAGTTGAATTTTTAGCTTTGGACATTTCTTTTTCATGTCCTCTGATTTTGTTGTTGATTTCTTTAATTTATGGTTTGGAGATTACGCTTTTTTTTGAAGCGTTAAGCGAACCCGGTTTTTGGCTTCGGTTTCATCTCGCTCTAGGTCGGCACCGGTACGGTACCCCCGAAATTTCGAGATACCGACCGATACCTGATACCATAATATTTAGGATGTTTTAGAAAACTCGAAAGTTTGAACAACTTGAAAATGGCAATCCAAGCGAGACCTTAGTTTTTATAGAAACTACTATTGGAACTAAGAAACCTTGCAGCAAAAGCGTTGCCTCCATTTTGTTTTATTTAGTACTTTTTCTACCCACCTTTTCTAAGGGATAATTAACATTAGTTTTTATAGAAACTACTATTGGAACTAAGAAACCTTGCAGCAAAAGCGTTGCCTCCATTTTGTTTTATTTAGTACTTTTTCTACCCACCTTTTCTAAGGGATAATTAACAATGGTAATCAGGGACACCACCTTATTTTTATACTTATTCCACTTCTCCATCCTTCCATAAACATGTTTACGAAACTCCCTTATAACTATTTCAATGAAAATTTGTAGTTTTCAATGCAAATATTTGCAGTAAAAACTGTAAACATTCATGAAAATGATTACAAAAGCATTTCGTGAAATTTGATTTTGGAAAGGGATGAAAATGTATTTTGAAATTTGTAGAAATGTGTTTGACAAAAGTTCCCATATTAGTAAACATATACCTTTCTGCCGAACTCTATCAAAATTCATTGCCTATTGCAATAATAGATAGCTAAAGATGACATGAATCAATACATGGGGAATTAAAGGACAAACTTTGAAAAGAAGTGTAGACTGAAGAATATCAAAATTTATTTTTAGGATGAGGAACAGATGCTAGTTATAACTAAACAATATATTCAATTTTTAACTATACGAAATGCTAATCATAACTAGCATTATATTCAACGAGCGTTACGACACGCTCTTCGCGCGTGATAATGACATGTGCCTCGTGCATGAATTATTTTTTTACAGATTATATACGATTAACACATCAAAAAAATATTTTGCACAAATATCTAACCATGTTTTTAAGTCGAAATAATGTGTAGTTAATTTAAACTTTTATTTCTAAGCTGCAACATCTAATTTTTTGTTAGTTTAAATTTTATTTGTATTATTAATTAATAAACAACGAATTTGTAGTTAATTAAAGATAAATGTTTATTTGTATTATTAATTAATAAACAACGAATTTGTAGTTAATTAAAGAAAAATGTTTATTTGTTAGATTCTGTTTCTAAGTGTAGAACATTTTGAATTTGTAAAAAAGTTTAACTATTAAATCATATTTTTAGGGGATATTAAGATTTGCTAATATCGGGCAGGCTTAACTATTAGATCCTATTTGTAAGGATATTAAGATTTATTAATATTGTAGAGGGGTATTATTGGTAGTTCACATTGATACCAGAAAAGTGTAACACCAAACGTATTACAACTATTATTAAAGATATTTAACCATATTTATAAGTTGAAAAAATGTGTAGTTAATTTAAACTTTCATTTTTAAGCTGCAAAATCTAATTTTTTGTTAGTTTAAATTTTATTTGTATTATTAATTAATAAACAACGAATTTGTAGTTAATTAAAAAAAATGTTTATTTGTATTATTAATTAATAAACAACGAATTTGTAGTTAATTAAAGAAAAATGTTTATTTGTTACATCCTGAATTTGTAAAGAAGTTTAACTATTAAATCCTATTTTTAGGGGATATTAAGATCTGTTAATATCTGGCAGACTTAACTATTAGATCCTATTTGTAAGGATATTAAGATTTATTAATATTGTAGAGATGTATTTTTGGTAGTTCACGCTGATACCAGAAAAGTGTAACACCAAACGTATTACAACTATTATCAAAGATTTTTTGGTTAGTTTGAATTTTATTTGTATTATTAATTGATAAACAACGAATTTGTAGTTAATTAATGAAAAAATGTTCATTTGATCCTATTTTTAAACGTAGATGAATATTTTGAATTTGTAAAGAATTTTAATTGTCAGATCCTAATTTTAGGGATCCTAATTTTAGGGAATATTAAGATTTGTTAATATCGGAGCATTTTTTATAATTCACGCTGATACCAGAAAAGTGTGACAAATGTATTACAACTATTATTAAAGATTTTACAATATACAAAATGATAGTTATAATCAGTGTTGTGCTTCAATCAAAGAAAACTTGTTCTCAAATCTAAGTTTTTTTCCAAAGTTTGTCACTGTACCAATTTTCCTTGATGAGAATTAGGGAGGACAAACTTTGAAGAAGAAAAAAAACGAAGGACATCAAATTTTATTTTTGGACTAAAAGACAAATGCGAGTTATAACTAACATTATATTTAATTTTTCCATTATACAGAATAACTATCATTATATTCAATTTTAGACTTATACATAATGCTAGTTATAATTAGCACCGTCCTTCAGAAAGGGAACAAAATCTTGTTGTTCGTCAGCCTAAGTTTTCCCATTTGTCCTTGTACATATTTTCCTCTATTGATAGATTATTTTATAAATTAATGAGCATCAGGAGTGAATTATATCTTTCACTAATACACCTCTTATAATTATAACAGAGACAATTTGAGCAACTTATTCGAACTCAAGAAGCTCTGTCAAGACTAAAATCATCTATTTCTGAAGATCTGCCTCTTGATTTCTGGACAATAGATTTGAGGGAAGCAGCATTAGCTCTTGGCGAAATAGCTGGAATTGATGTTTCCGAAGAAGTGTTATCAAACATATTTAGCAAATTTTGTATTGGCAAGTAACAGCATCATTGGCTGCTTTTTCTTGTTGGGTTGAAAACATAACAGTTTGTTCAATCTTGTGTATTTAATTAAGGTGATGAAATTTTGTGCAATGCAGATTTCGTATGTATGTTTCACCATAAATATAATTTCCCTTGTGATTAACCTATATTGTGGGTGAGGTTGAACTGATGAATATTTGTATTTAAACAACTAATGTATATTATCTCTAGTTTAAACAGATCAAATAAATGTTATCCAGAACATAAGCTTGGTTCATAATTCTTTGGAATATCATCCCAGAATACCTGTTGATCCATATTACATAACAGTTTATTTCATGGTTTGTAATATTATCCAGTTACAATCATTGATGCACTTACCATAATCTTACTCCAAATTAGCTTTTTGATCTCATATATTCGAGGCAGTATTACCACTCATGTTTGTTAACTTTTAGGGGATAAAATCTCCACTTCATCATCTTTAACTAACTCATTGGAATTTAATTCCATGTTAGCCATAAGTGTACTTGCTGCAGTTTGGGGCTTGGATGAAAGTTCTTCCTTGGGCATTTTCGTATCATCTTCTCTCATTCTTGCGGCGTAATCTGCAATATTGAAGCTCACAGGATTGTTTCCTCCAAATGCATTTTCCAGTTCATCCATGTCGAAAAGATCTTCCATGATTTTTCTCGAGTTATGGTCATCACTATACACGAATTTCACCTTCCGGTAAGTCTTTGGTTCTAGAAAAGGTCTAATTAGCTGCAAAATGCACCAAATTTCAACAACGTGCATCTCAGTTAAAATACATGGCTTATATAGAATAAATGGAATGCATCTTACAGTAAAAAAAGGTTCGAAAAACTTAGGTGGATTATACAAAATGGCAACACCTAGTGTTTCAGGATAACGATCTTGAAGAACTGAAGCTGTTTCTTTTGTCACTTTGACTGAAATATGGGACATGTTGAACCCATGAAAATCGATAAGCCATACCATTTGTTCTTGAGCGGCTGGCAAATTTAAAATTGCATTTTCCATGCAGTATACCAAGTATTTTATTTGACCTACAGTTGAATTTGTGTTCTGCAATTCACGGAATAATTTATCAACGACAGATGCACAAAGGCCTGATTTTTAGTAACAAACCGAGTTCATGTAACATAACGCTATAGTATCAAATTTATCCGAATACAAAATAATCTAGAATATACAGAACCTGGCACCCTGGTCGCATGACAAGGACGCTTCTCCCTTGTTTATCAAAATAGTTTGCTCTGTAAATTTTACCAGTCTCAGCTTCATGGGCCACTTCATCCTGACAAGGACACCACTGAATATTAATACCAAAGTATATATAAAAGTGGGAACATAACACGGTTTAACATGAAAATTGACCAGGATTAAACATTATCAAATGGTTGTTATATTGCATGCAGTGGATTTGGTCATTTGCATTGTAAAACTTTAGCTTACTGTAGTGCCTCAGTCCTCCTTCAGAACACACCACATTAATAAGCCTAAAGTGTTGTAATACCAAATATAACCTTCTTGAAAATTTTAAATTCCTACCTCAACATTCGTATAGAAATATCATTATTGACTACTAGATCAACATATACAGTACATATCATGAACACGTGATGTGTGTATGTTTATACATACATACATATATGTATGTGTATATGTGTGTGTCATGAAAAAACATAATGAACAAAAAGACCAGTGACAACATTAAGATCGTCTAGACCAGTCAATACATTTATGCCTTAATTACTCAAAGGTAAACTGCCTACGTTCAACCTTATAATACAAAATACCATAATTTACTCTTAGCTCTTATCATTGCTTCATGGCATCCTCTTTTCTTATCTTACCATCAAAACCTAACAACTTGCCTTTTATATGCAACCCAGTTAGGCGATAGACAAAAAGACACTAAATTTTGTGCAACAGTTGCTATTATGCGTAGATTCAAAGTGATTTTTTTTAAAGACTTTGTAGATCCAATACAAAATTAATATGACGTAAATATATCAACTCATCCAATTAACATGCTAACATTCTTAGATTCAAAAGTGATATTAACCAACTTTAAAAACAAAACGTAAATATATCAACTCATAGATATTATCAAACTGAACAGTAGAGATAAAAGAACTTAACAATTTGGCTTACATATTCAACCCAAAATCAATCCACAAAAACAATCAGTTGTTTGTAACCCACCATGTATTACAATAACATGAAGAACAGTTCACGGCGTGCATAGAAGAAATGTTATAGACATTTATATAAGTGAGTTTATCTTCATGCTTAAATATACGATCACTTAAAATGTACAAGAATTCAGGATATGCTAACCCATCGGATATCTTCTGGCTTGTATTCAACACGCCACTTAAGAGTCGTTCTCAGCATTTTAGTTGCTTTCTTAACGTTCCAGTTCCTAGCACATAAATACCTTCTGATACATGGATCTGCACAATAAAGGGATAATTTTGGTGGAAGTTGTCCTAACAATCCTCTCACTTGGTCAATCTGAAGTTCATTAGGGAAATAATTATTCACTAGTTATACAATAAGGATTACTTTCTTACTAAACTTTAGCAACCTTGAGTTTTTTATCCTCTGAATGTGATTGATTTTCTGAACCATTTGATACAGTGTTCTTCAAGCTCATAATTTTGTGAAGTAGTCTGAAAAAAAGGATCCAGTGTTGATTGATAAGTGACAAAGTGGATACATAATGCTGCTATTCTCCAATAACAATGCAAGTAGGAACAGTATTTATGTAATTCATTTTATCCAAAACTTCAAAACTATCCTTTATGAACAACATCAGTTAAAAACTTAAAATTAATCGAAAACAGGTTAAGCACATCCTTTTCTCTACCTCCAATAGTTATTTTTCGAACATAGCTACCGTGACAATAAATACAAGATTTTCTTTTGTTCGTTTTCACTTTCACCCCAACCGAAGATGAGCAAAGCTCGATCTCCTTGGTCCTCAAAAGATATTATGATTTCTCAATGCACATGTACAGAACTACTTCAACTAAAAAAAAAGAGAGAGATACTTTGGAAGTGAAATAGGAAAGTCACGAATTATTAATATACAAAATCATGTGCATGCGTGCGTAAGTGCGTAAGTTGCATCATTTCAAATTTTACATGAACATTGCTTGCACATGCAAAATACTAAAAGCATAATTTAGAAACTTAAAGATAAATTTTAGTTATCTAACCTTTAGAACAGAAAATGGAATGGCTGCATTCCAGTTTTATCCACAATAATCTTTTATTTACGTTGTTTGCTTGTGTTTGCGACGATAGCAAATGCTTATGCAACAACTAAACAAGTTAACACCACGGAAAAATAGAAAATTCTACCCTTGCTAGTAAATTATACTTGAAACGTCTTGTACTTACGATGTGGCAGCCTCCTAAGTGGGGGTGCAGGGCCAATGCCCCTGCTGACACGGCGGTCGTCCTAGTCGGTCAGATCATGGAGGTCCAGGGGACAACGATCCTTGGTGTAGTGCGGGGCAGTGTTCCATTCAAAATGGTGTATCTCGTAAACGTTTGAATCTGAATTCAAATGACAACGACAATACCCGTTGGAGTCAAGATGTGTCTGTGACTCGGTTTGTTTTCAACAAACACCACCAACGGTCACTCTCACTTACATAGCCATAGAATTATAACTCAAAGTATATTTTTGAATTTCAAAATCTTCATCGGCCTTAATTCGAGTGCTCTTCTGCTTTGTGCAACCAGTCACAACTTGCATATATAATCTTCATTGTATCTTGAAGAAGGTTTTCGTTCTATCCTCTGTGATTTAAAAAGGAAGACATTCTTGAAAAAAACAAACGAATTGTGCATTGGAGCGATACTTTATTCAATCTTACAACAGTAGAACGTGACATACACACGGTTGGATAGAGATCGGTAAAAATGATATGAAAGTTTGCTCTCAGTCAGACTTATGAATGTAACATGGTGTAATTGGTTTTCTTGAAAAAGTATGAAGTACACACTTGACAATCTATTTTAAATACATCACATGAGGCTACAAATATAACGATTTGTAATGTTTTTTTAATATAACATAGCATTTTTGGTCACTGCAAACAAGCAGTTACATTTCAAATGTGGTCTTATACAGATATTGGTTTTAAAGTGAAATTGTGATGCTGAACAAATGTAGTGTCACACACAAATTGAGGGAGTAATATTGCACGAGCCTGAATTAGGGATGAAATTCCTTTTGGTTTAGCCAAATAAACCAACCATGTTAATGTATTTTGATTTTTTGTTTTGATTTATTTGATTTTAATTGATTTGTGTTACAAAATTATTTGGTTTAGGTTTAGCCAAATTAACAACTTTTCTTTCCTTTTTATCATATTAATTGAGTAACACACGACAATTTACAAACAAGATTAGTACATAACCTTGTGTAATAAATATAACTTCTTTTTTAAAAAAATACCTGAATATCAAACTTCGGTATTTTTTTTCCTTTTTCTAAATAACTAAAGCTATATCTGAACGTTTTTTAAAGGTTTGATTCAATGTTACTAGCATATCTTTAGCATCGGGTAATGTATTGATTTGTCAAGTCAATTCCTAATAGTAACCTTTATACATACATACGTACATACATAGACATACATACATATATGGATAAGGATTGGCTACGCTTCAGTTCCCACCGATTCAACCACATGCTCCAAATAAAATAATATAACTTTCTCTCTCTTGTTACTTCATTATATTATTTAATTCAAAGCATGTGGCCGAAATCATGAAAACTGAGGTGTAGTAAGAATAAAGTGTATCTCATCCTTGCCATATATATAATCCTTAAATTTCAATTATTTACTTATAATCTCACATAAATACAATAAATACAATTTAATGGTTAAGATTATATCCAACGTGCTGACAAAAAAAGAAAAGCATTTATTTTGAACCAAATAATATTTCCACTGAAACAACATTAAGTTAGTCCAAGAATTAATTTCAAAAATCAACAAGAAACACCATTGCTCCGATGTAGTGTTTAAAATTTCATATGACTAAAGCAGACAACATGATATTATGATTTCTTAGAGTGAAAGTTTTCTAAGCTTCTTGCTATACGAAAACATCCATAGTAGTAGTTCGGAGGATTATTTCGAATAGTTGGTATTTAATCATAATCAATGGTAAAACGATTGTGCTCTTTAATCATGTAGAGTAAGACAAAGATATCTACTTTCATCGATTAAGATGCGTTTTTTGTTTAGCGAATGAGGTATACTGAAAGTGGTAGGTTCACAAAAGGGGAATACGTTCGAAAGAGGCATTTGAAAGGGGTATTCTTATGAAAATTGTGTTGTATTAATTATTGTTAATTATAACTACTTTTTAATTAATTAATATTAACATAAGTTAAATGGTAATAAAGATAGAACAGTTTATAACAACATATACATTAGAGAAGATACAATAATGCAGTATTAAAAATACACTTTTAGTCCATACAGTGCAAAATAGTGAATATAAACGCAATACAAGAAGTAATTTAGCAAAGTTCTACAATAATTTGTTCATTCCTTATGTTATCTCGAACCAACGTCATATTAACAATCCTTTGAACTGGTTCATCCTCTTTCACATCGGTATCTTGAAGTTTTGTAGTATTCTACAAGGTATTCGGAATAAGATTAAGATCATTGTCAAATATCATAAAGTTGGAATCTCCACTGTTGTACTTTTGTATGAAGTTGTGAATAGCCATTCTATAGCAACAACTACTTTTACTTGAATCAGAAATTGAAAAGTCGGCATACTATTTAAGATTGCAAATTTTCTCTTACATATTCCAAATGTTTTTAACTTGAGTCATACAAATTGAAAATCTCGTTTTTTTTTTAATTGTGGTTGATTTTGAGTTTCACGAAAATTAGGAATATTATACCTTTCATTTCAATAAGGGGATATAAACCTTCCATCAGGAGATATGTTGAGTCAACTAAATAGTACTGTCCTGATTGAGGATGTGGAAAATTTGAGTTCCTACCATTTATCACCGAATTAAAAACTCTACTTTCATGTCCAGTTCCTTCCCAACCGGTCATTACATATGTAAATGTCATATTAAATGAGCAAACCATAACATTTTGTGTCGTATATCCTTTTTGATCGATAAATGGTTGGGCACTATCACTAGACACATGTGCATTTATGTGCATATGGTCTATAGCTTTGATACAAAATTATAAAAATGGATCATACAGTTTGAATTCCTAATTTGTTTTGGTATAGTGTTGAATGGTTGGACGTCAGGTTTAATTATATCCTTGGACATTAGCAGTACAACTTTTAAAACAACATGAAAATAACCACAAATAGTGCTACCTGATCTTTGAAACCTTTCTGCAGCCTGACGTGTTGAAAGAGTCAACACTATGATGTATAGAAATATTGCTACTATTTTTTTGATGCATATTTCTTTCGTAGCCGTTAAACCGTAAGATTCTAAGCGGTCATACAACAATTAGACTTTCAACTCTTACCTAGGGCTAGGATTGTATCAGGGTAGAAGTATGAACTCATTTTTCAACTCACTAACGAGCCAAAACAAAGATAAATAGTTTTGGACGAAACTCGATTCACTTATCACAATTAGATAGACCCATACTTGTTACCTTGGTCTTTAACATGCTAGGGGTATACGTGTTCTCAACGATAAACCCGATGAAAGGCTTTTTACCCATGAATTTGGATTGTGTTTTAATATCTCTTTCGGAAGAACAAGGATACCTAAAACTGTTTGTGGCAAAAATGACCAAACACTCTAAAACAGAGATTTGACAGAGCCTAGAAACCTAAGTGTGATTTTAGTGCCAATTTCTTGAAGGTGGGATCTCAGCAAATATGTTAAGTTCTTACTCTAATTCAAATTATAAATCATAGACAACCGTACTAAAAGGCAAAACGTAAAATACAGAAAAAGTGAAGACATAATTTTTATAGTGGTTCGACAATTTCTGACCTACGTCCATTTTATATATTTTATTATGATTCTCCGATTTACAATTATTACAACGCTTGTTAGATCTTTCTGAATCGGTTACAACAATTGTATGTTGTTATATATATAATTGACAAAGCTCTGATGTTGTAGATCTTAAGGTTGGTCCACCACAACCTGATGTACTCGATGTTGGATGGTGACTTGGATGATTGAAGATGATTGGACAAGTTTAACAAAGTTCTTTTCTATTCAAAAGTGCTCCATAAGCTTCTCCACTTGATTCTATAGAGTTTGAGTGCATTTGGATTCCTCCTTCAAATGTCGATGCTACGGGGCATTTATAGGTATATTCCCGAGGCTAGGAGGCTTTGAGACTGCTGCATGGAGATGGAAAGTCATCTAGGTTTGAACCTTGAAGCCCAGGAGGAAGGTCAGGTTCATTTAGGTAGGCCAAGTTCTGGTCCGTACTGACCAGAACACTTCCGAACCGTTTATATGGTCCGATATGTGGCCCATCGGACCATCTACACTTCAGTAATGAACCATCTACGCGGTTCAGTATCAGACCGTCTATACGGTTCGGTAAGCTGCCTATCGAACCGATTTTACGATTCGATTATAGTGTCTCTGACTTTGCCACCGAACCTTTGTTGTTTCACGCTTCGTTTTGTCCTTCGTGCATGTTGCTCTAGTTTTAGTGTCCAACTGAAAAAAATTTCGAGTAGGAGAAGGTTGAACTATTTTTGTATAAGTTAGAACTTCTTCATTTAAGTCGGAATAGAATGAAACTTGGATCGATAGCTTTACATCGTCGAGTAAAATCTTCAGTGTCTCTAAATATTCCATTCAAGTGGCATGACTGGTAGCTCTACAAGGCAGAGCCCAAATTGATTAGGCAGTGAACCAAATTTAAGATAATCATATCTTTCAATATGTAACTCAGATTGAAGTACGGTTTCGACCAAAGAGCATCTCCCAACTTTAAACATATTTTTCAACTGGTTTGGATCTATACTGAGACCGTGCCAAATTTATCCCCAACAAAAACAAACATCAATAGATCACACATGATTAAGTTTGCTAGATTCCGATCGTTAGAAATATCAACAAAGAACCGATAGTTTTCCAATATACGAATTAAAATTTTGGTCGACAAAGCTTTATTTCACTCAATAAAAGCCTTGCCATACTTAAATCTCATTAATCTTTCAGTAAACAATTAATACCCACTAACGTCTAAACCTTTTTTCTAGTCAAATCTTTCATTCATCACAAAATAATTCATTGAACATTAATAAAACACGAGAATGGAAAATCGAAACACAACTCGAAATTTAGAACATCTAATAACACAACCTCCATAATCAAGCATGGGTGGGTTTGATCATTGCCTTAGTACCGTTAGACATGTCAATGTCCAAAGTAGAGAGAATTTCAGAAAATGAACTCAAATAGAAATAGAATGCATTTGCTCATGGACCCTATCAACAATAGGGTCGTATCGAAAGATAATAGAAACCTTACCATTGATGATGATAGGATCTAATTCTATATAGTCCTCTACCTTTCCTCTATATTAGGGAACTTTAAAATAAAAAAATAAAAAAAACCTAAAACAAAACAAACAACAAAAGATCGCTTTATAACATTTCACTTTGATGGATTCGTTGAGTTTTCAAGTTCTTTTGAGGTAGTTGAATACGACAATGGACGATAAATTTTCATCAACGAAGAAACCCACCAAAAGATTCTCCCAAAGGCATGGCCCACATCACTGATTGCTAACGGAGGCACCAAAAGGCATCATTGCTGTAAACTATGTTGAATAGTTTAGGAATTTAAGTAGCGACATTTCTCAATTTGCACTTAGAAGCCCAGGCCAACTAGGATATTCATCATGTTGAAGGGATGAAGCCACTGCACCAGCATCAAAGGAGGCAGTATGTTTATTGGATTGATATACAACAAATTGTTGATAATGGAGAAGATGATTGGAAAACTAGCGAGAGAAAAAACTAACTGAAGTTGAATTGTATTGCTTTTAGAAGAAGACAATCATAAATGTTAATCTACTTTGTAGTATTTCATTGAAGCAAAATTTCTTTCCCACTGACTCTAAATGAATGACCAACAACTATTTTCTACGATGAAAATAATCTTTCTACAAGGCAATGCCTACGATTGCAAAAATCGATAGACCCAGGATTTGATTGTATCCAAGAAAAAGAGAGGAAGGAAAAAATGATATTGTTTCAGAACATATTTTCGATATGTTTCTTATGATTTCTTTCTGTATCTATAGAAAATGAAACAGCCTTTCAAACACGTCTTTCAGAACAAACATGGAAAATTCTATGATCAATCACCAGTGGTCATGTATGTTGGCATCTATTATTTACAATAACAAAAAATAACAAAAAAGAATGACGTATACAAAGTCTAATTTCGCCCAGTCCAGTGCTAAGTGTTAAGTGCATCGCCATTCTCCAACACCGCGTGCACATGTCTAGGCCTTTAAGGACCTCACACTATTTCTTCTACCTTGCTTCTTATTTCTTAATGTGTTACACACAACTTTCTTTATATACATATATATGTGTGTGTATATGTATATGTGTGTGTGTGTGTGTATGTATGTATGTATGTATGTTGTTTAACCCTTTCCTAGAGTGTTGCTAAATTATACAGTGCAATCAAGTTGTGAAACATATATTTCATTCATATGATATGATGAATTTGATCACATGAATATACCAGCTTGATCGTTTCCACAAGGCCTGCCAGATGTATATAAAATCAAACCCACTAAAATACTAAGTACTCAGAATATCATAATATCATTCTTCCAATCATTTATTCTTTCCTTCTACCCTTAGAATCATCACACTTTTGTAATAATTAAATGGAAATCTAAGGGGATATGGTCCACTCAAATGGCGCAAACGCTGCATAATAACATAAGATATTTTTCATAAAAAAAATTCTACCGTCAAAAACATCTTTTGCTGTCAAGGATGACAAATACCCCTCACTTGTAATGATCACGAGGATTACATTTGTCATTTTCTTGGTATTTGGTAATATCACAATAGCTATGCTTAACTGTTTATAGTCCTTGGATCTTCTACAGGGACAACATGAACTTTCAGACTTGCAACATTTTATTAGTTTCACTCTAAATCTTAAATAATTGGCAAGTTACACCAAGCATATAATACAGGTCCAACTAATCGAAAGTTATGGACCACTGTACAAGTAACTTTCTGAAAACACAAGGATCATCATATAAATTTCTTAACACCAATATCACCTGATATTGAGAAACATGATGATTGACTCAATAAAATTTATAAAAGCGATGTGGAAGATGAGTTGTCAGGTTACATCAATACGTAAAGACTTGAAGGAATGATAGATATTTTCAGCAAACGGATATTGACTTAAATTTCAATTTTTGCAAACGCAAGACCATATTACAAATTTTCCATAACTCAACCACATTAATTTCTTTTACATAACTTGATTTAACTAATATCCGCCTCGTTCACATAAAAATTTGAATCTGTGAAATGGGTTTTCATGATTTAGCTCTAAACAGCATACAGTACGAAATCTAACAAAGAAGCAGTTGTATGCTCATGATGCCTAAAAAAATAAAAAATAATAATGGACTAGTGTTAAGCTAGCACGAGATTGGAAGGCGTACCTTGATTATGACCCAATACAAATAGTGAGCAATAGGAAAACAAGAGGAATGAGGTCTTCTTTTAGCAGTGGTTGGATTAATGGATTTCTCTCGATTATTTGATAGCGACGTGCAATTATGTCCTTTATAATATCCAGTTGACTCTAATTTTTAAAACACGTTCATAAATACTTGTCTTTTAACCAATCATGATTATTCTCAGGAATCCATATATCACTACTACATAAATTGACATGGAAAAGAAAGATAGCTAATTGATCAATTTGTACCTCAATTTTGTCGAAATTGATTAAATTCCACCACTGAAAGGCGATAGTAAGTTATTGAATGCTATATTCTCCAAACATGCATAATTTATAGAAAAGCCCAGAATGAAGCTTCTTTTGTTTTAGCTCGTCAAATCGCATGTTGGCAATCGTGCTATTGTGAAGCCATTCTTGAATGAGAGCATCATTAACTAAGAGATTGTGAGAAGATGATGATTGACCTTTCATGGAACGTCCGTTAGTAGGAGTTTTTGGTTTGGGAGCCATTAGTGAGCAAATAGAGATTGGATAGAGACTAAGTTTTTTGAATTGGGAAATAATCTGGAGGTAGAGGGAAAAATTGGCAGAAACTTATATATACGACTACTGGAGATAGGGTTTTGAAACAGCGACATACGTCTATGGGTGTGGCGCAGATGTTTGTGCTTTCAGTTAGAAATAAACAAAAACATATGACAAATGTCTGTAAGGTTTTCATAGACGTTTGTGGTTTCAGAAAAAATAAACAGAGGGATATGACAGACGTCTGTGAGTTCCCATAGACATCTGAGGTTACAGGAAAATGTTTTTCCACAACTTTTGACAGACGTCTATGGTAGTGTCACAGACGTCTGTGGTATGTATTTTTCTGAAAGTATGCTTAAAACTTAACGTCAATCATTTTTTTATTGAAATATCAAGAGAATTAGAACAATGTACATATCAAAAATTAGAAATGAAACTTATTTTGACAAAGTGCTTAGCATAAACTTAGTTTTTTTCCGGAGGTTAGAGTTTTTAATTTGTTGTATATTCCATGAATTTGGTTCAACCTTTGCGTCGTCAATTAATGGTAAGTGGAGACCAACTTGGATGAGCTGGAGTGTCAATCCACTCTTGGTTTGATGGTTCTGGCTTGCATAGATTTCTTGGGGTAATGTCATACGCTTTTATAGGAGTTTCTTTTAATCGATGATATTTTTGATGTATGCAATTTTTTGTTGGTGAATGACCACAAATTGCTAGAATACATTTTTTGAGAAAATTTAGATGAGATCGTTGACGTCATTGCTCGTAATACATTTCACGTTGAACTCCCATCATTTCTTGTTGATAGTGATATATTTCATCAACTTTGTCGGTGAGGGATGTTGATTGCAGATAAGTTGACCGTTTGGCTTTCTTTTCCTTAAGGGAAAATCCAGTGTGATACGCAGGGGATGCAACAATGTTTAGAGAGGCTGAGCGAATTGATGGAGGTGTAGATTTAGTTGGTGAAACATATGTGCTATCTGATGAGGGTGATTTATAGTCGATAGTGGAATAGGTAGAGTCATGACCAGAAGACATTTTTTGAGTAATATTTTTCTTAATAAACTATTTGTATTTAGGAGGAAATAAGCTGATTTATAAGAGAAAGCTTTTACTATAATTAGAGGTTTGTTGAGGAAAATAAGTGTGTAAATTTTATCCTATGTAGTTTTATATGAGATTTCTTCCCAAAAAAATCTAAGCGTACCAAATTAATCCTACAAATTTAGTTAACCAATTCATTGTACGAACATATTCCTAGTTCTCATCTTAATTAAATAAAAGTTAGTTCACTTAATGGTTTAGTAAAATTATCAGCTATTTGATTTTCAGTATTTACAAAATCCTGTGATATAATACCTTTTTCCACATTATCTCGTAGAAAATGTTGATGAATATCAATGTTTTGTTCGAGAATAGTTTATAGGATTTTTTGATTAATTTATGGCACTTGTATTATCACAGTATGTGGGAGATTTTGTTATGATTTTACAGAAATCTAGAAGAGTTTGTTGCATATAAATTACTTGTGCACATGCTAAAGCCGCTGAGATGTATTCGCCTCCACATGTTGAGAGCAAAACACAGTTTTGCTTTCTACTAAACCATGAAACTAAAGACTGACCAATAAAATGATATGTGCCACTTGTGCTTTTTCTATCTGTCACTATATGACACAAGTTCGAACAAGCTTCCTTTTGGATAAAAAAGTCCGTAATCTCTATTATTTGTTAAATATCTTAAGACTTGTTTTACTGCTCGATGCTGTGATTCTTTTCGCCGTGCTTAAAACCGAGCACATAAACATACACTTATCATAATATCTTGTCTACTAGCTATTAAGTATAACAGAGATCCTATCATATTTCGATATAATTTTTAAATCTTTTCAATTTTCATCTTTATCTTGATGTAGAGTAGTACTCATTAAAATTGGTTTACTTGATATATTTTCCATTCCAAAACGTTTTAATAAATTTTGACAGTATTTTTCTTGATTTATAAAAATTCTATTTTCTAATTGTCTTATTTGTAATCCTAAGAAATAGTTTAATTCTCCCATATGTGACTTTCAAATTCATCTTTCGTTATTTTAGAAAATTTAGTGCATAATTTTTCATTAGTGGATTCAATTATAATGTCGTCAACATATATTTGTACGGCTAAAATATTATTATTTTCTTATTTTATGAATAAAGTTGAACCAATTTATCAATTTGAAAACCAAAACTTTGTAAATGAGTTTTAATCTTTCATACCAAGCACAAGGTGCTTGTTTTAATCAATATAAAGCCTTTTTAAGTTCAAATACATGATTGGGATATTTCTCATGAACAAATGAAGGTGGTTGTTAGACATACACTTTTTCTTTTATAAATCTATTTAAAAATGCACGTTTTACGTCCATTTGAAAAGGTTAAAAATTATGATGACATGCCAAAGTCAGTAATGTTCGTATTGTTTCGAGACGTGCTACAAGAGTAAATGTTTTGTCATAAACAATTCCTTCTTCTTGATTATATCATTGAGCTACTAATCTTGCTTTATTTAGTACAATATTTCCATTTTCATCTGCTTTATTTTTAAAAACCCATTCGTTCCAATTACAGATTGATTGTTGGTCTTAATACAAGTTTCCAAACATCATTTCTTTTAAATTGATCAAGTTTTTATTGCATTGCAATAATGCAAAAACCATCTTTTGATACTTCTTTATAAAAAAATTTGGTTTAAAATTTGATGTGAATGCAACATGACTCATTTGATTTAACTGTTTTCTGATTGATACTCTTGTATTTAAATCTCTAATAATATTATTAATGAGATGGTCTCTTAATATTCTAGGTGATGGTGTTATCATGTTATCATTATTATTATTGCCATTATTATTATTATTATTATTTTCATGTATAGGTATGTTAGTTTTATTTATAATTTCTTCAACATCGTCATTTTTATTATCTTTAAAGTATTCATCAAATGAGATATGAAGACTTTCTTCTACAATATTTGTTCGTTTATTCAAGATTATATATGCTTTGCTTCGATTGAATAGCCAACAAAATTCCTTCATCAGCTTTAGAATCAAATTTTCCTAGATAATCTTTAGTGTTTAATATGAAGCATTTTGATCCAAATATACGAAAATATGATATTTTCGGTTTCTTATTGAAAAATATTTCACAGCATGTGTTTTTAGTCGTTGGTCTAAGTGTTACACGATTTAACACATAACAAGAAATAGCAACGGCTTCGGCCCAAAAATTCTTTGGTAAGGTACTACTATTTAGTAGAGTTCGTGCACATTCTTATAAACTTAGATTTTTTTCTTTCTACAACACTGTTTTGTTGTGGTGTTCAATGAAACGAAAATTATTACTAGTTCCCTTTTTGTTACAAAAATTTTAAATAGTTCATTTTCAAATTCACCTACGTGATCACTTCGTATATTTTCAACTTTTAAATTCAATAAAAAAATTTATTCGTTTAGAATTTTTTTTGAACATTTCGAAAGTTTTATGTTTTAAAAATAATATCCAATGAAAAATCATCAATAATTACAAAATGTATTTATTACGATTTATTGAACGTACTTGAGTTGGTCTGAAGATGGAGTAATTCAGGAGTTTTTTTTGTGGAAATTTCCTTTTTAGATTTAAATGAGCTTTTCTTTAATTTACCAAATTGACAAGCGTCACACAGGTTTTTAACCTTGTAGTTGATTTTAGGGGATCCTCTAACTAATTCATTTTTAGCTAATTTGTTTATATTATTAAACTTTATATGACAAAAACGTTTATGACATAACCATGGATCATCATGATTCGCGGCTAAGCATAAATTTGTGTTGTTTTGACATTCATGTTTAAAACATATATGTTTTGATTTCTAAATTCTTAAAAAATTAAAATTTAATTTTGATCAAAATATTGCATTTATTTTTCTCGAAATTAATTTTAAATCCTTTATCACATAATTGACTTATGCTTAATACGTTATCTTCTGATTTTTCTACCAATAGAACATTAGTAATTATACGAGAGTTATAAGTACCGATGTTGATGACTTCTCCAATGCCTATGACAAATCCTTTTGACTTATCTCTGTTACCATCAAAATTGGTCACTAACACCCTTAAATAGAATTGTGTAGAGAGATTAATGAAGAAAGTAACTTGAAGCACAGAAGTAACACAATTGAGTGTGAAAAGAACAACTAAAATGAGAACACCAGATTTATAGTGGTTCAGCGTGATTGCCTACGTCCACTTTGAATATGATCTTTATTACTTTTCCAATCATTCGAGTACAGATACAATCCGCAAAATAAAAAAATTGAATACAAGTTGAATAGGAAAGAAACGAGTAGAGAAAATGGCAGAGTCTCCATGGAGTTCTCCAAAAAAAGATCCCCCAAACTGGATTCCTGCCCCTCTATTTATAGGCAAAGATAGGTCGGCTCCTGTGTCCAGGCCCATGACTAAGATAGCTCGGCCCATAGCTGATAAGTTAGGTAGTCCAAACCTTCATGATCGACCCACCTTTGCCAACGCCCTCTCGCTAATTTGGCATCCTCTGAATGTTGACTCGGTGTAGCTCTCATGCATGCTCGAAGTAATCTGGATCATGACTCGAAGTAATCCAAGCTTATGCTCGTGCTGATCCTTTCTTCCAATCTTGAAACCAAGCCATACTAACCGATCCTATACGACCAAACCATAAAGGCTGATCCATGCATGATCGTGCCATCAAGGCCGACCCATATACGACCGAACCATCAAGGCCGATCCACATACGACCGACCCACCATGGCCGATCCACATATGACCGACCCACCAAGGTCGATCCCATCACAGTCACCCATCATCTAAGACCGAACCAACATGCTCATACTCTAACACCGATCCACCTTCAATTTCGACACCACATATGTATATATATCGAACCACATATATTTGCCAAACCACATATATTTGCCAAACCACACATATTTGTTGAAACGCATACACACACACACACACACACACACACACACACACAGAGAGAGATGCCAACGCAATCAAGGTACACCGATCCCTTATACTTCCAATCCTTCCTTGGCTCGAGTCCCACCTAGGTCCAACCATAGCCTTTGCAACTATCGCCTCGTAGCCAAATCATGTAGTCGGATAACATTTGCCCCCCAAAGTGCGTTGTGTGAATAAACATGATGCACTTTGAATTAGCGAGTAATCCCTGCTTTCAGAGGCTAGCTCATCCAGAATGATAACGGACTGTTGCTTTTTCATTGGACTTTGACAAAGCTTCGCGTCGTCTGAACGTACTAGCTCAGCCTCGAAGAGGTTCTTAATGTCCTGTTTTAGCTTTTCAAAAGCTGAATGTATACAACCTTTCAAAGGCTGAATCACAGTGGGTTTTCTAAACCCACGATTTTCCAGTTATCTGATAGTACCCGTCTCTTTATCACACTAACATCCTCAATTACCATTACATGTGTATTTATTCATATATACACGTTTTATTATATTATCGTTTCCATTTATTTATTATATATATATATATCTACAATTTTTTTAAAAGGAGGGATCAACATACTAAAGTCGATCTTCTCGATCGGTTATTTGGGTTGGGTCGGCGTGTCATCTTGCCGACCCACTGTAGCATGGTAACCGGGTCATTAGGGAGATGCCCGTTCACCTCCCCTTTACCATATATAAAAGCCTACGCTCCCTCTTCTTCTTCTCACTTCTATTTCATTCTCACCAGCCTGCTAACTTACTTCCCTCCAAGCCTCGTTTACCACTTAGTCCTCCCTTCATCCTCTCAAACCTAGACTGCACACCTTGCAACTCCAGCCGCTACCGAACCCGAACAACCCTCAGCTCGACATCCCGTAATTTTCACAAGTTTCAAACTTTCTATATAGGTATGAATCTCTCACTCAATTCATCCCCCTAAGTTTGGAGTCTCGTGTGAAGTCCGAGTACACGGGTAAATGATTCTCAAACAGGAATCGGTAGAAGATGACGAAGAAGATAGAGACGAATTGGAGATAGGAGCGTGTATTAGGATAGGGGTTTGGCTTGGTCTTGAGGGATTAGAGGACAAATTACTAGTAGAAGTAGTGATAGCCTTAACTTTAAGGTCGGCGACATGGAGAATAAGAGTGTTCGGTATCACTGATAAGGAAGGACGGTAATTTACAGGGTTCGTTACATAAGCCGTAGGCTCTTGCTCGGCATATCGATCGAGGGAGAGGGTCGGTAGGTTTTTGGAGTAGAGATAGGTTGGTGAACCTCCAATGGAAGTACGGGCCGACATTCCTGAGAGAAACTGGGTCGGTACCTTGAGAGAGAGAGGGTCTGTACTTTTGAGAGAGAGAGAGTGGGTCAGTACCTTTGAGAGAGAGACTGGGTCGGTACCTTTGAGAGAGAGAGAGTGGGTCGGTATTTCGTAGAAGAGTAGATCGGTATTGAGTGTTGGGGTTGGCAATGGTAATCAGGACCATCTCAATTTGAATATCGCATACATCAGGACCACACATCCCCACAACAAAGCATAAAACAATGAACAATGACAAGGACCAAAGCATATAAGCCTATAGACTTAATTTGGATCAACAAATCCATAGCTTAAGTAATTCTAAACACGAATTTAACCCAACAAAAGTAAGTAACAGCCTTTACAATATATGATGCCAATGTCAAATTCCGAGACCTCTATTACCGAACATGGGACAAGTTGTCGGAGACGGTCAGCAATGACGGTCTCCGAGGATGATAGTTTAAAGCTCCATCACGCTTTACCAGTCTTTAGAACTTCAATTCTTTTATACTCATGCTTGAATGGTAGCACTAGTTCACACACCACATGGGGAGAATATTTGTTGTTGTATTCTAATGCCGATCATCTTTCAAGTATAGCTTAAACATGTATCTATTCACATCCATCGCTCTTTGGATATGTCCAAAAAATCAAGCTCCGCTACTGTTTCTGACAAGCCTGAGCCAAGTTCTCGACAGGAGGCAGTGGTGACTCTAAACCCATTGTCATCTCCCATACCTGGTATCCCGAATCCACCTGTCATGGTTAAAGGTCCTGCTCCCGATGCTGTAGATGGAGCCATTATCCTGGATGACCCTATCGACTCTCAAGCCTCGAAAATTGGCGAATCTTCTCTTCGTCGATTATGTTCTATCCACGGAATCCCCTTCGAAGATGTTTTGGTTCCTACGGCACAAGATCGACCTCACTTGTCCCCCAGCTGGATATATTGCGTGCTGTGCCACCCTTCAGTTTATTCATTTGTGAAGTGCTACAGTATATAGGGATTGCTCCAACACAACTACACCCTAATAGCCATGCATTTATTCACGGTACATACGTTCTTTTCATGAGCATCTTACTCGGACCTCCAACTCCCGAGGATATCCGTTATATTTACCGCTTCAAGAGACGTAACGACAGTCCATCTTACATATTCCTCGAGCCACACCTCAAATATCAAGTCCTGATGGGTGCGTGGAGCTAATTTTCTCAGTATAAACAAGAATGATTCTACGCACGCTGTCAATCTTTGTATTAAGGCTCAAAGTGCATCTTTTCTGACCTTCTTTCGACTCTTACAGGTATCCGCCCACGACCCAAAGGTGTCATGTATTCTGAGGCTGTCGCGGCCATCCAAGCTACTCCCGTGGGAGATTGGGACGTTAAATTTGTAATTACCAACGGCCTGCTCTCGAAGTTCGAATTACTGAAAGAGGGCCGCCAGACTAGCCTTCTAATTGGTACCACTATAGCAAGAAGGACTACAGAAACGAGCAAGGAACAAGCTGGACCTTCGGTACCCCCAACCGAAGGGGCCTCCGATACTACCGAGGAAGGCGAGATTAAAGAAATCGAGGTGCTAGTGGCGACTGACGAGAATGTAAGTTCCAACCAAGCGCCAGTAGCTAATGCACCCAACACGGACGAACCACTACCTCCTTCGAAAAAGAAAAAGAGTCTAGCTTACAAGATGAAAAAGAAGAAAGTTGGCAGAACTTCAAAGGTCATGATAACTCCAATCGAGAAGAAGTCACCTTCACAAAACATAGAAGGCTCATCAAATGGCCCATCTGACTAGACCATCTCTGACGATATGCTGAATTACGGTTTTAATAACCCCAAGGCTATGGGATTTAATTCGCCTGAGAGAAGCGATGGAGGTGCTCAGACTCATCATTAGGGAGTGAAAACTCCAATGGTTGAAGCAAAAGACACTTGTCCATCAGGGGGATGCACTAGGACACACACACAAACACTTACACTCCACCATGCACTTGAATTCCATTCATCGTGTGTTTCTTAACAACTCGTCCTCATTTGACATTATGTGCAGGTGATATGGGGCGTACACATGGCATTGACCACCTTTGCGGATCCTCCATCTTCTACCATTCCAGTTGAGACTCAGGATCAGGAAAATGCAGAGACAGGGACGACAGTGGTGATAGAGATTATTGTCCTAGAGAGTCGTCGTCTTCCAGATGGAGAACCTATAGTCATTCTTTATATCCAAATGATCCCCCCATTACCGTAGCGTAGTGGGGAGAAGTTAGCCCAAAAGGGATCCTAGTCCGAAGTTCCTCGCGACCAACATTCCGACTCTTCGAGTACCAAACAATCCCGTGAGCCTTATAAGAAATCCATGACTCGGGTTAGGCAGAATCCCCTAGCCTCCACTCACGATCCATCGACGGTGGAAAAATTAGCTGAGCTTAAGGCTGCATTCCTGAATTTTCGATGGATTGAAATTTCTCCCCGCAATCCATCCTATCCTGGACATGTCAAAACAGAGCGCCATTGTCTGCAACAACGATGTATATCTTCAGCATGATGCATTCGTGCACTTAGTGGAGAAAGTCTCCGAGGTCTCTGTTGAATGCCAACATTAGATTGATCGCCTCAAAATTGAAGCTATTCATGACAAAGACATCATTAAGGGCCAAGATGAAGAGCTGTGCTCATACAAATATCGGCTCGAGACTGCTTAGAAAAATGCTAAGGAGATAGTCGAGGCAGTTAGTCGCTTGGAGGCAACTCACAAGAAAGAACTCAATGATGCAATCCAACGCAGTGATGCTCTAACTTTAGAGAAAGACTCTATCAAAAAAGAAAACGACATTCTCGCTCGACGGGCCAAAGAACTAGAGGAATTGATCTTTAAAGAGAGAGAGAGAGAGAGAAAATTGTAGCACAAGAAGAGTCACAAAGATTCTGCGATGAGATCGTCGAAACACGGATTCTAAAGACAAAACTTGACGAAGAGCTATCCTGGGTTAATGCACTAAAAGAAGCAGCTCGCAAGGAAGCAAAGAAGATGGCGCTTATAAAGGCCGACTCTCGACTCGAGGATGCTACCGAAGCCGGCAGAGAAGAAATCAAATGCTTATTTGACCCGCTCATTGCCGAATTCAGTGCAAGAGTCCTCATGCACCGTGACTTGTCTTTCTTGGGCGAGAATTATCTCGAGTCACTTGTTGAAGCATGGGATACTTTGATTAGGGTTAAAAAAGTAGAGCTGGGTGTTAAAGAGATTGATGAAGAGGTTCTGGTAAGGGAAGTGCTTCGGGCAGCGCACCTTCAGATTTATCTGTGACGAAAGTCCTCTTAGGGGAAGGCTCTCTTACATCAGAGGACAAGAGGATGACGCTGGCCCGTCGGGCTTCGAGCCCCAGATTCCTTCCCCCATTGACTCGACCAAAACTCCACCGCTTAATCTCTCCGAGCAATATGCGGGTTACGATCTGGAGAATCCTGGACTTGGCATCCATATTCTATCCCCAATTCTAAAGGGTGATACTCCCAAGATGACCGAGAGTCAAATGGAAGCTAGTACGCGACCCCTCCTTCTAAAGTTCATAGATTCATTGCTTTTGGAGAATAATTGATGTATTATAGCATTCACTTTTCATGAATTCATGCAGGTCATTCTGGCCCTAAACAGACTCCAAGGAGTGATGTTGCCACGGAGCGGGAAGAAAGAGAGACTGAAGTACTCCACGCCGGCGACACCTCTGGCCCTGATACTCAAGTAATAAGGGCGCTTGAGGAAGATAAGCTCGAAGACCCTTCACCCTCAGAGGGATACGATCGATGTCGAAATCACATGCACTTCCAAGCATACTTCCCAGCTTAGCATGAAGGATAAAATTGAGGAGGAGGAGGAGAAAAAGAAAACCAAAGCTAAGATAGAATCTCAGGTGGTGGAACTCGACGATCCCCTAAATAGGCCCTTAAAGGTCATTCTCCTCGGTGGCACCACACCTTTGGAAGTTCCCCCTCCTTCCTCGGATACCACGTCGCTTGGAAGCAAAGGGTCCAGGAGAAATCGCTCAGCTGAAGAGACTTCAAAGAAGTCAAAGAAGGAAAGAAAGCCTAAAAGGTAGCTGTCGTCTGGTCATGCCTCGCTTAGCATAAATAAGCCAAAATTATGTAGTTGTTCCTTTTTTCCTCCTTTCTTTATAGTTGTCGTATATAGACTTTGGCTCCAGGTTTCGGAGAAGTTGTAATGGAACTTCCTTTTCCATTAGTAAATAAAATTTTGCTTCTTTGTATTTCCAGACTCTCATTGCTTAGCTTATATTCTAGTCTTGTAATTGAAATTCAGAGTCTTATGGGTTACGTAAACTCCAGTCCGCTTTCATAGGACTTGGAGATTTTTGAACGATTTCACGTAAACTCCAGCACCACGGTGGGAAATCGTTTATACTCTAGTCCGCACTCTGGGGACTCAGAGTACTTTAGTCCGCGGTCTGGGGACTTAGAGATTTTTGAATCATTTATACTCTAGTCCGCACTTCGAGGACTCAGAGTACTCTAGTCTGCGCTCTAGGGACTTAGAGATTTTTGAATCGTTTATACTCTAGTATGCACTCCGGGGATTCAGAGTGCTCTTGTCCTCTCTTTAGGGACAGATATTTTTTGAATCGTTTATACTCTAGTCCGCACTCTGGGGACTCAGAGTCCTCTAGTCCGTGCTCCAGGGACTTAGAGATTTTTTGAATCGTTTATACTCTGGTCCACGTACCGGGGACTCCGAGTACTCTAGTCCGCGCTATGGGGACTTAGAGATTTTTTGAATCGTTTACACTCTAGTCCACACTCCGGGGACTCAGAATACTCTAGTCCACGCTCCGGGGACTTAGAAATTATTTGAATCGTTTATACTCTTGTTTGCACTTTAAGGACTCAGAGTACTCTAGTCCGCGCTCCAGGGGCTTAGACATTTTTTTGAATCGTTTATACTCTAGTTTGCACTTTGGGGACTCAGAATACTATTCGCGCTCTGGGGACTTAGAGATCTTTTTTTGAATCATTTGTACTCTAGTCCACACTCCAAAGACTTAGAATACTCTAGTCCGCGCTCTAGGGGCTTAGATATTTTTGAATCGTTTATACTCTAGTCTATACTCCAGGGACTCAGAGTACTCTAGTCCACGCTTTGGGGACTTAGAGATTTTTTTTTGAATCATTTATACTCTAGTCCACACTTTGAGGACTCAGAGTCCTCTAGTCCACGCTCTGGGGGCCTAGAGATTTTTTTGAATCGTTTATCGATCGACCATAATTTTTTGTATGCATTCATACGCCAGACAGATTAATGCAGTTTAATTTTTTCATGGAATTATAACACACGGAACATCAATAGTTCATAGAAAAACAGCTTCAATCCTTTATTGATTGTAGAAAATAAGGACCAACCGAATTGTCTTATTACACGTCGGAAATAGAGAAGAAAAAAATATACTAGGAACAATTGCTACTAAAATGCAATGTCACGCCATTAACAGTCGCTAGCTTGAATGTTCCCTCTCCGAGCTTCCTTTTGATGACGTAGGGACCTTCCCATGTGGGATTCATATGTGACAGGACTGAAAAAACCCACTTTAAAACAAGGTCGCCTACATCGAAAGTCCTTGGATGAATTTTTCATTATCATATCGGGCGACTCAATGCCGATATGCGGCTGCCCTTAGATCAGCTTCTTCACGCTTCTCGTTGAAAAAGTCCAATGACTTTAGTAAAAGATCTCGATTCGTTCTAGGATCATAATGAGTCAACCGGAGAGAAGGTACTTTAAGTTCCACGGGTATAACAGCTTCAGTGCCATATGCCAAGGCGAAAGGAGTGTGACCATTCGCGGACTTATGGGTGGTTTTGTAGGCCTAGAGTGTTGTTGGATGCCCATTCGCCCACTTGCCTCTAGCCTCCTTTGAATGTCTTTTCAAGATGGACTTAATTATCTTATTTACGGCTTCAATTTGCCCATTCTCTTTAGGGTGAAAGATTACTGTAAATCTTTTCCCAATGCAATATTTTTGGCAGAACTCTTTGAATTCTCTACTCTCAAATTGGATTCCATTGTCAGTAATGATAGTCTGTGGGAGGCCAAAGCGGCATATAATGTTTCACACAACAAAGTTAACGACCTTTTTGGTGGTGATTGTAGCTAATGGCTCTGCTTATATCGACTTAGTAAGTAATCGAACGCGACGATTGCGTATTTTGCACCACCTTTGGAGATTGGAAAGGAGCCAATTATATCGATCCCCCATATTGCAAACGGCCATGGACAAACCATTTGTGTGAGCTTTGTTGGCGGCGCCCTCAAGATCTTTGCGTACCTTTGACATTTGTTGCATCTTCTTACATAGTCCGTGGCGTCCCGATTCACAGTCGGCCAATGGTATCCATTGTGGAGCATCTTTTTGGCTAGCATCTAGCCTCCAGTATGGTCACTACATTGCCCTTCATGGACTTCTCTTAAGACCCACTTTATCTCGTAGTAAGCGATGCACCTAAGCAAGGGAATGGAGAATCCCTTTCGATACATTACTCCATCCTGCATTATATACCATGAGGCCTTGCCAATGACTTTTCGTGTCTCGTTCTTTCTCTTGGGCAAGGTTCCATGTAGCAAGTATTCTTTGAACAAGGTAATCCATGACTCCCTTTCAATTCCCGTCCCTGACACAAGATCTACCTCCATCTCGTTTATACTCGAGGCGTGTAAAGTTTCAATGAGAACCAAGTCCATCTATTGTGCATCACTAGTACTTGCAAATTTTGCCAAGGAGTCGGCTTCCCTATTTTGTTCACACGGAATGTGCAAAATATCGTAGTATTCGAGGTCCGCCAACAATTCTTGAACCCGAGCGAGGTATGGGCAAGCCTTTTCCCTTTTGACTGATAGTCTCCTCGCTCTTGGTACACCACCAACTTTGAGTCATAAGAGATTTCAATCGATTTTACTCTAAGTTCTTGGTAAGCTTCAGTCTAGCGATCAATGATTCATACTCAGCTTCATCATTTATAGCGGGGAAATCAAGTTCCAAAGCATAACAAATCGATCGGTTCTAGGGAATTACAAGAATAACACCAGTCCTAGAATAATGGTTGTTGGATGCCCCATCGGTATATAGCTTCCATCGAACAATGGGAACCACATCACTTCCACTTGGCTCATATGATATGGTGAACTCTACAATGAAATTTGCTAGCGCTTGCCCTTAGATAGCCCTTCGTGGCAGGTAAGTGATGTCGAACTGACTCAGCTCAATGTTCCATTTGTGTAGCCTTCCAGAAGTTTTCAGTCGTTGGAGCACCTGCCGCAAAGTTTGATCGGTATAAATACCGATCGGATGTGCTTGAAAATATGGGCAAGCTTGCATGATGTGATCACCAAGCAGTAGGCCAACTTTTGGATCTTAGGATAATTTCTCTCTGCCCTCGTTAAACACTTATTAACATAACGGCTTTTGGATTCGGTCCTCCTCACGAACCAGAGCTACACTAATGGCATGTTGGGATACGGCCAAGTAAACATATAACTCCTCATGGTCTATGAGATTTAACAGAACATGAGGCCTCTCCAAATGTCTTACCAGAGCTAGGAACGCGTCCTCACAATCCGACGTCCATTCAAAATTTCTTTTCCCTTTTCTTATCACATCAAAGAAAGGAATATATTTGTCGGTTTCTCTGGATATGAATCGACTCAACGCGGCGAATTTTCCATTCGGGCTTTGTACTTGCTTTATAGTTCTGGGTGCTCGTATGTCTTGAATAGCTTGAATCTTTTCTAGGCTGGCTTCGATTCCTCGTGCATTGACAATAAAATCCAAAAACTTCCCCAACGCAACACCAAAGGAACATTTCAGTGGATTGATTTTCATCCCATAAAATTTGAGTACATCAAACATCTCTGCTAAGTCTCGAATGTGGTCGTTTGACTATCGTGACTTCATGAGCATATCATCCACATAGACTTCCATCATTCTTTTAATTTGGTCTTTAAACATCCAATTCACCAAACGTTGATAAGTTGCCCCTGCGTTCTTCAACCCAAAAGGCATCACTACGTAACAATACAATCCAACATTCATGACAAAACTGGTATGCTCCTGATCCGAAATGTGCATTAGGATCTGATTGTATCCTGCATACGCATCCATAAATGACAATAATTTGCGTCCTGCTGTCGAGTCGACCAGCTGATCAATTCTAGGCAAAGGAAAACTATCCTTATGGCATGCCTTGTTCAAGTTCGAATAATCAACACAGGTCCTCCACTTCCCGTTTTCCTTCCTCACCAGTACGGAATTAGATATCCATTCAGGATAGAGGGCGTCGCGGATGAACCCATTGGCTTTGAGTTTATCCACCTCCTCTTGAGAACAGCGGATCTCTCCCGGTCCATGCCTCTCCTCTTTTGTCTCATTGGCACATACTTTGGGTCAACGTTCAACAAATGACTGGTGATGGCGGGAAAAATTCCACACATATCAGAATGAGTCCAAGTGAAAACATCTACCCTGTCATCAAGGGGTTGAGCTGTGATCCAATCTTAAGCACCGTGATGGGTCATCATGGCCGACTGAAATGTCAATCGTTAGTTCAGCCGGTGCCGTCTTGGCCTCCTTGGGTTCTTCTTCATCATCTCTCGAATTTATATCTTTATAGAACCGACTGCGTTGCCCAAGCCAAGGCTCAGGCGCTACTTGTCAATTTTCAGCAACATGGATGCGGACAGAGTTGTCCACATCCTTTCCCTTCTCTCTTCGTTGGGCCTCTCTCAGCTTAGCCACATAACAAGTAAGTCCAGTCGCTTGATCGCCATGCACTACACCAACTCCTCTGTCCATTGGAAATTTCAAGGTCAAACACCACGGGGCCAAAGCCGCCCTAAACTTTGCTAGGGCCGGTCGGCCTAGAAAAACATTATACGGGAAATCAACATCTAAAACAATGAACGGTAGGATCCATACTGTCCTGTGTTCACCTTCTCCTAGTTCAACTGGCAATTCAACAAAACCTATTACATCGGTAGGTGCACCATTAAAGCCATGAATGCGGACATTAGATGGTTTCAGATCCTTCGCCTCTATCTTCATTTGGTCATACACCTTTTGAAGATAATATTAATAGAATTCCCATAATCAATCAGTATCATTCTCATAAGCGCCGATCCAATCGTAGCTGAGATGACCATCAGGTCAATGGTAGGTGCCTCCACCTGATCAGCATCCCTGCTGTTGAATACTATATCATCAGTTATCATTCGTTGTTGCTTCATTGGAGTCCCATCTTCTATGTTCGAGCAGCATTTGAAACCCGCATGCTTCAAGGAACTAGCATAGCGTTCCATTTTTGCAAACTCTTGTTTGTCGGATGAGGTCCACCGATTATCGTGTTTATGATCAGCCTTCCTCCAGTCCGAGTAGGCTCCTTAGGTCAACGTGAAGCCTACCCATGATTGGGGTCGGATGTCCCCTGTTTGCCTTCCTACGGATTATTAACGAATTATTGTAACTTCTTCTGGTGAATCAGCTTTTCTATAGCATCATGGAGGTGTCTACTCTTCAGTATTATGCCCGTAGGTCTCATGAAACCGATAATACTTTCCAGTCTGCTTTTGTTCCTCAGTGGATTCCTTTGGGCACTGCTTTTGGTATTGGAATGTATTACAAGTTGATACATGAATATTCTCCAAAGACGTATTCAAAGGAGTATATTCGCTACATGTTGGGATTCTTGGTTTCCACTTTCCTGCTTTCCTCTTTTGTTCGGAATAAATGCATGGCTATTAGGGTTTAGTTGTGCTGGCCTCTTCCCTTCTCATGGCGCACTGTTTCGTCTTGACCACCTGGCTTCTTCCCTTCTCATGAATTGGTTCACCTTTGAATAAAAGCATACCATGGTGGTCGGTGGTTTGCTGCCAGCCAATCACCAAACTCTAAGTCCAGATCTACTCCTTGCATCACGACCATAAGGATAGCATGGTCATTCGGATTGCTAACTTCGGTAGTAGCAACATGAAATCTTTGAAAATAATCCCTCAAGGGCTCCCCCGGAGCATGGATCACACTGTACAACGACATCATGTCCTTTGGATGAGTGGCATGAATCCTAAACTGCTCCATGAATTTTGCCACTAACTCATCAAAACTGGAGATCGATCGTAGGGGAAGTCTGGTGAACCGCATGGTAGTGATTTCGGATAGGGTTGTTGGGAAGCATCTGCATTTGGTCGCATCATTTGCCCTAGCCGAGTCCATCATCCACTTGTATCTCATTATGTGTTTTCGAGGATCGGTCTTCCCTTCATAATCTGGAATAGCAAGCATGCTAAATTTTTGAGGGTACTCGGCTTGTAGGATAGTTAATCATTGGTTAAGCCCTGATTCTCCCTCATCAGTTGCCTGACCATAGCTGATAAATTCGAAGTCTGAATGGGAGGTGGCAAGTCGGTATTTGTCCTGCGCGATTGCTCCGGCTGGTGCCTCCTCGGCAGACGATCTCTTAAGTGCGCATCCCGGGGACCCACTTCACTACGACCCTGGCGAGGCAGCGGACCAGCTCCATGCGTGCTCTAGATCCTAAGTTTCCCACTCCAGGTTGGGAGCGACTCCCTAGGTGCAGGTGAGGGGCCATGGTTCCAGGTAAGGGATCTAGACTATTCTTGTTGGGTTGCTCTTAGCGAGTCGCCACCAATTGCTCTATTGCACCAGTTTGTACTGTCTCGGTCCTACGGCGCCTATGCCTAGGTTGTTCATCTGATGACGGGGAGCTGTCGGATGATGAGTAGGAAGCAGGGCTTCCTTCAGCATTCTACCACTGCTGAGCGATCTGAGTCATCAGGTTAGCGTTTGTTTGAATCTGCTCATTAAGCTGTCTCCTACTTTCTACGAGCTCCCTCAACAGCTTGTTGAACTCTACCATGGTGACAACTTTTGGTTGGTTTGGGATGGTGGTGGGCTCTGCACCTGCATTAACTTGCTGATTGCTGGGTCCCACTTGCTTGATGCTGGCGGCCTCATTAACATCTGTGTTGTGGGTGGTGGATCTGGTATGTAGTCTTGCCATCTTAGAGTTATACGTGGAAACTTTGAGTAGAATCTATGAACTCTTGAAAATGAAATCGAATCTCCTTTGGGGGATTTCCTCAATCCGTAGTGGCAAAGTGGATCCTAACAGCTTGAGAATGCACCTTCTCAGTGAAAGCACCAAAATGTTGGCACCAAAATTGGTCACTAATTGTGCAGAGAGATTAATGAAGAAAGTAAATTAAAGCAGAGAAGTAAAGCAATTGAGTGTAAAAAGAACAACTGGAACGAGAACACGGATTTATAGTGGTTCAACGTGATTGCCTACATCCACTTTGAATATGATCTTTATTACTTTTCCAATTACTCGAGTACAGATACAATCCGTAAACAAAAAACTTGAATACAAGTTGAATAGGAAAGAAACGAGTACAGAAAATGGTAGAGTCTCCATGGTGTTATCTAAAGAAAAGGTCCCCCAAACTGGACCCCTTCCCCTCTATTTATAGGAGAAGATAGGCTGGCCCGCGTGTCCAGAGCCATGACTAAGATAGCTCGGCCCATAGCTGATAAGTTAGATAGACCGAACCTTCATGACCAACCTACATATTGCCAACGCCTTCTTGCTAATTTGGGATCCTTTGAATGTTAACTCGGTATAGCCCTCGTGCATGCTCGAAGTAATCTGGATCATGACTCAGAATAATCCAAGCTTATGCTCGTGCTGATCCTTTCTTCCAATCTTTAAACCAAGCCATACTAACCGATCCCATACGACCGAACCATCAAGGCCGATCCACACATGACCGAGCCATTAAGGCCAACCCACATACGACCGAACCATCAAGGTTGATCCACATATGACCGACCCACCAAGGTCGATTCACATACGACCGACCTACCAAGGTCGATCCCATCACAGTCACCCATTATATAATACTGAACCACCATGCCCATACTCCAACATCGATCCACCTTCGATTTCGATACTTCACAAGTACGCTGACCCAATGTCAAATATGCCAAAACACATATATTTGTCGAACCACCCCCCCCCCCCACACACATATATATATTATGCCAGCCCAACCAAGTTACACCGATCCATTATACTTCCAATCCTTCCTTGACTCGAGTCCTATCTAGGTCCAACCATAGCCTCAGCAACAATCGCCTCGTAGCCGGGCCAGGTAGTCGGCTAACTATCTCTGAATGTTACAGTGCCTCCATCAATGTATTTTATATTTGATAACATATTAGCATTTCTAGTCATGTGCTTAGAACAACCGCTATCGAGTATCCATTTCTCTTTATTCTTTATTTTAATTTTGGATACCTACAAAATAAAAAAATTAATTGGTACCTACATTGTTTGATAGAGTCCTACATGTTAGTGGAGGAAGGTTGAGATATCCATGAGGATTTGGTTCCTTTAGAAATGTAATTTTTGTTATATACAACTTTTTGTAAATATTCATCTATATTTTTTTTTCTAATTATTTTGTCATTTGTTTTTGGAATCCATCTTTTGACCACGTTTGCATATGAATTCTTGAACTTAGTTTCTAACTTTGGCTTTTTGAATTTTGTGTATAATGTGCTATATTTTTTTGACTTTTATTTGTTTTTAAAACCTAATCCATTTTGATTTTTGGATGGTTTACATATCATAATCAAAATTTCTAAGTTTTGGTTTCCTTTGTTGAATTTTGTCACATTATTTATTATTTTATCTAATTTACTTTTAAGTTCACAATTTTCAATATTTCTAGGATCAAAATTTGCTTGCAATTCTAGTTTTTCGTTTTCTAGATTAACTTTTCCTACTTGATAATTTTCTTAATCATTTAATAATTTGTCATTTTGAGACAATAATGTTGCATTTTTTTGAACAATTTCTAGTTCTTCTTCTAAGATAATTTTTTCATCTTTTAATAATCCGATTTCTAATTCTGATCTAGTTAACTTTCCTATATATTCCTTTTTTTTTTGATTCTCTATATTTATCATCTAATTCAATGCTTATTTCCATTATTTATTCATAAGTAAGTTCAAGACATACCTCATCAGTGTTGGCCATAAAAGACACATTTGTTTGTTCTGAGTCGCTTTCACTATCACTATCTGAAGAAGACGACGAATCAGAATCATTCCATGTTACTTGAAAAGCTCTTTTACTTTTCTTGAACTTCTCAAATTTTCTTTTCTTTTATCATTATTGAGTTCTGGACAATCCTTCTTCATGTGGCTAAAATTTTCACATTCATAGTATTTAATTGATGTTTGGTTTGAGGAGTTTGGTTTGCCACCAATTTGAGATAAAGTCATCTTCATAAACTTCTTATTTTTTGTAGTTTTTGGAAATAAAACCAATCTCATCTTTGTCAAAGTTTGAATCTTCGTTATTTGCTTGTAGTGCTATGTTTTTCTTTTCATGATTTTGATCCTTTCTAGCCTGCAAGTTATCTTCATACGACATCAGATTTCCTATTAGCTCTTCGACTTTAAGTTGAGAGAGATCATTAGCTTCTTTGATGGCTAAAACGATTCTTTCCCGTTCATTTGTCCAAGAATTTAAAATTCATGTAACTAAATCAAAATCTATGAATTTAACTCCAAGTGCCATGAGATTGTGTTGAATTGTCTGAAATCTTACATACATATCAATAATTGATTCACTTGTTTTCATTTTGAAAGATGAAAATTAGTTTTGTAAATCAAAATTTTAGTTTGCTTGACTTTATTTGTCCCTTCATGTGTGATTTGTGAAGTGTGCCATGTATCATATGTAGCCTTGCAAAGCTTGACACACGAAAACTCATTTTGTCAAGTGAGCAAAACAATACATTCATAGCTTTGGCATTGTTAGATGCCTTTGCTTTTTGTGCATCAGTCCATGTGCTGATATTGGTGTTCGGTGCTTTGTATTTGTTTTGAGTTGTTAGCCATATTTCTAAGCCATTGGCTTCCATTAAATTTTGCATACATGTTGACCAATAAGCATTATTAGAACCAGAAATGGTGGAGGACGAGCAGTTGATTAACCTTCTTGAAATGTGCTTGCCATTTTAATGATTTTTTCAATTACATGTTACTGTAGATTGAAATGACCTTGCATTTATATCAATTGAAAATCTATATGATCTTTAGAAACAATGCAACTTATAAATATACATGTGTAAATGTATATTACTAACTATGTTAAGCTAAGAACAATAATTGAATATAAGATAAATAATAAAAATGATCACACTAGATATTTTATACTAGTTCAGACCTCATATCCTACGTCCACTTTCGAAGCTCTCCTTTGGTATTTCCTTTAACCAACTAACTCTCGCTTCATATGGAGGAATATGCTAAACAAAATATGTTTCTAACAATATTGTGTTCTAAACACAGTTTTTGACTAATAGTACAAATCTTCCTATGATCTCCTTTGAGTATGTGAATGTGATTGCTTTAAGTTATAGGAAGTGGTTTAATCAAAATTATATTTTGGTTATAATAGATTGAGAGTATATAAGAAATATATGCATAAGAGAGTGATAGGAAATCAAGACAGAGTAGATTTAATTAAGTTATTTCAATTAATCTCTAAATCTCAATCATGGTAGTATTTATGGATTCAAAAGGATGCTGATGAAGAGTCGTCACTATTAATAAGGTCTATTTATTTTAATGTTTGCAACCTTTCGATGAAGAGGTAATCTCTTTTTGTTCGGTAGAAGTGTCTGTTCAGAAATATGTAGTTTTTTCAGATGACAAACATCTGTGGTAAAACCTCAGATGTCCGTGACTTCAGGAAATAATTTTCCTGAGTATTTCCTTAGACGTCTATGGTTTTACCTCAGACGTCCGTGGTTAGTAAATGCAGTTTTCTACTGTATTGTGAAGTATTTGAATTTGTGTATGATCATGTGTGCATATATACTCAAGGAGACCTTAACAACATTTTATCTAAGACTCTTTTATAGTAGAATAACCTTACTAACTATAGTATGGTCGATAGATCTTCATTTATCTTCACGTTTCAATATCTTCGAGCATGATGTATTCTTGTAGTATATACTTGTAATCTTGATAAAATGTGTGTGTGTGTGATTGTATAGTTGTGGTCATTGAAACATAAACTGGAGGTTATAATAGTATGGGCTATGATTGAAGGTTTCCTACCATCATTGGACTTCATTCCTTAATTTCTCTTAACATTTGAGCATGGAAGCCATTGCTTTAGATTCAAACTTGAAAATCTTTCAATTTAACTGATCTGATTCATCCGAATATGACCCAATCACAAGGTTGAATAACAATAAACTAGTGTTATGGATAAAGTGTAATTTACTAGTCACCGAAACGTTGCTCAGACCCCCTCCTTATTACAACCCACAAGATAGATCAGAGGGACATGACACTGGTACAAGATGGAAGCGGTAGGTAGACAGGTCTTCTCGTTCATGCTCTGCACCGACGAGGCAACTAGATATCCAAGGAATAATATTAGTTACAAGGTAGTAGTCTTAATCGGTATATATGTTGTATTATATTTTACTATTCCGCTATGAGTTTGTATATATAGCTCTCCGATATACTTATGTTTATTACATGTTACCAACATCAACAATTTATGCTCTAATGGACTTGGGTTTTCGATTTAATCAAAATTCAAGCCCATTAAAGTACATGTTGTTACATTGTAGTATCAGTTTTGTATTTACTGAATTTAAAACAAAAGAATATAACAATTATATTTCAATTTTATCATGTAATAGTTGACCTTATGTATGGAATCCAAAATCCAATAAGTGCCAACGGTTTTGATTGTATTACCCACTTTTATGGCTATTAGCTGGAATTTAATGAATGTAACAATTTCGGCTATTTCATATTTACTTGAAAACCCTAGACCTATTATAATATCACTTGATTTCCTATCAAATATTTTGGTTAGCGTAAGGTAAAAACTTTTCCATGTTTATGTGTAGGAAGTCTTACGTGATACCTTTCTTTTCAAAAGGTTTTTAAAATTAAGCAACTTTAACCTGTTACTCACACCAGACCCATGTCTGACCCAGAGTTTACCTTTTGTTTTCTTAAACTCTTGGGTACTCAAATTTTTACGAGTAGTCAAGGGATTCAGGTTAGCTTTGACGAATTATGGAGGAGCAATGGAGCAGGAGGCTTCTGCGTGTAGATATATAGTTTTCCGCTGTGTGTTCTCGGTGTTGTGTATGTATTAAGTTGTAAATACTAGACAGGTGTTTATAACTGTCTAATATGTGTTGTATTATCTGTGTACTCTGATAGTTGTTGTATACTATGTAATATTTTATGTTATTAATATAATTTATTCGTTCCGCTGTTTAGATTCTGATGTGTTGTTTCTTCTTTCTTCTCTTTCTTTCTCTTTTCTATCCCTTTCTTTCTTATTAATGATACGTCATTCCATGGAGATGAATGGCGGGTCGTTACATTGCGATATCATTTTTTGGTTAAATGATATGACTTGGTAGCATTTATTCTTGCTATGTTTATTTTGCATCATTTTCTCATATAATGATACAATATAAAATCATCTTTTACTTAGTGGTAATTTTCTAGTAACTAAGGGTGCAGGCAAGATAATGTAGGCAATTAAGTTATTATGTTCTGCAAGATGTAGGCGACATGGTAGGCAACGAGTAAATACATGATTTTGTTTGTAGGGTTAGGTTCGAGGAAGCGGCTAAGGAGTGGTGCTATGGAAGGCGGCGATTATGAGTAGTGGCAGAGTGAAGTTGTAAGCTGTATGGGGTGCGGTGTCTTGGGAAACCATGATTTGGCCTATGCGTAAAAATGTGTCCTTGTGGATAAATTTTGGAGCTGCATCCTGGAATCTAAAAAAGTTAGTCCTTTAAACAAAATTACCCCACTAGAAATTACATAAGAAAAGGATTTTTTTAAATTTAATAGAGTTTCAGATTTTAAGCTTCAAATTTGTATGTGCTGCTTTTAAACAATGATAGATTAGAATGATAGAAATGCCTCTTGAAGAGTGGTTTGTATAATAAATATTGATGAACTACACAAAAATGGACGAGTTGCACTATTTACAGTGCAACTTAGAATTTTAGTCGTGTTTTAAGTATGAAATGAAGAGCATGCGCAAAAGTGGATAGAAGAAAAATATTAAAAAAAGAACTAAATGCACAGTGAACTATTATGTATGTTGACTTTGATCATCAGTAAATATAATAATTCATTTTATTAAATAGAGAAGTCGACTAATGTTATCAACATATTGTGACGATCCAAAATTTTGGGGAATATCAATTTAATAATCTGTATTAATAATTAAATTGATTTGATAATTTTTCTTTATAATTTTAATTTAAATTGGTAAATTTAATCTTTTAAAGGTTATTAAATATTTAATCTGGTAATTTTGATCAATGTTCTTTTTAACAATTTAAAATGGATAAGATTTATCTTCCAAAGCTAATAAATTTTATTCTATTTATAATATATATTTTTGATATATTGTGAATAGAAGATCTTTTGTTTTAAATAAAGATGAATTTTCAAATTGTAATATATATGTATGTATATGTTATAATTTGATATTGTTTTGAAATTTAATTTAATCTATTAATAAATTTATATATGTATGAATTGAAATTTAAAGCTTTGTTTTAGAATTAGTATTTTTCAAAAGTTAATTTAAGATTTATTCAATTTGTTTTCAAAGTATAAGGTAATTATTTATTTTAAATACGATAGTTTAAATAAGATTTAATCAAAGTTTTCGTTTTGTTTTCTTTTAAGTGTTAAAATTTAAAACGATTATAAATGTATATATATAAAAGTTTTAGATTTTTAAATCCATAAGAAACTATTTGTATTATAATTAGTTTTAGGATATTTTCTTTCGAAAGTAAAATTTTATATGCATACATAAGTATTTAGTAATTTAGTGAATTTAAATAAGTAAGCTTATATTATCTTTTAAACTAAATAAAAATTTATAAAAAAAATATACTTATGTACATGTGTAAACATACTAAGGCATCTTTGTAACACCTGTAAGAAATTAAATACAATAATGACAAATGTTGATTCTTAATCAACATGTGGCGACATTTCATTTTAATTTTTAATAAATATTTTAAAGAAGAAAATTAGTTTTTCACAAACACATTTTCCTTTGCCTTCACTTCTTAACTCAAACCAGGAAATATTCTCAAACCTAATAATGGAAACCAAAATCAAATCTAAAGTAAAAACAAATCTGCAAAGCAAAATCAAAACCTGAAACATGAAATTCAAAATCAAAGGCAAATAGCAAATCTGAATTTAATTAAGATCTGCAAACTTCAAGATGCAATTCAAATCAACCTACAATTCAAAGGAAGAATGTAGATCATCAGCACTTTTAAAACATCAATTTAGGCATGCAGTAGAGTTTCTTCAACAAGCAAAGTAAAAGCATTATTCAAATTTAATATTCAAGCCTGGAATAAATTGAAACCTGCTCTGCTCTAAAATATAAGGTGAGTAAACCTTTTAAAAACAGTTTTATCATAGTATAGTTGAATTTATTGTTGCATGTGATGAATTTGGCTTTGTAAATGAATATTTGTTTATATGAGTACTGTCATATATGTATGTTATTGGTAGAGATTGCTGAGAGTAGGAAAAACCTGTATAAAATTCATCTCTGTTCTTTTATTTCAGAGTTGATTTTGCAAGAAAATTCGAAAATCTCTCAAACAAAGTAATATTGGACATTGTTATGTAAATGAAAAATGTATGTTAATGCTTGATAGTGATTTTAAAAATAGTTTCATAATTTTCAAAACAACAAATGATTATAAATAAGGAATTAACAGTAAACTAAGATTTTTGTAAAAAAAAAATCAACTATCTTAAATTATAATTTGAATTACATGCATGTAATCATGATTAAAAATCATGAATTTAGATATGTAATTTGTAATTTTTAGTTGGGTATTTCTTGAGAATTTGGGGTTTGTTCGAAATTGGGGTTTTGGTGAATTGCCGTTGATCGGCGTGACGATTTGAGCTAGAATCTTGGTCGAAGCTAGTTGGTGTGATGAGGATGAGGGGAAAAATGTCCAAGAATTTTTCCAATGGCCGAGGAGTTTGGAATTGATCGAACTAGTGTTTTATTATGGTTTTTTCTCGGCTGAACAGTCATGACTTTTGCGACTTGGATAGAGGATCGGAGGTGTTCGCATATGGGGGAAAATGGAGTTCTTGGTCGTGGCGTCTCGATGGTGGGGTCGGCGGGTGTAACGGCGACGTGGTAATCGGCCGTGGGTGGTTTTGGGTCGAGTAGTTCTGCAGTTTTTGAGCTTTAGGTCGAATTTTGACTCGTGTTCGAATTGTTGGATCTGGGTTTGGATTTAGGTTGGCGAGTGATATTGTGACCGTCAGCAAAGATCACGACGACCTAGGTTGGCCGGAGACGATGGGGCATGTGCACCGTGCACGTTCGTGTGCACTGTGAATTTTGAGTTAGGGAAGAAAGGTTTCGCTCGAAGTAACTCTCATGATTCTCGCGTGTCGACTCGAAGTGGGGTTGCTGGGTTTAGTCTCGAAGCAGGCATGGGGTATTTGGGTGTTTGTCTCGGGTATTTTAGGTTGTTGCTTTAGATAGTTCTGTGTAGTGATGAAGTTGCATATTGAATTGATTGTTGAAATAAATTAAATCTAGCCTAAGCCTTTCAAAAAGAAAATAAACATACAATTAAAAACTTGTTCTTTGAAGTAAAAGTTAATCAAACTTATTAAATATATTAATTGAATTTATTTTAAATTTAAATTGTTAAGAGGTTTATTTTTGAAAGTAATTATCTTAAGTAAATTTTGAATTTCAATTTAAGAGAAAAACTAAATTTTCAAATTTTATTTTAAATGAATAAGTTTGAATGAAATAATTAAAGTATTTTAAATTTTAAATTTATTTTAAAATGCCTTATTTTCAAATAAGGATATTGTTATGATTTGAAAACCAAATTGAATAATTTGTTTTTAAGTTATTAAAATTTATTTCATTCAAATAATGTATTTATGAAAATAAATATGGTTAAATTATTTTGATATGAACTTAAGAATAATTAATTAAATATGATTTGTAAATAAGTTAAAGCTTAATTAAGGTTAATGTTTTTTTAATTAATTAAGGGTTTTTAAATATAAGAAGTTAATTAATTAATTATTTAATTAATTTTAAATGATTAGTTAATTGTTTATTTAATTTTAAATAATCACTTAATTATGAATTAATTAAGTGTAATTACTTAATGAAGTAATTAATGGTTAATTATTGAAAGTAATTAGTGGAAAATTACTCATCGGAGTAATTAAAGTGGAAGTGATTAATGGTTAATCACTTGATGTTATTAATTAAGGAATTAATTAATATAATTAATTTGAAGTTAATTAATTATGGAATAATTAATTAATTAAATAATTAAGAATTATTTAATGATGGGATTAATTATTTGTTAAGTAATTAATTAAGAGAGTAATCAAGATTTATTAATGGAAGTAATTAGAAGATAATTACTTATGTAAGTAATTAAGAGTTAATTACTTAGTTAATTTTAGTTAGTTAATTAATGTGATTATTTAATTAATGAATGAGATTAATTTAGGATTAATTACTAAGTGTAATTAATTAAAAATGTAATTAATTAATAAAGTATTTAATTAAGGATTATTTATTAATTTAAATTGAATAATAATTACTTAGTGAAGTAATTAAAGATTAATTAATTAGATTAATTAATCAAAGGTTTAATATAATTAATTAAGATGTTAATTAATTAAGATAAGTAATTACAAATTGTTAATTACTGTTTATGATTAATGAGATGATTAATTATAAATTAATTATTAAAGGGTTAATTAATTAATAAGGATCATTAGTTAATTATTGAATTAATCAAGATTGATTAATAAAAGTGATTAACTTAAGTGTGATTAATTAATTGTAATTAATTGAGGTTTAATGTAATTAATTATAATTGATTAATGAATGGAAGCAAATGAAGGATCATTAATTATTGTAATTAATGATAGTAATTAAAGGTTAATTACTGAATATGGTTAAGGATAATTACTTGAATGTAATTAAAGTGTAATTAATCAAAGAAGATTAATTAGGAAGATCATTAAGAGATGATTAATTTATTTATTTGTAATAAATTAATGAAGTGGATTTAGGTAATCCAATTGATTTACAGTTAATCAATTCTGTTTTTAGATGATTGGTTAATATTGATTGATTTATATTGGATGATTCATATTGGGTGATTGGTTGATGCTGGATGATTTGGCTATGATATCGCTGATATGTGATATGCTGCTTTGTGACATGAATGGTTGTTATGAATTATCTATTGTGATAATGTGATTTATCTATCTGTTATATCATCCTGAATATAAGTTTAATTGTTTAAACCCTTAAACAACTTGGACATTAAAACGACGTTTGATTTCGGTGAGACTGGGATCGGGTTTCCATATTTGGATAATCCGAAAACCACATTGATCCAAATTAAACGTTAGGTCGTGAATCCAAGTGGAGCTTAGTGAAGACTCGAGGTCTAAGAACTATTCGTCAGTATAACTCTGTGGGTGATTCCGTGATGAGTTTGACGGAGATAGTACTTATAGATTCGAGATGGTGATTTAGAGTGTAAGGGCTGTGGTCGTTGACTCTAAGGGTGATTCCAAAATGAGTGCAACGAGATAGTGCCTTCGGTTTCGTTCGAACCCGGAACGAACTTGTATGGATCGAATGCTTTCATAACATCATCAGGTGGACGATGAGCATTCTAAGATAGATGTGTTCTATAAAGGTAATCGCAGCCTCAAGCCTCATCAACCCGGGAATGGCTAAAATAGGGGAGGTGCAGCAAGGCTAGGTGGGTAGCACCCATTTCAGGGTGAGGTCATTCCTGTCTAGATGTCCCTTTTATTTCGGCTTTGTGGGTGGTTGGTCGTGCCAACCACGGGGTGATCTTACTCGGGATTGTTCAGTAAGGAACGGTTCCGGCTTTTTGATGCAGGGGATTGGACGTAATCCTCGGTACTGTGATCTAGGCCACGTACTGTGACGGGCGGTACCCCGGTAGCCCTGCCATTGATGGAAACCCATTCTTCCTAATAGACCCTACGGTTTTGTTTGTATTACCCACTTTTGTGGCTAGTAGCTGGAATTTAATAGATGTAACAATTTCGGCTATTTCTTATTTACTTGAAAACCCTAGACACTATTATAATATCACTGGATTTCCTATCAAATGTTTTGGTTAGCGTAAGGTAAAAACTTTTCCATGTTTATGTGTGGGAAGTCTTACATGATACCTTTTCTTTTCAAAGGTTTTTCTAAAGTTAAGCAATTTTAATCCGTTTACTCACACCAGACCCCTGTCTGACCCGAGTGTTTATTTTCTGTTTTATTAAACTCTTGGGTACTCATATTATGTATGAGTAGTCGAGTAATTTAGGTTTGCATGATGAAATCTGGAGGAGATATGGAGCAGGAGGCTTCCACGTGTAGATATACTATGGTTCCGCTGTGTTTGTACGGTATCTGTATCTTGTGTACTTGAGTTGTATGTTAGACAGATGTTTATAACTGTCTAATATGTGTTGTATAAGTTGTGTACTCTGATGTAATGTGATACTATGTAATATTTTATGTGATATATTATATTTCATTCGTTCCGCTGTGAGTTATCTGTTGTTGTGTTTCTTCTTTCTCTTTCTTTTCTTCTCTATCCCTTTCTTTTCTTCATTAGTGATGCGACTTTCTGGTGTTAGGAAGTCGGGTCGCCACACATATTCTCTAAACGAGGCAAGTAAAGGAATTAATGTTGAAGATAAAGACTTATGTCAAAGTTCAAGGCTTCGACCGCTAAGGCAGGGGAATATTGATATTGAAGGGCTACAACTGATAATGACACTATGCTAATTCTTTAACCACTCGAAAATTTTAACGGTTTTTATATCGTAATATACTAAAAATTTTCAAGAAATTAAATTATAAAGTTTTGAAATGAAAATTTGATATTTGTAACACGTCTACTTAAACATAGCAAATGGTAAGTTTTCATTGGAAATTATGTAAGTTAATTCTGTTGTGTAATTTTCAATTACAATTCAAAAATCAATTATTTGATGAAAATGAAATATTTTCAAAATATGTATACTTTTATATATTAAAAATGTAAATTATTTTCTTAGTGAGACGTCATATTTTTTTTCTTCAAAATTTGGACTGCTCTAGCTCCGTTTACCTTATTTTAGGCGTTTTAGCAGCATTTTAGCAACGGAAATCGAGTTTTCATAACTTGATCGTTACGTCGGTATCTGTGTACCATTCTATTCGTCTCAAGGCGTTGATCTCTGTAAAATATTCATTTCTGTATTTCGATGTCCATTATGCGGCGAAATCTAAGAAACAGTTAGCAGTATCATTACCCGTTTGAGCCTTTTGATTTTCCTGTGCCATTCATTTGTTCACCGGTTGAAAAACCAATAGCCACTTGCCATAAAAAATTCAACAAGTTGGCTGTAACTATTCCATATTTTCAATATAATTTATGTTGTTTCAATACATTAGTGATTTTACCTAGAAGCCTCCTCATCTCTTCCTTTTTCCACAGACAAACCCGCCTCTCCATCAACCTAAACCACACATGTCCATTCGCCACTCTCCTTCATCGTGAGCAACCTCATCACCCACCGAAATAACTCAACCACTGTTCAACTCACACCTTCCTCTCTTCGCTCTAAACATAGCCTCCTCCACTCAGTTCCATGCATCAACACCCCTCCGGCAATTCTCTTCCCATCTTCCCACTGTCAACCCTTATCTCCATGCCATGGCAATAATAACTAACAGCCGTGGTGGCCTCCACTTTTCCGCCTAGCCTGCCGCCATTTCCCCATCCGTACATATGCCCATGCCAGTGCTAATAACCACATGCCCCTGACCTATAAACAGCCTTAGCCCCTTTATTCACTTGACCATGTTCCGTCGTGCCACACGCATGCTTCGCCATCCATCGAGACCCGCCTCATCAATCTCCCTCAGCCTGTACTCCACCTTTCCCACCTTCATCCACATGCCTCAAACCCTAGCAGCCAGCCCAAAAGCCTATCACCGCACCTTCCTTCTATCGCAGATCATCAACAGCCGACCATACCCTACCCGAGCCTGCACCAACCCTTATCACCCAGCCTTTGGCCTTATTCCCAGTCAAGCCAAAAAGCAGCATATATATATGTTATATATTTGAATGGTTGTGCTCATGTATATATATAGTATGTTTATTTATTTTAAATTTATGATTTTGAAATGGATTTTGTAATAATTTTAAATATATATAGATATTATGTTTAAATACTTATTTGTAGAATTTTGTAAACGATGGGTTTTATTAAATATTGATTTGTAAGTATTGATTTGTAAAAAATAATAATAATGAAGATATATATAGATAATTTGATTTTTATATATGTGTTTAATAAATATCGATTTGACAATATATAATATGAAGATTTTTATCTTAATATTTGTTTTTAATTAAATATTGGTTTTAAAGTATATATACAAAAATTTTATATTGAGATATATGTTTTAAATTAAATATCGATTTTATAATATATGTAGTTTTCATCGAACTCGACCCCAATCACCCTGATTTGCTTTGGAATCCTCATTTGGATCGGTAGCGCTTGTAAAAGCTTGAGATTTCGATTCATGGCTTGTTGCGTTGTCTATCTTCTCTAGCCTCGAAAGGTGAGCGATCACTCGTGATTAACATTCTTATATTTAGTAAATTTGATTCACATGAAATAATGGTTGAAATATGTTATTACATTCGAATTTGTTAGTAGTTTAATCATCAAATACGATATGTTATTATCCGCATTTGTTAGTCTGTGTTAATCGACATATGAAACCATGATCTGTTGTATATAATATATTTAAATTGTTAATGATGATATATACCTACGATTGACATGTATGTCATTTCATATTATTATTTTATTTGTTCCCACTCTGCAAGTTCCTTGTAGTTTAGGAAATCCATATGGGTTAAAATAATACACACTCAAACGATCTTGTGATTAGGGGAAAATCATTATAGGTTGAAATGATAAATCAAAGCGATTTTTATTGATTTTAATTTTTGAGATTTGTGGGTTGAAATGATATGTACCCGTAAATATTAAATTTAAACCGTGGATTGAAATGATAAATATCCGTATCACTTGACCATAGGATAGAAAACTATATACGGACACCGATACTTTATTTTAAATGATTTTTTAGAATATGTGAAAGGAAATATATGGTTTTGATGAATATTGATTTAAATTATAATATAAATATTATTTGAATATGTGCAAAATTTAGATTTTAAAATTTATACATTTTGGAAATTTTAAAATTATAAGTTAAGTTTTGAAAATGTAAATTATAAAATTTTACTTATAACTTTATTATTTTTAAATATATGAAATAAGATTTAAAAGAGATTTAATAATAATAAGATTTTCGAACAATAATTAATATAATAAAATTTAATCGGAATTTAATTTAACTAATATATATAATATGTTTTAACTATTTATATAAAATTTATACTAATATTTCAAAATAGATTTTGTAATAGATTTAATGAATAGAGGTTGGAAGTTAAATTTAAATAAGAATTGATTTATAATTAAATTTGTTTAGAACTGAATTTAAATAAGGTTTGATTTGAATTTATTGATTTGAGATTTTGAAAGGTATGATTTTACAACTTGATTTGGTAAAAGAGTGATTAAATGAATATTTCAACTTTAAATAAAATTGAAATTGAATATTTTGTAATATGAGAATTTATTGAAATGGTTATTAAAACTATTAACTGAATATTTTCAAAATTTAAAATAAAATTAAACGTTGAATTTGAAATATAAATTAAATTTATCAAATTGAGTTATTGTAAGTGTTTGAATATTTAAACTTTGAAAATTATTGAATTGGAAGTGGTTTAAATTTGTAGTTCAAACCTGGATTTGAAATTGATATAAATTAAAAATGGTTTCTATGAGAATTTGAATTGAACCTTTAACCTTTTTTCTTGAAATTATTGAACTGAAATTGATTTAAATTGAATTTTGAAATTAAAGTTTGTTTGGACAAATTTGTGAAATTGGAAGAAATAATTTTAACTTGAAATTATTTTCGACGTATATATTTTTAACATATAAACTATTTTTAATATATAAACTATAATCTATAACCTATTTTTAGATATATAAACTATTTTAAATTAACTATTTCAATATATATAAACTATTTTCAGTATTTAACCTATTTAAGTCGGAACTATTATTATTTAGATTTAATGGATTTAAATGTGAATACTTTGGTATGATGGTTTAACTTATTTTGTGGTTGTGATTTTGGAAATGAACATAATTCAAGTGAAGATGATTTCGAAAGTGATATGATTTAAAAGGTGTATATGGTTTCGAAAGAGATATGATTTTGATGTGAATCTGATATTTTGATATTAAGTATAAACCGTTTGAAATATAAAAAACCACGGTGTGAAATAAGCATTTGGTTGTTAAAGAGACCGGGATTAGATATTGTCATACTCTCTGCCAATACCGAAAACCACTTTAACAACTGTGTGCGTGGTGGAGATTCCAAAACGAAGTAGGATGGTTTGGCTATGATTCATAATGAGGTATTAACTCAGCACTGACTCCCGAAAGTTAGCTTGATATGGCTAGAACAGGAGCTATACTTGGACCAAGTGAGGTCGCACCTCCGATCGGGCACATTCCTTCGGTACCATTCTATGCTTTGTGATTTGATTGGGTGCACCGTTGATTTTGGGAGTGTGTCTCGAGGTGGGAGGTAGTAGCTGCTATGCGTTACTACCAGATCAGTTATGTTAAACGGTAGAATCCTACCCTAGGAATTGCCTCGTGTGCCTTGTCACATGCCTTATTGTGCCTTCTACGAGTTTGTTTTGTACCGTACCTATGGAGTGCCCTTTGAGTAAACCATCGGTTTGATGGAGCTTACGGTACTGTATAGATTATGGGAATATATAAAATGTGTTAAGGGGGATATGAGTAACGCTTTAACGCTATTTTAATACTTTACTTTACAGATTGACATATTATAATAGCGTGTATTACTACATAGTAGATAGTTCCACGAATCCTTAGAGGATGGAAATCCAAAACATCCTTTATATTGTATTTCACTTGGACATTTCACTTGAGTTGATTTACTAGCATAAGAATGTTATTCCTGACTCGAGTGTTTTGTGTTTTTTTTTTATGCTCGGGTCAGACTGAGTGTCACAACATTTGAGACTCACCTTTGGAGATTGGAGCCTTGTTGAAGATCTATCTATCCAGCTTTCAGTTATTTTAATTTATTCCAGTCATTTATATTCAGACTTGTCAATTTCTTATGTATTAGAGATTCATTTGTATTTAAGACTGTGTTGTATTTTGTTTCAGACCTTGATGTTTTATAGTAGTTTCATGAACTACTATTTATCTATTCTGCTACATATTGTTGTAATACTCTGTGTCCGTGATTATGTAATTGATTTATTTACTATATACACTGAGTTTTACCAAATATAAATTAACAATCCGTTGTTTTGAGCAATTCAAGTCAGATATGTGTGGATGATTGTCAATTTGAATAGTTCGAAATGCCAGGTCGTTACAAGTGGTATTAGAGCTTTGATTTAGACAAAACTTAGCATATGGAGTAAAAACTCCTTATAGATAGGGTAGTTAATACCCTAGAATGAGTTGAACTAATTATAGAATCATCTTTGTTCAAGCTTGAAATTCTTAGTTAAGATCCTCCTACATTAGGATTTCTCTTGAATTTTGGAAATTTCTTCTTTGTTCTGAAATCCATTCTTGTCTTGTCCTGTTCATGTTCTTTTGATACTGGAGCATCCCATAGTTTCAAACTCAACTGGCAATTTCATTCTTGCGTCTGACTAATCCTACCGGCGGTTCTGCCAACCTTAGTATGATTTATAAAGGGGTGAAACTCCTTTACAACAGATGTCGATTCACCGGAGATTTCTATGTCCTCGAATTTGATGTCATTATCTCTTGTAAAGCCCGAACTTTTCTCTAGTAGACGACCTGGGTAATTCTCTTGTGATCGAATGTCGATTGTCTCAGGACATTGCAAGCAGTTTTATCTTTTCGTTCGATTCTCAGCCTAATGATCTTGATTCTACCCTGATAGTCAGGGATTATCCTGATGTTCTGGTGAAGTCAGCACTCTTCCTCCCAAGTGGATAATTGAATTCTGCATCGATCTTATTTCTGGAGCTTGACCTGTTGTCTTCCCGAATGAATGGTTTCTATGAAATGCCCTATGTATAACCAATGCTTCTGCCTTCTTCGTCGATCACATGAATATTGTTTTCTGCGATGTTCTCAGCAAGTTGTCCCCGCTTTTGTTAATGATATTCTTGTAGTTTCTAAGTCTCAACTGACTCGGTTAAGGTCCCCATGATTAATATAAGTCTATCCATATTTTCTCTTTTGTAATTTGATTATCTTATCTTCCTTTCGTCCCTATCTTCATAGTGAGAATTTTATTTGATTTAGGTCCCTTTAAATTTGAATATCTATCCTTGTTATAGAATCCATTCTTGAACCATCTTGGAATGTATTTGAAATTAATATAAAAATGTTTATATTGTGTTGTTTGAGTTATTAAGTTTGATTTTGGGTTTCGATCGATTTGTTTGGCCAATGCTATCGATAGGAATTAAAAAACACTTAAACAGAGAAAACCGACACAATAGTGTTTTCGAAATTGGTAAATAAAATAATCTTGTGTATGATTATATATATATAAGTATAATTTTCTGAAATCAGATAGTTAAATGAATTGGTTATTAGAAGTGATAATAAATTGAAATTCATTGTTCGTTAACATTTCTAAACCATTAACTATTGTGTATGTTATAAGAAGATCAAAATTTTAAACATGGTTTATAACCTGACTTGCAAATGGAGTGAATTTAAATTAAGGATTTGAGAATTTAATTTCCTATGCTATTAAAATTTGGTTTTCAAAGTTTTGAAATATATATTGTTTGAAAGTATTTTGGAACGAAAATTGTTTCCAAAGACTTTTAATAGAAGTAAGACAACACTCTTCTCTTTTATCGCTGGGAAATAATTTTGGTGATGACTGCAGCAACATCTACATTCATTTTCGAGTCTCAAAGTGGGGGAGACCATGTAGCAGTTTTGTTACACTTTTGTTTTGGAAAATGGATTTGATTTAAATTTTTTTGAGTATGATTTGAGGAATAATATATATATATATATATATATATATATATATATATATATATATATATATATATTTCAAAATGATTTGAAGTGAAACCGAAAATTTAACTTTTAAGTTTATGTTAAGTAATGGTTTTTAAATATTGAAATGAAGCAATTTTTTTGAATAATTAGGATGTCTAAAATGAGAAATGGAATTGAATCAACCTGAAATGGTTGAACTAGGATAAATTTATTTGTATAATACTGAATTGCATTTCTAAAACATATAAAAGTTACTTAGAAAAAGTTTTAATATAATGAGAGTATGTAACTGAATAATATACAATGTAAATATAGGTACTAAGATATCCAAAAAATGAAATTTATATGGTTTTAAATTATATTTGTATCTACTACCGTGTATTTTGAATCTCTCTTTCCTTTTTGTTACTTTTACTCTCTTATCTCATTCCTTTTCGGGGACGATAAGTTTTGAATGGGGGAGAGTGTAACGAACTGGAAATTTTAACGATTTTTATAATGTAATTAACTAAAAAATTCATGAGATTAAATTATAAAGTTTCGAAATGAAAATGTAATATTTGTAATATGTCTACTTAAACATAGTAAATGGTAAATTTCATTGAAAAATATGTAAGTTAATTCTGCTGTGTAATTTTCAATTTAAAAATCAGTTAATTTGATGAAAATAAAATATTTTCGAAATTTGAAATATTTCTTTTCATCAAATTTGGACCGCACTAGCTCAGTTTATCTTATTTTTGACGTCTTAACAGCATTTTGGCAACGAAAATCGAGTTTTGATAACTCGATCGTTACGTTGATATCTATGTACCATTCTGTTCGTCTCGTCGAGCTGATCTCCGTAGTATATTCATATCTATATTTCGGTGTCCGTTACGTGGCGAAATCTAAGAAATGGTTAGCCGTATTGGTACCCGTTTGAGCCTTTTGATTTCCCTATGCCACACATTTATTCACCGGTTGAAAAACCAATAGCCACTTGCCATAAAAAAAATCAAAAGGTTGGCTGTTACTATTCCATATTTTCAGTATAATCCGTGTTGTTTAAATTTCTCCAGTCCATTTCTCTTTCTTCTCTATTTTTTTCTTCTGTCTTTTTCAACAACAAAGAGTATTATAATAATAAATATAACTAAAGATATATATTAGTGCTTTCGCTTGAAGCCTTCGCATCTCTTCCTTTTTCCACAGACAAACCCGCCTCTCCATCAACCTGAACCGCACACGTCCATTCACCACTCTTCTCCATCGTGAGCAACCTCATCACCCATCGAGATGACCCAACCACCTTTCAACTCACACCTTCCTCTCTCCACTCCGAGCATAGCCTCCTACAAATAGTTACATGCATCAACACCACTTCGGCCATTCTCTTCCCATCTTCCCACTGTCAACCCTTATCTCTATGCCATGGCAATAATAGCTAACAACCGCGGTAGCCCCTACTTTTCATCCTAGCTTGTCGTCGTTTCCCCATTTGTACATACCCCCATGCCAGCGCCAATAACCACCTGCCTCTGACCTCTGAACAGCCTTTTTCCCTTTATTCGCTCGATCATGCTACGCCATGCCACACGCAAGCTTCGCCATCCATCCAGACCTGCCTCATCAATCTCCCTCTGCCTGTACTCTACCTTTCCCACCTCCATCCGCATGCCTCAACCCTTAGCAGCCAACCCAAAAGCCTATCGCCGCACCTTACTCCTGTCGCAGATCATCAACAGTCGACCATAACCTACCCAAGCCTGCACCACCCCTTCTCACCTAGCCTCTGACTTTGTTCCCAGTCAAGCCAAAAAGTAGCATATATATGTATGTTATATATTTGAATGGTTATGCTCATGTGTGTGTGTATATATATATATATATACAATGTTTATTTATTTTAAATTTATGATTTTGAAATGGATTTTGTAATGATATTAAATATATATATATATATATATATATTATGTTTAAGTACATATTTGAATAATTTTGTAAACTATGGGTTTTATTAAATATTGATTCATAAGTATTGATTATTTTTTAAATAATAATAATATATAGATAATTTGATTTTTATATATGTGTTTAATAAATATCGATTTGACAATATATAATATGAAGATATTTATCATATTTTGTGTTTCAAATTAAAAATTGTTTTAAAGTATATATACAAAGATTTTATTTTGATATATATGTTTTAAATTAAATATTGATTTTAGAATATAACATACATAGTTTTAATCGAACTCGAGCCCAATCACCCTGTTTTGCTTTAGAACCCTCAATTGGATTGGTAGCGCTTGTAGAATCTTGAGATTCTGATTCATAGCTTGTTATGTTGTATATCTTCTCTAGCCTCGAAAGATGAGCGATCACTCATAATTAACATTCTTATATTTAGTAAATTTGATTCACATGAAAGGATGGTTGAAATATGTTGTTACAGTCGAACTTGTTAGTAATTTAATCGTTAAGTATGATATGTTATTATCTGCATTTTTGTTAACCTGTGTTAATTGACATATGGCACCATGGCATGTTATATATATATTATATTTAAATTGTTAATGATGATATATGCATGCTATTGACATGCATGTCATTTCATATTATTATTTTATTTGTTCTCACTTTGCAAGTTCCCTGTAGTTTAGGAAATCCCATTGATTTTAAATTTTGGGATTTGAGATTGAAATAATATATACCCGAAAATATTAAATTTAAATTGCGGATTGAAATGAAAATATCTGTATCACTTGACCATAGGATAGAAAACTATATACGGACACCGTTAGTCTATTTTAAATGATTTTCCGGAATTTGTGAAAGGAAATATATGGGTTTTGACGAATATTGATTTAAATTATAACATAAATCTTATTTTGATATGTGTAAAATTTAGATTTTTAAATTCATATTTTTTGGAAATTTTAAAAATATAAGTTAAGTTTTAAAAATGTAAATTATAAAATTTTACTTATAACCTTATTGTTTTTAAATATATAAAATAAGATTTAAAAGAGATTTAATAATAATAAGATTTATTCCAACAATAATTAATGTAATAAAATTTAATAGGAATTTAATTTAACTACTATATATAATATATTTTAACTATTTATTTAAAATTTAAACCAATATTTCAAAATAGATTTGTAATAACTTTAATTAGTGGAGGTTGGAAAGATAAATTTAAATAAGAATTGATTTGAAATTTCTTTGTTAAGAATTGAATTTAAACTTGATTTATAATTTAATTTGTTTAGAATTGAATTTAAATAGGGTTTGATTTGAATTTATTGATTTGAGATTTTGAAAGGTTTGATCTTATAACTTGATTTGGTAAAAGGGTGATTAAATAAATATTTCAACTTTAAATAAAATTGAAATTGAATATTTTGTAATATGAGAATTTATTGAAATGATTATTAAAATGATTAAGTGAATATTTTCAAATTTTAAAATAAAATTAAAAGTTGAATTTGAAATATAAATGAAATTTATCAAATTGAGTTATTGTAAATGTTTGAATATTTAAACTTTGAAACCAATTGAACCAGAAGTGGTTTAAATTTGTAGTTCAAACTTGGATTTGAAATCGATATAAATTAAAAATGGTTTTTATGAGAATTTAATTGAACCTTTAACCTTTTTACTTGAAACCGTTGAACTGAGATTGATTTAAATTGAATTTAGGAATTAAAGTTGATTTGGATCAATTTGTTAAATTGGGAGAAATAATTTTATAATTTTAACTTGAAACTGTTTTCGATATACAGATTTTTAATATATAAACTATTCTTAATATATAAACTATTTTAATCTATAAATTATTGTTAAATATATAAACTATTTTAAATTTATAACTATTTCAATATATATATATAAACTATTTTTAATATTTAAACTGTTTAAGTTGGAACTGTCATGATTTAGATTTAATGGATTTAAATGTGAATACTTTGATATGATGGTTTGACCTATTTTGTGGTTATGATTTTAGAAATGAATATAATTCAAATGAATATGACTTCAAAAGTGATATGATTTAAAAGGTGAATATGATTTTGAAAGAGATATGATTTTGACGTGAAACTGATATTTTGACATGAAGTATAAACTGTTTGAAATATAAAATGACCATGTTATGAAATAAGCGTTTAAAGAGACTGAAATCGGATATTTTCATACTCTCTTCCAATACGGAAAACCACTTTAACAACTGTGTACATGGTCGAGATTCTAAAAAAAGTAGGAAGATTTGGCGACAATTCTGTATGAGGTATTTATGCAACCCTGACTCCCGTGAGTTAGCTTTATGTGGCTAAAAGATGAGCTATACCTGGGCCAAGTGAAGTTGCACCTCAGATCGGACACATTCCTTCGATATCATTCTATTACTTTGTCATTTGACTGAGTGCACCTTTGATTTTTGGAGTGTTTCTTGAGGTGGGCAGTAGTAGCAGCTATGCGTTACCACCAGCCCGGTTCTGCAAAAGGGTAGAATCTTACCCTAGGCATTGCATCGCCTGCCTTGTCACATGTCTTATCGCGCCTTCTACAAGTTTGTTTTGTACCGTACCTATGGAGTGCCATCTGGGTAAACCACCAGTTTAGTGGAGCTTACGGTACTGTATAGAGTATGCGAATATATATAATGTGTTAAGGGGGGGTATGAGTAACGCCTTAACGTTATTTTAATACTTTACTATATTGATAGACATATTATAATAACATATATTACTACATAGTAGACAGTTTCACGGATCCTTAGAGGATGGAAATCCCAGACATCCTTTAAGTTATATTGTATTTCACTTGGACATTTCACTTGAGTTGATTTACTAGTATGAGAATGTTAATAATGACGCGAGTATGTTTTGTGTTTTGTTTTATGCTCGGGTCAGACGGTGTCACAGCATCTAAGAGTCACATTTGGAGATTGGAGCCTTGTTGAAGATCTATCTTTCTAGCTTTTAGTTATTTCAGTTTATTCCAGTCATTTATGTTCGGGCTGGACAGTTGCTTATGTATTAGAGATTCATTTGTATTTGAGATTCTATTGTATTTTGTTTCAGACCCTGATGTTTTATAGTAGCTTCATGAACTACAATTTATCTATTCCGCTGCTTATTGTTGCAATACTCTATGCCTATGATTCTGTGATTGATTTATTTACTGTATATGCTGCGTTTTTTCAAATATGAATTAACAATATGCTATTATGAGCAATTCAAGTTTGACATGTGTGGATGATTGTCGATTTGAATGGTTCGAAATGCCAGGTCATTACAAATTCCATTCTTCATGGCATCCATGTCCCACTCAATCATTGCCGCATTGATTCCATGCCACATTTCTTTTCATCGACACTGCTTCTCTTCTTATCCACGCCGCCTCTTGTCAATGCCGCCTTTGATCTATGCTGCATATATTCAATGCCGCATCTAATCAATGTCGTACTCCATCGATGCTGCTGTTCATTAATGTCGCACTCCATTAATGCCGCACTTCATGCACATCGCATTTAGTCGATATTATTCTTCAGCTATATTGCACTTCATCAATGTGATGATAAGAGTAATATTAATGTCGCATGCTGAAAGCTATTAGTCGATGCCATATTTCATGAACATGACATGATTGTTGATGTCACACAACATCCATGTTATAGGATATCGAAGGTCATGCAAAGAAAGAAGAATAAGATTATTTACAAGAGCAAATTCAAGAGGATTTAGTGCATTTTCCTTCATAAAGCTTCAAAAGCCTTCACATTCCATAACATGATCCATGACACCATAAAGTCCCACATCGTCGATGGAAGCAAGCTTACATCTTTCAACCTACTATAAATAAGGATGCATCCCTTCATGTAAAGGGGCCCTTAAACCTCTTTCTCGCTCTTATCACTTTTTCAAATTAGGATCTTCTGTAAGTTTTCTTCATTGAGAGCTTGAGGACAAACTAATGGTTAGAAGATAATGAAGGAGAAAATGATATATTTGCAAGCAAGGCTTAAACAATTTGATATTCGAATATTTGACTTGATTTGTAACATACCTCACAATGTAACAAAGATTTTGACTTGTGCATATTGTCCATTTTGGTGTATTGACAATAAAGGACTTGACTTGAGCATATTGCCTATTATTAATTGGACTTGCCTATTTTATCTTTTGAATCCATGAATTGTATTTTAAATAAATCTATGGATAATCATAAAACCAAGGGGTATTATTGAAATTTCTTCGAATATGCTTCATTGTATAGATAACTAAAATGTTGAACAAAATTTTGGCTTAACATTTTGATGCTAAAAGGAGGGCTTGAACCTTTGAATGTTCAAAAAATAACCAAAACAGCCTGAATAAATTTGAATTTCATATTTTTGAATTTTTTTGAAATTAGTTGTTTATTAAATTTTAAATATGGATGCTAATTATTATCAATTGTATGTAGGGTATAAGCAGAACAATAATGATTCCGCTTCATCCTTAACACCATGCAAATCTCTCTCGATCGTCTCTAACTCATGGTTTATCCAACTACGACTTATCAAAATCGCTTTAGTTTCTATTTCGTCTATCTTTTGCATAAATTTACCTATTTGATTTTCCATTCAATCCTGAATTATACTCATACCTCTCTCGACCGACATAAAAATTCCCTATTCAATATCAATTCACCTACAATTCATATCCGTTCACCATCATTTCCTCATCTATATTCGATGATAATTTTTAATCAAGTTTTAGATCTAGATAAAAGTCAAATTTGTAGATCCTAATCGTTTCAAGATTATAGATCTGCAAAGCCTGGTATTTATAGACAACGTCGAATCTTGAATCAAGGCCATAGTCCAAAAGCTAGCGGCATAAGGTACTCAATAACTCAGATAAGTAATGGCACAGGAAGTTGATACCATTGAAATTATTTATGCTAGAGGAAGCCATATTGAATTGATAAGGCCGAAATGAGTGACATTGAACTATTGAGGCCGAAGTAAGTGACGTTTAATTGTTGAGGCCAAAGTGAGAAAAATTGAATTTTTGATGCCAAGTATGCAACATAGATATTGGAATTATGGATGAATGTTGAAGTATGCGACATTGGTAGTAAAGATATTAATGTCATGAGTATCGAAGTGGGTGATATTTATGTCATCAGAAAGTGATGATGCAAAAATCAACGCTGCTGGGCTTATCAATGCCGTTGAGAAGTTAATGCCGCATGGCTAAGTAATGACACTGCTAATCAACGCCGTAGGGATAAGTAATGCCGCTTGGTTGAGTCCATGCCGCTGGGAGGAGTCAATATCATCAAATTATTGATGCTATAATCAATGCCATAGGACCTTATGCCAAAATCCTGAGTTCCATATTGAAGCTCGGATTCACCTCAAAACAGAGAACACCAATGCCATTTCACCCTCCTGAAACTTCATTTTGAAAGTCAACAAAGTCCATTTAAAGATTTTCAGATCTCATTTCAAAAGTTGGACTTCAAAGCATTAAAAATTATTTTGTAAATTGACAATTTCGAATGCTAACGATTTCGTAAATTGGAGATTTCGACAGTGTTTGATTTCAAAAAGGCTTTCAAAGTTATTTCAAAAAATCTACAGTTTATACACAATGACTTTGAGGGTGAAAGTATCAAATACCTGCATAAAAGTTTAATATGAATTAATTTTGCATATAGAAGTTTTTGAATGAATATGTTTTAAAAATATATTCTATTCCACAAGAATTAAGATTGCAATATTACAAGATGTGGGATATGTAAAAGTTTTGAATATATATATATATATATATATATATATATATATATATATGTATGTATGTATGTATAAATTGGAATATTACAAGTTGTGTGATATATAAAAGTTTTGAATATATGTATATACATGTATGTATATATGTATATACATGTATGTATATATATGTATGTATGTATGTATGTATGTATGTATATACATATATATATGTATGCATTTATATACATATACATACATATATATATATATGTGTGTGTGTGTGTGTGTGTACATACATATATGTATATAGTTTCAAAAATAAATCATATATTAGTTTTTGAGTATTTGGTTTCGTACATATATGGGTTCCTCTGATATATATATTTATACAAGCTTCGAATGTGTATATATAGCTCTAAATATATTTAAGTTTTAAATGCATGTCAAAACTCAATACATAGTTTCTTATATGCAAGTTTCGAAAATTAACAATATATGTAAGTTTCAAATTTTGAATATTTAGAAGTTTCAAAGGTATTTGATTTTCTAAATATATCCAATTTCCAACGAAGTATGGGTTTTATAATATATTTAGCTTATGAATATATATCAGAGTTATACACACCACCGTTTTGGGTAAATTATAATTTTAATGTTTACAGTATTGGAGAAGTACAAGCTTCAAGTATATTTCAGTTTCCTATATGTACAGTCTTGTACATGCACGAGCCTCAAAGATGCATATCAACTTTTCAGTATAAAATGTTCCAAATAAACAAGCTTTTAATGTACACCAATTTCCGAGTACACATATATAAGTTATTGAGCATACAAATTTAGTACATAATGACTTTGAAATATAACAAGTTTTGGAAATATAAGTATCCATAGTTTCGAAAAGCATAATGATTTTGAAAACACATGATTTCATAGATATTAGTTTGAAAGGATATAATAGTTTTAAATATGCATAGGTTTTAGGAAGTTAACTATTTTGAAAAAGGGTTTTTGTTAACATGTGCCCTAAGGGCACATGTTACGGATGGTATTTATGTGCTAAAGGAAAAAAAATATTGTTTGCAAAATACCTATTTTACCCTTATAACATAAAAATAGGTGTTATTCAAGTGGGTTTAGTTAGATAATTTTATCAATATTAACATGTGCCCTAAGGGCAGATGATAACATTTCCCTTCGAAAAATAAAGATCTTGAATGCATATGATTTTCAAATACATATCAGGTTTATATCAACAGGTTTTAAATATATGTATCACAGCATTTTTAGTGCATGTGTTCTCAAGTATATATGGTTTCCAGTATATGAGCTTTGAATAAATTAAATATAAGCTTTAAAACTTATTTAGGTTTTAGATGCATGCATGAGTTTTAAATGTGTAGATTTTAAAGCGATAAATGTTTGGAAATATATATGTGTATTAGGTTTTAAAATTATCTAGTATTTAATGTAGTTTTATATATATTAGTTTTGAATATACATGAAATTTCGAATATATGAGCTTCAATTTTGTACCAGATCAGGTGATTTCGAACAAATTGATAGTGATGTATCAAGTAGAATGACGAAAGACAGTAAGTATGGCTAGAAAATAATAATAATAATAATAAAAGTATAATATAAAGACCTTTGGCATGCTGTAGGCAACGCACGAATAATTTCTTGCACACACCAATCGTGCTTTGTAAGTACGACGTTATATGCCATTTGTAGCTATCAAAATATTATAGATTTATAAAATCAGTGCACTTTGTACAAACTGAAACAAGCTAAGTTAATGTGTAGTACATGAGCAAGTTGACTCTACAAGTCTATATAATGCATAACTAACATTTTATAGTGGTGGCCTAAGTTAGAAAGTTCCTCCCAAAGTGTTGCGAGGCATTTCAAATGCACATATCAAATGAAAAATGAACGTTTACAAGTTTATTATTTACACTCGCACTGAGTTTATCATTATCCGGTGGACGTCGCCATATTATATTGTTGCCATTGCATTTTTATTTCTAATTATTATTATTGCTGCTTTTAAGTTGAACAAGCCAACATTTTACAAGCATGCTATATATAAGCCTATAATTCAATAAAGTTACTGTGAGATATTGTAGTTACAATCCACCATGAATCAACTCTACTCATCGAATTTTCTAATTTGATTTATTTATACTTGAAATTCACCATGTAGTAACACAGAATTTAAGTTCATTTATAGGTTGAACCAAGGAATAATCTACCATGATTAAAACATCTGGCGGGTTTTGGATTTCTTATTACTAGATAGTATTCTGGACTTCTTATTATAATACGATATTCTGATCTTTATTTATTATCAGATGGATTTTTGGATTTCTTATTGCCAGATAATATTCTAATCTTCTTATTATCGAATGAGATTATGGTCTTATTGTTATCAAATGATGGTATTCTGAAATTCTTACGATCGAATCAGTTTTTGGTCTTCTTATTACCAGATGATTTTTTGGTTTTCTATATCAAATGGTTTTCTGATCTTTTATTAAGCAGATTTCTGGGTTTCTATGGAAGAGGATAATTTAAGTACCTAAAGCAAAATGGTTCTCTATCCCAAAACCTGAATATATATAATATAATGGGTTTCTTTATGGGCTTCTGGATTGTTATCAATCCTCCATCATAGTCCATTTTTAGCAAAAAGATAAGTCTTCAAAGTCTCGTAAAGGAAGGGATCCTTGAAGAAAAGTGTGTTCTTATCTGTAAAATCTATTGGTTCATGAATCATGACGTTTTAGACTAAAAAACAAGATATTTCTTTTCGTTAAGCAAAACCTGAAATGGTATGATTACTTGAATGAGTAGTAATATACACCGGTATAATTTTCAATAAGTGGTTTTATTCTAAAGGTTTTGCTAAACAAATCTTCAGGAAAAATATTTCAAAAATCAAAAGGATTATTACCAATTACCCTATGGATCAGGGAAAACATGCAACTATTATAAGGATGATTTATAAATCTTAAAAAAATATGTTGCTTAACATTAGTAATTTCCTATAAAGGGTTTTGACCTAAAATGTGTTGATAAGAGCTCAAAGCTTTTAGAAATCAATAAAAAAGAGAAACTTGTACATATTTTCCGAAGAAAGTTTTCAAAACTATTTAGGCTCATTAGTGCCACTAAAACACTAGTTAGAAGAGTCTATTCTTGGTTAAAGGACTATTGGGTCATGAATTATGACTACTCGGTCTCTTATTTTAGATTTACCTTTCTATTATGATATTGTTTCAACAAATGAGTTTTACAAAAACTTCCTTTGAAATTCGAATACTGGAATAGAATCTCTTATCCAAGCCATTAGAATGCTCCAAGTAACTTTTGAAAATTTGGAGAATAGAAAAGCATTCATCAAGAGTCATGAGCATGAACCACAAAAGGGACAAATTAATTAAAAAAATTCTCATTGAGAGAAGAAAAATCCATCCAGACAATTGAAAGGTTAAGTAGCAAGAATGTTTGGATATTGACTAACGATATCGAGAAAGGCAACAAAACCAATTGTGGGATTTTCGCAGGAATTAACGTCTTCCATACATGATAGAAAATTTGCCTCTTATACTATGGGCACACATAACTTTTTCCAAAGCTACAACATGACATATCCCATTTTCTTTAAAATATGGATGTAAAATACCCTCTCATCGAAGGATTTCATATACATTGAAAAGAGAATATTTAGATTTGATCGTTGAATTAAGGAACGAAGCAGCCATACAGATGGTTGAATATCAAAGAAAGATGTCGAAATATTACAACTCCAAAGTGAGAGGAAGATCATTTCAAAAAGGAGATTTAGTACTCCTAAAGGTTATGGAAAATACTAAGAATCCAGGGGATGGACTGCTCGAGCCTAACTAGGAAAGACTTCTCATCATTCAAAAAGTAATGCCACCAGGAATGTATCAGTTCATGAAATACAAACCAAGGTTGTTATTGGGGTAAATAAGAAAAAGCAGAGGAAGAAAAAATACAAACCAATATCTCACAGTGGAATGATAAAATATAATAATCAAATAACAGTTCATGAAGCTGTTTAAAAAAACATTTGATTATACTTATACAACACAAAATCAGAGTTACAAATATCAGAGATAAATAATACTGAAACGGAAGAGTATGAATGCAGTGAAATAAATATAGTAAACAATAGCAAGATAAATCTTCGTCTTCGTCCTCCAGAAATAAGGTCTTCAAATCCTGAAATGCTCAGGTTGACCCGAGCGAATTGAAAAGACAAAACACTCGAGTCAGAACTAAAAGATCTTATGCAAGTTAAATCAACGGTAAATATGCGTGTGACACCGTCAGAGATGTTTAAGGGGTTTGACATCTCCTATCCAGTGTCTAACGTGAGTGCAGTAACTTAAGAGATGTGTGGGATTCACATCTCCTAAGGATCCGTTAAACTATCTACTATGCAGTACGATACGCTATTATAATATGTTTGCAGCAAAGTAAAAGTATTAAAATAGTGTTAAGGCCTTACCCATATCCCCCTTAACACATTTTATATATTCCCGTAGTCTATATAGTACCGTAGGCTCGTCCGTGAGGGTTAGCTAGAGGGCACCGATAGGTATGGTACAAAAAAAACTCGTAGAAGGCGCTCTAGGGCATGTGAACACGACACTCGAGGCAATGCCATGGTAGATATACCGATTGCAGATCCAGACTGGTGGTAACATATAGCAGCTGCTACCGCCCACCTCGGACACACTCCCAAATCAAAAATCAAGGGTGGCCACCAAATCAATCACAAGGTAATAGAATGGTATTGAAGAGATGTGCCCGATCGGAGGTGCGACCTCGCTTGGCCCGGCATGGCTTCTGTTTTAGTCACATCTAAGCTGACTCTTGGGAGTCAGGGTCACGCCATTCCTCATACAGAAATCATTCGTCACACCATCCTACTTCATTTCTGGAATCTCCACCATGTACACAGTTGTTAAAGTGGCTTTCGGTATTGGTAGAGAGTATGACAATATCCGATCCTGGTCTCTTTAACAACCAAACGCTTATTACACACCGGATGGTTCTTTTAAATTTTCAAAACCATTTCATAATTGATATCAAAATATCATATTCAATTTAAAACATATCACTTTTGAAATTATATTCACTTTCAAAAATCATATTTTCAAAATAGTTTAAAACCCTCATTTTAAAACTTCATATTCAAATCAAATATGTAATTTAAATCCCAACTTAGGTTATAATATCATTTAACCATATTCACTTTAAAATCGAGGATTTAAAATATAAATACATCTTCCTTATTTAGTTTGAAATTTACAAAGATAGTTTAGATAGTTATTAATAGTTATAAACAGTTAAAAATAAATTTTAGCATAGTTAAAATACTCTATAATATTTAAAGATAGATTAAAGATAGTTTTAAATTATTTTAAGTTAGTTAAATAGATTTAAAATAGATTAAATATAATTAAAATATATTAAATAGCTTTAAAATAGATAAATTATATTTAAATTAAGTTAAAATGGGTTAATTAATCTTAAAATAAATTAAATGGTTTAAAATAGGTTAAAATGATTTAATGTAGTCAATATAGGTTAAAATAGTTTAATAATTTGAAAATCTTAATAATTAGAAATTTTAAAATAACATATTTTAAAATAGTTTATATTAAAATATGAATTTGGAATCGACATCAATTTAAACTATTTATTTTATTTCAACACATCAGAACCATTTCAGTTTCCAAATCAACAAAACCCAATTTCAAATCTTTCAATTTAATTTTTTTTAATAAATATTAAATTCTATATCGATTTAACTCATGTTGGAAATATCCCTTTAAGCTACTCCACTTTCAATAATTTCCAAGTTATATTTCAAATAATTTCAGTAACTAAATTCCAATAAATTCCATTTATATTTTGAATTCAGCTTAAAAATTCTAGTTAATTATTTTAAAGCAATTTCTTTAAATCAATCCCAATATAACATACAATCTTGAATTCCTATAGCAATTTAGTTTACATAAGTCAACCTTTATTTAAAAATATCATTTAACCGAATAATTTTTTTTGATTTAAAATCATTTAATTTAATCAATCCGGTGTTCGTATATAATTCTCTACCTTAGGGCCAAGTGATATGGATATTTATCATTTCAATCTACATTTTAAAATTTTACGGTTATATATCATTTCAAATAGTAATCTCGAATTAAATAAAATCCATAAAATCGCTCGAGTCTATCATTTCAAACCATAACGATTTTTTCTTAATCTATAGATCGCTCGGGTATATATCATTTCAACCCATAGTGATTTTCCAGATAATGTCTAAAGGAACTTGCAGAGTGATAAAATGTATAAATCAAACATCCATAATAATCGTCATTCAGTTCAACCATTAAATATCAACAATTAATAGATTATTATTTACAGGTAATTAAGTGGAAATTTTAAATTCAATAATAAATTATATAATTATTTAATTCATAATAACACAAATTAATAGGAATAACAATTTAAATATACCAAGCAGTCATAAATAAATTCCGATCACATCATAAATTTAATTTAACTAACATAAGGAATTTTTAGAAGTTGTAAGTGGGTCAAAGCACTCACCTTTGAATTTAAATTGAATCAAAATCCAATTTAAGCCCAAAATTTAAACGATCTCATAATTTGACAAAACAAGTGACAAAATGTCCAGAATTTCAATACAATTGCAGTGGAACAACTCGTGTGTGAATCCGATCTTGTACGAAAAAGTTGTGTATGTTAGAACATTTAAGGATTTAAAATATAAAATGAATAAAATATCGATTATACGTGTGATGACCAGGAATTTTAGGCAATATCAATTTAATAATCTGAATTAAAAATTAAATTAATTTGATAATCTTTGTTAATAAGATTGGAATTAAATTAATAATCCAATTAAATAAATATTTAATTGATAGATTTTATCTTTTTAAAGCTAATAAATTGTTCTCTATTTATAATGTATTTAGAATATATATATATTGTAAATAGATAAGCCTTGTTTAAATTTAATAAATAAATAAATCTTGTTTTCTAAATATATATATCTTTAGTAAAATTGGGAATTATGATTTTATTTAAGTTAAACTTTTAAAAGCTATTGAATAAATAATATATGGTTTTAAATTGTTAAGACAGAAATTTAATTTGTTTAAATTGATTTTGAGTTTAAAATTTAAATAAACTAATAATAAGGTTTATTTTGATTTTCTTTTTAATATAATGTGATAAAACAAGTAATTTATTAATAAAGAAACAATTTCTTTTATAAATTATTTAAAGTTATCAAATTTGTTATTTTCAAAATATAATAATGTATTGTTTTTAACAAATAGATTTTTATAAAAATAGTTTGTTTTTCAATATTGAATTGTGTAGTTATATATGTATATATATAACTTGATTTCAAAATTGAATTTTAAAATTTGATTTGAATTTGAATTTAAAGCTTTGAGATTTAAAGTATAAATATTTTTAAATTGTTTGAAATTTTATAATATTTGTATAAATTTTTATTTATATAAATAGTTGTTATATTCCTTTTAAATTTATCTATACATATATATATATATATCCTTATATACTAATTACTTAAGCATATTCTTATATTAAACTTTAATTACATATAACAAATTAATTAAGCATAACCTATGTTAACATATTAACTAAATACTAATTAACATTTAATTTTAACTAATTAACCTTAAAAGACAAACGTAAACATTTTAGAACTTAATTTAACACGTGTTAAGATAATAAACAAGGTAAGTGACAAATGCTAGTTTCTTTTACAAGTGTCATTTATTTTAGTTTTTATTTTATTTTAATAAAACCAAATTTCACCCTTCATAAATACATATGTTTCTTATCTTCTTCTTTTTTCTATTTTCATTTTTCAAAAGAAAATATGAATCAATACTTCATAAAACCAGAAATCATATCCTAAATCTCATTTTCAAATATCAAAATCAGCCTATACAAACTCAAATCTGCAACTTAAACAAAGGCCTGAAATTCATTTTCTACTTCAAAAACAAACAAACTGTAATCAAAATAGTTCATTGTTTCATCTGAGTTATCTCTGCAAATTCCAAATAGCATGCAAAGCAAGTTCAAATCAAAAATCTGAAGCCTGCATTATTTCAAATCTGGAATTCAAAGCGGTTGCATGCATGTAGTTCTTTTAAAAAAATCAAGTTTTAAAGCTTCAGTAACTCAAGTCTTCATCAAAGCAACTTCAGTTTTAAATCAAAAACTATTTTCAAAAAATCAGAGGCATTTCAACATTCAAGTTTTAACCCAAGCAAAAGAATTGGAAGCTCTATCTCTTAATTTAAAAAGGCGAGTTACTTTATTTTAAAAATTTTAGTATAAAATTCTGGTTGCATGCTCGTGATGATGAGATGAATATGATTGTGTGAACCTGATGTGTATATATATATGTAAGATATATGCTTGTCTGTTTCAACAGAATTTACTCTGTTTATAGTTCCTGAATTTTGTTTTTGATTTGAATTCAATTTTCTCTGGAAACAATTATTGTTAGGACTTGTTTTACAAACAAAAGATGTTGATTTAACATAGATTAAGGTTTAAAAACTTAATTTAGTTAAATTAAAAACCTGAGTATCTCTGAATAACTTAAAATATCAGTGCATGTGGAATAATATGGAAATTTAAACAGGGTAGTTTATAATTCCAAAACTGTAAATTGAATACACAAAGCAAAAACATGAATTTCAATACTAAAATCATAATTTTTAAATTAGGATTGAAGGTGCAGTTTTAAATTGTACTGTTTTTGGGTTTTTGGAAATTTCTGGTGATCTATGAGGTTGAAAGGGTAGGGGTTCTTCCAGTGGATGGAGGAGTGATCAGCGAATCTTGGAACAATGGTAGAAGCGGAGGCAAATCACTATGGAAGCAGTGGTGGTGGAATTTCTCCCGTAACCCTAGTTTTAACTAGGTAATTTGATTTGGTCGGCACGGGCTGTAGGGGCGATCGAGTTCAGCACGGTTTTAGGAGTTGGAAGCTTGGTCGTAGATGAGAGCATGGCCGGAGTTGCAGTGTTACTGGTGGTCGGAGGGCCGTTGATGAAGCGTTGACAGGTTTGGTGGTGGTTGTTCTATCTGTTTCAGGTTTTAAGATTTGAACTCGAATTCAAATTCGAGTGGTGTGAAAGCGAGATGATGATCGGGGTGGAGTGAGGAGTTGATCGACGATGTGTTGAAGCCTGGGTGGATGGCCGAAGATGGCCAGAGTCACGGTGCATGTGCACCGTGCATTTTGGAAGTTCTGGTGAACTTTGTTTGTGCAGAGAATTTGAACTCGAATTTACTCGAGTAAATGTAGGGGTTTACTCGAAGCAATAAGGGTTTTTGACTCGAAGCACTTTGCTATTGCCTCGGGTTGATTTTGTTTTGTTACAGGTTTTATAAAACCTATCTGTAATTTAAATCTAAACCAAATTTAAATGAATTTAAAAGTTGTGATGATAGATTTAAACAAGTTTAAATCTAGTATGAAGTATAGATTCAAATGGCTTTGAATCTTAAAAGTTTTAAAACATTTAAAGTGGGTTTTCAGGTTTTTAAAAACCTGACAGTTTTCTAGATTTTGAATTTTATTTTAAAATCTGAAAACATAATTTAAACAGTGGTTTAAATTCAAAGGTTAAGTCCAGTTTTCAAATAACTTTTGAATCTTAAGGTTTTAAAATGAAATTTGGATTTTTAATAAAGAGTTTTAAATCAAGGTTTAAAACAAGTTTAAATCGAATATTAAAATCAAATGTTTTTAATAATTAGTGGATTCAAGTTTCTTCAATTCAGATCTGGGTATTTGAATAAGTTTTTAAATTCTGAATGTTTTTAAAACAAGTTTAAATTAGAATAGCTTTTTAAAAGTAAATGTGTTTTCAAACAAATATTTAAACTTGATTTTTGATAAAGTTCTTTTATAAAAGGTTTTTAAATGGAAGTTAAATGGTTTGTTAACTTGAATTTGCAAGTTAAATAGTAATGTATTTAAAAGCTTAATTTTTAAATAAAATTAAGTAAATTAGTTTAAAGGCTTTTCTTATATAAATTTCATATGTAAGTAATAAATGTTATTTACATTTATTTAAAGGATTATAAATTGAATTTAAATTTGGTTAATGTTTAAAAAAATAATCATTTTGAATCTTAAATTCAAAATGGAATTTGAATTTAAATTTCAAATGTAATGTTCTAAATACACTTTAATATTAATGAAGTCATTAATAAAGAAATGGATTATCTTAGAGATTATTAAGGTATTAAAATGATTAAATGAATAAGATAATTAAGGAATGACTTATTTATTTAATTTATAAATTAATAATTTAGATTAATTTATAATTAGAGATTAATTAAGAAGTAGATTAAGAAAAGTAATTAAAGAATGATTAATAGTTAATGAAGGTCATTAATTAAGGATTATTTAATAATTAATTAATATGATTAATTTTAATAATTAATTAGATTAATTAATCAAAGATAATCATTTGAGAAATTGTTTAAGTTTAATTACTTAATGGAAGTAATTAAGGAATTAATTACTTAATGTAATTAATTAAGTTTAAATGTAATTTGTTTAAGTTAATTAATTAAGTTAAATACTGGATGCTTTGATAATAATTACTTAATGCAGTTAATGAAATATAATTACTTAGTGAAGTAAATTAATGATAATTACTGGATGTAATTAATGAAGATGGTTTAATTGTGGAAGTAATTTGGATTAAATTACTTAGTATAATTAATCAATGGATTAATTAAATATAATTAATTAAGGAGTAATTAATTTGATAAGTAATTAAGGGTAGTTAATTACAGAATGTGATTAATCAAGGTGATTAATAATTATGGTTTAATTGAGATTAATCACTTAATGTGATTATTTTAAATAAGTAATTAATTTAAATTTAACCGAGATCATTAATTAATATAATTAATGATGTAATTAAGATTGATTAATTAGGACTAATTAATCAATGATAAGTGATTAAGGGTAATTAATTAATGTAATAAATTAAGGATTAATGTAATTAATTTTAGTTAATTAATTAATGAAGTAATTAAAGATTAATTACTGTTTTGGTTAAGAGTAATTAATTTGTGAAATTAATTAAAGGATAATTACCTGAATGTTATTAAAGGATAGTTAATCAAGGGAGATTAATTAAGGTGATTAATTAGAGGATAATTAATTAATTAATTTGTAACTAATTAATGGATATGTAAGTAAGATTTATATTGATGTAGTAATTAATTTAATTCACTTTAAATTAATTAGAGATGGTGTAATTAATTTAATTCATTTTTAAATTAATTATATTTGGTGTGATTACTAATCATTTCTTATGTATAGATGGATGATATTGTTTGCCTTGAATGGTTTAAGATCTCAGAAATGAGATAAGTAATGTTGTGTGATATGATGCATTGGTTGCATTTTGATGATAATATGGATTATCTTTTGATAATGATAATATGGATTATCTGTTGTGATAATAATGTTGATTATCTATTGTGAATCTGTGAATTATCTATCTGTATGTATATAGATAATAGAATTGAATTGTTTTAAACTCTAAAACAACTTGGCCATAAAAGATACGCTTTGGATTTCGATGAGACCGGGATCGGGTTTCCAGATTTGGATATCCAAAAACCACATCGATCCAAATTAATGATAGGTTGTAAATCTCATGTGAAGAGTGAAGACTCGAGGTGTAAGGACTATTCGTCGTTAAAACTCTGAGGATTCCAATACGAGTTTAACGGGGTAGTACTTTCAGATTCGAGATGAAGATTCAGAGTGCAAGGGTTATCGCCGTTAACTCTGGGGGTGATTCCAAAATGAGTGTAACGAGATAATACCTTCGGTTTCGTTCGAACCCGGAACGAACTTGTATGGATTAAATGCTTTCAGAACATCATCAGGTGGACGATGAGCATTCTAAGATAGATGTGTTCTGTAAAGTAATCGTAGCCTCAAGCCTCATCAACCGAGAATGGCTAAAACAGGGGAGGTACAGCAAGGCTAAGTGGGTCATGCCCAAGTAGGACGAGATTTTCCCCTGTCTAGAGGTCCCTTTTTATTCGGCTTAGTGGGCAGTTGGATATGCGCACCAACTGCGGGGTTGTCTTGTTTGGGATTGTCCAGTAAGGGATGGTTCCGGCTTTGTATTGCAGGGGATTGGGAGTAATCCTCGGTAGGTGATCTAGGCCACATACTGTGACGGGCGGTACCCCAGTAGCCCTGCCATTGTATGGAATTCAAAATCCAATAAGTGCCAACGGTTCTGATTGTATTACCCACTTTTGTGGCTAGTAGCTGGAATTTAATAAATGTAACAATTTTGGCTATTTCTTATTTACTTGAGAACCCTAGACCTATTATAATATCACTGGATTTCCTATCAAATGTTTTGGTTAGCGAAAGGTAAACTTTTCCATGTTTATGTGTGGGAAGTCTTACATGATACCTTTTTTCCAAAGGTTTTTCAAAGTTAAGCAACCTTAACCTGTTACTCACACCAGACCCATGTCTGACCCGGAGTTTATTTCTGTTTTTCTTAAACTCTTGGGTACTCAAATTTTTACGAGTAGCCAAGGGATTCAGATTAGCTTTGACGAATTATGGAGGAGCAATGGAGCAGGAGGCTTCAGCGTTGTTGTGACGACCCGAACTCGATGTCTGACAAACGTCATCAAATTCGCATCGCCGGAGCTTATAACAACAATTAGATGAATATAAAACAGCGGAACAGAATGAATATTATAAATATCATCACAGTCACAACATCAACATAATATCCATACTACAATAGAGTATATAATAAATACACCACAACTCCAAATACAACATCATGATAATACAACAGTGATCATATATCCAAAAGTCCTCAAATGAAAGAGGTGATAACGAACTCCCAAAAACTAAACACCTGAAATCTCCAAAAGCTCCTAAGATATCTCCAAGATAAGAGCTCCAAAATACTGTTACTCCAAAATACAGAAACCTGCTACTAGGCTACCCGTGTGGAATTAATGGGCACCCAGAGTTTAGGAAAGAAAACAATAAACTCCGGATCAGTCATGGGACTGGTATGAGTAAAAAAACAACAGTTACTTTCAAAGAATTAGATTTATAAAGGAATTTTCGGTATGCTTTTAAAAATGGAACTACCATAAGGCCTCCCGGCACACACACAATGCAATCGCACACTTGGGGGAGATTTACCCTTATGATAGTAAAATATGCTTAATACGAAAAGAATTTCTTTGATATTATTACTAATGCGTAGTGTGAAATTATTTCGGAAGTAGAATATAAATCTTAGCCAGCATAGGTACCATTATACTATGCCTACTATAGCTACCATATTAGATGGCAGGTTTTACAACTAAAACCGTACATGGTTTCGTATTGGGAATTTGATTTCCAACAATGGTCAGGCTAAGGAACTTCCTGGGACACATGGGTACGCCTCTGGAGGGACGACCCGAGAATCTAACCGGATCTCTGCCAACACAAGGCCGGGTTACCCCTAACTGGGTAACTACTGACACGAGTATGCCATCTTTCGGTTGTAACCAACCTTTAACCGGGGCCCCAGCAGCAAATCACAAAGTAATACATACATACATACATATATATATATATATATCTGTGATATCAACATAAGTTAAATATCTGGGCTCCATACCATGATACCACTTCTATCCAAAAGGAAATGCACATATCCTAAGGGGTGCTACCCCTAATAACCTTGCTGCATCTTTCCTGTTTCGACCATTTCGGGGTGTGAGGCTCGACGAAGTCTCGTCCACAAAGCTACGCTTTTCACAAAGCCATGCTTCGATCGACAAATGATCAGCAACACTCAGCATGCCGCATTACCAAATTGGGAATATATCGCTGATAACCTTCAACTACATAACCTCTAAGGGTGTTAAGCTAAGAGAAAAAATTCTCTGCCACCAACGGAAAATGTATTTGAAAGAAATTTGCTTTATATCTCAATTTGTAATGTCGGACATACAATCCATACAAGTCTGTTCTGGGTTCGAACAAAACCGAAGGCACTTCCAAAGAAGTCCTTGCAATCTGGATATCCACAATCCCAATCGGATTCCCCATCACATATGGAGAACTCTATACCGGAGCAACACGGTGCAGAGTCAATCGACAGGTCATCCCATCGCTCTCGCAAATACCCGGTCTTCAACACCGGTCTTCAAATGCTATCCATAACGTCGAATCACATATTCGAAATGGGTTATACGACACAAAGGTCCTTTCCCGGCTAAACCGAATAGTGAGCGTCAATTTAAAAAAAAACATGTGGATATGTCGTTCACAAAAATTCACAGGTTCGATGTGGGTTTCGGATAACAAACTGAAATCCGATTCCCTGTCGCATCGAAGTTTAAATGCCGTTTTACGGGCAAATAGGGTTTTCACATCAATACAGAACAAACCACAATTACAGTGCAGTACATGGCAATCTACATCACACAGTATCACAATCAGAACAGAAATATCAATATAGTGCACAACAATAGTTAATTTATTTTCAAATATGGTTTAAATAAATTTACCACAATTTTTTTATTAATGATAAGAATTTGGATAAATAGATTAAATCTTAATTTACTCGATTTATCGTTTTAAATTTAGTTATTTTATTTAACCGCCAAATTTGATTTGTCGACTTAATTTACCTGAATAACAAATTCTTAATTTACAATTTAATTTGAACACTTATTTGTTTATTTATCAATTTAATTATAATTTGTATATCCTTCTTAATTTCTTTCAAAATCATAAATTTAATAAAAATTATTCACCTTAATTATTATTTGAAAAATCTTCTTTATATCTTAAGAATTAATTTATTATAGTTATAAAAAGTTTAATGTAAATAAACTTAAATTCTTATTTTAAATTTAATCATTTAAAATATTAATTAGATTATTGAGCATCCACTTAGTTTATTAAAATTAGTTATAAGCCTTTAACTCAATATAGTTAAGATTCACTGCCTTAAAACCTGGTAACAGTAAAGGTTAAACTTTTATTTGGGTCCAAACCCATATTCGAAGTAAACCCGAGCAAACCCAGAAAACTTCGAGTTCAACCCCGTGTATTCCCTAACTTTCCCCGAGTCTCCCTGTACCCCTTTCTTCTTATTTTTTTTCCCAGTAAATTAAATTTAAGCCTAAGTTTAAAATTAAATTATCAGTGACCTGCTTGCTTCCTCGAGTAGAACCCGAAGTAACCACCACCCTTACTCGCGAACCATCTCGCGCCATTCACCATCGGTCTTCCTGACACAAGCGATAGCGTGCACATGCATGGCTCTTTGCCGGCACTTCGACGATCAGCGATACCCCCCACTTGACGATGAACATCACGACAACGACCCCAGACCAACCCAAGACCCAAACCCATCTCGAATCGAAAATCGAAAAAAAAGTGAAACCTGGAAACCAGTCATTGATGGAAAACCCATCATAGCCATTGCCTCGAGTCACCCGCGACCACGAAATTTTGGTCAAAGCACCACCGATTATCCACGCGTCATCAACCACCGGTCCGATCGTTTCTAGTCCATTGACAACGACGCGGTTGCATGTGGAACCACCTCGGCCCAAAAAACAACTCTAAACCCTAGTTTGATCTCGTGCAATCATTATTTGCAATAGAAAAATTATTTAACATTTTTCCTAACTCCATTGATAGCTAAGAAAGCTTCAAACATAAACTCAACATTCAATATTTCTTTGATTACCAGAAATTTATCAAAAAGTGTATTCAGTTCTTTTATGAACTGCTCAAAGCATACCAAACTAAAAATTCCCATTTTAGTTTTAAAAATCTTATCTTATAGTAAGGATTCAAGTTATAAACTTGAATTAGCATTTTACAAAAATCAAATTCATCAAAATATTTCTTGTTTTCCTGTAAAGCTTGATTCCAGATTTTAGTTTACTATTATGTTTTTAAACAGGTTTGAAAATCCTGATTTACAGTTTAAACATCTTGTTTGTTGAAAATTTAAGCTTTATAATGGTTTGATGAAGATAATTAGAGTTTTTGGAAAAAATATCCAACCTGTAACAAATACTATACATTCATCCAATATACACAGAGGGTTCATAAATATATGCACGCATACTTATTCACTAGTATTTGCAGTAAATTTCATACTTCTAGATTTTTTTGAAGAAGATGATGTTACTCACATGGAAATATCTGAAAATAGAGAAAACTTTTCTTTTTTCTTTTCTTCTTTCATTAATTTGCCTCTTTAACTTGAATATAAAGCGATGTTTGTTTTCCTTTTAATTTTCTGATCTTAGCTAAGTTGTTGAAAGAAATAAAGAGGTAGATTGATGTGTATATATAACAAATTGTGTACATACTGCATTGTACAGGTAGGTATAATACTGTTTTTAATATTGACTAAACCCATGCTGGAGAGTAACAGCATTTAATGAGAGCATTAAATGAAGCATTACTGACCCATGCTTGCTTGTATGTTTAAACAGGTAATGTTACTTTATTTTTTGTAAGTACAAAGTTTATTTTACTTTATAGATTCATATAATCTAATGTTTTGTTTGCTGAATACAACCTTGTGTCTTTTTTATAACTTTAAAATTTTTATCATAACTTACAGCATATGCTCTTTGATTGTTATATGTACTGTTTTTTGTTTTATTTTACAGTTTATTTTTGTTTATAACTTCCTATGCAACTTGTATGATATTCGTACACACGCTCGTTTGCTTACATTGCTAATTGAAAGAGTTTTGTTTTTGTTATTGTTTTCTTATGTCTATATTTGAATGTAATATAAATGAATTCCCATTTAAAGTTTTTAACTATTAGTATTTAATTTTCAACATACGTTTTATTTTATTGTTTAATACAAATTCTTGTTTGTTACATAATTTATTCATTATTTATTTAAAACCCAAACTATCAATTATTTATTTATATTCATATAATTTTATAATATTAATATTAACAATATTTTTTCTCTCTTAAATTTTCACAATTTAAATTTAAAAGTTCAAATAATTTACTAAATTTAATTTAACAAAATTCCGGGATGTTACAATATCTCCTTCTTAAGAAAATTTCGTCCTCGAAATTGAAAGAGAGAGAAATGCAAACAAAGAATATACGAATTCAGAAAATTAAGGAAATGACTTACAGATTAAGCTGAAATGTCTATTCTGCAATTGGGATAGATTTCTTCATATTATCTTCAATCTCCCAAGTACAGTCCTTTGGATCGCCACTCCACTGACCTTTGACCAATTTCACAACTTTATTCCTCAATCGCTTCTCGTCACGATCAACAATTTTTATCGGCTCTCTTTTAACAGCCAAGTTAGGAGTGATCTCGAGATCCTGCTGAGCAGCTTCTTCAATAATATCATGTGGATCGTGCACATATTTTCGCAGATTAGAAATGTGAAACACATCATGCACGGCAGACAACCAGCTGGGTAGCTGTACTCGATATGCTAGAGGACCGATCCTTTCCAGAATAGGAAAAGGACCAATATAACGCGGTGCTAACTTCCCAGTTTTCCCGAATCTCAATACACCCCGCATCGGAGATACTTTCAGAAATACAGAATCTCCAAATTGAAATTCCAAATTTCTCCTTCGGCGGTCATAATAGCTCTTCTGACGGCTTTGGGTAGTTAATAACTTCTTTCGAATAAAATCTACCTTCTCCGTGGCTTCTTTAATCATGTCTGGTCCAAGGACAAGTCTATCACCTGATTCGATCCAACATGCAGGTGATCGACACGGACGACCATATAAAGCTTCGAAAGGAGCCATTTCTATACTGGCCTGATAGCTGTTATTATATGAGAATTCAACCAGATGCAAATGGTCCTCCCAAGAACCACAAAAATCATGAATGCAAGCACGCAGTAGGTCTTCTAGAATTCGGTTGACCCTCTCTGTCTGCCCATCAGATTGTGGGTGATAAGTAGTACTGAAATTTAATTTCGTTCCCAAAGCGTCTTGGAATGCCTCCCAAAATCTACTGGTGAAGATCGGATCACGATCAATCACTATACTGCTGGGAATACCATGGAGGCGAACAATTTCCTTTATATATATACTTGCCAAGCTTGCCGCAGTCCGAGTGGATTTCACTGGAATAAAGTGAGCAGTTTTGGTTAGACGGTCCACAATAACCCAAATTGCTTCATTTCCCTTCTTGGTTCGTGGCAATCCGTCGATGAAATCCATCGATACCTGATCCCACTTCCATTTCGGTACTTCCAAAGGCTGAAGTAAACCGGCTACTTTCATTTGATCGCTTTTGATTTGCTGACAAGTAGCACAGCGACTCACATAAATCGATATGTCTCTTTTCATCGTCTTCCACCAGAAAGTTCTTTTAACATCACGATACATTTTGTTGACTCCTGGATGGACGCTGAGTTTGGACTTGTGGCATTCGTCCAATACTTCACGTTTCAGATCAGGGAAGTCTGGAACACAAATCCTGCCTTTTAATCTTATTACTCCTCTATTATCCATCTCAAAACTAGTGTCTTCTCCTTAGCAAATTCTTTTATAAATTCCCCGAAGAAACTCATCTTCATATTGCTTGCTCGAAATCTTCTTAAGAAGGGTAGGAGTGATAAGTAGATGAGCAAGAATAGCGTGTTTCCTACTTAAGGCATCTGCAACTACATTGGCTTTTCCCGGCGTATACAGAATATCTAAGTCGCAAGATGCCAGAAATTCCAACCAACGTTGTTGTCGCAAATTTAAATCCTTCTGGGTAAAGAGATATTTCAAGGATTTATGGTCGGTGAATAATTCAAAATTTTCACCTAAAACAAAGAGAGTTTATTAGGTATATTTCTTTAGTTAAGTTAGTTTCATAAATTGTTAAGAAAACTGAAAGATTCTTACCAAGAAGATGGTGTCGCCATATTTTTAAAGCGAAAACAACAGCCAAAAGTTCCAAATCATGTGTTGGGTAGTTCTTCTCATGCGGACGTAATTGTCTACTCGCGTAAGCAACTACTTTTCCATTCTGCATTAATACTGCACCTACCCCATCACCACATGCATCAGTATAGACATATAAGCCTTGGTTCCCGTTAATGATAGCAAGAACAGGAGAGGTGGTTAATCTCTTCTTTAACTCCTGAAAAGCTTCTTCACATTTTGGAGTCCAAATGAACTTTACATTCTTCATTGTTAGCTTAGTCAGTTGACTAGCTATCTTAGAAAAATCTTGAACGAATTTACGGTAATAGCCTGCTAAACCCAAAAAGCTTCGAACTTCTTTTGGAGTAGTGGGTCGTTTCCAGTCAAGAATAGCTGAAATTTTGCTAGGATCTACTGAAATTCCTTCTTCATTAATAATGTGACCAAGGAATTTGACTTCTTTGACCCAGAAGTAGCATTTGAAATTTTTTGCATATAGAACATTTCTCCTCAATATCTCTAAAACGATTTTAAGATGCTTGGCATGCTCCTCTTTAGTCTTGGAATAGATCAAAATATCATCAATGAATACAAGCACAAATTTATTCAAAACTTCCTGAAACACACGAGTCATAAGATCTACGAAGTATGCTGGAGCATTGGTTAGCCCGAAAGGCATAACTAACCATTCGTAGAACATATCAGGACCTCTGAAAGCGGTCAAATGGACACAATCTTTGACGATTCGTAGTTGATGGAATCCTTGGGCTAGATCCATCTTTGAAAAGAAACGAGCGCCATGAAGTTGGTCGAATAGATCGTCAATTCTTGGTAAAGGGAATTTGTTCTTGAGAGTTTGTTTATTTAGATCGCGGTAATCTACACACAATCTCAAAGATCTGTCCGATTTAGCAACAAATACGACGGCTGAGCCCCATTCAGAAACACTGGGTTGAATTAATCCTTTTGCTCGTAGCTCATCAGTTTGATGAACCAATTCAATCTTTTCCCTGGGTGCCATCCTGCGACTTGCGTGAACAATAGGACGAGCATTGGGTACTAAGTCGATTCAGAATTTTATTTCTCGGTAAGGAGGTAAACATTTCACTTCTTCAAATACGTCGGAAAATTCCCGAACAACAGGTATAGACTGCAAACTAGGTTCAGGATATCCCAAAGTATACATCAATCTATCTCTCCTTGGACTCGGATCCTCACAAGAGATTTCAATAAAATTTCCAAAACTTGTTTTGACTAAAACTTTCCGATTATTACAATCCAATATAACTTCGTATCTCGATAACCATTTCATACCGAGTAAGATTTCAAATTCATTAAATTCGAGGACAAAAAGGTTGATAGGAAATCGATAGCTAGCATATGAAATAGGAACTCTCTTACAATATAAACAAAGATTTGAGGGACCTCCAATCGGATTTTTCACGCAAATAGGATCGTCAGCAAATTTAGTTTTAAGTCCTAATTCATTTACGGTTTGTTGAGATATAAAGCTATGTGAAGCTCCCATGTCAAATAAAACCCTAACAGTTCTATCATAAATAGTAAGGTTACCTTCCAAAACACCTTTTCCTTTATCTGCTTTAGAAGTTGAAGGGTCTTTCTTTATCGCATAAACATTTGCCACCTGTGCTGGCTTCATCACTGGGCAATCCTTAACAACATGTCCAGGCTTGTGACAATTATAGTATTCTTTAACTTGCTTCTTCGGTTTCGGGCAACTGTTTGAATAATGGCCCTTCTCTTTACAGTTGTAACAAGTGACATTTTCTGCCGCGCTTCCCTGAATGCTCCTCCTTTTCTCGTTGCCCTGCCATGGTTTCTTGCCTCCAAATTTTCGCTTCTTTCAATTTTGATTGCCCGAATTTCCTTTCTCCACCGGAGCTTCTTGCATATCAAGGGTAGCGTATCTATACCCCATATCAACTAAATCTGAAAAAGATTCCTTAACGTGGCCCGTCATTCTTTCGTGGAATTTCTTATTCATCCCGCGAATGAATCTCTCGTTCATCTTTAAAGGCGTATTCACCAATTCGGGACCAAAACGAGACAATTCATTAAATCTGTTCAGATACCCTTCGAATGATAAACTTCCCTGCTTCAGGTCCATAAAATCCTGATACATTCGAGAAATTGCAGCCGATGGCAGATATCGCTTCTCAAACACTTCTTTGAATTTTTCCCAAGAAAACTCGTCTTCTGGCTTATCTACTGTGATTGTCTCCCACCAGGTTGAGGTTTCACCTTGAAGTTGCCAAGAAGCTATGAGTCGCTTCTGATCATCTTCCAATTTTAGCCCTTTGAAGGTTTTCTCACACGATCTTATCCAGGCGTGAGCCTCAACAATCGATTCCTTGCCGTTGAACGGCTTACCACCAAGTCTCGAGAAATTCTTATATAAGTCAGTCAGGTTTGGCTGTTGCTGAGCTGCCGCTATTGCTGTTGGGGGATCTTGATCAGGTGCTGTGGCACCTCCTTGACCCCTAACTCTTCCTCTGCGTTCGCTCATTCCTACTTTCTAAGATTAGTAAGAAAATTGATTTAAATACACGAACGAAATATCTTAAGGAATATCAGCAGTAAAAAGAAATAGACTAATAAAATTTAGGGTTTCAGTCTCGGTTATACTCATTCTAGGGTATACTTCACCCTATCTCTAATGAGCCATCTAATATGTTATACTCCATAGCTAAAGTTCTTACTCAACCAACAGCTTTGATACCACTTGTGACGACCCGAACTCGATGTCTGACAAACGACATCAAATTCGCATCGCCGGAGCTTATAACAACAATTAGATGAATATAAAACAGCGGAACAGAATGAATATTATAAATATCATCACAGTCACAACATCAACATAATATCCATACTAAAATATAGTATATAATACATACACCACAACTCCAAATACAACATCATGATAATACAACAGTGATCATATATCCAAAAGTCCTCAAATGAAAGAGGTGATAACGAACTCCCAAAAACTAAACACCTGAAATCTCCAAAAGCTCCTAAGATATCTCCAAGATAAGAGCTCCAAAATACAGTTACTCCAAAATACAGAAACCTGCTACTAGGCTGCCCGTGTGGAAATAATGGGCACCCAGAGTTTAGGAAAGAAAACAATAAACTCCGGATCAGTCATGGGACTGGTATGAGTAAACAAAACAACAGTTACTTTCAAAGAATTAGATTTATAAAAGAATTTTCGGTATGATTTTAAAAATGGAACTACCATAAGGCCTCCCGGCATACACACAATGCAATCACACACTTGGGGGAGATTTCCCCTTATGATAGTTAAATATGCTTAATAAGAAAAGAATTTCTTTGATATTATTACTAGTGCGTAGTGTGAAATTATTTCGGAAGTAGAATATCAATCTTAGCCAGCATAAGTACCATTATACTATGCCTACTATAGCTACCATATTAGATGGCAGGTTTTACAACTAAAACCGTAGAGGGTTTCGTATTGGGAATTTGATTTCCAATAATGGTCAGGCTAAGGAACTTCCTAGGCTACATGGGTATGCCTCTGGAGGGACGACCCGAGAACCTAACCGGATCTCTGCCAACATAAGGCCGGATTACCCCTAACTGGGTAACTACTGACACGAGTATGCCATCTTCCGGTTGTAACCAACCTTTAACCGGGGCCCCAGTAACAAATCACAAAGTAATACATATATATATCTGCGATATCAACATAAGTTAAATATCTGGGCTCCATACCATGATACCACTTCTATCCAGAAGGAAATGCACATACCCTTAGGGGTGCTACACCCAATAACCTTGCTGCATCTTTCCTGTTTCGACCATTTCGCGGTGTGAGGCTCGATGAAGTCTCGTCCATAAAGCTACGCTTTTCACAAAGCCATGCTTCGATCAACTAACGATCAGCAACACTCAGCATGCCACATTACCAAATTGGGAATATATCGCTGATAACTTTCAACTACATAACCTCTAAGGGTGTTAAGCTAAGAGAATAAATTCTCCGCCACCAACGGAAAATGTATTTGAAAGAAATCTGCTTTATATCTCAATTTGTAATGTCGGACATACAATCCGTACAAGTCTGTTCTGGGTTCGAACAGAACCGAAGGCACTTCCAAAGAAGTCCTTGCAATCTGGATATCCACAATCCCGATCGGATTCCCCATCACATATGGAGAACTCTATACCAGAGCAACTCGGTGCGGAGTCAATCGACAGGTCATCCTATCGCTCCCGCAAATACCCGGTCTTCAACACCGGTCTTCAAATGCTATCCATAACATCGAATCACATATCCGAAATGGGTTATACGACACAAAGGTCCTTTCCCGGCTAAACCGAATAGTGAGCGTCAATTTAAAAAAAAACATGTGGATATGTCGTTCACAAAAATTCACAGGTTCGATGTGGATTTTGGATAACAAACTGAAATCCGATTCCCTGTCGCATCGAAGTTTAAATGCCGTTTTACGGGCAAATAGGGTTTTCACATCAATACAGAACAAACCACAATCACAGTGCAGTACATGGCAATCTACATCACACAGTATCACAATCAGAACAGAAATATCAATATAGTGCACAACAATAGTTAATTTATTTTCAAATATGGTTTAAATAAATTTACCATAATTTTTTTATTAATGATAAGAATTTGGATAAATAGATTAAATCTTAATTTACTCGATTTATCGTTTCAAAATTAGTTATTTTATTTAACCGCCAAATTTGATTTGTCGACTTAATTTACCTGAATAATAAATTCTTAATTTACAATTTAATTTGAACACTTATTTGTTTATTTATCAATTTAATTATAAATTGTATATCCTTCTTAATTTCTTTCAAAATCATAAATTTAATAAAAATTATTCACCTTAATTATTATTTGAAAAATCTTCTTTATATCTTAAGAATTAATTTATTATAGTTATAAAAAGTTTAATGTAAATAAACTTAAATTCTTATTTTAAATTTAATCATTTAAAATATTAATTAGATTATTGAGTATCCACTTAGTTTATTAAAATTAGTTATAAGCCTTTAACTCAATATAGTTAAGATTCACTACCTTAAAACCTGGTAACAGTAAAGGTTAAACTTTTATTTGGGTCCAAACCCATATTCGACGTAAACCCGAGCAAACCCAGAAAACTTCGAGTTCAACCCCGTGTATTCCCCAACTTTCCCCGAGTCTCCATGTACCCCTTTCTTCTTATCTTTTTTCCAATAAATTAAATTTAAGCCTAAGTTTAAAATGAAATTATCAGTAACCTGCTTGCTTCCTCGAGTAGAACCTGAAGTAACCACCACCCTTACTCGTGAATGATCCCGCGTCATTCTCCACCGATCTTCCTGACATAAGAGATAGCGTGCACATGCATGGCTCTTTGCCGGCACTTCGACGATCGGCGATACCCCCCACCTGACGATGAACATCACGACAACGACCCCAGACCAACCCAAGACCCAAACCCATCTCGAATCGAAAATCGAAAAAAAAGTGAAACCTGGAAACCAGTCATTGACGGAAAACCCATCATAGCCATTGCCTTGAGTCACCCTCGACCACGAAATTTTGGTCAAAGCACCATCGATTATCCACGCGTCATCCACCACCGGTCCGATCGTTTCTAGTCCATTGACGACGACGCGGTTGCATCTGGAACCACCTCGACCCAAAAAACAACTCTAAACCCTAGTTTGATCTCGTACAGTCATTATTTGCAATAGAAAAATTATTTCACATTTTTCCTAACTCCATTGATAGCTAAGCAAGCTTCAAACATAAACTCAACATTCAATATTTCTTTGATTATTAGAAATTTATCAAAAAGTGTATTCAGTTCTTTTATGAACTGCTCAAAGCATACCAAACTAAAAATTCCCATTTTAGTTTTAAAAATCTTATCTTACAGTAAGGATTCAAGTTATAAACTTGAATTAGCATTTTACAAAAATCAAATTCATCAAAATATTTCTTGTTTGCCTGTAAAGCTTGATTCCAGATTTTAGTTTACTATTATGTTTTTAAACAGGTTTAAAAATCCTGATTTACAGTTTAAACATCTTGTTTGTTGAAAATTTAAGCTTTATAATGGTTTGATGAAGATAATTAGAGTTTTTGGAAAAAATATCCAACCTGTAACAAATACTATACATTCATCCAACATACACAGAGGGTTCATAAATATATGCACGCATACTTATTCACTAGTATTTGCAATAGATTTCATACTTTTAGATTTTTTTTTGAAGATGATGTTACTCACATGGAAATATCTGGAAACAGAGAACACTTTTCTTTTTTCTTTTCTTCTTTCAGTAATTTGCCTCTTTAACTTGAATATAAAGTGATGTTTGTTTTCCTTTTAATTTTCTGATCTTAGCCAAGTTGTTGAACGAAATAAAGAGGTAGATTGATGTGTATATATAACAAACTGTGTACATACTGCATCGTACAGGTAGGTATAATACTGTTTTTAATATTGACTAAACCCATACTGGAGAGTAACAACATTTAATGAGAGCATTAAATGAAGCATTACTGACCCATGCTTGCTTGTATGTTTAAACAGGTAATGTTACTTTATTTTTTGTAAGTACAAAGTTTATTTTACTTTATAAATTTATATAATCTAATGTATTGTTTGCTGAATACGACCTTGTGTCTTTTTTTATAACTTTAAAATTTTTATCATAACTTACAGCATATGCTTTTTGATTGTTATATGTACTGTTTTTTGTTTTATTTTTGTTTATAACTTCCTATGCAACTTGTATGATATTCATACACACGCTCGTTTGCTTACATTGCTAATTGAAAGAGTTTTGTTTTTGTTATTGTTTTCTTATGTCTATATTTGAATGTAATATAAATGAATTCCCATTTAAAGTTTTTAACTATTAGTATTTAATTTTCAACATACGTTTTATTTTATTGTTTAATACAGATTCTTGTTTGTTACATAATTTATTCATTATTTATTTAAAACCCAAACCATCAATTATTTATTTATATTCATATAACTTTATAATATTAATATTAACAATATTATATTTCTCTTAAATTTTCACAATTTAAATTTAAAAGTTCAAATAATTTACTAAATTTAATTTTACAAAATTCCGGGATGTTACAGTTGTAGATATGTTTAGTGTTCCGCTGTGTTTGGTATCTCAATGTTTGATTTCTCTGTCTTGTATTGAGTTGTAATAACTAGACAGGTGTTTATGACTGTCTAGTATGTGATGTATAAGCTTTGTATCTCTGATAATTGTTGTATACTATGTAATACTTATGTTGTTAATATAATTTATTCATTCCGCTGTTGAGATTCTGATGTTGTTTCTTCTTTCTTCTCTTTCTTTCTCTTTTTCTATCCCTTTCTTTCTTATTAATGATGCGTCTTTCTGTGGAATGAATGGCGGGTCGTTACAGTGGTATCATAGCGCTAGGTTAAGTGAATACCTAGGCTTTGGAGTGATTACTTTCTTGAGAGAGCGTATTTGTAATTTTAAATATATTTCAATATATTTATATATTTCTACCTATCTATTGGGTTACCTGTTCGAGTTTTCCAATATAAGTTATAAAGGTAGATGGGGTAGTGGTGTGTAACGCGAATACCATTGGTTGGAGTTTGTATGTTTGAGGTTGGAAGTGTGTCTGTCGAGACTGTAGACCTAATACCGTCTAGAGTGAGTTGTGCAGTGGTGTACAGAGTTTATTGATCTCTGAAGGCAACCTGTTGTGGTTCGGAGTTCATCTTTGAAGTTGGATGAGTTGAGTTTGGATCTGTCGGTTGGGCAGAAACAAGTGATGGAATCTTGATACCTCAGGAAGTAATAGCTGCATGATGAGATGCAGTGATTATGGATGTGTCCGAAGGTGTTTCTTTGGAACAAGTTTTAGGAAGTGTGTCTGTTTCAGTGTTCTGGCTGGGTTCAGCAGGATGTGGTGGTTGGCTTTGAATTCGAGTTTCTCGAAGAACTTTGGATTAGGAAGTTTTTGGCATCGGTGGGCAGTGAAGCTTGGAGTGTTCTATGTGCTAGCAGGAAGTTTTTTGGTTGAGCAGTTTTTCTGGAGGTGGAGTTCAGAAGCAGCAGAGTGAATCCATTTCTTCGATGGATTGGCTAGATCAGCTTAAGCTATTCTGTTTGGTAAAGAGAGAACAGTTTTCTTTGGAATTATGTTGGGTTGATCGCAAAAGTGACTTGCGATAGTTTGAGTGTCCTCCTGAATTATCAGTGATTTTCCGGATGTCTTCAAGGTAGTCAGAGTTTTGTCCGCATCTGAAGTTTGAGTTTTCTTATTGACTAGGATTCTAGGAGTGGAACCGGTGGTTCAGTTTAGTCGAAGGATGATTCTTAGAGATAGAGTTTGATGAAGCAACTCAGATTTTTGGAGGAACTTCTGAGTTTTCTTTTATGGATCTGTTGAACCATATTTCTGGATGTTGTCTAGATTGAGATCGTGTTCTTCATCAGCATTTTCTTATACTTAGAATCAGAGTTGTACAGCGGAAGCAGTTTGGGAGTGTTTCTAATTGTCTTTTCCGGATAAGGAGAAGTAAGATTCGATCTTCTACTGTTTATGCAGTAGAGTTGTGTTCTTGGTTGCTGGTTGATCTTGAAAGGATCATTTTGTTGAGTTGTTTTTGGTTCTGTTTGTTTCAAGAGGCATCAGCAAGGGATTGAGCTGATCAGGAAGGATGTAAGCAGCCCAGGATCATCCGAAGATTTTTGTGGACAGGAGACGAAGGAATTTGAATTCTGGAGTCGGAGATTTGGTTTTGGTTAAGTTTTCTCCGATCAAAGGAGCTATAATTTTGGTAAGAATGGGAAGCTAGATCCGTGGTGTTTTGGATCTTTCTATGTTCTTGTGAGGATAAGTGTTTGGTTTTCGGGATTGAATTGCCAGTTTGGATAACTGGGATTCGATATGTTTCACGTGTCTCTGAGGGAGTACGTGTATGATCTATCTCTAATTGTGGAGCCAACAATTCAGGAGGTTTGGTTGTTGAGTCAGACTTGTCTGTAGTCTGATATGCTATCTAGTTTTGTAGATCTAGAGAAGTAGGAGCTTTATAGCTTAGTAGTATTGATTGTTTGGATTCTGTAGAGCGAGTATCCCGGTATATATATACTTGGGAAACTCAAGGAAATTTTATCCAGAATTTTGTCTGGATAATTAAATTTGTTTGATTGGATCAATTGGTTGCTATGATTGTTAGCATGTGATTAATATATGCTTGTGTTTAAAATTAAATCTTTAATGAGATTATTAAATTACCATTGTTTTAAATTTCGGGGACGAAATTCTTTTAAGGGGAAGGAATGTGATGACCCGGAATTTTAGGCAATATCAATTTAATAATTTGAATTAAAAATTTAACTGATTTGATAATCTTTGTTAATAAGATTGGAATTAATTTAATAATCCAATTACATAAATATTTAATTGATATATTTTATCTTTTTAAAGCTAATAAATTGTTCTCTATTTATAATGTATATAGAATATGTATATATTGTAAAAAGATAAGCCTTGTTTAAATTTAATAAATAAATAAATCTTATTTTCTAAATATATATATCTTTAGTAAAATTGGGAATTATGATTTTATTTAAAGTTAAACTTTTAAAAGCTATTGAATAAATAATATATGGTTTTAAATTGTTAAGACAGAAATTTAATTTGTTTAAATTGATTTTGAGTTTAAAATTCAAATAAACTAATACTAAGGTTTATTTTGATTTTCTTTTTAAATATAATGTGATAAAACAAGTAATTTATTAATAAAGAAACAATTTATTTTATAAATTATTTAAAGTTATCAAATTTGTTATTTTCAAAATATAATAATGTATTGTTTTTAACAAATAGATTTTTATAAAAATAGTTTATTTTTCAATATTGAATTGTGTAGTTATATATGTATATATATAACTTGATTTCAAAATTGAATTTTGAAATTTGATTTGAATTTGAATTTAAAGCTTTGAGATTTAAAGTATAAATATTTTTAAATTGTTTGAAATTTTATAATATTTGTATAAATTTTTATTTATATAAATAGTTGTTTTATTCCTTTTAAATTTATCTATACATATATATATCCTTATGTACTAATTACTTAAGCATATTTTTATATTAAACATTAATTACATATAACAAATTAATTAAGCATAACCTATGTTAACATATTAAATAAATACTAATTAACATTTAATTTTAACTAATTAACCTTAAAAGACAAACGTAAACATTTTAGAACTTAATTTAACACGTGTTAAGATAATAAACAAGGTAAGTGACAAATGTTAGTTTCTTTTACAAGTGTCATTTATTTTAAATTTTATTTTATTTTAATAAAACCAAATTTCACCCTTTATAAATACATATGTTTCTTATTTTCTTCTTTTTTCTATTTTCATTTTTCAAAAGCAAATATGAATCAATACTTCATAAAACCAGAAATCATATCCTAAATCTCATTTTCAAATATCAAAATCAGCCTATACATACTCAAATCTGCAACTTAAACAAAGGCCTGAAATTCATTTTGTACTTCAAAAACAAACAAACTGTAATCAAAATAGTTCATTGTTTCATCTGAGTCATTTCTGCAAATTCCAAATAGCATGCAAAGCAAGTTCAAATCAAAAATCTGAAGCCTGCATTATTTCAAATCTGGAATTCAAAGCAGCTGCATGCATGTAGTTCTTTTAAAAAATCAAGTTTTAAAGCTTCAGTAACTCAAGTCTTCATCAAAGCAACTGCAGTTTTAAATCAAAAGCTATTTTCAAAAAATCAGAGGCATTTCAACATTCAAGTTTTAACCCAAGCAAAAGAATTGGAGGCTCTGTCTTCTGATTTAAAAAGGTGAGTTACTTTATTTTAAAAAATTTAGTATAAAATTCTGGTTGCATGCTCGTGATGATGAGATGAATATGATTGTGTGAACCTGCTGTGTATATATATATGTAAGATATATGCTTGTCTGTTTCAACAGAATATACTCTGTTTATAGTTCCTGAATTTTGTTTTTGATTTGAATTCAATTTTCTCTAGAAACAATTATTGTTAGGACCTGTTTTACAAACAAAAGATGTTGATTTAACATGGATTAAGGTTTAAAAACTTAATTTAGTTAAATTAAAAACCTGAGTATCTCTGAATAACTTAAAATATCAGTGCATGTGGAATAATATGGAAATTTAAACTGGGTAGTTTATAATTCCAGAATTGTAAATTGAATACACAAAGAATAACATGAATTTCAACAATAAAATCATAATTTTTAAATTAGGATTGAAGGTGCAGTTTTAAATTGTACTGTTTTTGGGTTTTTGGAAATTTCTGGTGATCTATGAGGTTGAAAGGGTCGGGGTTCTTCCAGTGGATGGAGGTGTGATCAGCGAATCTTGGAAAAATGGTAGAAGCAGAGGCAAATCACTGTGGAAGCAGTGGTGGTGGAATTTCTCCTGTAACCCTAGTTTTAACTAGGTAATTTGATTTGGTCGGCACGGGCTGTAAGGGCGATCGAGTTCAACACGGTTTTAGGAGTTGGAAGCTTGGTCGTAGATGAGAGCATGGCCGGAGTTGCAGTGTTACTGGTGGTCGGAGGGCCGTGGATGAAGCGTTGACAGGTTTAGTGGTGGTTGTTCTATCTGTTTCAGGTTTTAAGATTTGAACTCGAATTCAAATTCGAGTGGTGCGAAAGCGAGATGATGATCAGGGTGGAGTGAGGAGTTAATCGGCGATGTGTTGAAGCCTGGGTGGATGGCCGGAGATAGCCAGAGTCACGGTGCATGTGCACCGTGCATTTTGGAAGTTCTGGTGAACTTTGTTTGTGCAAAGAATTTGAACTCGAATTTACTCGAGTAAATGTAGGGGTTTACTCGAAGCAATAAGGGTTTTGACTCGAAGCACTTTGCAATTACCTCGGGTTGATTTTGTTTTGTTACAGGTTTTATAAAACCTGTCTGCAATTTAAATTTAAACCAAATTTAAATGAATTTAAAAGTTGTGATGATAGATCTAAACAAGTTTAAATCTAGTATGAAGTATAGATTCAAATGGCTTTGAATCTTAAAAGTTTTAAAACATTTAAAGTGGGTTTTTAGGTTTTTAAAAACCTGACAGTTTTCTAGATTTTAAATTTTATTTTAAAATCTGAAAACATAATTTAAACAGTGGTTTAAATTCAAAGGTTAAGTTTAGTTTTCAAATAACTTTTGAATCTTAAGGTTTTAAAATGAAATTTGGATTTTTAATAAAGAGTTTTAAATCAAGGTATAAAACAAGTTTGAATCATAGTTTAAAATCAAATGTTTTAAATAATTAGTGGATTCAAGTTTCTTGAATTCAGATCTGGGTATTTGAATAAGTTTTTAAATTCTGAATGTTTTTAAAACAAGTTTAAATTAAAATAGCTTTTTAAAATTAAATTTGTTTTCAAACAAATATTTAAACTTGATTTTTGATAAAGTTCTTTTATAAAAGGTTTTTAAATGGAAGTTAAATGGTTTGTTAACTTGAATTTGCAAGTTAAATAGTAATGTATTTAAAAGCTTAATTTTTAAATAAAATTAAGAAAATTATTTTAAAGGCTTTTCTTATATAAGTTTCATATGTAAGTAATAAATGTTATTTACATTTATTTAAAGGATTATAAATTGAATTTAAATTTGGTTAATGTTTAAAAAAATAATCATTTTGAATCTTAAATTCAAAATGGAATATGAATTTAAAATGTAATGTTCTAAATACATTTTAATATTAATGAAGTCATTAATAAAGAAATGGATTATCTTAGAGATTATTAAGGTATTAAAATGATTAAATGAATAAGATAATTAAGGAATGACTTATTTATTTAATTTATAAATTTATAATTTAGATTAATTTATTATTAGAGATTAATTAAGAAGTAAATTAAGAAAAGTAATTAAAGAATGATTAATAGTTAATGAAGGTCATTAACTAAGGATTATTTAATAATTAATTAATATGATTAATTTTAATAATTAATTAGATTAATTAATCAAAGATAATCATTTGAGAAATTGTTTAAGTTTAATTACTTAATGGAAGTAATTAAGGAATTAATTACTTAATGTAATTAATTAAGTTTAAATGTAATTTGTTTAAGTTAATTAATTAAGTTAAACACTGCATGCTTTGATAATAATTGCTTAATGAAGTTAATGAAGTATAATTACTTAGTGAAGTAAATTAATGATAATTACTGGATGTAATTAGTGAAGATGGTTTAATTGTGGAAGTAATTTGGATTAAATTACTTAGTATAATTAATCAAGGGATTAATTAAAGATAATTAATTAAGGAGTAATTAATTTGATAAGTAATTAAGGGTAGTTAATTAAAAAATGTGATTAATCAAGGTGATTAATAATTATGGTTTAATTGAGATTAATTACTTAATGTAATTATTTTAAATAAGTAATTAATTTAAATTTAACCGAGATCATTAATTAATATAATTAATTTTGTAATTAAGACTAATTAATCAATGATAAGTGATTAAGGTTAATTAATTAATGTAATTAATTAAGGATTAATGTAATTAATTTTAGTTAATTAATTAATGAAGTAATTAAAGATTAATTACTGTTTTGGTTAAGAGTAATTAATTTGTGAAATTATTTAAAGGACAATTACTTGAATGTAATTAAAGGATAGTTAATCAACGGAGATTAATTAAGGTGATTAATTAGAGGATAATTAATTAATTAATTTGTAATTAATTAATGGATATGTAAGTAAGATTTATATTGATGTATTAATTAATTTAATTCACTTTAAATTAATTAGAGATGGTGTAATTAATTTAATTCATTTTAAATTAATTATATTTGGTGTGATTATTAATTATTGCTTATGTATGGATGGATGATATTGTTTGCCTTAAATGGTTTAAGATCTCAGAAATGAGATAAGTAATGTTGTGTGATATGGATGCATTGGTTGCATTGTAATGATAATATGGATTATCTTTTGATAATGATAATATGGATTATCTGTTGTGATAATAATGTTGATTATCTATTGTGAATCTGTGAATTATCTATCTGTGTGTATATAGATAATAGAATTGAATTGTTTTAAACTCTAAAACAACTTGGCCTTAAAAGTTACATTTTTGATTTCGATGAGACCGGGATCGGTTTTCCAGATTTGGATATCCAAAAACCACATCGATCCAAATTAACGATAGGTCGTGAATCTCATGTGAAGAGTGAAGACTCGAGGTGTAAGGACTATTCGTCATTAAAACTCTAAGGATTCCAATACGAGTTTAGCGGGGTAGTACTTTCAGATTCGAGATGAAGATTCAGAGTGCAAGGGTTATCGTCGTTAACTCTGGGGGTGATTCCAAAATGAGTGTAACGAGATAATGCCTTCGGTTTCGTTCGAACTCGGAACGAACTTGTATGGATTGAATGCTTTCGGAACATCGTCAGGTGGACGATGAGCATTCTAAGATAGATGTGTTCTACAAAGGTAATCGTAGCCTCAAGCCTCATTAACCGGGAATGGCTAAAACATGGGAGGTGCAGCAAGGCTAAGTGGGTCATGCCCAAGTAGGACGAGATTTCCCCCTGTCTAGAAGTCCCTTTTTATTCGGCTTAGTGGGCAGTTGGATATGCGCACCAATTGCGGGGTTGTCTTGTTCGGGACTGTCCAGTAAGGGATGGTTCCGGCATTGTGTTGCAGGGGATTGGGAGTAATCCTCGGTACGGTGATCTAGGCCACGTACTATGATGGGCGGTACCCCACTAGCCCTGCCATTGTATGGAATCCAAAATCCAATAAGTGCCAACGATTTTGATTGTGTTACCCACTTTTGTGGCTAGTAGTTGGAATTTAATAAATGTAACAATTTCGGCTATTTCTTATTTACTTGAAAACCCTAGACCTATTATAATATCACTGGATTTCCTATCAAATGTTTTGGTTAGCGTAAGGTAAAAACTTTTCCATGTTTATGTGTGGGAAGTCTTACGTGATACCTTTCTTTTCAAAAGGTTTTTTTCAAAGTTAAGCAATCTTAACCTGTTACTCACACCAGACCCATGTCTGACCTGGAGTTTATTTCTGTTTTTCTTAAACTCTTGGGTACTCAAATTTTTACGAGTAGCTAAGGGATTCGGGTTAGGTTTGATGAATTATGGAGGAGCAATGGAGCAGGAGGCTTCAGCGTTGCAGATATGTTTAGCGTTCCGCTGTGTTTGGTATCTCTATGTTTGATTTCTCTGTGTTGTATTGAGTTCTAATAACCAGACAGGTGTTTATAACAGTCTAGTATGTGATGTATAATCTATGTATCTCTGATAATTGTTGTATACTATGTAATACTTATGTTGTTAATATAATTTATTCGTTCCGCTGTTGAGATTATGATATTGTTTCTTCTTTCTTCTCTTTCTTTCTCTTTTCTATCCCTTTATTTCTTATTAATGATGCGTCTTTCTGTGGAATGAATGGCGGGTCGTTACAATACGCACATGTCACCCTCTCCTATCAGAACCTAGCTCGTGCGCATGCCCTAACCCAACGCAGTTACCTTGCCGCAAGCACCAACGCGACCACCAACCGGCCTCCCGACCCCACCATAACGCCGCGCTAACCTCAGTCTCCCCTCTGCGACCTCCGCCTCCACCGCCTCCACCGCAGCACCCCCTTACCTCACTGTTCGATCGAAAATCCCCAACCGCCGCTAAGGAAGATAAGCCCTAATTGAACTAATCACTCCAATCTAGCCGTTGATTCGACCAGCGAAGCCCCAAGATGAACATCGTGTGCCCCCCTCCACGCGATGGTAACGTCGATTCGACGATCCGACCACGTTGATCAAGACACGGCGAACGACCGTGGTTGTTTTGGGCAATTCTGGACAAACATTAATACAAATCAGAAAATAGACAACAGATTTGACTTGCGCTCGTCGAGAGCTTCAAATCGATATATAAATTGTTAGGGTTTTGTGGAATTTGGTTTTGGAATTGAATATGAAATTGAATTTGTAATTTGGGACATAGGGTTTTGTTTATCGGCTATTGGAAAGAGAAGTGGATAGAAGATGTATGTAGAAACAAATGAAAATAATATATAGCTAGGGTTTATAACGAACTATTTATAGGTAGATCAGAAATAGAATGAATGGACAAGATTGATTTACACGTTGAACAATGAATGATCCGAAAAGCCCATTCTGTCTCTGAAACAAAAATGCGTCATCCCATATATCAAAATAGATGTTTTCGATAATTTTAAACTCAATGGAATAGGTTTCAAGTCCTAATTCCATCGTATAAAGAAGTTATCTTAAAATCAAGTTATTTCAAATTGATTTCAATTAAATTATTTTCCAAGCGTTTCATGCCCGTACGATCAAATGACAAGTCTGATTGTTACAAAACTTGAAATCCTATAATAATTCACTGTCATGGCTCCGATGAAACTGGGTTCGTCGAAATCCGAGTCAGTGTCCAAAATGGCTATTTTCACGTTAATTAAATAAATTAATTAAATCATTTTTTTATTTCAAAGTTAATCACTAACAATTTTCATCATTTTTGATTACTTGGACATTTATAATAGTTTAAAGTAAATTTACATATCAATTCCAGTGTTAATCATTTCAAAAATTACATTGTTCAATTTCAACTGCAATTAATCCAATTAATTAAAGTTTAATTCCAATAAATTGATTTTATTTGATTTCAATCTTTATATTCAATCAATTATTACTCTAATAACATGGTTAACATTTATTGATATCTTATTTCAGTAATATGCTACCATTTCCATCTTTTATTTGTGTTAACTACTATATTTCAATTATATTGAATTTTGTCAATTTTACTCATTAATTAAAATTTAAATCCCCAATTAATTCATTCATCTTGGTTTCATTATTTTATTAAATCAGTTATTTTATTATGAATATAATTAACATTTCTATACATTTATTACAATCACAATTTGCAGTTATTGAATTAACTCACATTAATGTAACATTTATTTACATTTATTTAAAATTGATTTCCAATTTAAATTTAACAGACTAAATAAATAGGTAATATATAATAATTGTTACCATTAACTTTTAATCACACTTATACGTTCATTGTTTACAAGCAAATGTTATAATTACTTATCTAACACTGATTTCATTCAATTACCATTAATTATGTATTATCTCATTAATTAATTCGATTTTTACATTTGTTTCCTATATTCAATTTATAACTAAGTACAACATTTAAATAATTTAAGTTAAGTGGAATTTCATTCAAATTGTTAATAATCTGCTTATATTAACATTATCACATTTCATTTTATTATTATTCCCATTATAAATCTTAAATTTTAATTTCTTCCAATTTTAAGTTACAAAATCATATTAAATCAACTATTATTTATTATCGAAAATTACGGGTCATTACACTCTCCCCCACTCAAAACTTTCCGTCTCCGAAAAGGAAAAAGAAAGGGAGAGAAGGAATTAAGTAATCAATATATCTCATTCAAAATATTAAATTACATGATAAATAATTATATAAAATATACCAATTTATAACAATTAAATCCTTTTATATTCAAGTTAACAAAAGTTTAGAAAATATTTCACAAAATTTTCTGCGTCCAAAATTCACGGAAAATTTCGGCAGAGCCTCCTTTGTACGGAGCGGTCTGGGAGAAATAATAATATCAATATATCATATTTTCAAAATAATATATCCCAAACAACAGGAAAAACAATATAATATCGCTATAAAACGTAATCCGAGAACGAACCTATTTATGGGCAAATTATGAACCCAAAAATAGTAGCAATGGCTTCCATAACCTGTATCTCGCTTATATAATCCAAAAGAGTCAATAATTATATAAAGGAGAAATATTTTAAGTAATTTCAACTAATAACAAACAAATCAATAAAACATAACAACATTCACTTGCAAACAAGCATAAAATCATCACATGCAATCAGAGTAATCAACCACCCATCCATAGCAACCAAAACAAATGGTTTGTTTGAGTTTAGACACTTTTAATCATATAGAATGAAAAATAACTACTTAATATATCATATATTCAAGAGTCTTAGATAAAACTCAATAGATTATTCATATATCCAAATAATTTGAAGTATCCTTTTCCAAACAACCCATAAACCAATAAAAAAACAATGACTTCAAGCATCAATCAAGTCATTCTTATTAGTTTCATTTCATATTATTTATTGTTGTCTATTTTCATTTGTGCAATGACTAATAACAAACAAATCAATATAACATAACAACATTCACTTGCAAACAAGCATAAAATCATCACATGCAATCAGAGTAGTTAACCACCCATCCATAGCAACCAAAACAAATGGTTTGCTTGGGTTTAGACACTTTTAATCGTATAGAATGACAAATAACTACTTAGTATACCATATACTCAACAGTCTTAGATAAAACTCAATAGATTATTCATATATCCAAACAATTAGAAGTATCCTTTTCCAAACAACCCATAAACCAAAAAAATAAAACAATGACTTCAAGCATCAATCAAGTCATTCTTATTAATTTCATTTCATATTATTTATTGTTTGTCTATTTTCATTCGTGTAGTTACTATTTTGTTTAGTTTACATTTATTTCTCTCAAATTCAATTTCCATTTATTTTCATATGTCACTTACTTTTTCTTACATATGTTATTTATACACAAAATTTTAAACATATGTAAATCAATTCTTAAAGTACTATATAGGTTTCTTTGTAAATAAATTCACATTCATTCATTAAGTACTTATTTCATTTATTTCCATTCATTGCCTACAAAATCCATTTTTAAGTTATTCATATAATGTCAATTTATTTTTCATTCCGTTGCATTCATTTCTCACCTAAGTTATTTCCATTCAACTTGTTTAAAATAATCAATGAATTTATTATTTAAGTATTACATACAGTTTATTACAGTTTAGTGCACATTGTAAATTTACATACTTGATTGTCATTAATATTCACTAGTGCATAGGTTCATACTTAAGTTTCTTACATTTTAATTTACATTCATTTTCTTATATAGTGTCACTGAATATTAAATCTAACTTCATTTAAATTAATATAGTATTCATTTTAATTATTCACTTTAATTACCAATAGCTTCAAATGTAACGACCTGATATTTTCAACCATTCACTTCCAAACATACCGAAATTGAATTGCTTAAAATACCAGATTGCAAGTTTATATTTGGCAAAACTCAACATATACAGTAAATAAATAATCATAGAATCACAGACACAAAGTAATATAACAATATGCAGCGGAAACAAAATGAATAGTAGTTCATGAAGCTACTATATATATATATAACAGAGTTAAATAAGTTACAACAGAAGTCTCGAATACAATAGTCAAATACAAAAATCAGAATACATCACTAGAATCAACTGAATATCTAAAAGATGGATAGACAGTGGGATCTCCAAGCGAAGCTCCAACTCTAAAGGTGAGTCTCGAATACCGGTACACTCAGTCTAACCCGAGCGTAAAGCAAAACACAAAACACTTGAGTCAGGATTAACATTCTTATATCAATAAATCCAACTCAAGTGAAATAGCAACTGAAAATACAAGTACTCAAAAGTTGTTGGGATAACCATCCTTTAAGGATCCGTTAAACTATCTACTATGTAGTAATATACGCTATTACAATAATGTCTAAAGTAAAGTAAACTATTAAAATAGTGTTAAGGCGTTACCATTATCCCCCTTAACACATTTTATATAAGCGTCATAGTCTATACAGCACTGCAAACTCCACAGTAAACTAGTAGGCTATCAGGGAGTACTCCATAGGTATAACACAAAACAAATCGTAGCGTTCGCGCTTAGGGATACGATTATGACAAGGCACATGAGGCAATACCCAAGGTAGTGAAACTATCGTTTGCCTGATCCGGACTGGTGAGAATGTATCGCCGAAACAATTGCAACACCGCAAAACAACACTCCCAATTCAATGGTGCACACCAATCAAAAACAAGTAATGAGTAGTTTACGAAGAAGTGTGTCCGCTAGAGGCAGCTAACCTCGTTGGCCCGGCACGGCTTCTGTTTTAGTCATTTCAAATTTGACACAAGTGTCAAGGCTATCTATTATCGTTCTCTTTCTTCGAATCTAGCAACGTCATCATTCCAACCACTTCATTCTAGATCACACTCCGCATATAATAGTTATTAAAGTGGTTTTCGGTTTAGATAGAGAGTATATCCCTAACCAATCTCAGACTCTTCAATAACTATGTAATTATTACACCGATTGGTCATTTAATAAACTTTCAAAATAGTTTATATTTCAAAACCAAAACATCGTAGCCATTTCAAAACCATATCAATACGATATCACTTCCATTTCAAAACCGAATATGATATCATTTCCATTTTAAATATATATATATATATATATATATATATATCCATCTCAAATATATCCATTTACAAAATCTTAGTACTTCAAAGTTTAACACTTTCTAAATCAAACACTTTGGAAAACATAATACTTTGGAAATCAAAATTTAGAAATCATAATGCTTTGGAATCATAACACTTCCCACTTAACTGTTTAAATATAAATAATAGTATATATAATAAAATAGTTTATACTTTAAAATAGTTTATATAAAAATAGTTATAATTTAAAATAGTTTATATTAAAAATAATTTACATTAAAATAGTTTATATGAAATAAATTTATAAAGTAACATATATAAATAGTTTTAAATATAATTTAAAAATACTTTATATAATAAAATAGCTTCCTCAAATTTCACAAATCAATTCCAAATTAACACCCATCCCAAAATTTCAAATTTAATCAAATCTCAAATCATCAATTTCAATTCGATTTAGATTCTTAATAAACCATTTCAAATTATCGATTGCAAATACAGGTTTGAACCACAAATAAACCATTTAAATTTCGATATATTCCAAAGCTTTAAATATTTCACAATCTCAAAACTAAATTTGATAATTTCATATATATATATATATATATATATATATATATATATCTTAATTTAACTTTATTGTTATTTAGTTTTGAAATATTCACTTAATAAATCCAATATTATTTAAACAAAATCTCAAATTATATATAAACTAAATATTTCCTTTAACTTATTTAAACTTGAAGTATTCATTTGAATCACCTTAACCCAAAATCAAGTTATAAAAATTTTATCCTTTAAAAATCTCGTATTCAATAAGATCCAAATCGGTTTCTAATTAAATATATTTCTTAATTAAATACAATTTCACATTATTTTCAAATCTATCTTCTCAGCCTTAATTTATTAAATCATTATAAACTCGATATTAAAATATAATTTAAATAAATACTTAACCATATTACATTTTAATAAAATCAAACTTTATTATTAAGCTTATTTTATATTAAAACAAATTTATGCATAGCTTAAAATCAAGAATTTAACTATATACAAAATAACATTTATATAATATCTAAGATCGATATTTATATAAAACCATATATTTCCTTCATAACCATAGTAATCATTTCAAGTTATTTATATATAGACTAACAGTGTCTGTATATAATTTTCTATCCTATGGTCAAGTGGTACGGATATTTATTATTTCAACTCGCAATTAAATATATACAGTTATATATATCATTTCAACATGTAATCTCAAATTCAATTCAATGAAAATCGCTTGGCTTAACCATTTCAACCCATAACAATTTTATCCTATTTTACAGATCATTCGAGTATGTATCATTTCAACCCATAGGGAATTCTATACTAACAGAGAACTTGCAGAGTGATAACATATATAATAATAATATAACAGGCAGGTATCATCAATATAAATAACAGATAATGGTGTCAGATGTCATAGGTGAACATATACAGGTAATAACATATATATAACAATGTAAATAACTAACAGCAGGATATTTCAATTGTCGTTTCAATTGAAATCAAATTTAATAAATAAAAGAACATTAATCGTGAGTGATTGGTCACCTTTCGAGGCTAGAGAAGTTTGAAACAAAACCGGCTATGAATTGGATCACGATTTAGGAAATCGAACCATCCAAACAACAGTCTCAAAGTGAAGTAAGCTGAAAGCGGATTCCACGGACAAAGAAGCCGATAGATAAGAATCAATGAGAAACGAATCAAAATCAATTTGATAGACAACAACAATATACATATTATCACTATTATTATTTCCATGAAATTATTAATTTGAACACATATTATTAAATAATATATATGTAAGTAAATAATATATATATAATTAAAATCATTGTTTTTAATTTAGCATATATATTAAAATCACATATATACATAATATATATTGAAATAAATATTTCATATAAAGTCAAAATAATTTACCATATATACCTACAGAATGTAATATAATTAATACAGCTACTTTAGAATAAATAGTACTTATAAAATTTCCTTTCGGCAGAGAGTAGCAACAAGATTATAAATAGTACACCAAAATCTTTATATGTCATTTTTAAATAAATACATAACAAAAATCAATGTATAAATACTACATGAATATATATATATATATATATATATATATATATATATCGTATGTACCCTTACAAGAATTCATTCCTCAAAACTAATATAACATATGCAGGCCATAAAACAAAACAAAGTATGAGTATAGGGGAAACAAAGATGCATGCAGACTAAATATATGTAGATTATACATATACAAATAAAATATCAATGCAATTTAACATATATACGTATGTATTTTAAAGTATCATTTTTATTAACATATATATCAATATCTATATTATAAAGAAAATCGGTACTAAACAAAATACGTACACATACAAGCTTAAACCAACAATATATGCAACATTATTTATAAGGAAATATATGTAACATGAAACCTCCTTTAGCCAATATTCCAACAGCATATATGCGAGCTTTGCATATGCACCACCAATGTATGCAAGCTTTGAATATATCTAATTATAAAATTTTCAGATAACAGCTACATATATAACTTCTGCATCAAAATAACTAAAATATAAACATGCTTACAACCCTACATTGTGCAGATCGCTGTATGCAAACAAAATATATGTGTTGACAACCTATGTAGACACTATATGCTATTCGACTAAGTATATATGCGCACGGCTAATAAATGCAGGCATTTTGTTAGTGAAGACAAGTCAACTGTGACTTCTTAATATATATACAATTTAAAAATCAATATTAGATAAACAAGTATATTGTTTTTTTTTCAAAAATATCGTACAACATATGAAGACAATATGCATATTTTAGACAAGTATAAGCGGCCTGGGTATATAGGATAAATACATGTCAGCTTCATGCATGCATACTTGAATTATATATTAGAAAAGTAGGATATGTATAAAGTAGTATGGGCACTATATATAACACAGACCCATATTTTGTATAACCGGAAAAAATATAATTGGCAATGCTTACGTCATATACCGAGACAACTTGCGGCTACATGCTGTGGAGCTGCTGCACTTAGGTCGGGTCGAGCAGCGAACGACTAGTGGTGAGTGAATGGGATCAGTTGCTGTGTGCGGCGATGGCAAGTCACGTGGTTGTGGATGGAGGGTCACTGGCGACAGAGAGTGAGAGGGAGACGGAGCGTGGGTCGCAAGTGAAGGACTGAAGAATCATGCGTTGGAAATCTTGGCTGGAGAAGACGTACAGATGCGGGCGATGGAAATGGAGGGAGCCGCTGCCTTGTTGGATGGCTTGGGTGCGACCAAGCGGAGGCGGAGGCTGAAGGGACGCTCGGCGTTGCGTGGGTGTGGACAAAGGAGCAGGTGGAAGTTTTACAAGGTGGGAAGAAGGCAACTTGAAGAAGGAGATAAACAATGGCTTTAGGGATAAGCTTTCACCTTACAATTTTTTATTAAATGGAATGAAACGAAGGGCAATAGCAGAGAACCAAAATTATAAACCAACCAGCAAAGGAAATGAAAAACATGAGCCATCACTTTCTATTTTTTCATTTTTCGAAAGAGAAATAGGGAGGGGAAACGAAAAGAAGTATTAAGCAAATGAACAGGTTCTACAAAATATAAGCAACTGTTGGGAATAACAATAGTCAAATTTGAATTCAGATAATAATAAAAGCTGCTGGCTGTATTATTATTTTTATTCAGAAGAGAGTAAGTCATGAACCAAATTTATTGAATGAAGTGGAAATGGAAACGTCCAAGTAAGCTGAATTCAAGGAATAATAATGGCAATTTTTTTTTGTTTGAATTGTTGGTTTGGACAACACGTTTCAAATTTGAAACGTAAAAGAAATATAAAGTCAAAATTTCGGTACTGTTACAACAAACCGTCCAATCATTTCGTCGTGCATCGGACCTTAAAATATAGAAATAAATATACTACGGAGATCAGCACGAAGAGACGATCAAAACAGTACACAGATATCAGTGGTACGATTGAATTATAAAAATTCGAATTTTCTACTAGCGGACAATGCAGCAAAAACACAGAAAAGTAAGATCGATGGAGCTAAAGAAGTCCGAATTTGGAAAAACGAAAAATGACGTCTCAGTCAGAAGATGATTTATAATTTTTCTATGTAAAAATATTCAGGTTTGGAAAATATTTTATTACCATTGATTTTTAACTGATTGGAATTAAAATAGAATTACACAATAAAATAAACTTTCATATTTTCAGATGAAAATTTACAGTTTGCTATGTTAAATTAGACGTATTCCAAATATCAAGTTTTCATTTCAAAATTTTATTATTTAAAAATTTCACAAAATTCTAATTAAATAAACAAATAAAATTATTGAAAATTTACGGGTCGTTACATCAAACATAACTTAAGATTATAATCATTTACTTATAGTATTTACTTTCTATTTCATTTTATTTAGTAGTATTTCAATTATAACTTAAGTTTTTAACAACTATAACATTAAAGTTCTTATTTATAAAAGTAATTCCATTGAACATTTTAATTACTTAATGTGATATCCCAGAATTTCGAGGAATTTAAAATGTGATAATTATCTTAATAAATTAGTTAAAATGGATAAAATTTGTTTTTTTCAAATATACATAACCAAAAATAATTAATAACATGATGGTTTTAATAATAGTTATAAATGGATTCTTAATAGAATAATTATTTGCAAATTTAATTGGTAATGTTTTATAAATTGATTTTTAAATGGAATAATTATTTTCAAATATAGTTGGTGTTGATCTATAAAAGAATTCTAAAATATAATTATTATTTTTGTGAAGTTTATATATAATTGAGATTAATTTTAATAATAGTTTTTTTAAAATAAAGTTATTTTTTTCAAATTAAATTGGTGTTTGTTGAAAGATAATGTAAATTTGAATTGATATTAAATTTTGATTTCAAATTGAATTTGAATTTAGATTTAAATTTGATTTTAAATGAATATTTATATCTTAAAAGTATTTTGATTTAAAATAATATATGAATGAGGATTATTCAAAATAAAATTTGTTTTCCTTAAAAAGAATTTATTGTTAATAATTAAGGTTGTGTTTATTAAATTTAAAAATAAATACAAAATGGTTTATTTTAACATTTTAAAATGGATTAAAAATATTTTATATGATTTTATTTAAAATGTAATTGGTTTATACTTTATTTTCTTTTAAAGATTTTATTTTTATAAAATTTAGAAAGCATTTATTTATTTAGAAATGTATTTATTAATTTTGAAAATTTATATAAAAGCTTTTAAAATCTCTTAAAGATAAATAAAAATGAAAAAATTTACAAGTGTTAATTTATCAAAGCTTATAAAACACATGTAAGTTTATTAATTATGAGTTGTGACAAGTGGTGGCATTTAAAACAAGTGTCAAAATTTATTTTATTTTCTTTAATTTTAAAATAAGTCCAGATTTACATGATATAAAACACATATCTTCTTTTTCACATTCTTTTCTTATCTTCTTAAGCATCAAAAACTCAATTTTGTAAATCTATCTTCACAACCAAATTCTTTTCCATTTAAACCTGAAAACATTGCAATCCTGTAAACTTTCTTCTTTTTAAATCTGTAGAAAATTTTCAAAACTTCAGATTTCAAATGCTAACACCTCAAACTCAAGAATCAAAATCTGAAAACTCCTCAAACAATTCAACCCTGATCTCAGATTTAATAAAAACTTAACCCTATAGCTTTTTTTTCAAATTAATAATTTGCAAATAAACTTGTAATCACCTCCTCAAAACCGTGATATTTCCAATCTCTGGTTCAAGAATTTGTAAACTGTGTATCCTCAAGCAAATTCTGTAAATCTTCCTTTTCAAATCTGTAAACAAACCTGGAATCATTTTCTGATTTGAAGCTTCAAACCAAAATTCAAATGCAACTCTGTAAAACTAATTTTTCCTCAAGCATTTGTCTTCAAATCTGAAAGTAAAGAATCTTCAAAAAAACAAGCTTGTATTTGTCCTCAGAACAAAATAACCACTCTGCTCAAATTTTTGAAAAAGTTTTCAAGAGGCTGAACCATTCTCAAATCTGGGAATTTGCATTCATTTCAAATCTAAATACAACCTGAAGTTCATGATAAAGTCAATCTTCTCTACAACAATTATGTCAACTAGCAGTTTAAAGAAATCTAAAGCCCAGACAAATTCAGTTTTTCAAATTTCTAAGCATTCTGGTCTTTGCTCTTTTATCTGGTGAGTAAACAAATTTAAAAAAAAATTAGTTAATATACTTCTGATTGCTTGCGAAGTTTAAGATAATAATGTTTGATTGTGCATGTATATGTTATGAATGATTGTATAAGTGAATGTCTGTTGTGTTTATATGTTTCTGTTTCTTGGTTCGGGAAATAAGAGTTTGATCAGAATTCATAATCAAATCATACCATGTTTGTTAGATTTGGAGATACATATAATATATGTTTTTTAAATCCTAAATTTAAGTTTAAAATTTATTTAAAACAATTTATGTTTAAATTTAGTTCTGGAAACAAGAAAATGCAGTGGCAATTCTAAATGCATGATAAATCAAATGTTATAATTTGATAATCTGATTTTATAACTTGAATCTAGATAGAAAATGAAGATTTTTAAAACAAGAATTCAGATTTTTAGCGATAGGATTGAAGAGAATTTCAGTGTTGACTGGATTGGGGTTTTTGAGCAACCGCAGATGGCCTAGAGGTGTAGAAGGGTCAGGGCTTTGTCTGGTGGTGGAGGACTGTACGGTGAGGCGGGGAAAAATGGAAAATGGGGTGTTTGATCATTGGGGTGTCGGCGGCAAGGGAAATGGATTTCTAAACCCAGTTTGGTCGCGCTAGAAAATTTGGTTTCATCACTTTCTATGGTGCATCGAGAGGGCTGGAATTTGGAGTAATGGTAGCTTAGGGTGTCGGTATGGCAAAGCTGGAGGGGTAACAACTCCGATGATCGGAGTAGAGGCTGCGAGATTGTTTCTGGCAATGGTTTTTGGTTGCTGTTCTTCTTCCATTCTCGATTTTGATTTAAGGAACGTGAGTGAGTTTGGATGATCGAGCGATGATGTTGAGGCGTTGGATGATCTGTCGACGTCACCGGAGATGGTCATTGGCATCGGGGTTGACTGTGCAGGTGTACAGGGGGGGGGGGGGGTGTGACATCCGATGATGGGTGTTGGTTTTTCTCGAAGCATTGCTCGAGAGTTTGGGAAGAATACTCGAGAGCAAACTCGAGTAGATTTAGGTGTTTTTAAGCTTCAGGTTTTAAACTTTAAAAAAATTTAAATTAAGTTTCAAAATCAGGAAGAAAGGGAGTTTACTCGGGGGGAGACCTGAGTTGTCTTCGGGTTTGGCCTGAAGCAGAGATGTTTTGCAGTTTTTAAAAATGTTTTAAAATCAAATTGGGTTTGAAATTTTAATTTAAATCTAGTTTAAATTTCTGATATAATCTTACTCCATTTATAATTGTTTCTTTAACAAATGATTAAGAGATTTTGAAATTGGTTAAATTTAAAGTGATTTTAAAATAACAATTTAAAATGAAGTTCAAATTTGTAGAAAAGTAAGTTTTAAAATACAAGTTGTAATTAGTCTTAAACCTTTACTTAGAATGTTTTAAGTTTTTTTAGAAAGTTAAGCTTTGATAACTATAAAATTATTGAGTGAATAATTATTTATTTATTTTAAAACTTAATTAATGATGTATTTAAGTAAAGATAAATTATAATGTTGAAATGTTTTTAAGTGTTAATGCTAATAAAGGTATTAATGAGATAATGTCTTGTCTTAAGGTGATTAAAGATTTAATACCTTGAGATAAACTAAGTTAATTATGGAAATTAAATATAATAATTAATAAATTTGATTTATTTTAGGATTAATGGATTAATTAATTAAGAGCAATTAATTGGTTTAATTAAGAATTTAATTAAGGAAAAATAATTTATTTGATTAATAAATGGTTAAGGATTAAAGGTTGATTAATTTAAGGTTAATTAAATTGTAATTAAAAGATCATTAACTAGATTATTAATTAATGATCAGGGCTTAATAAATCAAGTAATTAAGTGTAATTAAAACTTAATTAATCTAGTGATTAAGATTGATTAATTAAGTAATTAATGAGTAGTTAATTAAGTAAATAAAGGTAACTTAATTAGTAATTAAGAAGTGCTTAACATGTAATTAAAATTTATTAATTAATAATTAAAGTGTTATTAATTAAATAATTAAAGAATAATTAATCCGTAATTAAGGATTAATTAAGAAGTTTTTAAATGATAATTACTTGATTAATCAAAAGTGATTAAGGATTTATCAAATGATAATTAAGGATTGATTAACTACTAATTAAGGATGGGTTAACAGTTAATTAAGGATTAAGCAAATGGTTAATTAACTGATGATTAAGGAATAATTAATCTGTAATTAAGTTCTTAATTAATAATTGATAATTAGGTTTATTAATTAATAATTAAGAGATAATTAATTAGTTAATTAATGATTAATTAATTAATTATAAAAAAATAATGGATTAATTAATTTGTAATTAAGAGATTTTGATTAATAATTAAGGTTATTGATTAATAGTTAATGGATAATTAATCAGTTAATTAAAGGTTAATTAATTGATTATAAAAGTAATTAAGGGTTGATTTCTTTGTATTGAAGGAAATTAATTAATAATTAAAGTTTATTAATTGAGAATTAAAGAGTAATTAATCTGTGATAAAAGGTTAATTGATTAATTGATAAGGATAATCAAGAAGTGATTAATTAATTAAATGTTTTAATTACTTAATGATTGTTAAGCAGGATTAGGAGATTAATTCTTAAGTAATTAATTTAATTTAAGATGATTAAATTAATTATAACATGAATTAATAAATCCTGTTTATGGATGGTTGTTTGTGTAGAACATCCATATTGGATGATATTTATTGGATGATGTCTATTGGATGATATATATGGGATGATATCTATTGGGTGATATCTATTGGATTGATATCTATTGATAATATGTTGTGACATTCTGTGATATGATATTGGTTATATCAGTGATAAATGTGTGATGTTTATCTATGTTAAATGCCGTGTGAATTCAAGTATTGAAATGAATTGTTTTAAACTTTAAAACAACTTGGACCTAAAAGATGGCGTTTTGGATTCCGATGAGACCGGGATCGGGTTTCCATATTTGGATATCCGAAAACCACATCGATCCAAATAAACGATAGGTCGTGAATCTCAAGTGAAGATGAAGATTCAGAGTGCAAGGTTTATCGTCGTTAACTCTGAGGGTGATTCCAAAATGAGTGTAACGAGATAATGCCTTCGGCTTCGTTCAAACCCGGAACGAACTTGTATGGATTGAATGCTTTCCGAATATCGTCAGGTGGACGATGAGCATTCTAAGAGATGTGTTCTTTAAAGGTAATCGTAGCCTCAAGCCTCATCAACCGGGAATGGCTAAAACAGGGGAGGTGCAGAAAGGTTAAGTGGGTCATGCCCAAGTAGGACGAGAGCTTCCCCTGTCTAGATGTCCCTTTTTATCGGCTGTGTAGGCAGTTGGTCTGCAGCCAACTGCGGGGTTGTCTTGTTCAGGACTTTTTAGTAAGGAATGGTCCCGGCCTTGTGTTGCAGGGGATCGGGAGTGGTCCTCGGTACGGTGATCTAGGCCACATACTGTGACGGACGGTACCCCAGTAGCCCTGTGTGACGCCCCACCTCTATACCCACGCTAGCCAAGAACACTACGGTGTAGTGCTGTCAACTAGCACGGAGAATAAGGCTGTTGAGGAGCGGCCATCAGTAGTTAGGCCTTACACTAGTATTGGTTATCTCGATAGGAGTGGTATATAAATATATATATATATTCTTTCATTTTTCATCTCTGATTTATTTTCTCCCATCGAAATACCCCAATTCCAGTATAAGACGAACTATGATGGTTCATAATAGTTTAGAACAGTAAATATAAAATAATAACACAGATAATATAAATGCGGAACACAGATAAAACAGAAAGTCTCATATATACAATAACTGATGTCAGTTACAATACATTTGACATGGTACATATGGTACAACTACTACAGTGGACTCAGGAAGTTACATATACAAGTACATTAACGTATATAATATACATGAATACATATCTTCCTATACAATTATGCTGACTACTACAAATGACGACGACTACTCCAAAAGATATGAAAGAACTTCATAGCTCTAGCAACAATCCAAAGCAGAATATCTACAACCTGTAAATACTCGGTCTGACCCGAGTATTACATTCAAAAGAAAATAATACTCGGGTCAGTCTAATTCAAACTCAGTTATTAGTGCACAGAAGCAATAATAATTAAATAATGAATAGACGATAGTCACAATAAATTTCGTCTATCCGATCCTTAAATAAAGAAATCGGATAACGATAAATATAACACGTAACAGTGTTAAACAACAAATCAGCAAATTAAACCAAATCAGAATATTGAATTGAATAAACAAAACAGTTCGTACCATTGAAATATCAATTAAAATATTAAGTCGAGTAGGGCTGCAGTACACGCATGCGTGTACTGCCTCGCCACTATAGCATATGAACTAAGCAAAAGATTAATAAATCAAAACAAAATAGAATATCACAAAACCATACCGTGTGGCTGCAGTTCACGCTTGCGTGCACTGCCCTGCCACTACAGTGATAATTACCCAAAAACTCAATTCCGTGCGGCTGTAGTTCACGCTTGCGTGCACTACCTTGCCACAACAGTAATGATGTACACAAACGGGCACAAGGTCAAACCCGAAATACCGGATTCAACACAGGTGAAATTCCAAAATCAATATGAAACTCAGGTGTAATAAAAATTGAATAGTGACATGCACAAACATGAGAACATGTCAGAGAAACAAGTCGTAACTACAAAGCTAAGTCACTTACGAAATGCAGAGGTCAAGTCAGTGACTCAACACAATTGCAACAACAACAGTGCAGAAATGCACAAAGAACTCAAGTTTGGACCAAATGGCAATGCAAGTGCAGTAATGGGTGAACAGACCACAAATGTGCAACACAGTGAAGATGACAAGTGCATCTAGAAGTTCAACAAAGACCAAGTCAAAGTCCAGTGATGTAAACAGTGAAGGACATGGATGTCAAAGGCAATACACAAGTGAAGCAAAATGAAAACCATGCATCAGTGAAATCATAATGAAACTGCAGTGGTAACATATACAAAGCAGTGTGCAACTCGAGCTTCAGAAAGACCAAAGACATAAAGAACTCCAACCAAACAACATCAAGACATGTCAACAACAATGAAAACAAAGTCAGACCAACAACAACTGCATAGGAATGTAGTAACAAACAGAAGGGATGATCAGACAAGTACAATAACTCCAGACCATGCTACAGAATGGATGCAGTGATACAAGACTCAAGTGAATGGAAAGACACACATGAACATGAAACGAAACAATATCAAGTTCAACTGACATCACAACAATCATGACAACAGCCAGTTGCAACAAAGACCAAGCTACAAACACCAAGTGCAATAGCAGATACATGAATACCACTACAATGATCTCAATATAGCAATGACCGAGTACATGCAAATGCATCAAAGCACAAATACATGGGAAAATGCATCAGTGAAGCTACTGAAGGCAACATGACCAAAATATGACAGTGTCAACATGAACAGAGACCAGAAGTGAAGATTGCAGCAACATTCAATGGCATGCTACAGAATATACAATGAAGATAGTGGTTGATACACAAGTGACAGTGCACTAATAACCAGAAACTCAAGATCACACAAGCAAATGTCCAAGCAACAACATGAATACAAGATGGTCAGACCAAACAGCAGTTCAGATGACAATGTACTAAAGTAAAGATCACGAAGACTTCAAGACAGTGATTCAATCAGACCTGACATAAGTTAAAGAAGCCAGAGTGAATGCAGACAAGCATACTTGGAGACCACCCATATAGCATCAAAGCATATGAAATGCAGACAACAAGTGTACAACAGTGTCAAGTTACAACTACAAGTCCAAGTTCGAAATCGAAAAATGCAGACTAACAACTGCATGACATGAATGCAACTACAGGAACTCAACAAGGAAGACTCAAGTGAATGAAAACTGTATGCAACATGGTGAACAACTCACATGTTTGAAACCACTCGAGTGCATCAGTGAATAATGCAACATGGTAAAGGAACAGTGATACAATGTCAATGTCAATGCCAGAGACGAAGCTCGCAAGGATGAAAATAGTGATGGCCGAGATTCATCAGTGCAGAGATGACCAAGTATCAAAAAATCAAATTCCAGAAATTCGAACAAGTGAAACCAAAAATCGAATAAGTCAAGTATGCTACTGGATGAACATACACACAAAAATCACCAAAATATAAATCGAATTTGCAGAATATCCATTTCAGAGATGAACTAGAGGTGAGTAACTAGAATTACTCACCTTTGTTCGAAGTGCCCGAGACCCAAGCAAGGAGACGAACTCGATCAACAAAGGAGCAAAGCAAACCAGAGAATCAACATAAGCGTGCTCCAGAAAAGCCCCAATTTGGATCGAAGATACAAAGCCGCAATTTTACAGTAGCATAGGAAAAGGAAACGATGCCCTAATTTCAGAAAGAGGAGCGACCGCCATTTATTTTCTTTCGAGTGTTTTTGGGCTTAGGGTTTTAGAATGAGAGAAAAATGAATAGAAAGGGGAACGGGTTATTGGCTTTTGTTAATTTTCACGGCCCAAATTAAAAAATGGACCACTATTTAATTTCCAAAGCTCATCAATCTTTTAACACTTTATAAAAGAATTTTAATTCAATTTAGAAACCTCAATCAACAATATGCAACAATATTAATCATTTAAATGTCGATTATTAATTGATCCAAATACCGGGTTGTTACAGACTACCCTCCTTAAAGAAATTGCGTCCTCGCAATCATAAGGAATAAATGGACAAAAGATAACAACCATAAGGGCATATCATCACAAGATGAAGAAATTCGAAATAGGAAGTTCACAATAAAGAGCATGAAAGAGTAAGCCTGAACGTGTTTGCTCGATGAATTCTCAAGATTCCTAAGTGCAATCCTTAGGATTTGAGAATCATTGAACTTCCGCAAGAAAAACATCTTTATTTCGAAGGTGCTACACCCCCGAAGCAATGATGTGAATAGAAGGTTGCTCAAGAATAAAAATCGGAAATCCCTAAGGTATTTTCGTAATTGGAAGACGTGGAAAACGTTATGAATAGCAGAAAATTGAACCGGTACCCCGGCGTAGTACTATATAAACACCAAAGAAATCTTTTAATTTCATAAAAGAAATTCACAAATTCTCAACAAAATTTGATGATCAAATAGATAATCAGAATACAGAAATCACAAAACAGCAGTATCTAATCATCGGTACGATAATTAGAAAACAACAAAATCAGCAAATCTAATTATCAACAAAGATAATTAGAAAACACAAATCACAAATATCTACTATCAAAAACGATAATCAGGAATTACCACAACGGTAATCAAATTTCAAATCAACAAATATTCAATTATCAAAACGATAATCAAATCTTAAATCACAAATATTTAATTATCACAAACGATAATTAAATCTCAAATATCTAATTATCACAAGCGATAATCAGAAACAAGAAATATCTAATTATAAAAAAACGATAATTAGGAGTTACCACAACGGCAATCAAATTTCAAATCAACAAATATTCAATTATCAAAACGATAATCAAATCTTAATTCACAAATATTTAATTATCACAAACGATAATTAAATCTCAAATATCTAATTATCACAAGCGATAATCAGAAACAAGAAATATCTGATTATCAAAAATGATAATCAAAAATCACCAACATCCGATTATCAAAAACGATAATCAGAAATCACAAATTTTTCAATTAACGAGTCCGGAATTAACCGAAATAGCAAACACACATGACCCATAACCACGAGTTTTACTAAATCGTTTAATTCACTTCATCGTTTGCTTGAAAGTGCAAAATTGTGTATTTAAAAATAACATTTCACATTCTCAAACGGACAAGTTCGGAATTAAGCGAATCAGTAAAATAAAGGGGTCATAGTCCTTGATTTTTCTGAAACGTTTAAATCGCTTCCTCATTCTTTTAAAAGCGTAAACTGTAAAACTTCTGAAAACAATTTTCATTTATTTTATAAAAATAATAATTTACATTCTCAAACGAACAAGTCCGGAATTAAGCGAATCAGCAAAAGAAAGGGGTCATAGTCCTCGATTTTACTGAAACGTTTAATTCGCTTCCTCATTCTTTTGAAAGCACAAATCGTAAAAATTTTGAAAACAATTTTGATTTATATTTTGAAACAATTTTTAAAACACGTGATTAAAGTAGCAACATCAGTAGCAACTTTGACAAGGAAATTTCACTTCTCGAAATACTGTAGAAACGGACAACAAAATCAGCATTGCGGGATAACCGCTTGAAAATCCATTTTAAAATTGACGGTTACTGAAGTTAATACGTCAAAATCTCATCAAAATAACTGGCATCAAAAGATAATACCAATGAATTTTCATTCATCGAAAATGTCACAAGAATCTTCTCAAAGATAGAAAGGGGTATCATACCCTAAACTTGTATTCATAACAAGTCAATAACACACGAATTCACCAATGCACAAAAATTGATAAAACTTATCAATAGAAATCACGAAAAATGGTGTAGCACAAATTCTAGAAATCATCACAAGAAATCCAGAAAACACAAATTCTAGAAATCTACACAAGAAATCCAGATATCACAAAATGAGAGTATGAAAACTCAAATGGGAGTACGGAAACTCAAATGGGAGTACGGAAACTCGAATGGGAGTACGGAAACTCGAATGGGAGTATGAAAACTCATCTACACGTGAGCATGAAAAATCACCAACACGTGCAACACAAAGCGAGAACGGGAGCATGAAAACTCATCAACACATGTAACGCAAAGCGAGAACGGGAGCATGAAAACTCACCTACACGTGAGCATGAAAAATCACCTACACGTGTAACGCAAAGCGAGAACGGGAGCATGAAAACTCACCTACACGTGAGCATGAAAAATCACCAACACGTGTAACGCAAAGCGAGAACGTGAGCATGAAAACTCACCTACACGTGAGCATGAAAACTCATCAACACGTGTAACGCAAAGCGAGAACGGGAGCATGAAAACTCACCTACGCGTGAGCACGAAAAATCACCAACACGTGTAACGCAAAGCGAGAACGGGAGCATGAAAACTCACCTACACGTGAGCATGAAAACTCACCAACACGTGCAACGCAAATCGAGACGCTATCTCATGGTGGCAAACCGAAAAGAAAAAAGGTATGTGTGAATGGAATCACACAAGTGGTGTCTAGCCTATTCAGAAAGCAAAGATATGTGTGAATGGAGTCACACAAATGGTGTCTAGGCTAACCAAAAAGCATAAAGGTATGTGTGAATGGAATCACACAAGTGGTGTCTAGCCTAACCAGAAAGAAAAAAGATGTGTGTGAATGGAATCACACAAATGGTGTCTAGGCTAACCAAAAAGCATAAAGGTATGTGTGAATGGAATCACACAAGTGGTGTCTAGCGTAACCAGAAAGCAAAAAAGAGACATCGCACTATTGCTAGTCTAAATTATAAAATAATCGTCATGATCAGCGAGAAGTGTCAATTACACTAAGCTAGTAAATATAAAAGTTTAGCTTCATGTCCCATAACCACTTGCTTAACTCAAATATTTACGAACAAACTGCAGATCTTCACTAGAAAATTGTCACAAAAGATTCAATCGAATAAGTCCAAGAATTAACCGGCGAAGTAAACGCAAGCGTTTCATACCACTCGTTTTACTAAGTCGTTTAATTAGATTTCTCATACGAGTGAGGTAAAGGTTTATATATACTAGTAGATTGGAAAACGGTTTAGGAAAAGAGCCTTGTAGTAAAATAGTTTTGAAATCGTTTAGAGAAAAGGTTTTTGATATTTACTACTAGTATAGAAAACCTTTATATTTTTAAAGTGACAAATCACAAAAATGATTGTAGGAACAATCAATCATAAGAATTCACATACAAAGATGTGAATAGAATCCAAAGAAATTGATACTGTATCCATCAAAAGGTATGTTCACAAAAATTCCGAAGAAAATATTATCAAAGTTGCTAATAAATGATAGCAACAAATCTGGGAATTAACAAGAATCGATTAAATTTGAAAATCAAATCAATTCACTAAAATTCACATTCAAAGACGTGAATAAAATCCAAAGAATTCGATTCTAAATCCATCAAAGTAGGAATATCCAAAAATTCCATAAATAGAAGTTATCAAAGTCGACAAAGAAGGTAACAACTAATCGGAAAAGAAGAATTGATTAACAATTGGAAAAACAAAGCAGAACGAGCATAAATGCATAAATGACTTCAACAAAAATAAAAATCAAGTCAATGTCGAAGTCAACAATTAATGGCCACATTCAAACAAAATCAATGTCGGCTAAATTCAATTCAAAGCCGAAAACACAAGAATAAAATCCTCATCATCAAAAATCCAACTTGAGTTCGTAAAGAAAACGGAGGCCGAAGCCAAAATACTTTCACGAAATCAAAATCAAAGGCAGATGAATAAGCGTTAGGAATTCATACCTAACAATCAAAGATAATCATATGCAAAGATGAGAGATAAAATATCGACAAATAGTTGTAACATATGTTCCACCTAAGTTATGTTTTATATTGATTCCTAAATCCCAGGCTCTGATACCAAGCTGTGACGCCCCACCTCTATACCCACGCTAGCCAAGAACACTACGGTGTAGTGCTGTCAACTAGTGCGGAGAACAAGGCTGTTGAGGAGCGGCCATCAGTAGTTAGGCCTTACACTAGTATTGGTTATCTCGATAGGAGTGGTATATAAATATATATATTCTTTCATTTTTCATCTCTGATTTATTTTCTCCCATCGAAATACCCTAATTCCAGTATAAGACGAACTACGATGGTTCATAATAGTTTGGAACAGTAAATATAAAATAATAACACAGATAATATAAATGCGGAACGCAGATAAAACAGAAAGTCTTATATATACAATAACTTATGTCAGTTACAATACATTTGACACGGTACATATGATACAGCTACTACAGTGGACTCAGGAAGTTACATATACAAGTACATTAACGTATATAATATACATGAATACATATCTTCCTATACAATTATGCTGACTACTACAAATGACGACGACTACTCCAAAAGGTATGAAAGAACTTCATAGCTCTAGCAGCAACCCAAAGCAGAATATCTACAACCTGTAAATACTCGGTCTGACCCGAGTATTACATTCAAAAGAAAATAATACTCGGGTCAGTCTAATTCAAACTCAGTTATTAGTGCACAGAAGCAATAATAATTAAATAATGAATAGACGATAGTCACAATAAATTTCGTCTATCCGATCCTTAAATAAAGAAATCGGATAACGATAAATATAACACGTAACAGTGTTAAACAACAAATCAGCAAATTAAACCAAATCAGAATATTGAATTGAATAAACAAAACAGTTCGTACCATTGAAATATCAATTAAAATATTAAGTCGAGTAGGGCTGCAGTACACGCACGCGTGTACTGCCTCGCCACTACAGCATATGAACTACGCAAAAGATTAATAAATCAAAACAAAATAGAATATCACAAAAACATACTGTGTGGCTGCAGTTCACGCTTGCGTGCACTGCCCTGCCACTACAGTGATAATGTACCCAAAAACTCAATTCCGTGTGGCTGCAGTTCACGCTTGCGTGCACTGCCTTGCCACAACAGTAATGATGTACACAAACGGGCACAAGGTCAAACCCGAAATACCGGATTCAACACAGGTGAAATTCCAAAATCAATATGAAACTCAGGTGCAATAAAAATTGAATAGTGACATGCACAAACATGAGAACATGTCAGAGAAACAAGTCGTAACTACAAAGCTAAGTTTAACAACCCGGGATTTGCATTACCAATTAATAAATAAAAGTTAGAATTTTTATTTATTTTAATGAAGCGTAAAAGGATTTGGAATAACAAAATTTATTTGAAAAAGGCTATTTTAATTAAATTGGGAAATATGGGATTTTAAAATGAGGATAAAATGTTATTTTTGGAAAGTAAATATTTTAGGAGAGATTTTAAAACGGGTTTGGGTAAGAAAAATGAGTTTATAAACATACACGAACACTTAGAAAATTTTTGCAAACATTGTAAATAACCGTCTTCTTATTGGGTTACAAAACTTAACCCAATAACCCACCCTAAACCTCCTCTATATGTTATCTCAAACTCTCATAACCTCATTCATTCAATCCTAATCAAAACCCTAATCATTTCCTAAAGCTTTCTTAACAAAAATGTCCTCCATCTTCATCTCCTTCAAGTTTTAGCTTACGCAAGTCATTCTATGCAAATGTAATGCAAATACCCACCTCAAATCCATCTTTTATATCTCTCTAATTTCTGAAATAAGTTTGTAAACACATGTTTTATGTGTTTTTATGATCTTATAGCCTCCTAATCCTCTTTTGCTAGCTTGGGTTGATGCTATAATGGTTCTTGTTGCTTTTTAGAGAGGTATATTGCTAAAAACCTATTCTAATATGTGTTTAATCCTCTTTTGACTTCATAAATCATTTAGTAACACATGTTTTATCATGTAACATGTGTATCATAGATCTTCGATCAACTTTCCTTTCAATTTGGGGTCGCACATAAGGTGTTTGTAATATTGCTTCATAAGGTAATGCTAAGATTTGGCCCTTTGTTTCCTTTAATTTAGTGTATTAATCATTATATGGTAGTTAGTGATTGTTATTAGTGAAATTTGAGGCCAAAAACTTGAAAAAAACACCCCTAAAGCACTAAAATCATCAAAATATGCTGGCGAAATGCACGGCCTGAAAATGGGCTGAAAACAGGGCTCTGGGCTGCACTCAGACACAGCAGGCTAGTCCAGTGGGGCTAGCCAGAAGCAGGCCAGCCCGCATGGGCTGGCGCACATCCCATCGCCCCAGCCCGCTTCGGGCTGGGGGCATGTGTTCCGCCCCAGCCCAATTGGGCTGGGGGCATGTATTCCACCCCAGCCCAATTGGGCTAGGGGCTTGAGTTCCGCCACAGCCCAATTGGGCTTGGGCATGCATTTCTCCCCAGCCCAATTTGGCTGGGGGCATGCATTTCGCCCCAGCCTAATTGGGCTGGGGGCTTGTATTCCGCTCCAGCCTAATTGGGCTGGGGGCATGAGTTTCGCCCCAGCCCGATTGGGCTGGGGGCTGGACCCTCCCCAGCCCAAGCGGGCTGGGGGACCGAATATATATATATATATATATATATATATATATATATATATATATATAAAGCATTTTTTTTCTGTTTTAGTTTTGGGACTGAAACTTTGTGACATCGCCACGGTCACATCCGTGGTCGAAATCCAACGTTTTTGGACTCGTTGGAAAGATGGAGTTCCAAACTCCATCTCTAGAAAGTTTGATTAGTATCCGAGTTCATTTGACTCTTCGAAATTACTGTCGTAGAGGGACCCGGATCTCAGCCTGAAATAGTGTATTCACTGTTTCCGGGTCCGACTTTGGAGCGTCGCTGCGACTTCGTTTCAAGTTGGAATCGAGTAATTCTTTTTGCATTCTGAAGTAGGAATGTCAGACTATGTTCCTACAAATTTTCATGCCATTCGGATTAGGTTTGCTGGTCCGAATAATTTTCCGAATTTGGGTTCGCGTCAGTTTTGGACTATTTTCCAACACTTAGAATATTTTCAGTGATTTTCTGATTTATCGATTTCTTTGAGATTAGTCTCTGGATTTCGTACACGGGTTGTTATGAACTATTTTAAAAGGATTTTTAGATCATAAATGGCTTTCGAAATTACTATATAAAATTATTTTTAATTATTAAATTAATTACTCCATAATAGGAGAATTTTAAAAAGCCGTTTTAAAGTGATTTCAAAATCAATTATAAATCCATTTCGCACCATTATTTTCTATAATAAAAATCTCACACTCACTTTTAGCACGTCGAGCAAAGTGGAAAGGTGCTTAAACGGTTAGGAAATCTCCGGCCTATGGAACTGTGTGTATTTTCTTTCCGGTTAATCCCTGACCTATTCGATTGATCGTTTTGACCTTTGGTCTGGTTTACCGATGATACGAGGTGGACTTTTTATTGTTTGGAGTGTGAGCATGCTATTGGTTAGTAAACCGTTTAGTGCGAACGTGGGGTATGAGACTCATTGTTAACACTTTACGGGTTCCTCTCCAAGAAGTTTGTGACACATTAGCCTCTGGGCGGCCAGTACTGGACCTCTGGGTCACCACGCCTCTGGGCAACCGTCTCTGGACACCTACTCTATGGAGAAGTTTTTTTTCGGCTTGTGCCTTTGGGCCTTTATCCTTCTGGGAAGGATCTCGCCGTCTCGCGCGTTCCGCATCTGTGCGGGTGATCGATCACAACTCTACAGTACTTGGCAATAACGACTCTGGTCGGTGCACGTGCAATACTTGTATTATCTGATGATTTTTATTTCCATTCGAGTAACGCCATTCGGTGTTGGTTCTATGGAACCATACGATGTAAGTGCGATTACCTTGTGGATTCACAGTGTCTCTGGATATTTCTTTTCAGTATTTGATTTCATTGCCTTTTCAGTATATCCCTATTGCTCTTTGGAGCATCGATCTTTGCTTGGGCATTGATTATAGACTCTGGTCACTCTTGGGATTATTGCCTATGGGCAACTTTATATAGTTTAGGTTACGCCGATGATATGAGGCGATTGTATTTATTTTACACTTTGGTGTTGATATTCTCTTTGGAGATTTTTAATGTTTATTGATGATTTGGGATCGTCATTATATTCATGTAGTCCATATTACTCTTCTCTATGGAGAAGTACTGTTTTATTTATGTACTGCATTATTATATATCTCAGTTATTACTGATTGTTTAGCTAGCCTGACCCGAGTGTTTTCGCTCGGGTCAGACCGAGTTGTTTCAGGTTAGGTCTCTGGACTTAGCTTCTGTGCTTCCGCTTGGACATTATCTGCTATGCTGATAGATAGCTCTTTTATTTGTCCACTATTCCTCTATTCTGTTATTTCAGACTCTTATGTACATATTTTTGACTCACATGTGTGAGCGGTGGCTTTGTACCCATCTTTCTGATACTTGGATCTGTATTGACGATATATTGTACCTATGTTCTGTGACTGTTATGTGACTGTTCTGTGATGATGATGTTATCATTTAGTATTATGTTTGTTCTGAACCTATTTTTCTTAGCCATTGTAATTTCGTTATAAATATCTATTGGATATGTCGAACCACTTGAGAAAAGAATACCACCTATTCGACGTATTCAGTAGTTAGTTATAGCTTGATTGCACATGGTCGCTTCCATTATACTCTATTCTCCGTTCTAGTAGACGGTATTACTCCGTAGTACTCTTTACTAGAGTGGGTCTCGGAGTGGGGCGTTACATCTTGGTATCAAAGCCAAGGTTCAGAATTAAGCATAACAAACACAGAACAGACACGTAGTACAATACGTTATAATACGATCCAAATTGAACATATCCACCGTTAGATAAATAAGTTAGGAATATGTGTGGGAATCTATTATATTCCGTAATATTCCTTAATGAATTATTTATCTTTGAATCGTGCTTAACTAAATCTTATCTTTCAGTATGGCTGGTATAGGTAGGAACCTCCGTTCTGCTGATGCTGGACAGTCCAGCAACCCTCAACCTGAGGGCGTATACATGACCACGGACCAGATCATGGAGCTGGTTCGTAACTCTCAGTCACACTCTCAATCTCCTGCACCAGTTTCTGATGCACCGCGCAAGTCTGCTTTTGCGCGCCTCTGCAGCGACTTTATTCATCTTGGAGGGATGCCGTTCAATGGCTCCGAGACTGTTCTTGAGGTCCAGGCTTGGATCAGAGTTTGCGAGCGTAATTTCACTCGCATGACCCTTCCTGACCATGACAGAGTTCTTGTTGCTTCTAGCTATCTTGAGGGTCATGCCTTGGATTGGTACGAGCTCCTTATTTCTGAGACCGATGAGGCCACTCTCACTTGGGATCAGTTTCGAGAGCGCTTCTTGCTCAAGTTTGTCCCCGAGTCCGAGAAGATAGCCCTTGCACGCCGCTTGACCTTAAGCAAGGGAAGACCTCCGTTGCTGACTATTCTTCATCTTTCGAGGCCCTGTCTAAGTATGGCCTCGAGTTCATTAGCACTCCTTATAAGAAGAATCTCAAGTTTGTAGAAGGCCTGAAGAAATATTTGAAGAAACAGCTTATGCTCCAGCTTAAGCTCCCTTTTGATGAGCTAGTTGACGCAGCGCTTCACCTTGAAGCGGTTGAGCGTGAGAGAGACAGTGATGGGGATGGTGAGGGTTCCAAAAACCCCAATCAGAAGCGGGGTCCATTTCAGAAGACCAAGCCTTGGAATAAGAAGAAGAAGACTGGCAGTTCTACTTTTCAGACTCAGCCTCAGACTCGTTCTCAGTCCCAGACTCCTGCTCAGCCTAGTGGGACACGTCCTCCGAAGAAATGCTTCAACTGTGGTTCTCCTGATCACTTTATTCAAGAGTGTCCCAAACCTCTCTATTGTACCTTCTGTAAGAAGGAGGGACACAGGATCTCCACTTGTCCTATTGCTCCAGCTAGTGCCAAGCCTGGCAAGATTAATGCTGCCAAGGCTCCTACATCTTCAGCTCAGCCTCGAGGTACGCATCCTTCCGTTGTCGAAGGTTCTATTTTATTTCATGGTAGATCTTGTAGAGTTCTCTTTGATACGGGTGCCTCTCACTCATTCGTGTCAAAGGAACCAGTTGATACTTTATCTTTGGATGTTACTTGTTTAGTTTCTTCACTAAGGATTGTGAATCCCATCGGTGGATCCACGACCCTTAGTCTGCTTTGTGAGGATATAGATATTGATCTTTGTGGATTTTCTTTCCGTGCGAATCTGCACGTTATGGAGTATTTGGGCTTTGACATGATTCTTGGCATGGATTGGCTCGCTCAGTACGACGCCAAAATCATTTGTTTCGGAGCGGATATTATTTCTTCGTCATCCTGACTCGTCCGCTCCGTTAGCTATTGCTCTTCAGGATGTTGGGATTTCTGATGTTACTTTATTCGCTCTTGATTCACGAGATGAGGATGTGGACATATCTCGTATTCCTGTTGTTCGGGATTTCCCCGATATATTCGAGCCAGTATCAGGCCTGCCGCCAAAACGGGCCATTGAGTTCCGCATCGATCTCATTCCAGGCTCCCACCTAGTTGGGCATCCTCCTACGAGAATGTCTATTAAGGAGAATGAGGAACTCACGAAGCAGTTAGTTGAGCTTGAGGCGAAGCAGTTCATTCGGTCCAGTTCTTCACCATGGGGTGCTGCTGTGGTCTTCGTTAAGAAGCCCGATGACTCTCTTAGGCTTTGCATTGACTATCGCAAGCTTAATGAGTTGACCATCAAAAATCGTTATCCATTGCCACGGATAGACGATATGTTTGATCAGTTGAGCGGTGCGAAGGTCTTTTCCTAGCTCGACCTTGCCACCGGATTTCATCAGCTCCGAGTTGCGGAAAATAGCGTTCCTCTTACCGCTTTCCGCACTCGTTATGGTTCTTTTGAGTGGTTGGTCATGCCATTCGGCTTGACGAACGCACCGGCTTTCTTCGTCGATCTTATGAATCGAGTATTCCGGGAATACATCGGTAGATTCGTTCTAGTTTTCATCGACAATATTCTTATTTATTCTAGATCCGAGGCAGAGCATGCTCATCATTTGCGGATCGTCTTGGATACTCTTCGTCAGCATCAGCTTATGGCCAAGCTCTCCAAGTGCCATTTTTGAGAGCAAGGTCAAGTTCTTGGGCCATATTGTATCATCTGAGGGTATTTCTGTCGATCCTGCCAAGATCGAAGCTATTCAGAATTGGAAGCAACCCGAGAACGTTCATGATATTCGCAGCTTCCTTGGTCTGGCGGGTTATTACCGTCGGTTTATCAAGGATTTCTCTCGAGTTGCACTTCCCCTTACGACGCTGACTCATAAGGGTGTTCGCTTTATTTGGTATGATAAGTGTGAAGCTTCCTTTCAGCGACTGAAGGAACTTCTCACTCATGCTCCTATTCTTGTGGTTCCTGAGAGTAACCAGGATCTTGTTGTTTACACCGACGCTTGTGGTAGCGGCCTCGGTGCTGTGCTTATGCAGAAGGATCGGGTAGCTGCTTATGCTTCTAGGCAGCTACGTCCGAATGAGGTTCGCTATCCGACTCATGATCTTGAGTTGGCAGCTATCGTCTTTGCTTTGAAGACGTGGCGTCACTTTCTATTAGGCGAACGCTTCATTCTTTACATCGATCACAAGTCGCTGAAGTATCTATTCAGTCAGTGGGATCTCAATATGAGGCAGTAGACATGGCTTGAGTTTCTCGCCTCATATGATTTAGATATTCAGTATACCCCTGGCAAGGGTAATCGTGTTGCAGATGCGCTCAGTCGCAAGCACTCGGCGGTAGTTTCTATGATGATTGCCGAGTGTGATATTCTTGAGACCCTATCTTTGTGTGATATTAGAGATCGAGCTCCATCTTCTGATTCTCCGGTCTTACTACTCAGCTTGGAAGCTCGTCCTAACTTATTGGATCGCATTGCCCATGCTCAGCGGCAGGATCCAGACTTATTGCATCTTATTCATCTTCTCGAGTCGGGATCCAGTGAAGAGACATTGCTGGATTATTCTCTTGATTTTCATCGGTGTCTTTGTAGGAAGAACCGTATTGTTGTACCATCTGATTTATCACTTAGGCGTGACATTCTGGACGAGTGTCATCGCACTAAGTACACTATACATCCCGGTTCGAGTAAGATGTATGCTGATATGTGCCGACTATATTATTGGGAGGGGTTGAAGAGGGATGTGGCAAGTTATGTGAGTGGTTGCATGACTTGTCAACAGATCAAGGCCGAGCATCAGCGTCCATCTGGTCTTCTTAAGCCGCTAGAGATTCCATTATGGAAATGGGATCGGATATCCATGAATTTTATTGACGGTCTGCCTCGATCGAGGTCAGGCCATACTTCTATCTGGGTTATTGTTGATCGCTTGACCAAAGCGGCTCATTTCATTCCTATTAAGTCCACTCGGACTGCTCCTCAGCTCGCCAAGCTATACGTGAAGGAAGTCGTTCGACTTCATGGCATTCCAAGCTCTATCGTCTGTGATGGAGACACTATCTTTACTAGTCACTTCTGGAAGTGCCTACAGTCAGCTTTGGGCACAAAGCTGAATCTCTCGACTGCTTATCAACCTCAGACCGACGGTTAGACTGAGAGGGTGAATCGGGTTTTAGAGGATCTTTTGCGCTGTTGTATTCTGGATTTTGGAGGGAGTTGGGAGGATCACTTACCGCTTGTAGAGTTCTCCTACAACAACAGCTTTTAGTCTAGTATCGGCATGGCACCTTTCGAGGCTCTATACGGAAGGCCATGTCGCTCTCCTGCTTTTTGGTTAGAATCTGGCGAGAAGCTTATTCTTGGTCCAGATTCAGTTCGACAATCTTTCGAAAAGATTGTTCTTATCCGTCAGAGAAAGAAAGAGGCACAGGACCGCCAGAAATCCTACGCGGACAACCGTAGGAAGCCTCTTGAGTTCTCCATTGGTGATTTTGTCTTCATTCGGATTTCTCCCATGAAGGGGGTTGTGCGTTTCAGCTCTACAAGGAAGTTGGCTCCTCGCTATGTTGGACCATTTCCTATTACGGAAGGCATCGACCCCGTTGCTTATCGTGTGGCTCTACCTGCTCATTTTGCCGGAATGCATGACGTGTTCCATGTTTCTCAGCTTCGCAAGTGTGTTCGCGATCCTGACTCTATCATTGAGCCGCATGTCGTGCCTGATTTAGAGATCTTACCTGATTTATCTTTGGAGCAGCAACCTCTTCGTGTGCTAGATTCGGAGGTTAGACGCCTTCGCAAAAAAGAGGTTCCACTCATGAAGATTCAATGGTCACCGAATCCTAAGAACTGCACTTGGGAGACCAGAGAATCTATCGAGCGCTCTTATCCTGGCTTTCTCCCATCTTCTTCTCCGGATAAGAATTCTCTATTTTATCTCTATCACTTCTTTTGTTGATTTGACGTTATAGACGACATCTATCTTAAGGAATTGCGGGGACGCAATTTTCTTAAGGGGGGAGTCTGTAACAACCCGGGATTTGCATTACCAATTAATAAATAAAAGTTAGAATTTTTATTTATTTTAATGAAGCGTAAAAGGATTTGGAATAACAAAATTTATTTGAAAAAGGCTATTTTAATTAAATTGGGAAATATGAGATTTTAAAATGAGGATAAAATGTTATTTTTGGAAAGTAAATATTTTAGGAGAGATTTTAAAACGGGTTTGGGTAAGAAAAATGAGTTTATAAACATACATGAACACTTAGAATTTTTTTGCAAACATTGTAAATAACCCTCTTCTTATTGGGTTACAAAACTTAACCCAATAACCCACCCTAAACCTCCTCTATATGTTATCTCAAACTCTCATAACCTCATCCATTCAACCCTAATCAAAACCCTAATCATTTCCTAAAGCTTTCTTAACAAAAATGGCCTCCATCTTCATCTCCTTCAAGTTTTAGCTTATGCAAGTCATTCTATGCAAAGGTAATGCAAATACCGACCTCAAATCCATCTTTTATATCTCTCTAATTTCTGAAATAAGTTTGTTACATGTGTTTTTATGATCTTATAGCCTCCTAATCCTCTTTTGCTAGCTTGGGTTGATGCTATAATGGTTCTTGTTGCTTTTTAGAGAGGTATATTGCTAAAAACCTCTTCTAATATGTGTTTAATCCTCTTTTGACTTCATAAATCATTTAGTAACACATGTTTTATCATGTAACATGTGTATCATAGATCTTTGATCAACTTTTCTTTCAATTTGGGGTTGCACATAAGGTGTTTGTAATATCGCTTCATAAGGTAATGCTAAGCTTTGGCCCTTTGTTTCCTTTAATTTAGTGTATTAATCATTATATGGTAGTTAGTGATTGTTATTAGTGAAATTTGAGGCCAAAAACTTGAAAAAAAACACCCCTAAAGCACTAAAATTATCAAAATATGCTGGCTGGAAATGCACAGCCTGAAAATGGGTTGAAAACAGGGCTCTGGGTGCACCAGGGCATGCCTGGGCTGCACCCAGACACAGCAGGCTAGCCCAGTGGGGCTAGCCAGAAGCAGGCCAGCCCGCATGGGCTGGCGCACATCCCATCGCCCCAGCCCGCTTCGGGCTGGGGGCATGTGTTTCGCCCCAGCCCAATTGGGCTGGGGGCATGTATTCCGCCCCAGCCCAATTGGGCTGGGGGCTTGAGTTCCGCCCCAGCCCAATTGGGCTGGGGGCTTGTCTTCCGCCCCAGCCCAATTGGGCTGGGGGCATGAGTTTCGCCCCAGCCCGATTGGGCTGGGTGCTGGACCCTCCCTAGCCCAAGCGGGCTGGGGGCCCGAAATATATATATATATATATGTATGTATGTATGTATGTATGTATGTATATATATATAAAGCATTTTTTTTCTGTTTCAGTTTTGGGACTGAAACTTTGTAACATCGCCACGGTCACATCCGTGGTCGAAATCCAATGTTTTTGGACTCGTTGGAAAGCTGGAGTTCCGAACTCCGTCTTTAGAAAGTTTGATTAGTATCCGAGTTCATTTGACTCTTCGAAATTACTGTCGAAGAGGGACCCGGATCTCAGCCTGAAACAGTGTATTCACTGTTTCCGGGTCCGACTTTGGAGCGTCGCTGCGACTTCATTTCAAGTCAGAATCAAGTAGTTCTTTTTGCATTCTGAAGTAGGAATGTCGGACTATGTTCCTACCAATTTTCATGCCATTCGGATTAGGTTTGCTGGTCCGTATAATTTTCCGAATTTGGGTTCGCGTCAGTTTTGGACTATTTTCCAACACTTAGAATATTTCTAGTGATTTTCTGATTTATTGATTTCTTTGAGATTTGTCTCTGGATTTTGTACACGGGTTTTTATGAACTATTTTAAAAGGATTTTTAGCTCATAAATGGCTTTCGAAATTATTATATAATATTATTTTTAATTATTAAATTAATTACTCCATAATAGGAGAGTTTTAAAAAGCCGTTTTAAAGTGATTTCAAAATCAATTATAAATCCGTTTTGCACCATTATTTTCTATAATAAAAATCTCATACTCACTTTTAGCACGTTGAGAGAAGTGTAAAGGTGCTTAAACGGTTAGGAAATCTCCGGCCTATGGAACCGTGTGTATTTTCTTTCCCGTTAATCCCTGACCTATTCGATTGATCGTTTTGACCTTTGGGTCTGGTTTACCGATGATACGAGGTGGACTTTTTATTGTTTGGAGTGTGAGCATGCTATTGGTTAGTAAACCGTTTAGTGCGAACGTGGGGTACGAGACTCATTGTTAACACTTTACGGGTTCCTCTCCAAGAAGTTTGTGACACATTAGCCTCTGGGCGGCCAGTACTGGACCTCTGGGCCACCATACCTCTAGGAACTGTCTCTGGACACCTGCTCTATGGAGCAGTTTTTTTTTTGGCATGTGCCTTTGGGCCTTTATCCTTCTGGGAAGGATCTCGCCGTCTCGCGCGTTCCGCATCTGTGCGAGTGATCGATCACAACTCTACAGTACTTGGCAATAACGACTCTGGTCGGTGTACGTGCAATACTTGTATTATCTGATGATTTTTATATCCATTCGAGTAACGCCATTCGGTGTTGGTTCTATGGAACCATACGATGTAAGTGCGATTACCTTGTGGATTCACAATGTCTCTGGACACTGCTTTTCAGTATTTGATTTCATTGACTTTTCAGTATATCCCTATTGCTCTTTGGAGCATCGATCTTTGCTAGGACATTGATTATAGACTCTGGTCACTCTTGGGATTATTGCCTATGGGCAACTTTATATAGTTTTGGCTACGCCGATGATATGAGGCGATTGTATTTATTTTACACTTTGGTGTTGATATTCTCTTTGGAGATTTTTAATGTTTATTGATGATTTGGGATCGTCATTATATTCATGTAGTCCATATTACTCTTCTCTTTGGAGAAGTACTGTTTTATTTATGTACTTCATTATTATATATCTCAGTTATTACTGATTGTTTAGCTAGCCTGACCCGAGTGTTTTCGCTCGGGTCAGACCGAGTTGTTTCAGGTTAGGTCTCTGGACTTAGCTTCTGTGCTTCCGCTTGGACATTATCTGCTATGCTGATAGATAGCTCTTTTATTTGTCCACTATTCCGCTACTCTATTATTTCAGACTCTTATGTACATATTTTTGACTCACATGTGTGAGCGGTGGCTTTGTACCCACCTTTTTGATACTTGGATCTGTATTGACGATATATTGTACCTATGTTCTGTGACTGTTATGTGACTGTTCTGTGATGATGATGTTATCATTTAGTATTATGTTTGTTCTGAACCTATTTTCCTTATCCATTGTAATTTCGTTATAAATATCTATTGGATATGTCGAACCACTTGAGAAAAGAATACCACCTATTCGACGTATTCAGTAGTTAGTTATAGCTTGATTGCACATGGTCGCTTCCATTATACTCTATTCTCTGTTCTAGTAGACGGTATTACTCCGTAATACTCTTTACTAGAGTGGGTCTCGGAGTGGGGCGTTACACTAAGTCACTTACGAAATGTAGAGGTCAAGTCAGTGACTCAACACAACTGCAAACAACAGTGCAGAAATGCACAGAGAACTCAAGTTTGGACCAAATGGCAATGCAAGTGCAGTAATGGGTGAACAGACCACAAATGTGCAACACAGTGAAGATGACAAGTGCATCCAGAAGTTCAACAAAGACCAAGTCAAAGTCCAGTGATGTAAACAGTGAAGGACATGGATGTCAAAGGCAATACACAAGTGAAGCAAAATGAAAACCATGCATCAGTGAAATCACAATGAAATTGCAGTGGTAACATATACAATGCAGTGTGCAACTCGAGCTTCAGAAAGACCAAAGACATAAAGAACTCCAACCAAACAACATCAAGACATGTCAACAGCAATGAAAACAAAGTCAGACCAACAGCAATTGCATAGGAATGCAGTAACAAACAGAAGGGATGATCAGACAAGTACAACAACTCCAGACCATGCTACAGAATGGATGCAGTGATACAAGACTCAAGTGAATGGAAAGACACACATGAACATGAAACGAAACAATATTAAGTTCAACTGACATCACATCAATCATGACAACAACCATTTGCAACAAAGACCAAGCTACAAACACCAAGTGCAATAGCAGATACATGAATACCACTACAATGATCTCAATATAGCAATGACTGAGTACATGGAAATGCATCAAAGCACAAATACATGGGAAAATGCATCAGTGAAGCTACTGAAGGCAACATGACCAAAATATGACAGTGTCAACATGAACAGAGACCAGAAGTGAGGATTGCAGCAACATTCAGTGGCATGCTACAGAATATACAATGAAGACAGTGGTTAATACACAAGTGACAGTGCACTAATAACCAGAAACTCAAGATCACACAAGAAAATGTCCAAACAACAACATGAATACAAGATGGTCAGACCAAACAGCAGTTCAGATGACAATGAACTAAAGTGAAGATCACGAAGACTTCAAGACAGTGATTCAATCAGACCTGACATAAGTTAAAGAAGCCAGAGTGAATGCAGACAAGCATACTTGAAGACCACCCATATAACATCAAAGCATATGAAATGCAGACAACAAGTGTACAACAGTGTCAAGTTACAACTACAAGTCCAAGTTCGAAATCGAAAAATGCAGACTAACAACTACATGACATGTATGCAACTACAGGAACTCAACAAGGCAGACTCAAGTGAATGAAAACTGTATGCAACATGGTGAACAACTCACATGTTTGAAACCACTCAAGTGCATCAGTGAATAATGCAGCATGGTAAAGGAACAGTGATACAATGTCAATGCCAATGCCAGAGACGAAGCTCGCAAGGATGAAAACAGTAATGGTCGAGATTCATCAGTGCAGAGATGACCAAGTATCAAAAAATCAAATTCCAGAAATTCGAACAAGTGAAACCAAAAATCGAATAAGTCAAGTATGCTACTGGATGAACATACAGACAAAAATCACCAAAATATAAATCGAATTTGCAGAATATCCATTTCAGAGATGAACTAGATGTGAGTAACTAGAATTACTCACCTTTGTTCGAAGCGGCCGAGACCCAAGCAAGGAGACGAACTCGATCAACAGAGGAGCAAAGCAAACCAGAGAATCAACATAAGCGTGCTCCAGAAAATCCCCAATTTGGATCGAAGATACAAAGCCGCAATTTTACAGTAGCATAGGAAAAGGGAACGATACCCTAATTTCAAAAAGAGGAGCGACCGCCATTTATTTTCTTTCGAGTGTTTTTGGGCTTAGGGTTTTAGAATGAGAGAAAAATGAATAGAAAGGGGAACGGGTTATTGGCTTTTGTTAATTTTCACGGCCCAAATTAAAAAATGGACCACTATTTAATTTCCAACGCTCATCAATCTTTTAACACTTTATAAAAGAATTTTAATTCAATTTAGAAACCTCAATCAGCAATATGCAACAATATTAATCGTTTAAATGTCGATTATTAATTGATGCAAATACCGGGTTGTTACACCCTGCCATTGTATGGAATCCAATCTCCAATAAGTGCCGTACATTTTGATTGTGCCCAACTATGTTGGGACGTGAGATGTAAGCATTCCAGCTATTTCTGTATTTTACTTGAAAACCCTAGACACTATTATAATATCACTGGATTTTCTATCAAGTGTTTTGGATAGCGTAAGGTAAAACTTACCCGTGTTTATGTGTGGGAAGTCTTACGTGATTCCCTTTTGTTTTCAAAAGTTTTCAAAAAGTTAAGCTATTCTAAACCGTTTACTCATACCAGACCCATGTCTGACCCGGAGTTTATTTCTGTTTTTCTTAAACTCTCGGGTACTCAAATTTTTATGAGTAGCCAAGGGATCAGGTTTTGACTTGACGAATATTGGAAAGCATGGAGTAGGAATCCAGACGTAGCTATATCTATATTTCCGCTGTGCTGAGTTGTGTTGTAGTCTTTGTCTGTCGTATTTGAAATGTAATAGACAGAACCCTATATCTGTCTAATGTAAAAGGTTGTTGTATCTGTGTAACTATGATGTAATGACTATGTAATTTTTATTTGATATATTATATTTTGTTCCATTCCGCTGTAGAGATTTTGATAGTGGTTGAGTTCTTTCTTCTTTCTATTCTTTTTCTACCTTTTTCTTCCTTATCGATGATGTGTCCTTCTGTGTAATGGAGGGAGGGTCGTCACTTGTGGTATCAGAGCATAGGTTGAGATAATACCTAGGCTCTGGAATTGCTTCTATCTTGAGAGCGCGTATTTGTAATTTTTATATAACTTTATATATCTATCTAAATTTGTTGGGTATCTGTTCGGATTTCCAACTTGAGTTCTAGAGAAGTTTCATCTTTCTCTTTGTTTGATTGACCGTCCTATCCTTAGGCGGAACAACTGAGTTAGATAAGATCTGTAGAGGCTTAAGATTTCTTATCTTCCCCATAATTTTCTTGTGACCCATTGATATTGGATCTCGAAGGGTTTGATCTTATTCTGGATTGGATGGATAGTAAGGATTGTTTCTTTGGAGGCCGAGTTGGGAAAAAAAATTACAAAGGTAACTTGCAATGATTCTGAAGTTCCTTGAGCATCTGTTGCTTGGAAGCGAGGTATCTCCAGAAGGTGTAGAGTCCATCGAATTGGTTATAGATTGTCCGGATGTTTCCAAGTTAATGGAAGTTTGCCTTCATCAGGAGATAGAGTTGGAGAAGCAGATCCAAGTTTTCTTTGAGAAGGCCTTTTGTTTTTAGTGGAGGTATTTCTATAGATTCAGCCAGAATAGCTACTATTCAGGAGTGAAGCAATCGCAGTTTTCTGTATTTGGAAGAGTTTTATAGGAAGTTGTCAAGTCTATTCTAAGATTTCTTCGCACTTAACCGAGAGACTCGTGAAGGAACTAAGTTAAGTGGACCCGAGTGTGATGAGGCTTTCTTGGATTTGAAGGCAAGACTGACCAGTGTGCCTATTCTAGTTATTCTTGATGGCAAGAGTATGTTGGAGGTCTACTCGGGCGTTGTGTATGGATGGATTGAGTCACGAATGGTCAGTTCCAGTTTTGAGATTGATGGTTAAGGAGCTTTGAAGATCATCGGAAGGATTTGAGGCAAGGAGTTATCAGAAAATCTTTTGGTAGCTGGGCATGAAGAAGGATGTAGCTACTTTCGTCAGAAGATGTGTGGTCGATCGGCAAGTGAAGGTGATCAGCAGAAGACCGCAAGTTGTTGCAGCCTTTGAAGTTTCGAAGTGAAGTGAGGAATGATTTCTTTTGATTTCATCGATGGTTTGCCAAGGACCAAAGAGGGAAATGAAATATGGGTAATTGAAGACCGGTTAATTAGGAGCGCCCATTTTATTCCGGTCAAGGCAACCCGTATTATAGCATCTTTGGATGAGTTTTCTTGAAGGAGTTAGTCCGACTGTTTGGTGTTTCAGTAGGCATTGTTAGCGACCGATGACCCTATTTTCTCCAGCAGATTTTAGGAGGCTTTGTGATTAGCTTTGAGTTTGAATTTGAGTTCAGCCTATCATTCTCAGATCGACGGTCAGAAAGGAAGGCTGAATAGAATTTAGAATTTATGCCGAGGGCTGTGTTTTGAATTTTGTTGGGACTTGAAAGGACCATCTGTATTAAATGGAAGACCTTGTAGATTCCCATTCTGTTGGGTAGAATCAAGAGATTGCCCTGTTCTTGTTCAGTTTGATCTGAGGGGCATCTGTGAAGATAGAACTTATCTAGAAGAGTTAAAAGCAGCGTAGGATCGTCAAAGGATTCGTAGACTAGAGACCAGGACAATTAGCTTATGAGATTTAGTCCTTGTAAAAGTTTCCCCGATTTAAAGGAGTTACCGAATTCGGAAGGACGGGAAATTTTCTCCAAGATGTTTGGGACTGATCTGAGTGCTTGTAGAGACTAGTGTTATGGTCTACAGGATTGTATTGCCATTTTGGATGGCTGGAATTCATGTTGTTTTCCACGTATCTCATCTGAGAAAATACGTGAATTATCCGTCTTAGTTAGGATCTGTAGTTAGTAGGATCTGGTAGTTGAGCAAGTTTTTTTTAGTATGGTCTGATATCTGGTTCAGATTTTTTTTGATCGGAGTAAGAGAAAGCTCTGGATCCTAGTAGTTTAGCTGGTTTAGGCTCTATGGAGCTACGATTTCAGAGTTTATCTTGAGAAACTCTGGATAGTTATAGGAAGGCTTATCCAGATCTGTGTCCGGATAGCTAGAATTGTTTGATTTGAATAATTTGTTTATACAAATAAATTGGTGGTTTGGATGAATTGTTTGTTCGAATAAATCATTTATTTGAATGAATTGTTGTTTAGTCAAAAGTATTTGGTTGATATGGATGTTTGCATTGTTTAATGGAATAAAAGATTTTGGATTATCTGTGTTTTAAATTTCGAGGACGAAATTCTTTTAAAGGGAAGGAATGTGATATCTTGGAATTTCGAGGAATTTAAAATGTGATAATTATCTTAATAAATTAGTTAAAATGGATAAAATTTGTTTGTTTCAAATATAAATAACCAAAAATAATTAATAACATGATGATTTTAATAATAGTTATAAATGGATTCTTAATAGAATAATTATTTGCAAATTTAATTGGTAATGTTTTATAAATTAATTTTTAAATGGAATAATTATTTTCAAGTATAGTTGGTGTTGATCTATAAAAGAATTCTAAAATAGAATTATTATTTTTGAGATAATAAGAAGTTTATATATAATTGATATTAATTTTAATAATAGTTTTTTTTTTAAATAAAGTTATTTTTTTCAAATTAAATTGGTGTTTGTTTAAAGATAATGTAAATTTGAATTGATATTAAATTTTGGTTTCAAATTGAATTTGAATTTAGATTTGAATTTGAATTTAAATGAATATTTATATCTTAAAAGTATTTTGATTTAAAATAATATATGAATGAGTTTTATTTAAAATAAAATTTGTTTTCCTTAAAAAGAATTTATTGTTATTAATTAAGGTTGTGTTTATTAAATTTAAAAATAAATACAAAAGGGTTTATTTTAACATTTTAAAATGGATTAAAAATATTTTATATGATTTTATTTAAAATATAATTGGTTTATACTTTATTTTATTTTAAAGATTTTATTTTTATGAAATTTAGAAAGCATTTATTTATTTAGAAATGTATTTATTAATTTTGAAAATTTATATAAAAGCTTTTAAAATCTCTTAAAGATAAATAAAAATGAAAAATTTTACAAGTGTTAATTTATCAAAGCTTATAAAACACATGTAAGTTTATTAATTATGAGTTGTGACAAGTGGTGGCATTTAAAACAAGTGTCAAAATTTATTTTATTTTATTTTATTTTAAAATAAGTCTAAATTTACATGATATAAAACACACATCTTCTTTTTCACATTCTTTTCTTATCTTCTTAAGCATCAAAAACTCAATTTTGTAAATCTATCTTCACAACCAAATTCTTTTCCATTTAAACCTGAAACCATTGCAATCCTGTAAACTTTCTTCTTTTTAAATCTGTAGTAGATTTTCAAATCTTCAGATTTCAAATGCTAACACCTCAAACTCAAGAATCAAAATCTGAAAACTCCTCAAACAATTCAACCCTGATCTCAGATTTATAAAAACTTAACCCTGTAGCTTTTTTTTTTCAAATCAGTAATTTGCAAATAAACTTGTAATCACCTCCTCAAAACCGTGATATTTCCAATCTCTGGTTCAAGAATTTGTAAACTGTGTATCCTCAAGCAAATTCTGTAAATCTTCCTTTTCAAATCTGTAAACAAACCTGGAATCATTTTCTGATTTGAAGCTTTAAACCTAAATTCAAATGCAACTCTGTAAAACTAATTTTTCCTCAAGCATTTGTCTTCAAATCTGAAAGTAAAGAATCTTCAAAAAAACAAGCTTGTATTTGTCCTCAGAACAAAATAACCACTCTGCTCAAATTTTTGAAAAAGTTTTCAAGAGGCAGAACCATTCTCAAATCTGGAAATTTGCATTCATTTCAAATCTAAATACAACCTGAAGTTCATGATAAAGTCAATCTTCTCTACAGCAATTATGTCAACTAGCAGTTTAAAGAAATCTAAAGCCTAGGCAAATTCAGTTTTTCAAATTTCTAAGCATTCTGGTCTCTGCTCTTTTATCTGGTGAGTAAACAAATTTAAAAATAATAATTAGTTAATATACTTCTAATTGCTTGTGAATTTTAAGATAATAATGTTTAATTGCGCATGTATATGTTATGAATGATTGTATAAGCGAATGTCTGTTGTGTTTATATGTTTCTGTTTCTTGGTTCAGGAAATAAGAGTTTGATCAGAAATCATAATCAAATCATTCCATGTTTGTTAGATTTGGAGATACATATAATATATGTTTGTTAAATCCTAAATTTAAGTTTAAAATTTATTTAAAACAATTTATGTTTAAATTTAGTTCTGGAAACAAGAAAATGCAGTGGCAATTCTAAATGCATGATAAATCAAATGTTATAATTTGATAATCTGATTTTATAACTTGAATCTAGATAGAAAATGAAGATTTTTAAAACAAGAATTCAGATTTTTAGTGATTGGATTGAAGAGAATTTCAGTGTTGACTGGATTGGGGTTTTTGAGCAACCGCAGATAGCCTAGAGGTCTAGAAGGGTCGCGGCTTTGTCTGGTGGTGGAGGACTGTACGGTGAGGCGGGGAAAAATGGAAGATGGGGTGTTTGATCATTGAGGTGTCGGCGGCAAGGGAAATGGGTTTCTAAACCTATTTGGTCGTGCTAGAAAATTTGGTTTCATCACTTTATCTGGTGCATCGAGAGGGCTGGAATTTGGGGTAATGGTAGCTTAGGGTGTCGGCATGGCATAGCCGGAGGGGTAACAACTCCGATGATCGGAGTAGAGGCTGCGAGATAGTTTTTGGCAGTGGTTTTTGGTTGCTGTTCTTCTTCCATACTCGATTTTGATTTAAGGAACGTGAGTGAGTTTGGATGATCGAGCGATGATGTTGAGGCTTTGGATGATCTGTCGACGTCACCGGAGATGGTCATTGACGTCGGGGTTGACTGTGCAGGTGTATAGGGGGGTGTGACATCTGATGATGGGTGTTGGTTTTTCTCAAAGCATTGCTCGAGAGTTTGGGAAGAATACTCGAGAGAAAATTCGAGTAGATTTAGGTTTTTTTAAACTTCAGCTTTTAAACTTTAAAAAAATTTAAATTAAGTTTCAAAATCAGGAAGAAAGGGAGTTTACTCGGGGGGAGACCCGAGTTATCTTCGGGTTTAGCCCGAAGCAGAGATGTTTTGCAGTCTTTAAAAATGTTTTAAAATCAAATTGGGTTTGAAAGTTTAATCTAAGTCTAGTTTAAATTTTTGATATAATCTTACTCCATTTATAATTGTTTCTTTAACAAATGATTAAGAGATTTTGAAATTGGTTGAATTTAAAGTGATTTTAAAATATCAATTTAAAATGAAGTTCAAATTTGTAGAAAAGTAAGTTTTAAAATACAAGTTGTAATTAGTCTTAAACCTTTACTTGGAATGTTCTAAGTTTTTTTTAAGAAAGTTAAGCTTTGATAACTATAAAATTATTGAGTGAATAACTATTTATTTATTTTAAAACTTAATTAATGATGTAATTTTGTAAAGATAAGTTATAATGTTAAAATGTTTTTAAGTGTTGATGTTAATAAAGGTATTAATGAGGTAATGTCTTGTCTTAATATGATTAAAAATTTAATACCTTGAGATAAACTAAGTTAATTATGGAAATTAAATATAATAATTAATAAATTTGATTTATTTAGGATTAATGGATTAATTAATTAAGAGAAATTAATTGGTTTAATTAAGAATTTAAATGAAGGAAAAATAATTTATTTGGTTAATAAATGGTTAAGGATTAAAAGTTGATTAATTTAAGGTTAATTAAATTGTAATTAAAAGATCATTAACTAGATTATTAATTAATGATCAGGGCTTAATAAATCAAGTAATTAAGTGTAATTAAAACTTAATTAATCTAGTGATTAAGATTGATTAATTAAGTAATTAATGAGTAGTTAATTAAGTAAATAAAGGTTACTTAATTAGTAATTAAGAAGTGCTTAACATGTAATTAAATTTTATTAATTAATAATTAAAGTTTTATAAATTAAATAATTAAAGAATAATTAATCCGTAATTAAGGATTAATTAAGAAGTTTTTAAATGATAATTACTTGATTAATCAAAAGTGATTAAGGATTTATCAAATGATAATTAAGGATTGATTAACTACTAATTAAGGATGGGTTAACAGTTAATTAAGGATTAAGCAAATGGTTAATTAACTAATGATTAAGGAATAATTAATTTGTAATTAAGTTCTTAATTAATAATTGATAATTAGGTTTATTAATTAATAATTAAGAGATAATTAATTAGTTAATTAGTGATTAATTAATTAATTATAAAAAAAATAATGGATTAATTAATTTGTAATTAAGAGATTTTCATTAATAATTAAGGTTATTAATTAATAGGTAATGGATAATTAATCAGTTAATTAAAGGTTAATTATTTAGTTGGATTTTTTCTTGGTGTATCAGTGAATTACATGGCTGTCATCTCACACGTAAAGAAATTCTGGAAGCTCAAGGGTTCTTATGATATAAAGTCGAATGGTACAAATTTCTTTTTCAAATTTAACTGTCAAGAGGATAAAATAAAAATTCTGAAAGCAGATCCCACATTCATACGTGGTCAAATGTTTATCATAACAAGCTGGAAACCATCCTTTGGCACAGTGCAGTCTCAAGTTAAAAATGTGCCAATTTGGATACATTTATATAATATACCACATATAGCTTGGACTTTACTAGGTATTAACTGGATTGCCTGTCATTTGGGTAAGTTAATATGCTTCAATGAAGCTACAGAGAAGCAAGAACGTATGGAATATGCTAAGTGTTTAGTAGAAATAACGCCGGATAAAGAGTTAACCGATTATGTTCTTATTGGAGACAAACAAGAAACAATACAAAAAGTGTATGTTGAATACACATGGAAACCTCTTATATGTACTGAGTGCAAAGTTTTTGGTCACACCACCTTATCTTGTGACTTACATGGTAGCAAAGAAGATATTAATGCTAAAACTGGTGATAAGCATGTCAACAAGGAAAAAGCAAAACAAATGACAGACAATGCAAAACAATCCCAATATAAAACAGTTCAAGAAAATAGCAAAAAAGATGGAGTTGATATGAACAGAGTTAAGCAGCAGCACTGGCAAAAGAAAATAAAACAAACCAATGAAATTCCAGCAGAGACACAGAACTCCAAAGAAAATAATAAGATAAAAGATTCTACTGGATATGATAAAATGCAGAAAAATAATGAAAAAGCTAAAGATGGTAATATAGAGACCAATAACTCCTTTTCTATGCTTGCTGATATGGAGGAAGGTGAAATAGTTGAGATTCCTGATGAAACTCAAACAGATACAGAAATGACTACAAAGCACAATAGCAATAAAACTATGGACAAACAACATGATATTGGAAAACAAATCAGCAACAGTGAAGCAACATGTGAACTAGAATCAGGTAGTACTCAAGTTATCTCCCCTAAAAACAGAAATAATATTGTGACAAATAAGTCAATACAAATGACAACCACTCCCATTCACAATACAGACATTGATGCTACAAATATTCAAGTTCCCAATAATACATCAAATAATTTACAAATAGCTAGCAGTAGAAAAAACTCTACTACATCGAAAAAGCAAGTTAAAAGTCCTTATTTGAAGCTAAAGCCACCAGCTGACATTACTTTATATCTGCCTGATACTCCTAGTTCAAGGTATAATGCTACTGACAACAATATTGAGACTGATGAAGAATGCTCCAGTGAGTCATTGGATGATCTAAATGATAACATGGATTACACATCTGAACAAATACTTGTTAAAATGAGCAACAAAAGCACATCAGGGAAGAAGAAAAGATTCACCAGGCAATCTGCCAAAGCAAATAAAAAGAAAATATGATGGATAGTATGGGATATTGGAATATCAGAGGTGGACATGACAAAGCAAAAAAGTTTGAAATCAAACAACTTATAAAGGGCAACAAACTACAACTTCTTTGCCTAGCTGAGACAAAATATACTGAACTGGTTACTAGTGAAGTAGCAAAATATATTGCTCCTTCTTGGTCTATGATACACAATCACAATAATGCTCCTTATGGTCGCATCATGATAATCTGGAACCCCCATATTTATACTGTCAATACTGTGGCTACACATAGACAATTTATACACTGTAGTATTCTTCACTTGCCCACTAATACTTCTTTTATTACTACTTTTATATATGCGGAAAATACAAAACATAAAAGGCAATACCTGCTTGACTTGCTACCTTCTTTACACCCAAATAATATGCCATGGATATGCTTGGGGGATTTCAATTGCATGCAATTCTCTGATGACAAAATAGGAGGGCTTCCTCTCAGTCCCAATGATGTTTCCCCTCTTAATAACTCCATTCATACTGCCCAGCTCCACCAGATGCCTATGACTGGTGTATTCTATACTTGGAATAATTGCAGTAGGACTGGTTCTCGTACTTTCTGCAGGCTGGATAGATCATACTTAAACAATGATGCTTATACTATCTGGCCTTCCCTATTAGCTCATTTTCTTCCTCCATCCTTATCTGATCACAGTCCTATCATCCTAGATTGGGGAAATGCTTATATAAAAGGACCCTCATCCTTCAATTTCTTCAACAGTTGGACTAAAGAAAGTGATTTCATGAGTTTAATCCAGCATACTTGGTGTGTTAATAAGTATGGCAATCCCATGTACATACTTCATGCCAAACTTAAAGACTGCAAAATCAATATCAAATCTTGGGCATCATAAAAATTTGGTTCAGGTAATAATTTATCAACCAAAATAAGAAATGATCTAAACAATATTCATATTATGATGCAGGCTAATCCCAATGATACTGATTTATCTAACAAGGAGCATCACTTATCGACCCAATTAAAAGAAGCAATTGTCACTGAAGTTAATATGCTGAAAGCAAACAACAGGAAGAACTGGGAAATTGGAGGTGACAAAAATTCTAAAATCTTTCACAATTCTTTGAAGATAAAAAAAGCTGCTAGCATCATCTATAGGATAAAAGACAAATATGGTCATGAAGCTTCCTCCCAGAATGGTATCAAAAATGCTTTTCTCTCTTATTACAAAGACCTCTTCTCTAACAATGAAAATAATCCTGATCTTCATATACTTACTGACTTAAACTTTAAGATAATAAATGATGAACAATCCAATGATCTTATAAAACAGATTACTAAAGAGGAAATAACTGATGCTATATTTAAAATGAAGATAGATAGCTCCCCTGGTCCTGATGGCTTCAGTGCTCATTTCTTTCAAAAATGTTGGAGTATAATAAACTCTGATTTCTGTAATGCCATACTCCACTTTTTTAAGACTAATATTCTTCTTAAAGGCATTAATCATACTAAACTTGCTTTAATCCCCAAAACTAACCTACCACAAAGTGTCACTGAGTTTAGGCCTATTGCTTGTTGCAATGTAATATATAAATGCATTGCAAAGGTCATATCCAAACGTATGAAAAATTGCTTGAAAGATTTAATATCTTCTAATCAAAATGGATTTATTCTTGGTCGAACAATTACTGACAATATATTGCTAGCTCAAGAATTAATTAGGGGATATAATAGGAAAAATATCTCTCCTAGATGTTTCCTTAAACTTGATATTCAAAAAGCTTTTGACACAATTAAATGGGAAGCTATAATATCTATTATGTCCAGATTGAACTTCCCCCTTCCCTTTCTAGCTTGGATTCACTCTTGCATTTCCACTGTTAAGATAACTTTAGCTATAAATGGTGAAAGTTTTGGTTATTTTAATACTGGGAAAGGTATAAGGCAGGGAGATCCTATATCCTCCTCTATTTTTGTCATTGTTATGGAAGTTTTAACTCAACTATTATGCAGAGATAATAATAACAAACTTATTGATTATCACCCTAAATGCAAAGTTCATAAAATTTCCACTTTAATGTTTGCTGATGATCTTCTTCTCTTCACTAAACCAAATAACAAATCTATTACTAATACTTTTGCTACATTAGATACATTCAAAAATATGACTGGATTGCAAATTAACAAGTGCAAATCTTATATCAGTATTGCTGGTGTGTCTGATATTATGTACACAAACATTCTGCAACTCTCAGGTCTTCAAAATATGGATAACAATGCAACTTATCTAGGTGCTCCTTTATGTAAATCTAGAATTAATACTACTCAATGCCTCCCAATGTTTGAAAAAATAACCCAAAAACTGAATACTATGAATACCGCTTATATATCTCAAGCTGGTAGGCTAATGATAATCAAAAGTATTGCAACTGCCATGTGCACTTATTATTTTCGTTTATTTATCATACCTGCAAAACTTATTAACATGCTTAATCGTGCTTTTAACCATTTTATTTGGCATGGGAACATTTACTCTAACAAACTCATACCAATTGCTTATAAAAAGTTAATCACACCTTTCAAAATGGGGGGATTAGGCATAATCAATCTCAAAACTTGGAATATAGCTGCTAACTCTAATTATGTCAATAAATTATTAACTGATAAGATTGGTCTTTGGGCTATCTGGAATAGGCACTATAACCTTAAAAATAATAATTTCTGGACTATGATACCTGAAAACAATGCTAGTTACCTCTGGAATAAAATATTAAAGCATAGGCAGATATTTTTACCTTGGGTTCAATGTGACAAAAACAATGCCTTCTGGTTCTCTCCTTGGTGCTCTCCTGGTATGATTCTTTCAAATCTTGTAGACTACAATCTTATCGCTAACTCTGGTATCCCAATGCATGCTACTGCTAATGATTTTATCACTGATGATGGTGTTCAATTGCCCCATGTTTCATCGACCACTCTGTCTGCTGTTTGGAGCCATATCAGTGATAAATTCACTAATCAGAACATAGATGGCCTTGCTTGGTGTGCTAAATCTCACAGCATCTCTAATGTTTACAACTCAATAATATGCAGCACTTCAACCTCTAATTTTGCCTGGTACTCTAGAATTTGGCAAACTGGATCTAAACCTAAGCATAACTTACTGCTCTGGAAATGTCTCAACAATGCACTACACACGCAAGACAATCTTATGAGGAGGAATTTCATCGATCAATCCAAATGCATCCTTTGTAATCGTGCGGCAGAGAATGTCGGCCATCTTCTTTTCAACTGCCTTTTTTCCTTTCAACTGTGGAGACGAACTCTTTTACACATAAATGCACACTCACCTGTACGTGACTATAAATTAGAATGGATACGAATCTTCAAAGCAACGCGATGGAAATCGAGTTCATCCATTTGCCTCCTCAAATATCTTAAGCTTACGGTGGCTGCTATTTGGGAAGAGAGAAACAATCGTCGCTTTGCCAACAAATATTCTTCTCTCACGGCCGTGCTAAGTAATATGATCAGATGATTGTTTTCTGACTGTCGTTTTACATTATGTTTGCGTTATTGCCATGTTCTTTTAATTGTTTTACTTCTAATGGCTCTGTAACTCTGTTCCTTTAATATTTAATAAATGTGGACTGACCACAATAAAAACAGGCTGGCCTTGCCAAAAAAAAAATAAAAATAAAATAATTAATTGATTATAAAAGTAATTAAGGGTTGATTTCTTTATATTGAAGGAAATTAATTAATAATTAAGGTTTATTAATTGAGAATTAAAGAGTAATTAATCTGTGATAAAAGGTTAATTGATTAATTGATAAGGATAATCAAGAAGTGATTAATTAATTAAATGTTGTAATTACTTAATGATTGTTAAGCAGGATTAGGAGATTAATTCTTAAGTAATTAATTTAATTTAAGATGATTAAATTAATTATAACATGAATTAATAAATCCTGTTTATGGATGGTTGTTTGTGTAGAACATCCATATTGGATGATATTTATTGGATGCTGTCTATTGGATGATATCTATTGGATTGATATATATTGATAATATGTTGTGACATTCTGTGATATGATATTGGTTATATCAGTGATAAATGTGTATTGTTTATCTATGTTAAATGCTGTGTGAATTCAAGTATTGAATTGAAATGAATTGTTTTAAACTTTAAAACAACATGGACCTAAAAGATGGCGTTTTGGATTCCGATGAGACCGAGATCGGGTTTCTATATTTGGAAATCCGAAAACCACATCGACCCAAATTAACGATAAGTCGTGAATCTCAAGTGAAGATGAAGATTCAGAGTGCAAGGGTTATCGTCGTTAACTCTGAGGGTGATTCCAAAATGAGTGTAACGAGATAATGCCTTCAGTTTCGTTCGAATCTGGAACGAACTTGTATGGATTGAATGCTTTCAGAATAACGTCAGGTGGACGATGAGCATTCTAAGAGATGTGTTCTTTAAAGGTAATCGTAGCCTCAAGCCTCATCAATCGGGAATGGCTAAAACAGGGGAGGTGCAGCAAGGTTAAGTGGGTCATGCCCAAGTAGGACGAGAGCTTCCCTTGTCTAGATGTCCCTTTTTATTCGGCTATGTGGGTAGTTGGTCTGCAGCCAACTGTGGGGTTGTCTTGTTTGAGACTGTTCAGTAAGGAATGGTCCCGGCCTTGTGTTGCAGGGGACCAGGAGTGGTCTTGGGTACGGTGATCTAGGCCACGTACTGTGACGGCCCCAGTAGCCCTGCCATTGTATCGAATCAATCTCCAATAAGTGCCGTACGTTTTGATTGTGCCCAACTATGTTGGAACGTGAGATGTAAGCATTCCAGCTATTTCTGTATTTTACTTGAAAACCCTAGACACTATTATAATATCACTGGATTTCCTATCAAATGTTTTGGATAGCGTAAGGTAAAACTTACTCGTGTTTATGTGTGGGAAGTCTTACGTGATCCCCTTTTGTTTTCAAAAGTTTTCAAAAAGTTAAGCTATTCTAAACCGTTTACTCATACCGGACCCATGTCTGACCCGGAGTTTATTTCTGTTTTTCTTAAACTCTCGGGTACTCAAATTTTTATGAGTAGCCAAGGGATCAGGTTTTGACTTGACGAATATTGGAAAGCATGGAGCAGGAATCCAGACGTAGCTATATCAATATTTCCGCTGTGCTGAGTTGTGTTGTAGTCTTTGTCTATCGTATTTGAAATGTAATAGATAGAACCCTATAACTGTCTAATGTGAAAGGTTGTTGTATCTGTGTAACTCTGATGTAATGACTATGTAATTTTTAGTTGATATATTATATTTTGTTCCATTCCGCTGTAGAGATTTTGATAGTGATTGAGTTCTTTCTTCTTTCTATTCTTTTTCTACTTCTTTCTTCCTTATCGATGATGCGTCCTTCTGTGTAATGAAGGGCGGGTCGTCGTACTTAAGTTTTACTTGTATAATATTCTATTACATAATCTATTTAACATTTCAACTTTTAATATTTTGGTAAGTTATATATACATCATTAAGAATGCAATTAAATGTTACACAAGTTTATCTTATTTCATTTTAATAAATAAAGTTCAATGGTTACCATTCTCATTTTCATATCCTTTTTATTTACAGTTTACAATTTTCAGATTTCTTGTATACTTCATTTATATTTAACACTTAATTTCTTATTTTCATTTTAGAAGTTCCAATTAAATGGTTAAAATTACATTTCATTTCAATAATTAAAATCTCTAATATATAGAAATTTAAGAACTAAATGACGGATTCCATTTCAAATCATTTAAGACAATATATATAACCCTACTTTTTATACGTCTCACATCATATTAAAAGATAAAAATCAGGATATATTTATCAAACAAACATGTAGTAAAACTACTACAGCAGCCTTCCCACTTTGAAACTCGAAAATAAATATCGATGATGCGTGCACTCATCACCGAGATTATTTCCCAACGACGGAGAGGGGAGTACGGAACTTATTTCCTTTTGAAATCCCTTTTTAAAACATTTCTTTCAAATTATATTGAAATATTTATATCATAAAATACTTCCAAATACTACTAATATTACATTCCAAATTTTTTTTGAAAGAAAATTTCAAAATCCCGGAACTTAAGTTCTAAAATTCCAATTTATATTTACTTTACCTGTAAATCCTATTTTACAACCAATATAAAAAAATTCACTACCTAACAACCAATTTATTACATCCAATTATTTCATTTACAAAATCTACTATTTTATATACAAAAATATATAATAGGCAAAAATATTTCATTTACCCATATTTCAATACTATGTCGATGAGTCCTATCGAGTGTTCAGAAATCCCTGCCAATGCCATAACATCCCATGTATCGACTAGAATTTATAAATACTAAACAGAAAAAATTAACATAATATGAAAACATTTTATAACACTATCAAATATGCTCTCTCATATATATACCCTCAGCGACTCATTTTAGGGTATTACTACCCTATTTAATATAAGTCATACCACACAAAGCTAAGGTTATCAGTAAACCAAAGCACCGATACCAACTGTAACGACCTGCCTTTTTGGACGTTTTAAGCAGATACACACGTCAAACTCAAACTGTACAAAGGGGAAGATTGTTATTGTTGTAAATAAGAAAAAACAGAGAAAGAAAAAAACAAACCAAAATCTCTCAGTGGAATGACAAAATATAATAAGCAAATAATGGTTCATGAAATTGTTTACAAAACAATTTATTATACTTATACAACACAGAATTAGAGTTACAAATATCAGAGATAAATAATAATGCAATGGAAAAGTATGAATGCAGTGGAATAAATAGTAAATAATAGTAGTACAAATCTTCGTCTTCATCCTCCAGAAATGATGTCTTCAATTCCTGAAATGCTCAGGCTGACCCAAGCGAATTGAAAAGACAAAACACTCGAGTCAGAACTAAAGATCTTATGTAAGTTAAATCAATGGTAAATATGTGTGTGACGATGTCAGAGATGTTTACGGGGTTTGACATCTCCTATCCAGTGTCAGCGCAGTAACTTAAGAGATGTTCGGAATTCACATCTCCTAAGGATCTGTTAAACTATCTACTATGTAGTACAATATGCTATTATAATATGTCTACAATTGTAACGACTCAGAATTTTCGACCTCAAAAATTTGAAACTAATACGTTCACTATAGAAGTGCAGAGCAATCGAACGCCGAAAATCCTAGATTGTTAGGGTAAAGAAAATAGAGGTAGAAGAGAAACAAAAAACAACAGCACAAAATCTCACATTCGCAGCAGATCAAAATATAATATCAAAAAATAGCATTTACACAATGAAAAGCTATAACTGTCAGTTTACATTCAATATATTTACATTCAATACATCAAAGTAAAACCATTCACAAATGAATGGACAGTTATAATAATTTGTCCCGGTCTACTATCAATACAATCTCAAATACACAGCAGAAAATACTTCATACGTTCCTGCCATCCAGCTCGTCTTTTGAGCTCCAGAATGTCCAAACCAGAAAATTTATAATACTCGGTCTGACCCGAGCATTATGTTAAAGTAACATCCGAGTCAGGCTGGAAACCAGTGTGAGCAAACCCATATAATTTGAAATACTTAAGTTATAAAACTTCTTTGAAAGCCTGGGTAACTCGTACCTCAATACGAGTTCTATCTTGTTATAATCAACCACACATTTCACAACAATATCTAAGTACCATTACTTAGTTTAAAATGGCCAGGTTCAATTAATTTATCCCATTCTAGCCCAATAGATTCTAAAATCAAATCTATAAGAATTATTGTAGATTACTAATCGAAGTGGTTTCGGTTATTTGCTGATACCCTACCCCGGTCTCTTCGAATCCAATACCATTTTTAATCTAAGTTGTTTAAGTGAATACAATTCAATTTATATTCAGAGTAACATATTCATAAAGCGATTCCATTACAGATAGATAATCCATATTATCCTAGTTCAACCCAAACATATCATATCACATAGCATCACAAATCACATATAAGAGATATCAAATATTCCAAGGCATTCAATATAATTAATCATCCATAGCAAGATTAATTAGTTGTTCAATTCCTAATTAATTTAATTTAGTTTCTAAATAAATTAAATTAATTACCTTTAAATCCTGCTTACTTACCATTAATTAATTACACACCAATTATCATCACTTTAATTAATTAATGAAATTAACTAATCAACCTTTAATTATTAACATTAATTAATTATACTGTAATTAATTACATTAATTAATGACCCTTCAATTACTTCCATTAATTAATTACCCGTTAATTAATTACGTTAAGTAATTATTCTTTTAATTAATTACATTCAATAATTATCCTTTAATTAACTACATTCAATAATTATTACTTAAGACCTTAATTAATTTAAGATAAACCTTTTATCTTAATTAATTACTTAATTATCATTATTAAATTCCATTTGATACACTTAAGAATATAGTTAAATAATTAGCCTATTATATAATTATATTGAATCATAACAATTTTAAAACATTAGACCTATACTTTATATTTTGAAACTTGTTTTTAAAAACTTGATAAATATTTATACTTTGAAAACTTGTCAAAATTTTACTTTTGCTTTTAAAACTCGTTAACAAAATACACTTCATTATATCATCAGGAAATCCAAGCCTAAGCCAGGATTTCTCGAACATTCACTCGAGCCACTCCTCCCTTCGAAAATCTCACGAATAACCCGAGCGAAACCCTATACAAACCCGAGCCAACATCCCTTTCTCCTTGTTCCTTCTCTTCTTCCCTTCTTTTCCTCTTTTCTAATTCATGTTCCTTTCCCTTCCTTAATTTTTCCAGCCGTGCACGATCATGTGCACATGCACACGACCATATCCCCCTGAACCACGCCGCCGATCCTTACCACTGACCATCCACGACCCCGTTGTCATGCTCACCACACTGAAAACACAACAGGAGCTCTCCTTTGAAACGCACTCCTCTCTTTCCCTTTCCACTTCGCAGTTGCCCAGAAACCGAGCTTCACCCAAAACAACCCTTAAACCCTATATTGGCCTCGGCACACCACCACCATGCCCAGAATAATTCAACACCATTTGTCATGGTTGAGCCACTTCCCCACGCTCCTCCTCACCCAACCTCACGTCATGAATAAGCCTAGACCGCCATAATTCATCCCTCGACCAAAATCCGTTCAACCCAAGACAACACAACAAATATGAGTCTAAAAATCATGAAATGATTGTCAAAATTCATCATTTTACAATTCAAAATACGTTATATGATCAAAACTTGAAAATTTAAAAATCAAATTCTCGACTTAAATTCATTATTACCGACGTTTCTTCTTTCCAGCAAATCCACCTGTTAATTTCACTTAATAATATTTTCAAAAATCAAATTTAGTTATTACAGTCAGATTTCTCATAACCTGCAACTGTTTGTATACGGAGATAAGAATTTTTGAACTTGATTAAGTTGGTTAAAATCAAACAGAGGCCAGCTTTATTCACAAACAGACATGCATACACAAACACACACACACACACACACACACAGTGATTCAGCTATACCTTTAAACAATTTACATCCATACAACCGTCATTCGCAACATTACCTCAAGAATTTACACATGCATCAGAAAATAACAGATTAAGTTTCCTTTAAAAGAAATGTTTACCCACCTGTTAAAAAAAACAAAGAACAGACTTCCCTTATGATATGGAATTTTGATTTGAAACCGAAACTTTCATCTTTGTTTGATGTACATTGAGTTGAAATCTTTGCTTGTTTGCTCGGGTTGAAAACTAGCATAAGTAGAATTTGAAGTTGTTGTTAGTTTGATTTTTAATTTCTTTTTAGTTTTAGAAGAAGATGAAGAAAGAAAATGGATTGAGGAAGTAAAAATGAATATACCAGTCCTAGTTTTTCACTTCTTAATATTTACATATATTTCAATTAAAAAGAAATTAAGCCACTTGTCTTTTTGCATGTTATATAAAAGCTACAAATGTCGAAATAACTTATTTTATTTTTCCTTATGTTTTATTTATTATTTTAAAATTGAAGAAAACAAATTAAATATGACACTTATATTTTGCATGTATTTATATTTATATTTTTATATTTCCATTAATTCATTTTCTTTTTGCTTATATTTATATCACTTTTAAAGAAAAATGATATAAAACCTAATTACTCCCCAATTAATAACCATATGTATATATACTAGTTGTAAAATTTATTTTTAAGATATTACTTGGAATTTCAAACCCAAGTTCTATTTACAATCTACTTATATATATAAAAAAAAATACATTTTTTTTTTGTTTTTGAAAAGATAAAATTTTTCAATTTAAATAATTATATCAGGAGATTATCAAAAAAATATTTATCCAGATATAAATGTATATTATCCGAATTATTTGCTCAACTTATAAATTAGTGTTTCAATAGTTAAGATCAGTTAATTATCCAATTACCAAATGTCCAAAAATCCCGGTTATCACAACAATAAAGTAAAAGTATTAAAATAGCGTTAAAGCATTACCCATATTCCCCTTAACACATTTTATATGTTTCCATAGTCTATACAGTACCGTAAGCTCCTCCGTGAGGTTTACCCAGAGGGCATCCCATAGGTATGGTACAAAACAAACTCGTAAAGGTTCTCTAGGGCATGTGAACACGAAACTTGAGGTAATGCCAAGGCATATATAAATATTGCGGATCCAGACTAGTGGTAACGCATAGCAGCTACTACCGCCCACCTCGGACACACTCCCAAACCAAAAATCAAGGGTGGCCACCAAATCAATCAAAAGGTTATAGAATAGTATTGAAGAAATGTTCTCGATCGGAGGTGCGACCTCACTTGGCCTAGCATGGCTCCTATTTTAGTCACATCTAAGCTGACTCACGAGAGTTAAGGTTGCATCATACCTTAAATAGAAATCGTTCGTCGAACCATCCTACTTCATTTCTGAAATCTCCACCACATACACAGTTGTTAAAATGGTTTTCGGTATTGGCAAAGAGTATGACAATATCCAATCCCGGATCTTTAACAATGAAACACATATCACACACCGGATGGTTCTTTTAAATTTTCAAAACCATTTCATAATTGATATCAAAATATCATATTCAATTCAAACCATATCACTTTCGAAATTATATTCACTTTCAAAAATCATATTTTCAAAATAGTTTAAAACCCTCATTTCAAAACTTCATATTCAAATCAAATATGTAATTTAAATCCCAACTTAGGTTATAGAATCATTTAATCATATTCACTTTAAAATCAAGGATTTAAAATATAAATACATCTACCTTATTTAGTTTGAAATTTAAAAAGGTAGTTTAGATAATTATAAATAGTTATAAATAGTTAAAAATAAATTTTAGCATAGTTAAAATACTCTATAATATTTAAAGATTGGTTAAAGATAGTTTTAAATTAATTTAAGATAGTTAAATAGACCTAAAATAGATTAAATATAATTAAAATAGATTAAATAGCTTTAAAATAGATAAATTATATTTAAATTAAGTTAAAATGGGTTAATTAGTCTTAAAATAAATTAAATGGTTTAAAATAGGTTAGAATGATTTAATATAGTCAATATAGGCTAAAATAGTTTAATAATTTAAAAATCTTAATAATTAAACTATTTAAAATAACATATTATTAAATAGTTTATATTAAAATATGAATTTGGAATCAACATCAATTCAAACTATTTATTTATTTCAACACATCAGAATCATTTCAATTTCTAAATCAACAAAACCCAATTTCGAATCTTTCAATTCAAATTTTTTAAATAAATATTTAATTCTATATTAATTTAACTCATGTTTGAAATATCCCTTTAAACTACTCCACTTTCAATACATTTCAAAGTTATATTTCAAATAATTTCAGTAACTCAATTCCAATAAATTCCATTTATATTTTGAATTCAACTTAAAAATTCTAATTAATTCTTTTAAAACAATTTCTTTAAGTCAATCCCAATTTAACATACAATCTTGAATTTTGATAGCAATTCAATTTACATAAATCAACCTTTATTTAAAAATATCATTTAACCAAATAATTTTTTTTGGATTTAAAATCCTTTAATTTAACCAATCCGGTATCCGTATGTAATTCTCTACCCTAGGTTCAAGTGATATGGATATTTATCATTTCAATCTGCATTTTATAATTTTATCATTATATACCATTTTAGACCGCAATCCTGAATTAAATAAAATACATAAAATCGCTCGAGTCTATCATTTCAACCTATAACTATTTTTTCTTAATATATAGATCGTTCGGGTATATATCATTTCAAGCCATAGTGATTTTCCTGATAATATCTGAGGAAACTTGCAGAGTGATAAAATGTATAAATCAAACATAACATCTAATATCAACAATCAATCACCCATCATAATCTTCATTTAATTCAACCAATAAATATCAACAATTAATAGATTATTATTTACAGGTAATTAATTGAAAATTTTAAATTCAATTATAAATCAAATAACAATTTAATTCAAAATAACACAAATTAACAGGAATAACAATTTAAATATACCAAACAACCATAAATAAATTCCAAATCACATCATAAATTTAATTTAACTAACATAAGAAATTTTTAGAAGTTGTGAGTGGGTCAAAACACTCACCTTTGAATTTAAATCGAATCAAAATCCAATTTAATCACAAAATTCAAACGGTCTTAAAATTCGACCAACCAACGTCAAAATGTCCAGAATTTCAATACGATCGCAGGGGAATAAATCGCCTGTGAATCTGACCTCGTATGAAAAAATTATATATGTTTGAACATTTAACGATTTAAAATATAAAATGAATAAAATGTGGATTAAACGCACACGTCACCTTCTCCTATCAGAACCTTTCTCACACACGTGCCCTAACCCAACTCAGTCACCTTGCCGCAGGCGCGAACATGGCCACCAATCAGCTTCGCGACCCCACCAGAACGCCGCGCTAACTCAACTTCCCCTCTACGACCTCTGCCTTAACCGCCACCCCATTGACATGCCGTTTGACCGAAAACCCCCAGCCGCCACCAAGGAAGACGAGCCCTAATTGAATAAATCACTTCGACCTAGCCGTTGATTCAACCAACGTACCCCCAGATGAACAACGCGTATCCCCCTCCATGCGATGGTAACGTCGATTCGACGATTCAACCACGTTGATCAAGACGCGACGAAGACCGTGACTGTTTTGGGCAATTCTAGCCAAACAGAAATCCAATTCAGAAAACAAACAGCTGATTTGACTTGCACTCGTCGAGTGCTTCAAATCAATATATAAATTACCGAGGTTTTGAGGAGTTCGATTTTGGAATTGAATTTGAAATTGATTTGAAATTTGGGTGTAGGGTTTTGTTTGTCTTCCATTGGAAAGAGAAGTGGACGGAAGATGTACGTACAGACAAATGAAAATAATAAATAGCAAGGGTTTATAACGGACTATTTATAGGTACACGGAAATAGAATGAATGGCAAGATTGATTTACATGTTGAACGATGAATGACCCGAAAAGCCGTTCTGTCTCTGGAACGAAAATGGGCCATCCCATATATCAAAATAGAATTTTTCGATAATTTTAAACTCAATGGAATAGGTTTCAAGTCATAATTCCATCGTATAAAGAAGTTATCTTAAAATCAGCTTATTTCAAATTGATTTCAATTAAATTAATTTCTAGGCATTTCGAGCCCGTATGATCAAATGACAAGTCCGATTGTTAAGAAGCTTGAAATCCTACAATAATTCACTGTTATGGATCCGATAAAATGGATTTCATAAAAATCCAAGTCAATGGCCAAAATGGCTATTTTCACATTAATTAAATAAATTAATATTAAATTAATTAAATCACTTTTTTTATTTCACAGTTAGTAACTAACAATTTCCTTCATTTTTGATTGCTTGGACATTTATGATAATTTAAAATAAATTTACATATCAATTTCAGTGTTAATTATTTAAAAAATTACGGTGTTCAATTTCAACCGTAATTAATCCAATTAATTATAAATTAATTCCGATAAATTGATTTTATTTGATTTCAATCTTTATATTCAATCAGTATTACTCTAATAACAAGGTTAACATTTATTGATGTCTTATTTCACTAATATGCTACCATTTCCATCTTTTATTTTTGTTAACTACTATATTTCAATTATATTGAATTTTGTCAATTTTACTCATTAATGAAAATTTATATCCTAATTAATTCGTTCATCTTGGTTTCATTTTTTTATTATATCAATTATTTTCTTGTGAATATAATTAACATTTCTATACATTTATTACATTCACAATTTGTAGTTATTGAATTAACTCGCATTGATGTAACATTTATTTATATTTATTTAAAATTGATTTCCAATTTAAATTTAACAGACTAAATAAATAGTTAATATATAATAATTGTTACCATTAACTTTTAATCACAATTATAAGTTCATTATTTACAAGCAAATGTTACAATTACTTATCTAACACTGATTTTATTCAATTACCGTTAATTATGTATTATTTCATTAATTAATTCGATATTTATATTTGTTTCCTATATTCAATTTGTAACCAAGTATAACATTTAAATTATTTCAATTAATTGGAATTTCATTCAAATTGTTAATAATTGCTTAAATTAACATTATTACATTTCATTTTTTATTATTCCCATTATAAATCTTAAATTTTAATTTCCCCCAACTTTAAATTACAAAATCTTATTAAATTAACTATTTTTAATTGTCGAAAATTATGGGTCGTTACAAATAGCAAGAACGTGGAACGCCAAATATTTGTGACCGTACCTCCCAACGGTGGATGAATACAGAAGTTGAAACAAGAATATCTGCTGGATGAATCATGAAAATGATTAAAAAGTGTAAGACCTAAATCAAAATCTAAGATGGTGATAAGGGATTCGATCTAAGCTGACATCATGACAATCTTCGAGAGGAAGATCTGTCGAAAATGTGTCATAGTACTCTAAAATAATCTTCTAGTGGAAGATCTGTCAAGAATAAGCCATTAGCACTCACAATCTTCTACGGCAAGATCTGTTGTAATCTTCTAGAGGAAGATCTATCAAATATTAGCCTTTAGCGCTTACAATCTTCTAGAGGAAGATGTGTGCCAATCTTCTAGAGGAAGATCTGTCAAAAATTAGCCATTAGCACTCACCATCTTCTAGTGTAAGATCTATCATAATCTTCTAAAGGAAGATCTGCAGTTAACCCTTATTCCCGCCTAAAGTTGACCTGTTTAAGGCGCCCCCTGGAGGGAGGATGGAATAAGCCTTTGGTCCTGCCTGAAAATGACCTGAAAAAGCACCAAACTAGCCTTCGGTACCGCCTATAAGGCCTAACTAAAGCACATCCTAGAGGGAGGTCAGGTAAGTCTATGATTTTGCTTAAGGTAGCTGACCAAACACATAGGAAAAAAGACCTTGATTATCACCTAAGATGGTGATAAGGAGTTTGATTCATGTTGAGATCATCACCAATAGCCGTGACAAAGAAAAGGGACTAAGATGTCCAAAGCTCAAAGTGAGGCACAATGGAAAGCGACTAAGACGTCCAAAGCCCAAAATGAGCTACATAAAAAAGGGCCTAAGACGTCCAAAGCCCAAAAGGAGGCGCAAAAGGGACTAAGACGTCCAAAACCTTAAAAGAGGCAAAAGAACTAGGTCAAAAATGAGCCATTTGCGCTCCAAAGCAAAGAAGAGCAATCCAAATAAATCATTTGTGCTCCACGGTAAAAGTAACCTTTTAGAGAAAGAGCAATAAAAAATGAGCTATCTATGCTCCAAGGCATGACCAAGCATTCATGCTTCATGGAAAAACTGATTTTCAATTACCAGATGAATTTTTCGGTCTTTTATTATTATTACCAGATGTGTCCTCTGGTCTTCAATTATTATTGAGATGGGTTTTGTGGCCTTCTACTACTATTGGAAAAAGGATTTTCTGGTCTTCTATTATGTTTGCCAGATGGTTTTTTGGTCTTCTATTCTTATTGATAGATGGATTTTATGGTCTTCTATTATTGTTGCTAGATGGTTTTTCTGGTCTTATGTTATTATTGCCAGATGTTTTTCTGGTCTTCTATTATTGCCAGATGGTTTCTAGTTTTTTTATTATTTTCAGATGATTTTTTGATCTGCTATTCAAAAATTGTTATTGCCGAATGGATTTTCTGGTCTTCTGTTCAGTTCATTTTCTGGACTTCTATTCACGATATTGCCAGAAGATTTTCTGTTCCTTCCTCCTATGATATGTCCAGATGGTTTTCTGCACTTCTACTTAGGACATTATAATCCATAAATAACTTTCTAGTTTCCTATTCATGAAATCATAATTTCAATATAGTTTTCTAATCCTGGTTCTATGGGATTCTATTCAAATAAATTTGCCAGTAAATAGATTTTGGCCTCATCAAGTAAATCTACAAATTTCAGAGGTAATGTTGAATTAAAAACAAAAGATTCTTTATGAAATTGTCAAAATCCTGAAAGGTTTGTCCAAAACCAAATTTAAAAAGTTAATAATGAAAATCATGGCTTTTTTTTGTGTTTTGCAGGAAAACAGGATTAGAAAGAAAGCTTGCAAAGAATGAAAAAAGATGACAAAATTTTGGTTTAACACTAAAGTGTAAAAAGCTTCTCCTATGCAAGAAAGGGGGCTAATGTTATCCACGTATTTTCTAACGGAGGCAAGTGAAGGAATCAATGCCGACGATAAAGACTTATGTCAAAGTTCAAGGCTTCGGATGCTAAGGTAGGGGAATAATCGATATCAATGGTCTAAAACTGATAATGATGCTGGGCTAATTTCATTCCGCATGGTATCCATGCTGCATTCAATCAGTGCCACATTGATTCCATGCCACATTCCTTCTCATCGATGCCGCTTCTCATCATTCAATGTCATCTCTTGACAATGCTACCTCTAATCAATGCGGCATAGATTCAATTCCATAACTAATCAATGTCGTACTACATTGATGCCGCCCTTCATTGATGCCGCACTTTGTTAATGCCATACTTCATCCACATCGCATTTAGTCAATATTGTTCTTCATCCAATTGCACTTCATCAATGTGACAACAAGAGTAATATTAATGCTACATGCTAAAAGCTATTAATTGATGTCGTATTTCATGAATATAGCATGATTGTTAACGTCGCTCAACATCCATACTGTAGGACAAAGGTCATACAAAGAAAGAAGGAAAAGATCATTTAGAAGAGCAAATTCAAAAGAATTTAGTGCATTTTCCTTCATAAAGCTTCAAAAGCCTTCACATTCTATAAAATGCTCCATGACACCATAAAGTCCCACATCGCTGATAGAAGCAAATCTACCTCCTTCCAACCACTATAAATAGTGATCCACCTCTTCATGGAAGAAGGGCCTTAATTTCTTTCTCACGCTTATCATTTTTCAAATTAGGATCTTCCCTAAGTTATTTCATTGAGAGTTCGAAGGCAAAACTAATGGCATAAATGATAATGAAGGAGAAGATGATATATATGTGAGCAAGGTCTTGAACAATTAGATATTTTCATATTTGACTTGAATTGTAATATGCCTCACAATATAACAAAGATTATGACTTATACATATTGCCTATTTTGGCCTATTGCCAATAAAGTTCTTAACTTGAGCATATTGCCTAAAATTATATGGACTTGCCTATTTTATCTTTTGAACTTATGAATTGTTTTTTAAATAAAATTTATGAATAATCATAAAAACAAGGGTACTATTGGAATTTCTTCGAACATGCCTTATTGTAAAAATAAATAAAATTTTGAGTCAAATTTTGATATAACAACTAAATAAACCTCACAAAAGTCAACATAAATAAACTTAAATAGACCAAAAATTCAATTAAAATATAAATTGGCTCATTTAAATTCCAAATTCAGAATTGTCATTTTAGTATAAATATATAGTGTATGCAAGTAAAAAACAGACGAATTTAATAAATAAAAATTCCCCTTTTTTAAATGGCGAATCAATCAGATCCAGGAGGGGAGGACGCGGAGGAAGAGGGCTGGACTAGGATGACGGATCGGAGAAAGAGGCAGGCGACTTCAGGTGTGAATGGGCAGAAAGGGATTCGATCTACGGCGGCTGATCATGCTAAGGGAAAGTCAGATCTACATGTATCTCGGGTAAAGATGGGGGATCAGATGAAGGTGAATAAGTCAGCGATCGGATCAGGTGTGTTTGCAAAGTCTACACCTAAAAGCTGGTGTGATCTGGTCAAAGGGAAAAAACAAGGTGAAACTATTCAATACTTTGATCCAGTAATTGTTAATGATAGAAAAACAGCAATAATTGGAGAGGAGGAGCTGATCTCAGCAGAGAAAATGTGGTCTAATTCTATTCTTATATATTTGGTGGGGAAAAGACCGTACTATATGTTTTTCAAAGCATATATAAGAAGAATGTGGCTTCCAAAAGGTAAATTTGAAGTCTTTGCTAGGGATAATGGTTTCTATCTTATTCAATTTGAATTAGCAGAAGATTGTAACAAAATACTATAAGGAGGACCATGGATGATGGATGGGAAGTTCATCATCATGAAAAAATGGAATAGTTCTATCAAATATGAAAAAGACCTATTGCTATCCATTCCTATTTGGGTGAGATTTCCCAATCTAAATTTTGCATATTGGAATCATATTTCACTATGTAAAATTGCTAGTACTATTGGTAGACCTATTGCGATGGATGAGCATACTAAAAATAGGAGCAGAATAGCTTTTGCCAGAATGCTCATCGAAGTCGATGCGTCTTTCAAATTTGAAAAGGAAGTGCAAATCAAATTGCCTAAAGGTGATTGCGTAATGCAAAATGTTGAATATGAATTTATACCTCCAGTTTGTCATAACTGTGTATGCTTTGGTCATGTAAATAATGAATGCCCTATAACATTTACGCAACAATGGATACCAAAGCCCACAACATTCAACAACGAGACTGATAGCATGGACATTGTTTCAGAGGAAAACACAAACCAGCAAACTCTTTACATCAATTCAGAAGGAATAGTACATCACAATGCAGAAGTTATTACAATAGATGAGTCCAATGTTTAAGATTATACATATAATAAGAATAAAGATGTTTCTCCATCAGACACAACTGCTTTGAATGTTGAGACATCTCAGATATCATCAAAGAATCCTGCAATTGCAATTGCAGCCCCGCCATTAACTGAAACAGAAGAATGTGGTTCACCTCCACAAATCAGCATGGCTGCTACAATTGCAAAGGAACCCTATGCTCGTCTCTCTGATATATCTCAAATACAAAACATTGCAGAAGGAACACCTACAAGTACTAAGACTCTGGATCCAACTGCACTGACGTCATCGACAAAAGCCTCAGTCAATCTATCATCATCAGGGAACTTATGCAACATGGAGTTATCAAATCACAATGAACATGTTTTAAATAATTTACACCCTCAAATTTCAGATCTAACAACTGTAGTGCTTAATCCTTTTCAGGTGCAGAAAGACATGAAAGACTCAAAAGTGGAAGCATCTTCTTTATCTCAATCATTTATCAAACCCACATACCCTTCAACCATAAATCCTCCCAACATTTCACCTAAAAACCTCACATCCATCAATCCTGAGTTTGAAAAAGTGCTTACAGAAATGAAAGGGAAAAATTTTCAAGAAAAGAAAAAGAATAAAGTGATTCATGACAGTGTGACTCCCACTATAAGGACCAGGAGTCAAGCAAGTTCATCCAAATAATGTCAATCTTGTGTTGGAATGTGCGAGGTCTTAACAAGGCAGCACATTTTTTAGAGGTAAAAAACATTGTTTTCTCGCAAAAACCTTCTATTTTTTGCATAGTTGAAAATAAACTGAGAAGAAATAAAATTCAGCTGTATATGGAATCGTGGGGAAATAAATGGACGTGCATAAATAACATTGAGTATCATCACAAGTGCAGAATTCTCATTATGATCAACTCAGATATTTGGAGCAGTTATGTAATTTCTATGAGCAAACAACATATTACATGCATGCTAAATAATACTGCAGGGGCTCAATGTATTGTTACAGTCATCTATGCATTAAATCTTGAATCCGAAAGGAAAACTTTATGGAAACAACTGGAAAAAGAAGCAAACACTTTTATTACACCTTGGTGCATCATAGGGGATTTTAATTGTGTTAGATTATTGAAGGAAAAAATAGGAGGAAATAAGTTGACAACCAGAAACATTCAGGAGCTTAACAATTTTATCAACTCTGCTGGGGTCAAAGAACTCAGTATTTCAGGGGTTAAGTTTTCATGGAGATCAGGGCCTAGCAAAAATATTGCTACAAAGATTGATAGACTTTTATGCAACATTGAATGGATGAACATGTTCAAAAATTCTCATGCAAAATATTTAGACCTACCTACCAGTGATCATGTACCTATTATGTTCCACTTTAATTGCACACAAACATTAGAAGGTCCAAAACCATTCAAATTCATGAATCACTGGGTCATGTGTGAGGGGTACAAAGAAGCAGTTGAAACGTGTTTTGTTTTCCCTAAAGAAAATCAGTTATTCTACCTTATTCAAGTGCAGAAAAATATCAAAAAGGAAATTAAAAGATGGTGCAAAGGAAAAAATGATTTACAGTCACAAATATCAAAATGTAAGCAAGAGGTCAACACTGCTTTACAGATATTAGAAACTAACCATAACTCCTTAAATGCACAAAATCTGCATGATGCTCAAGTAGAACTGGCAAAAAATTTGGAGCTGTTAGCAATGGACAATAAACAAAAAACAAAATGCCAATGGATCAAATGGGATGATAGTTGTTCAAAAATTTTCTTTGCAAAACAAACAACCAGGAGATTTGTCAACAGCTGTCACAACATTATAAAAGAAAATGGAGAAGTAGTCAAAACTCTAAAAGAGATAGAGGAAGAGGCTGTCAAATATTTTTCCAACATATATAATAGAGGAAACATGATTGATCAGTTCCCCAATATCACTCCAAAAAGAAAAATAAATGAATGGGGAAAAGTATTCCTTAATGCTACATTTGAGGAAAAAGAATTAAAAAGAACCATTTTCAGTGTACATAATGATATTGCTCCTGGATATGATGGTTTTAATGCAAAATTCTACAAAAGACATTGGAATGAATTAAAAAAAAAACTCTTTTAGAAGCTATGCAGTCTTCTTTTGATAATAGCAGAATAGTGAGAGAAATTAATCACACTATTATCTCCTTAATCCCAAAAGTTAAAACCCCAGAATCTGCTTCAGATTTCAGACCTATAACATGTTGTTCCATGCTGTACAAAATCCTATCTAAAATGTTATGTGACAGAATGAAGTTTGTTCTTGGAGAATTAATATCTGACAATCAAACAGCCTACTTACCAAACAGGCAAATCAAAGATGGGATAATTATTGCGCATGAGCACATCAGAAATTTTAACAAGCATGGCAGTAACAAAATGTGCATAAAGGTGGATCTTAAGAAGGCATATGACTCAGTAAACAGACAATTCATCCTGCACATGATGAGAAGCATGGACTTCCCAGCTAAATGGATAAAAATAATTCAAGAAATGATAAGTACTCCTAGTTATTCTTTTTCTATTGATGGATATCATAAGGGATATTTTACTGGGAGTAATGGTTTAAGACAAGGAGACCCCTTATCCCCTACCTTTTTACTTTATGCATGGAATATTTCACTTTGTTGATGGATGCTAAAGCTACTAAAGGAAAAGTAGAATCAGTTATCAAGAACAATTCTAACATAACACATCTTATTTATGCAGATGATCTGTTAATTTTCATAAATGCAAGTGTAGTTGGAGCCAAATCTGTTAAAAACTATTTCAAAAAACTAAAGAAAGTGACTGGCTTGGAAATGAATAATCTCAAAACCCAAGTTTTTTTCAACAAGTTTTGCAGCAATAAGGATCAAGTGCTTAACATTCTGGATATTCAAGAAGGAGAACTACCTGTCAGGTATCTTGGATTACCATTATCTGTCACATACATCAAACATTCAAATTATAAACAACTTATAGACAGAGTGTTAAATAAGATGCATTGTTGGGAGTGCAAATTTCTCACAGTTCCAGGTAGAATTGAACTAATTAAAGCTGTTGTTTATCCAATGGTCAGTTTTTGGAAGCAATGTTTCATGCTACCTAGCTTAACTATCCATAAAATCAATCAGTTATGCAAACAATTTATCTGGAAAGGTAAGAAAAGAAAAGTACCATGGGAAACAGTCACAAGTGTTAAAGCTGAAGGTGGGATAGGGTTAAAAAAACTGTCAGATATAAATAATACTTTCTGCATCAAAAGAATATGGGAAACTCTTAACAATTCAACTTACAGTGCTAAGTGGCTTAATGTGAAATATGCAAACAATGAGACTTTGTGGGAAGCTAACTTTAGTAACAATTCCTCATGCACTTGGAAAAAAATGTTACATCATAGAAAAGATGCTCAAAAATTATTCGATAGAAGAATTGTGGATGGCAAATCTACTAGTTTGTGGTTTATACCTTGGATTAATGGTTCAACCTTATTGGAGAAACTGGGGCATGAAACCTTATCATACTCAAGAGGTTATAACCACAAGGTAGATCAAATTATATCTGGTAATAGTTAGAGGCCTGAAAACATCTCATATCTTAGTAATATAAGTGAGGAAATAAGGCAAATACCCATATATCATGATAAAACAGAAGACTATTGGTTTTGTAGAAACAGTAAAAATGGCGTTTTTTCTTTTCATAATGCATGGAATGAGTTAAGAGTCAAACATCAGAACATCAATTATTACAAAATCATATGGAATACCATCCCACTCCCAAAAATGAATGTATGCTTATACAGAGCTATATTCAGCTTCCTACCCACAAAGGACAAACTACAATTGCAAGGAATGACTGAAGATAATATTTGTATTTTGTGCAAAAGGGAAGTAGAAACATGTAAACATCTATTTTTCAGCTGTTCTTTTTCTAAGCACGTGTGGTGTTGGATCAGAACCATGATGGGGGACCCTATAACGCATAGAAATGTTCATATTTCAATCACAGATGCCATTGCATATATAACTCAGAAATTTGCAGCTAACAGCATAAAGAAAGATATCATAATAGCTGCGCTTAGATCCTCTGTTTGGTTCATTTGGAAAAGCAGGAATTCTATCATTTTTAATAATGAAAAGATAGACAAAATCACGGTCTGTAATACCATAAAATCTAATGTTCGTGACATTATCATTAATAGATCCAAGTTTTTCAGTCAAAGCATGATTAACGCTGATGATATCATTCAGAAATGGGAGATTTTACCTCTGTGAGTTGACATTACCTTGACCGAAAACCCCAACTTCCCAAATACAGCATCATCCTCAAGATACATGATTGATAGAGAAGATAATGAAACTGAGAGCTCGAGATTGTCTAGACGCACTGATAGTATTATCACTATCGTTGAAAGAGAAGAAAGATTGCCTGGTAGAGAGAACGAGCCGCCATGAGTTGCTAGGTTTTCGCAAAGAATTTAGGGCATTGGTTATGAGTATACGGGTCGCTTAAATGTCCATCTGTTTATTATGTATATACTGTGTATGTAATGTTTTGGCATTATCAATAAAGTGTTTGATCCTTTTTCAAAAAAAAAAAAAACAAACGTATAACATAATTGGAGTCATTTTGATTTGAGATGAGTAAATAGAATGAAAATAAATAGTACATGCAATTTATGAAACCAGACTATCAAAGAATATCAGACTTCCAATATCAGCTATCAAATGTGAAATGTCATGAGTTGATTCGCCAACAATATGTTAGATAATAACGTTTCTTAATTTTCCAAAATTACGTATGTGATTAAGTTTACATCGCTTAGAAAATGTTTGACAAAATAATAACATATAAAAGTGAATGGTTAGAATTTTTTTTGTATTTTTGGTAAATTTATAAAGTTTTGCTATTGTTTAAAATTTTAATATGACATTAAAGCAAGTATACCTCGTTTTGTGCACATGTTCCAAATATGATTATCAATGGTAGAAATTTACAAATTTTATATATGAAAAAACAATAAGGTATAATCCACCTTTTTATTATCCATTGAATTTTATAAAGTACAACTTTTATAATCTTCTTTAGTCTATAAGTTTTTTAAAAAAGGTCATTTTTATAATGGTTATTCTGTACTAATTTATACTGTATCATATAATAGTTTATATTTAACGAGTCCTCATATTTAGTAGCATCCAGAGTAGAAAACTTTACAAATTTCATGTATTAAACGAAGCCTTAGGGAATATGCACCTTTTTTTATTATTTGTTGAAGTTTATATCAACTTTTATAATCTTTTTATTTCATAAATTTTTTTAAAAACAATTTCTATAATGCAATGTTAATTTTTACTAATCTATAATATCTCATATAGTAGGAAATATTACTAGAATCCATGTTGGGCTAACCAAATTTTATTAGTTACATACTGTCATATAGATAATAAAGTGTTCATTAACTTACAAGTTTATATTTATATATTTTAAAACATGATGAAATAGGAAAAAAGGTAACTTAATGAAAACAATGTGAGGTAACAAATGGATCTCTTTCACTAGCTAAAACGATAGCCAAAATTAGTAAAATTTTAGCATGTGATTAAAAGTACATTATTAACATGTGTATTGACTTATCCAATAATGTAAATTCAATATTTACTATATGACACAAGCTTAGAAGTCCATTGTGGATGTTCTAATACGTAAAAAATGTTCGAATATGATACAAACTTTTTTGTAACTATTTTTTTAAAAAAATGCTACAAAATATTTGTTATTATGTGTTAATTATTAGTATTCTAATGTCTACCTGAAGTATAATAAACAATATACTTTTCTAATATCGAATACATTTTATAACATGCAACTTTCATATTTCTGCATTTTTTGCCATATATTTTACTTTTAACTTGATTCTTTTAAAATTATTATTTTAGAATAAATTATAAACATTGAGTAAATTGTTATATTAACTGTAATGGAAAATGCATACCTTTGTAGACTGTGATAGAGTTAGGGGTATGCCATACATGCAATTATGTAATTTGTTACATATATCTAACTTAATAACCAATCTTGTTCAAATAAAAAATGTTTTCTATTTGTTAGATACTTTTTATAACATGTTATAAATAATTGATTATTTAGTCCAAGCATATTTAACAGAATGTCCACAAATGGTGTGCTTTGTGACTGTAATTACAAGTTATTGTAACCATGAGCAATTTATCACAATATAATAAATGCCCCAATTTAAATATTCCTATTCAAGATTTATGGAGACTGGATATCGATGCATCCATTAAGGCTGGAGTATGTAACACTTTCCAAATTTTGGACAGTGTATTACTCATAGCTGCTGAGGTCACCAAAGAGTTATGTACTAATAGTTATTGGATAACTATGGAATGACTCACTCGACAGTTTTTTTACTGATTAATAAAACTAAGGTCAAATAGAAAATATCAATGTGACAATGTTATACAATTCCTTCGACCCGGGAATACTCTCAAGCTTCAATGTGGAAACTCTGCTTAGAGTATAGTTAAACCATACAACGACATCCATCAAACAACAATAATTGGGTCAAGTGGAAGCATTGGAAGTGAAACATTATGCAAGAGAGAATTCGCCTCCTTTGTTATATAGGGTTAGATACATGATCAACTATAGTCAACTCAACGTCAAAGTCTCTGGCTAGAGCAATTCAATTATTAATAACTATTATCATTAAATCAAAGACTCTGTATTTGAACTATAAAGTTGAATATGAACAATATTGGAATTTTGACAATGTGACATACTTTTGACAAAGAGAATTGTAATATATAACTTTCACTACTGCATAATGCTTAAATAAGTAAAATTGGATTTTACCGAAGCTATGTAAGCAATGAATTTGGTTGTAATGTCATATCACTAATTAAGGTAATGTGTGAATGATAATATTCAAATTGTTTAATATTAATCGCTGATCAAATTTACACCTACGAATCACACAACCGAAACGTTGAATACTCCAAATACCACATGATTTTATTAATTATAATTTTTATAAATTGATTAAATTAATTAATATTCGTGAAATACTAATTATAAAATTCTAGTTAATTTGTGTTAATCGGTATTAAAATAGTGCAGATATAAAAGTTATATGCATACATATCGATATGCGATATGGATGTGCATTTGAACTAGATTTAAATGAATATTTATTTAATGGGTTTAAAATAGTTTGAAGTCCAGATATGGGGCTACAACGGCTGGCTATAAGGGAAAATGTGGGATTGAATACTGATTCAAAAATGATGTGAAATAGTAAGAGAGAAAGGAGGGCCTGGATCCCTTTTTTACTCCTTAATATCTACAATATTTAAACATCTCAAATCCCACTTTATTTTATTTTGATTTTAGCTCCATGTAGACTAGATTTAGTCGGCCTCCTCCTTGACATTTCTCCTCAATTTTCAAGCTTTTAAAACATAAACTAATACAAATAGTAGATCAGTAGTTGTTGCTTTCAGTCTGGTAGCTCGTTCTGGAAGTTTGGATACTAACTCAAAGGGTTATTCCATTCAATGTTTCTACGTATCATAACTAGGAATTAGTCATGTATGAATAGTTGGAAGTAAGGGGGTACAATAGACAATTTTGAAGGGGGAAGGGGCATGGATGTGCATGCATATTTATATTTAAATATAAATCACTTTATATTATTTTAATTAAATCCTAAGCCTATATATACCCCTTTATCTTCACGTTTCTCATTTTTCAACCTCCTTCTTCATTTCAAATTCTTAAGAGCTTAAGAAACATAGTCATGGCCTCCTCTTCATAAACTATAAAATAAGAAATATCACCTCTTTCACAATTTTCACCTTTTTATTTCACAAAATCACTTCTACAAACCCTTTGACACCTCCTCTTCCAAGATACAACACTCCATCCACTTAAAACCATAAGGGTCGAGACCTAATATCCCAAGGCCGAGCTAAGTTAGTCTAGGCCGAACCCATCCAAGAGGTTTAAAGTACCTAAAAGTTTCATATTTGCAAATTTTCTAAAACGTTTTCGAGTTCGGCAGTTTCGGTGAGTAAAACTAATATTTTTGGAAAAGAAAAAAACTTGTTTTAAAGATCTATATGATGTGAAATTATAGTGTTTGTCGTGTTGAAATATCATGTTGTTTGGATAATATATGATTGCAAGTTGGCTGTTTGGTATTGATTTGTGATTTGGATAATATGTTGATATATTTGGATATGTATATGGATATGGATATGTGAGATTGGCTTATGATATTATGATGGTATTGTTTGTGAAACAAAAACCAAGTATGTTGTGAAGTGGTTGTGAAAATTAGTGCCTTAAAAAGTCGCAAAGGACTTAAGATCCGATTTGAAAATGAAAGCACTTTTTCTAGCTTTGATTTTTGAAAACGTTTTTTCAAGTTTTTACCTTTTGTTTACGTTTTCAAAACTCTTAGATTGTGTTTTGAAGCACGTGGAAGCTAGAGTTAAGTGAGATTTCCCCCTAGAAATCAATTATAGCAAATTGTCCATATAACGATAGTCGCTATGGATGCGGTTTGGGAAATTTCGCGATTTCAAGTTTTTAAATGTTTTCTTTTGGATTGTTTTTGAAAACTCATTTAAAAATAACTAAGAAAGTCAAAAGTTTAATTTTTTAGTTATTTAATAATTTATTTATTTATTTATTAATTAATTAGCGTAATAATTAATTAATTAATTAGATTAAGTAATTAGAGTTTAAGAAATTATTAACTAAGTTAATTCTTTTCAATCAGTAAGTTTTAAATAATGATTAATTAAGATAAAAGAAAATTAATTTTTATTTAATCAATTTTATTTATTTTAATTAATTATTTAATTGTAGTTTATTATTCAATTAATTATTATTTAATTAAAGGTTAATTATCAGTTTAATTAAGGTTTAATTTCTTAAATAAATGTAAATTAAAATTAGAGTTTAATTAAGATTTAATTATAGATAAAATTTAGATTATTAATGATTAAATTTTGATCAAATTAAGATTAATTAAGGTTTAATTGAGTTCGAAACTTATGATTTAATTAAGGTTTATTTATTTTAAAGTTTCTTTTAGAAACCTATCAGTATTTATATTGAACTATTTTTTTGTTTAAGTAAATTGTTTTAAAACCAAAGATCTCTTACCCATCTCTTACCCATGCTATTAAATAGCCAAATGAATAAAAGTTGTTAAAATAAAATGGTGACACGTGTTATTGAAAGTAAACCGGCTTATACTTATCACAAATACCGCACTTCTGGAACGTGATGAACACATAAGGGTTAATTTCGATAAACGGGTCATGATAATCTAAGAATATGGATCATATGTCCATATGCAAATTTTTACATCATGATAGTGTGATAGTCCACTATAAACAACTTGACCCTTTAAAATTATCAAGTGTTGGTTTGGGGAGACCAGGATCGAATATTAATCCGAAAACCACTTCGAACTAATGTAAACATTCGAATTGGAAATAGTGAAGGCAAGGTCCAAGATGAAGATCATGAAGTGCCTTCAGTTTGTTCATCTCCTTAACGACTTGTATGGATGAGTGCCGACATTGTGTCAACATATGGAAGGCAAGGTTATAATTCCAGGTGGCAATGCTATGACAAAGGCAAACTTAGCTTTAGGCCTCATCATCCGAGAATGACTAAAACATAGGAGATGTAGCAAGGCTAAGTGAGTCACTTCTATTACGGTAAGGCTATCCCTATCTAGAGTCCCTATTATCAATCCATATATGCTTCGGTACGGTTGCTGATCCCGATCGAGGGATGATCTTATTCGATACTCTCCAACAAGGGGTAGGCTGGTCTTGTGTTGGTAGGAGATCCAGGCGAGGTCCTCGGTGTTATTTTATCTAAAGATGCACCGTGATCGGTGGTACCCTAATAGCCCAGTCATTGTATGGAATCCATTCTCCAATAAGTGTTGTACATTTTTAGCTGTACCCAAATATGTTGAAATGTGAGATGCAAGCATTTCATCTATGTTCCATTTTACTTGAAACCTAGACATTGTCATAATATCACTGGATTTTTATATAAAGTGTTTTGGTTATCGTAAGGTAAAAACCCGTCTGTGGTTATTTGCGGTGTGGTCTTACTAGACACATTTGATTTTGAAAATGCGTTATAAAAACAAGAATTAAGTTGTTTGAGTTAACTCACACCAGGCCCATGTCTGACCCCAAGTTTTATTTTCAATTTCTAAAAATCTTGGTTACTCAAAATTTTATGAGTAGCCAAGTGATCCAGGTTTCTTGCGGAAGCATTTTGAAGGAGCTGGAGCAAGTGGCTTCACCGTAGCTAATTATATATATTTTCACTGTGTTTATGTATGGTCTATTATTTTGTATGAATAGGTAGTTATAACTATCTAGTTGAAGTTGTAATGTAAAGACTCTAATGTATTATTATTATGAAATGACAATGTAATACCCTATGTTACATATGATATGTTGTTCTAATTCGTGATGAGATTATATGGTTGTGTAGTTTCTTCTTATCTTTCTTTTTCTTCTGCACTTAATGACTCATCATTCGGTGCAAGAAAGGCGGTCGTTGCAGAAATTGTAGGAGCATGCCATATAACACTTGTTGGTTGCATCAAGTTATGAAAACTATTTTCGTAATCCATAACAAACATTATTAATGAAATAATATTTAATTTTCAGTGTTCATTGAATAATAGATGTAGTTTTATTTCAATATGAATATTATGAATATTCGTTATAAAATAAAACTATAATAGTGGTTTTTTTGATGCATTGGAAAGTATTGAAAGTATTAGAAATTATTTTGGAATTATAGACTTATGCTGTAGTTTTGAGAAATAATTCTTTGATTATATGATTATGAATCATATGGTACCAGTGAATCATATCTCTGACAACTAAATGCAAAACAACCATTCATTGGAAGCGCCAAACTCTTGAGATTGAAACATATAGATGTATGCAATTGTAAGTCTGTTAATAAAAAAAGGTTCCATACACTTTATTGTATTCACCAATGAGTTATCATAGACATGAACATATGTATTTGATATACATGTAGCATATATGTGATAAGCTTAAAGAATATAAAATGAAAGTAAATAAAACAACGTTTAATAGAAAATTAAAGCGATTCGATTTGATCGAGTAGGTGAGTATATTAGAAAGAGTTTCGAAAGTACCTAAAATGAATAAAGATTCAATTCACTTCTCCCTATGATACATAATAATGTACTGATAAGGAGTAATCGAACTTTGTTGAATGAAGTAAAATCAATGATGTGTGAAGTACATTAGGTTAGGTCGTGTACTTAAGAGTAGTACACAAAGTTAAAATTAATTTCATATAAAGAATAAGTTACAAAATCATGCAAGATAGGAATTTATAAGAAATCCTAACATACTTTAGGCTAAGGAGTTAGCAATTTGTGCAAGCCGAAAGACTACATGTAATAATTGTACGTGATGGATCTTGTATGGATCACCCCAAAATGAGTTTGGGAATGGTCATCATTGGATGACCAATTTGTGTTTTAAACATAAGTTTTATATATAAGGCAATTCATAAAGTGTTTATAAATACCTATTACATTGGATAGAGATATAATTGTTGTTTTAAGAAATAATAATGTTATGGTGAAGGAATTTCTTTTAGAAATTATTAATAGTAAATGGATTTGGATATAATCCAAAGTTGAAAATGGTTATGTGGTATGAAATGAAATTAACCAAACCAAAGCGAACTAGCACATTAGAGTGTCTAATAAGTATTCTCGCACATTCATGAGGAACTATGAGTTTGTTATCAATATCGAGAATAGATGATCCCCAGTTGTCACTTAAACCATTAAGAGAATTGACCATGTCATATGGTATGATGCATATATCTAAAAGGATTCCAAGTATGTTATCAAAATATGATTTTGAAAATTGTACCCAAAGGGATATGATCCATCAGCCACGAATATGTTTTGAAGGGCTAGACTAATGCAGTTTGGATATAATTAGAAACGTTGATAAGAATAATATCATAAATTTCAGTTGTTGAAATTAGCATAACAAATTCTCATTCAATGCACTTAAGTTATTTTTGACTTGCTCACAAAGTTGTCACTTGATATGACTTTGTGTTTTGGTGTATATGTGTTGAAATGGAAAATACTAAGTAATGATTTAGAATTGACTATTTGCATATAACAACCAAAGTGTCTCAAAGTCGATTGGAGCGATATCGAGTTTGTGGTTCAAGAAATGATACGAACGTATCATTCTATAAGAATCAAAATTGAATAAGTATTTTGATAGAAATATAAAATAGTTTGATTTTAAGTCAAAATGCAGAGAAAATGTGAGAACAACTGAATGTACTAAGATATATTAAAAGGTAAACAATAAACTTATGAATACCAATGATGTACTCGAGTTAAAATCAGTATAGTTTAGTCATTTAACAATAAACATTAGATTGTAAATGGTATCTTTTACAGTCAGTATAAAATGATGTTGGGAATGTTCCAAAGACACCTTATTAAAATGTTTAAAATGGAACATGTAAGATGGATTCCATGTGCATTGGCAATAGAAATTATCATACATGTTATATTTTCTACTATGTCGTAATTTGCTTATGTATTTGATGCGTGAAGCCAATATCAAATCTAAATTAAGATCATTAAATGGTAGTTTAGAATATTCTCGAGTATTTACGAAATACTGGGAAATTGATTATAGAAACAACGAACTCAAACTTCATGGGTGTTATTGAATACAATATTCCAATATTAAATTCATGTTCAAACCATAATTAAGAAGCTTTAAGCTGGAAAATATTCAAATGAAAGGTTGCGGCTGATTCAACGAAAGGCTAAGTACATCACCATGAATAGCATCATAATCAAAGCAATGCATAAATATAAATGCAAAAGTTTATATCTGAGCTAGTAATGATTCAAAGTATTAAGAATACTAACCTTTTTTTAGGAAATCAAAATCTATGGTTTCGATGACAACAACTATACAATGGAAATCGAATATGGATATATATTTATATATATAGTTACTTGCTAGAGCAACATCACTAGAAAGATAAGAACAAGGCTCAAAGAACACTACAAGAGACTACAAGTCGATAGGATCAAAGAAGCACAAGAAAATTGTTGAATATGCGCTTATATGATTTTTGTTTGATGATAATAAACATATATACATTCGTTTAAATGTATTTGATAATATACTATTTTATTTTTTCACAGAATAAATAAATATTTGCTGAATAAAAATAAATAACACAGTTTTTGAATTCAAACGAATATTTTATTCAAACAAATATTTATTACAACTTTGATAGTACAATTTCAAGCTCTCACTATACATATACAATTTTGACTACAATACATGACATTTCACTATTTTACATCAGCACCTCACTACATATCACTCACACTCGTATTTATCTTCAACTGCATTCAAGTTTGAATCCAGCATCTGAGCGATCTGCAAAAATATAAACTAACGCAGTAAAATTGAAAATAAAATATTTTTGCGATATAAAATAAAACGTGAATTTTAAAAATGATATTTGCCTCAGTTATTTGGGTTGTTCGTCTTCATTTATATTTGAATTCATCATACACGAACAACTTGTGACATACACAGTATATTACTGTATATGCCACAAGGCCGTGCACGCCGATATATACACTTGATTGTTTTACAGGGACAGGTGCGCACAGGTCAAACCCAAATGAAAAACCGGGTTCAACTCACGTGCAATAACATTGAAAATCACGACATAAGCACAAGGTCAAATCCGAGTTTTGAAACTGGATTCAACACAAGGCGACATGACATGAATGCTATGTTCAAACATGACACAGCCTCAAACCAGCAGTATACAAGTACAAGACCACCAAGCAAAACCAGTTCAACATGCATGAAATGAAACAACAACATGCAATACAACAATCAGATGGTCAGAGCCATAGCAAACAGAGGCATCAATATGGTAACACAAATGCAACTCGACAAACAGCAAGACCAAACTGCACAAGTGACCACAAAGACCATCAGCTACATCAAAAGCAAGTGCAACACAGTTGCAAACAACAGGAATGAATATCAAGTGAATACAACATGAAGCACTGCTACTCAAGGCAACTAGGAATGAACAGTTTCACAAATGTAAAGATCAGGAAAGTGAACAATGCTTGAAGACTGCAGCGGTCAATATAAATGCACAGTGCAAACATATGTACATCAACCCAATAGTGATCATGCAAACTGACTTAAAGATGGCCACCAACATAAGCAACAACATGAACCAACTATATGAAGTATACAATAGGCCGAGTTTCAAGACACTAAGCAGCAGCAAGCAGATGCAAGCTACAACTTCAAATGAACCAGTGACAATGCAACAATCAACTCAACTGAATACAGAAAAATGCACAAAGGTATAGCAAGAGTCACAAGACCATCATGCAGTTTGCTGTGGTACGAGCTCAAGTCAGAACAAACAGTGGCAGACTACACAACTAGATCAAAATGAGACATACACAAATATATCAACTCATACATGAACAACAAGTTTTGCAGTGATACAAAACAAGTTCGACAGGCAACAAGCAAAAGTTCACAGTGAAGTTGAAATCATGGAAAGTGGACAGCAAATACCACAAGCCTCAGCAATATGCACATAAACAAGATACAACTGGTTCAAGGCCAGAATGACTATAAGATAATGCAATCTGAACAACAGATCAGCCATGACCAAAGCATAACAAATGAACACTACAAGTCAGAGAGTAGTTCAAATGATGAAGCACTGCAACATCAAAATGCAAATCATGGAAATGAAACAACTCCACTGACTCAAATGAACATACTAAACAACACAATCAAACTGCAAACAACAACACGAAGGCAACATGATCAAAAGTTCAGTGCCACAACAATCATGACAACAGCAATACATTATCATGAAGACCAAAATTCACAGTGAAGCCAAATATACACAAGTGTAGATGAACAGATTCAAGCCAAAGTCAAAAATAAATTATCAGTGTTCAACATCAAAGATCATGGCCGAAGTAATGCAGAGCCATGAGTCACGAAATCAAAACAGTGCCGAGATTGCCTTGGCAATGAAGGAATATAACCAAGTCAAAGCCGGTGGTCATCACAAAATCCAACTCGAAGTCAACCAGAAAAAATCACGAAATTGATTTTAAAACCGTGTCAACCAAGGAACCAAGTTTATACGAGTATGAAAAAGTCAGAATCAATCTCAATCATTCAAGCATCATCAAGTGGTCGAAGTGATTCAGTAGAAAAATTCAAATATATTCGTACGAACGCAAATCTAGGGTTACAAACCCTATATAAATCAAATTCACATCATCGGCAAGGAGCATGGAGTTCAATCAAGTATTACAGAATAGAATAAACTAAAAATCACATACCGAATCGAATCGAACTCCATCAACTCAAAGCAGCCACAGTGAGCTTCAAGGAACCAAATCGATCAAGGCAACACGCAAATCATCGTTGATTCGATTGAATTAAACAGGCGCTTCGAGATACAAAACCCTAAATCTGGAAAAGGGACGAACGCCGTTATTCTCAAGAAAAAGGAACCAGGCCGACAAAATAAAAGGAGAAAAGGGGACGCATTTTTAATCATCTAATTATTGGGCCGTTTCCACCAATAATTAATTTAGGCTTACTTTTTATAAATTAGGGTTTTGTATTTTAATTTGTTTTTAATTTGTATTTTCCTTTTTAAACCGTTTAATTTTTTCTAGTCGTGTGACTAGGGTACAAACTACGGTGTGTAGTTTGAGAATTCGCAACTCGGTAGTTGAGTTGTGGCAGGGTTTTGAGCGTAGAGTTAGATTAGTCAATAGCGGTGTATAGCGAGTTTACGTGTGTAAGCGAGGGACTATCTAATTTCTAGTAGAAACCTTGGGGCAGCACGTAGGCAGGGTTTTGCCGAAGCTGGGTAAATTCTGTGTTGTTCTGTTTTATTCTGTTATTTATATTCTGCGATATCTGTGCTGCTATTCTGTGATCTGAATTGAAATTAATTTATAAGCTTCCGCGATTAATTTTTAATAATTTACACTATCACCCTATTCACCCCCCCTCTAGGGTGAAATCGATCCTACAAGTGGTATCGGAGCTAGGAACAAAAGCCATTTTCGTTTTAAAAATTTTGATTTTACAAAAACCAATTTTTAATTTAAAAATTCGTGTTTCAAAAATCAATTTTTGTTTAAAAATTCGTGTTTCAAAAAAAAAATCAATTTTTGTTTTAAAAATTCGTGTTTCAAAAATCGGTTTTTTGTTTTAAAAATTTGAATTTTTTTTAAAATGGCTTCTTCTAATAATGCTTTTGCAGAAGGACAATCCATAGTTAGACCACCAATGTTCAATGGTGAATATGCTTACTGGAAAAATAGAATGCAAATTTTTCCGAAAACCATTGATGCTTGGAATATTGTTGAGACAGGTTATAGTATACCAACTATAACTGTAGATAATCAGGAAATAGAGAAACCAAAGGAACAATGGACAGAACTAGAAAATAAATTACAGAATACTAATGCCAAAGCTATGAATTCTATTATCTGTTCATTGGATCAATTTGAATTTAATCGTGTCTCACATTGTCTAACTGCGCAGGAAATATGGCACATACTAGAAGTGACTCACGAAGGAACATCTCAAGTCAAAGAATCTCGCCTTGCAATGCTAAGCAGCGAATACGAGAACTTCAAAATGGCGAAGGAAGAAAATGTCAAAGAGATGTACGGACGACTCTCCAATATCGTATACAAATCAAAAGCTCTCGGAAAAACATACACCGAATTAGAAATAGTCCGGAAAATCCTCAGAGTCCTTCCACGAAGCTTTGAAGCAAAAGTAACTGCCATACAAGAATCGAAAGATTTAAAACAACTTAAAGTTGAGGAACTCATCGGAAATCTCACCACTTATGAGCTTGAAATGAAATTCAAAGAAGAGCGTGAAGGAGGTGACACTCAAAAGAAATCATTAGCTCTCAAAGGAACAACTGAAAGTGATGATGATAACGATGAAGATGATGGAGCAGCAGAATTGGAGCTGTTAATAAGGAAATTCAAAAAATGGAATCAAAAACATGGAAATTCAGCTCGAATTCAAAAAGCAAAAAGCAGAATAGCCAAAGCACTAGACTACTCAGAAGAACAAAAGTTTATTTGTTATAATTGCAACAAACCCGGCCATATCAAGCCCGATTGTCCACAAATTAAATCCAGCCACGGAAAGAAACAGAAAAAGAAAAGTTTTGCAGCCACTTGGGATGAAATAGACGAGAATGATCAAAGCACTGGCAGTGAAAGCGAAAAGGCAGAATTGTGTCTTCGAGGTGATACAACTGACAGTGACGATGACGAGCCAAGTGAGGTATCAAAACTTACCCATTCTGAGTTGCTTATATATTTTCATGAAGTAAACGGTTGTTTTGAACGACTTAGGGAAAAATACGCCAAACTTGAATCTCAAAAAGATACTTTGATAGAATGTAATAAACAACTTGATCAATTAGTTAAAACCTATCAAAGTAGGATCCCTAAGTGTGATAAGTGTCCAACATTTGATGAGGAAATTAAAAAATCAGAAATTAAAATAAAATCGCTTGAAAATGAAATTCTGATTTTAAAGGAGAATGAAAATACTAGGAGAGAGAATTCTATTAAAAAGTGCACACAGTTGTTAAACGAAAATGAATCTCTCAAATCACAAGTCCAACAATTGTCTACGACTTTAGATAAATTTTCAAAAAGTGAAAAATCGTTGAATATGCTATTAGGAAAGCAAACTGTTAATACGATTAGACAAGGACTTGGATTTAATAATTCGAAAATTGTTGAAAACAAGATTAATCAAGTTAATTCTATGTGCACAATTTGTAGAAAATTTGGACACGATCACAATAATTGTTGGTATAGACCCAAACATGTGAAAACTATACCGATTTGGGTTCCAAAAGGCACAAATATAAAATCTCTCAAAGTTAAACAAATTTGGGTGCCAAAGGGAACAATTATAAATAGTTTTGGGTCTACACAAAATTATTTTTCAAAATTTTCTGCCACTAACAACCATGGACCTATAAAAACAAATAGGTCACATAAATCCTTTTCCGTGTAGGTGTGGTGGCAGGCTAAGGAACAACAATAGTGTTCTCTGGATTTTGGCTGTTTCAGAAACACAACGAGCGACAAAGCTAAGTTCCTTAGCCTAGTATAAGGGTGACAGAATCACAATGAACAACGACGAGAAATATCGTAAAGGTAAAGACAGGTAAAAGTATATTTATTTGTACAATATATTAAATGTGATAATCTGCACCATATTCTGAATTAAAATCAGCCAATATTGAGATGATGAAAAGATGATGACTCTGACTTATTCAACATAGTTGGCCAATTATATTCTTACGCCAAAAAACGCTATAATAATCTCTAGATTCTTTGAATTACTTCATATGTATCATTTTGGGTAAAAAATAGTGTTTTTGTTGGATAATACAATTGGTTATAATACGGCTGACTCTATATTCATGGTTTTCTGATTATTTACACGGTTTCAATTCAACTTCGAAAGAATGTCATTCAAATTGTTGTTAAAATTGATTTTGAAATTTTTTGGTGCACACTTCATAGTTTGGTCAATCAAATTCAACTGATGATAATTTTGAGTGAAAAAGAAATTCAGATGCAGATTACACTGGCAATCTAGTTGATAGAAAATTACTAGGAACATGATTTTTTTTACATTTAGTAACTGCATCGTTTTTCAAAGAAAATATCTGCATATTCTTCATTTCAAATAATTTTCAAATAGCAGAAAATTTTCTTTTAAAACCCCCTGGAGAAAATCATTTTTGACCATATTTTCAGATTAGTCATTTTTGAAAAATTGGTTTCATAATTATTTTTGAATTTGATTTTAAATGACTATATTGACTAATCTGACTCCCTACTGATTATCGAAAAGAAAAATAGTGATTGAAAAAGCGATGAGTGTTGATTTTGATCATATAACTCGAGAAAGTATAAATAGAAAATTTCTTTAGAAATTTAAACAAGAGTTATAAAATTTTTTGTTGGTAAAAATTCCATGACCATCTCTATATCTATCATATTTCTAACGACCATCACTCATCAAAATTCTATATAGTTTGTCGATATGTGGTACTTTAAACAGGAATCGTTCGTTTTTCATTTTTCATATTTTTTAAAAAAAAAAGGGTAATAGTAATAATAATAATAAATACCAAAGTATTCACTCTCATTTAAAAGTCCTCACGGTTATGCATGGGTGAATTACTTGGAATTTGTTATGTGCTTCCATGCTCATTTAAAAGTCCTCACGGTTATGCATGTATGGAACGCATATCAAGAGTTGATTTTTTTCTTTCTTTTAAAATAAACAAGTTGATTCTAATCCCATTTAAAAGTCCTCACGGTTATGCGTGGTTAGAAGATACTTGAATTCATTTTTTTTCAAAAATAAAATTGGAATACTACTAATCTCATTTAAAAGTCCTAACGGTTATGCATGGTTAGTAGATATTCAAATTCCTGATATAAATATGCCACAAATAGACACAACTGTATGGTTTTATATGATGACATCATTTCCATCATCCTAAAAGTGGAATATGCGCCTAACAAAATATTTATGATTTTTGTTTGATTTTTTATCGAAATTTAATATTTATATTCAATTGAGTTTTAATGTTGAATTAATATCGATAACTTTATCTCTATTTTCTCTAACACTATTATTCTTTTGCTGATAACAAAAGGGGGAGAGAAAAGTTAAGATTTTGTCTAATAAAATCAAGCAAAGGTCAAACAATTTTTCATTTGCATATAGGCTCATTCACACATTTTATTTGTATGCATATATGTAGGGGGAGTCATATATGTAGGGGGAGTATCATATAGAAAGGAAGCATTTAAATAGGGGGAGCAATTAGGATATAACTATGATCAAATACATTTAATATATTCAAAATCTTAAATATATGTTTGTTATCATCAAAAGGGGGAGATTGTTGAATATGCGCTTATATGATTTTTGTTTGATGATAATAAACATATATACATTCGTTTAAATGTATTTGATAATATACTATTTTATTTTTTCACAGAATAAATAAATATTTGCTGAATAAAAATAAATAACACAGTTTTTGAATTCAAACGAATATTTTATTCAAACAAATATTTATTACAACTTTGATAGTACAATTTCAAGCTCTCACTATACATATACAATTTTGACTACAATACATGACATTTCACTATTTTACATCAGCACCTCACTACATATCACTCACACTCGTATTTATCTTCAACTGCATTCAAGTTTGAATCCAGCATCTGAGCGATCTGCAAAAATATAAACTAACGCAGTAAAATTGAAAATAAAATATTTTTGCGATATAAAATAAAACGTGAATTTTAAAAATGATATTTGCCTCAGTTATTTGGGTTGTTCGTCTTCATTTATATTTGAATTCATCATACACGAACAACTTGTGACATACACAGTATATTACTGTATATGCCACAAGGCCGTGCACGCCGATATATACACTTGATTGTTTTACAGGGACAGGTGCGCACAGGTCAAACCCAAATGAAAAACCGGGTTCAACTCACGTGCAATAACATTGAAAATCACGACATAAGCACAAGGTCAAATCCGAGTTTTGAAACTGGATTCAACACAAGGCGACATGACATGAATGCTATGTTCAAACATGACACAGCCTCAAACCAGCAGTATACAAGTACAAGACCACCAAGCAAAACCAGTTCAACATGCATGAAATGAAACAACAACATGCAATACAACAATCAGATGGTCAGAGCCATAGCAAACAGAGGCATCAATATGGTAACACAAATGCAACTCGACAAACAGCAAGACCAAACTGCACAAGTGACCACAAAGACCATCAGCTACATCAAAAGCAAGTGCAACACAGTTGCAAACAACAGGAATGAATATCAAGTGAATACAACATGAAGCACTGCTACTCAAGGCAACTAGGAATGAACAGTTTCACAAATGTAAAGATCAGGAAAGTGAACAATGCTTGAAGACTGCAGCGGTCAATATAAATGCACAGTGCAAACATATGTACATCAACCCAATAGTGATCATGCAAACTGACTTGAAGATGGCCACCAACATAAGCAACAACATGAACCAACTATATGAAGTATACAATAGGCCGAGTTTCAAGACACTAAGCAGCAGCAAGCAGATGCAAGCTACAACTTCAAATGAACCAGTGACAATGCAACAATCAACTCAACTGAATACAGAAAAATGCACAAAGGTATAGCAAGAGTCACAAGACCATCATGCAGTTTGCTGTGGTACGAGCTCAAGTCAGAACAAACAGTGGCAGACTACACAACTAGATCAAAATGAGACATACACAAATATATCAACTCATACATGAACAACAAGTTTTGCAGTGATACAAAACAAGTTCGACAGGCAACAAGCAAAAGTTCACAGTGAAGTTGAAATCATGGAAAGTGGACAGCAAATACCACAAGCCTCAGCAATATGCACATAAACAAGATACAACTGGTTCAAGGCCAGAATGACTATAAGATAATGCAATCTGAACAACAGATCAGCCATGACCAAAGCATAACAAATGAACACTACAAGTCAGAGAGTAGTTCAAATGATGAAGCACTGCAACATCAAAATGCAAATCATGGAAATGAAACAACTCCACTGACTCAAATGAACATACTAAACAACACAATCAAACTGCAAACAACAACACGAAGGCAACATGATCAAAAGTTCAGTGCCACAACAATCATGACAACAGCAATACATTATCATGAAGACCAAAATTCACAGTGAAGCCAAATATACACAAGTGTAGATGAACAGATTCAAGCCAAAGTCAAAAATAAATTATCAGTGTTCAACATCAAAGATCATGGCCGAAGTAATGCAGAGCCATGAGTCACGAAATCAAAACAGTGCCGAGATTGCCTTGGCAATGAAGGAATATAACCAAGTCAAAGCCGGTGGTCATCACAAAATCCAACTCGAAGTCAACCAGAAAAAATCACGAAATTGATTTTAAAACCGTGTCAACCAAGGAACCAAGTTTATACGAGTATGAAAAAGTCAGAATCAATCTCAATCATTCAAGCATCATCAAGTGGTCGAAGTGATTCAGTAGAAAAATTCAAATATATTCGTACGAACGCAAATCTAGGGTTACAAACCCTATATAAATCAAATTCACATCATCGGCAAGGAGCATGGAGTTCAATCAAGTATTACAGAATAGAATAAACTAAAAATCACATACCGAATCGAATCGAACTCCATCAACTCAAAGCAGCCACAGTGAGCTTCAAGGAACCAAATCGATCAAGGCAACACGCAAATCATCGTTGATTCGATTGAATTAAACAGGCGCTTCGAGATACAAAACCCTAAATCTGGAAAAGGGACGAACGCCGTTATTCTCAAGAAAAAGGAACCAGGCCGACAAAATAAAAGGAGAAAAGGGGACGCATTTTTAATCATCTAATTATTGGGCCGTTTCCACCAATAATTAATTTAGGCTTACTTTTTATAAATTAGGGTTTTGTATTTTAATTTGTATTTTCCTTTTTAAACCGTTTAATTTTTTCTAGTCGTGTGACTAGGGTACAAACTACGGTGTGTAGTTTGAGAATTCGCAACTCGGTAGTTGAGTTGTGGCAGGGTTTTGAGCGTAGAGTTAGATTAGTCAATAGCGGTGTATAGCGAGTTTACGTGTGTAAGCGAGGGACTATCTAATTTCTAGTAGAAACCTTGGGGGCAGCACGTAGGCAGGGTTTTGCCGAAGCTGGGTAAATTCTGTGTTGTTCTGTTTTATTCTGTTATTTATATTCTGCGATATCTGTGCTGCTATTCTGTGATCTGAATTGAAATTAATTTATAAGCTTCCGCGATTAATTTTTAATAATTTACACTATCACCCTATTCACCCCCCCTCTAGGGTGAAATCGATCCTACAAAAAAGAGCATAAAAACTAATATGCACAATATCAGACGTCTGGATGCACAAGCCAGAGGTCTGAAACAGCTCTCTGGAACAACAGAAAAACTAAACTAGACGTCTGGCAATACTTAGACGTCTAATCTACTATTATATTCAAAAATATATATAGTATTGGACGTCTGAAACATATTCCAGACTTTTGATTTCAAGCTCGGATTTCAAATATGGACTTCAACTGCCACATTCGAATATGCATCTCCACTTCTCTTTGCTGCAACTCTTCATCATCAACATAAGCAATTGTAAAGCACTCGTTAATGGATGCAACTACTCAAGAAACCTCTTTATAACTATATATATCATCAAAAATCAAGAGAACAGATCACCTTTGTTACTTACGCTCTCTAGTTACATACTCTATTATATATTCTTGATCTCTAGCAATCTATACTTGTATTTCACTCTTCCATATATTCAGTTCCTCACAAACAATACTCTCTAGATATATATTGGAAGCATTTGTACTAATTATTTAATTTCCATGTTATAGAACACACATTTTACAAGGACAATTTATTGTCACCAAGCTTATTCCTCCGGACAAAGCGAGGGTGTTTGATAGTCAAATTCCGAAGGGGATCTTTGGGACTGGACGTAGGATGAGAGGTCTAAACCAGTATTAAATCCTAGTGTGCTTATTCTATATTTACTTAGATTAATATCGTTTTAGTTGCATCATATATTTTGTCACATGTACTTGCATATACACTACACGATCCACCCTGTAGACTTTCAGTTGGTATCAGAGCAAGGTTTGATCAAAGTACAGTAACACATTTTTGAATCACTTTAATATAGCAAGTATTTTTCTAGAAGGTCAATCCATAGCACGACCCACACTTTTTAATGGTTCTAACTATGCATATTGGTTAACACGTATGAGAATTTTTATGGAAGCTAATGGATTAGAAATTTGGTCAGCCAGTCAAAATAAATATGAAGCACCTGACACTGATACGAACATATGGAATGATGCACAAAAAACCACAGATTCCAGTAATGCAAAGCTATGAATTTTTTATTTTGTTCATTAGATAAGAATGAATTTTCACGTGTCATGTTATGTAACACTGCATATGATATTTGGCGTACCCTATAAGTTACACACGAAGGCACAATCAAAGTTAAACAAACTAAGATTTCAATTTTACAAAATCAATTTTCATTATTTAAAATGAAACAAAATGAATCTATAGTAGATATGTACTCTAGATTCCAAATCATTCAACACGATTTAATGGCACTTGGAGTCAAATTCACAAATTTTGACTTAATATCTAAAATACTCAATTCGTTAACTCCAAAGTAGGAAAGAAAAATACCAGCTATCGAAGAAGCTAATGATCTCTCAACACTCTTAGTTGAAGAATTGATAGTAAATTTCATGTCCTATGAAGATAATTTGCAGGTAAGAAAAAAACAAAATTCGAAAAAAAAACATAGCATTCCCAGCAACAAATGATGACCCTAGGTGTGTCGCATCTTGTTTAGCTTATTAGCTTAACTCAGGCTATCGTTCAGGTATGATTTGTTCATATTATTTTTTTGTATTAAGTTACTACTGTAGCAAAATTATTGTAGCATCAACACTATTCACCTAAAAACAAATTTAATAAATTTGTTTTAGAACCGTATCTGGTTATCTACTATTTATGTATTGTAACTTTTGATAATAATCTGGAAGACCGATCTTTATCTTACCTTTGAAACCGGGATTCCCCTTAAGTCGCATATCCGTTATTAGTCTCTGTTAGCCGTTTAAGTAGGCATTTTGAGACTTTAGGAGTAAATCGTTGACAGTGATAAGGAAAAGATAATGAATCGATTAACTAGAGCATTGTCATACAGAGACAATGGCGAAAATAGTTTAGATGATCTACAAATGGAAATTAATAACAAAAACCAAGAAATTGTTATCAAAGAGGATTTAGAACAAAATTTAACTAAATGGAAAATACCGGCTTATTCGCCATCGAAAATCTATAAGAAAACAGGTAGTTTCATTATGAAATCTGATTATATAATCAAAACTGTTGAACAAGCTATTCCCCTTACAGAAGGTTATAATATCTTTTGTTTACTTCCAAAAGGACTTTTAAATCTACATAAAGAAAAATATAAATTTATTCATATAGGCATGGTTCAAGTTGTGCTAAAACCAGCGACTTGTTTAGGATTAAATACATTGGCCATTATTGCAGTAAGTGATAAAAGGCATAATAAGTTTCATAATTCTTTAATAGGAATCATAGAATCAACTCTGTGTGATGGACCAATATATTTTTCATGCTTCCAAATTTCACTGTTTCTATAACGGACCCAAATGTAATGCAATCTGTCTGTTTAGATATAAAACAGAAGGTTTTAATATGAAACCCGGAACGCAAAATGTTATACTTATTTATAGAATATGTTATAAAGCTATGAATACTGTTATAGCAGACAATAAAAATGTACTAATTAAAAACAACGGCACAACAATAATGTTTATAACTGATATAAGTAAAAGTAATGTTGTTATCCCCAAATCCATAAAATGGAATGAAATAAATTTACCAAAGAAATGGCTTTTAGAAGAAGCTAATGACCCAATTAAATTGGAAAATAAAACCCTGGAAGAAATCGTTGAATATCAAGATGGTGATGTTGAAATAAGATTCTCAAAAAATTCCCTTTTCAAAAATAGAACAGCAAAAGTTTTATTCGGATGAAAATAAAACTAAAAGAAAACGGTTTTTTATGAAAATCCCTAAGATTCAAGAAAAATGGTTTAAAAGATATAAATCTTATCTCCACAAAATTAACGACGATTTACTAGAAAATTATGATTTCTTCAAAATGGTGGAAGGATATTATAAAATAGAAAAACATAAAGATACCTTTCCCAATTTTGATGATTTTTTAACTGTTGCCAATATAAATATGGCATATCAAGAATACACAACAAAGAAGGGAAAAGTAATTAAGAGTATACATCCTCCAGAATCTAATTTATTATTGAAAATTGAAAATTGAAAATGAAGAATTAACCGCAACTTCTTATAGGAAAAATGGCAATATAGAAGCAATTATTGAACAAAATAATTTTACAAATTTAACATTACAATCAATGGGTAAGCAACTCATTAGGATAGAACAAGAAGTTAATAAAAATCCAGAACAAGAAAGAAATAAAATTCATAAAGAGCGATCTTCTATAGATAAGGCTTTATTCAAACCCTTACCCACAGAAAAATTAAATCTTAACCCAAATAGGCAAGGAGAAAACACTGAAATATTAGAAGAAATAATAAAAAGGTTAAAAACCCTAGGAGTAAAAGAGAAGGAAGTGGCACCCCTTACAGGAAAAATTTATAATCAAAATTTATCCTTTAATGAAGATTTTAATCAAAGTTCAGATGACGAAGTTAATCAAGTTCAAAAACAGTTTTTATCAGAATCAAAGCAACAAAAAAATTCTTTTGAAATCAATAAAATAAATCATAAAAATTTTCCAAATAAAAAACCTTATTATGATAAACCAACTCCAGTTGATCTCCTAATAGAGGAGATGGATCCATATATGCAAGCATCATATGATGGCTCATCAATAGTTGAATGGAACATCGATGGTTGCTCAGAATATCAAATTCAATTAAAATTGCATTATATGGCAATGTATGCAGTAGCCAGTAGGGCTAAAGGCAATAAAGATGAAGATATAGCAACTGCAATAATTCAAGGGTTTACAAGCCAATTAAGACATTGGTGGGAAAATTATATGACTAGCGAAGCTAGAAATCGAGTAATTATAGTGGTAAAATTTGTAAATGATAGAGAAGTAGTTAATGAGGTTAATACACTTCTTTATACAATTGCTAATCACTTTGTAGGAACAGCATCATTATTAAATGATAAAACAAGAGAACAATTAATGAAATTAAAATGTGAAAATTTATCGCAATTTAAGTGGTATAAAGACATTTATTTCTCTAAAGTGTTTATAATGCATGATTGCAATTAAGACTTTTGGAAAGAAAAATTCATATCAGGATTACCATCCTTATTTGCAACAAGGGTTAAAGAAAGAATAAAAAATCAAAATGATGGAGTAATTCCTTATGATGGATATGGTGAATTAGCATCAGAAATAGTGGCAGAAGGAATTAATTTATGTAATGAAATCAAGTTACATAAACAAATACAAAAGGGAAACCTATACGGTAAACAAGTCTTAGGAGACTTTTGTGACCAAGTGGGAATTAAACCCATAAGACCTGAAAATTGTTATAGAAAATTGAAAAAACCATTTAGACGAAAGCATTTCAAAAATAAAAGCTTTCAAAATGAAAAATGCGAGTGTAGTAAAACTACAAATAAAGAATTTTACAAAAGAAAAGGAAAAAGAAATAAAGATAAAGAAAATAATAAGAAAATTCCAATATGTTGGAAATGCGCAAAAAGGCAGGACATTACGCAAATAAATGTAAAATGAAAAAGAAAATAAATATTCTTGATATGGACGAAGAATTAAAAAATTCACTTAAAAATTTACTTTTAGAAAGTTCTGATTCAGAGACTGAAGATTTGAAATTAAACGGTATTGCAGAAGAACATTCAGAAACAGAATTAGAAAATGAAGAATCACTAGATGATGATTCTGAAGCTGGTAATAATTATAATTATTATAAAACTTTATCTAATGGATTATTTGTCTTATCGAAAGAAGAAAACTTTGTTCTAGATATGATAGATAGAATACCAGACCCAGACGAAAAGAAAAATATATTAAGAAACTATTTAGAATCTTATCAGGATAAAATCCATGAGAAAGTTTGAAATTAAAACAACCAGTAACTTATAATATAAAAGAAATCTTTGTTAGAGTAAGAAATTCAAAACCTAAAGTAAGTTTAGTTAATTCAAATACTGAAGCTACAATGTCAGAATTAAAGCACGAAATAAGAATACTGAAACAAGAAATTAAAGAACTAAAAGCTAAAGTAATTCTACTTGAAGAAAGATATCATGACAACAGTGATAATGAAAGCACGTTACACGAAAAAGAGTTAAATAATTTAACATTTGTAAATATGTTAGATCGTGTTATTACACATAAATGACATACCAAAGTTATTACAGTAGTACATAAAGAATATTGTTTCCAAGCGATTGCAATGATAGATTCTGGTGCTGATTTAAATTGCATTAACGAAGGAATAGTACCTTTAAAATATTTTACTAAAACAACAGAAATTCTAAATGCCGCAAATGGTAGAAAATTATTAGTAAAGTATAAATTACAAAATTTAGCTGTTTGTAAAAAAGGAATTTGCCTTGAAATGCCATTTATAATGGTAAAGAATTTATCACATGATGTTATATTTGGAAATCAATTTTTATATATGTTATACCCAATAACAAAAATATCTGAAAAGGGTATAACAACTACCGTGAATAATCAAGAATTAACATTCAATTTTGTTTCACAACAAAAATGTCATGAAATTGACACCATACAAAAAACTATAAAAAGAAAAGAAAATTTCTTAAATTCTTTATCCCAGGAAATAAATTACAAAAGAATTAGAGAAAATATATCTTTACCTCATTTTCAAAAGAAAATAAAAGACCTGCAAAACCATATAGAAAACACAATATGTTCAGATACTCCTAACACATTTTGGGAAAGAAAGAAACATATGGTAAATCTGCCTTACGAACCTGACTTTAAAGAAAGTCAAATTCCAACTAAAGCTCGTCCACTTGCTATGAGTCCAAGACACCTTGAAATATGTAAAAAAGAAATTGATGAATTATTAAAAAAAGGGCTTATTAGACCCTCTAAAAGCCCATGGAGATGCCCAGCATTTTATGTCGAAAATGCGGCTGAGTTAGAACGTGGAGTCCCTAGACTAGTTATAAACTATAAACCTTTAATAAAGCTTTAAGATGGATTAGATATCCAATTCCAAATAAAAAGGATTTACTAGCAAGGCTTTATTCACCAAAATAATGTCAAAATTCGATATGAAATCTGGATTTTGGCAAATTCAGATTGCTGAGAAAGATAGATATAAAACGGCATTTACAGTACCATTCGGACACTATGAATGGAATGTAATGCCATTCGGACTTAGAAATGCGCCATCGGAATTTCAAAAAATAATGAACGACATTTTTAGTCCTTATACATCTTTTACAATAGTTTACATCGATGATGTTTTAGTATTTTCAAATTCTATTGAACAACATTTTAAACATTTAAATACTTTTATAAATGTTACAGAAAGGGCTGGTCTAGCTGTATCGGCCAAGAAAATTAAACTTTTTCAAACAGAAATAAGATTTCTAGGACAAAATATAAAAGATGGAACAATACTTCCCATATATAGAGCGATTATATTTGCTGACAAATTTTCAAATGAAATTAAGGATAAAAATCAATTACAAAGGTTTCTAGGAAGTTTAAATTATGTATCTGATTTTTATAAAAATTTAGCTTATGACGCCAAACCACTTTTTGAAAGATTAAAAAAGAATCCACCTGCATGGTCAGAAAAACATACTAATGCAGTAAAAAGAATAAAGGCCAGAGTTAAAGAAATTCCATGTTTGGCTATTCCTCACCCTGATGCGCTCAAAATAGTTGAAACTGATGCATCGGATATAGGCTATGAAGGAATTCTTAAACAAAAATTTGAAAATAAAGAATCATTAGTAAGATTTACATCTGGGCTATGGCAAGGACCAAGAGCAAATTACTCTATAGTAAAAAGGAAATCTTATCAATTGTATTATGTATACAAAAATTTGAAAGTGATTTATTAAATCAAAAATTCTTATTAAGAGTAGACTGTAAATCTGCTAAAGAAATCTTACAAAAGGATGTTAAAAATATAGCTTTTAAACAAATATTTGCCAGATGGCAGGCAATTTTATCAGTCTTTGACTTTGATATTGAGTTTATAAAAGGAACTACTAATTCACTTCCTGATTTCTCAACTCGTGAATTTTTACAGGGTAAAAATGAATAAAGGAAAAGAAAGAATAGAAAGCAGTAAAACTGCCCAACAACAGTCGACTTATAAGTCGATATCCCTTAAAAGTGAAAAGACTATCAGAGAAGAAGTTTTAAAAACTATTCCAAAAGATGAACAACTGAGACCTGAAGCTTATGAGCTCGCGATAAAATCTTCGTATGCTAAAGAGTACGTATATCCATACATTCCAATCACTACTATTTGGGTATGCCCCATTGAAAAGAAATACAGTCATTTAACGGCTGAAGAAGTTATGACCTTTTTCTTAATTTTTTTTACCGATCCTTATCTATATCCAAAGGATTTTCAATTTTACCAAGATATCTTAACCTATTCTGGATCCATACAATTCGAATCCACTCTGAGATCAGGTGGTGGTTGAGCTTATTCTAAAGCCACTATTATTAAAGTTATCACCCCAGAATAATGGGACGGAGACTTATATAAGTCCAAAGAAATACCAACGGGATCAAAAAATCCTTATAAAAATAAAATAAGCTTTAATTATTTTGATTATATCAAAGCTTGGGAGATTGGTTTTTACTATGAAAATAGACAAAAAAGACATAGTTGGTTTATACAATTTAAAGAATAGAGTTCTTTAAATTATCCAAATTGGTTTTTATTTTGGTTTTCAAACTTCGGATTATATCCGGTGATTTTACAACAAAAAATTAGAACGATTTATGAAAAATTTGTTGAGATAAACCCATCTATGAAAAATCATGGTTTAATGTTTGCAATACTTTATCAAGTACCATGGATGATGAAGTGGGATGTTATAATCGCCCCAAGAATGCTACAAAAGCTAGGACTATCTTTTGAAATTCCTTATCTAGGAAGGAGGATTTTAATAAAATGGTGGGACAAATATGAATTCTTTAAAGATTCTATTTTTTCAATTACTGATTTAATTAATCGTGAACCTCAAACTCCCGTGATTAAATCCCCCAAAAGAAATGTTTCAGAAATTTAAAAGAATTAATGATGAGTTCTTCTAAAAAGGAATTAAAGAATCAGCTAAAAGAGATACTTGAATCAGACTCTGATGAGGAAGACCTATGAGTATTAACACAGATAAAAGTCATGAAGAGAGGTAGAAGGAATGGAAGACAATACGCTAAAGTTAAGCGTACTAATATTATCTGCAAGAAAAAACGTAAAAATCCATCCAGTACTCTGGTAGTTCTGGAACTTCCGAGTATAAGAGGTTTGGTAATTAGCATAATATTAAGCCCTGCAAGTTTACCACCAGATTTTCCTCAAACTCCTCTAGACTTTCTAGAAGCTCCACCAGGATTCCCTCCACTTCCACAAAGATAAAATCTAAAGCTTCTACCTAGCTGTAAAGTAAGACTATGCCAGCTCATCTTCTCCAGACACTTCAATTATGCTTATCCTGCCAACGTAAAATCAAAGTACAAGACAGCTCATATAAAAGATAGATGCCAATAGCAACTCAATTATGCTTATCCTGCCGGCATAAAAATTAAAGTTAAAGCAGGAGACAGCTCACATAAAAGACAGATACTAGCCGCAATTATGAAGATCGGGAGTCTTCTTCACTTATCCATATTGAGACCGAGAGCCTTCTTCATCACTTATCCGTGGCCAACCTCTGCTATAAATGTATGGTGTTGTATTATGAAATGCATGAACAAAATATATAAGTTTTAAGCTCTGTGTTTGTAATGGCGAGAGCCATAGTGTGCTTGTAAAACTTCCTCTGTAAATTAATCCGAGTGTAATAAAATCTATTTTCAGTTCTGTTTGCAAATTCTCTACTCCACCTGCTCTGTGTTTAAATAAAATCAAAGTTATATTGTAACAATCCTGTAGTCTAACAGAGATCTGGTAGTCTCTTATAGACTGCATAATCATTACAATATAGCTTTGATTTTATTTAAACACAGAGCAGGTGGAGTAGAGAATTTGCAGACAGAACCGAAAATAGATTTTATTACACTCAGATTAATTTACAGAGGAAGTTTTACAAGCACACTGTGGCTCTCGCCATTACAAACACAGAGCTTAAAACTTATATATTTTGTACATGCATTTCATAATACAACACCATATATATATAGCAGATGTTTGCCACGGATAAGTGATGAAGAAGGCTCTCGATCTCAATATGGATAAGTGAAGAAGACTCCCGATCTTCATAATTACGGCTAGTAACTGTCTTTTATGTGAGCTGTCTCCTACTTTAACTTTAATTTTTATGCCGGCAGGATAAGCATAATTGAGTTGCGGCTGGTATCTGTCTTTTATATGAGCTGTCTTATACTTTGGTTTTACGATGGCAGGATAAGCATAATTGAAGTGTCTAGAGAAGACGAGCTGGCATAGTCTTACTTTACAGCTAAGTAGAAGCTTTAGATTTTATCTTTGTGGAAGTGGGGGGAATCCTGGTGGAGCTTCTGGAAAGTCTAGAGGTGTTTGAGGAAAATCTGGTGGTAAACTTGCAGGGCTTAATATTATGCTAATTACCAAACCTCTTCTACCCGGAAGTTCCAGAATTACCAGAGTACTGGATGGATTTTTACATTTTTTCTTGCAGATAATATTAGTACGCTTAACTTTAGCGTGTTGTCTTCCATTCCTTCTACCTATCTTCATGACTTTTATCTGTGTTAACACTCATAAGGTCTTCCTCATCAGAGTCTGATTCAAGTATCGCTTTTAGCCGATTCTTTAATTCCTTTTTAAAAGAACTCATCATTAATTCTTTTAAAATTTCTAAAACATCTCTTTTAGGGGATTTAATCACGGGAGTTTGAGGTTCACGATTAATTAAACCAGTAATTGAAAAAATAGAATCTTTAAAGAATTCATATTTGTCCCACCATTTTATTAAAATCCTCCTTCCTAGATAAGGAATTTCAAAAGATAGTCCTAGCTTTTGTAGCGTTCTTGGGGCGATTATAACATCCCACTTCATTATCCATGGTACTTGATAAAGTATTTCAAACATTAAACCATGATTTTTCATAGATGGGTTTATCTCAACAAATTTATCATAAATCGTTCTAATTTTTTGTGGTAAAATCACCGGATATAATCCGAAGTTTGAAAACCAAAAAAAAAACCAATTTGAATAATTTAAAGAACTCTGTTCTTTAAATTGTATAAACCAACTATGTCTTTTTTGTCTATTTTCATAGTAAAAACCAATCAACCAAGCTTTGATATAATCAAAATAATTAAAGCTTATTTTATTTTCTAATTCTTTTTAGCGCATTAGTATGTTTTTTTGACCATGTAGGTGGATTCTTTTTTAATCTTTCAAAAAGTGGTTTAGCGTCATATGCTAAATTTTTATAAAAATCAAATACATAATTTAAACTTCCTAGAAACCTTTGTAATTGATTTTTATCCTTAATTTCACATGGAAATTTGTCAACAAATATAATCGCTCTATCTATGAGAAATATTGTTCCATCTTTTATATTATGTCCTAGAAATCTTATTTCTGTTTGAAAAAGTTTAATTTTCTTGGCCGATACAACCGGACCAGCCCTTTCTGTAACATTTAGAAAAGTATCTAAATGTTTAAAATGTTGTTCAATAGAATTTAAAAATACTAAAACATCATCGATGTAAACTACTGTAAAAGCTGTATAAGGACTAAAAATGTCATTCATTATTTTTTGAAATTCCGATGGCGTATTTCTAAGTCCGAATGGCATTACATTCCATTCATAGTGTCCGAATGGTACTGTAAATGCCCTTTTATATCTATCTTTCTCAGCAATCTGAATTTTCCAAAATCCAGATTTCATATCGAATTTTGACATTATTTTGGCTGAATAAAGCCTTGCTAGTAAATCCTTTTTATTTGGAATTGGATATCTAATCCATCTTAAAGCTTTATTTAAAGGTTTATAGTTTATAACTAGTCTAGAGACTCCACGTTCTAACTCAGCTACATTTTCGACATAAAATGCTGGGCAGCTCCATGGGCTTTTAGAGGGTCTAATAAGCCCCTTTTTTTTTAATAATTCATCAGTTTATTTTTTATATATTTCAAGATGTGTTGGACTCATAGCAATTAGACGAGCTTTAGTTGGAATTTGACTTTCTTTAAAGTCAGGTTCGTAAGGCAGATTTACCATATGTTTCTTTCTTTCCCAAAATGCGTTAGGAGTATCTGAACATATTGTTTTTTCTATATGGTTTTGCAGGTCTTTTATTTTCTTTTGAAAATGAGGTAAAGTTATATTTTCTCTAATTCTTTTGTAATTTATTTCCTAGGATAAGGAATTTAAGAAATTTTCTTTTCTTTTTATAGTATTTTGTATGGTGTCAATTTCGTGACATTTTGGTTGTGAAACAAAACTGAATGTTAATTCTTGATTATTCACGGTAGTTGTTATACCCTTTTCAGATATTTTTGTTATTGGGTATAACATATGTAAAAATGGATTTCCTAATGTAACATCATGTGATAAATTCTTTACCATTATAAATGGCATTTGAAGGCAAATTCCTTTATTACAAACTGCTGAATTTTGTAATTTATACTTTACTAATAATTTTCTACCATCTGCGGCATTTTGAATTTCTGTTGTTTTAGTAAAATATTTTGAAGGTACTATTCCTTCGTTAATGCAATTTAAATCAGCACCAGAATCTATCATTGCAATCGCTTGGAAACAATATTCTTTATGTACTACTATAGTAACTTTGGTATGTCATTTATGTGTAATAAGACGATCTAACATATTTACAAATGTTAAATTATTTAACTCTTTTTCGTGTAACGTGCTTTCATTATCACTGTTATCATGATAAATTTCTTCAAGTAGAATTACTTTAGCTTTTAGTTCTTTAATTTCTTGTTTCAGTATTCTTATTTCATGCTTTAATTCTGACATTTAAGCTTCAGTATTTGAATTAGCTGAACTTACTTTAGGTTTTGAATTTCTTACTCTATCAAAGATTTCTTTTATATTATAAGTTTCTGGTTGTTTTAATTTCAAACTTTTCTCATGGATTTTATCCTGATAAGATTCTAAATAGTTTCTTAATATATTTTTCTTTTCTCTGGGTCTGATATTTTGTCTATCATATCCAGAATAAAGTTGTATTCTTTCGATAAGACAAATAATCCATTAGATAAAGTTTTATAATAATTATAATTATTACCAGCTTCAGAATCATCATCTAGTGATTCTTCATTTTCTGATTCTGTTTATGAATGTTCTTCTGCAATAATGTTTAATTTCAAATCTTCAGTCTCTGAATCAGAACTTTCTAAAAGTAAATTTTTAAGTGAATTTTTTTAATTCTTCGTCTATATCAAGATTATTTATTTTCTTTTACATTTATTTGCATAATGTCCTGCCTTTTTGCATTTCCAACATATTGGAATTTTCTTATTGTTTTCTTTATCTTTATTTCTTTTTCCTTTTCTTTTGTAAAATTCTTTATTTGTAGTTTTACTACACTCGCATTTTTCATTTTGAAAGTTTTTATTTTTGAAATGCTTTCGTTTAAATGGTTTTTTCGATTTTGTATAACTATTTTCAGGTCTTATGGGTTTAATTCCCACTTGGTCACAAAAGTCTCCTAAGACTTGTTTACCGTATAGGTTTCCTTTTTGTATTTGTTTATGTAACTGGATTTCATTACATAAATTAATTCCTTCTGCTACTATTTCTGATGCTGATTCACCATATGAATATCCATCATAAGGAATTACTCCATCATTTTGATTTTTATTCTTTCTTTAACCCTTGCTGCAAATAAGGGTGGTAATCCTGATATGAATTTTTCTTTCCAAAAGTCTTGATTGCAATCATGCATTATAAACACTTTAGAGAAATAAATGTCTTTATACCACTTAAATTGCGATAAATTTCACATTTTAATTTGATTAATTGTTCTCTTTTTTTATCATTTAATAATGATGCTGTTCCTACAAAGTGATTGGCAATTGTATAAAGAAGTGTATTAACCACATCAACTACTTCTCTATCATTTACAATTTTTACCGCTCTAATTACTCGATTTCTAGCTTCGTTAGTCATATAATTTTCCCACCAATGTCTTAATTGGCCTGTAAACCCTTGAATTATTGCAGTTGCTATATCTTCATCTTTGTTGCCTTTAGCCCTATTGGCTACTGCATATATTGCCATATAATGCAATTTTAATTGAATTTGATATTCTGAGCAACCATCGATGTTCCATTCAACTATTGATGGGCCATCATATGATGCTTGCATATATGGATCCATCTCCTCTATTAGGAGATCAACTGGAGTTGGTTTATTATAGTAAGGTTTTTTATTTGGAAATTTTTTATAATTTATTTCAAAAGAATTTTCTTGTTGCTTTGATTCTGATAAAAACTGTTTTTGAACTTGATTAACTTCGTCATCTGACTTTGATTAAAATCTTCATCAAAGGATAAATTTTGATTATAAATTTTTTCTGCAAGGGGTGCCGCTTCCTTCTCTTTTACTCCTAGGGTTTCTAACCTTTTTATTATTTCTTCTAACATTTCAGTGTTTTCTCCATGCCTATTTAGGTTAAGATTTAATTTTTCTTTGGGTAAGGGTTTGAATAAAGCCTTATCTATAGAAGATCGCTCTTTATGAATTTTATTTCTTTCTTGTTCTAGATTTTTATTAACTTCTTGTTCTATCCTAATGAGTTGCTTACCCATTAATTGTAATGTTAAATTTGTAAAATTATTTTGTTCAATAATTTCTTCTATATTGCCATTTTTCCTATAAGGAGTTGCGGTTAATTCTTCATTTTCAGTTTTCAATAATAAATTAGATTCTGGAGGATGTATACTCTTAATTACTTTTCCCTTCTTTGTTGCGTATTCTTGATATGCCATATTTATATTGGCAACAGTTAAAAAATCATCAAAATTGGGAAAGGTATCTTTATGTTTTTCTATTCTATAATATCCTTCCACCATTTTGAAGAAATCATAATTTTCTGATAAATCGTCTCCTATTTTTTGGACATAAGATTTATATCTTTTAAACCATTTTTCTTGAATCTCAGGGGTTTTCATCAAAAATCATTTTCTTTTAGTTTTATTTTCATCCGAATAAAACTTTTTCTGTTCTATTTCTGAAAAGGGAAATTTTATTCTCTCATTAACAGTTAAGGTATTTAAACCAAATACACTTTTGTCTTCATCGTAACCCATATCAGAAGGGGTTGGGGATGAAGAATTATTACGTCTATATTCAAGTTGGCTTACTCCATCTAGTGTATTTATAATAATTACATTTTCTTCTTTTAATTTTAAAGTAGTTGGGCTATTCTGAGGAACTGGCTCCTCTGATTTTGTTGTAGTACCTAAGGTAAGGTGAGTAATTCTATTTTTTGAGAATCTTATTTCAACGTCACCATCTCGATATTCAACGATTTCTTCCAAGGTTTTATTTTCCACTTTAATTGGGTCATTAGCTTCTTCTAAAATCCATTTCTTTGGTAAATTTATTTCATTCCATTTTATGGATTTGAGGATAACAACATTACTTTTACTTATATCGGTTATAAACATTGTTGTTGTATCATCGTTTTTAATTGGTACATTTTTGATGTCTGTTATAACAGTATTCATAGCTTTATAACATATTCTATAAATAATTATAACATTTTGCGTTCTGGGTTTCATATTAAAACCTTCTGTTTTTATATCTAAACAGACAGATTGCATTACATTTGGGTCTGTAATAGAAACAGTGAAATTTGGAAAGCATGAAAAATATATTGGTCCATCACATAGAGTTGATTCTACGATTCCTATTAAAGAATCATGAATCTTATTATGCCTTTTATCACGTACTACAATAATGGCCGATGTATTTAATCCTAAACGAGGCGTTGGTTTTAGCGCAACTTGAACCATGCCTATATGAATAAATTTATATTTTTCTTTATGTAGATTTAAAAGTCCTTTTGGAAGTAAACAAAAGGTATTATAACCTTCTGTAAGGGGAATAGCTTGTTCAACAGTTTTGATTATATAATCAGATTTCATAATGAAACTACCTGTTTTCTTATAGATTTTCGATGGCGAATAAGCCGGTATTTTCCATTTAGTTAAATTTTGTTCTAAATCCTCTTTGATAACAATTTCTTGGTTTTTGTTATTAATTTCCATTTGTAGATCATCTAAACTATTTTCGCCATTGTCTCTGTATGACAATGCTCTGGTTAATCGATTTATTATCTTTTCCTTATCACTATCAACGATTTACACTTAAAGTCTCAAAATGCCTAAACACTTAAACGGCTAACAGAGACTAATAACGGATACACGACTTAAGGACGAATCTCGATTTCAAAGGTAAGATAAAGATTGATCTTCCAGATTATTATCAAAAGTTACAATACAAAAATAGTCGATAACCAGATACGGTTCTAAAACAAATTTATTAAATTTGTTTTTAGGTAAATAGTGTTGGTGCTACAGTAACTTTGCTACAGTAGTAACTTAATACAGAAAAATAAGATGAACAAATCGTACCTGAACGGTAGCCTGGGTTAAGCTAATAAGATGAACAAGCGGCGACACACCTAACTCCTTCCCGGGGGCTTGAAATGTCCGGCAGCACCTCTTTGCTTTCAACTTGGCTCTGATACCAGATCTCTTTTTGACAACAGGATCGTTACAATATAGCTTTGATTTTATTTAAACACGGAGCAGGTGGAGTAGAGAATTTGCAAACAGAACTGAAAATAGATTTTATTACACTCGGATTAATTTATAGAGGAAGTTTTACAAGCACACTGTGGCTCTCGCCATTACAAACACAGAGCTTAAAACTTATATATTTTGTACATGCATTTCATAATACAACACCATATATTTATAGCAGAGGTTGGTCACGGATAAGTAACGAAGAAGGCTCTCGATCTCAATATGGATAAGTGAAGAAGACTCCCGATCTTCATAATTGCGGCTAGTATCTGTCTTTTATGTGAGCTGTCTCCTACTTTAACTTTAATTTTTATGCCGGCAGGATAAGCATAATTGAGTTGCGGCTGGCATCTGTCTTTTATATGAGCTGTCTTGTACTTTGATTTTACGCTGGCAGGATATGCATAATTGAAGTGTTTGGAGAAGATGAGCTGGCATAGTCTTACGTTACAGCTAGGTAGAAGCTTTAGATTTTATCTTTATGGAAGTGGGGGGAATCCTGGTGGAGCTTCTGGAAAGTCTAGAGGAGTTTGAGGAAAATCTGGTGGTAAACTTGCAGGGCTTAATATTGTGCTAATTACCAAACCTCTTCTACCCGGAAGTTCCAGAATTACCAGAGTACTGGATGGATTTTTACGTTTTCTCTTGCAGATAATATTAGTACACTTAACTTTAGCGTATTGTCTTCCATTCCTTCTACCTCTCTTCATGACTTTTATCTATGTTAACACTCATAAGGTCTTCCTCATTAGAGTCTGATTCAAGTATCGCTTTTAGCTGATTCTTTAATTCCTTTTTAGAAGAACTCATCATTAATTCTTTTAAAATTTCTGAAACATCTCTTTTGGGGCATTTAATCACGGGAGTTTGAGGTTCACGATTAATTAAACCAGTAATTGAAAAAATAGAATCTTTAAAGAATTCATATTTGTCCCACCATTTTATTAAAATCCTCCTTCCTAGATAAGGAATTTCAAAAGATAGTCCTAGCTTTTGTAGCATTCTTGGGGCGATTATAACATCCCACTTCATTATCCATGGTACTTGATAAAGTATTGCAAACATTAAACCGTGATTTTTCATAGATGGGTTTATCTCAACAAATTTTTCATAAATCGTTCTAATTTTTTGTGGTAAAATCACCAGATATAATCTGAAGTTTGAAAACCAAAATAAAACCAATTTGGATAGTTTAAATTGTATAAACCAACTATGTCTTTTTTGTCTATTTTCATAGTAAAAACCATTCTCCCAAGCTTTGATATAATCAAAATAACTAAAGCTTATTTTATTTTTATAAGAATTTTTTGATCATGTTGGTATTTCTTTAAAATTATATAAGTCTCCGTCCCATTGTGCTGGGGTGATAACTTTAATAATAGTGCTTTAGAATATGCCCGATCACCACCTGATCTCAGAGTGGATTCGAATTGTATGGATCCAGAATAGGTTAAGATATCTTGGTAAAATTGAAAATCCTTTGGATATAGATAAGGATCGGTAATTTTTTTTAAGAAAATGGTCATAACTTCTTCAGCCGTTAAATGACTGTATTTCTTTTCAATGGGGCATACCCAAATAGTAGTGATTGGAATGTATGGATATACGTACTCTTTAGCATACGAAGATTTTATCGCGAGCTCATAAGCTTCAGGTCTCAGTTGTTCATCTTTTGGAACAGTTTTTAAAACTTCTTCTCTGATAGTCTTTTCACTTTTAAGTAATATCGACTTATCAGTCGACTGTTGTTGGGCAGTTTTACCGCTTTCTATTCTTTCTTTTCCTTTATTCATTTTTACCCTGTAAAAATTCACGAGTTAAGAAATCAGGAAGTGAATTATTAGTTCCTTTTATAAACTCAATATCAAAGTCAAAGACTGATAAAATTGCTTGCCATCTGGCAAATATTTGTTTAGAAGCTATATTTTTAACATCCTTTTGTAAGATTTCTTTAGCAGATTTACAGTCTACTCTTAATAAGAATTTTTGATTTAATAATCACTTTCAAATTTTTGTATACATAATACAATTGATAAGATTTCCTTTTTTACTGTAGAGTTATTTGCTCTTGGTTCTTGCCATGGCCCAGATGTAAATCTTACTAATGATTCTTTATTATCAAATTTTTGTTTAAGAATTCCTCCATAGCCTATATCCAATGCATCGGTTTCAACTATTTTGAACGCATCAGGGTGAGGAATAGCCAAACATGGAATTTCTTTAACTCTGGCCTTTATTCTTTTTACTGCATTAGTATGTTTTTCTGACCATGCAGGTGGATTCTTTTTTAGTACAACAGTAACTTAATACAGAAAAATAAGATGAACAAATCGTACCTGAACGATAGCCTGAGTTAAGCTAATAAGCTGAACAAGCTGCGACACACCTAACTCCCTCCTAGGGGCTTGAAATGTCCGGCATCACCTCTTTGCTTTCAACTTGGCTCCGATACCAGATAAATTTTGGTAATTTAATATGAAAAAAAACCTTATTAATTAAAAATTGGACGATGGTAATTAGAGCTAATTAGTAACAATTGAAATGAAATTACAATTTAGCGAAGTAACGAAAATTGGTATACTTGGCTATAAATTAATGTAAGAAAACTAATGCAAACATTTAAATTTATAAAAGGAATAATATGAAATAAATGACTCTTGAATAAAGATTAGGTATATAAGAATGGTAACATTTGTTGTGAACAATGAAATCACAAGTGTGAATGTTGAATAATTAATGAGATAATATATGATTAATATAAATTGAAGTAAATCAGTGTTAATTAAGTAATTGTAACATTTGATTTGTAAACAATAATGAATTCATTAATGTGACTTAAAGTAATAGTAACGGTTGTAAGTTACTCTTTAATTGGCATATTAATTTAGTTGTAACCGTTATATTTGAGTATAAATTTGAATATAAGTAAATAAGGGTAAGTGGTGTATAGATAAATGAATTAGTATAATTATTAGTAATTGAATGAATTCAATATTAGCTAGGTAATTACAATAATTAGTTGAATATAATAAACTTAAGTGTAAATTAAAGGGTAATGGTAATAGCCATTATAATTTGCCTATTTAGTCTATAAAATAAATAGGAAATCTCTAATTTCATTTATGAGATTTAATGTAGTAATGGAAGGCGTGAATGCATGAATTAAATAGAAATGTGAATTTATTTAGAAAGTAATAAATTGGTAAAAGGAATGGAACTAAGTTAAATTAATTAATTGGTTTTAAACTTTAATTAATGTGTACAATTGACAAGATTTCACATTTAGAAATGTAACATTTAATACAAATTTAAGATGAAAATAGGAGTAGACTAGTGTAATTGAATATAAAACTAATGTAACTCAGTATATGTGGTAATAATGGACATAGTACAAAGATGGAAATTAAACCAAATCAAATTATTAGAAGCAATTTTTATTTAATTGGAATGTAATCTATAATAAAATGGATTATTATAGGTAAATGAAATTAATTACTATGTAAATTGAAATTTGGATGAATTGGGAAGTTATTAATGTATTAGTATATAAACCAATGTTGTTATTACCCATAAGAGGATAAGTTAATAGTTGATTCAATAACAAAATTGAGAAATCAAATATATGGATTTATTGGGAATTTAAACTTATATTTTTGAATTAGATAAAATACAGTGTTTACACGCAGTGACTTTCTATATTTTATTTCCCTATGTTCGTTTCTCTAATTTTTATTTTCTACTTTATTTGTATAAACTTTGTATTTATTTATTTATTTGGTTTTTGATTGATTTTATTTTAATAATAGCTTAGAAATTTCAAGAGATATAGGTTACTTGTTTTGTTTATTTATTGCCTTTTTCTTTCCCCTTGCCTTTCCATTTGCATAGCCAATTACTTTCCACATTCATAGCCGTGAATTCTTCTCATAATTCACATACATATTATTTCACAAACTCCTCTTTTCATTGCGTGCAAACAAAGGAAAAAAATTAATAAATACATCAAGTTATTTGTTGCCTTTTTATTTCCCAAACCATTCAAACTCCTGCCTTTTATTGCCTAGCCTCTTTATTTCTTACCTTAGCTATTCATTCCTTTAACCTAGCCACCACCCTCCCTTTTTTTATTTCACGTAAAAAGTTTCTCATCTCCTCATCTTATTCATTTACGTGAAGAAGAAAAATACAAGGTCTAAAGTCATGGCTTCCTTCTCCTCTTTTTTTATTTTGTTTTCTTTATCTTCCTTCAAGCTAGGCTCGGCCTCCATCTTCTCCTAGCACAAATCTAACCATCATGACCAAGCAACACAAGATGATGGTTGAACCCATATGTGGTGTAGCCAAGCCATTGATTGATTAAGGCAAGTTATGCCACTTTGATTCATTATTTTTTCGTTGTTTTAACCTCTATTCTTTTGTATTGAATCGTATTCTTATGTATGTAATATTTGTTTGCATAAAAGATTTGGATCTGACTCTTCATCCAATCAAGTTTGCATCGTGCTTTATCAGGCATTTTCGTGCTTTGCGGAGTTTGGATTTTTATTCTGAATTTGTCAATTCTAGATTTTAAAAGGTGAGTTATCACTCTAGACTTACATACTTATATTATTGTGAAATGATGATAAGTGAATTGTATAAATTAATATGCTATATTCATATATGCCTGTGATGTGATTACATGATGTTAAATCCTGTTTATATATATATTTATTCATCATCTGATATGATATTATTTGTTATACGATTATTTTATTTCCTGTTATCACACTGTATGTAACGACGCGGATTTTCGTTGCCGAAAAACCGAGATGTTATGGGTTTTAAAAAGAAGAAAGAAAGAAAAGAAAAAGGTTGAAGAAAATAGAAAGATAGAAAATAGAGAGAAGAGAGAAAAGAAGATAGAACGGAAAATTTTAAAATAGAAGAAAATAGAATATAGAGGAAAAAGAAAAACAGAAGAAAATAGGACGGAATAGAAAACAACAGAACAACAACAGAATCTCACAATTCGCAGCGGAACAACATATAATAATAAATGAATAATCTTTAAACAAAGAACTATATTAGTTATTACATTATCATCATATCATTACATCAGAGTGTACAACAACAACATACAACATCAAACAGTGCAGCGGAAAAGAAGTACTATATAAACTAGTAATACGCCATGCCATCCAGCTTGCCTCCAGCAACTCCAGAATATCCAGAATATCCTGATAAACCTAACTCTTAACTGCCCGTGTGGAAATTGGTGGGCACCCAGAGTTTAGGAAGGAAAACAATAAACTCCAAGTCAGTCATGTGACTGGTGTGAGAACTCAAAACAGTTTATTTATCTTTAAAATCAAAATAGAGGAATATTTTTAAATTCAATTCGCAATGCTTTTAAAAATGAGACTACCATAAGGCCTCCCGCACACACACACATGCAAACGCAGAATCGGAGGAGATTTCTCCTTATGATAGTCAAAGATGCTTGATACGCATTTAAAATAACATTTTATATTATTACTAGTGCATAGTGTAGAGAAAAATTCATTTCGAAAGTAGAATATAAATCTTAGCCAACATAGACATTTCGAACTATGCCTACTATAGCTACCATCCAAACAGTGGTGACCACCATAAGTGAATGGCAGGTTCTACAACTAATACCGTACATGTTTCGTATTGGGAATTGGATTTCCAACGAATGATCAGGCCAAGGAACTTCCCATTGCCACATGAGAATGCCTCTGGATGGACATCCCCGAGAACCAAACCGGATCTCTACCAACACAAGGCCGGGTTACTCCTAACTGAGTAACAACTGACCGAATATGCCATCCCCCGGTCCTTTGGGACCTTTATCACCGAGCGCTCGTAATCAATTCACACAATCATAAAGTGTTTTCAACATGAGTAAGTATCTGGGCTCCATACCATGATACCACCCTTTTCCAGAAGGAAATGGACACATCCTAAAGGGTGCTACCCCTCATAACCTTGCTGCTTCTTTCCTGTTTTGACCATTCACGGGGTGTGAGGCTCGACGAATTCACGTCCACAAAAACATACTTTATACAAAAGCCATGCTTTGGGTCAACAAATGATCAACACAATGATCACAAGGATAGACGATCAAATAAACGATCCTATCACAAATAATCAACACAATGATCATTTCAGCATCACTCAGCATGTCACATTACCAAATTGGGAATATATCGCTGATAACTTCAACTATATAACCTCTGAGCTCATACGTCTCAGAGAAGGGTGTTAAGCAAAGAATAAATTCTCCGCCACCAACAGAAATATATTTGAAAGAAATCGGCTTTATATCTCAAATTGTAATGTCAGGCATACAATCCATACAAGTCTGTTCCGGGATCGAACAAAACCGAAGGCACTTCTTACGAAGCCCTTGCAATACGGGTATTCACAATCCCGATCGAATTTCCCATCACTTAAGGAAATCTCTATACCAGGAGCTACCCAGTGCAGAGACAATCGATAGGTCATCCTATCGCTTTCACAAATACTCGGTCTTCAACACCGATCTTCAAATGCAATTCATAACGACGTATCACATATTCGGAATGGGTTATACGACCCCATGGTCCTTTCCCGGTTAACCCGAATAGTGAGCGCTTATTCAAAAATAAGTGTGGCATTCATATTCAAACAAATCACATCAATTACCCATTCAAAGGGAAATATTGATAGTCGGTTATTGAACTATCAATGGATATGCATACATCACCAGATTCCAAATAATTTTCCAAATTATTTATTTTCCAAAATATCTTTACAAGATATATTATTTCAACACTTCAAAAATAAATCAATATTTATTTTTAACAAATTCCACTTTTCACATATAAATTTCATACTTATCAAAAATAAGTAATCGACAACTCTTTTTATTTTCAACCTTTGAAAACATTCAATATACTTAAATCGAATTAAGTATATAATTCATTCTTTAAGGAAATCATTCACTTAAACATATTTATTTGGGCCAAAACGAATGTTGCGTAAAACATCGTTACGACAACCCAAAATCACTAGTATAGGGATTCGAAATTAAAATAGATATATAAATCCCAATACTATTCAAAACATTTCCTTTCGGAAATCATTTACTATAACAACAGTGTTATAGTCCACTATTTCCTTTTATTTCTCGAAAACGTCTATTTCAACAATAAATGTTGAAATCTATGGTTTCGAATCTCAACACATTTTAAAACATCGTTAGATCGTTTTATTTCTATTTAAACATCCAAATCCAAAACATTTTCTTTAACGTGTTATTCACTATTCAAAAATGTGAATAAACTTCGTTAACAAATTCCATCCTTTTATTCATTTTAATTCAAGGGATTATTCACTATCTAAAAACGTGAATATGACTCTATTTCTAAGTTATAACAATTAACTTATCAAAATAAGTCATTTGCGAATTTATAAAACAACGTTCATAAATTCCATATCTATTTATTTATAAAAACTTCCTTTTTATAAATTCCTTTATTAACCTATTCCAGTTTATAACTAAATTATAAACTAAACGTTCATATTATAAATTAAATACTTATAAAACGATTATTTTACAAAATCGTTCTTTTTATCTTCCCAAATTATAAATCTTATAACTTATAAGATTCATTTATTTAACCAAATCTATTCTTCAAATAATTTCACCAAATTTATAAATCTTACTATTTATAAATTTCATTTATAACTTCACAGTTTATAAGTCCATAAATTTCATTCTATTATGAAATTCATTCTCACATCATTCAAACATTTATAAAAACTTGTTTTATAATGTCTATATTCCAATTTATAAATATCCATTTATAAATCTCTTAATATAAATCAGTTTATATTATTATTCTGAAACGTCTTTAATTTCCTTTATAATTTCACCATTTTGATTTATAAAATAATCAAATTTTATAAATCCTATATTTAAACTTTTCATAATAAATTCAAAAATCCAGTTTAAACTATTTTATAAAATCATTAATTCATATTTCTCAAAAATCAGCTTTTAACCGTATTTCTCAAAAATTATAATTTTTATAACTTTAAGAATTATAACGTTCATTTATTTAAAATGGATCAACTCCAAAATATTTTATCTTTTCAAAAATTACTTTAAAAACATTTTTAAAATACCAGAAATTTGGTCCAATGATGCTACACACCAAATAGTCAATCACGACTAACAACGATATCATATATCGATATGATAATCCATCAAATATCAAAATATCTGAAATCAAATAAAAACTGTTGAGGAATCCAGTTGGATCCCTCCAACCTGTTTTCCTGCATCCAAAAACATTAGCACAATACCAATTTCGCTCCAATACGAAATTATCGCGGTATATGTTTTTAATAAATATTATCCGCTTACTAACGGCGTAATAGGGTCTCATCCGCTAAACAAAAAATGCGGGAAATCAACAACTGCAATATATACATATGCCAATATATATATATTGCTATTATATATATAATACCAATTTCACTGTTTATGAAATATTCGCGGTATATGTTTTTATTAAATAACATCCGCTTACTAACGGCGTATAATGTCTATTTTAACAATCAATAGATACAATCCACATTCAAACATGCATTCAAATATTTTAAGTCTAACTATTTAAAATAAAATCGAAACCTATTCGATTGAGTGAGAAGTTCTCACCTTGGTTTTAATTTCCGTTTTAGCGATTTATTTCGAATAAAATTAAACGCGCGTTTAATTTTACCCAAAATTCTCACTAACTCCAAACGACTCCAAACCAACTCCATCGCGTAGTGCTCGTCCATACGATTCCAACGCAACTGAGTTTGCATTTTTTCGACCTCGTATGAAAAAGATATGAATTTTACAAGTTTGTACACGATTTTATAACTAAATTTCAACATAAACTTTTATATTTTAAACCCAAACTCACACCAGCCCTTGGATCTTGCCTCAACTCATCTCCACCGTCCCCCCCTTTCTTCCATCTCTCACGTAAATGCCCAGATCAAAGCCGAACACCTCCAAACCCATTTGCTAAATTAGGGTTAAATAATACTCCTTCTTCGTCGCGTTCTAGCTCGATCAAGACGTTGCAACTCGAAGGCCTTCACCATAGCTACACTCGGCCAGAAGGATTGGAAGCTCGGCCTCCTCGTTTCTCGTGCGCACGAGGGTGAACACGGCACGGTCGGCCCCCTATTGCTTCCCCTACGCAACTCCAAACTCCATCAAATCCGTATGGATTGAAAGCTCATCTCGTGTTCTTCATCTTTGTAGTTGATGGCTTCGTGAATCGATGAATGGATTGGGAGATTTTGAGGGAGGAAGTGGAGTAGTTTCTGGCCATCCATCATAAAGTGGCGGCTGGCAATAGGAAATTAGGGTTTAGTTTTTAATTTTATAAAATTTGTGATTTTAACTTCTATTTATAGAAAAAGCAAGCGTAAACACTATTCATCCCGGGAATTTCGAACTCCGATTTAGACGCCGTAACCAGCGTACCTAGGGTTTATCCCACGTTCCGGACACAATGGAACAGGTTTCGGAAGTTAATTCGGAAGTATGTGCGAGTTATGGCTGTAAACGCTCAATTTAAATTAAACCGATTTAAATCGATTTCTAGGCGTTTTAATTTGTACCGGACAAACCGTAAATCCAATTGACTTGAAATTTGAAATCTTACAATAATATCACATTACGGATCCGATGAAACTGGTTTCGTCGAAATCCGAGACTTTTTTGAAAAATGGCTATTTTGACTCGCCAAAATTAAATTAAAAACGATTCGATGCGTTTCGAGCTGCCACGATCAAACGATGGCTCCGATTGACACGAAAATTGAAATCCGGTAATAACTAACTATTACGGATCCAATGAAACTAGTTTCGTTCAATTCTGAGACTGTTTAAAAATTGGCTATTTTACAATTGATTATTTAATATTAAAATATTCAATTTTCACAAATTAACTTTTAATTCGATTTTAAAAGTTCTAAAATATTTCTATAACTTCAACATGACAAAATAAAATTTTACAAATTATTTTCTATCATATTTAACTCAATTTTCAATTATTTCCATAATTTAACGTATTAAATTATCGATTTAATTATCCAATTAAATCCAAAAATTCAAATAAAAATTTATTTGACTTAAAAATTCACTTATTAACATTTAAAATTAATTAAATATTCAAATTTAAATTAATAAAAATTCTGGGTCGTTACAATCTTTCCCCCTTAAAAGAATTTCGTCCTCGAAATTACAAGTAAGAAAATTACAGAATTTATTAATTTTCCAAAATCCATAATTAAACTTCTTTCAAATCTTTACTAAGTTTTCAAATCATACTTAGTTATGTTTTCAAAAACAATTACTATCGTTTAACTTTCAATTCCAAAATCAAAGTTAAAGTTTTCAAAATTTTCCAAGTTTTCTCAAAATTTTCTAACGCCTTAAATTTTCGAAAAAATTCGCCATAGTCTCCTTTGCGCGGCTCGATCCGAAAAAAAAAATGACAGTATATATATCACAAATATACATCTCATCAAGTAATGAGGCATCCCGAAGGGAAAAAAGTATAAAAGTACGATATTTAATCCGAGATATGTACCTTATATTTTATTAGCAAGCATATACGGCTAATATAGCGCTAAAGCGAACTCCAAATGCGAAGCAAACGCGATCCGCACCTACTAAACTCAACAAACAACATGAGAACATGCATATAGGCAATAGTATCGATATACAACATATATATCCATATGCTAACATAGCAAAAGCAACAAATGCAAACATCAACCAACTAACATCCATATCCAATAAACATTCATTCATATTCTCATTCATATTTAATGAATTGGTTTTCACTCTAAATCATATTTGATTTATTAACATTGGATTTTATCAACATTCATTCTCAATTTTAATTAGTTATCATTTACTAATTTAAATCTAATCCACATTTAATTCTATTCAAATTTATTTACTTTCCATTTGAATTCAATTTCATAGCTTTAAATTTCACTAATTCAATTTCATTAACTCTTAATGAATTATATACAATCAATCAACAATCATATAACAACCAAAGTATATTAATTATAACCAAATTCCTTTGCTTATATTCATTCTCATTCAATTTATTCAACTTCTAATAACATTTGATTTCAATGAATTAACATTTATATTCATTATTTCATATCAATTCTATTTTCCATTCAATTGATTCACAATTCAATTAATTAACATCCAAACCATTTTTTCAATTCAATTTCTAAGTTGAATTTTATTTATATAATCTTAAGTTCACATCTATCACTAACCTTATTAATTTAGTTTGATACCAATATCAATTCCATTCAATATCTCTTAAGTTATATTTCATTTAAACATCACTTAGTTTTACATAACTTAAATTCATATAGTTTCACTTCTAATTTATATAAGTTTATTTCACAATTGTAAATCACATTAATTATAATTCAATTCTAATAATTCTTTTGCTTATACAATTATTCTTTAATTTAGATTATTCAAACAACTAAACAATCAACTTATATACACTTTAATAATTCTGAAAAATTATTCCTTATATATAAAATATAATCAAGGTAAAATTATTTCATTCACCCAATTTAAAACAATATTGTGCCGAATTGTTCTATTCAAGTGTTTAGAAACCCCTTCGGCATAGTCTTGCGGACCACGCTGACGAAAGTTCATATGCCACTCAACAAACCAATCATCACAATATAAAACAATTTTATATTCACTAACAAATACGCTCTCATATTTATTATTACACTCAAATTCATTCTAGAGTACTGCTGACTCTATCTCTAATGAATAATACCCAACAGAACCATGGTTGTCGCTTAACCATCAGCTCTGATACCAAATGTAACGACGCGGATTTTCGTTGCCGAAAAACCGAGATGTTATGGGTTTTAAAAAGAAGAAAGAAAGAAAAGAAAAAGGTAGAAGAAAATAGAAAGATAGAAAATAGAGAGAAGAGAGAAAAGAAGATAGAACAGAAAATTTTAAAATAGAAGAAAATAGAATATAGAGGAAAAAGAAAAACAGAAGAAAATAGGACGGAATAGAAAACAACAGAACAACAACAGAATCTCACAATTCGCAGCGGAACAACATATAATAATAAATGAATAATCTTTAAACAAAGAACTATATCAGTTATTACATTATCATCATATCATTACATCAGAGTGTACAACAACAACATACAACATCAAACAGTGCAGCGGAAAAGAAGTACTATATAAACTAGTAATACGCCATGCCATCCAGCTTGCCTCCAGCAACTCCAGAATATCCAGAATATCCTGATAAACCTAACTCTTAACTGCCCGTGTGGAAATTGGTGGGCACCCAGAGTTTAGGAAGGAAAACAATAAACTCCAAGTCAGTCATGTGACTGGTGTGAGAACTCAAAACAGTTTATTTATCTTTAAAATCAAAATAGAGGAATATTTTTAAATTCAATTCGCAATGCTTTTAAAAATGAGACTACCATAAGGCCTCCCGCACACACACACATGCAAACGCAGAATCGGAGGAGATTTCTCCTTATGATAGTCAAAGATGCTTGATACGCATTTAAAATAACATTTTATATTATTACTAGTGCATAGTGTAGAGAAAAATTCATTTCGAAAGTAGAATATAAATCTTAGCCAACATAGACATTTCGAACTATGCCTACTATAGCTACCATCCAAACAGTGGTGACCACCATAAGTGAATGGCAGGTTCTACAACTAATACCGTACAAGTTTCGTATTGGGAATTGGATTTCCAACGAATGATCAGGCCAAGGAACTTCCCATTGCCACATGAGAATGCCTCTGGATGGACATCCCCGAGAACCAAACCGGATCTCTACCAACACAAGGCCGGGTTACTCCTAACTGAGTAACAACTGACCGAATATGCCATCCCCCGGTCCTTTGGGACCTTTATCACCGAGCGCTCGTAATCAATTCACACAATCATAAAGTGTTTTCAACATGAGTAAGTATCTGGGCTCCATACCATGATACCACCCTTTTCCAGAAGGAAATGGACACATCCTAAAGGGTGCTACCCCTCATAACCTTGCTGCTTCTTTCCTGTTTTGACCATTCACGGGGTGTGAGGCTCGACGAATTCACGTCCACAAAAACATACTTTATACAAAAGCCATGCTTTGGGTCAACAAATGATCAACACAATGATCACAAGGATAGACGATCAAATAAACGATCCTATCACAAATAATCAACACAATGATCATTTCAGCATCACTCAGCATGTCACATTACCAAATTGGGAATATATCGCTGATAACTTCAACTATATAACCTCTGAGCTCATACGTCTCAGAGAAGGGTGTTAAGCAAAGAATAAATTCTCCGCCACCAACAGAAATATATTTGAAAGAAATCGGCTTTATATCTCAAATTGTAATGTCAGGCATACAATCCATACAAGTCTGTTCCGGGATCGAACAAAACCGAAGGCACTTCTTACGAAGCCCTTGCAATACGGGTATTCACAATCCCGATCGAATTTCCCATCACTTAAGGAAATCTCTATACCAGGAGCTACCCAGTGCAGAGACAATCGATAGGTCATCCTATCGCTTTCACAAATACTCGGTCTTCAACACCGATCTTCAAATGCAATTCATAACGACGTATCACATATTCGGAATGGGTTATACGACCCCATGGTCCTTTCCCGGTTAACCCGAATAGTGAGCGCTTATTCAAAAATAAGTGTGGCATTCATATTCAAACAAATCACATCAATTACCCATTCAAAGGGAAATATTGATAGTCGGTTATTGAACTATCAATGGATATGCATACATCACCAGATTCCAAATAATTTTCCAAATTATTTATTTTCCAAAATATCTTTACAAGATATATTATTTCAACACTTCAAAAATAAATCAATATTTATTTTTAACAAATTCCACTTTTCACATATAAATTTCATACTTATCAAAAATAAGTAATCGACAACTCTTTTTATTTTCAACCTTTGAAAACATTCAATATACTTAAATCGAATTAAGTATATAATTCATTCTTTAAGGAAATCATTCACTTAAACATATTTATTTGGGCCAAAACGAATGTTGCGTAAAACATCGTTACGACAACCCAAAATCACTAGTATAGGGATTCGAAATTAAAATAGATATATAAATCCCAATACTATTCAAAACATTTCCTTTCGGAAATCATTTACTATAACAACAGTGTTATAGTCCACTATTTCCTTTTATTTCTCGAAAACGTCTATTTCAACAATAAATGTTGAAATCTATGGTTTCGAATCTCAACACATTTTAAAACATCGTTAGATCGTTTTATTTCTATTTAAACATCCAAATCCAAAACATTTTCTTTAACGTGTTATTCACTATTCAAAAATGTGAATAAACTTCGTTAACAAATTCCATCCTTTTATTCATTTTAATTCAAGGGATTATTCACTGTCTAAAAACGTGAATATGACTCTATTTCTAAGTTATAACAATTAACTTATCAAAATAAGTCATTTGCGAATTTATAAAACAACGTTCATAAATTCCATATCTATTTATTTATAAAAACTTCCTTTTTATAAATTCCTTTATTAACCTATTCCAGTTTATAACTAAATTATAAACTAAACGTTCATATTATAAATTAAATACTTATAAAACGATTATTTTACAAAATCATTCTTTTTATCTTCCCAAATTATAAATCTTATAACTTATAAGATTCATTTATTTAACCAAATCTATTCTTCAAATAATTTCACCAAATTTATAAATCTTACTATTTATAAATTTCATTTATAACTTCACAGTTTATAATTCCATAAATTTCATTCTATTATGAAATTCATTCTCACATCATTCAAACATTTATAAAAACTTGTTTTATAATGTCTATATTCCAATTTATAAATATCCATTTATAAATCTCTTAATATAAATCAGTTTATATTATTATTCTGAAACGTCTTTAATTTCCTTTATAATTTCACCATTTTGATTTATAAAATAATCAAATTTTATAAATCCTATATTTAAACTTTTCATAATAAATTCAAAAATCCAGTTTAAACTATTTTATAAAATCATTAATTCATATTTCTCAAAAATCAGCTTTTAACCGTATTTCTCAAAAATTATAATTTTTATAACTTTAAGAATTATAACGTTCATTTATTTAAAATGGATCAACTCCAAAATATTTTATCTTTTCAAAAATTACTTTAAAAACATTTTTAAAATACCAGAAATTTGGTCCAATGATGCTACACACCAAATAGTCAATCACGACTAACAACGATATCATATATCGATATGATAATCCATCAAATATCAAAATATCTGAAATCAAATAAAAACTGTTGAGGAATCCAGTTGGATCCCTCCAACCTGTTTTCCTGCATCCAAAAACATTAGCACAATACCAATTTCGCTCCAATACGAAATTATCGCGGTATATGTTTTTAATAAATATTATCCGCTTACTAACGGCGTAATAGGGTCTCATCCGCTAAACAAAAAATGCGGGAAATCAACAACTGCAATATATACATATGCCAATATATATATATTGCTATTATATATATAATACCAATTTCACTGTTTATGAAATATTCGCGGTATATGTTTTTATTAAATAACATCCGCTTACTAACGGCGTATAATGTCTATTTTAACAATCAATAGATACAATCCACATTCAAACATGCATTCAAATATTTTAAGTCTAACTATTTAAAATAAAATCGAAACCTATTCGATTGAGTGAGAAGTTCTCACCTTGGTTTTAATTTCCGTTTTAGCGATTTATTTCGAATAAAATTAAACGCGCGTTTAATTTTACCCAAAATTCTCACTAACTCCAAACGACTCCAAACCAACTCCATCGCGTAGTGCTCGTCCATACGATTCCAACGCAACTGAGTTTGCATTTTTTCGACCTCGTATGAAAAAGATATGAATTTTACAAGTTTGTACACGATTTTATAACTAAATTTCAACATAAACTTTTATATTTTAAACCCAAACTCACACCAGCCCTTGGATCTTGCCTCAACTCATCTCCACCGTCCCCCCCTTTCTTCCATCTCTCACGTAAATGCCCAGATCAAAGCCGAACACCTCCAAACCCATTTGCTAAATTAGGGTTAAATAATACTCCTTCTTCGTCGCGTTCTAGCTCGATCAAGACGTTGCAACTCGAAGGCCTTCACCATAGCTACACTCGGCCAGAAGGATTGGAAGCTCGGCCTCCTCGTTTCTCGTGCGCACGAGGGTGAACACGGCACGGTCGGCCCCCTATTGCTTCCCCTACGCAACTCCAAACTCCATCAAATCCGTATGGATTGAAAGCTCATCTCGTGTTCTTCATCTTTGTAGTTGATGGCTTCGTGAATCGATGAATGGATTGGGAGATTTTGAGGGAGGAAGTGGAGTAGTTTTTGGCCATCCATCATAAAGTGGCGGCTGGCAATAGGAAATTAGGGTTTAGTTTTTAATTTTATAAAATTTGTGATTTTAACTTCTATTTATAGAAAAAGCAAGCGTAAACACTATTCATCTCGGGAATTTCGAACTCCGATTTAGACGCCGTAACCAACGTACCTAGGGTTTATTCCACGTTCCGGACACAATGGAACAGGTTTCGGAAGCTAATTCGGAAGTATGTGCGAGTTATGGCTGTAAACGCTCAATTTAAATTAAATCGATTTCTAGGCGTTTTAATTTGTACCGGACAAACCGTAAATCCAATTGACTTGAAATTTGAAACCTTACAATAATATCACATTACGGATCCGATGAAACTGGTTTCGTCGAAATCCGAGACTTTTTGAAAAATGGCTATTTTGACTCGCCAAAATTAAATTAAAAACGATTCGATGCGTTTTGAGCTGCCACGATCAAACGATAGCTCCGATTGACACGAAAATTGAAATCCGGTAATAACTAACTATTACGGATCCAATGAAACTAGTTTCGTTCAATTCTGAGACTGTTCAAAAATTGGCTATTTTACAGTCGATTATTTAATATTAAAATATTCAATTTTCACAAATTAACTTTTAATTCGATTTTAAAAGTTCTAAAATATTTCTATAACTTCAACATGATAAAATAAAATTTTACAAATTATTTTCTATCATATTTAACTCAATTTTCAATTATTTCCATAATTTAACGTATTAAATTATCGATTTAATTATCCAATTAAATCCAAAAATTCAAATAAAAATTTATTTGACTTAAAAATTCACTTATTAACATTTAAAATTAATTAAATATTCAAATTTAAATTAATAAAAATTCTGGGTCGTTACACTGTAAGTTCCCCTTCACTATGGGTTGAAATGGTACATACCCGAACGAACTGTAAAATAAGGAAAAATCGTTATGGGCTGAAAGGATAGGCTCGAGTGATTTTATCGATTTTTATTGTATTTATTTTACTTGAGATTGTGGGTTTGAAATGATAGAACCCGGATTTTCTTTTAAATTACAGATTGAAATGATATATATCCGTATCACTTGACCTAAGTTAGAAAATATTTACAGGCCCAAGGTTAATATTTTAATGTAATATTTTCCAAAAAATTTATTAAGTATTTTGAATATTGAGAAAATATGAAATTTTACCTTGAAATTGGATTTAATGATTTGAAATATAAAGAGATATTGGCTTTCAGCAAGTTAAATTTTTATAAGTTGACGATTGGTTTAGATCATAATTTAAAAATATTTATTTGGTTTTAACGGTAATTTAAAGAGCTTTAATTGTGATAAATAACTTAATAATTAAAGTTAATTAATATGGAATTTTAAAGTCTAGCATGGTAATTGCAATCAATTTTTATTTTATGAAATGAATATGTTTGTATAATAAATGATGTCCTTTGAATTGAAAAATTGAAATACAGTTTTAATTGTACATTTTATAACAAATATATTTAGCCTAAAATCATAGTTTAATTGATGCCTAAATGAATAAATTTGCAAATAAATTGATCGTTGTATTTACTATGATAAATTACTTTATTTATGAAATGGAAATGTTTGGAAATTGAATAATTATGATTTAGGTGGAAAAGTGTATTTTCAAAATATGACTTAACTTGATAATTGGAAATTTGGTTTTAATTGAAATGGTTAAGTAAATAAAATGGGAATTTAGTCTTATCTATGAAGTGACTATTTTAAAATAAGGTGTTAAGTTATTTGTTAAAATAAAAGAAGTAAAAGAATGTATTTTTGACTGAATAAATGAATTATTGTTTAATTTGGATATTTATTGATAAAATTTTATTTTATTAAACCATAAGTTAAATGATACCCAAATGAATATTTTGAAGTGGGAAATGTGATTTTTATAAGTTATATTGGCTAAAAATTGAAATTTTAGTATAGCTGAAATATACAATGTTTTGGAAAGTTATAATTGAATGAATAGACTTATAAATGCTACAACTTTGAAATGAATATTATTTGACATTGAATTTAAATGGTTAAATGAATCTTGTTTGGAAGATATTAATATTGAATTTAAATGGTCCAAATAAATATGTTTCAAAGTGTTTGGTTTCAGAGTTGTTATAACTTGAAAGTAATATGGATTTGGAAATGAATTTATTTGAAATTGTATTTAAATAAGAATTGCATTTAAATATATAAATTTGAACTTATTGAAATTGAAGATTTGATAATATGACTTTATAAAGTGGTTTGGGTTAAGGTTATTTAAAGGAATATTTCAAGTTTAATAAATTGAAGGAAATATTCAGTGATTTGGAAACTTGGGTTTTATTTAAATGAGATATTAATTTGGTTTCTTGAATATAAAGGATATATTATTACCTTGGTTTTTGAAATGGGAAATGATACATTGATTTGATTTTGAAAGGAAATAATATAGTATTTAGTTTTGAAATGGATATGATATTTTGGTTTTAAGTGTAACTGATTTTAAAAGAAATATCCATGGGTAATTATAACGTTTGGTTGTTGAAGAGACCGGGATCGGAAGTTGTCACACTCTCTGCCAACTCCGATATAACAACCGTGTACGCGGTTGAGATTCCAGAATGAAGTTCGACGGTGGCGGTGTTCCTTTGAGGTATATATGTGGGGCCAACTCCCGTGAGTTGGCATAAGGTGGCTAAAACATGAGTGATTGACGGGCATAGTGAGGTCATTCCTTCGATCGGACACATCTCTTCCATATTATACTCTTACTTTTTGGATTGATTCGGTGGCCACTTTGATTTTTGATTTGGGGGTGTGGCTCGAGGTGGGCGGTAGTAGCAGCTACACGTTACCACCGGCCCGGAAGCGTAATTGGTATATCTACCCTGGCATTGCCTAGTTGTGCCGTGTAACCTACCCTAGTGCGCCTTGTGCGAGTTTGATTTGTGTTGTACCTATGGAGTATCCTCTGGTAGCCTCCCGATAAGGAGGTATTACGGTACTGTATATACTATTGGCACTATTACATGTTAAGGCTATATGGGTAACCCCTTAACGCTATTTAAAAGTAAGTTTATTCTACTTATAGACATTACTATAATAGCGAAATATTACTACATAGTAAATAGTTTAACGGATCCTTAGAGGATGGGCGGTCCCAAGCATCCTTTAAGTCACTTGTACCTTATATTACAGTTCACTTGAGTTGGTTTACATTGTATAAGTATGTATGTTCTAAATCGAGTGTTTTGTGTTTGCTTGACGCTTGGGTCAGACTGAGTGATACAGCATTAGAGACTCACCTTCGGAGTTGGAGCTTTGCTTGAAGATCCAACTATCTATTTCTCTTTCAGTTGATTCCAGTTATCCAGTGGATTACAGTGATGTATTCTGATTTGTACTTGATTTTCATATTGAGACTTCTGTTGTATCTTGTATAACTCTGATGTATTTATATAGTAGCTTCATGAACTACTATCTCTTTGCTTCCGTTGCATTTTATTACTCTGTGTTTGTGATCAGTGATTTATTTATTTACTGCATATTCTGAGTTTTGCCAAATTTATTTTTACAATTTGGTATTTTGAGCAATTCATGTTCAATATGTGTGGATGTGAATAGTTGAAAATATCGGGTCATTACATTTGGTATCAGAGCTTTTGCTCTAGAAAAAACTTAGCATATATGGCAAATTTATTTACATAATCACTTTCATTCGAGTGTGAATCTCTTCCTTTTTGACTCGATTCCTTTTGAATTTTAGAACGTTCCCTACGGTTCCGAAATACATTCTTGTCCCTCACTATTCGCATTCTTGTAGATTATGAAGCATCCCATAGCTTCACTGAATGACTTGTAAAGGGGTGAAGCTCCAGTATAATAGGCATTGATCCATTGGAGATTTCTATATCCTCGGTTTAGAGGCTAATATCTTTTTTATCCCCAAATTCTACCTCTTGAGTTCAAATGTAGATTTGTCTTAGAATTCTACATCGATCTCATGGTTGAAGTCGCGGTTGCCTGTGATTTATATAAGCTTATCCATTTCCTTATTCGGTTAGTTAATCATCTTATTTTTTATTTCAACTTATCCTCAAATCAAAATTTTCTTTGATTTGAATTAATCAAATTTGAATCTCTATCCTTGCTTTGAAAATCTATTCCTATATAGTGTATTTGTAAATCTATATTTAAAATGTTTTATATATTGTGTTGTTTGAGTTGTTGATGTTGATTTGGGTTTTCGATCGATTCGTATGATCAACGCTATCGGTAGGATCTTCAAAACACTTGAACAGAGCAAACAGGCAACAGTATTGTTTTCAAATTTAGTAAATGAATAAATTTTGTATAATTATATTATATATGCGTATGTATAATTTTCTGAATTTTGATAGTTAATTGACTTGGACGTTAAGAAATAATATTTGACTCTGTCTTGTAACTATTGGCTTTGGTTTCATATATATAAATAATTGAACTAAAACATGGTTATAAATTAATTTGGAAATTTAAATGAATTTAAAACAAGAAACTAAGAATTTAATTTCCGATGGTTTCAGACATTGTGTTTAAAGCTTTAAGGGTGTATTATTAAAGTATTTCAAGTAGAAATTGTTTCAAGGAATATTAAATTGTAAATCAGTGCTCTTTTCTTTGTCACTGGAAAATTATTTCGGTGATGACTGCAGCATCATCGACTTTCATTTTCGAGTTTCGAAGAGAAGAGACCATTTTGTAGTTTTTCTACAGTCTTGCTTTGGAGAATTAAATGGATTTGGATTTCTAAACTTTGATTTAATATATATTTTGTATATTTATTTATCTCTAAAATCATTTGAAGTTAATCGAAAATCTATTTCTTAAACCTTGTCTTAAAGGATAATGTCAATTATAAAATAAACTCAAAATTTTGAATAAAAATTTAAGATTGAGATACTTGAATTAAGAAAATTTTATTTGTATAATATTCTATTGCATTCCAATATAACTTACCTTAATTATTAAAAGTTAACAATATAATTGGATAACATACAATATAAAAGGGATTTTTATAAATAAATTTTGAGTGTTTATAATAAATTTTATACACTTAAATTTTAGTTGCAAAAATGATTAATTGAGGTAAATAGAATAAAATGTTGATTGAATAACTTACAATATAAAATGGTGTTAAAGGAATTTATAAATAAATCGGTATATTTTATTCAAATTAATTAACTTTGTAAATTTATTTGTTTATAAAGTTAGTATTTTGAATAAGATATGTTGATTACTTAATTCTTTCTTTTTCCTTCTTTTCCTTTTCGCGGATCAAAAGTTTTGAGTGGGGGAGAGTGTAACGACCCGTAAAATTTTCAATAAATTAATTTGTTAAGTTAATAAGTTTTGGTAATTTAATATGAAAAAATAACCTTATTAATTAAAAATTGAACGACGGTAATTAGAACTAATTAGTAACAATTGAAATGAAATTATAATTTGGTGAAGTAACGAAAATTGGTATACTTGGCTATAAATTAATGTAAGAAAACTAATGCAAACATTTAAATTTATAAAAGGAATAATATGAAATAAATGACTCTTGAATAAAGATTGGGTATATAAAATGGTAACATTTGTTGTGAACAGTGAAATCACAAGTGTGAATGTTGAATCATTAATGGATAATATATGATTAATATAAATTGAAGTAAATCGGTGTTAATTAAGTAATTGTAACATTTGATTTGTAAACAATAATGAATTCATTAATGTGACTTAAAGTAATAGTAACGATTGTAAGTTACTATTTAATTGGCCTATTAATTTAGTTGTAATTGTTATTTTTGAGTATAAATTTGAATATAAGTAAATAAGGGTAAGTGGTGTATAAATAAATGAATTAGTATAATTAATAATAATTAAATGAATTCAATATTAGGTAGGTAATTATAATAATTAGTTGAATATAATAAACTTAAGTGTAAATTAAAGGGTAATGATAACAACCATTATAAGTTTCCTATTTAGTCTATAAAATAAATAGGAAATCTTTAATGTCATTTATGAGAATTAATGCAGTAACGGGAGGTGTGAATGTATGAATTAAGTAGAAACGTAAATTTATTTATAAAGTAATAAATTGGTAAAAGGAATGGAACTAAGTTAACTTAAATAATTGGTTTTAAACCTTAATTAATGTGTACAATTTACAAGATTTCACATTTAGAAATGTAACATTTAATACAAATTTAAGATGAAAATAGGAGTAGACTAGTGTAATGGAATATAAAACTAATGTAACTAGGTATATAGGGTAATAATGGACCTAGTATAAAGATGGCAATTAAAACAAATCAAATTATTGGAAGCAGTTTTTATTTAATTGGAATGTAATCTACAATAAATTGGATTATTGTAGGTAAATGAAAGTAATTACTTTGTAAATTGAAATTTGGATGAATTGGGAAGTTATTAATGTATTAGTGTATAAACCAATGTTAATATTACCCATAAGAGGATAAGTTAATAGTTGATTCAATAACAAATTTGAGAAATCAAATATATGGATTTATTGGGGATTTAAACTTGTACTTTTTAAATTAGATAAAATAAAGTGTTTACACGCAATGACTTTCTATATTTTATTTTCCTATGTTTGTTTCTCTAATTTTTATTTTCTACTTTATTTGTATAAACTTTGAATATATTTATTTGATTTTTGATTGATTTTATTTTAATAATAGCTTAGAAATTTCAAGAGATATAGGTTACTTGTTTTGTTTATTTTTTGCCTTTTTGTTTTCCCTTGCCTTTCCATTGGCATAGCCAATTACTTCCCACATTCATAGCCGTGAATTCTTATCATAATTCACGTACATATTGTTCCTCAAACTCCTCTTTCCTTTGCATGCAAACAAAGGAAAAAATTAATAAATACATCAAGTTATTTGTTGCCTTTTTATTTCCAAACCATTCAAACTCCTGCCTTTTATTGCCTAGCCTTTTTATTTCTTATCATACATGTTCATTCCTTTAACCTAGCTGCCACTCTTTTTTTTTTAATTTCACGTACAAAGTTTCTCATCTCCTCATCTTATTCATTTGCGTGAAGAAAAAAAATACAAGATCTAAAGTCATGGCTTCCTTCTTCCTTCTCCTCTTTTTTTATTTTGTTTTCTTTGTCTTCCTCCAAGCTAGGCTCGGCCTCCATCTTCTCCTAGCACACCTCTAACCATCATGACCAAGCAACACAAGATGATGGTTGAACCCATATGTGGTGTAGCTAAGCCATTGATTGATTATGGTAAGTTATGCCACTCTGATTTGTTATTTTTCCGTTGTTTTAACCTCTACTCTTTTGTATTGATTCATATTCTTATATATGTAATATTTGTTTGCATACAAGATTTGGATCTGACTCTTTATCCACCCAAGTTTGCACCGTGCTTTTTCATGCTTTGTAGTTTGGATTTTTATTCTGAATTTGTCAATTCTAGCTTTTAAAGGTGAGTTATCACTCTAGACTTACATACTTATATTGTTGTGAAATGATGACAAGTTAATTGTATAAATTAATATGTTATATCCATATATGCCTGTGATGTGATTACATGATGTTAAATCCTATTTATATATATTTTTCATCATCTGATAGGATATTATTTGCTATACCGTTATTTTATTTCCTGTTACCACACTGCAAGTTCCCCTTCACTATGGGTTGAAATGATACATACCCGAACAAATTGTAGAATAAGAAAAAATTATTATGGGCTGAAATGATAGACTGGAGTGATTTTATTGATTTTTATTGTATTTATTTTACTTGGGATTGCTGGTTTGAAATGATAGAACCCGGATTTTCTTTAAATTACGGATTGAAATGATATATTTCTGTTTCACTTGGCCTAGGTTAGAAAATATTATACAGGCCCATGGTTAATACTTTTAAGGTAATATTTTCCTAATAATTTATAAAGTATTTTGAATATTTAGAAAATATGAAATTTTACCTTGAAATTGGATTTAATGATTTAAAATATATAGAGATATTGGCTTTCAGCAAGTTAAATTTTTATAAGTTGATGATTGGTTTAGATTGTAATTTTAAAGTCTTTATTTAGTTTTAATGGTAACTTAAAGAGCTTTAATTGTGATAAATAACTTAATAATTAAAGTTAATTAATATGGAATTTTAAAGTCTAGCATGGTAATTGTAATAAATTTTTATTTTATGAAATGATATGTTTGTATAATTAATGATGTCCTTTGAATTGAAAAATTGAAATACAGTTTTAATTCTACATTTTGCATAAATGAATAAATTTGCAAAGAAATTGATCGTTGTATTTACTATGATAAATTACTTTATTTATGAAATGGAAATGTTTGGAAATAGAATAATTATGATTTAGGTGGAAAAGTGTATTTTCAAAATATGACTTAACTTGATAATTGGAAATTTGGTTTTAATTGAAATTGTAAAGTTAAGTAAATAAAATGGGAATTTAGCCTTATTTATGAAGTGGGTATTTTAAAATAAAGTGTTAAGTTATTTGTTGAAATAAACGAAGTAAAAGAATGTGTTTTTGACTGAATAAATGAATTATAGTTTAATTTGGATATTTATTAAAAAAATTATTTTATTAAATCATAAGTTAAATGATACCCAAATGAATATTTTGAAGTGGGAAATGTGATTTTTATAAATTAAATTGGCCAAAAATTGAAATTTTAGTGTAGCTGAAATATACAATGATTTGGAAAGTTATAATTGAATGAATAGACTTATAAATGCTACAACTTTGAAATGAATATTATTTGATATTGAATTTAAATGGTTAAATGAATCATGTTTGGAAGATATTGATATTGAATTTAAATGGTCTAAATAAATATGTTTCAAAGTGTTTGGTTTCAGATTTGTTATAACTTGAAAGTAATATGGCTTTGGAAATGAATTTATTTGAAATTGTACTTAAATAAGAATTGTATTTAAATATATCAATTTGAACTTATTGAAATTGAAGATTTAAGAATATGACTTTATAAAGTGGTTTGGGTTAAGGTGATTTAAAGGAATATTTCAAGTTTAATAAATTGAAGGAAATATTCAGTGATTTGAAAACTTGGTTTTAATTAAATGAGATATTGATTTGGTCTTTTTGAATATAAAGATATATTATTACCTTGGTTTTTCAAATTGGAAATGATACATTGATTTGATTTTGAAAGGAAATAATATAGTATTTTGTTTTGAAATGGATATGATATTTTGGTTTTAAGTGTAAATGATTTTGAAAGAAATATCCATAGGTAATAATGACGTTTGGTTGTTGAATAGACCAGGATCAGAAGTTGTCAGGCTCTCTGCCAACTCCAAAAAGCACTTTAATAACCGCGTACGCGGTGGAGATTCCAAAATGAAGTAGGATGGTGGGGGCGTTCCTTTGAGGTATATACGTGGACCCAACTCCCGTGAGTGGACATATGGTGGCTAAAACAGGAGCGATTGACGGGCTAAGTGGGGTCATTCCTCTAATCAGACACATCCCTTCGATATAATACTCTGACTTTTTGGATTGATTCGGTAGCCACTTTGATTTTTGATTTGGGGGTGTGGCTCGAGGTGGGCGGTAGTAGCTACTACACGTTACCACCGGCCTAGATGCATAATTGGTGTATCTGCCCTGGCATTGCCTAGTTGTGCCATGTCACCTATCCAAGCGGCTTTGTACAAGTTTGATTTGTGTCGTACATATGGAGTATCCTCTGGTAGCCTTCCGATCAGGAGGTATTATGATACCGTATAGACTACTGGCACTATTACGTGTTAAGGGCCATATGGGTAACCCATTAACGCTATTTAAAAGTAAGTTTATTTTACTTATAGACATTACTATAATAGCGAAATATTACTACATAGTAAATAGTTTAATGGATCCTTAGAGGATGGGCGGTCCCAAGCATCCTTTAAGTTACTTGTACCTTATATTACAGTTCATTTGAGTTGGTTTACATTGTATAAGTATGTATGTCCTGACTCGAGTGTTTTGTGTTTGCTTTACGTTAGGGTTAGACTCAGTGATACAGTATTAGAGACTCACCTTCGGAGTTCGAGCTTTGCTTGAAGATCCAGCTATCTATTTCTCTTTCATTTGATTCCAGTTATCCAGTGGATTACAGTGATGTATTCTGATTTGTACTTGATTTTCATATTGAAACTTCTGTTGTATCTTGTTTAACTCTGATGTATTTATATAGTAACTTCATGAACTACTATCTCTTTGCTTCCACTGCATTTTATTACTCTGTGTCTGTGATCTGTGATTTATTTATTTACTGCATATTCTGAGTTTTTCCAATTTATTTTTACAATTCGGTATATTGAGCAATTCAAGTCCAATATGTGTGGATGCGAATGATTGAAAATATTGGGTCATTACAGAATGTTAATAGACGAAAATATTATTTTAGAGGAGGAACTAGAATTATCTCAAGAAAAAATTAAAAATAGTTTGGTTGAAAATGAGACTACGGCTATTGATTTTGGAAAAACTAGACTAGAAAAGGATAACATGTTAAAAGAAAATATCAACTTCAAGAGTAATATAGAAACATTGAAAATTTGGAATTAAAAGAAAAATTAGATAAAATTACAATTAGTGTTTCGATATTTAATAAAGGAAAACAAGATTTGAAAAATCTTATCAAAACTTCAAAACCATTAGTTAATGGAAATGGAATAGGATTTAAAAATATCCCTAAACAAAAAGGGAATAATATTAAGAAATATAGTTTTACCTACCAAAAGACTGAAAAACCGCCTAAGTCTAATACAAATACCAAAATATAAAAATTTGGATTCCTAAGATAAATAATAATTTTATTATAAAAAAATATATTAATAATCTTTTAGATAATGTAGTCTATAATAAAAACTATGTTCATAAAGGTACCAAATCTTCTTGGATATGGCTACCTGCTCCTCCTAACATGTAGGACCCAAACAAAGTATATGAGTACCAATTAAATCATCTTTTATTTTGCAGGTATCCAAAATAAAAAATAAGAAGAAATGGAAACTTGATAGTGGATGCTCTAAGCATATGATCGGAAACTCAAAAATGTTATCAAATATAACATACATCAATGGTGGAACGGTAACTTTTGGAGATAACTCAAAATGATACGTCGTTGGCTCAGAGAAGTCATCAACCCTGGAATTTCTAACTCTCCAATTATTACAAATGTTTTATTAGTAGAAAATTTAAAGCACAACCTACTTAGTATTAGTCAATTATGCAATAAAGGTTTTCAAATCAATTTTGAAAAAGAGATGTAATATTTTCGACAATAACAAACAACTTATCTTTGAGGATTTTAGAAACAAAAATATTTATGTCTTAAATATGAATATAAATCAAAATTCAAATTTATGTTTAACCGCCAAACGTGATGATACATAGTTATGGCATAAACGATTTTGTCATATTAATTTTAAATATATTAATAAATTAGCAAAATATGAGCTAGTTAGAGGTTTACTAAAATAAATTACAAAGTAGAAAATTTATGCGACGATTGTCAAATTGGAAAACTAAAAAAAAGCTCTTTTAAATCTAAAAATAGTATTTCTACAAAAAAACAATTAGAACCGTTAAATTTAGATTTATTTGGTCCAAACCAAGTATGATCTATAAATCACAAAAATATGTTACGTAATAGTTGATGATTTTTCAAGATATACTTGGACTTTATTTTTAAAACATAAAAGTGACACCTTTGGAATGCTTAAAATTTTTGCTAAAAGAATAAAAACTAAAATGGATTTGAAAATTAAAAATATTTGAAGTGATCACGGTGGAGAATTCGAAAATTAATTTTTTACCAATTTTTGTAATAAAAAGGGTGTAAGTCATATTTTTCTTTTACTCGCACACCTCAACAAAATGGTGTAGTAGAAAGAAAAAATCGTACGTTACGAGAATGTGCACGAATACTATTAAATAGTAGTGGTCTACCAAAACATTTTTGGACATAAGCTATTGCTACGGCTTGTTATGTTTTGAATCGAGTAACCATACCACCTATGACTAAACATACTTGTTTTGAAATATTTTTTGTAAGAAAACCTAAAGTATCATACTTTAAAACTTTCAGATGAAAATGTTTTATACTAAATTCAAAAGATAATTGGGGAAAATTCGACCCGAAGGCCGATGAAGGAATTTTTGTTGGATATTCGGATCATAGTAAGGCGTATAGAATTTTTAATAAACGAACTAACACAATTGAAAAAGTTTACATGTTTCATTCGATGAAAATTTTCTTAACCTTCATACTAATGATGTTGATGAAATAATTCAACAAATACAACAAATTCTTTTAATAATGAGACAAATGCACAAAATAATACTTTAGTAACATCTCCTAGAATTCTAAAAGATCATCCAAAAGCTAATATCATTGGATATCTCAATTCAAGAGTAACTAGAAATCAACTTAACCAAATAAGTCATATTGAATTTGTGTCAAATTTTGAACCAAAAAATTATAAAGAAGCTTCAGACAGTAATTTTGGGATAATAGCCATGCAAGAAGAATTACATCAATTTGAACGCAATAATGTTTGGGAATTAGTACCAAGACCAGAAAATCAATCAGTTATTGGAAGAAAATGGGTATTTAAAAACAAAGCACATGAAAACAGAAATATAGTTAGAAATAAAGCATGTCTGGTCGCTCAAGGTTACAATCAAGAAGAAGATATCGACCACGAGGAAACTTTTGCGTCAGTGGCAAAACTTGAGACCATACGTACATTACTTGCTTTTGCAAATCATCACAATTTTAAATGATTTCAATTGGATGTCAAAAGTGCCTTTTTAAATGGTTTTATTAAAAAACGTATATGTTGAACAACATCCATTGTTTGTTCAAGAAAAATATCCCGATCGTGTTTTTAAATTACAAAAAGCCTTATATGGTTTAAACCAAGCCCCCCGTACTTGGTACGAACGTCGTAAAAATCATTTAATTACATCTGGTTTCCAAATAGGTAAAATCAATACGACTTTATTTATTAAACGAGAAAATAACAACATTTTAGTTGTACAAATTTACGTAAACGATATTATTTTTGGTTCACCTAATGAAAATCTTTGTAATCAATTTTCAAATATTATGAAAAATGAATTTGAAATATCTCACGTGGGAGAATTAAATTTATTTTTAGGTTTACAAATAAAACAACTTGAAAATGGTATTTTTATTCATCGAGAAAAATATTGTAATGATCTATTACGTCGTTTTGAAATGGATAAAACTTCAAGCAAACCAACATGGATGAATACTAGTGTTCACTTGGAAAAAGATGATAACATAAAAGATTTTGATGAAAAATTATATCGTAGAATGATTGGCTCCTTATTTTGTTTGACGGCTAGTCGACTCGACATTATGACGAGTGTATGTCTTTGTGCCCGATTTCAAGCAAAACAAAAAGAATCTCATCAAAGAGCTGTTAAACGTATCTTACGATATCTATCTAGTACTAGAGATTATGGCTTGTTTTACCCTAAGGGATCATCGTTGAAATAGTTTCATATAGTGACACGAATTGCAGTGGATGTAAAACAGATCGTAAGCGTACTAGCGGAACATGTGACTTTATCGTACAATCATTAGTTTCATGGTTTAGTAAAAATCAAAATTGTGTCTCCTTATCTACTTGCGAAGCCGAATATATTTCAGCAGCTATAGCATGTGCACAAGTGATATACATGCAACAAACACTTACATATTTCGGGAAAGTTATCAATAAATCACCAATATATTCGATAACACGACTGCAATAAATCTATCGAAAATCCCTGTAAATCACTCTCATACTAAACATATAGATATACTACATCATTTTTTACGTGACAATGTAGAAAATGGAATTATTACAATAGAATACGTAAACACCGAGAATCAAATAGCAGATATTTTCACAAAACCATTAAATGAACAAACATTTGTTAAACTGCAACGCGATTTAGGAATATGTTCTCTTAATGAGCTTCTAAACTAATACTACATTTTCATTTATTCTATTTTTCGACTTAAAATTTTTTAGCCACAAATTAAAATTATTAACTCCTTCACCTTAAATTTTTAGGTAGGTTGTTTTCTGAAATTACGTATAAATAACCTTCGAAATCATGTATAAATAGCTTTTTACAAAACAAAAAGTAAAAAGAATATTCAGATTTCACATTTTTTTTACAATAGAAAATAAAAGCATGTCTTCCGACAACTCTCATCTCCCCTTCTCGACACCAACAACAGATAGCTCAGCGGATACACCACATCACCTTCCTACTCATACTCCAGATCAGGAACCGACCTATAAGTGGTCTTCTTACCATACGAGATTCACTTCCGATAAAAAGAAGTCCAATGATCTCTATTTGTCTCTCCTAACACCAAGGATAAAATTGATAAGATACATCACTATCAAAAACAACAAATATATTTACAACGAGAATTATACTTTGAGTAAAAGGTCATCGCACGACGATTAAGTTTTCTGGAGCAAGTAGCGATAAATATTTGTAATTCATGAAAGAAGAATGTATATGAATCACTTCCGATTCCTTACAATCCTTTGTATCCCTCTGCCTCTTATTGTACATCTTTGGATTCTTCACCTAGGCGATACTCTGGTTCCCCGAGAACCCACGAACGTGGAAATATATGGTCTTCACTCAAGCCGTTGAGGGATGACAAGTCTGAAGATTGCAATGCTCCATCGTCATCTAAATAAATTTAATTATTCTCATTGTATTTTTTATTTACGTATATTTGTATGCTGTTTCACAAATAATAATACCATGTTTTATTAAAATCGAACTCTGGAAAAATAAGCAAACCCTTCAAAAATTAGGCTATTTTATGACAATTTGGTCTTTTCAAACGTCTAAAATTTGTCATCATACGTTTGACACTCTTGTATCACACAAATCTTTAACCATCATGCATATGTCAGACGTCTTATATAACTTTCCAGGCGTCTAAAATTTATCTTTGCTTAATATAAAATAGAAACCAGTCTATTTTTTAGACGTCTGAACTATTGACCAGACGTCTGAACAAAGTCTCTGCCTCCATAAGATAAAAACTCAGACCATTTTCAAACACGTGATATTATATCCAAACTTCTGAGGCAACCATCTGTCCTACAAAAATAACATTTAGACCTATTCCAGACGTCTGATTCTACAACTAGACGTCTGGTAATTCTCTTTTCCTTACAAAATTTACAAATCGATCAATTTCAAACGTCTGATTCTATTTACTATCTTCAAACTTGGTTAAATCAGATGTCTGATTCACCTTCCAAACATCTGAAATTCAATCGACACTCTTAAATACCTAGATAATGTCTATTTTTTACTTTTCTCACTTAAGTTTCATTTCATTTCTACTGCAAAGTCGATTCCCTATTTCTCAAAATTACTTTCTCTTCCAAACTCCCTCGAATTCGATGGCTTCTAAAACAAAAAAACCCTAAGATCTCTAAGCGAAAGCAAGACCAAGCAACTTCATCCAACCCCCGAGTTTTTCTCTGACGATCAAATTGCACGATGGATAAATCGTGTACCGGATTCATTTAAGAGATACGGGGATATTCTAAAGAAGAAACTCCATACAAGTCCATTTTATAATTTGCTAAAGTTTCTGATGTATGATTTAGACGAAATGTGTGAAAGTGCTGGTTTAGAAACGTTGATATCCTTTAATCCCAATAACGTCCAAATCGATCAGCTAGCCGTATTTCTTTTCTATGCTAATTTAGATAGCACAACAGTTTGGAACAATGGCAATGATGATCAATGGCTATGGTCAAGTGTTTACGGCAACACAATTAGACTTACTCCAGGGATCATAGGCTAAACTCTCGAATGTTCCGACACCGGAGAAAATTTATATAATATTCTGGATATGCGTCTCAAACTGAGAGACAATATAACACATCAAATGTGGGAAGGTGACATTCTTAGATTTGCATCCAAATACCCACGACCTAAGGCGAGACTTCTTCCTAGAATGATTATCAATACTATCATTACTCGCCATGGTAGTCATGAGCAAATCACGAAGTTAGAGCACAAGGCCTTATATGCTATATTCGGTGGAACAAGGGTCAATTGGGCAAAATTTATATTTGATGAGCTCAAACATTTTTACTTGATCACGCCCATCCAACATCCATCCTACATATATCATGAGACTTCTACGAGCTCACAACATCCCCTCATATTTATCCACTTTTGAAGAGATTTCTCTGAAATATGCATCCACAATTTTTTTTCTCCCAAATGAACTTACCGGAAAATCCTCCAGATTTTATATCATTTGAAGAGTGGACAACAACGCTGTCAAGCCAGACAAGCCGGGCCTCCACCTCAAACACAATCTGAACCATCACAAGAGGTGGAGCAGCATCGTGAAAATACTCCTCCTCCTTCTGCACCCTTTGATTATACATCCCAAGATGAAATTTTGGAGACTCGCATTGAAACGAATCCAAATGAGAGTATTCACAACATAAGTCCTCAAAATCAGCTTATTTTATCTCGAAATAAAAAATTATTGGCTAAGCGCATTGATAGTTTTGAAACATCCTTTGCTTCTCACCAAGCCACAGTTGAAACATCACTTTCAATTGTATTATCCGTTCTAAAGGATGTTCTTCAAAGGGTTCGTGGTCCTACTTCATCTTTAGAAGATTGACCAACTTGCCTTCTCCTCCTTTTTCGAAACATTCCAAACTTTTTGACGAGGAGAAAGAACCTTTCGAACAAACTCCGACATCTTCTAAAAAACAAGCGAGTTCTTCCAAGGATGAAGATAAAGGAGATGATCAAGATAAAGCTTCCCCAAAAGATCTTTAATTTTTTTAGGATTCCATCTTTTGTATAAAATGAATCTTTTTTGAATGTAATCGATTATTATGGTTAATGAAAATTGTTTTTCATGTGTTATTTCTGTGTATATTTATAATCTTACGACAATTGATAAATGTATAATGGAATAGACATGATGTCTACATTTAAAAAGTTATAAATCCTTTTTGATAATGCCAAAGGAGGAAAAATAATAAAGATCACAATAAATGATGGAAAGCAAATATTCAGGGGGAGATTTATAAAATTTAATACAAGTACATTGTATGGTTGTCATCATCAAAAAGAGGGAGATTGTTAGGAAATCAAAATCTACGGTTTCGATGACAACAACTATATAATGGAAATCGAATATGTATATATATATACAGGTACTTGCTAGAGCAACATCACTAGAAAGACAAGAACAAGGCTCAAAGAACACTATAAGAGACTACAAGTCGATAGGATCAAAGAAGCACAAGAAAAAGAGCATAAAATCTGATATGCGCAATATCAGACGTCTGGGTGCACAAGCCAGACGTCTGAAACAGTTCTCTGGAACAACAGATAGACTGAACCAGACGTTTGGCAACTGCACTCAAACGTCTGATTTACTACTATATTCAAAAATATATATAGTATCAGACGTCTGAAACATATCCCAGATGTTTGATTTCAAACTCGGATTTTAAATATGGACTTCAAGTGCCACATTCGAATAGACATCTCCACTTCTCTTCGCTGCAACTCTTCATCATCAATAGAAGCAACTGTAGAGCACTCGTTAATGGATGCAACTACTCAAGAAACCTCTCTACAACTATATATATCATCAAGAATCAAGAGAACGGATCACCTTACTTAGTTACGCTCTCTAATCACATACTCTATCATATATTCTTGATCACTAGAAATTTATACTTGTATTTCACTCTTCCATATATTCAGTTCCTCACAAAAATACTCTCTAGATATATATCGAAAACATTTGTACTAATTAGTCAATATCCATGTTATAGAACACACATTTGACAAGAACAGTTTATTGCAACCAAGCCTATTCCTTTGGACGAAGTGAGGTTGTTTGATAGTCGAATTCTGAAGGGGAGCTTTGGGACTGCACATAGGATGGGAGGTCCGAACCAATATAAAATCCCGGTATGCTTATTCTATATTTACTTAGATTAATATTGTTTTTGTTGCATCTTATATTTTGTCACATATACTTGCATATACACTACACAATCCACCCTGTAGACTTTCAACCTTGTTATATATTAGCAATGTAATGATAAACTCTCACTAGAAGTCGAGAAACATACTCCGAATAGTTCCACATGATAAAGGCAGTTTATTAGCATCAGCGAGAGATAGGTGATAGAGCAGATAATTAAAATACCATAACAGATCCATTCATGAAGGTTCTAACAAGCTATGTTCTAGCCAAACTGATCGAATAGATGTAAGAGAGATCAATAATTGCCCCCAAGTGTAAGTGGGAGATTGCTAGAGTTAAGGGTGTTCTCCTAGGGTTAATTATGTTATTTATTACATGTTTCTAGTTTGATTACCGACCTTGTTCAAAATGTGTTTTCTTTCTGTTATATACTTGTTATAATATGTTATAAATAAATGATTATTTAGTTTAAGTATATTTGGCATAAAATCCATAGACATTGTGTTTTGCAATTGTAATTACAAGGTGTTGTAATCATGAACAATTTATCACAGTATAATAAACATGTTGTTTTACATATTCCTAGTCAAGATGTATTTAGATTGGATATCGATGCATTCGTTTAGACTTAAGTATGTAACGCTCTTCAAATGTTGGAAAGTGTATTACTTATGGCTGCTGGGGGCACCAAGGGATTACATACTAATATTTATTGGATAACAATGGAATGACTCACTCAATAGTTTTATATTATGACTAAGATCAAACGAAAATATTGACATGACAATATTACACAATTTCGTTGGATTGAGAATATCATCAAGCTTCAATGTAGAAGTCCGCTTTGATTATAGTTAAATCGTGGCGTAATGTCCATTGAACGACTATAGTTGGATCAAGTGGAAGCATTGGAAGTGAAACACTATTCAATAGAGAACTCGTCTCCTTAGTTTTATGGGATTAGAATCACGATCAACTAAAGTTAGCTCAAAGTCAAAGTCCCTAGCCAAAGCAGTTCGATTAATAATAATTATATTATTGAACAAGGACTTTATGTTTAGGAAATGAAGTTGAATATGGATGGTATTAGCGTTTTATCCACTACCAAATTCTTTATGTCCTAATGTGTTATAGTTTTAATGAAGATAATTGGTGTAAATAATTATCACCACTAGGAAACGCTTAAATAATTAAAATTGGAATTTACCGACGCTATGTAAGCGATAAATTTGACCATAATGTCACATTACTAGCTAAGGTGACCTATGAAATTTAATATTCGAATTGTTGGATATTAATCGCTAACCGAATTTACACCTAAGAGTCGCACAACCGAAATGTTAAGTACTTCGAATACCACCTGATTTATTTAATTGTAATTGTTTTTAATTATTTAATTTATTAATATTCATGAAATATTAAATATAAATTTTATTTAATTTTCATTGATCGGTATTAATATAGTGCATATATAAAAGTTATATGCACGCGTGTTGTATATGATATTGATAAGCATTTGAATTAGATTTGAATGCATATTTATTTGATCAAGCTTGATGCAGTTATGAGTCTAGAAAGGGATATAGTGGCTAGCCACAAGGTGAAATGTGGGATTGAATATCGATTTAAAAATGATGTGAAATGGAAAGAGAAAACGAAGGATCCGAATTACCTTTTTACTCCTTAGTATCTACACTAATTAAACATCTCAAATCCCACTTTATTTTCTTGTGATTTTTGCTCCATCTAGTCCAGATCTGGCCACCTCCCCTTTTCTATTGTTCTTTAAGTTTCAAGCTTTTAAAACACAAATTAAATACAAATAGTAGATCAGTGATTGCTGCTTTTAGTCTGACAGCTCGTTTTGGAAGTTTGAATAATGATTCAAGGAGTTATTTGACTCAATGGTTCAACGTATGATGACTAGGCGTTAGTCAAGGTAAATATATTTATCTACAATACATATGTATGTATGTATGTTACTTATTAGTTCATCCATGCGATTTGGCTAATATAAAAATTATCATGAATCCACATATGTCTATGTTGTCTACATTAGATGAAAATATATATGCATGTATAAAAATAAAAACAAAAATTCTTTGATTTACATGTTTGTTTATGTAGCTTACGACCATAATATTTAATAAAACTCACATTTAATAGTATTTTAAAATGATTTTAAAATACAAACACAATTATATAAAATATATGTTTATATTTTATTAACATATATGCAAATTATAGTTTTCAAAAATTTAATTATTTTTGTATATATATAGTTAAATCCATATAATATATGTACAATTCATTTTTTCAATATTATATCTAATGTATATAACTCTATGTATGTGTGTATCATAAAATGTAAATGTAAATGTTTAACAAAATTATGTGTATGTTTTAACTTTGTTTTCAATTTTTATTTAATAATTTTTGTATGGAAACCAACAGTTAATTTTTTTTAACGCGCGTTTTATAAAAATATATTTTTGCCTGAATATGTACAAATGTATATTTTTAATTATTTATTTACGTTAAAACGTATTATATATATATATATATCTATTACTTATATAATTTTAAATATTAATTTAATATGTATATATTTTAATAATAATAAAAATTAATTTTGAAATATTGTATATATGTGTGTATATATATTTAAAGTTAATGTATTGATTTGAATTTGAAATTACTAGATATTTTATTATGCAAATCTAGGTCTAAAACTTAAATCTTGTATTTGAATTTTGAATTTTAAATCGAAGTTATTTTTATGAATATTTACAATTATTCTATTTATAACGTCTATTATATACATACATACAAACGTACATACATACATACATACATACATACATACATACATACATACATACAACATACATATACACACATACACATTTGTATGTTACAAATATTAATTCATATTGTTCAAAACTACACATACACACACCTGCACAAGCTTATATATTGGACAAGACGTATGTATGTACTATATAGAGGCGCTAATATGTCCATTACTGTGTAAATCCTAGCACTTACACATAGAGAAGTTAAACCATGTATACTGTATATGTTGCACGTTCACATACAAATACATGTATATGATACACTTGTTATATTTTATTATTTAAACTAGTATACAATGCACGTGTGTGCATCTAATATCCAAAGGTATTTAACTTGGATGGATGTGTGTTTTAAGTGGAAATGTTTTTGTAGTCACAACACATTTTAAGTTATTTTGTTGTTGATATCGATGACAAATTGATAGTAAAATTCTGTTAATCGGTAGTCGGAAAGGGTAGTAAGATTCCATTAACGAAGAGGGTTAATATTGAAATTTCAAAAGACGTTGTGTGATCATGTTGATTGAATTCTCTTTATTAGTAGAGATAAAGTAATTTGTGGTGTATGAATAGAAGCAGACAAAAAAAACAAAGATATTTTCTTTTCTTCCTTTCAAATTAAAATAATAAAAGTTTTCCTCAAACAATAATGAAAATGAGTTTATGAATATTTATAGTTTTGTGGTCAGTTGCACAAAAGAGTAAAAGAGAACTATTTTCTTAGGCATGTTCCCTCATATAACATAGGACTATACTTTTAGGAAAACATAATTTTTGTCATGCTCTTTTCACTTGTGAAGACAATATAAAGAAGTATAACAAAGTGTAATAAGTAACATCAATGAGTTTGTAGTCACGTCAAATTTCGTTACATAATTTCTACCGAATTTTTTAGACTAATAACAGTTACGTTGATCATCATTAAATATTTTCGTAAAATAACTATGGATAAAACTACACTGCTATGCTGCTTTTTAATTGGCAATGTATTTTTCAATTTTATATTTAATGAGTAGTGGGTCACATTACTATATTATGGCCTAATAACTTAGCACTCTTGAAAATATTATCATTAGACTAATCGTTGTAGAATCTATTTATGTGGCACCAACTATGGAAATGCAGTTTACATCATTTTCTAAAGGTTACGTGAAATAAGGTCCACTAAATTAATCTCTAAATCTCTAATTCATGTTCGAACCTGAGACATAATTGTGTTTCATATCCCTTCTACGCTAAGGCCAGTAGCAGTAATGATAAAAAGATAAAAAGTTAAGTTAACTGCATAATAATTAAAAGATAGTGTGTAGAAATACCTAGAATGGGGTCTTCATCTGACACTATTTAAGTCCTAATACTCAAAGGGCAATTTGAGCTTTTGGTGATGCATTGGGCATTTTGGGAATTTCAAAAAGACACGGCTGAAACTAATGGGTTGAATTTTCATTATTAATAGTAGAGATATAACATTAAAATAAAACCTTATTTACAAATTAAATAACACAATGATTTTATTAGAATTAATTTAGACTAGGTCTAAATAAATCTAGACTTTATAGGCGTAATGAGATTCAAAATGGAATATTTTTTGAAATTTACCCATATACTCCACTATATGTTGGCCTTGTTTCAACAAATTGGTCTTTACATCCTTCTTTTTAATCTTCTTCTTCTTCAATTTGTTCTTCTTCTTTTCACCTTCTTTACTTTCTTCAACATCTTACCCATAATCTTCTTTTACATCTTCATGTTCACTCCCTACATTTTCCTTGTCATTATCTTCTTCGAATTATTCAATGACATTTGCTACCTTTTCAGTTTATTTTAAACTATCTCTGTTAGTTTCTTTATCTGTATTTTCAGTTTCTTCGCTATTTGATATTTTTCTTCTGATTCTTCATGAATCATTTTGAAGTTTATCTGGCCTTTTTGAATTTCTTGTTTTCAACATTTTTAAGAGTGTTAAAAACAAAAAAACGATTTGAGGACAAAAATTGAACTGAAATACAATCAAAATTAAATTTGGGATGAAATTATCGATGGAAATCATGGTTAATTCAAAATTTTGATTTGGAATGAAATGGATGAATAAAAATAAGGTTGTGAAAGTTGTTTTGAATGTATGGGGTGGTTTACATTTTAGGGTTGTATTTTTTAATATGAAATAAGCCAAGGGTATCTTATTTGAAGGGCCTTAGATAAATCTTCTCTTAATTTTAAGCTTTTAATTTGGTTTAATGGTTAACCAACCAAACCAAAATCATACTATTTTGATTTGGTTCTTAATCAGTTCCAAAAGAATGATTTGATTTGGATCGCCTTTTTAGATGCTTTGTTTTAATTGATTTCATATTTTTTATAACTGTTTGAACTAAACTAACCATTTGCTCACTCCTATCTGTTTATGCAATGCTGGTAAAAAAAATTATTATGGCATGATGAGGGATCATGCCATAATAGTTTCATTTAAACATGAAGCACACTTTAAGATATTGATTATTAAATCTATCCCAAATCACAAAACAATTTTTTTAATAAAACGCCGGCGTAATTTAGAATAACGTATATTTATGCTATCTTAAATCATACTGGTATTTTGCCTGCTATACCTAGCAGCCTCCTTTCTACTTTATCTCTTTCTTCCACTTTACTTTCTGGAGTTCCTAAAAATATATACAATAATTCCTTGAATTAATTTTGCCAAGTGGAATCTTTTGAAGAATCGAATTTCTTTAGCAAATTGAGACATCCTTATCTTCTAGAGGTATATCACATAAACCATATATTTATAGCGAGTTCATTATTTATGTTGGTATCTACAAAAGTTTGATTTTTTATAATTATAGTTGTTATTAATATGTCATATGTCATCGGTTTTGTGGTTTTGTGAAAATTATAGTTATTTTGAATTTTCGTTTTATTTTAAGATGTTAAAAAAGACTACCCTAGTTATATGCTAATATGATGGAGAAATAATTGTAGACAAAGAACCAAATGTGAAGTATATTAGTGGGAAGATTAAAAGCAACTAGTGTTTGCAATGGATGAAAATTTATTATACTAAATGTAATGATCCGTGAATTTATCATTTTGAAAAATAATGTTTAAATTTAGAAATATTCAAATATAATATTTTTAACACCGATAATGGTGTTTTGAGCAATAAATAATATTGATAATCTTATTTTGAATAAATATTTATAAAAATATACACTTTGAAAAATATCGGTAAAAAGACCAAAAACCGTTTTATCATTAAGTAACTCTTAGACCATCCAACATTGTGCACAGAGTTGGATACATATGCTCATTTATCTATATGAGTGAGAATATGTAATAAAATTATTTATTTTTGGAATTTAATTCCCCCTATGGCATCATCAATAATATCACTATTTTGGAACAATTGATTTTTGAATTTAAGTTGAGTTCAAATGGTTAATAATTATTTTAATTATTAAATATGCCATTTTATTTATTATATAATGATAGAAATATTATTATCAAACTTTGTTTACAAATATATATTAAATAAGAAGTGAAAATATGACCGAAGATCGAAATCTAAATACGTAACAATTCAACGTAGAAAAGTTGTGCAACATTGTGAGTCATTCGAGATATGCATATGCACACATACACATGCACATAAATATACATATATACATAGATATACATACACACATGCAAATAAATAATAAAAGATAAAAGGAAAACATCGTGATATTATATATAAATATCATGATATTTCTTTAAACCCAAAGTCAACCTCTTACACCCAAAGTACAAGCACATGGGTACATACAAGAGGAGGGTAGGTACTTCGGCCGTAGGTGGTGAGGTAGGAGGAGGGAGCGGTGGTAAGGAAATGGTGATGTGTGTGCACATAAATATCATGATATTTTTTATCACTTCTTTACCTATAAATACCATCATCCATCTTCACTTCATTTGCTCATAAATTTCTAAGATTTCTTTACTACCCCTCTCTACTTTAATGGCTTCCCACCTTAGGAAATTAATAAAGAAAATTATTGCAAAAAGTAATTAAAATTATATAGTACATATATTATCCAAACACATCCAAACCAAAGCAAATCTCCCCCTTCTCCACATCTAAACCCACGACCACACCATCCACCACCCAAAGGATAAGCCTTTCCTTTTTTTCAAGTAAGGCAGTGAGAACCCAAGCACCAAAGTCTAAGGCCGAGCTCATCTTGGAGCTTTAGTGGAAGCTTAGCAAACTCAATTTTCCAAATAGCGGAGCAATAGTCATTTTAAAGTTGGTTCGATTGAATCTAAAGGTGAGAAAAACAATATATGTGTGATATTTGATGATATGTGTAGTTGACTATGCTGGTTATGATGTTTGTTTATCATATTTAAATATGATAATATGTTTGTTTGGTTATGAGAGATATTCATGTTTAATACACATCGAAATTACACAAAGGAAATAATATTCCGTTATGAATTATAAAAGTGTTACGAGTTGGTTAAACCTCTTTAAAATGGTTTAAAATAATTTTAAAATGTTTTATAATCATTAAAACTTAATTTGGAGAAGTTTCAACAAGTTATGAAAATTTAGTCAAAAATAAGCCATAATGACAGTTTTCGCGCCATAAAAGTTAGATCCATTTATATGGTGGAATCGGAGTCAGAATTCTTTGGAATAAAAATTTTATGAACTCTCATCATCATAGTTTTCGAAAAAAATAAAAATATCGAGATTTCATTTAGTAGATTTTGAAATATGAGCAAATCAAGTTTTCAAATAATCACGCTTTGGCAGTTTGAAAACCAAAGCGATAAATTCTTTAAAACATATATTTTTAATTCTATAAAAATATGGAATAAATTTTATAAATTTAATAAAATTTTTGAAAATATATTTGAGTTATAAAAAGGGATTTCTAAATGATAGAAAAGTTGTTTTGATTAAATAAGCCTTAAATACACTATTCGCAGCACTTTTTGCATCAGTTTTTAATAACTTTTGAAATATAGATTTAAACTTATTTTTTCTTTTTCAAATATTTTATAAATGTTTTCAAATAAATAATTAAGTATTTTAAAGATGATTTTGAGGCTTTATGATAATTTTGAAGGAGCTTAAATAAATGGTTAAAAGAAAAGCTGTTATAAATAAATGATTTAATCTTGGCTCTAAAAGTCGATGAGTAAACTGAATTTTTTTCTATTCATGAGATCCGAATGTAGGGTGCTTAAACTAAGGATATGTTTAGGAGCAAACAGCGCCTTAGCTCACTTGGCCTCTTTCGTGGGCGAGGAATAGATTAGGTCAAAATGTGGGAAACAAAGCAAGTATAAAAGATTCTAATGTACAAATTTAATACAACTTGGATTGTGCAGAAATAATTTTCTTACACTTGTATTAAATTCCAAGGAGGGAACTCGTACTATCCATTTGAATTTAAAATGTGATTCTATCGTTATTCGATAGATGGTAAAGATTGAATACGAAAATTGATATTAAGTGGTACAATTTTTATCAACCCTTTTTACACAATAATATTTTTCAACATGATTTATGAGAAATGATTTGGTGTTTTCCAAAGTTAAAGAGAGGTTTAATAATATCGTATATACTGGAAAAGAAATGAGATATCTCTAAAAGAAGTTTTGTCGATAATTGGATTAGAGAGTCCGGGAACGAATTTGAGTGATTCCTACTCAAAAACCACTTCGAACTAATGTATGTTCGAAAGTGAAAACATGATAAAGGCAATGATTTTGGAGACGGAGGTCTTTATAATGAAAAGCTACTTTCCATTAGCCCCTCGATTTCCATATTATATGCATATGGTGGCAGTAGTAATTAATTTTGAAAAACTTCAATGCAAGGCCTTCTCGCTACTAATCCTAGAGATGATTTCCAAAATAGGATGAAGTAGGAGAGTGCCTTCGGTTTGTCCTATTCCTGGACAACTTGTATTGAGGAACATCTAACATTGCATTTTTAAAATACACGTACATTGATCTTTACAAATGTACATCTTTTTGGTGGTGTAAGAAGTAACCACTCTTACATTTAATACCTTTCTCTATAACATATGAGCTCAGAGGTTGTACGTTTGTGGAAATATATAGTGTGTAATGAAAATGGCAATATGTCATGCTAAGTAGGATTTAATGTTTCTATGCAAGTAAAACGAGACCTTAAGCCTCACACCCGAGAATGTCAAAAACAAGGTAGATGTGGCAGGGCTATGTGGCTCACACTCATTTGTTCTGCCTTCCATCTTTATTTCTTTTAAAACCCCTGATAATCTATCTTCGGTACTTGGATTTGCGGCACGTGAATACCAAGGATGTATTAGTCTCGATTTCTGAGGGTTGAGGAGGTGGGTTGTCATAGTTGGCATCAAAGCTTATGGTTGAGCAAATACCTAAGCCTTGATGGGATCAACTCCTTAAAGATAGGGTTAGTAATGTCCTAAAATTAGCTTAGTGAGAGGAAGCGCATATTTGAAATTTTTGTCCGAGTAAGTAATTCAATTTTTATGCGCATTCCCTAAGATAATCTCATCTACAATTCTAAAGACATTTCCTTACTATATGCAGATAGTAGGAGATGAGTAACAGAAGAGGACGAGAAAGGGGAGTTAACAACATCACGACCACCAACGGTCGATCAAATGCTATAGTAATTAAGGAAGTGGTAATCCTTGTGCAACCTCAAATTAACTTTGCTACTCTATGCAAAAATTACGCCAGCTTGGAAGGGAAACCATTCAAAGGAATGGAGTCCATTATTGAAGTATAAGCTTGACTCCGATCATGTGAAAGGATCTTTAAAAGATTGAATATCGAGGATGAGCAGAAAAGGTTCTTAGCTTCTTGGTAGTTACAAGAAGGGGCTCTAGCTTGTTGGGAGTCTATAACTCTAAATGATTCGAAGGAAAAATTCTCATGGGAAAGGTTTAAGGATGTATTTCAAGAGTAATACATGCCAGCAATCCGAAGATCCCATCTCTATAGGAATTTCATGGACTTGAAACAAGAAGAACTATCTGTAGAGGAATATTCCCTCAAGTTCAATGAACTATCTCACTTTGGGCCTGGTTTGATAAACACATTCCTAAAAAAGAACGAGATGTTTATTGAAGGAATAAAGGAACAATATTAGGACAAGATGACTGCTTACGTAAAAGGAACCTTTATGGACATATTGGATATGGGCTTTCAATATGAAGCCTTAGACAAGAAGAACTCAGTACCCGCTCAAGGAAATGGCAAGAATCAAAAAAATAGAACAAAGCCGTGGGAAGAAAAGACTGGGGAGGATCATAAGAGAATCGTTTTAAGGATGTGACTTGTTCCAATTTCCAGAAGAAAGGCCATCTTTCAATAAATTGTAGAAATCCTAAGGTTTAAAGGCAACAACAAGAAACCTTCTCTCCAATGGTGTAGAAAAGTCTCCACCATAACTACCACTAACCCGAATATTGGAAAAGGAAGTGTTTGTTAATAAAGAAAGGAGAGCAAGCTAGTGTTTTTTCCATAAAGGATGAACCCTCAACCTCCATAGATGTAAAAGGAAAATGAGTTTTAGAAGGTAGCATTTATGTTAATGATGATTTTGTTAGAGTGTTATTCGATACATGAGCTTTCCATAGTTCTACTGCGAAGAGATTAGTAGATAAATTAAAACTAATCGAAAAAATAGTAGTTATCCCTATTTGCATATCCAATCCCAAAGGTGGTGTGGATAATCTTTGTATGGTTTGTAAGGATATCCAAATCACTTACCATCCCCATCATTTTTCATGTGACCTATTTGTCCTTGACTTTATTGGGTCTGAAGTTTTACTCGGTATGCGGTGGTTATCCAAGAATAAAGCTACTCTGGTTTGTTAAGAGAATAGTATCTTTATGGTCAACTTTGGAAAATCTATAGAAATATTTCATAAGGAACCCGATCCATTAAGGGATACCTTCTTGTATGCACTTGACTACTCTCAAAAAGGTTTAGAGACGATATTGATAGTTCAGGAGTTTCAAGATGTTTTTGGAGATGTAAAAAATTTGCCACCACATCGGGAAATTGAGTTCCGTATTGACTTGATTCCTAGTGAGAGACCCATTATTCACCCTATTCGTAGAATGACCCTAAAGGAAAAGACGAGTTGGTAAACCAAATAGATAAGTTGTTAAAGAAAGGACTAACTAGACCAAGTCGCTCGAGTTGGGGTGCAACGGTGGTTTTTATTGCAAATCTCGATGGTCCCTATGGCTTTGCGTAGACTATCGAGACCTAAATAAGCAAATGGTTAAAAAGAGTATCATCTACCCTGCATAGGTGATTTGTTTGATCAACTTCATGGTGCCCAAATATTCTCAAAAATGGATTTAACTACATGATACCATCAACTAAGAATAGCTTAGGATGGAATTTTATTAACTACATTTAGGGGTCCGAATTGATTTTACGAATGGTTAGTTATCCCTTTAAGGTTAACCAATGCACCCGCTTATTTCGTAGGCCTTATGAACAAAGTATTCAGAGATGTGCTAAACAAATTCATGTTGGTTTTTAATGATCATATTCTTATCTATTCCAAAATCGAGGAGCAACATGAAAGCCATCTGGAGATTGTGTTGGAAATATTGAGAAGAAATGTACTCAAAGCTAAATTCTCGAAATGCCACTTTTGGGAGAAAGAACTAAGATTCCTTGTGCATATTGTGTCAGGAGAAGGGATCTCAGTAAATCCAGAAAAGATTTCAACTATACGAGATTGGAAGCAACAAAAGACTAAAATGGATGTATGATGCTTCTTAGGATTAGTCGGATATTACAGGAGGTCTATCCAAGATTTCCTCCCACCTAACAAAGTTGACTATAAAGAATTTTAAATTTGACTGGACATCAAAATGTGAATTAGCATTCCAAGAGCTCATGAAAAGATTAACTATCGCTCATATCCTACCACTGCTGATGGAAGCGAAGGTTTAACCATCTATACTAATGCTTGCGGAGAAGGTGTAGGTGCAGTTTTGAAGCAACATGGAAAAGCTATCGCTTATGCGAGAAGGCAACTAAAGACGCATGGAAGGAATTATGCAACACACGACTTAGAATTATTGGCCATTATGTTCGCATTAAAGATGTGGTGGCATTGTTTACTAGCTGAGAATTCCTTGTGGTTTATTTTAATAAACTTTAATTGACCATAGTAAATAATATTCCTTCTTTAAATACGTGAGAAGTTCGATCTCTTCACAGATCACAATTTTTGAAGTATCTTTTCACATAGAAGGATTAAATATGAGACAGCAACATTGGTAGAATTTCTCACGTCATATGATCTTGATATCTTATACGCACCCGGGAAAGCCAATGTAGTGGCAGATGCACTAAGCAGAAGGCATGCCGTTATAGCCTATTTAGTAGTACGTCCCACTCTGATCAATTGTATACAGGAGAACCGGATCCGGGACCTGTTTATTTCAAGAATAGCCAGAGAAGTGGAGGAAAACATTTTACCAGGAAGATGGATAGGATTCAATATGGATGATCAAGGAATCTTAAGAATGCAAGGGATAATTTGTGTTCCAAATATTGATGGGATTGGGTAGGAAGTTCTAACTGAATGCCACAATTCTCGACTTGTAATACATCTTGGGGTTACTAAAATGTATTGAGACATGAAAAAACTTTCTGGTGGGAAGGCATAAAAGGGATATTTCTATTCATGTTAGTAGATGTGCAAATTATCAACAAATCAAAAGTGATCGGCAAAATATTTTGGACTATTACAACCTCTCGAGATTCCAAGTTGGAAGCATGACCAAATATTGGTGTATTTCATCGATGGATTACCTCGAAAAAGGAAGGGAAACGAAGGCATTTGGGTTATCATAGATTGATTGACCAAGTGCGCACAGTTTATTCTGATAAAGTCAACAAGGACCGCTTCAAGTCAGGCGAAGATATACATGAAAGAAACTGTAAGAGTGCATGGGGTTCTAAGTAGTATAGCTAGTGATCGGGAATCCATTTTTACAAGCCAGATTTGGGAAGCATTATAGACAGCTTTGGGAATGAAGCTGGATTTAAGCGTCGCATGCCATCCTTAAACTGATGGGTAGACTGAAAGGGTAAACAGTGTCTTGGAAGATCTTCTGCGGGCTTGTCTTATATTTTAGAAGTTCGTGGGAAATTTTCTTCATCTGGTGGATTTCTCCTACAATAACAACTAACAGGCAAGTATTAGCATAGCATCATATGATGCTTTATTTGGTCGTCCATGAAGATCCCCGTCACGTTGGACCGAAACCAGAGATCAGTTAGTAATTGGTCCCGATACGATTCGAGAAGCTTCAAAAAAGGTAGATATGATCAGAAAGAAGATGAAAGAAGACCAGAGCAGGCAGAAAAGCTACGCTTTATCAAAGGCACGGGATTTGGAATTCTGAGTTGCAGATTTTTCATTCTTGAAAGTCTCTGCAATGAGAGGAGTAGTAAGATTTGGACGGGCAGGGAAGCTAGCACGTCGATTTATTGGACCTTTTCCTATTCTTGAATGGATTGGTCCATTAGCCTATCGAGTAAAACTGCCAAAATATTGTCAGTTATACATAATGTTTTTCACGTAGCCCATTTATGGAAGTCTGTGTATGACTCGGAACAAATTATAGAAACGGTGGCACAAGAAGATTTGGAAGTGAAACCTAACTTGACAGTTATCAGACAGCCTAATCGAATCATGGATTGTGATAAGAAGTGATTAAGGTGAAACATTGTCCAATTAGTTAAAGTTCAATGGAGTGGTGATGCTAAGATTGCACATGGGAATTATAAGATAGAGTGAAAAGGCTTATCCTTAGTTTAGAATAGATGTGTAGCCTATATATGTATTGCATCATCATAGTGTACTAGCTTCCTGTGGTGTAGTCACTTATCGAGTATGCATTTCATTATGTACATTCCTTTTTGAGTCATCGTTTTTTCGTAATTTCGAGGACGAAATTCTTCTAAGGAGGGATGTCTATAATTATCATTTTGGAAAATAATGTTTAAATTTGAAAATATTCAAACATAAGATTTTTAACATTAATAATGTTATTTTGAACAATAAATAATATTAGTATTCTTATTTTGAATAAATATTTTCAAAAATATACACTTCGGAAACTATCAACAAAATGACCTAAAACCATTTTATTAATAAGCAACTCTTAGACCATCTGACATCATGCATGGAGTTGGATACATACACTCATTTATTTGTATAAGTGAGAATATGTAATAAAATTATTTATTTTTGAAATTTAAATCTCTTTATGACATCATCAACGATATCACTATTCTGGCATAAATGATTTTTGAATTTAAATTTAGTTTAAATGATTAAATAATTATTTTAATTATTAAATAAGCCCTTTTAATTATTATATAATGATAGAAATATTATTATCAAACTTTGTTTACAAATATATATATATATATATATATATATATATATATATATATATATGAAATAAGAAGTTAAAATCCTATCGGAAATCAAAATCGTAATCCATAACGATTCAACATAGAAAAGTTATGCAACGTTGTGAATCATTTGAGATATACATATGCAGACATACATGTACATATACTATGAGACATGCAGATTACAAACCTTAAGCTAAAATTAACACTAGAGGGGGGAGGGGTGAATATTGTTTTAAGGAATTACTAAATCCTTTTGAGTTTATGTTTATTTGAACACAAATGTATGCAATATTCAGACACAAATGTGATCACATAATCAAACACAGATGCAGAAATGAAGTAAAAGTAATAAAGGAAAGAACACACCGGATTTTATACTCGTTCGGAGTTATGCTACATCCAGTCCCACACACAAGTACGGGTTTCCTTTCAAAATCAATTTTTACAATTACACCCTCGATTTCAAGGCCACAAGGTACACCACTCTAGATTTACAATCCTCTGGGTAGAAATACTTGATTTTACGGGAAACAAGTTCACCCAATTGATTTCACAGGCTACAATCACACCTTTACTCGCTTGATTGATTTCATAGGCTACAATCACACCTTTTCTCGCTCAATTAATTACAAAGAAGCTTATAACTCTGAATAGCACTGAGATCTTGTTGAGACAGTGATAGAGAATCAAAGCAGGGATAATCTAGTTAGATTCAATGTTGATTTCGGTAGAGTAATGGTAAAAATATATATAAAGAAATATGGAAGAAGAAGAGGAGTGAAATCAGAGAAAATATGTATACGTTTAAAACAGCCCCTATTTATAGTAGAACAACAGTCAAGTCCATTCGTGAAAGGATATGACGAATAGACACATCCTTTGAAATTCAAAATTTTGAAATCAACTGCCACCTTGTCGACAAGGGTAGATTGGGGTTGTCGATGGGCCTTTGTAATTTTTGATAATTTGTCTCTCTTTAAAAATAACTTTCATCTTGTATTAAAACTATTTTTAAACTTTATAAATATACTTTACTATAGTTAAAATACATAAATAGGTAAAGAGAATAATATATACAAAATTTTACTATAATTCTGTATTTAAATCTAAGTATAAATATTAAAAGTTAAATATAATATTATTACAAGATAGTTTAAAACCAAGGATAATTTGATTTTGAAGATAAAGATTATTTTGAGGCTGAAGGCATTTTAAAACTAGGATATATGTTTTTAATTCTTTTAAAAGGAAGGTTTTGAAATCATTTTGAATACAAGATATAATTTTTTAAAAACATTTGAATAAAAGTTAGTGGATACAGAACAATGTTCCACTAGATTTTTCGTAGGTTCCATCCTACTTAGGGTTCCATCCCTTTAACGGGCTTGAAGTGGATTCCATTCCATGAATAAATTGGATTTTAAGATGCCAGTGCTTTTCTAGGAGTTTTAACAAAATTCCTAACTAAATTACTTATTATTGAAATCTTGATAATCTTGATAATCTTGATACTCATGATTCTTCAATCTTGATATCTTTAGCTTGAATCTCTATACTGTACAGTATTCATTCTTGGTACCTGCATGGTTAAATCCTACATATACAAATATATCTAAACTATAATGTTAGTATTTATATTTTATAACCTTATTCTAAGGTTATTATTGTCAAAACCATCTTCTTAGGGACTAACAATCTCCCCCTTTTTGATGATGACAACCTTTGTTTATAAAATAGTATTTCTATCCTAATAACTCCCCCTAAAACTAATAACTCCCCCTTAATCTATGCCTAACTATCCTATTTTATACTTCTACCCCTTTGTCATCAACAAAAATTGTAACGTCCCGCCTTTTTGTACGCTTTAAATCGACGATAACCACACACGTCAGACTTAAACCATACAGAAGGGCGGATTGTTATGGGGTAAATAAGAAAAAGGAAGAAAGAAATAAAACAAAATAGAATCTTGCAGCGGAACGACAAAATATAATAATCAAATAAACAGTTCATGAAGCTATTTTACAAAATATTTGATTTTACTTATACAATACATATCAGAGTTACACATACCAGCGAATACTAAAAATGCAGTGGAAATAGTATGAATGTGGTGGAATACTATAACAAATAATCATAATATAAATCTTCGTCTTCGTCCTCCAGAGCTAAAGTCTTCGAATCCTGAAATGCTCAGGCTGACCCGAGCGAATTGAAAAGACAAAACACTCGAGTCAGAACAAAAAGATCTTATGTAAGTTAAATTTATAGAAATAAATATGAGTGCAGTAACTTAAGAGATGCTCGGGATTCACATCTCCTAAGGATCCGTTAAACTATTTACTATGTATTAATATTTCGCTATTATAATAATGTCTATTAATAAAATAAACTTACTTTTAAATAGCATTAAGGCTTTACATTTTCCACCATAACACGTAATAGTCCCAGTAGTCCATCCAATATCATGGTCCATCCTGATCGGGAAGCCACCAGAGGATAACACACGGGCTACGGGAGAAAACCAAACTCGTACAAGGCACGATAGGGTAGGTGACATGGCACAACTAGGCAATGCCAGGGTAGATATACCAATTACGCTTCCGGGTCGGTGGTAACGCGTAGAGCGCAGCTACCGCCCACCTCAAGCCACACCCCCAATTAAAAAAATCAAAAGTGACCACCGAATAAATCCAAACGTCAAAGTATAATATCGAAGGAATGTGTCCGATCAAAGGTGGTACCTCATTAGCCCATCAATCGCTCCTGTTTTAGCCACCTTATGCCAACTTACGGGAGTCGGGTCCACGTATTTACCTCAAAGGAAACGTCGCCACATCCTACTTCATTCTAGAATCTCCACCGCATACACGGTTGTTAAAGTTGTTTTCGGAGTTGGCAGAGAGTATGACAACTTTCAATCCCGGTCTCTTTAACAACCCAACGTTATTATAACACCACGGTCATTTCAAAATAATTTATATTTCAAAACCAGGATATAATATTTATTTCAAAACCATATAAATACGATATCATTTCAAATTAAAAAACCAAATCAATATGATATCCCTTTTATTTCAAATCAATTTAATATCATTATATTTCAAATATATCCCATTTTCAAAATCATATCACTTCCAAATTTTATACTTCAAAACCAAACATTTGAAATTTTAACACCTTTAGAACATAATGTTATGAAATTCATAGCTTCGAAACATTTCAATTTCTATAACATTTCAATTTCGATATATTTCAAGGCTTTAAATATTGCAAAATTTCAATACTAAATTTGATAATTTCGATTCAACAATTAAATTTCCTATTACTTAGTTTTGAAATATTTTATATAATAAACCCCTTATTATTTACAGAAAATTAATGTCAAGGACAAAATTTCACAGCTTTTTAGCCTCAAGGACAGACCTTCAATATTTTATCCCGAAGGACAACTTTCTGTAGCTATCAGTTTGTAGTTATCGGTAGCAGTTTTTAGGTATCAGTTTTAGGTCGGTAGCAGTTTTGTTGTCCTTATGAATAATTTTGGAAAATGTTTGTCCTTATGAATATTTTTTAGAAGAATGCTTGTCCTTCTGGTAAAAATATTGAGGTCGTGTCCTTGAGGCAAAAAATATACAAATCTTTGTCCTTTAAGTTAATTCCCCCTACTATTTAAATAAAACTCAAATTACAAATAACTAGATATTGCCTTCAATTCATTATACTTGAAATAATCATTTAATTCACCTAGACCCAAAATCAAGTTATAATAATTATACCTTTTACAATTTCCAATTTAATGAATTTCACATCAACCCTGTTGGTTTAATTCTTGAATAAATTCAATTTCATAAAATTTCAAATTTATCTAAATTTTAAATCAAATTTTATTCGAGTAAAATTCTTAAATAATTTAATTCACATCCATGTCATATTTTATCTTCCAAACCCTAATTTATTTAAATCATTATAACCTATATATAAAAATATGATTTAAATACTTAACCATATTTATTTTAATAAATCAAACTCCATTATTTAACTTATTCTCATTAAACAGATTTATAAATAGCTTAAATACATGAATTTAAGTATATATAAAATGTTTTTATATAATATCAAAGAGAATCAATATTTATTTAAACCGTATAATTCTATCCAAAACCATAGAAATCTTTTTCAAAATATTTATAAATATATATAGACCGACGGTGTCTGTATATAATTTTCTATCCTATGGTCAAGTGATACAGATATTTATCATTTCAATCCGCAATTTAAAATAAAAATACGGTTATATATAATTTCAAACCGCAATCCCAAATGAAATAAAGTGCATAACAATTTGCAGTATATAACGATATAAAATACAACATTCATTTATCCAATATCAATCATCAACCATTCATCACAATCATCATCCAATTCAATCAATAGCATCAATATATAACAGATAATAAACAACAGGTATCAACTAGCATTTTACATTCAATAATAAATTAAATGAAAATTTAACTGGTAGGTTATATGCAATAAAAAATTTAAATAACAATTAAATTCAATTAAATTCAATTTAACTGGGATGATGATAAAAAATACTCCAAACAGTCAGAAATAAATTTCTAATCACACCCTAAATAAATTTAACAAACATAAGAAATTCTAGAAGTTGTGAGTGGGTTAAAGCACTCACCTTTCTGAATTTAAATCCAATTTAAACCCGAAATTCCGACAGTCTCCAAATTCGTCCAATTAAGCGTCCAAATGTCTGGAATTCCAATACGAACCTAGCAGAGAAAACCTCACGTCAAATGGGCATCGTATGTGAAAGTTACGATTTAATCAGCAGATTGAAATCAAAATTAAAAATAAAGCGAAACAAATAAAGAATGTGACGACCCGAAATTTTTAAGCAATTTAAATCGGAATATTTAATTGATTTTAAATATTCAATAGAGTAATTTTAACTTGAATTACGAGTATCAAAATTTATTTGATAATTTAATTATTAAATTAAATAATTTGAAGTTGGGTAGATTGTTGAATCTAGAATTTTAAGTCTGTTAAAATATAATTTGAAGGCTTATAAAAATTTATATTGATAATACTGAAGAGAATAGAAGTGATGAAATCAAATTCAAAAATGGTTTGTTAAGTGTTGAAATTTATATCGTTTAAATTGAATTTAAAAATAGCCTTCCGAGGCACAGTCTCGGAATTCAACTAAACTAGTTCCATTGGGTCCGTAATATTGAACTATTGTCGGATTTCGAATTTTGTAGCATTCGGAATCATCGTGTGAGCGTACGAGACAAAAACGTCTCGAAAATAATTAATCGTTTAATTTAAAATATCTCACATCTTTTCACTTATCAAAACCTTTTCCCATCAGCCGAAATTTTAAGTCAAACCCTATCTTATCCTATGATCGTGCCTATTAATTCTACAACGCATCTTGCTTTTTCTTTCTTTTCAGCCGAAAAACAAAAATCTCAAATCAAAATCGAGATCTTCAAAAAAATGGCGAAGGAGTATAAAAAAACGGCGAACGAGATTTGTAAAGAGATTAGAATCGCGCTTGACTTCATGGAGGAGGCCGCGTGTACGAATTTGGATAAGGCGAAGGACGCTCGAATTCAGGTGAAAGCAGGCGCTCGCGATGACCTCAAGAGTAGCGGCGAGGGTTTTGTCTATTGGAGTGGCACGGTGGAAGGAGGGAGGCGAGGTCGCGATGAGTATTGGGGAGTGCGAGTTCGTGGCCGTGGGGTAGTGTTTGCGACGTCGACGTCGACAGGGTGGTTTCGCGCAGTAAAGCTTGGTGCTCGGTCGAGAATTTGGGGTATGGGTTCTTTCTTCTCTTTTTAATTCGTATTTAAAATTTTAAAATAAGTGGAAACTTGAGAAAAATTATAGAATTCAGATATTACAGTGAACTTGAATTTTGGAATTTTACAGGTAAGGTTAGGAGATTTAAATTAATTTAATTTATGTATATGTATACATATTTTAAGTGATAGATTTCCATTTATAAAATTTCATAAATACATTTGGAAAAAAAAGCCAAAAAAAGAAGAAGGGCATTGACAGTAAGAGATTAAACAAATTGATTTTTCCCAGTTTAAAGATTTTCATTAATGAATATATATGCAGGCAGGCCTGTTTAATTTAGCTGGGTATGTAGTTAAGGTTTTTGGAAAAATATAGGGATGCAGATTTTTATACATGCACAGAAATCAGAATAATATATATGTGTATGCATATATAAGATTAGAAATTGTTAGTTAATAAATTATTAGGTTAAAACCAAATTATTAACTTAAAGTAAATAAATAGCAATTAATTGTTCAATCAATTCACATATTAACAAACCTTATAATATTGACTCAAGGTCTAAATTGTGAAGAAACAAGCTGGTTTGGAAATGGGTTGCAAATGGAATAAGGTGAGTTAAATCTCACTCGGTTGAATTGTAATTTAAATTTAATTGGTTAAATTTAAATAATTGATTGGTTGATTGGCTTTGGTGTGTTATAGTATATATAGTAGTATATATATTACACCTTGGAATGATTGATTTTCTGCATTTTATAGCGGAGATATTTATGTTGTGCTAACGTCTGTGGATGCAGGGAAAACAGGTTGGAGGGATCCAACTGGATCCCTCAACATTTGTTTAAATTATTTAGCATTCTCTGTTGTGATTATTGGATATTGAATGATGAGTTATATTGGAATATTGAATGTTATGGTTTGATGGATATATTTGGGTATAATGGATTACCAAAAATATATAAATTGGATTTTGGGAAGAAACAAAGGAAGTAAATTTGTAAGCGAAATATTTACAGAGAATTTGAATAAATTAAGAATGAATTGAAAAAGGAATGGAAGTGATGTTAAATACTAATAATAACTTTGAATATGAAAAGCAAAGGATTCGCAATAACAGTAATTAATGAATTAATGAATTGTAAATTCAAGCGATATTATTTTAAAGGAATAACGAATTATTTTAAAATTTAAAGTTTAAATTTATTTAAAAGGATTAAGAAGTAATTCGAGAAATTTAAAATTTGTATTTTCAGTTAAAAATATTTTAAATCATAATTAAGGATTTAAACCTGAAATTAATGAATTTTGGAATTAAAAAGGAAGTAAATTGGAAATCAATTTGGGAATTGATTCAAGTGTTTGAATTGGAGATTTAAAGAAAAATGTGAAGAGAAGTATATTTCTCTGGATAGCCAAGTACCCTTTCAAAGTAATTTTTTTAATATAAGATAAAAGTTAATGTTGCGTTAAAAAGTATGTTTTAGAAAATTTATTATTTCTCAATATTTAAATTCTAAAGTAAGAATTTTCTTTTAATCTATTATAGCAGTAATTATTTAAAGAGTGACTTAATATTTTGTTTTAAAAGTGAAAATCTAGTTTTATATTTTATAAAGTAACCTTATTTTCAAATATTCATAGTATGTATTTTTAGTAAACTATTGAAGTAGTTTTAACTTAAATGTTTTAAGGTATATTACAAAGTAAGCATTTTAAATTATTTTAAAAATCCAAAGTTTTGTGCTTGGTGATTCCAGTGGAAATGGAAATACTCGGAATTTATTCCGAGAAAAGGAGGATAGTTTGAAAACTGTTTTCAAAAGGGTTTGAAAGTGAAAATATATCTTGTAAAGATATTTTGAGATATATTGGTTGATAGTTGTTTGTGAATATTAATTGATAGTTATATAACCGACTATCAATATTAGACAAATGCGTTGATCGTTTCGAAGAGACCGGGATCGAGATTTATTTCTCGAAAACCACTTCGATCCGGTTTGTACGTTTCGTGAAAAACTATTTCTGGATTCGAAGATGGAGCAGTGAAGTGCAAGGGCTAGTCGCTACTAATCCTGAGGATATATCCAAAATGGATGTAGTAGGAATAGTGCCTTCGGTTCCGTTCGAACCCGGGATGGACTTGTATGGAGGAATGCTTGCGAAACATCGTCAGGTGGACGATGGGCATTCTAAGGGATATATTCTAAAAAGGTAACGCTTAGCCTCAAGCCTCATCAAATGGGAATGACTGAAAATCAGGGGTTATGCAGCAAGGCTTCGTGGGTAGCCCCCACAGGAGGGTGAGGTCATCCCTGTCTAGATGTCCCTTTTATTTCGGCTTAGTGGGCGGTTGCTGATCCCAACCGCGGGGCGATCTTGCTCAGGACTGTCCAGTAAGGGATGGTTCCGGTCTTGTGTTACAGGGGAGTTAGGGTGGCTCCTCGGTACGCTGATCTAGACCAGGTACCGTGGAAGGTGGTACCCCAGTGCCTAGCCACTAGTTGGAATCCATTTGCCCTACGCGCCCGTACGGTTTTGAATGTGCCCAATTATTGCTGAAACGTGAGATGCAAGCATTTCAGCTAGATTCTATTTTACTTTCTATAGACACTATTATAATATCAGAGGATTTTAATAAAAATGTTTTAGCTATCGTAAGGTAAAAACCCGACATGCTTATTTGTGGCGTGGTCTTACGAGATGCTTTTTCAAAGGATTTTTGAAACTTTAATAATCAATTGGGTGTGATTTTCTCACGCTGGTATTCCAGACTGACTCGGGTGTTATTTAACTGTAATGCTCGGGTCAGACCGAGTATTATAGGATACAGGATATGATGCTGTGGAGCTCAGGAGACGAGCTGGATGACGATACGTACATTCGCACTTGTTTTATATTTATATATTCCACCGTTTGAGTTGTTGTGTATCTTGAGTTGTTGTGTATCCATTGTATGATATTGATGTTGAGCTGTGATTGATGTGCTCTGATGATGTAATATATAAACAGAGATATTTGATTTTTGAGTAAAATTATTTATTATCTATTATATTTTATTTCGCAGCGATGGTTAGATTCTGTTGTTGTTTTCTATTTTCTTCTTATACCTCTTCTTCTTTAACCCAAGTGGTTTGTATTTATGTACAACTTGAGTTGATTTAGATAGAATAGTGTTGACTCAAGGGGTACGGATTTGCGGGCTATTACACTTGGTATCAGAGCTTAGGTTGGTGATAACCTTGGCTCTGGTGGGAATTACTCATTTAAAATAGAGTCCGTAGTACTCTATAATGAGTTTGAGCGTATTAATAAATATGAGCGCGTATTTTTTAGTGAATATAAATTGTTTTAATATTGTGTTGATTGGTTTATTTAGTGGCATATGAACCTTCGTCGGCACAGTCTACGCAACTGTATCAAAGGGGTTTCTAAACACTTGGATAGAACAATCGACACGGTATTGTTTTAAATGTGGGTAAATGAAATAATTTTACCCCAAAAAAATATTTTGATATAAAGAAAGTTTTTGAAAACTACTTAGCTAATATATGGTTGCTTGGATGTTAGAAATGATAATATTAAGGTATTGTCATTGTTAAGTGAAAATTTAACTAGAAATTGAAATATAACTAAAATTTAAGGGAATAAATTCATTATAAAATGAAATGTATAAATATGGATTATGAATGTAATTTATAAATTGAAATACAATCAAATGAGAATTTATATAAGCATAAAGTGTACAAATGAATTATAGTTAGAATTTATTTAAGCAGGCTTTGGAAATTTAAATCCTGGAGATTTGGAAGTATTTGAAGATAAATAATAGTATTATTGTTTTGAAGGTATTTCTGAAAGGAAATCTGTTTTAAATGGATTTTGAAAGTGAAATAGCATTGAAATCACTTGGATTATTGGAAAATAATTCTGATGATGACGGTCGCATCATCAGTATTCATTTTTGAATTTCTAAGTGACGGATTGCTGCCAAAAACTGATTTGTTCAGAAAAGCTAGTTGTTTTTGAAAATCTTAACACTACAAGAAAACATGTTATTAATAACGCCATTTAATAACGCATTATTCTAAAGCGTTATTGTTTACCTTTAAATATTTGTCCTTTTGTTTTGTACGGTACATGTGTAACGTTTTGGTCCAAAAATTTGCATCTCCCACCAAAAACACTTAACCGGTTTGGTCTCCCTCCCAAATAAAAATTAACAATTTTCATCTCCCTCCCAAAACAAATTAACCCTAACCGATGTTCTCTTCCATCTCCATCTCTAGTTATCGAACTTAAGCCGTTCTACTCCATCTCCGATCTTCAACAGTTGTGAAGTCGACGTCGTCTCGAACCCTAATCTCCAATCTTCAATTTCGCTCTTCATCAGGGACGGAGGGACGTTTAGAAATGCAATTCACATAAAAAAGTAGAAGCTGTCAAAACAGAATACGTTTTCGTAAATAACAAAAAAACTAATTTCGATCGCAGGTTTCTTCTCCAGTCGTCGAGCAAAAGTTGATCCAAACTAGGCGCTTCAAATCATCATTCCGTGCCTCTCTGGCATCATCTTACTCCGTTTATCTCATCCCATCAACAGTAATGGTAATCTTCTAACCATAGCTTTAATTCCCGCTGATTTGAATCTAATTATTTAGGATTTTACTTGAATTAATTATTGAATCAAATGGAGCTATTGATTTGAACATAGCTAGTGATTTTGGGTTGATTTGAATAAATTTTACTTGTTAAATTATGACTGAAATGAATTTTTTATGAAATGATACTCCTTGTAGAGATAGATTTGCTGAAATGGTAATGAATTTACTGAAATGATACTCCTTGGAGACTACCGCTCCCGAACCCCAACATTTTTATGACCTCATCAAACTTAAACCCTGACTACGCCACTGCTCTTCATTAATATCTTCTAGGTTCGATGTTCATTTAACTACATGTTTACGATGCTCCTAGCAACGATTCAGTTTATAGAAGATACTTATATGAAAATAAACGAATTCAAGCCTATTGTTACTTATTTTGATTTGGCAGATGATTTGTTGGCCTATTTTGATGCAATGGAACATAATAGACCAACCAGTATCATCGTCCTACTGTATAATAAAACAAAGTAGGAGAACAACGAATAGGAAAAAAATCCATATTACATCTTTCTGCAAAATCTCATCCGGATGATGTTATCCAATATGTAGGCCACTAGTATCTAAAATGTTTCATTGAAATAATTTGCTAAATATAAGCATATAGAATAAAACATTAAAATGCCTATATGTATTTCTAATGAATAAGCCTATATTAGGTTTCTTTATACTTCCTTAGAAATATCATCCACCACCATAAAATCGACAACATTTATGGACCACTTGTTTAATTAAACACAGCATTATAAATCAGAACCAAATTCTGTTATCCAGCAAATAAGCCACTGACATAAAAAAAGTTAGAGGGAAATAGTTTTCAACTCATAAGAGCACATGATAGAAAGATAGTATACTTGAATATCTTCGGAAGCCTTGCAGTCTGGGGATATGCTAATATTGAGTTTTCCTCTAGAATCAAGATAGTAACAGAAGGACTTGATTAGTTAGAGTTAGCAAATCATTCATGCGTAAGATAACCTCTAGAATCAAGAAGCTAATGGATGGTTTACCTGTAAAAATTCTATTTTTCTTGTTAGGGTTTTATTGTGCAACTACATTTGCAACTGTAATAGGGCAGACAGGGGACAGAGGACTGGGATATTCACTCAACATTGAAAAAAGGTTCAAGGTAGCTATTTGTGAAAAAATATGGAGATATTTTTCCTTTCATTTCTTGTGTGAATTATTGTATGCTTATCTTATGTATGGAGTTACTAAACACCAAGCATCAATGAAACCGGTAAAGATTTTAATTTACGTGAACTGTCATGTTCCTTATATTTGAATCAGGAAATGGATCTAATATTGATTTATTTACACCATTGCTTATCTTGTTTTTTAAGGCAGAAGAAAGTGAGGATTGCCAACAAATGTAGCTCGTAAACCGTGATATTCTTGACGCATCAACATGTACTGTCATGTCTGTGGCTTTAACATCCCTATAAATCGTTAATCATTTTCAGATGGATTGTGTTTCTTTTAGATCCCGTTTGAAATAGAAAAACTATAACATGGCAAAGTGACAGGAAGAACGCTGAAAGGTATCATTTCGATTAAAATTACATACCAATTGATTAGCTAATTATTTATATTATAGTTCAACCAAGAAAATTGACAATCCGTCCATAAAAACTACTAATTTCTTTTAGTGCATTAAAAGCATTGTTTTCTATACGCATCCTTCTAAAAAACTCCAGCTACATGGACATCATTCACAAACTACACATATGCAACAACACATATTGCCACTTATTTTGATTCTTGGATACATGATATTTATTATTTATGACGATAACTAGACAAACAAGACGGATTTTTTCTTTTTTCAATTATTATGGATACAAGTAAATAATGTTAGACTGAAATATGGTCGCTAACATTGAGTAATTTAGATACTGATACTCTACTACTATGATGGTAAGCATTAATGTAAAGGTAACATCAGAATTGTTTAAATGATTTTTATTTTGGTTGTCTTTTTCTTAAGTTTCCATGAATAATGAGCATGCTTAAGATATATAAGCTTAAATTAGTAGAATTGTGCATGTATATAGTTTGACAAGGTTTGTCAACAACCATGAGTCCATTACAGAACCTATATATATATATATATATATATATATATATATATATATATATATATATTAAGGAAAACATATACAAACTAAGGCTAATTTTATATCTTATACTCTCTTAAATTTTGTTGAGTGTCCTTCCATCTTGTATGTGATTAATATGTAGCAACCACCAGAGAATGGATAGCTCTATTTCTACTTATTAATGATGCAAAGCTATTTTATAGTTTGAACTTTCAAGTATAATGAGATTGATTTAAATTAATGTTTTTACTATTATTAGAATGGTTAATATAATTTTAAAAATAAAATATTGTAATGATATCACTTTCGGTGAATATGATATCATAATGTGGATTCAATATCTTCTTGGCATTTTAAAATACGATAAGATGTGTAGCCAATCTTACATGCATACTTACATGTTACATCTGATACACTTGGATGGTTTGTTACAAACTGTTGTTGTCAATAGACAACTCGTTTAGCAATACATCTGATATACATGTTTGATTTGTTAGCAGTTTATGATGGTTTTATCTATGATAGATTTTCTTGATCACTTAGTAGTAATAATACATAGTATTAATCAGTGACAACAATCATGTTTGAAACCTGGCAGTTTCAATTCAAATATGTACATAGTTTTATAGGCATCATGTATGATACATGTATTTACATATATTAATCAAATTATTGTGTGTCTATGTATCTATTTTATCAATTTAGTATACACTTTGTGACTTAAGCTCCTCTTTAGTCACAAAAAGTCCATGAAAACCATAGGGGACTCGCCTCGGCAGCAATACCTTTACGACAATCTCCAAATCCTCAGATTTAGCATCCATCACCACAAACCTGGAATCACATTTCCTCTCATCATGCACATACGTAACGACATACCTATCATCCTTGTCCCCATTTTTTCCATCCTTAACAACAAAGACCAAAACATCCTTCTCCTAACTTTCTTTCGCCACCGTACAGTCTCCACTCTTTCCCACCTTCTTAAAATCAAGTTTCGCCACTCCCCTAATTTTAGGCATCAGATATCCTATTCCTAGGCAACCATACCTATTTTTCCTTCCTACATATCCAAGATATATAATCCTATAATCCAAATTTCCCTGCAAAGTTTACTATTAAAATGGGAAGTGTAGTGGTAAATATTTGGAGCTGAATGTGAAAAGTGAGGAATGGTAGCATGAATTTCAAGGGACACTTCCATGATGTCTCCTCCATTCATTATTTCACCTAAGGAAGTTGAAGAAGTAAGATCAAATTTACACTATCAAGTGAATATTGTTGCATTTCCCCAGATTTAACACCATATATCTAAACACTTGATTTATAGAACAATGTAAACCTTTAGATACAATTAGTGCTAAAGGCACTATCAAATCTTGAACTTATTTAATGTTGTACTAAACTTGTTCAAAACCTATCCCTAAATTATCAGGCAGTCATGATAGAATGTAGAATATGGCTATATTATTTAAAAGATAAATTGCCAAAAGAATTTTATGAATTATTATACTTCTATTTAAATTGAATGGTACTATGTACTGTAAAATGTAGTACTTTTGTTACTGTTATTTAAGTGAAAATTTTATACGTCTAGAACCATTTACAAAAGAACATCCGGTTACCTATGCAATAGCCTTAACACTGTAAACACGCATCTGTGGCTGGGCTAGTACAACTAATTTAGGAAAATAATAATACAGGTAAATAACTGTTTCCATTTTCTTAGTATTTAGTGAATGTACATTCATGTATGTTTACACATATAACTATCAATCTTCAAACATGGGATTTGATTATTTTGTATTAGCTGATAACAATCTACGGAGAAGCCTCAAAGTTAAAAACAACAATTAGAAAGTTTATTAAGATGTATTCGTGAAAGCATAGGGTATTTCACCACTACTGTAGACTTTATATGCTTTGATGATATTATTATATAAATAAGAGAAGCTTATGTTGTTAACTCAAGGCAATGGATTTTATGACACTCATATGTTACATTTTTTAGAAAATCAATGTCTAGTAGTCGGTATGTCTAGTTGTCAGTATGTCTAGTTGTCAGTACAGATTGTTCCTCAAGCTCATTCTCTGCATTTTTATTGTATCATCCGAGTTTTATGTAGTGTATTTTAGTTTCTTTTTTGTGTTTCTTTATCAAATAGTTTTACAAATTAGATTAGTTTCATGCAACTTTTTGTTACAACTTGAGTTTGAGCAAACACAGTATTGCAGTGTTCTTATGTCCAGTGCTTGTGTAATACCGAGGCATAACCAGTAGCTCCCATGGTTTACTATTGGTGAACTTGAAACTTTTACCCTCACCAAAATTGCTGAGATTTACTCTAAAATCTAATCGATATAGAGTAGTAACAAACATCTTTGCTAAACAAGTTTATTAGGTGCTTTTTTGAATTTGGATCAAATTTATTTGCATTAGCTATCATCGATGAAGTTTCATCTCTATCAATCACCTGAAGTTCTGTTATGTTTATTAACATTTACAGGTGCACCGGGAAGTGCCAATGATTCTCAATTAACACGATTGCAGCTTTTTGTGGTTTTGAAAGCTTCCTCTTTGTATCAAAACGGACAATGCATCAACTTGTAAGTTATAATTTTCTCTTAAATATTTGGCTTAAACCAAGTATCCTGTTAACATTTTTCAATACTAGAGTATCATTGTCATTTCACATGAGATTAAGTCTGAGTGTTAACTTTGTCTCAAGGACTGTTATTTTACCCTGCATTACCTTTTTCTGTACCTGGTTAATGCAGTTGGTTGAATGCCCTTCTATTTAGGAGGTTCTGCTAAGTGATAATTTTAAGTGGAGCCAACAGGCAATGGTTTAGATATGGCGCAAACAATTTTAAAAGATAAACGATATTGAGGAAGAAGTTTGTGATTTACACAGATGTCTTGCATGTTGACTTACTAAGCCGGGTGTTTGTTAGATATCAAATTTTATTTATTTTACTAACATTTGTTTGGGGTCGAATGATAAATAATGAACAAGATTTACATATAGTTATATATAGTCTCTTCTTTTATTAAAGAAAAAAAACATGAAATATATATTACCTGAATGGTCGATGAATTGATTTGGTTTGGTTAAGGTTAATTAAGTGAGGTTTGAGGAGTTTAATCCCTGATATGTGTCTGATATGTACATGTATCTGATATAGGCATATCTATGCTTATTTTGAATGTACAATTTTATTCTAGTGTATTTTTGTTTTGTTTAAGTTTTCACTGTTGTTGTTTTTTTATATTCAGGAATCAGTGATGCATTGCAAAATTATTGAACAAATAGTTATAGTTGATATATAACAATGTAATTGTGCAATTTCCGATAAATCTTACTTCTGTTTAGTTGATTTTCGTATTATAACTAGGTGACCAAGGTTAAATTTTTAAACCTCTTTTAGTTGGTAATAATATTTTAATTAAAAATCCAATGATTTAATTATACAGTTAAAGTCAAGCTAAAGTATATTTGTTTTGTTTTGACTTATATTGTAATATATGTTTAGAAGTTTGATGCATTTATTATCTGCACAAATTCTAATTGAGATTAAATAATTAAATTTAGGTTCTTCAAAGAATGTCCAGACCCAGATGATAAGCAAAGGAAAGAACTAAGTAGAGAATTAGGATTAGAACCACTGCAAATCAGATATTGGTTCCAAAATGAACACCCTCAAATGAAGGTTATACGCTTTCTGCTTTTGCTAATCAACTATTGTACTTTTCATTTTTAGGACCAATTGCAAGTAATGTGCCAATCATCAAAGTACATAAATATATTATCTTATATTTATTTACTTGATGTTATTTACTTACAATATATAATTATAAGAATTTGGTGGGTGGATCAAATTATTTATGCGCGCTAGTGTGTGCCTGGTCATGTTTCATATTATGTACAGTTGTATGTTATTTCCAAGCTTGGAGGTTTCACTAATATCCACATTGGTGAAGTATGATGTATTAAGAATATGTATTTCATGTTGTGCACACACAGGGGGGTGGTAATGGTTGCAGTATTTGTGAAGGAGTTGATGTTGTTGGGCAGTTGCTGTTAGATCTGTAGAAATGTGGTGAGAAGATGTTGATAGAACTGTAAGCAAGGTTGTGCTGAAGTTTGCTGTGTAGTGTTGCTCTGTGTATTGTAGTATTGCTCTTTGTATGGATGTAAGCAGTATATGAAAGAAGAGGTATTGTCAGTAGTATGTGCAAGTTGTGCCGAAGTTTGATTAGGGTTAGATGGAGTTATATGGTGGCTGTTAATGGATGTTTGAAGTGGCGTGATTGCAGGAGAAGTGTTGATGGCGGATGTTTTAGAAGTGTTGCTGCTGTTCATCAGCAAGCTGGGGCTGAGGAGATGAAAGCAATTGGCAGCAATGGTTTGTAGTGAAGCAAGCAGGTAGTGATTTGTTAGTATGGCTGATGGTGTATGAATGTGATGGTATAGAGCACCATCTTGGAAGTGTTGTATTGATTGTTGTAGAGGAGGCGGCAGTTTGGGTTGGTCGTAGCAAGGCAGTGGTGAGGCACTGATGTTATGGAGGTAGAGGAGGTTGAGGTGAAGGAGGTGGTTGAACACGGTTGTATATAGTGGGAAAGATGGTATGGGTAATGAAGTTGTTTGGGATGAATGTTACAGTGGATTGAAAGGCAGTGCGGTTTATGGCAGTTTGTATTTATTATGAGGCATAGCTCTTGAAAAATATATCACGTTTGTTATGGAATGAATTTTGAGTAAGTCTTTACCGTTCATTTTTTTTGTTTATTGTTACATTTAGTTATATCACATTTGTTTGTACACTGTAATGAAAAATATATCACATTTCTTTCTGAGCGTGAACTTGTGTTGTATTTGTTGATTATAATCTTTATTCGTTTATGAAGATTTAGTTTGATTGCTATTATTAAAATGTAATATATAGGCATAGCTCTTGAAAAGTGTATCTATGATTTTTATAGGGGCATATATGAGCTGTAAAAGAATTTATCAATACTATAAGATGTTGATTTAATAGCTTGAAATGACCGCTATTGAATAAATATTTTATAACGGCAAAATGGTGTTATAAAGATTTCCAATTCCGTTGAGATTTAGCTGTATTATAGCGGCTACAATTAGCTATTGAATAAATATTTTATAGCGGCAAAATGGTGTTATAAAGATTTTCAGTTCCATAGAGATTTAGCTGTATTATAGCGACTATAATAAGCTATTGAATTAACGTACCATAGCGGCGTATTTGCGTTATAAAACTAAGCTCAACCATAGCGGCATATTTTGTGTTATAAATATTCAATAATTTTTTACAACATGTCGATATACAACGTTTATCAAACCGCTATGGTTGTGATTAATAGCGGTTATATGTCGCTATAAAAGACACTTTTTGTTGTAGTGTAAAGGAGATTTGTTGGGAATAAAACCAAGATTCGTTTAAATTTTGAGAAGTATGATTTGAGATGTTGGAGATTTCAAAACAATTTGAAACCAAAGCCGGGTATTTAAAAATCCTGATGAGATAGTTGTAAGCTTATAAATTGAGATGATTTTTAAATCAGAAAGGAAGTGTAAGCTTTGAATGTTGGAATTTAAATTTAAAGTGAAAGGCTAAAAATGAAATTAACTTGGATGGGAAATAATATTCAGTTGTTTTCGAAATAAGTTGGAATTGAATTGAGTTAAATAAATCTAAGTTAAAGTAAAATTGAATCGGGATGAGAATTCAATTGAATTAATGAATGGAATTAGATTCTTACTTGAACAAATGGAAAATAAGATGAATAAAGATTGGATTGAAATAAATAAATTAGAATGACTTGTAAAAGAATTAAAAATCCGTAGAATAAAATATGCTTGGGTTATAAATAAGCATAAGGCTTGAGTTAAAAATAAAAGGTGAACATATTTAAACCTAGAATGAATGGAAATGTGTGAAAATAATAAGTTGTGACTTATAAAATTGGAAATGGAATACAAAGCCCAAAATTAATATTTTGATGAATTGGAAAATGAAAAGAAAATCCAAACTTGAATTATAAAATAAATTGAACAAAGAAAATAAAATGAAGTGGTATTTGAAATTAAAAATCAAGTATTGAACTATAAATAGGAGAGAACTCATTTTATAATAAATTAGTTAATAAAATGTGTAAATGGGAACGTAATGTTGTTTAATAGAAGCTGAATTGGAAATTTATGATGAAGTTGGAAAATAAAACTCAAGTTATAAATCAAATGAGACTTGAATCATTAGTGAAGAAATATAATAAAAAAGTGGCATTGCAATTAAATAAATGAATTGAGAATGTAATTGAATTGTGAGTTCATGAAATTGGGTGGTAAATTGAAAATGGATAGTGGATTCAGAACTTGAGTTATAAATTAAATTTTTGACTTGAAGTGTTAACAAATTAAATATAATTGGAAATATATCGAATAAAAATGAAATTGGATTAAAATAGTAAATGGTACGGATTGCAAATAAAATCCAAATAAGTGGAAATAAATTGGAAAATAACCAGGTAATAAATTGAATAAGTTGAATTTGGAAAGTTGAATTCTATAATAACCAATCAAATGAAATTGCAGGTTTAAAAATGAGATTTAGTTGAGAAGGAATTAAGTTAAATAGAGAAGTAAATTTACTTGTAAAATGAAAATGAACTTATGTATAAAATCTGTATAAATTGAAGTAAATTGACTTAAGCTAAATGAATGGAGGAAAGTCGAATTGAAATCAACTTAAAATAAGCTTAATGATATTGGGTTGGATTTAAATCAGTGAAAATAAATTTAAATCGAAATAGAATTCGGTGAGTTACAGATAATATTTAATGGAATGTAAATGAATGGATTGTGAATAAAATTGAAATGAAATGTGCGGAGCTAAATAAATGGTTGTGAATGAATTAAAATAAAAAGAAAATTTAATTGATAATTAAGATGAACCTAAGTTGTTACTGGTTTTAAATGAACTGTATAAATTGCTTACGGAAAATGTTTGATGTGTATTTCTTTTAGAATTCATGTGTTTAACCATTGCAACTAAGTGAAATACTGTTAAATTTCATATATTTGGCACTTACATGTTTAAATTGAGTAAGTACAGGTACCTGGGAGCCTGTGGCTGGATTGGGTTGTGCTATTTGCTAAAAATAATAAGCCACTTGCTTAATATGCTAAATAAGGTACGCCTACGCAATAAAAATAGGAAATATGAACTGTTTTTGGTTTTCCCGACCGGGTGGGTCGATGTATATATATTTATCTCTTTTGTCAAATTGCAAAAGCTCCTCCGTACAAAGGGGACTCTGCCAAATTTTTTCAAAAATTTTGGGAGTTAGAAAATTTTTGAAATTTTTTGGAAAATTTAGTTAACAGCAAAACGATTTCAAACTGGAAATTGAAATAAGTTAGTAAATGAAACTAATTAAAATAATGATATGAATTAGAAATAAATGACAAATAAAATTTATATATTCAGAGTTAAGATAAATTGAATTCATATGGAAATGAAAGAATCGATTTGTATAGAAATAGATATAAACTAAAGTGGGAGATGAAAATAAATATAAGAAACCTATAAAATGCTTATACTAACTTAAGGAGGGAATGGTGAATTCTTGATTGGGAATTGATACTACAAATATAATCTAAGTTAATATTTGAATGAATAAATACCGACTGCTTGTGACGAAGTCGATAAAATGTTTTTGAAATATTGTGATTGGATATTAGTACTAAGCAGGATATGCAGGTAATATAAAGGGAAAAGAGAATTGATTTTGATTTCAAAAGATAAATTTGAAATGCTCGACGAAAAGGTATGTATTTGAATTTGGTGTGAAATTTGATTGGGATTTTGGATTGAGCCACTTGGCTTCTTGTTTCCTTTTTGGATTTGGAAGGCCGTAGAGCCATTTTGTAGCGCGTGCAAAGGAGAAGCGGGCAAAAATTTTCGAAAATTTAAGGAGTTAGAAAAATTTTGAGAAAATTTTGATAATTTAAAGTTTGAGTTTAAATTATAATTCGAATTGATGAGTAAGTAATATTGTTTAGGATTTATGGATAAGTTTGGAAAGCTAGAAAAGGGTTAGTGTATCTTTAATAAAAAGGATGGTTTTGAGAATTGTTTGGAATTGTTTGGTTTTGGGAAAAGTAAATGGGTATTGGACCATTCCTCTTAACTTGTAATTTCGGGGACGAAATTCTTTTAAGGGGGGAGGAATGTGACGACCCGGAATTTTTAAGCAATTTAAATCGAAATATTTAATTAATTTTAAATATTCAGTAGAGTAATTTTAACTTGAATTACAAGTATCAAAATTTATTTGATAATTTAATTATTAAATTAAATAATTTGAAGTTGGGTAGATTGTTGAATCTAGAATTTTAAGCCTGTTAAAATATAATTTGAAGGCTTATAAAAATTTATATTTGTGACGACCCGGAATTTTCAAGCATTTAAATCAAAATATTTAATTGCTTTTAAATATTCAATAGAGTAATTTTAACTTGAATTACGAATATCACAATTTATTCGATAATTTAATTATTGAATTAAATAATTTGAAGTTGGAGAAAATATTGAATCTGGAATTCTAAGCTTGTTAAAAGCAATTTGAAGGCTTATAAATTCAAATTGATAACATTGAAGGTAATAGAAGTTGTAAAATTGAAATTAACAGTGATTTGTTCAGTTTTAAAACTTTATAGTTTAAATTGAATTCAAAAATAGCCATCCGAGGCACAGTCTCGGAATTCAATGAAACCAGTTCCATTGGATCCGCAATATTGTATTATTTACGGATTTCATTCGTTTTGATCGGAATTAGTGTGTGAGTGTACGAAATATTAACGTGCTAGGGATTTAATTGATAATAACCTAATAAAATTTAATTTAATTAATTAAGCTTCCTTTATACGCCATCCTTATCCATTCCTCAACACACTTCCTTTGCCTTCTCGAACACACCTTCCCTTATGCTGTTTCTTTTCGAACATGAGACCCTCCCTTCAGTTCAATTCAATTCTATTTTCTCAAAATCAAAATCGAAACAAATCTTTTTAATAAATGGCCGAGCAATTACCCTCCACAAATCGTTTAATTCCCCCAAATCATTTCGTTCAGGCGAGCAAAACAGAAAAAAGAGAAAAATAAATGGCAGCAATTTTTTTTTTCGAATTGATTTTGGATCCGCGTGCTTCCCTGTTCTATCATCACGCTCAGTGGAGGGAGGGCGATCACGTCATGTTGAGGGAGGGAGCTATGGGCGGTAGCACGCGCGCATGGAGTGTAGGGTCGCGTGCAGGTGAGTGGGTCGCGATTGAGGCTCGTGTTGTTGGATGAGTCGCGAGCGGTGGGAAGTGGGACGCGGCGACAAGGTAGCGGCGGTGTTCAGATCTGAGAGGACTTTGGGTTGGTGGTTAAGGCAGCTGGCCTTGCGATCTGAAATGGGGAAAGGGGAAGTCGATCTAGGTTGGAATCTCGAGGGGCTCGCAGCATCGATTAGGGTTGATGTTCGCTGAGGTGGTGACGTCGCGAGGCCAGAAGCATTTGAGTGTTGTTTGCGTTGGCCAGTGAGGTATATTTGCTTTTGCTTTTGGTTTTCGGTTTAACGTGTGTATATATATATATATGTGCAGGTTTGAAAAATAATAATAATAATAATAAATAATATGTATACCATCCTGTTGGGAATTTGAATAGAGTTAAATTAAAGCTTTAGATGGGTTGGTATAATAACATTGAAGCATATATATGCAGACTTCTAATGTAAGTATATAATCAGATGCAGAGAAAATAATAATATGGTAAAGTGTAAAATAATTCTGTTTTGAATTTAATAAATATATATCAACACATTTTGAAATCCACTAATTTAACTTTAAAGTAATATTCTTGTTTAGCTAACTCATTTAAAGTTTATTTTAGTTAATAGAGGGTTGTTCAAAAAGGAAATTAGTTTGAAGTTAAACTATTCGTAATAATTTAAATCATTTGTTAAATTAAATTATTAAATGATGATTAATTGTTTAGATGATAATAAAATTATATAATATTTATTCAAGGTCAAAAATCGGGAAACCAAGGCAGTATGGAAGTGGACTGCAAATTTAAACCCAAAGGTGAGTTAATCTCACTCAGTTAAATTTTAATTTTAATTTAAATGACTGAATTTAAATAATTGTTTGAATGATTGGATTGGTTGATGTATTATAGTATGGGATATTTTATAATTGGCATATTATATCGTGCTAACATCTGTGGATGCAGGGAAAACAGGTTGGAGGGATTCAACTGGACCCCTCAACTTTTATGTAGATTATTTAATATTCTCTGTTCTGATTATTTGATATTCTATAATGAATTATGTGGAAATATTGAATGCTATGGCTTGGTTGACATAATTGGGTGTAATGAATTATTAAAAATATAAATTTGGATTTTGAAATGAAAATAAAAGAAGTGAATTTGTAAGTAAAACAATTATAGAAAATTTGAATAAATTTAAGAATGAATTGGAATAGAAATAAAGTGACTTAAAATTTCTAATAAATAAATCCTGAGTATAGAAATGAAATTTGAATAAACAGAAAGTTAATGAATTTCAATCTTTAGTGATATTATTTAAAGGAACAAAACATTTATTTAAAATTTAAGATTTAAATTATTGAAAAGAGTAAAGAAGTAATTGGGAAAAAAACTGAAATTCGTATATTTCAGTTAAAAAGGTTTAAAATCAAACGGAAAATAATAATAATAATAATAAAGACCAAAATTAACGAACTTTGAAATGAATTAAGAAAGTAAAGATATTTATTTCAAATGGAGTAAATTGGAAATCAATTTGGAAAATAGATTCAATTGATTGAAGTTGGAAATTCTCCTTGAATAACCAAGTACGTTTTCAAAGTGAATTTTAAAAAAATAAGTTAAAAAGTTTTAAAGTTGTTTTTAAAGAAAGAAAGTTTTGTAAAATTTATTATTTCTAATATTTAAATTCTAAAGTAAGTATTTTCTCAAATCTATTATAGTAGTAATTATTTAAAAGTGACTTCGTATTTTGTTTCAAAAGTGAAAATCTAGTTTTATATTTTATTAAGTAACTTTATTTTCAAATATTCATATAAGATGTATTTTTAACAAATTATTTAAGTAGTTTTCATTTAAATGTTTTAAAAGTATATATTTCAAAGTAAAGTGTTTTAAATTATTTTAAAATCTAGTTTTGTGCTTGGTAATTTCAGAGAAGATAGAAAATATTTGGGAAAAGTTTATTCTGAAAAGAAAGATGGTTTTGAAACTGTTTTCAAAGGAAGTCAAATTGGAAATATATCTTGTAAAGATATTTGAGGTTAATAAATAATTTGGGAAATTATTTATTGTTTGATGGATGTTTGTGCATATTAGTTGATATTTAAATAACCGACTATCAATATTGGACAAATGCGCTGATCGTTTCGAAGAGACCGAGATCGAGATTTATTTCTCGAAAACCACTTCGATCCGGTTTATACGTTTAGTGTAAAAGATTTTGGATTCGAAGATGGAGCAGTGAAGTGAAAGGGCTAGTCGCTACTAATCCTGAGGATATTTCCAAAATGGATGTAGTAGGAATAGTGCCTTCGGTTCTGTTCGAACCCGGGACGGACTTGTATGGATGAATGCTTACGAAACATCGTCAGGTGGACGATGGGCATTCTAAGGGATATTGTTTTTAAAGGTAATTCTTAGCCTCAAGCCTCATCAAATGGGAATGACTGAAAATCAGGGGTTATGCAGCAAGGCTAGGTGGGTAGCACCCAAGCAGGGTGAGGTCATTCCAGTCTAGATGTCCCTTATTATTTCGGCTTAGTGGGCGGTTGCTGATCCCAACCGCGGGGTGATCTCACTCGGGATTATCCAGTAAGGGGTAGTCCTGGCCTTGTGTTGCAGGGGAGCGGGCGTACTCCTCGGTACGGTGATCTAGGCCCCGTATTGTGACAGGTGGTACCCCAGTGCCTAGTCATTAGTTGGAAATCCATTCTCCCTACGAGCCTTGTACGAGTTTTGTTTGTATTACCCACTCTGTGGCTAGTAGCTGGAATTAAATCATGTAACAATTTCGGCTATTTTATAAGTTTTGTATATAGACCCTATTATAATATCAGAGAATTTCTATAAAAATTGTTTTTAGCTATCGTAAGGTAAAAACCCGACATGTTTATTTGTGGCGTGGTCTTACGAGATGCTTTTGTTTTCAAAGGATTTTTGAAACTTTAATAATCAATTGGGTGTGATTTTCTCACGCTGGTAATCCAGACTGACTCGGGTGTTATTTAACTGTAATGCTCGGGTCAGACCGAGTATTATAGGATACAGGATTTGATGTTGTGGGGCTCAGGAGACGAGCTGGATGACGACACGTACTCTCGTACTCATTTATATATATTTTCCGCTATGTTGAGTTGTTATGTATCTAGATGTATGATATTGATGTTGAGCTGTGATTGGTGTACTCTGATGATGTAATATGTAAACAGATGTATTTACTTTTTGAGTAAAGATTATATATTACCTATTATATTTTGTTTCGCTGCGATGGTTAGATTCTGATGTTGTTTCCTATTTTCTTCTTCTACCTCTTCTTCTTAACCCAAATGGTTCGTATTTCTGTACTACTTGAGTTGATTTAGGTAGAATAGTGTTGACTCAAGGGGTACGGATTTGCGGGCCGTTACACTTGGTATCAGAGCTTAGGTTGGTGATAACCTTGGCTCTGGTGGAAATTACTCATTTAAAATAGAGTCTATAGTACTCTAGAATGAGTTTGAGCGTATTAATAAATATGAGCGCGTATTTGTTAGTGAATATAAATTGTTTTAATATTGTGTTGATCGGTTTATTGGGTGGCATATGAACCTTCGTCGGCACAGTCTGGACAACTGTATCGAAAGGGTTTCTAAACACTTGAATAGAACAATCAACACGGTATTGTTTTAAATATGGGTGAATGAAATAATTTTACCCAAAAATATATTTTTGATATAAAGAAAGTTTTTGGTAAACTATATAGCTATTATATGGTTGCTTGGATGTTAGAAATGATAATATTAAATTATTATCATTATTAGGTGAAAAGAAATTAACTAGAAATTGTAAATATAACCCAAGTTTAAGGGAATAAATTCATTATAAAATGGAATCTATAAATATGACTTAAAAATGTAAATTATAAATTGAAATATAAGTAATTTGGGATTTGTATAAGCATAAACTATACAAATCCATTATAGTTAAAATTTGAATTAAAATAGAATTTGAAACTTTAAAACCCGGAGATTTTGGAAGTATTTTGGAGGTAAATAGTATTATTGATGTTTTTGGGTTATTTCTGAAAGGAAATTTGTTTAAAAATGGATTTTGAAAGTGAAATAGCATTGAAATCACTTGGTTTATTGGAAAATAATTCTGATGATGACGACCGCATCATCAGTTTTCATTTTCGAATTTCTAAGTGATGGATTGCTGCCAAATTGATTTGTTCAGAAGAACTAGTTTGTTTTTGAAAAATTTCAAAGGGAATTTGTTGAAAATAAAAGCCAGGATTGGTTTAATTTTTGAGAAATGAGATTTGAAATGTTGGAATTTTAAGATGATTTGAAACCAAAGCCGGGAGTTTAAAAATCCCGATAGGATGGGTTGTAAGCTTATAAAATTGAGATGATTTTCAAATCAGGAATGGAATATAAGCTTTGAAGGTTGGAATTTAAATTTAAAGAGAAAAGTTGAAAATGAAATTAACTTGGATGGGAAATAAAAATTTAACTGGATTAAAAATTGTTTCGATAGGTTGGAATAATATCCAGTTGTTTTCGAATTAAGTTGAAATTGAATTGAGTTAAATAAAACTAAGTTAAAGTAGAAATTGAATTGGAATAAGAATTCAATTGAATTAATAAATGGAATTATATTCTTACCTGAACAAATGGAAAATAAATTGGATAAGAATTAGATTGGAATAAATAAACCAAAATAACTTATAAAAGAATTAAATTGCATTGAATAAAAATATGCTAGGAATATAAATAAGCATAAGACTTGAGTTAAAATAAAAAGATAATATATTCAAGCCTATAATGGATGGAATTGTGTAAATAATAAGTTGTGACTTATAAAATTGAGAATGGAATACAAAGCCCAAAATTAATATTTTGATGAATTAGAAAATAAAGGGAAAATCAAAACTAAAATTATAAAATAAATTTGAACTTAAGAAAATTTAAATGAAAAGATGTTGAGATTAAAATCAAGTTCTGGATTATAAGTTGGGAAAGACTATTTAGATGATAATTAGATAATGAAATTGAACTGTGAGTTCATAAAATTCGGTGGTAAATTGGAAATGGCTAGTGGATTCAGAACTTGAGTTATAAATTAAATTTAACTTGAAGTGTTAACAAATTTAATATAATTGGAAAGGTACCGACTAAAAAATGAAATTGGATTAAAATAATAATGGTTTGTATTGTGGATAAAATCCAAATACACGGAAATAAATTGGATATGGCCTTGTAATCAATTGAGTTAAGTTGAGTATAAAAGAGGAAAGTTTACTTGTAAAATGAAAATGAGCTTAAGTATAAAATTTGAATAAATTGAAGTAAATTGACTTAAGCTGAATAAATCGAAGAGGGTAGAATTTAATTCAACTTAAACTAAATTTAATGATTTTGGGATGGGTTTAAATCAAGTAAAAATTAATTTTTATCGAAATAAAATTCGGTGAGTTATAAATAATATTAATGGGATGAAATTCTAGTATAAATAATTGTAAACCATTAAAAATTATGAAGGAATTGAAATAACTTGAGACAATAAGAAAATAGAATGTTTCAAGTTTAATAGAATGGATTTAAATGAATGGATGAGATAAATAAGAACCAAATGAAGTATGCTTTAAATAAGTTGAGAAATGGTTATTGAAGGAAATAACTTGGTTTGTTTTGAGCTAAATAAATAGTATGGAATAAAACGTTAACGAATGGATTGTGAATGAAATTTAAATGGAACGTGTCAAGCTAAATAAATGATTGCGAATGAATTAAAATAAAAGGGGAAATTAAATTGGTAATGAAGATGAACCAAAATTGATAATGGTTTTGAATAAACTAGTTTGGTTAATAAAATGAAATGCAAGGTGAATGAGAATATATCGATTGTGAATAAATTGAAAATGGAACAGAATGAAGTATAAATTGAGTTGAAATCAATTTAAATTGATTATAAACATAAATACTTATTTATTCACATAGATCTCGTCAAAATGCATGGTATAAATTATCATTTGATGTAAATAGAAGTAATTAAAATTCTATGTATTGATAGGAATAAAATAAATTGATTTTGAGAGCAATTGAAATAAATATGAGTTTGTTTTGCTTAAAAATAAATTTAATGTAAGCGTTTGAGTTTTAAACCATTCGAATTTGAATGAAAATGGTTTGTAAATTAATTGAAATAGTTGAATTACTATGAAAGTTGTAAAAATTGCTTACGGAAAATGTTGGATGTGCATTTCTTTAGAATTCATATGTTTTAACCATTGCAACTAAGTGAAATATAGTTAAACTGCATATAATTGGCACTTACATGTTTAAAATGAGTAAGTACAGGTACCTGGAAGCCGTATGGCTGGATTTGGATTGCATTAACTTCTAAAATAATAAGCCGCTTGCTTAAAATGCTAAATAAGGTACGCCTACGCAATAAAAATAGGAAATATGAACTGTTTTTCTGTTTTCCGACTGTGTGGGTCGATGTATATATATTTATCTCTTTTGTCAAATTGCAAAAGCTCCTCCGTACAGAGGGGACTCTGCCAAAAATTTTCGAAAACTTTGGGAGTTAGAATTTTTTTGAAAATTTTGGAAATTGTGTTAACGACTATCGAATCCAAATTGGAAACTAAAATAAATTAGTAAAGGAAACCAATCTGAAGTAATGATATGAATTAGTTATTAATGAAAAATAAAATTTAAATATTCAGAGTTAAAGATAAGTTGAATTCATATGGAAATGAAAGAATCGATTTGAATGGGAATAAATATAAACTGAAATGGTAAGACGGAAATAAATAAAGAAACATATAAAATGCTTATACTAACTTAAGAAGGGAATGATAAATTCTTAATTGGAAATTGAATATTGCAAATATATTCTAAGTTGATATTTGAATGAATAAATACTGACATTTGTAAGAAAGTCGATAAAATGTTTTGGGATATTGTGATTGAATATTAGTGCTAAGCAGGATATGCAGGTAATGTAAAGGAAAAAGAGAATTGATTTTGATTTCAGAAAGATAAATATGAATTGCCCGACCAAAGGTATGTATTTTAAATTTGGTATGAAATTTGATTGGGATTTGGATTGAGCCACTTGGCTTTTTGTTTTCTTTTTGGATTTGGGAGGACGTAGAGCCATTTTGTAGTTCTACCGAGTCAGCCGCGCAAAGGTGACGCTGGCGAAATTTTTCGAGAATTTAGGGAGTTAGAAAATTTTTTGAGAAAATTTTGATAATTTAAAATTTGGTTTCAAATTGAAACTTGAATGGTTAAACAAATGGTATGGATTGGAACTAGGGAAAGATTTAGAAGTTAATAAGAATGATAATGGATCTTTTATAAAGGATAGTTGGTAAGTTATTGAATTGTTAGAGACTGTTTGGTTTTGGAATGGTAAACGGGTATTGGATCATTCTTACTAATTAGTAATTTCGGGGACGAAATTCTTTTAAGGGGGGAGGAATGTGACGACCCGGAATTTTCAAGAATTTAAATCAAAATATTTAATTGCTTTTAAATATTCAATAGAGTAATTTTAACTTGAATTACGAATATCACAATTTATTCGATAATTTAATTATTGAATTAAATAATTTGAAGTTGGAGAAAATATTGAATCTGGAATTCTAAGCCTGTCAAAAGCAATTTGAAGGCTTATAAATTCAAATTGATAACACTGAAGGTAATAGAAGTTGTAAAATTGAAATTAACAGTGATTTGTTCAGTTTTAAAACTTTATAATTTAAATTGAATTCAAAAATAGCCCTCCGAGGCACAGTCTCGGAATTCGATGAAACCAGTTCCATTGGATCCGTAATATTGTATTATTAGCGGATTTCAAATTTCGTTTTGATCGGAATTAGTGTGTGAGTGTACGAAATATTAACGTGCTAGGGATTTAATTGATAATAACCTAATAAAATTTAATTTAATTAATTAAGCTTCCTCTATACGCCATCCTTATCCATTTCTCGGCACGCTTCTTTGCCTTCTCGAACACACCTTCCCTTATGCTGTTTCTTTTCGAACACGAGACCCTCCCTTCAGTTCAATTCCTTCCATTTTCTCAAAATCAAAATCGAAACAAATCTTTTTAATAAATGGCCGAGCAATTACCCTCCCCAAATCGTTTAATTCCCCCAAATCATTTCGTTCAGGCGAGCAAAACATAAAAGAAAGAAAAATAAATGGCAGCAATTTTTTTTTTCGAATTGATTTTGGATCCGCGTGCTTCCCTGTTCTATCGTCACGCTCGGTGGAGGGAGGGCGATCACGTCATGTTGAGGGAGGGAGCTATGGGCGGTAGCACGCATGCATGGAGTGCAGGGTCGCGTGCAGGTGAGTGGGTCGCGATTGAGGCTCGTGTTGTTGGATGAGTCGCGAGCGGTGGGACGCGGCGACAAGGTAGCGGCGGTGTTCAGATCTGAGAGGACTTTGGGTTGGTGGTTAAGACAGCTGGCCTTGCGATCTGAAATGGGGAAAGGGGAAGTCGATCTAGGTTGGAATCTCGAGGGGCTCGCAGCATCGATTAGGGTTGATGTTCGCTGAGGTGGTGACGTCGAGAGGCCAGAAGCATTTGAGTGTTGTTTGCGTTGGCCAGTGAGGTATATTTTCTTTTGCTTTTGGTTTTCGGTTTAACGTGTATATATATATATATGTGCAGGTTTGAAAAATAATAATAATAATAATAGATAATATGTATACCATCCTGTTGGGAATTTGAATAGAGTTAAATTAAAGCTTTAGATGGGTTGGTATAATAACATTGAAGCATATATATGCAGACTTCTAATGCAAGTATATAATCAGATGCAGAGAAAATAATAATATGGTAAAGTGTAAAATAATTCTATTTTGAATTTAATAAATATATATCAACACATTTTGAAATCCACTAATTTAACTTTAAAGTAATATACTTGTTTAGCTAACTCATTTAAAGTTTATTTTAGTTAATAGAGGGTTGTTCAAAAAGGAAATTAGTTTGAAGTTAAAGTATTCATAATAATTTAAATCATTTGTTAAATTAAATTATTAAATGATGATTAGTTGTTTAGATGATAATAAAATTATATAATATTTATTCAAGGTCAAAAATCGGGAAACCAAGGCAGTATGGAAGTGGACTGCAAATTTAAACCCAAAGATGAGTTAATCTCACTCAGTTAAATTTTAATTTTAATTTAAATGACTGAATTTAAATAATTGTTTGAATGATTGGATTGGTTGATGTATTGTAGTGTAGGATATTTTGCAATTGGCATATTTTATCGTGCTAACATCTGTGGATGCAGGGAAAACAGGTTGGAGGGATCCAACTGGACCCCTCAACTTTTATGTAAATTATTTAATATTCTCTGTTCTAATTATTTGATATTCTATAATGAATTATGTGGAAATATTGAATGCTATGGCTTGGTTGATATAATTGGGTATAATGAATTATTAAAAATATAAATTTGGATTTTGAAAAGAAAATAAAAGAAGTGAATTTGTAAGTAAAACAATTATAGGAAATTTGAATTAATTTAAGAATGAATTGGAAAAGAAATAAAGTGACTTAAAATTTCTAATAAATAAATCTTGAGTATAGAAATGAAATTTGAATAAACAGAAAGTTAATGAATTTCAATCTTTAGTGATATTATTTAAAGGAACAAAACATTTATTTAAAATTTAAGATTTAAATTATTGAAAAGAGTAAAGAAGTAATTGGGAAAAAAACTGAAATTCGTATATTTCAGTTAAAAAGGTTTAAAATCAAACGGAAAATAATAATAATAATAATAAAGACCAAAATTAACGAACTTTGAAATGAATTAAGAAAGTAAAGATATTTATTTCAAATGGAGTAAATTGGAAATCAATTTGGAAAATAGATTCAATTGATTGAAGTTGGAAATTCTCCTTGAATAACCAAGTACGTTTTCAAAGTGAATTTTTAAATATAAGTTAAAAAGTTTTAAAGTTGTTTTTAAAGAAAGCAAGTTTTGTAAAATTTATTATTTCTAATATTTAAATTCTAAAGTAAGTATTTTCTCAAATCTATTATAGTAGTAATTATTTAAAAGTGACTTAGTATTTTGTTTCAAAAGTGAAAATCTAGTTTTATATTTTATTAAGTAACTTTATTTTCAAATATTCATATAAGATGTATTTTTAACAAATTATTTAAGTAGTTTTCATTTAAATGTTTTAAAATTATATATTTCAAAGTAAAGTGTTTTAAATTATTTTAAAATCTAGTTTTGTGCTTGGTAACTTCAGAGGAGATAGAAAATATTTGGGAAAAGTTTATTCTGAAAAGAAAGATGGTTTTGAAACTGTTTTCAAAGGAAGTCAAATTGGAAATATATCTTGTAAAGATATTTGAGGTTAATAAATAATTTGGAAAATTATTTATTGTTTGATGGATGTTTGTGCATATTAGTTGATAGTTAAATAACCGACTATCAATATTGGACAAATGCGCTGATCGTTTCGAAGAGACCGGGATCGAGATTTATTTCTCGAAAACCACTTCGATCCGGTTTGTACGTTTCGTGTAAACGATTTTGGATTCGAAGATGGAGCAGTGAAGTGCAAGGGCTAGTCGTTACTAATCCGGAGGATATTTCCAAAATGGATGTAGTAGGAATAGTGCCTTCGGTTCCGTTCGAACCCGGGACGGACTTGTATGGATGAATGCTTGCGAAACATCGTCAGGTGGACGATGGGCGTTCTAAGGGATATTGTTCTTAAAGGTTACGCTTAGCCTCAAGCCTCATCAAATGGGAATGACTGAAAATCAGGGGTTATGCAGCAAGGCTAGGTGGGTAGCACCCAAGCAGGGTGAGGTCATTCCAGTCTAGATGTCCCTTATTATTTCGGCTTAGTGGGCGGTTGCTGATCCCAACCGCGGGGTGATCTCACTCAGGATTATCCAGTAAGGGGTAATGCCGGCCTTGTGTTGCAGGGGAGCGGGCGTACTCCTCGGTACGGTGATCTAGGCCCCGTACTGTGACAGGTGGTACCCCAGTGCCTAGTCATTAGTTGGAAATCCATTCTCCCTACGAGCCTTGTACGAGTTTTGTTTGTATTACCCACTCTGTGGCTAGTAGCTGGAATTTAATCATGTAACAATTTCGGCTATTTTATAAGTATTTGTATATAGACCCTATTATAATATCAGAGAATTTCTATAAAAATTGTTTTAGCCATCGTAAGGTAAAAACCCGACATGTGTGGCGTGGTCTTACGAGATTCTTTTGTTTTCAAAGGATTTTTTAAAATTTAATAATCAATTGGGTGTGATTTTCTCACGCTGGTAATCCAGACTGACTCGGGTGTTATTTAACTGTAATGCTTGGGTCAGACCGAGTATTGTAGGATACAAGATTTGATGCTGTGGGGCTCAAGAGACGAGCTGGATGACGACACGTACTCTCGTACTCATTTATATATATTTTCCGCTTTGTTGAGTTGTTGTGTATCCAGATGTATGATATTGATGTTGAGCTGTGATTGGTGTACTCTGATGATGTAATATGTAAACAGATGTATTTACTTTTTGAGTAAAGATTATATATTATCTGTTATATTTTGTTTCGCTGCGATGGTTAGATTCTGATGTTGTTTCCTATTTTCTTCTTCTACCTCTTCTTCTTAACCCAAATGGTTCGTATTTCTGTACTACTAGTGTTGATTTAGGTAGAATAGTGTTGACTCAAGGGGTACGGATTTGCGGGCCGTTACAATATTGATAATACTGAAGAGAGTAGAAGTGATGAAATCAAATTCAAAAATGGTTTGTTAAGTGTTGAAATTTATATCGTTTAAATTGAATTTAAAAATAGCCTTCCGAGGCACAGTCTTGGAATTCGACAAAACCAGTTCCATTGGGTCCGTAATATTGAACTATTATCGGATTTCGAATTTTGTAGCATTCGGAATCATCGTGTGAGCGTACAAGATAAAAACGTCTAGAAAATAAATAATCGTTTAATTTAAAATATCTCATATCTTTTCACTTATCAAAACCTTTTCCCATCAGCCGAAATTTTAAGTCAAACCCTATCTTATCCTATGATCGTGCCTATTAATTCTACGACGCATCTTGCTTTTTCTTTCTTTTCAGCCGAAAAACAAAAATCTCAAATCAAAATCGAGATCTTCAAAAAAATGGCAAACGAGTATAAAAAAATGGCGAACGAGATTTGTAAAGAGATTAGAATCGCGCTCGACTTCGTGGAGGAGGCCGCGTGTACGAATTTGGATAAGGCGAAGGACGCTCGAATTCAGGTGGAAGCAGGTGCTCGCGATGACCTACAGAGTAGCGGCTAGGGTTTTGTCTATTGGAGTGGCTCGGTGGAAGGATCGAGGCGAGGTCGCGATGAGTATTGGGGAGCGCTAGTTCATGGCCGTGGGGTAGTGTTTGCGACGTCGACGTCGACAGGGTGGTTTCGCGCAGTAAAGCTTGGTGCTCGGTCGAGACTTTGGGTTCTTTCTTCTCTTTTTAATTCGTATTTAAAATTTTAAAATAAGTGGAAACTTGAGAAAAATTATAGAATTCAGATATTACAGTGAACTTGAATTTTGGAATTTTACAGGTATGGTTAGGAGATTTAAATTAATTTAATTTAATGTATATGTACATATATTTTAAATGATAGATTTCCATTTATAAAATTTCATAAATACATTTGGAAAAAAGAAGAAAAAAAAAGAAGGGCATTGACTGTAAGAGATTAAACAAATTGATTTTTCCCAGTTTAAAGATTTTCATTAATGAATATATATGCAGGCATGCCTATTTAATTTAGCTGGGTATGTAGTTAAGGTTTTTGGAAAAATATAGGGATGCAGATTTTTATACATGCACAGAAATCAGAATAATATATATGTGTATGCATATATAAGATTAGAAATTGTTAGTTAATAAATTATTAGGTTAAAACCAAATTATTAACTTAAAGTAAATAAATAGTAATTAATTGTTCAATCAATTCACGTATTAACAAACCTTATAATATTGAACTCAAGGTCTAAATTGTGAAGAAACAAGCTGGTTTGGAAATGGGTTGCAAACGGAATAAGGTGAGTTAAATCTCACTCAGCTGAACTGTAATTTAAATTTAATTTATTAAATTTAAATAATTGATTGGTTGATTGGCTTTGGTGTGTTATAGTATATATAGTAGTATATATATTACACCTTGGAATGATTGATTTTCTGCATTTTATAGCGGAGATATTTATGTTGTGCTAACGTCTGTGGATGCAGGGAAAACAGGTTGGAGGGATCCAACTGGATCCCTCAACATTTATTTAAATTATTTAGCATTCTCTGTTGTGATTATTGGATATTCAATGATGAATTATATTGGAATATTGAATGTTATGGTTTGATGGATATATTTGGGTATAATGGATTACCAAAAATATATAAATTGGATTTTGGGAAGAAACAAAGGAAGTAAATTTGTAAGCGAAATATTTATAGAGAATTTGAATAAATTAAGAATGAATTGACAAAGGAATGGAAGTGATGTTAAATACTAATAATAACTTTGAATATGAAAAGCAAAGGACTTGCAATAACAGTAATTAATGAATTAATGAATTGTAAATTCAAGTGATATTATTTTAAAGGAATAAAGAATTATTTTGAAATTTAAAGTTTAAATTTATTTAAAAGGATTAAGAAGTAATTTGAGAAATTTAAATTTTGTATTTTCAGTTAAAAATATTTTAAATCATAATTAAGGATTTAAACCTGAAATTAATGAATTTTGGAATTAAAAAGGAAGTAAATTGGAAATCAATTTGGGTATTGATTCAAGTGTTTGAATTGGAGATTTAAAGAAAAATGTGAAGAGAAGTATATTTCTCTGGATAGCCAAGTAGCCTTTCAAAGTAATTTTTTTAATATAAGATAAAAGTTAATGTTGCTTTAAAAAATATATGTTAGAAAATTTATCATTTCTCAATATTTAAATTCTAAAGTAAGAATTTTCTTTTAATCCATTATAGCAGTAATTATTTAAAGAGTGACTTAATATTTTGTTTTAAAAGTGAAAATCTAGTTTTATATTTTATTAAGCAACCTTATTTTCAAATATTCATATAGTATGTATTTTTAGTAAACTATTGAAGTAGTTTTAACTTAAATGTTTTAAGGTATATTTCAAAGTAAGCGTTTTAAATTATTTTAAAAATCCAAAGTTTTGTGCTTGGTGATTCCAGTGGAAATGGAAATACTCGGAATTTATTCCGAGAAAAGGAGGATAGTTTGAAAACTGTTTTCAAAAGGATTTGAAAGTGAAAATATATCTTGTAAAGATATTTTGAGATACATTGGTTGATGGTTGTTTGGGAATATTAATTGATAGTTAAATAACCGACTATCAATATTGGACAAATGCGTCGATCGTTTCGAAGAGGTCGAGATCGAGATTTATTTCTCGAAAACCACTTCGATCCGGTTTATACGTTTCGTGAAAAATGATTTTTGGATTCGAAGATGGAGCAGTGAAGTGCAAGGGCTAGTCGCTACTAATCCTGAGGATATTTCCAAAATGGATGTAGTAGAATAGTGCCTTCGGTTCCGTTCGAACCCGGGACAGACTTGTATGAATAAATGCTTGCGAAACATCGTCAGGTGGACGATGGGCATTCTAAGGGATATATTCTAAAAAGGTAACGCTTAGCCTCAAGCCTCATCAAGTGGGAATGGCTGAAAATCAGAGGTTATGCAAATAGGAAGGGTGAGGTCATCCCTGTCTAGATGTTCCTTTTATTTCGGCTTAGTGGGCGGTTGCTGATCCCAACCGCGGGGTGATCTTGCTCGGGACTGTCCAGTAAGGGGAGTTTCCAGTCTTATGTTGCAGGGGAGTTAGGGTAGCTCCTCGGTATGCTGATCTAGACCAGGTACTGTGACAGGTGATACCCCAGTGCCTAGCCATTAGTTGGAATCCATTTGCCCTACGCGCCCGTACGGTTTTGATTGTGCCCAACTATTGCTGAAACGTGAGATGCAAGCATTTAAGCTAGATTCTATTTTACTTTCTATAGACACCATTATAATATTAGAGGATTTTAATAAAAATGTTTTAGCTACGTAAGGTAAAAACCCGACATGTTTATTTGTGGCGTGGTCTAACGAGATGCTTTTGTTTTCAAAGTATTTTTGAAACTTTAATAATCAATTGGGTGTGATTTTCTCACGCTGGTATTCCAGACTGACTCGGGTGTTATTTAACTGTAATGCTCGGGTCAGACCGAGTATTATAGGATACAGGATATGATGCTCTGGAGCTCAGGAGACGAGCTGGATGACGATACGTACATTCGTACTTGTTTTATATTTATATATTCCGTCGTTTGAGTTGTTGTGTATCTTGAGTTGTTGTGTATCCATTGTATGATATTGATGTTGAGCTGTGGTTGATGTACTCTGATGATGTAATATATAAACAGAGATATTTGATTTTTGAGTAAAATTATTTATTATTTATTATATTTTATTTCGCTGCAATGGTTAGATTCTGTTGTTGTTTTCTATTTTCTTTTTCTACCTCTTCTTCTTTAACCCAAATGGTTCGTATTTCTGTACAACTTGAGTTGATTTAGATAGAATAGTGTTGACTCAAGGGGTACGGATTTGCGGGCTATTACAAAGAGGGTATGTACACGTTTTTCCACCTCAGCACCACAGCTTCCTCCTCACGAAAGAAAGCACGCACCCAGGTAGCCAAAACCCTAGAGCCACGCAGATCGACAGCCGCTACCACGCACGATCGTCGAACGCCACGCCGCCTTTAGCACCGCGCCTCTCCTCCTATGCCTCGCAAGCGCCATCAACGCCTTCCGGTCGATAATCACGGCCCAAAACAGCAGCCGTCGCCCCTCTATTTAAACCCTAGGTGAATTATTTCGTGAGATCAAGCCGTTAACTTCACGAACGAATTGCTCCGATGAACTACGCTCCGTCTCCTCTACGCGATGGTACCCCTGATTTGACGATCTGACACAGTTGATCGCGGTACAATGGATGGCTGAGGATATACCTTCAATTTCTGGCCACCCACAAACTCAGATCGAGAAATAGACTGCAGATCTGATTTGCGTACATCAAGAGCTTCGATATATAATTTTTCTAAATTTTTTTGAAGAGTTTGAAATTTCAATTTGATTTTTGAATTGAAATTGGATTTGGAATTGTCTTCCATTGAAATGAGGAGGCCAAGAGGAATTATATGCATAGACAAATGAGAATATAGAGGTAGGCTAGGGTTTATAACAAGTATTATAGACAAAGCTGAAATAGAATAGATGGACCCGATTTATAAACTCGTTGAATGATAAATGGCCCGAAAAGCCCGTTCTGACTACGGAACGAAATTGGGTCAACCCATATATCAAAATAGATGTTTTAAAATATTTAAAACGCGATGGAACAGGTTTCACATCCAAATTCCAAAGTATGAAGAAGTTATGCTAAAATCAAATTATTTCAAATTTATTTCAGTTGATTTCAATTTCATTGATTCCTGGGCGTTTCGAATCCGTACGATCAAATGACATACGAAATTTGAAATCCTATAATAATTCACCGTTACAGATCCGGTGAAACTGGTTTCGTCGAAATCCGAGTCAGTGGCCAAAATGGCTATTTTCCAGTTAATTAAATAAATTAATATTAAATAAATTAAATCACTATTTAAATTCAAATACTATAATTCATAAATTTTATCATCTTGTATTACTTTAGTAATTTATGATTCTTTAAAACCAATTCCCATATCAATTTAAAGTAAATTAATTAACCAATTATAGTATTTATTTCATTTACTTAAAATAATCCATTTATTATAAATTGAATCTAATTAGTTTTAATAAATTCCAATTAAACTGATTAGATTCAATTCCAACCCTTTAGTTGAGTCTATTATTACTTTGTAACGCAGTTAAAACTTGTCTCGCATTTCATTCCATTTATATATTCAAATTTCCAGCTTCCCTTTGTATTAACTATTATTTCCAAATATATTGAAGTTGTCAAATATATACATTTGTTAAAATTAGACCTCAATTAATTCATTCAATAGGTTTCATTCCTTTATATTAACTTATGAATAAAGTATGCATTTCCGTTGCTTTATTACATTTACACTTTACAATTATAGTTCTTACCCACATTAACGAGACATTTATTTTCATTTATATGTAATTGTTTTTCAATTAATTTGGTAGACTAGATATTTTCTGGTAATTTATGATGATTGTTACCATAGCCTTAAAATTTCACTTAGGCTTATCACTTCAATTATTTATTATAATTACTTACATCCTATGAATTTATTCTATTGCCATAAATCATACATTAATTCATATATTCATATAATACTTACCTTTATTTACTTATAATAAAATCTCATTCCCAAATATAACAGTTACAACAAATTAATAGGACAATTAAATAGTGACTTACGACCGTTACTATTACTTTGATTCACATTAATTAGAATTAATATTCTTAATAAATTTATTTACTTGGACTCATGCTTTCTATTACATCAATTACTACCTTATAAATAAAATTACGTTTCCATTTTAATTTACATTCGCACTTTCCGTTATTATGATAATTATCATTAAGTACATTAAAATTTATTTATTTGCAATTGGTGAATTAACTAGTAACAACCATTTGTCACCATTATACCCTTTATAATTATAATACATGTATTTCATTCTTCCTAACCAATTACCAACTATTATATTATTTCACACATTAATTCAATAATTACATTTGCTTCCTCATATCCCATTTATAACCAAGTCATAACATTTAAATTATTTTATCAACTAGAATTTCATTCAAGTTCATTAATTAATAACTTGCATTAACATATTTCTTAATATACTCTAATTTAACAACTTCTAAACATTGTATTACTTCTCACATTAATGTAACTTTTGTTTATATTTATTAAAATTTGATTTCTCATTTCAGTTAATAGACTAAATAAGCGGGCAACATATAATTACTGCTACTGTTTACTTTTAACTACATTTATAAGTTTATTGTTTACAGACCCAAGTTACAACCTTTACATAATTTCAATTTACCGTAATCTCATTCAATCTATTAATTATGTACAAATTCCTTTATTTACACAACACTTACATTTATTTACTTATTGTAAATTTTATACCCAAGTGCAACAATTCACATTATTTCATTAAATTGCAACTTCATTTTAAATTGTTAATTTTAATTACAATTGCTACACTTAATTTCTAACATTCGCTACAATATAAGTTATAAAAATTTTATTTCTTTCCAAATTTAATTAAAAAATCTTATAAATTAAACCAATTAAATTGTCGAAATTTACGGGTCATTACACTCTCCCCCACTTAAAACTTTTCGTCCCCAAAAAGGAAAAAGAAGGAAAAGGAAGGAATTAAGAAAACAATACATCTTATTCAAACTATTAACTTTATAAACAAATAAATTTACCAAATTAATTAATTTAAATAAAATATACCAATTTATAACCATTAAATCTTTTATACCTAAATTAATAAAGTTTGAAAAACATTTTCAAAATATTTTCTAAGTCCAAAATTTATGGAACATTTCGGCAGTCTTATTTGTACGGAGAGGCTCGGGAGAAAATATAATATCAAATATAACAATATATACATACATTTTCCAAAATAATAAATATCCCAACCAGGGAAAACAATATAATAACGCTATAAACCGTAATCTGAAAACGTACCTATTTGTCGGGCAATTAACGCTTAATTATGAAACCAAAAGCAGTAGCAATTGCTTCCATAACCTGCATTTCACTTATATAATCCAGAAGAATTAATAATTATATAAAATGAAATGTTAAAGTTGTTTCAACCATAAACAAACAAATTAATACAACCCACAACCACTTGCAACAAGGCATACAACCATCCCATAAAAATCAACACCAATCAATCATTCATTCGTATCAAACAAAACAAATAGTTGTTCGGGTTCAAAACTTCAAATTGTACATAATGAAAAATAAACTACTAAGCGCACCATTTAATCAATAGTCTTTGATGAAGCTAAATACATTATTCATACATCCAAACAATTTTAAAGTATCCTTACCCAAACAACCATAAACCAAAACAAACAACAACAATTTCAAATAACAAATTTGGTTTATCCTTATTAATTCCATTCATACATTTGTTGTTTGATTTCTCTTTTTCATTCATATAATGGTTTATCTTTTTAATTTGCATTTATTTCTTACAGTTTTATTTAGAAATAACTTCAACTTATTTACTTAAGTTTAAAATTTCTTATTTACAATACATGTCTTCTATTATATTTAATTAGTATTATTTCAATTATACTTAGGTCTATAATAGCTGCAACACCAAATTCTTATTTATTACAGAATTTCATTAATTACTTGTTTTACATCAAGTTTATTACTTCTATAATATCTATTACATTGTATTATTAACGTTTCAATTTTTTATATCCTTTGGTAAGTTATATATATGCCTTTAAGAATGTAATTGAAAGTTATGCAAGTTTTTCTCAATGCTTTTAATTAATTAAATGTTCAATAATAATATCCTTTGTTTTATATGTTACAAATTCAAATTTTCTTTTTTATTAATTTATAACTTATCATTAAATCTCTTATTTCCTTTAGAGGTTTCAATTATTAATTACCTACGTTCCAATTTACTACAATAATTGAAACTATTAATTAATGGAAACTTAAGAACTAAATACCGGGTTAAATCTCAAATCATTTTAATAGATAAACGTATTTATATATTCAATTATATTGAAAATAATTTAAAATTTATATTTGTTTATCAAAATAAATCTGTAGTAAACTACTACAGTGGCCTTCCCACTTCGAAACTCGAAAATAAATGTCGATGATGCGTGCACTCATCACCGAAATTATTTTCCAGCGACAGAGAGGGAAGAAAATACTTATTTCTTTCCCAAGTTGCTTTAAAACAATTCTTTCAAATTATACTGAAATATTTATAGCAGAAAATACTTCTAAAATTATTATTATTATATTCCAAAATCATTCGAAAGAAAGTTTCAAAGCCTGAAACTTAAGTTTTAAATTTCCAATCTTTCATTTATTTTATTTTCAATCTTATTTCAACTATTATTTATAATTTCATTACCTAACAACCAATATCATTGCAACCAAATATAGTCTTTATAAATTTAAAAATTATATTTTATATAGAGAAAATATAATAGGCAAAATTATTTCATTCACCTATATTCAAAAACAAATATTGTGTCGGTCTGTCCTATCAGTGTTTAGAAATCCCTATTGATGTCATAGCTTCCCATGCATCAACCAGAATTCATAAATACAAAACGGAACAAATTAACACTATATTAAAACCTTTTTATATTGCCAACAAATACGCTCTCTCATATATACACTCAGTGACTCATCATAGGGTATTACTACCCTATTGATAAGAAGTCAGACCCCACAAAGCTAAGGTTTATCGCTAAACCAAAGCTCTAATACCAGATGTAACGTCCCGCCTTTTTGTATGCTTTAAATCGACGATAAACCACACATGACAGACTTAAACCATATAGAAGGGCGGATTGTTATGGGGTAAATAAGAAAAAGGAAGAAAGAAATAAAACAAAATAGAATCTTGCAGCGGAACGACAAAATATAATAATCAAATAAACAGTACATGAAGCTGTTTTACAAAATATTTGATTTTACTTATACAATACATATCAGAGTTACACATACCAGAGAATATTAATAATGCAGCGGAAATAGTATGAATGTGGTGGAATACAATAATAAATAATCATAATATAAATCTTCGCCTTCGTCCTTTAGAGCTAAAGTCTTTGAATCCTGAAATGCTTAGGCTGACCCGAGCGAATTGAAAAGATAAAACACTCGAGTCAGAATTGAAAGATCTTATGTAAGTTAAATTTACAGAAAGAAATATGAGTGCAGTAACTTAAGAGATGCCGAGATTCACATCTCCTAAGAATCCGTTAAACTATTTACTATGTAGTAATATTTCGTTATTATAATAATGTCTATTAATAAAATAAACTTACTCTTAAATAGCATTAAGGCTTTAAGTTTTCCACCTTAACACGTAATAGTCCCAGTAGTCCATCCAATATCATGGTCCCTCCTGATCAGGAAGCCACCAAAGGATACCACACGGGCTACGGGAGAAAACCAAACTCGTACAAGGCGCGATAGGGTAGGTGACACGGCACAACTAGGCAATGCCAGAATAGATATACCAATTATGCTTCCGGGCCAATGGTAACGCGTAGCGCGCAGCTACCCCCCACCTCGAGCCACACCCCCAAATCAAAAAAAAATCAAAAGTGGCCATCGAATAAATCCAAAAGTCAAAGTATAATATCGAAGGTATGTGTTCGATCAAAGGTGCTACCTCATTAGCCCGTCAATCGCTCTTGTTTTAGCCACCTTATGCCAACTCACGGGAGTCAGGTCCACGTATTTACCTCAAAGGAAACGTCGCCACCATCCTACTTCATTCTGAAATCTCCACTGCATACACGGTTGTTAAAGTGGTTTTCGGAGTCGGCAGAGAGTATGACAACTTCCGATCCCAGTCTCTTTAAAAACCCAACGTTATTATAACACCACAGTCATTTCAAAATAATTTATACTTCAAAACCAGGATATAATATTTATTTCAAAACCATATATATACGATATCATTTCAAATTTAAAAACCAAATCAATATGATATCCCTTTTATTTCAAATCAATATAATATCATTTTATTTCAAATATATCCCTTTTTCAAAATCATATCACTTCCAAATTTTATACTTCAAAACCAAACATTTGAAATTTTAACACCTTTAAAACATAATGTTATGAAATTCATAACTTCAAAACATTTCAATTTCTATAACATTTCAATTTCGATATATTTCAAGGCCTTAAATATTCCAAAATTTCAAAATTAAATCTGATAATTTCGATTCAACAATTAAATTTCCTATTAATTAGTTTTGAAATATTTTATATAATAAACCCCTTAGTATTTAAATAAAACTCAAATTACAAATAACTAGATATTGCCTTCAATTCATTATACTTGAAATAATCATTTAATTCACCTAGACCCAAAATCAAGTTATAATAATTATACCTTTTACAATTTCCAATTTAATGAATTTCACATCAACCCTGTTGGTTTAATTCTTGAATAAATTCAATTTCATAAAATCTCAAATTTATCTAAATTTTAAATCAAATTTTATTCGAATAAAATTCTTAAATAATTTAATTGACATCCATTTTATATTTTATCTTCCAAATCCTAATTTATTTAAATCATTATAACCTCTATATAGAAATACGATTTAAATACTTAACCATGTTTATTTTAATAAATCAAACTCCATTATTTAACTTATTGTCATTAAACGGATTTATACGTATCTTAAATACATGAATTTAACTATATATAATTTTTTTATATATAATATCAAAGAGAATCAATATTTATTTAAACCGTATAATTCTATCCAAAACCATAGAAATCATTTTCAAAATATTTATATATATATAGACCGACGGTGTCTGTATATAATTTTCTATCCTATGTTCAAGTGATACGGATATTTATCATTTCAATCCGCAATTTAAAATAAAAATACGGTTATATATCATTTTAAACCGCAATCCCGAATGAAATAAAGTGCATAACAATTTGCAGTATATAACGATATAAAATACAACATCCATTTATCCAATATCAATCATTAACCATTCATCACAATCATCATCCAATTCAATCAATAGCATCAATATATAACAGATAATAAACAACAGGTTTCAACTAGCAGTTTATATTCAATAATAAATTAAATGAAAATTTAACTGGTAGTTTATATGCAATAAAAAATTTAAATAACAATTTAATTCAATTAAATTCAATTTAACTGGGATGATGATAAAAAATACTCCAAACAGTCAGAAATAAATTTCTAATCACATCCTAAATAAATTTAACAAACATAAGAACTTCTAGAAGTTGTGAGTGGGTTAAAACACTCACCTTTTGAATTTAAATTGAATTTAAATCCAATTTAAACTCGAAATTCAGACAGTCTCCAAATTCGTCCAAACAAGCGTCCAAATATCCGGAATTCCAATACGAACCTAACGGAGAAAACCATGCATCAAATGGGCATCGTATGTGAAAGTAACGATTAAATCAGCAGATTGAAATCAAAAATAAAGCGAAACAAACAAAGAAGGTACGTACACGTTTTTCCACCTCAGCACCACGACTTCCTCCTCACAAAAGAAAGCACGCACCTAGGTAGCCGAAACCCTAGAGCCACGCAGATCGACCGCCTCTACCACGCACGATCGTCGAATGCCACGCTGCCTTTAGCACCGCGCCTCTCCTCCTACGCCTCGCAAGTTCCATCAACGCCCTCCGGTCGACAATCGCGGCCCAAAACAGCAGTCACCGCCCCTCTATTTAAACCCTAGGTGAAATATTTCGTGAGATCTAGCCGTTAACTTCACGAACGAATTGCTCCGATGAACTACGCTCCGTCTCCTCTACGCGATGGTACCCCTGATTTGACGATCTGACACAGTTGATCACGATGCAACAGACGACCGAGGATAAACCTTCAATTTCTAGCCACCCACAAACTCAGATCGAGAAACGGACTACAGATCTGAGATGCATACATCAAGAGCTTCGATATATAATTGTTATGAGTTTTTTTGAAGAGTTTGAAATTTCAATTTGATTTTTGAATTGGAATTAGATTTAGAATTGTCTGCCATTGAAATGAGGAGGTAAAGAGGAATTGTATGCACAAACAAATGAGAATATTGAGGTAGGCTAGGGTTTATAATAGGGTATTTATAGACAAAGCTGAAATAGAATAGATGGACCCGGTTTATAAACGCACTGAACGATAAATGGCCCGAAAAGCACGTTCTGACTCTGGAACGAAATTGGGTCAATCCATATATCAAAATAGATGTTTTAAAATATTTAAAATGCGATGGAATATATTTCACGTCCAAATTCCATCGTGTGAAGAAGTTATGCTAAAATCAAATTATTTCAAATTGATTTCAATTGATTTCAATTAATTTCAATTTCATTGATTTCTAGGCGGTTCGAGTCCTAAGATCAAATGACAAGTCCGATCGTCACGAAACTTGAAATCCTACAATAATTCACCGTTGCGGATCCGATGAAACTGGTTTCATTGAAATTCGAGTCAGTGGCCAAAATGGCTATTTTCCAGTTAATTAAATAAATTAAATCTCTATTTAAATTCAAATTCTATAATTCATAAATTTTATCTTGTATTACTTTAGTAATTTATAATTCTTTAAAACCAATTCCCATATCAATTTAAAGTAAATTAATTCACCAATTATAGTATTTATTTCATTTACTTAAAATAATCCCTTTATTATAAATTGGATCCAATTAATTTTAATAAATTCCAATTAAACTGATTAGATTCAATTCCAACCCTTTAGTTGAGTCTATTATTACTTTGGAACGCAGTTAACACTTGTCTCACATTCCATTCCATTTATATATTCAAATTTCCAGCTTCCCTTTATATTAACTATTATTTCCAAATATATTGAAGTTGTCAAATATATACATTTGTTAAAATTAGGACCTCAATTAATTCATTCAATAGGTTTCATTCCTTTATTTTAACTTATGAATAAAGTATGCATTTCCGTTGCTTTATTACATTAACACTTTACAATTACAGTTCTTACCCACATTAAGGAGACATTTATTTTCATTTAAATGTAATTATTTTCCAATTAATTTGGTAGACTAGATATATTCTGGTAATTTATGATGATTGTTACCATAGCCTTAAAATTTCACTTAGGCTTATCACTTCAATTATTTATTATAATTACTTACAACCTATGGATTTATTCTATTACCATAAATTATACATTAATTCATATATTCATACAATACTTACCTTTATTTACTTATAATAAAATCTCATTTCCAAGTATAACAGTTACAACAAATTAATAGGACAATTAAATAGTGACTTACGACCGTTACTATTACTTTGATTCACATTAATTACAATTAATATTCTCAATAAATTTATTTACTTGGACTCATGCTTTCTATTACACCAATTACTACCTTATAAATAAAATTACGTTTCCATTTTAATTTACATTCACACTTTCCATTATTATATTAATTATCATTAAGTACATTAAATTTTCTTTATTTGCAATTGGTGAATTAACTAGTAACAACCATCTGTCACCATTATACCCTTTATAATACTTGGATGTTCATTCTTCCTAACCAATTACCATCTATTATATTATTTCACACATTAATTCAATAATTATATTTGCTTCCTCATATCCCATTTATAACCAAGTCATAACATTTAAATTATTTTATTAACTAGAATTTCATTCAAGTTCATTAATTAATAACTTGCATTAACATATTTCCTAATGTACTCTAATTTAACAACTTCTAAACATTGTATTACTTATCACATTAATGTAACTTTTGTTTATATTTATTAAAATTTGATTTCTCAGTTCAATTAATAGACTAAATAAACGGGCAACACATAATTATTGCCACCGTTTACGTTTAACTACATTTATAAGTTTATTGTTTACAGACCCAAGTTACAACCTTTACATAATTTCAACTTACCGTAATCTCATTCAATATGTTAATTATGTACAAATTCCTTTATTTACACAACACTCGCATTTATTTACTTATTGTAAATTTTATACCCAAGTGCAACAATTTACATTATTTCATTAAATTGCAACTTCATTTTGAATTGTTAATTCTAATTACAATTGCTACACTTAATTTCTAACATTCGCTCCAATATATGTTATAAGATTTTTATTTCTTTTCAAATTTAATTACAAAATCTTATAAATTTAACCAATTAAATTGTCAAAATTTACGAGTCGTTACAAAAACTAATTTCAAACTATATAACTCCCCCTTAATCTAATACTATATGACATGTGATTATACTGATAGTGTTATCATAAATAATCATCACTTAATTCTAAAACTAAAACTAAAACTTAGTCCTTAATTACTAACTATCCTAACTAATAATCCATAATGATAATAGTGATAATGTGAGAAATCAAATATAAGAACACAAATTATTTATTAATTATATATTGTTATATTTACTTTTGCATAGAAGACGAAAGTAAGATCATATAACAATAAGAAAGAGAGAAAAGAAACTAATGTGTGCCCTTGAAAATGGGAGATCTATGAATCAAGCAATTTGGGTAGTGGAAACAGAAATTTCCACATTGTTCGATTAGATTTCCGTCCTTGTCAAAGCACACTTTGCCAACGCAAACGACTTTGTCGTCATCTTCAGCGTGCTCTTCTTCCATGAAGGCTTCTTCTTCTTCCTCGCTGTCCTCTTGCACTTGATCTCTTGAAGATTCTTCATCAATCAAGATCTGATTAGCATGATTGTCCATTAGAAACTTTTGAAAATTTCTAAGGATTTTTCCTTGCCGTTCTTGTTCTTTGGCCATTCTGAGTTGTTTGAATTTCAGTCATTAGTTGCAGTGCATCCTTCAAGAAATCCTCCATTTTCATCACTCATGCAAGCGTAGTTCGTTGAAATGGTCTAGTAGAAGGGGAAGGGAATGAAAAGGTTGAATTTTTGTTTGATTTGGAAGAGGAGGCCATTGTTTAATTGTTTTCAGAAGATAGATTAGAGAAAGGATAGAAAGAATGAACAAAATTTCGAAATAAGAAGAATATATAACCACTTATTTGAATTTTCGTGGGAAAATCCCAAAAATAAAAAAGTCGTTACATGTCGACAGGGGTAAGGGAGGGTTGTCGACATGGTAATTGATATTTTTGCTATTTAATTTTTAATCTAATTTTTAATTATACTTTTTTATTTATATTTTATATTTCAGTTACAAATACCTAATCCTATTCTTAATCTAGTAAATATAGATTCATTTAAGGGTTTTGTTAAGATATCAGCAATTTGGTTCTCGAAATTGATATAATCGAGAGTAATTACTTCCTTACTTATATTATCTATGAGAAAATTATATCTGATATCAATATGTTTAGTTCGAGCATGATGAGTTGTATTTTTGGATAAATTTATTGCACTAGTATTATCACAATAAATTGGTGATTTGAGATATTTAAACCAAAATCTTTTAAAGTTTGTTGCATATATATTACTTGAGAACAAGCCAAAGTAGCAGAAATATAATCTGCTTCAGTTGTTGATAAAGAAACTGTGTTTTGCTTTTTACTAAACCTGGAAATCAGAGAACGCCCCAAAAAGTGACTAGTTCCACTTGTACTTCTTCGGTCTGATTTACAACCAGCATGATCAGCATCACAGTAAGATATTAATTCAAAAGCATCATTTTTAGGATAAAATAAGCCATAATCAAAGGTGTGTTTAACATATCTTATGATACGTTTTACAGCTTTTAAGTGGATCTCTTTAGGTTGGGATTGATATCTTGCACAGAGACAAACACTGTGCATGATATCAGGTCTAGTAGCAGTGGCATAGAGTAGTGATCCAATCATTCCTCTGTATAATTTTTGATCTACATCTTTTGAGAGATTTTCTTTACTTAGGTACTCATTGGTTGCCATGGGAGTGGGTTTTCCATTTGCAGTAGTCAAACCAAATTTACTAACTAGGTCTTTAGCATATTTTTCTTGACTAATAAAGATACCATTATCTAATTGTTTTATTTGCAATCCTAGAAAGAAGTTTAGTTCACCCATATGACTCATCTCAAACTCTTTTGTCATTATTTCAGAAAATTCTTTATTCATTTCAAAATTAGTTGATCCGAAAATGATATCATCTACATAAACTTGTACTAGTTGAATATCATTTTTATTTCTTTTAATAAAAAGAGCATTATCTACTTTACCAATTTCAAAGTTTGATTGTAATAAGTAAGATCTTAGTCTATCATACCAGGCTCCAGGAGCTTGTTTTAGACCATTTAGAGCTTTCTTAAGTTTGTGAACATGATTTGGTAATTTTTCATTTTCAAACAGTGGTGGTTGTTCAACATATACTTCCTCTTTTACAAAACCATTTAAAAAGGCACTTTTAACATCCATTTGATATAATTTGAAATTATTATGATTTGCGAAAACAAGTAGAATCCTAATGGCTACTAATCTTGCTACAGGAGCAAAAATTTCATCAAAATCTATTCCTTCTTCTTGACTATAACCTAGAGCGACTAACCGGGCTTTATTTCTAACAACCTCTCCTTGTTCATTCATTTTATTTTTATAAACCCATTTAGTTCCAATTATAGTTTTAATTTTCAGGTCTAGGAACAAGTTCCCAAACATCATTTCTAGTGAATTGATTTAGTTCTTCTTGCATAGCCAAAATCCCTGAATCATCAGTTGATGCTTCTTTTGGATTTTTGGGTTCAATAGTTGATATAAAGGCTACATTGCTCATTTTACTTAGTTGATTTCTAGTTGTAACAGCAGATTGCATATCTCCTAGTATATTTTCTATAGGAAGATCTTTTAAAAGTTTAATCTATTTATTAAGATGATTAATTTCATTATTAGTTTCAGTTGACTCTTGATTTTGAGTGATTAAATCCTCTTCAACATTTGTATCTTCAAAATTTTTGAGGCATTCATCGAATGAAACATGCATTGTTTCTTCGATGGTGTTAGTTCTTAAATTAAACACTCTATATGTTTTACTTCTATTAGAATATCTGATAAAGATACCTTTGTCCGATTTAGGATCAAATTTATCTAAGTTATCTTTTGTATTTAAAATAAAACATTTACTTCCAAAAATTCTAAAATAAGATTCCTTAGGTTTCTTTGAGTGAAGAAGTTCATAAGATGTTTTATCAGTTAAAGGTCTAATTAAAATTCTATTTAAAATATAACAGGCGGTAGCAACTGCTTCTGCCTAAAAATATTGTGGTAATTTACTATCTGAAAGCATAGTTCTTGCACACTCTTGAATCATCCTATTTTTACGTTCTACTACTCCGTTTTGTTGTGGAGTTCATGAAAATGAAAAATTGTGAGTTATTCCCTTTTTATTGTAGAATTTCTTAAACTTTTCATTTTCAAATTCACCACCGTGATCACTACGGATGGTTATAATTTTTAGAGAAAGTTGATTTTGAATCCTTTTTTGTAAACTTCTTAAAACATTCAAAAGTATCACTTTTATGTTTCAAAAATATTGTCCATGTAAATCTAGAATAATCATCTGCAATTAAAAAATATATTTACTATGATTTATTGACAGAATTTGAGATGGACCAAATAAATCAAGATGAAGTAATTCAAGAGGTTTTGAAGTTGAAATCATATCTTTTAATTTAAAGGAACTTTTTCTAAGTTTTCCTAATTGACATGCATCACATAAACTATCTACTTTAAAATTCATTTTAGGGAGACCTCTTACTAGATCATGTTTTGACAGTCTAGATAAGAGTTTGAAATTCAAATGCCCAAATCTCTTATGCCAAATCCAAGGGTCACTTGTATTTGCCAAAAGATACAGGTTATCATTTGAAATTTTCATACTAAGAATATAAATATTCTTTTTCCTAATTCCCTTAAATATTATGGTTGAATTATTATCTTCAATGTGACACCTATCTTTTTCAAATTTAATTTTATATCCTTTATCGCAAAGTTGACTAATACTTAGCAGATTATGTTTCAGATTCTTAACTAGCAAAACATTAGTAATAATAGGAGTTTCAGAGTTACCAACTTTTTCGATGCCAATCACATATCCTTTTGAGTTGTCTCCAAATTTAACCAGTCCTCCGTCTTTGTATATTATATCATTCAGCATATCCGAATTACCAGTAATATGTCTAGAGCATCCACTATCGAGTATCCATTTATTCTTTTTGATCTGCATAATTTGTCCATTGCGAATTGATTCCTCAATGCCTATAAAGCATGTTTCCTGCACATCATACAATTTTGGTAGACAACTTGAATTTGAATATTGATTATATGCAGACTCAAGAGACAATGATGATCTGAATATTTCTAAACTAGCATTAACAAGTTTTTTAAACATAACCATTTTAAAAGCTTTTTCAAAAATCATATTATGAAACTTTGAAAGCCTCGCTCTGATACCAAATGTGAGAAATGCGGATTACAGATCTTAAGGCTACAATCAATACTAGAGGGGGTGAATAGTGTTTTAAGGAATTACTAAATCTTTTGAGTTTATGTTAATTTGAACACAAATGTATGCAATATTCAGACACAGATATGATCACAGAATCTAATACAGATACAGAAATAAAGTAAAAGCAATGAAGGAAAGAACACACCGGATTTTATACTGGTTCAGAGTTACCCTACATCCAGTCTCGCGCACAAGTACGGATTTCCTTTCAAAATCAATTTTTGCAATTACACCCTCGATTTCAAGGCCACGAGGTACACCGCTCTGGATTCACAATCCTCTGGGTAGAGATACTTGATTTTACGGGCAACAAGTTCACCCAATTGATTTCACAGGCTACAATCACACCTTTTCTCGCTCGATTGATTTCGCAGGCTACAATCACACCTTTTCTCGCTCAATTAATTACAAAGAATCCTATAACTCTGAATAGCACTGAGATCTTGTTGAGATAGTGATAGAGAATCAAACCAGAGATGATCTAGTTAGATTCAATGTTGATTTCTACAGAGTAATGGTAAAAATATATATAAAGAAATGTGGAAGAAGAAGAGAGAAATCAGAGAAAATAGGTATACAAATTCGTTTAAAACTTCTCCTATTTATAGTAGAACAACAACCATGTCCATTCATGAAAGGATATGACGAATATACATTCCTTTAAAATTCAAAATTTTGAGATCAATTGCCACCTTGTCGACGATGGTAGATTGGGGTTGTCGACAGGCCTTTATAATTTTTGATAATTTGTTTTTCTTTAAAAATAACTTTCATCTTGTATTAAAACCATTTTTGAACTTTATAAATATACTTTACTATAGTTAAAATACATAAATAGGTATAGAGAATAATATATATAATTTTACTATAATTTTATATTTAAATCTAAGTATAAATATTAAAAATTAAATATATTATTATTTGAAGATAGTTTAAAACCAAGGATAATTTGATTTTGAAGATAAAGATTATTTTGAGGCTAAAAGTATTTTAAAACCAGGATAGATGTTTTTGATTCTTTTATACGGAAGGTTTTGAAGTCATTTTGAAAACACGATATAATTTTGTAAAAACATTTGAATAAAAGTTAGTGGATACAAAACAATGTTCCACTAGATTTTTCGTAGGTTCCATCCTACTTAGGGTTCCATCTCTTTAACGGGCTCGAAGTGGATTCCATTCCACGAATAAATTGGATTTTAAGATGCCAGTGCTTTTCTAGGAGTTTTAACAAAATTCCTAACTAAATTACTTATTATTGAAATCTTAAACTCTTGATAATCTTAATACTCATGAGCCTTTAATCTTGATATCTTCAGTCTTGAATCTCTACACTGTACAGTCTTCATTCTTGGACCTGCATATACATATATATCTAAACTATAATGTTAGTATTTATATTTTATAATCTTATTCTAAGTTTGCTGTCAGCAAAAACATCTTCTCAAGGACTAACGTATACATGAACATTCACATGCCCATGAATATACAAATACACACACACACACACATAGTGTACATATATTATCCAAACACCTCCAAACCAAAGAAAATCTCCTCCTTCTCCCTATCTAAACCTACGGCCACACCATACAACACCCAAAGTCCTAGTCTTTCCTCTCTTCCAAGTAAGGCCATGAGCACCCAAGAACCAAAGGCCAAGGCTGAGTCCATCTAGGAGCTTTAGTGCAAGCTTAACAAGCTAAATATTCCGAATAGCGGTGCTATAGTCGTTTTAAAGTTAGTTCGATTGAATCTAAGGTGAGAAACTCTATTTATATATGATATTGGATTATATATATGGTTAACTATGCTTGGTTATGATGGTTATTTATCATGTTTGAATATGATAATATGTTTGTTTGGTTATGAGAAATATTCACGTTTAATATACGTCGAAATTACACGAAGGAAACACTTTCCGTTATAATTATAAAAGTGCAACGAGTTAGTTAAACCTCTCTAAAATTGTTTATAAATGTTGTGTAAAACACTAAAACTTAATTTGGAGATGTTTCAACAAGTTACAAAAGTTTAGTAAAATATAGGCACGTCGCGTAATGATAGTTCGTGATTTCGCACTGTAAAAGTTAAATCCATTTATACGATGGAATTGAAGTAGGAATTCTTTGGAATAAGAATTTTTTAATTCTTATAATCATAGTTTTCAAACAAAAGAAAATGATTGAGATATCATTTTGTAGATTTTGAAATATGAGCAAATCAAGTTTTCAAAATAATAGCGCTTTGGCAGTTCGGAAACCAAAGCAATAAATCCTTTAAAATGTATATTTTAGTTCTTTCGAAATATGGAATAAATTCTATAAATATATTAAAATATTTCAAAAGATATTTGAGTTATAAAAATTGATTTCTAAATGATAGAAAGGTATTTTGATCAAATAAGCCCTAAAAGCACTATTTGCATCACTTTTTGCAGCGGTTTTTAATAACTTTTGAAATATAGATTTAAACTTAATTATTCTTTCCCAAATGTTCTATAAATGTTTTAAAATAAATAATTAAGCATTTTAAAGATGATTTGGAGGTTTTATAGTTATTTCAAAGGAGTTTAAATAAATGGTTAAAAGAAAAGCTAATATAAATAAATAATTTAATCCGGGATATAAAGCCGATGAGCAGATTGGATTTTTCTATTTATGAGATCCGGATATTAGGTGCTTAAAGTTAAGAGATGTTTAGGAGCAACTAGTGCCCTATCTCACTTGGCCTCTTTCTTAGATGAGGAATAGATAAGGTCGAAATGTCAGAAACGAGGTAAGTATAAAAGATTCAAATTTACAAATTTAATACAATTTGGATTACATAGAAATAATCTTCTTATATATGGTATTAAATTCTGAGGTGAGAACCAGTACTATCCATGTGAATTTAAAAGGCTATTCTACCATTATTCGATGGATAGTAAAGGTTGAATGCGGAAATTGATATTGAGTAGAATTATATAATTTATATCGGCCTTTTTCACTCAATAATGTTTTCCAAAATGATTTATGAGAAATGATTTGGTGTTTCAATGTGAAAGAGAGATTTGATAATCTCGTATATACTGGAAAAGAAATGATGTATCTCTAAAAGATGTTTATCGATAATTGGTTTGGAGAGACAGGGATCGGATTTGGGTGATTCCTATTTGAAAACTGCTTTGAACCAATGTACGTTTGAAAGTGAAAACATGATAAAGGCACTAATTTTGGAGTCGAATATCTACATAATGAAAGGTTACTTGCCACTAGCCCCTTGATTTCCATATTATATACATATGGTGGAAGTGGTACTTAATTTTGAAAATCTTCAATGCAAGGACTTCTCGCTACAATCCTAGGGTTAATTCCTAAAACAGGATGTTGTATAGGAGTGCCTTCGATTTGTCCAGTTCCTGGACAACTTCTATGGATGAATATCTGACAGACATTGCATTTCTAAAATATACTTACATTGATCTCTACAAACGTACATCTGTTTGGTGGTATAGAAGGTAACCACTCTTACACTTGATACCTTTCTCTAAGACATATACAGAGGTTGTACATTTATGGAAATCAACAATGTGTGATTTAGATGGAAAAGTGGCATACTAAGAAGGATTTGGTGATTCCATGTAAGGTAAAACGTGACCTTAAGCCTCACACCTGGTAATGGAAAAAACAGATTAGATGCGGTTGGGATATATGGGTTATACCCATTAGGATATGGTCATCACCTTTCTAGATTACCATCTATATGTCGGGTATGTTGTGTATGCTTTGGGATCCCGGTAAAGGTCGGTAACGACCAAGGAGATGTCATATTCGGTACTATCTACGGTAAAGGCAGGCCGGTTTTATGTTGGTAGAGGATCATCTGTTGGTGCCTAGGTGCATTTTTCTAGAGATGTACTATCGGAAGGCAGTCCCTTACCTTATCATTGAACCCATTCTCCGATATGAGCCTTTATTGTTTTAGTTGTAAAACTATTATGCTTTCGAATTTAAGAATTGTAACATTTCCAGCTACGATTAAAATGTTATTTGAAAGGATTTTCAAAGAATGTCATTAATGATAATATCCCTAATTTTGTGTAGCATATGTTTTGGTTATCATAAGGTAAAAACCCATTACGTGTTTATGTTCGGTGTGGTCTTGTGAGATACTATTTGTTTTTCAATACTTGTATTTTTTAGTTTCTCACACCAGTCCCATGGCCGATTCAGAGCTTATTTTCTTTTCCCTGAAACTCTAGGTGCCCTATTTTCGGGCAGCTAGGTAGTTGGGTAGCATGGAGCATTTTGGAAGAAGCATGGAGCATTTTGAGACAAACATGAAGCATGGAGGTTCTTATGATGATAATTATCTATTGTTAGTTTCTATTGTATTTTGTATTATATATTGAGTATCCACTAGCCCCTATAAGGGATAGGTAGTTATAATTATCCCTGGCTTGGTTAGAACCTAACGTAACTTTGATGAATCACTTAGGAGTGATTATATGTAATTTCCCATGTATAACTATAAGTTGTTTTAAATACAATAGGAGATTCTATTTTGTTCAGTTTTCTATCTTTATTTGTTTTAAAACCTCTAATAATCCGTCACTCCGACGGTTAGATTTACGGCATATGAATAACGAAGATGTATTAGTATCGATATCTAAGGGTCGAGGAGGTGGGTCATCACACTACAAGAATCCACCCAAAAAGCAACTATATTGATCCATTAGAGTATGAAACAGATTTTATGCAGGTTGATGACCGATTCTAGTTTTAAAGGAATGAGAGTGAATGATACTGAATTTTTTTATGCTTTTTTGGAATGAAAATCATTGAAATCTTTGTGAGGAAAGCAAGAGTAGCAATTATCGATGAACCATTACCAACACCACTTCTAGTAATAAGCAATGATATTGAAGAGTACGTTATATTGTTGGAAATAGTGAATACATCTTAATTTCCGATTTTACCTGGGCATGTCAATGGATACTTTCGGGTGTGAATCGTGTCATATCCGCATCCATATATGAAATTATTTTTGGACATCAGATATCTACATCCGTGGATACGGATAGATATTAGATAATTATCCTATCTGCTAATGATCGATAAATCAAGAAACATTAATAGAAAATTTTGATTTTGCATATTCGATTGTAAAAGTATGAAAAATCAATGAATATGAAAACATTTGAGTATTTAACATGCTTTAAATGCTTATAATACAAATTATTAACTAAATAAATAATACATATCATTCATTGTACTAAAATACACATAAAATTAACCATAATCTTGATAAAAATAGACGAATGATTTTTACATGCAGATGCCTTCGTATCCGCGTTCATAACTATTTTTTTCAGATATTGGATATTTATTTTCTTTTCGGATACAAATGCGGACATATTTTGAATTTTTGTATATTCATTGACAACCTTAGTTTTACCTAGTTATAGTTTCCCCTACTTGAATGTTGGAAACTCTAGTCAGCAATTGATGATCACGTTCACCTCATATGGGTTCTCCTTATCTAACATAACCGAGTTCTTTATAAGTAATTTCCAGTTATCACCACTTGTATTTTAGTTATGAAATATATGTATGCTAATCGAAATGTTTCATATTTATAGCTTTACACTACATTCTTATCATTATCATTCTGTGAGGTATGATTCTTATCAAAGTCGGGATAGGGTAAGGTAAAAAAGTATGAGAAATTGTTTGTAGTATATCGTTTGTCAAATTTCTTATACGATTTTTGTTGTACAACTGCATTCCACAGCAAACTCAAATGGATTCTAGTGTAAGACCATCAAATCATGCAACATTTTCTGATATCTATGACAATAATGACATGGATTTAGATAATGATGATGCTATGAATATGAATGTGATGATGAATAATCGATATTTTAAATATACAGTTATGTTTAAAGACCTGAAAATGATAGATCACGGACGTATACTATGCATGAAAACAACATTTTGTTAGATGTTGATGTTGTAAATGATAATGACGATGACAATGTTGAAGTTGAAATATAAGAACCACTTTTTGATGATCGTTGTAATGCATGATCAATGACTAAACTAATTAGTGAAAATGTTCAGTTTAGTGGCAAATTGTTTTCATTAACTTGTTTTAGCATGTGGCTTAAGGTGGGAGTCGAGAGCAAGCGAAAATTATTGCAATAACTAAGTGAGTGGTCCATCAAATGTATAGTTTTCATGAAGAAAATTAAATCTTACAGAACAAAATACACTTCCATTTGCAATATTTACTATAAGTTCCCTCGAAGGATTCTTGCAATTATGTCCAAAAACGAACGTCATGATTGGTGGGAAATACGAAAATAAATTGGTATTCATAAAAGTGTAATGCAATGACTGAATTTAAGCCATAAGCAAGAAATTTATAGTTTACTCGTTATAAAGATCTTTCCTTGAATTGAAACCAAACTAAATGTCATAGTAGGTACGATAAAAGTCTTAGTTCAATAACAATTGTTCAAAAAAATAATTTTACGAAGGCTTGAAGAGCTATAAGTAAAGCAATTGAAGTAATTTTTAGGAGATTGGGGTATATCTTTTTCAATGTTGCTGCAATATTTTTGAAAGAGTTAAACTTATGCCTTCAAGCAATTCTGTAATTTATTGTAAATTATGAACTCTACAACAAAATCTCGTTTCAAAATAAAAGTGATTGTTTTCTATTATATACCTTTTATACCGTGATATATTAATTAAGTAATTAATTTAAGTATCTTAAATAGAAAATTCTTAAATGATATGTTACGTGATAATAATTACAAATAGTTGTAACCAAGATAAAATTATCATAATATGGAATAATATGATATTTTAAATATTTTTGGTCAATATTTTTCGAGAAAGAATATCAATGTATCCATTAAGACCATAGTACATAATGCTCTTCAAATGTTGGGCAGTGTATGGCATACAGTTTCTAGGGGAACTAAGGGGTTACGTACTCATGGTTATTGGATAATCATTGAATGTCTCACCTGAGATTTTCTAGTGAGCTAATAACAACTAAGTCAAATAAGAAATCTCATAATGACGATATTACAATGTTCTCTCAACTTGAAAATACCGTTAAGCTTCAATATGGATACTCAACTTTAATTATAGTTAAATCATGGAAAGGTACCAACGAGCAACTATTGATGGTTTTGAGTTGAAGCATAGGAAATGAACCACTATTTAGCAGAGAATTCGTCTTCTTGGTTGTATGAGGTTAGTATCACGATCAACTGTAGTCAACTCAAAATCTTTGGCCAGAGTAGCACAGTTAATGATAAATGCTATTATTAAATTGATGACATTGTTTATGGACTAACCAAGTTGAATATGAATAATATTGAAATTTTAACCAAAATCAAATTCCATACGTTCTAATGTGATGTATAAAGAGAATGTGTGTAGATAATTATTACTAAATGGTATCGCTTAAATTATATTATTGGATTTTAACATTGTGGATAATTGGTACTAAAATATACGATATCAATACACATTTAAACACATTTAAATGATATTAATTATTAAATAGATTTGAGTGTTTTAATGGTCCATATAGCCCAATAATATGGTTGAACATAGCACAAAAAGGAGGGAGCCATTTAGTTTTGAATCCTAGATTTGGATCTGATAATTGGTAAGAGAAAGAGTAAAAAAAGGAAAATTTGTCCCCTCCTTCTCTACTTAAATCAAGCCAAACCCTCATTTATTTTTCTCTGAAACCCTCCATAACCTTAGTTGCGAATCCTTAGCACTCTACCTCAGTATCTCTCAAGCTTCCCTAATACCTATATACATCAGAATAAAAATAAAATCAATTTTACTGTAGCTGATGCATGATCTAGTGATTGGTTCTTTTAAAATCCAAGAGGTCTCCTCAAATAAGGCACACTTGAATGATCATCTCTTCAAGGTATAAGTTCTTATTTTACGATTTTGTAATATTCATCTATATATAATGATTTTATGTGCACATTGATTGTTAACCCAATATGAAATAATGTATTGGTCTTGTTAATGATCAATTAATATAATATATAGTTTCTAAATCATGATTTGATTTCAAAATAAAATTGGCCATACACAAATTTTAACTTAAATATTATTATTTTATAAATATACAAATTAACATTCATGATTTTTAAATAATAGTTCATTAATTTTAAATTTTAAAATCTATTTGCATATTTCATTCTATATATATATATATGTATATATATATATATGATTAACGTCAGAATGATTTCGGCAATTTTTTGTAGCCAAAACCAATTTTAACAATATATATATAATTAATAAAAATCATGTTCTTCTTCTAATAATAATACTAATATGTATTTATTCGTCTATAAATAGTTTGCGGATTAAAAAATTATGGCCGTGGAGAATAAAACACACACACACACACACACACACACACACATATATATATATATTAAGTTTATTTTATAATAAATACATGTATATTGATCTATTTGTACATTTTAAACAAATTCATATATATTTGTATTAAAAAAATTGGTAGTAAAATAAATTATATATAAAATACATATTTATTTTAAGTAAAGATATTTTATCTAATTAATATCTTGTTCTGATTTCGAATTTGAAAATTATTTACCAAGTCTTTGTCAGATATTTTAATATAAAATTCGAACTTTTAATCTTATTGGCTCAGTCAAATGCCAAAATTATATTTAAAAAATTATTATCTTACTAATATGAAATAATTTCAAATTTATACATATACATATACATAGACGTACATACAAATAAAGATATACACATACACGCACATGTATATATATTCATAAAATATTTTAAGATAGTCAATGAACATATAAATGACGAAAGTTTACGTTGATTATAGATGTAATCGCAACATTTATGTATGTAATACATATACATTAACTATGTACACATTGTTATGTCACAGATGCACGTCATAAACGCATGGATACACACACACACACACACATATATATATATATACATACATATATTGATATACTCAAAACTATATAAACAATAAATTAATTAAATCATGTTTATTTAATAAATCAAGAAATTAAACAAAATTTGATTTTATCTAAGTTAACTAGATTGAATCTAGTAAATCAATTAGACTTTATAGGCCTACTATTATCCAAAGATGATATTTATTAATTCATCCAATTTTTCAACTAGCAAACCGGCCAGATGCAATAATGGTGTAACAATCTACCTCGAAAATGACCTAAATTTCGACTTAGAAAAGGCCCATCAGAATGTAGATCCATTCTAAGGAAGGCTCTTGGTTTGGAAAAGAAATAACAATACAAAGACATAACTAATCTTTCAAAGCTCATAGAAGATGGGAAAAATATAATAGCAAAGTGTACCCATTTATTTCAAAACCATAAAATGTCATAATACAAAATACCACCAAATCGTATCATAAACCTATTACAACAATTGTCTAAATACATGGATACACATAAAAGCAAGTAATAATGATAAATACTACCACAAGCTAATATTCTCCATATCTAAGCATTGTCGCGGCCATTACTCCATCCTTAATTTATGTTGTAATGAGGAGGGAGTCAGGGAAACAAATGTCTAGTGGATAAAAAACCTCGATTCTTACTTTTTCAGTACTTAGGCAGTATATTTAAAATAAGAATATGTCTATGAAATAAAATCATTAAAACTAACTTATACTTCTCATAATGAAAGGAGATAGGTCCTCAACCAACTACTTAATACCTTTCATTCCAAAAGCAAGTTTCTGAAATCGCATAAACCAAATCCCACATCATAAATAGCTTGCAACGAAAGAGATTGTACCTAAGCTACTTAATACCTTTTATTGGAAAATAGGCATGGTAATTTAATACCATAATTAAGGAAGACACCATCATTTAATACCTATTTCCAAGGCATGCTCCTCAATGGTACTATCTAACTGGCATCATATAGAATCTCAAGTCACTAAATACTTCTTTATTTAAATAGGTGGACCCTCAATCAATCACTTAATACGTTACCCAAAAGTGGACCTCGATAGAGATACCACCTAATGTGTCTCCTAGACCATGTATACTTAATTTGAGAAAAAGAGGCAGGCAATCAAACAACCACTTAATACCTCAAGACCCCGAAGCATGCCCTTCGTACTATGGCCCATACTCTTAATGATGTCTCGCATTAATCTGACTATTCGTAGGAACTAGTAGCCAGACAGATTCCCCCTACAGAATTTAGGATTAACCTCGGATCATTATAAATATTTATCATAAGGATATCTCACATCGATAGGAAGTGTACACAACTGCTGGTAGCCTCAAAGTGAAGGGAAGACTTCCGTCATGTAACTCTATTTACCTCACATCCTTAAGTCTTAGCCATTAATTAAATACACCCCATATATATAATAATACTCATCTCAGCGTTTCATAAATAAGGCCTTATAAGGAATCATCCTTATTACGCCTTAGAATAATAATTAGGCTAAATAAGAGTTCCCTCTTATTTTTGCCTAATAATCAATTACATTCCTAATAAGGAAAATAAATGAAAATAAATACCTAATTAACTATGCCATATACGCGATAATTATATGTTAATTACGCTAATAGAGATTAATAAATATTCGCACCTAATAAATTCTAAATGCACGGATTTTATGTCCTAAACCAACGTTAAATGTCTATTCTCTAACCAATTACTATTACAAGTCCTTTTTCTTCAAATTCCCAAGATTCCAACATACCAAAATAATGGATTCTAATATCTAAAACAGGGAATAAATATGCATAACCAAACCTGCAATAACATACTTATAAAAAAAATAGAAACTTAATTTATTACACAGATTCAATGGACTATCCTAAACAATAAGTATTGCAATCTAAACTTCATATTCTATGTGACGACCCATCTCCTCGACCCTCGAAAATCGACACTAATATATATACGGTATTCACATGCCGTAAATCCAAGTGCCGGGGAGGTCGATTATCAAAGGTGTAAAAGAAGATAACACAATAATAAAATCTCACATCACATTCAACATTTTAATTATACATAAATGATCAAAGTCAAATACAAATCCAGCAGGATAGTTATAACCGTCTTTTCGTACATATGCTGAAAAATATATACAACGTAACACAGCGGAATATATGTAGATATCTACATATGGTACTTCAGCTTCATAGCTCCAAAAGACTTCTCCAAAATGCTCCCCAACGTGCTCCAAAATGTTCCTAAGGTATCCTGACTACACGGCTACCCGAAAAATAGGGCACCCAAAGTTTAAAGGAAAAAACAAACTCTGGGTCGATCATGGGGCTGGTGGTGAGAACTCAAAGTACGATGTTTTTGAAACAAAAAGGTATCTCATAAAACCATGCCGCACATAAACACAAAACATGTTTTTACCTTATGATAACCAAAACTCTTTATTACATAAAATTAGGGATATTAATTTTAATGACATTCTTGAAAACACTTGCAAATAAACTTGTTATCCTTAGGTGAAATTGTTACCATTATTAAATTCCATCATACTAGGTTCTACAAACAAAACTACAAGTTCTTATTGAAGAATGGATTTCCATACAAATAACCAGGTGAAGGGACTACCTTCCGATGTGTACACCTCTGGATGAATGTCCTAAGGAACCATCACAAAGCTTTTCTACCAACACAAGACTGGCCTATCTCTATAACTAGATAGTACCGACTATGTCATCCCCCGGTCGTTACCAACCTTTATATGAGAGCTCTCTTCGCATATATCCACACTAATTTACATTCCGAACGTCATAGCAGGAAGAAATATATCTAGAAGGAGATAATTATACCCTAATTGGGAATGACCAACTTAGCCTTGCCGCATCTAACCCGGTTTTGGTCATTTCCGGTTGATGAGGCTCGAGGCAACGATTACATTTTCACATAGCACATATCACATCTTTGAATGCCATATTGCCATTTCCGTTGACTACAAATTGTCTTCCAAAAAATAAACCCTTGAGCTCGTACGTCTCAAGGAGGGTGTTAAGCTAAGAGAAGTTTCCTTCTTCGCCACCACTGATGTACGTTTGTAAAAACCAATGTACGTAATTTTTATAAATGCAATGTAGTGAATTGGGAGTTTATCCCCAATTAATCAACAAGTAGTCCCTCGTTATTATTCATCTCAATATCTCCGTCTTCAAACATCTTCAATCTTCGAACACGTAAATTGGTTCGAAGTGGTTTTCGAATGGAATCACCCAAATCCGACTCTGGTTCCTTCGAAATCCAATCATCGACAAAAATGAAGTAATTAGGTGATTGGTGTTTTTTGATTCATTCATTTCCTTTACCAAAATATCTTCGAGAGATATATATTTTTAAAATATTCTTTTAGTGAATACGGAATCATTTAAACCTCATTTTGAATATCTCTCAAATAATTTTTAAAGAGTATCTTTTGAGAAAATAGGATTATAGAAATCATTCTATATTTATTCAAAATCAACTTCCATATTCAACGAGTGCTATAGGCAGAATAACGGTAAGATCACCTTTTAAATTCCACGAATATGACAAGTTCCCTCTTTGAATTTTAATAATGAGTATAAGAAGATTATTTCTATAAAATCCAAGTTGAGCATCCGGGCTTTCTTTTCGATATGTTCCACCCCTCGCCTAAAAGAAAAAACTAAGGCCAGGTAAGTTCAGGGCACTGGTTGCTCCATCTCCAACCTTAGTTACACACCTTGTTTTCACTTTTAGATCTCACAGGCGGGACAAATGTATTAGTCATTTCCGCATACTCATTTTCCCTATTTAAATCACTTAACTACTTGTTTAACCATCTTTGAAATAATGTTAAATTGTTCAAATTTCTTTTGAAATGCTTTATTATTTACTTTGAAATATTTGCTAAGGATTTGAAAAAGAATTGTTAAGTTTCAACATTTATTTCAAAAGTTATTGAAAAGCGTTGCGAAAAGTGTTGCAAATAGTGCTTTAAAAGCTATATTCTTCAAAATGACTTTTATATACTTAGAAATCCATTTTTTCAACTTAAATAAATTTTAAAACATTTTAAAACATTTTTATAATTTATTTCATATTTTTAAAAACATTAATTTTATCAATTTTCAACTTTGATCATTTTGTGCAAAAACTGGATTTTTCTTGAAAATTGATTTTGCCATATTTCAAAATATACAAGATGAAATCTTGATTTTCTTTTTCTATGTGAAAGATATGGATACAAGAATTCGAAAAATTCTTACGTCGAAGATTCCAAACTATATTTCACTTCGTATGTTCATTTGAACTTTTGATGCGAAAATATGAACTACCGTTACGCGACATTTCAAATTTTAGGCGAATTTTGAGATTCATATCCAAACTTTGCCGAGACAAGTTTAAACACTTAGGAACCATTTCTAAAGTATATTCATTTTTAAAACTATAAATGATTCGATATCACATTTCATTTCTTTTGGAAGTCTACGTGATTATATGTCATGTAAATCCATGACTTGTTTCAACATATATACTAAATTTACAACTAACAAACAACCAAAACAATGTTTATAACCATTTTAAAATATACTAACAGGTCATATGAACTTGCAAATCAATTTAACAACTTTTTTACTACAATGTCACATGATTGTCATTTTTTTACATATTTGCTTACTAACTTTTGCAAATGACTTAAAGGTGCTTGCTTTCTTTTTCAAACACTTACCAAACATCATTATTAACATTCAAATAACATTTATAACTTGCAAAACATCATAAAAAATTTTCCTACTTAACAATTTAGAGTTCTCATTTTGTTTGGTTTTGGCGAACGGAATATCGGCTATAGCTTTGCTACTTGACGTTTTTAGCTTATGATTCTGAGAACGCTTAGACTTGGATGGCTCGACTTGACTTGAGGAACGGTAGGAGTGCTCGGGCTTGGTAGATGGGGGAAGGAAGAGTGAGCAACGAGAGGGAGGAGGAGGAGTTTGAAGTGGTTCGGACGAAGTTTTTGTTGATATTTTCCTTTGTTTTTATTTTTTGGAATATTTTGACATTATTTAATTATAGAAGGAAGCCATTAAAGGAGAAAAGAGAGCATGAGAAAGTAGAGAAGAAATGGTGTAAAAGTGAAGAAGAAGTGGATGGGTATTTATAGAAAATATTTGAGACTAAAATATAGATTTGTATTTTTACTTAAATAACCTTCCTTAAGAATTAAGTAAACTTATTTACTTCAACACTTACCATTCACGTCACATCACACTTTTAAAATTCGAATACTTAAGAGTTAAGTAAAGAATAAGAATGATTACTTTACTTTATGTCATATTTCTTTACTTAATGTCACATGTGATGTGACATGTGTTTTGTCTTTTTAGTTTACTTTTGCTAATTACTTTATATAATTTTCTAAATGTGATTATTAAAAGTAACCTTATTTAGTTAATTGTTAACTATCTTTATATGTTAACATATTTATTAAATTATGTACATAAAGGTGCAACAACGTTGCGACAACTTTAAATCGACAAAACGTTGATTTTTGACAAAATATTTTACAGTCACATTTTGGCGTTTTAGTTAACCTATTTACTTATGTAAAAAAATTTAAAAATAAATTTGTACAATTTTATTTAAAAATATAAACACTCGTAAATAAATTAAAATAATTAATTAAACCATTTAAACTTACTTTTCTGAAATTAGGATTTTGTCACTTTTGCTGATATAAGCAAATGTTACTATTTTTATGTATATTTCAATTTCCAAATCATATCTAATATTGTTTGAATTATAAAACCTTTTATATTTTATACTTAAAATCACTTTAAATGTTATATTTTTAAGTGGTCAAATTTTTGGATCGTTACATTCTCCCTTACTTAAAGGAATTTCGTCCTCGAAATTAGATAAGAAGAAAATAGCTCAAAAGGATATATATAGTCAATAAGATGGAATATATACAAAAAGTGACTACACCACAGGCGGTGAGTACACTCAAACGATAGATAAAGTCTATACATTGATCCTAAACTTGGGACATGCTTTTCTCATTCTATCTTCTATTTTCCATATGCAATCATCAGCATCCCCGCTCCATCGAACTTTTACCAACCTTACATCCCTCCTTCTTAATCGTTTCTCATCTTGATCCACGATTCGAATAGGCTTTCTAATAATTGCTAAGTTTGGTTCTATCTCCAAGTCATCCTGGGCAGCCATTTCTATGATTTGTTCTAGGTCATATACATGCTTCCGTAAATGTGATACGTGAAAAACAATGTGTACGCCAGACAATCGTTTAGGAAATTGTACTTGATAACCCAGTGGGCTGATTCATTCAAGATTGAGAAAAGGTCCAATATATCGAGGTGCTAACTTTCCAGGTCTTCCAAATCTTACTACTCCTCTCATTGGAGAGAATTTCAAAAAGACTGAATCTTCAACTGAGAATTCCAGATTTCTACGCCTTCGGTCAGCATGACTTTGTTGTCTACTTTGGCTTCTTTTAGCTTCTTTCTAATTATATCAACTTTTTCTGAAGCTTCTTGTATCATATCCGGGCATAGCACTAACCGATCTTTGGATTCTATCCAACATGCTAGCAACTTACATGGATGACCATACAGAGCTTCATACAGTGCCATGCCGATACTAGCTTGATAGCACTTATTGTAGGAGAACTCTACTAAATGTAAATGATTCTCCCACGAGCCTCCAAAGTCTGCAATACATGCTCTTAAAAGATATTCTAAAACACGGTTTACTCTTTCGATTTGTCCATCAGTTTGGGGGTGATATGCAGTGCTTATACTCAGCTTCGTTCTGAAAGCTGTCTGTAGTGCTTCCCAAAACTGACTAGTGAAGATTGGATCACTATCGCTTTCTATACTGCTCGAAACCCCATGCAATTGGAAAATCTCCTTCATATATATCTCCGCAAGGCTTGCTGCAGTTCTTGTTGACTTAACTGGAATAAAGTGTGCATTTTTGGTTAATCGGTCTATGATAATCCAAATGTCTTCGTTTCCTTTCCTTGTTCGAGGTAAGCTATCAGTGAAATCCATAGATATTTGGTCCTACTTCCAAGCTGGAATCTCCAAAGGTTGAAGTAATCCTGCCATTTTTTGTTGGTGACTTTTGATTCTTTGGAAATTTTCACAATGGTTGACATAGATAGATTTGTCCCACTTCATACTTTTCCACCAAAATATACGCTTCAGGTCCTTGTACATCTTATGAATCCCTGGATGAATGCTAAGTTTGGCTGTGTGGCATTCGGCTAGTGCTTCTTGCCTAAGATTTCCAATATTCGGGACACAAATTCTTCCATTTAACCGCAATACTCTATGGTTATCTATTTTAAATCTTGAATTTCTTCCTTCTTCAGGCTCTTTAATGTACTTCTCAAACTGTTTATCACCTCCCTGTTTACTGGCAATTCTTTCCAAAAGAGTTGGAGTTACTACCAAATAGGAAACAATAGCTAACTTCCTACTTAATGCATCAGCTACTACGTTGGCTTTCCCGAGTGTATATAGAATGTCTAGATCATATGTCGCGAGAAATTCTAGTTAATGTTGTTGTCTCTTGTTCAAATCCTTCTTGGTGAAAAGATAGTTCAAAAATTTGTGGTCCATGAAGAGTTCGAATTTTTCACCTAAAAGATGGAGTATTATTTACTAAGGTTAATTCAAAGTTTTATCGAATTGAACTATGAAAGAGTCTTACCCAGCAAATAATGTCTATATCTTTAGAGCGAACACAATGGCTAATAATTCTAAGTCGTGTGTTGCATAATTTTTCTCATGCGTCTTCAGCTTTCTACTTGCATGAGCAATCACCTTCCCATCTTGCCTTAAAACTGCACCAACTGCTTCTCCACAAGCATCTGTATAAATAGTCAATCCACTATTTCTATTAATAATTGCCAAAACTAGAATGGTTGTCAATATCTTCATTAGTTCTTGCAATGCTTCTTCACACTTTGGAGTCCAGATAAATTTAGCATGCTTCATTGTCAACTTTGTTAGGTGATAGGCAATCTTAGAGAAGTCTTGAATGAATCTTCTGTAATATCCTGCCAAACCTAAGAAGCTACGAATCTCTTTAGAGTTTGTGGCTGCTTCCAATCTTGAATAGCTGCAACTTTCTCTGGATCTACTGAAATTCCATCCCTTGATATTATATGTCCAAGGAATCTTACCTCCCTCTTCTAAAAATGGCACTTTGAGAATATGGCTTTAAGCACATTATTCCTCAATATCTGTAGCATAGCTTCTAGTTGCCTTTCATGTTATTCTTTTGTCTTTAAATGGATAAGGATATCACCGGTAAAGACTAACACGAATTTGTTTGGCACGTCTCTAAACCCTCTATTCATAAGGTCAGCAAAATAAGCGGGTGCATTAGTCAGTCCAAAAGGCATAACCAGCCACTCATGGAAAGTATTCGGACCTTTGAATGCAGTTAGATGGATGCAATTTTCTATGATTCTTAACTGATGGAATCCTATAGCTAGGTCCATTTTAGAAAAAATTCAAGCTCCGTGTAACTAGTTAAACAAGTCATATATTCAGGGTAAAGGATACTTGTTCTAAATGGTTTGCTTATTTAGATCTTGATAGTCTACACATAATCTCAATGATCCATCTAAGTTAGCAAAAAAAACTACTGCTCATCCCTATCTTGAACGACTAAGTCTTATCAATACTTTCTTTAATAGCTTTGGGTTGGTTATTCAACTAATCCCTTTCTTTTAGAGCCATCCTTCTATCTTGTTGTTTAATTCGCACCGCACTAGGAAAAAATCGATAAGGAGTTCGATTTCTCGATGTGGGGGCAAACATTTTATTTCCTCAAAGACATCTGCAAATTCTTTAACAACAGGTATCATTTCTAATCTTGTCTGAGATGTATCCAGCATAAAGAAAACTATCCCTTCTTGGACTAGGACATTCACAAGATATTTTTATGATTTTCCCAAAGATGGTCTATAATGATATCGTTCTTTTTTCACAATCGAGCATAGCTTTGTGCTTAGCCAACCAATCCATACCGAGTAAAATTTCGAATCCAGTAAACGCTAAGACGAAAAGATCAAAAGGAAAGTGATGGGGAGGATAGGAAATTAGGAATTTTTCATAGTGCATACGAAGATTAATGGAACCTCCTATAGGATTCGTTACGCAGATAGGGTCATCAACAATTTTAGGTTTATGTTCCAATTCTTCTACAGTTGTTTTATAAATAAAACTATGGAAGCTCCTGTATCGAATAATACTCTAACTAAAATATCTTTAATAAAAATATTACCTTCCAACACTCCTTTGCCGTTCACATTCTGGGAGGTTGAAGGCTCATCCTTGATAGCATAACTTTTGGCTTGTTCTCCTTTCTTCATTAGGGGACAATCCTTTATCATGTATCCTGACTGATGACAATTAAATCAGCTTCTTGGTGTTGATCCTTGAGTTCCTTGAGTTTTTGAATTTTCTACAATGAGTTGATAGATGACCCTTTTGTTGGAAATTATAGCAAATGACATCTTTAAAGCGGTTACCTTGAGATCCTCCTTTAGTTTTCCCCTACCACGGCTTCTTTCCATTGACCTTCCTCTTCTTTCGGTTATTGTTGTTGCCTTCTTGTACTACGGGTGGATCTATTTTATCCAAAGCTTCGTACTGTATCCCATGTCTATTTAGTCTACAAATGGTTCTTTCACAAGCCCAATCATTCTGACATTGTATTGCTTCTTCATTTCAGACATAAACTTTTCATTCTTTTTTAGGGGCGTACCTATCAATCCAGGCCCAAAACGAGATAATTCGTTAAACTTGTTAGCATACTCCTCAAATGACATGTCCGCCTCCTATTTAAAATCTCGGTAAGGATGGGATTTTCCTGCTTCTGGCGTATACTACTCCTTCAGAACTTTCTTGAATCGTTCTCATGAAAAATAATCCTTTGACTCATTCTGAGTAATAGATTCCCACCAAACTTAGAGCTCCATCTTGTAGTTTCCAAGACTCTAAGAATCTCTTCTGCTCATCTCCAATATTCAGTCCTTTGAAAATTCTTTCACAAGAGTGGATCCAAGCTTGTACTTCAATGATGATTTCTGTTCCTTTGAAAGGTTTACCACCAAGGCTGGTACAGTTCTTGCATAAAGTTGCAAAGTTGATTTGGGGCCGTACCTAAACTACTAATTCCTCGACTACTGTAGCTGCGGGAGTTTGACCATTTTTGTATTACTTCCTCTCCTACCTCATACTCTTCTTCCACTCATTTTCTACTATTTATATAGAGTAAGAAAAGATCTTTAGGATATATAGACAAGATATCTTAGGGAATACTATACAGCATAAGTATACTTATTCAAGTTAAATTTTTTAATTATGTGCTCTCTCAGACCGAACTCATTTTAGGGCATTACTAACCATATCTTTAATTAGTCATACCCCAACAAAGCCAAGGTTCTCGCTTAACCTCCAGCTCTGATACCAAATGTGAAGGCCCCTCTCCTCGACCCTCGGAAATCGACACTAATACATCCACGGTATTCATGTGTCGTATATCCAAGTGTCGGGGAGGCAGATTATCATGGGTGTAATAGAAGATAACAAAATAACAAAATCTCACATCGCATTCAACATTTTAAATATGCATAAATGATCAGAGTCAAATACAAATCCAACGGGATAGTTATAACTGTCTGTCCATACATATGCTGGGAAATACATACTACCTAACATAGCGGAATATAGGTAGATATCTACATAAGGTACGTCAGCTTCATAGCTCCAAAAGACTTTTCCAAAATGCTCACCAACATGCTCCAAATGCTCCTTGTATCCTGACTACAAGGCTGCCCGAAAAATAGGGCATCCAGAGTTTAAAGGAAAAAACAAACTCGGGGCCAGTCACGGGACTGGTATCTCATAAGGCCACGCCGCACACAAACGCGGAACAGATTTTTACCTTATCATAACCAAAACTCTTTATTATGCAAAATTTGGGATATTATTTTTAACGACATTCTTGAAAATACTTGCAAATAAACTAATTAATGTTAGCCGAAATTGTTACCATTATTAAATTTCAGCATACTGGATTCTACAAATAAAACCACAAGTACTTATTGGAGAATGGATTTCTATACAAATGACCAGGTGAAGGGACTACCTTCCGATGTGTACATCTCTATATGGATGTCCCAAGGAACCATCACAAAGCTCCTCTACCAACACAAGACCGACCTATCTCTATAACTAGATAGTACCGAATATGTCATTCCTCGATCGTTACCGACCTTTATCCGAGAGCTCTCTTCGCATACATCCACATTAATTTACATCCCGAACGTCATAGCGGAAAGAAATATATCTAAAAGGGGATGATCATACCCTAACTGGGAATGACCCACTTAGCCTTGTCACATCTAATCCTATTTTGGCCATTTCCGGTTGATGAGGCTTGAGGCAACGATTACCTTCTCACATAGCATATATCACATCATTGAATGCCGCATTGACATTTCCATTGACTACTGGTTGTCTTCCACAAAAATACAACCCTTGAGCTCGTACGTCTCAAGAAGGGTGTTAAGCTAAGAGAAGTTGCCTTCTCCGCAAGCACTGATATATGTTTGTAAAAACCAATATACGTAATTTTTAGAAATGCAATGTCAAACAACATCCATACAAGCTGTCCAGGAACATGAAAAACGAAGGCACTTTCCCCGGACATTACTAGGCGAGAAGTCCTTGTGATTTTGAGGTTTTTCATAACAGAGAGACCACTACTAATATAAGTTAATTGGGAGTTTATCCCCAATTAATCAACAAGTAGTCCCTCATTATTATTTTTCGCAATATCTTTGTCTTCAAACATCTTCAATCTTTGAACATGTAAATTGGTTCGAAGTGGTTTCGCATAGGACTAACCTAAATTCGACTCCGGTTCCTTCGAAATTCAATCATCGATAAAAATGATGTAATTAGGAGATTGTTTTTTGATTCATTCATTTCCTTTACCAAAATATCTTCGAGAGATATATATTTTTAAAATATTCTTTTAGTGAATACGAAATCATTCAAACCTCTTTTTGAATATTTCTCAAAATTTTTTTTAAAGAGTATCTTTTGAAAAAATAGGATTATAGAAATCATTCTACTTTTATTCAAAATAAACTGCCATATTCAACGAGTGCTATGGGCGGAATAACGATGAAATCACCTTTTAAATTCCACGAATAGGACAAGTTCCCTCTTCAGATTTTAATAATGAGTATAAGAAGATTATTTCTATAAAATCAAAGTTGAGCACCTGGGCTTTCCTTTTGATATGTTCCACCCCTCGCCTAAAAGAGAAAACTGAGGCCAGGTAAGTTCATGGCACTGGTTGCTCCATCTCTAACCTTAGTTACGCACCTTGTTTTCACTTTTAGTTCTCACGGGCGGGACAAATGTACTAATCGTTTTCGCATACTCATTTTCCCTTTTTAAATCACTTAACTATTTGTTTAACCATCTTTGAAATAATATTAAATTGTTCAAATTTCTTTTGAAATGCTTTACTATTTACTTAGAAACATTTACTAAGGATTTGGAAAAGAATTGTTAAGTTTCAACTTTTATTTCAAAAGTTATTGAAAAGTGTTGCGAAAAGTGTTGCAAATAGTGTTACAAAAATTGCTTTAAAAGCTATATTCTTCAAAATGACTTTTATATCATTTAGAAAGCCATCTTTTCAACTTAAATCACTTTTAAAACATTTTAAAAAAATTTAGAATTTATTTCAAAATTTTAAAACGTTAATTTTATCAATTTTCAACTTTAATCATTTAGTGCAAAAATTGGATTTTTCTTGAAAATTGATTTGCCATATTTCAAAATGTAACGACCCATAAATTTTAGCAGTTTTATTTATTTAATTAATTGAATTTTGTGAAATTTTAAATAATAAAAATAAATTTGAATTAAAAATTTAATATTTGGAATACATATTTAAAAGCATAGCAAATGGTAAAATTTCAACTAATAATATGGAAGTTTATTTTTTTGAGTAATTTTACTTCAATTTAAATCAGTTAAAAATGGATGATAATAAAATATTTTCTGAAACCTAAATATGTCACCATGAGAAAATTTATTTAGAACACTTTGAATCATACTACGAAATTCGTTTCGCGAAATTTGGACTTTTCTAGCTCCGTTTGGATTTTTCTGTACGGAATAGCAACGTATATCGGTACCGATTATCAATTTTTGATAGGTAGATCGTACCATGGATATCTGCATACCGATTTGATCGTCTCGTCATGTTGATCTCTGTGGTATATTTATTTCTATGTTTTGAGGTCCAGCACGCAACGGAAACGATAAAACGGTGCGTCGTATCGGTACCATAAATTGTGACCATTAGCTTTCTTTGCTTTTCAAATTTAAAACGTGCAGCCCAAGAAATCTAATAAATTGTTTTAAATTGCATTACCTTAAATTGATAGCTGGCATCCCATTACTTCTATTCATTATTTATTGCCGGTGCATTTTATTTTGGTCTCTTCGTCCCCCTTGCTTTATAAATTGATAACGTTATATATTTATCTCTGTAGCTTTCCAATTCTCTTCCATTTATTTCTTTTTGCAGATGTCCTCCTTCCTTTCCCCTATTCCTTTTGCATCAAACTTTCTCATCGGGTTTTCCTTTGCTTGCTATTCTTAACTTCCCACGCCACGTCATCAGGACTGCTCGGCCTTAACAACACCAGCCGTGTGCCTCCTCTGTTTTTCGTGCCTCTCTCCACCCATGCGCGACATCCACCACAGAGCGCCCCTACGATCTTGCTTGAACCCTGCGTGTATTCCCTTTCCTCCTCTGTTAAATTTCTTGATGAGTATATATATATTTGGCAATCTTGTTTTCTTTTTTTACCATGATTTATATAAATTTTACAACATATAACAAAGGTATATATTTATGTATATGTTAATTTTATAGTTTACACGAATTATTTTTTTGTATATACTTTTATGGACTAACGTGCATATATATGTATATTATATACATACTTCAGTAACGTTTATATGCAGGGAGGTATACAGGTTAATATATTGTACACATCTTCATATATCAGCTGCATATAAATTTATTGATTTAGTAAGTTTGTGTAAGAATTATGAGATATGTATATAATTATATTAGTTGTATATTATATGTTTGTCCTTACACACACACACACACACATATGGGTTACCAAATACTAACTTAAAGTATGTTCACATAATTGTATATACTGTTATATATTTGTCTGAAAGGAAAATTTGAAGTATATAATTATAATTTGTTAAAGTATTGTATATGTATGTCTATATAGGATTATATATAAAATCTGCAACATGCGTGACCTACTAAAGTATTTTATATATATTTCTTTAATATATAAAAATTTAAGATGCAATTTGCATGTACTGTTCAAGTATGGATATATTGCAGTATTGTAAGTTTATATGTATTATGAAATTTGAGCCTGTCACTTTACCTTTAGCTTGCTTGGCCATTACATGTTATAAATATTGTAAATTCATTTTTTTCGTACACTGTTTTGCAACATTATATATACGGGATTTTAAATGTATATATATATATATATATATATATATATATATATATATATTGATGTGCTTAAAGTCATATACATATTTGTTATTAAAATATTGTTTTAGTAAGTACAATATTTATTATATAGCCGTATATATATTTGTCTAGATATTAGTATATAGGTTGCTGAAGTATTGATTTTTAATCATATTATATATATATATATATATATATATATATATCCATTCGTATATGCTATATATTTACCGTTCATTTGTATAATATCTTACAAAAACTATTATATATTTTATAATGAGTTGTTATATAGTTTTGCCTATTCATAGTTTATATATATTGTTAGTAATGCTGTTGCATATAGTGGAGTATGGTCGGATTTATATATATTGTTTTGCGTATAAAATGGTACAGATGGATTACATATATTTGCTTATAAGTTTAGTTGCATATTTGTTTAGAGTTTGCACATATATTGATTGGTCTATGGATTTTGCTATTGACTTTTAAATACTATATATAAAGATTTTGAATGTTAATAAGTGTTTTAAATTTAAAATTTACTTTCATAAGGTAATAATAATAATAACATGATGTACATCTGGTCTCTGTTACATTGAACTGATTTTTAATTTTTGATTTCCAATCTATCAGCTTTGTTCGTTAAACTTATCTTCATCGTGCTTTGCTTCGAAATTCGTACCTGAATTCGTAACTCATTCCATTGACGACTACCTCTAGCCTCAAAAGGTGAGCAATCACTCATGATTAACTTTCTTATATTTATTAAATTTGATTTCAATTGAAACGACAATTGAAATATGCTGCTGCTAGTTATTTATATTGCTACACATATGCTATCTGTTCACCTGTGACATCTGACACCATTATCTGTTATTTTTGTTGATGATATATGTCTGTTATATTATTATCATATCTATATCACTCTGCAAGTTCCTTGTTAGTATAGAATTCACTATAGGTTGAAATGATACATACCCGAATGATATGTAGAATAGGAGAAAATCATTATGGGTTGAAATGGTGAACCTAAGCAATTTTCATTGAGTTGAATTTAGGATTGCGGGTTGAAATCATATATAACCGTATATATTTAAATTACGGATTGAAATGGTAAATATCCGTAACACTTGACCATAGGAGAGAAAATTATATACAGGCGCCACTGGTTTATATATAAATGTTTTGAAAAGGATTTCTATGGTTTTGGAAAGAAATATATGGTTTAATAAATATTTATTTTTTAGATATTATATATATTTGGAAATGATTTCCAAGGTTTTGAAATTTAATTTATTTAAGAATTATACTCAAATAAGTTTGATTTGAAATTTATTTAAAATTGGGATTTTAAAGGTATGATTTTATAACTTGATTTTGGTTTAAGGTGATTAACTAATATTTCAAGTTTGAGTTTTATTTAAAAGATACTGAATTTATTTAGTAAATATTTCAAAGCTAATAATAGTAAATTGAATTAAGATATATATGAAATTATCAAATTTAGTTTGAAATGTTGAATATTTAAAGCTTTTAAATATATTGAAATGATTTATTTGAATTCAAATCCGTATTTGAAATCGATATTATTTGGAATGATTTATTGAGAAACTGAATTGAATTGAAATTTATGGTTTGAGATTTTATTAAATTTGAATTTGGAATTCGAGTTGATTTGGAACCGATTTATGAATTTGAGAAAGCTATTTTATTATATAAAGTATTTTTAAATTATATATAAAACTATTTTATATTTTACTTTATAAATTATTGTAATATAAACTATTTTGACTTATAACTCTTTTATATAAACTATTTTACTTTATAAACTATTTTATTATATATACTGTTTTTAATATCTAACTGTTTAAGAGGAGGAAGTTATGTTTTCAAAGTTATGAATTTCAAAGTATTAGGTTTCGAAAGTGTTATAATTTCAAAGTGTTTGGTTTTGAAAGTGTTATAACTTTGAAAATGTTATGATTCTGAAAATGGATATATTTGAAGTGGAAATGATATCGTATTTGGTTTTAAAATGGAAATGATATCTTATTGATTTGGTTTTGAGATGGCAATGATATTTTGGTTTTAAAATATAAATTATTTGAAATGACCACGGTCTTATAATAATGTTTGGTTGTTAAAGATACCGGGATCGGAAGTTATCATACTCTTTGCCAACTTCGAAAACCACATTAACAACCGCGTACGCGGTGGAGATTCCAGAATGAAGTAGGATGGTGGTGACGTTCTATTAAGGTATATACATGGACCCGATTCCCGTGAGTTGGTATAAGGTGGCTAAAACAGGAGCAATTGACGGGCTAATGAGGTAGCTCCTCTTATCGGACACACTTCTTCGTATGCCATTCTATTACTTTGTGATTGATAAGGTGCGCACCTTGGATTTTTTTGGAGTGTGGCTCGAGGTGGGCTATAGTCACTGCTAAGCGTTACTACCGATTCAGAAATGTACTTGGTATATCTACCCTGGCATTGCCTAGATGTGTCGTGTCACCTACCCCAGCTGTAACAACCCGTATATTTGGACCATTTAATTTGACAATAATCCACACATGTCAACTTAAATAGTACAAAACACGAATCGTTAATGGAATATATATATAAATAAATGAGAATCATCACAGAATCACAGAAAATACATCATAACAGAATAGTGCAGCGGAAATATAACATAGTCATAAGAGTAGTTCATGAAGCTACCGATAAGTACAACAATGTCTCAACAAAAAGGAAATAAACAACATAGAAGTCTAAATAGTCCAAATGGAAAGAACAAATACTGATAAGATAAGATAGTGAAAGTTTTCAGTCTTCAGCTCCAAATAAACAGCAGCAGCAATCCTCAATATGATCCGAGCATATGCACAAACAAACACTCGAATCAGGACATATATTCTTATACAAATAATATGGTTCAAACTTCAAATAACAATAACTCAAAGATGAATGGAATAACATCTTTAAGGATCCGTTAAACTATTTATACATAATAGTGTACGATACATAGATAATGTCTAACAGTAAAGTAAAATATCAAAATAGTGTTAAGGCATTACCATTGTCCCCCTTAACACATTTCATATAGCATTATAGACTATACAGCACTGTAAACTCCACCGTAAACTAGTGGGATATCAGGGAGTACTCCATAGGTATAATACAAAACAAAATCGTAGTGGTCTCGTATATGGGAATACAAGTATGACAAGGCACATGAGGCAATACCCAAGGTAGTGAAACTACCGTTTTCCTGATCCAGACTGGTGAGAACGCATCGCCGCAACGATCGCAACACCGCGAAACAACACTCCAAATTCAAGGGTGCGCACCAATCAATCACAAAAGTAAATGAGTAGTTTACGAAGAAGTGTGTTCGCTCGAGGTAGCTAACCACATTTGGCCCGGCACGGCTCCTGATTTTAGTCATTTCCAATTTGACACAAGTGTCAAGGCTATCCATTATCGTTCACTTTCTTCAATCATCGCGTACGTCAATCCAACCACTTCATTCTGGATCACACTCCGCGTATAGTTATTAAAGTGGTTTTCGGTTTAGACAGTGAGTATGTCCCTAACAGATTCCGGTTCCTTTAATAACCTTCGTAATTAATTTGCCGATTGGTCGTTTAATATATTTCAAAACCAATTCAATTTCAATTATAATTCGTATGTCGACATTTCGTTAGTCATTCTAATCAAGTTCCAAAATTTACATTTCATAAATTCACATTTTTATTTCAAAAACTTCTATAATTCAATTTCAGAGTTTTAATTTTAAAATAATTCAAACATTCATTCAATTTCGTTTATAATTTCATTTCAAAATCATTTATCGTTCAAATCGATTTAAACTCAATTATCGATTGCATTCGATATTCATTAAATTAATTTATCATTAAACAATTTCAATTAAATTTCTAATTCATTACATTACTTTCTTAAGTTCAACTTCATTATCAAAGCCTACAAATTATATTTAAATTAAAATTTGTCAAATCCAATTTCTTAACTTTCAAATCTTTCATTTGTTCGATAAACGCATTCTATTTCTTATTAAAGAAATTCTATTCATTCATTTATTACCTTCGCTACCAATTTCAAAACTCAATTAAAGAAATTAGTTTCCCTTATTCAAAATTCGATTTTTATTAATAAGCAATCCAATTCAATTTATTTTAATCATTAAATAATTCAATTTATTCAAATTATCGATAATTTCAAATCTTAATTATTAATCATTTCAAACTTAATTATTAACAATTCCAAAACTCATTTGTCAAAAATTTCAAACTTAATTCTTAATAATTTCAAGCTTCGTTATCAATAATTCCAAATTTAATTATTAATAAATTTCAAACTTAATTATTAATAATTTCAAATTTAATTATCAATTAATTCTAATTTAATTATTACATAATCATTTTTTTATCAATATTCTTTTTGTCAATTACGACGTTCATATTTGCTTCAAACTTTAATATTCACATTTACAATTTATTCAAATTTAAATCCCAATTTTTATTCAAAACCTTGTTATTAGTCAAATAAAACTTTATTTTATTTTAAATCAAAACATTGACCAATCGGTTTTAATTTAATTTTCTATCCTAAATCAAAGTTATTTGGGTATTTATCATTTCAACCCGATTCCATTTCAATTCAAAATCAAAGCATACAAAAGGGAACTTGCAGTGTGATAGCTGGGATGGTGTCAAAGTAAATAAACAAGCAATAACATCCATTCACAACAATTTAACAATTTATTTAAATAATCCCGAAATAATCGTATTAATTTACATTTGTTATTGATGTAAATTAATATAATTATTTCTAGAATCTACACTATCATTTCATGTAGATTAAAGATTATTACATTATGGTTTTTCACTTGTCGTTCAATTTCTATTTCGAATTTACACTAAACTATTTATCCGATATACGTTGAATGGTACAAAGTGAAATTAACCAATTTCTACGTCAATTTAATTAACAATCAAAGTGTCAAGTTTAACTAATCAGTATTCAACATATGAAGGGCTCAAGTTTAACAAATCAAAGTTTGACGTATATAATCCGATTTAAATTGGTTAACTATCCTATTCAAATTTCACTTGCAAACTATTTATCGCTTAACAATACAATTAACAACCAATTCACATCAAATAGCAATCATTCATCAATACAAACTAGCATAAAAATATAGTCGTGAAATTTAATTCACCTTTCGTGGATAAAGAAATAGGCCCAAAGCAAGAAGAAGCACGAAAAGAAGTCGGTACAACACGAACAACGAACACTGTAATATCGACAAAGAAAACGATATTAATACAATGAACGTTTGTATATAATTTATAAATTTATATAAATACGCTTACCGACGACGGAGAAGAGAACAAAAGCTGAAGATCAGTGCTGCTGCAAAAAGCTCAACCGGTTGCTTCTGCACACAACGAAAAAGAAAAATACACATTTGGCAACCAAAATAGATATTGGCGAAAATGTTCTACTTCTATATCCATAGCGATTTTCAAATCTCAGTTTCATTTTCTTTTCTTTTTTTCTTTTTTTTAAAAAAAAACATGCCGAGACTCAATGCAGCAGTTCTAAACTCCCTTGGCTCACGCATGCATGTACAGGTGTGTACACGTTTATATCTACTTTCCACATTATTCTACCCTTCTCCCTTCAGCAAGCCACTTCACATATTTCATTCGTTTTTTTTTCTTTTCTTTTTTTCTAAACAAAACACACACGCACATATCCATTTACACTCACGCACATATCCCCTCACAACACACAAGCAACTCACATGCACACACAAATTATGGACCAGACCCATGCACGCCCAGTTTCGGCTATACACAAATTCAACCATACTTTTTTTTCCTCTATTGCATGCATTAACGCATACACTAAATACGTGCACACAGTACATGCATGTTCCACTTTTTTTTTTCTTTCGGCCGAGAATTCAGGTTTGCCTCCACTCGCGTGCATTCTTTAACTCATGCACACGCTTCTTCTTCAAACACCCACGCACGGAGGGAGGAGTGAGGGACTGCTGGCGAGGCGTGGGCGAAGGAAATGGGGTGCGGCCGTCAGGCAGTGGTGGAGGTTATGGTGCGAATAAGGCGACAGCTGACGTGAGGTGAGCAATGGGACTGATGTGGTTACTGGCACGGAGGGTCTTGGGCAGAGGGAGACGAGGCTTAGGCGGGTCGAGAGGAGAGTATGGTGGCAGGTCGGTGGTCGGCATCGGTGACTAGGTGGCGCTAGTGCGCGCGTAGGCGGAGGTGGCTCGGTCTGTGTGCCCGGTGATGTGCGTGCTTTGCTCGGCCATCTGTGTTCTTCTAATTTTTTTTTTGTGCAGAGGGAACGAAAATTTTAAGAAGAGAAGGAGGAGAAGAGGGTGAAGTTTCTTACCTGAGAAGTTGTGAATTGAAGTGAACAGTGCGGTGAGGAAATGAAATGTTCTTCAAATTTTTATAAGTTGAAACATATAGGTATAGTGAAGAGATGGTACCCAAGGACACGTACGTTTCCAAAGTTAACCCGTAAATTTTTGTAAACAGTAATTATTTTATTGAACTTGCAAACTCACATTCATTTCAATCGTTCACACGTATTCCCAAGCAACTCCTAGTTACTAGATCCCAACTATCCACATGAATGCATCTGCTGAGATTAATTGATTTTCAATTCTAAGTGAATCCGAGTTAAGGAATTTTGGGCTGAAATTTGTTTAACCGGTCCGTCCGGAACGGTTAAATCAATGCGAATATTTTACGTCGGACTCTGATTGGGACGAATAAATATACCATTTTGATCAGTGCGACAATGCGCTTCCAACGGTACACAGATTATCGCGATACGATGGTTTTATAAAATTCGCGTTTACGCTGCTTAAATTGTACGTTTTGCAAAACAATTTAAACGGAGCAGGCGATGATAGTTTTTGACGAAACAAAATTCATAATCATGATCAGAATGATTTTTACAACATAACTATGTAAAAATATTTGGATTTAGAAGATAAATTTTACGCAGCTTTATATGAACTGATATACAGTAAAACGCGAACGAAGTTTACTGTAATAATTTGCGACGAAACTTTTTCTATGTTCATATCTAACTAGACGTATGTCATAAATAAAGTTTGGACGTGAATTGAGATCGTTTATAAATTACAAAATTTTATATTAAAACGATGGATTTAAAATTTCAAATTGGGCTGAAAAATCAGGGTCGTTACACCAGCACGCCTTTTATGAGTTTGATTTGTGCCGTACCTATAGAGTATCCTCCGGTGGGTTCCCGATCAGGAAGGACTACAGTACTGTATAGACTATTGGTATTATAAAATGTGTTGAGGGGGATATGGGTAATGCCTTAATGATATTTTTAAATATATTATACTTTACTTTAGACATTATTATAATAGCATATATTACTACATAGTAGATAGTTTAAAGGATTCTTTGAGGATGGTTATCCCAAACATCCTTTGAATTAATTGTATTTCAGTTGTTATTTCACTTGAGTTGGATTTATTGATATAAGAATGTTAATCCTGACTCGAGCGTTTTGTGTTTTGCTTTACGCTCGGGTCAGACTGAGTGATACAGCTTTTGAGACTCGCCTCTAGAGTTAGAGCTTCGTTTGGAGATTCATTTGCATCTTTTCAGCTTGGAGTTGTTCAGTTGATTCCAGTGATGTATTCTAATCTTGTATTTGACTATTGTATTTGAAACTTCTATTGTATCTTATTTAACTTTGGTGTATATATAGTAGCTTCATGAACTACTATTCAATTTGTTTCCGCTGCATATTGTATATTACTCTATGTCTGTGATTCAGTGATTATTTTATTTACCGTATATGCTGAGTTTTGTCAAATAAACAATCTGGTATTTTGAGCAATTCAAATCCAGCATGCGTGGACGCGAATGGTTGAAAATATCGGGATGTTACACAAAATATACAAGATGAAATCTTGATTTTCTTTTTTTACATGAAAGATATGGATATGAGGATTCAGAAAATTCTTACTTTGAAGAATTTCAAAATGTATTCCACTTCGTATGTTCTTTTGAATTTTTGACGCGAAAACACGAACTACCGTTACGCGACGCATCAAATTTTAGGCGTATTTTGAGATTCATATCCAAACTTTGCCGAGACAAGTTTAAACACTTAGGAATCATTTTTAAAGCATATTCAAACATTTTTCAAATGTATAAATGATTCCATATCATATTTCATTTCTTTTGAAAAGTGATTTCCATGTGATTATACGTCGTATGAATTCGTGACTTGTTTCAACATATATATTAAATTTACAACCAATAAACAACCAAAACAATGTTTATAACCATTTTAACATATTCTAACATGTCATATGAACTTGCAAATCAATTTAACCACTTTTTTGTTATAATGTCACATGATTGTCATTTATGTACATATTTGCTTATTAACTTTTACAAATGACTTAGAGGTAGTTGTTTTCTTTTTCAAACACTTATCAAACATCATTATTAACATTCAAATAATATTTATAACTTGCAAAACATCATATAAATATTTCCTACTTAACAATTTAGAGTTCTCACTTTGTTTGGTTTTGGCGAACGGAAAATCGACTATAGCTTCGCTACTCGACATTTTATCTTACGATTCCTTGAACGCTTAGACTTGGATGACTTGACTTGGGGAAGGCTAGGAGTGCTCAGCCTTAGTTGATGGGGAAAGGGGGCATGAGCAATGCGAGGGAGGAGGAGGAGTTTGAAGTGGTTCAGACGAAGTTTTTGTTGATATTTTCCTTTGTTTTATTTTTGAAAATATTTTGGCATTATTTAATTATGGAAAGAAGCCATTAAAGAAGATAAGAGAGCGTGAGAAAGTAGAGAAGAAATGGTGTAAAAATGAAGAAGAAGTGTATGGGTATTTATAGAAAAGATTTGAGATTTAAATATAGATTTGTGTTTTTACTTAAACAACATTCCTGAAGAATTAAGTTAACTTATTTAATTCAAAATTACCATCCACATCACATCACACTTTTAAAATTTGAATACTTAACACTTAAGTAAAGAATAAGAATGATTACTTTACTTTATGTCATATTTCTTTATTTTATGTCACATGTGATGTGACATGTGTTTTGTCTTTTTAAGTTTTCTTTTGCTAATTACTTTATAGATTTTTCTAAGTGTGATTATTAAAAGTAATATTGTTTAGTTAATTGTTAACTATATTTATATGTTAACATATCTATTAAATTACGTACATAAAGGTGCAACAACGTTGCGACAACTTTAAGTCGACAAAACGTTGATTTTTGACAAAATATTTTACAGTCACATTTTGACCTTTTAGTTAAACTATTTATTTATGTAAACGAAATTTAAAAATAAATTTGTATAATATTATTTAAAAATATAAACACTCATAAATAAATTAAAATAATTAATTAAACCATTTAAACTTACTTTTCTGAAATCAGGATTTTGTCACTTTTGTCGATGTAAGCAAATGTTACTATTTTATGTATATTTCAATTTCCAAATCATATCTAATATTGTTTGAATCATAAAATCTTTTATATTTTCTATTTAAGATCGCTTTAAATTTTATATTTTCAAGTAGTTAAATTTTTTGATCGTTACATTATATTCAACTCCTCTTTTACGAAGAAATAGATAAGAAGGAAATTTTTATGGAATAAATGGTGTAAACTACAAACAAAGTTCGTATTCTAACCCTTTATTTAACTGTAGAATCATAAATTGAACCAAAGAAGAAGGAGAAGTGGAATAGACAATGAAATTATCAAAAATTACATAGGCAAAAGAAATTCCATCAAATTAATGGAAATAATTGGAAATCTCAACATAGATTTGACATTTCAAAATAAAAAGGAATTTTAGGGGATATTATCTATCATATTTTCGAAATTCCAAAATCCTTAAGGTATACTCAAATCCATTGAGATACACTAAATAATTACTTATAAAGAAATACTAAGGTTTTCACTCATAGAACAGCCTTAGCTTTTCTTTTCTTGGATTCGCATGCCTTTTAATATCCTTCAAAATCTCTCTCTTTTGATATATACACAATAGGGAAGATGTATATATTTTTATTAGGTTTAGAAAGGTTGGGGAAAGAACAAAATAAGAATAGGTCAGAGAAAGAAGAAATAATTAGAGAATGAATTGAATTCTTACCTGAATTCTCTATGGAGTTTCTGAATCTAATTTGGAGAGATAACAATGGCAGAGTTGCATTGAATTCCCCAAAATAATATGAATAAAAAGTAGAGAGGTAGGGTTCTATTTATAAGGGTTGAAACGCCCTAAAACCACATGATGGAAGTAGGTAAGAAACGAATAAACCTGAAGCATCAACTATATATAAAATAGCTTCAAACCCTAGTTACCACTGGCCACTTTCATTGCCAAATGGTCGACCACCTATGTGCGTTCGATCGACTGCTAGGGTCGACCAGTTGATCTATATAGGTCAACCCTTCCTCTATTTTGGAGAACGCTTATTTTATTCCGCTGCATAATTTATTTTATTTCCTAATTAAGTTTTTAACATTAAACGTTAATTAAACATTTACTTGGCCCCTAAGCTAATTTTTGAAATTTAAAACTTAATTTATCATTTGAAGATGAATCAAACTAAATTAATTTAAAGCTAAAAACTTCAAATGCTCATAACTTCTTTGCTTGAACTCCATTTTTAGCATATTATATATGGAAACAGATTGAGATTTCGCCATGAATGCAACGGAATAAATTCCATGGTCAAAGTCCGACTTTTATAAAATTTCCATGTTCTATCTTATAATATTTAGTTCAGTTTAATCCATTTCATTATGGTTCATTTTACAGGGTGTTACATTCTTCCTCCTTAAAAAGGATTTTGTCCCGAAGTCTTTCAAGGGGTGAAAAGTTAATGCTCAACATCATCCATGTTATACGACTAAGTTATCTACACAACTATCTACTCAACCAATAGTGCAATGTGATTATGTACTGCGAATATCTAAAATGAGCTCAATCTTAGTGTGAATGTGTAATCGTGTCATGCAAGTATGTATGCAAAACGCCCTAAACATGCATAAAATTTATTTATGAGTGCAATGTGATTGTGGAAAAGTGTAACAACCATTTTCTATCATCCAATCTAGCAACCATGATGTAAACAAAATCCTAAAATTTGGAGAGAGAAATTATCAGTGAAAAGCTCCGGTGAGTGTTCTTTATTTTCTCATTGATCTCTCATGTACTTTCCGTCGAATCATCCCCCATTATACTTGGACTAGTCTAATTAGTTTATTATGGAGCCACCTAGTTTCGTGCCTCACAGTGTGTGCGGTGGCACGGGGCACCATCGGTTCCATCTCAAAATCCCCCAATTGATCAGGCTCTACAATAATAGCGTTGTCATGAAGGTATTACCTAAGGTGACTAACGTTGAAAACATTGTGGACTCTTGCCAACTTGTCAAGAAGTTCCAAAAGGTGTGCCAAAGTTCCTATCCTTTCCAAAATTCTGAATGATCGGACAAACTTAGGCACCAATTTTTCAAACTTTCCAAATATAACAACCTTCATAAGATGGGATATTTTAACAAATACCACATCTCCAAAATCAAACCCAAGATCTTTCCATCTTTTATCCGCATTAGATTTCTGATAGTCTTGTGTTGCCTTCATCCTTTTCCTGATCAACTCTACCTTTGTCGTGGTATCATGGATAAGATTGGGTTCAAGTAATACTTTGTTGGTGGTTTCCCACCAAAAACTTAGCAATTTGCATGGCCGCTCATAAAGTGCTTCAAAAGGAGTCATACCAATTCTTGCCTGATAGCTATTATTATATGCAAACTCAACTGAAGGTAGATGCTACTCCCAATGTCCTTCGAAGTCTAAGATACAAGCTCTCAACAAGTCCTCCAAAATACTATTCACCCTCTTTATTTTTTCATCAATCTGTGGATGATATACAATGCTACAAGTCAAAGAAGTTCCCAAAGCTATTTGTAGGCTCCTCCAAAACTCATCGGTAAACAATGAGTGCCAATCATTGACTATGCTCATAGGAATTCCATGCAAATGAACTATCTACTTAATATAATCTGTATGTGAGAAGCGGCAGTCCTATTTCTCATGATCGGAATAAAATGAGTACTCTTAGTGAGTCTATCTACAGTAATCTAAATAGCCTCAATGCTGTTCTGACTTCCAGGTAATCCTTCCCCAAAATCCATCAAAATATGTTTCTACTTTCAAATTAGAATTTTCAAAGGTAATAATAATCCATTAGGCTTCCTTTGCTTAGTTTTTACTTTTTGACATGCCAAATACCAAGCAGCAAACTCTCTTCTTCATTCCATACCAAAAGAAAATTCTCTTCATGTCCTTATACATCTTATCTCCTACGAGATGAATGATCATCCTTGAGTGGTGACACTCCATAAGCACCACTCCCAACAAATGATCAATCATCAAAACACAAAGGCGTCCATCCATTCTCAAGCATCCCTTCTCAGCAAATGACCGACTAGCATTAGGAAAACGCTTTTCTTTCCTTGAATTCTTGAAAATCTCTACTAACTTCGCATCCTTCATTTTCCTCGCCATATGTTGTCCATCAAGACTGGTATAATCTCCATAACTGGTAGAAAACGTTAGATAGATTTTTATTGACGTTGGAAGTTAAAATCTGATAGAAACTCTAACTGTCTCCATTCATACATAGCACCTTGCTTAGCGTGCCTCCAACTAAGGGCATCAGCGACTGCGTCCTCTTTTCCAGGTGTATACTGAATACTAAAATCAAGTGATGCAATATACTCCATCCATCTCTACTTCCTAAAATTCAAATCTTTTTGGTAAATAGTTATTTGAATGATTTATGATCAATGAATAACTCAAACCTTTTTTCTAAGAAATAATGCCTTCACATATTTAAGGAAAAAACAATAGTTTCCAATTCCAAGTTATGCACCGGATATCTCTTCTCTTGATCCTTTAGATGTCTACTAGCATAAGCAACCACTTTCCTTTCTTGCATTAAGACTACTCCTAACCCTGTGCTATAAGCATATGTGAAAACCGTAAATAGTTTGGTTCCATTAAGAATAGTAAGCACAAATGCACCGGTCAATGACTCCTTAAGCTTCTCGAATGCCTTAATACATCTATCATCCTAAGAAAAGACTAGGTTCTTCTTAGTCAATTTGGGTCAAAGGGGCCGTATTCTTGATGAAATTTCTATAGTAGCTTGCCAACCCTAGAAAATTTCTAACCTCCAATACATTATTAATAGCCTTCCATCCTTGAATATTTTTCACTTTAGTGGGGTCTACAGTAAGTCTTTGCTTCAAAAAATTATGCCCAAGAAACAAACCTCACTCCCCCAAAACTGGCATTTAGAAAATCTGGCCTTAAGTTGGTGCCTCCTCAAAGTCTCTAATACCTCCCTAAGGTAGTCCTTATGCTCCTTCTTGCCTTTGTAGAAAACCAAGATATCATCAACAAACACCACGATGAATTTATTAAGTTACCCCCTTAAAACTCTACTCATTAAATCTACAAAGTATGCTGGGGCGTTCATCAATGGAAAAGGGATTGCTTCCCACCCATAGCCCATTTGGAGTGCTAAATGTGGTCTTCGATTTTCTCTCCTTTGTAATCCTTAACTGATGGAATCCCATTGCTAGGTTTAACTGAGAAAAGACCCTAGCTCCTACAAGCTGGTCGAGAAAGTCATCAATCCTAGGTAAAGAGTACATATTCTTCCTTATCAACTTGTTCAATTCCCTATAATTGATGCGAAGCCTCAAAGAAAAGTCTTCCTTCATGGTGAAAACAATAAGGCTCCCCACTTAGAAGTACTCCTATAAATGAATCCTTTCTTTATAGCTCGTAGATTTGCTTAATCAACTCCCTTCTTTCTTTAGGGACCGTATGCCTTAAAGGTAGGGCGATGGGCCTTACATCCTTCTCCAAATCGATTTTGAAACTCTGTTTCCATATAGGGTGGGAGACCCAATACTTCCTCAAAGACATCAAGAAATTCAAAAATTATGGGTACGAATGATGGCTCTCCAATAATAAATAGACTCAGTGAGTATAGATGGCTTAACTCAACTAAATCTTTGGATGTACAAAGAACTTCTAGGTCATGACCTCCACTGCTCCTTAATCATATGACCCTCCTATTGAAATTAGGAATGGCTCTATTATATGATAACCAATCCATACCCAAGATCAGTCCATATCCCTCAAAATTTAGAACGTATGCTTTACATGTGAAACCAACGTCCCATATATCTAACACCAGGCCTTTGCAAAATAGGAGAGAGACGCATCGAACCCCTAATAGGATTAGGAACCTATATTGGGTTGTTAACCATTTAGATTTGAAGGTTTAAGAAATTTAGTACATTCCTAGCTATAAAGGAATGTGATGCCCCTTATGGTAACCCATAAATAAGAGTTTTACCTTGTAAAGCCGCTTTTCTTTAGTCTTTTGGTAGCCTACTAGCAATAGGGGCGACTTTAATAACATAGGCTTGTCCGCTTGATCTTCTTTCACTAATTTGTAATATTGATGCTTTAGATGCCCTTGTGGCAGTTAAAGCACTTCTCTTTAAAGGCTTTCTTAATCAGATTAACCCTACAATCTTTAGCTTCATGGCCCTTCTTTTGGCATTTCTTGCACACCTAACCATCTTCCTAAACTTCCCCTTGGACTTCTTATTGGCTCAAAAGCTTCCCTTCATGGGCCCTCCTTGCTTTTGGGTTGGTGCAGTCTTGACCTTTTCTACTTTCTTATCTTTCACACTGGCTATGTCCAGTATTGTCATTTCCACCAACATCTCATATGTGACCCCAAAAGGCACTTGGGTCAACAACATTTTTCTTGGTGGGGAATTTAGACCCTTCATGAACTTCATGGTCTCTTTGATAGGTGTATCTATTAGGCTCATTCCAAATTTAGTCAACTCAATAAACTTAGATATGTACTCCTTAAGAGTAGAATCTCCTTATCTCAACGGAGTAAACTTTTTCAATCGTAGGCTCATTTTTGCCCTAGACATAAAATTCATCTCAAATCTATTTTTGAATTCATCCCAAAAGAATATTCTTTCATGGTCCCATCAGTCACAAAGTTCCACCAGTCCAAAGCTTCTCCCTTGAGGTAATAAGCCACTATTCTTCTTCTTAGGTGATCATCCCAACCGAGCTCTCTAAATATTTTCTTGTAGTTACCAACCCATGCTTTAGCTTCTGAATATCCTTCACTTCCAAAGTATGTCTTCCCTCCTATATTAAGAAGTCCCTACACAACTTAGGAAAATCAAAAGGATGAGGTACTACATCGGTAGGCGGAGTAGCAGATGCCATCGGTACAGTTGGAAGATACAAATATGCTCAACAGTCTTAAGATATTGTCTAAACGATTCCACGAATAGGTGGTCTTCCATGGTCAGGTTTCCTTTTCCAGAAGAAGATTGATTATCGACCATATCAACTATCTATGGGTTAAATCTTTAGTAATGATTTCCCAAGGTAGTATTTATATGCTGGAAGAAAAGGGTTTCCTAGTATGTAAGCATATGTTCAAGAAAATAGGGTGTGTGTGTGTATAGTAAGAATTTTGAAAATTCATTTTGAAAAGCCTTTTCAAAATAATAAGTATGTCTCTCATACGTATAGTTTTCCCCATTGATCAGGTAACCTAGGCTTTGATACAAAATGTAGCAGCCTACGCCGAAAAGGGCCTAAATTTCGACTTAGAAAAGGCCCATCGAAACTTATATCCATTCTAAGGAAGGCTGTAGGCTGGGAAAATGCAATAATCGTACAAAGCGAATAATCATACAGAGCGATAACTAATCTTTAAGAGCTCACAGCGCATGGAATAAAATATAATAGCAAAGTGTGCCTATTTAGTTCAAGATCGTAAAATGTCATAATACAAAATACGGTCAAATTGTATCATAAATCCATTACAAGAATTGTCTAAATACACGGGTACACATAAAAGCAAGTAATAATGATAAATATTTCCCCAAACCAAGGTTCTCTATCTCCAAGCATCGTCGCTGCCATTACTCCATCCTTAACGTGTGTTGTAATGAGGAGGGAGTCAGAACAAAAATGTCCGATGAATAATTGCCTCGAGTCTTACCTTTTTAGTACTTAGGCGGTATATTTCAAAATAAGAATATGTCTATGAACATAAAACCATTAAAACCATTTAATAATTCTTCTAAGGAAAGGAGGCGGGTCCTCAACCAATCATTTAATACGTTCCATTCCAGAAGCAGATTCTAAAATCCCATACCCCAAATACCACGTCATAAATAACTTGCAATGCAAAAGATATTACCCAAGCCACTTAATACCTTTTATTGGCAAACTCTTATCATGTAATACCTTAATGAAGGCAGACCTCACCATTTAATACCTATTTCCAAGATGTTCTCCTTAATGGTACTATCTAGCTGGCATCATATGGAATCTCAAGTCACTTAATACTTCTTTATTTGGAAAGGCTATCCCTAATTGGTCGCTTAATACCTAATCCAGAAGCGTACACCTGTAGAGATACCGCCTAATGTGACTCCTAGGCCATTTAATACTTCATTTAGGGAAAAGAAGCGGACCCTCAAAAAACACCTTAATACCTCAAGAACCCGCAGCAGTCCCCTCATACTATGGCCCATATAATGTTATCTCACAGTAGTCCGACTATTCATAGGAACTAGTAGCCAAATTAGCTATGTAGATTTCTCCTATGGAATTTGGGACTAACCCTAAGTCATTTTAAATATTTATCATAGGGATATCTTATATCAATAGGAAGTGTACACAACTGCTGGTAGCCTCAGGGTAAAGGGCAGACCCCGTCATGTAACTCTATTGATTGTTCATCCTTATGACTTATCCATAAATTAAATACACTCCATATATATAATAATACTCATCTCACTGTTTCATAAATAAGGCCTTATAAGGAATCTTCCCTGTTACTCCTTAGAATAATATTAGGCTATATAAGAGTTTCCTCTTATTTTCATATAATAGTCAATGGCATTCTTAATGGGAAAAATATATGAAAATAATACCTAATTAACTATGCCATACACGTAATAATTATACATTAGTTATGCTAATAGAGATAAATAAATATTCATGCGTAATAAATTCTAAATGCACTAACTTTATGCCCTAAACAAGCGTTAAATATCAATTCCCTAACTAATTACTATTACAAGTCCTTTTTCTTCAAATTCCCAAGATTTCATATACCAAAATAAGGGATTCTAATATCCAAAACAGGGAATAAATATTAAAACCAAAACGGTAATAATAGACTTATAAATAAAATAGAAACTTAATTTATTACATTGATTCAATGGAATATCCTAAACAATAGGAATTGCAATCTGAACTCCATATTCTATTCAACCTTCTTTTACAAAGAAATAGATTAGAAGGAAATTTGTGTGGAAAAAGTGGTGTAAACTACAAATAAAATCTGTAATCTAAACCCCTTATTTCATTGAAGAATCACAAATTGAACCAAAAAAGAAGGAGAAGTGGAAAAGATTGTGAAATTATCAAAAATTTCATGAACAAAACAAATTCCATCAAATTAATGTAAATAATTGAGAATCTCATTATAAAATTGACATTTTGAATAAAAAGGAATTTTGGGGGATTTCATCAATCATATTTTTGCAATTCCAAAATCCCTAAGGCATATTCAAATCCATATAGATACACTAAACAATTATTGAAAAAGAAATACTAAGATTTCCACTCATACAATAGCCTTAGCTTCACTTTCCTTGGATTTAAATTCCTTTCAATCTCCTCCGTAATATCTCTCTTTTGATATATACACAATAGGAAAGATGTATATATTTTTATTAGGTTCAGAATGGTTGAAGAAAGAACAAAATAAAAATAGGTTAAAAAGAAGAAGAAATAATTAAAGAATGAATTGAATTCTTACCTAAATTATCTATGGATTTTCTGAATCTAATTTGGAGAGATAACAATTGCAAAGTTTCGTTGAATTCTCCAAGATAATATGAATAAAAAGTGGAAAGGGTAGGGTTCCATTTATAGGGGTTGAAACGCACCAGAACCGTAGGATGGAAATAGGTAAGAAATGGATAAATCTAGAGTGTACAACTTAGCCTAACATAGCTTTTGCAAAGTGGTCGACCATCTATGTGCGACCGGTCGACCGCTACGGTCGACCGCTCCTCTATTTTGGGGAACATTTATTATATTTTGTTGCATAATTTATTTTATTCCCTAATTACTTTTTAACGTTCAACCTTTTCTTAGCCCCAAGCTCATTTTGAAATTCAAATCCTAAATTTAATTTCTCATTTGAATTTGAATTCAAACTAAATTAATTTAGATCTGAAAACTTCAAATGCTCATAACTTCATTGCTTGATCTCCGTTTTCACCATATTATATATGGAAACAAATCATAATTTCACCACGAACGCAAATGAATAAATTTTGTTATCAAATTCTAACTTTATAAAATTTCCTTATTCTATCTACTATCATATTTAATTCAATTTAATTCATTTAGTTATGTTTCAGTTTACGGGGTGTTACAAATGGTACCAGAGCCCAAATATCCTATGCCATCTAATTAGCAACTTTAAAGTTAACTAACTAAAGTTTTCTCATCCGACTAGGCGTCTAGAAAAATAACGACTAGGCTTAGGGTTAAATAATCAAGTATTCTCCCCTCCTTGATTGAAGACCATGCCTAAATGGGTAAAGTAAATCCAAAAGGTTGTCCTAATTATAAGACCAAAATTTACTTTGGGCTTTGTGCTAATTTCCGAAACACCGTTTGAAAATTTAAAATATAATTAAAATTAAATGTTAAGTTTAAATTTTATAAAATATATTTTCAAAATTGGTTTGAAAATTAATTTAATTTTCTAATAAATATATTTCATTTATTGTATTAATTAAATAAATAACCAACTAAAGATTATTTAATTAAAATGAACATATACATCGATAAATACTAAAAATGTTATATTTCAGTATACATATATTTATGTTAATTTGTTAAGATAAATTAAGATAATATTTTTGAACTTATTATAAATATTTAACTAATAAATAATTTATTTCGTGTATAAATTAATTAAATGATAATTAGGAAAATATATATTCATATGTATATTATGTTATATGCATATAAAACTATAATTGTTATAGTTTACAATAATCTTATATATTTTTAGGATGAATAAAATTTACTTTAAAATTTTAAAATAATTTAATTAATTTTTAATAAAAATAACGAATTAATAAATTAAATAGGATTTAAGTAGCAAAACTAAAATGGTTAAATATAGTTTAGTTAATTTTATAACATGGATATTATATAAGTTGATTAAATTAAACCGTTATAAATAAATTAAACCTATAAAATAGCATATAGGTGTAAGTATAACTGTAAGAATCCCAGCTTAGGTTTAAGGAATAAATACATAAATATTGTATTTACACTTTAATTTCAGATGTGTCTAACACTTAGATCATAATGGTGTTTCATAAGAAATACATTATTCTATATAAATTGATATCACTCAATGTAAATATGATAAAGATTATGAATTTTTGATGTATAGTGCTACCGTCTACCATTTATATATTAATATATTACTTGGATACTCTTTGGTTGTTGAGCAAACTCAAGCTAGAGATGTTATGTGTGGCACTATTAATATATTATTAGATGAGGTAAGGAACATACACGTATTTGTTAAGCAAACTCAAGATATATGCATTATACTTAGGTTGTCTTGAAAATAGTAGGTATGAGTGAATAGTGTCTTTCGATTCGTTGAGCAAACTCTAGTTCAGAATAAGATTAGAACAATGACTATTGGTAAGGGGTGGATATGATATAGATTATAATGTGATTATTCATTGCTTGTAGGCCTATGATTTTTTGAGCAAACTCAAGGTCAGAATCCTAATGCAAGTGAGTCAACACGCCTAGAGAGATCAAAAGATTTTTGTATTTTTCTTAAGATTTTGAGAAACTTAGAAATCTAGTGAGAGCTTATTAGGAAAATGAAATCAATACATCTAACCATTCTATGATATAAGAACAACTGTTATATATAATTGAACAAATATACTTAAATTAAATTTGCAGCAAAATGATAACCTAAGACTATTTTTGGAAAATGATTAGTTCATTGGACCCAACTACGCTGACTGGCTAATGTCAATTAAAATAGCACTTACATATGAAATTTTATGGTCCTTAATTGACAAGTCTTTGAAGGAAAACCAGTTGAAAATGCCAATCCTGTAATGGTAAAAGCATATAAAATTGGGTTGCTGACTGTGAAATAGCTCAAGTTTTCATATTGCTAATTTTAGACAAGGAGTCTCAAAGGCAACATGAAAACAAGTCTATCCTTAAAATCTGAAGAAACCTCATAGCTTTTTTTAGGGAGAAATCTGTTTCTGTAATGTGCGAGATTACTAAGAAATTGTTCACTATGAAGATAGGCAAGGGCAGTCCTGTTGAATTATAATATGAACTAGTTGAACATGAGCCTTATCGAGCTACTCAATATGTCGAGATCAGCTAAAGGCTCATTCAAAGGTCAAGGCACTGTTCTAGTTATAAAGGGAATGATATCATCTTCTTCGAATAATGCAAGCATGGTACTAAGAAAGGTAAGAAAGATACTCCTAATGATAAATGTGAATGTTTACATTGTTACAAAAGGGGCATTGTAATGCAAATGTCCAGACTACTTGAAGATGGCTAAAAAGAAGAAAGAATCAAACTCTTCTACAATTAAAGATATGCCTATAATTCAAAACTGTATTGCATTTAATGATTTATCTTGGGTTATAGATACTAAAGCCGAGACTCATATATATAATTTATTATAGGGACTTAAGGGCGGATAGCATGTGGAAAAATGTGAAATGAGGCTTCAGGTTATTGAAGGAATAGTGGATTTTATTTAGTTTTACTGATTGTTATTATGTTAAAGAATTTATTTATGGTATTATATTTGTTTCAATATTACCTTAGATGGGTTTTGGTTTTCCTTGTAACAACAATATTATGGCTATTTTGTTTGATGGAAATAATATATGCATTGGTGTTTTAGATAATGACATTTATGTACTTAACCTCAATTATATCTATGCTGTTAAGAAATCTACTGTTGACATTAATAGCAGTTACTTATGGCATTGGTGGCTAGATCATATCAATGACAAAAACCGCATAAACTAAAAGGCAAGGGTATTCCACCATCATTTGATTATAAATCATTTGCGATCATGTCTCAAAGGGAAAATGACGAAGCACCATTTTAGTGGGAGTAATGAAAGAGTTGATGAACTCTTGGATCTTATGTATACTAATGTAAGTGGCCTGATGCCTGCAGTGAGTGAGGTTAATTCAACTTACTTCGTAAATCGTACTTATGATTTTTCGAGAATAGGATTTGTATATCTTATGAAAAATAAATCTACGGTCTTTGAGAAATTTAAAGAGTATCAGAATGACGTTGAAAATTAGGCTAACCATAAAATCAAAATACTTCGATCTGATCGAGGAGGTGAGTAGGTTGGACAAGAGCTCTAGCAATACTTAAAAGGTAATAGAATTATCTTTAAGATTAATCCACCCTATACTCCGTAACACAATGGTGTTTTGGAAAAAAAAAGAATCGAACCCTACTAGATGTGGTTCATTCCATGATGAGTATGGCTGAATTGCATCCTTTCTGTTGGGAATATATGCTAAAATCCACAACACATATGTTGAAATTGATTCCTACCAAATTTGTGCCTAAGACACCATATGAGACGTGGTATGGGAAGAAACCCCGTCTCAAGTATTTGATGGTGTGAGGATTTCGAGCCTATGTCAAGGAAGTGGGCCCCTAAAACTCAAGACAAGATTGGCTTTGTGTATATTTATAGGATATCCCATGAATTCAATGGAATATATCTTCTATAACACTGAGGAAGAAAAGTATTGTTTCTCACCACATTGTCTTTTTAGTAATGGAATTTCTATCAAAATAAATTAGCAGTAAAGCTGTAGACTTGGATGAGATATGAGAAGTTGACGTAGAGCTGAACCAATAGAAGAATAAAATTCACCATTATACGAAAACATGCAAACTATTAAGAGGTCTAATAGGGAGTCAAGTGCACTAGAGAGATACCATTGATTTCTCGTGGATGGTGAGAAAAAAGATCATGTCTTAGAAGACGACACTACCCTCACATTCCGACAAGCAATGTAGAGTAAAGACTCTACACTTTGGCTTGAAGCTATGAAATCCAAGATTTGTTTTAGAACTTTTTGGCTACCACTATCCCCTCCATTGGTGGTCGAATTCATATTCAAGATGCTCAAACAAATTTAACTCAAATCAATTCAAAAGATGACAACTATTAAATAGTCAAAAGTCTACAGTTCAAGGATTAGTAGTCCGTCGAATCGAAAAGTTTTCAAGGAGAGAGGGTTCTTCATTACAAGATGTGCTTTAAGGCATTAGTTTCGGGTATGTTTTTACTTGTTATATGATTTATAATTTCTGAATAATACGTTATTATTCATATGTATTATTATTATATTGTTAGTTTGGAGACAAATCTTATATGTATTGATGTTGTCAATATTAGATTAGTTATATATATATATATATATATATATATATATATTCATTAAAAACCAATTTTTTCTCATATTGATTAGATATGCACAGTAGAATAATATATTTACAATTATGATTATTTTATAAATTAATATACATATATTAATATGTCATTTAATTATAATTATATGGTTTGCATTTAATTATATCATGATATCGTGTTAATAATTGAACATATATTTTATAAATGTGTATTTACAATGATTAAAATTTTCAGCAGTTCTAAATTATTTTTTATAATTATTTACTATTATTTATTGTTATTTAAATTAATATACTACGTAAATAGTTTATATAAAATAAAATATGTCAGATAAATTAACTTTTAAATTTATAAAACTACTTTATCATGAAATAAACTCTCAACTAAAAAATCAGAATATAAAAGTCATTTTTAATATTTTTAAAATTATTATAATATATGATCGAAAAATAAATAATTATTAAAAATAAATTTTTACCTAGTAAAATTATGGAAAAATTCTCCAGTCCTTAAAATATCATGTTGGATTTTCTGTAAGTTTAAAATTTAAATAATTAGTTTCAAAAATATCTTTTATTAATATTTTACTGGTTTTCAATTAATAATTTAATAATATATATTAATATAATAAATTAAAATTAAAATTTTTGTTGTGTTGTGTATATGATCTGGAAATGTTTAAAGAAATTATTTTATTAATTAATATATATATAAATACATATTGTAAATATGCTTATGTATGTACATATATATTAAAAAATATTATTTTATTATTGTAATTCATATATATATATATATATATATATATATATATTATTTCATTATTTAGTAAAGGAAACTTTTTATCTATTATGTGTGTGTGTAACAAACATGAGCGTTACGGCACGCGCTTCGCGCATGAGCTATTTTCTGTAAATTGTATATGTTTAGCACATTCAAGAGAAAATGATCTGTAGAAATATTTAACCCTTTTTTACGTTGAAATTATTTGTTATTAGTATAAATTTTAAATCTAAGTTGCAACATCTAGTTTTTTCTAAGTCTAAATTTTTATTTGTCTTATTAATCAATAATTTATTTGTTAGATCCTATTTTTAAGTGATATTAAGATTCAATAGTATTTGTAGATGGACATTTTTAATTTGTAACAGAATTTTATTTGTTGGATCCTACTTTTAGGTGATATTAAGATTTGATAATATTTGTAGACGGAAGTTTTGAATTTGTAAAAGAAATATAATTGTTAGATCCTATTTTCAAGTAATATTAAGGTTTAGTATTGAGGGCATATTTAGAAGTTTATGTTGACACTAAAAAAGTGTGACACCAAAGATATTACAACTATTACTTAAGATATATATATATACACATTAATATTTTTTTCAATAATGCACATATTTACAAAATGTTAATATTATATATATATGTGTGTGTGTGTGTGTGTGTGTAGATTTATAATATCTATATAAACAATAAGTTTAAATACATATTGTGACGACCTAGAATTTTAGATATTTGAAATTAGAATATTTGATTGAATTTAAATATTTAAATGTTAGTTTAACTTGAATTTCAAATATCATCGTTTGTTTGGCAATTAAATTATTGAATTTAATTATTGAAAATTGGGTAAAATATTTAATCTTTAGTTTTATGCTAAATAGAAATAATTTGAAGGCTTGGAAAATTTATATTGATAATACTGAAGAAAATAAAAGTGTTAAAAATTGAAATTTGAAGTGTTTGTTCAGTTTTACAAATTTATCGTTTAAATCGATATTTAAAAATAGCATTCTGAGGCACTATCTCAGAATTCGACGAAACCAGTTCCATTGGATCCGTAATATAGTATTATTATCGGATTTCAATTTTCATAGTGTTTGGAGCGATCGTTTAGCCGTACGGTTAGCAAACACGCTGAAATTTAAATCGAAATTTCAATACAATAGCTGGGTTCAAAAAGCTATCTTCTCCATACGATCGAATTTGGACTCAAAACCTCTTCCATTGCGTTCGAAATAGGGGTTTAACATTATAAACGTCTAGCGGCACGTCTCGATTGGAGATCGAGATTGTAAGTTGTGGATATCGAGACGATTTGAATTTGAATTTAAATTAAATATTTATATATGTTTAATATAATAATATTTTATCAGACAATTAAAAGACGTACCCTCTTTTCAACCACGTGTTTCTTTTACTCTGTATATCTCACAAGCGTTAGAAAAAAAGAATTAATCGACAGCCGAGATAATAACGCAACAGAAAAACAAAACGAAAGAAAAAATATAAAAATAATGGCCGAACGATTTTTTTCACTTCTCTCTTCATTTTTAGACTAACAAAATTGAGATTCAAATCATGGCTGCATTCCTTTATTAATCTCGAAAATCAAATCAAGGGAAATGAAAAAAAGAGGGGATAGTTGGATCTCGCGATCGAATTGATTGTGACTCGACCGGTGGCGACGAAGCAGGCGCAAGGGGCGATTTCTCTGGATCGCGATGCAAATGGATCGATGGCGCTGTTCTGGATTTGAGACATTGACCGATGTGGTTCATGGCAGCAGGGAAGCGCTCGTGCATGCCTGAGGATGGCCGAGCTCGACTTCGCCATGGGGTTCGTTTGAAGGTCGCGAGTTTCCTGGGTGGGGACGAATGCTTAGGCAAGCTAGGGTTTGGGTCAGGTTTTCGTGTAAAGATTAGTTTTTTCGACTTTTAAAAGTCGACATCAATACGTTCACTATATCGAATGCCGCACAGTCGAAGGCCGAAAAACCGAACGGGTTAAAAAAGAAGAGGTAGAAGAAGAAAGAAAGAAGAAGCAACAGAAACAATATCAGAATCTCACAATCGCAGCGGAACAACATATAATAGATAAATGAATAATCTTTAAATCAAAAGAACTGTACATTTTATACATTACATCATCAGAGTCAATATACAACACAATACAATAATGGACAGTTATATAAACCTGTCCTTACAAGTGGATACACAGCGGAAAAGATAATATCATATACAAGTGATACGTCTCGCCATCCAGCTCGCCTTCTGCTCCACGGCATCTCCTGAATTCCAGAATGACCTGATAACCTGACTCTAGGCTGCCCGTGTGGAAATTGGTGGGCACCCAGAGTTTAGGAAGGGAACAATAAACTCCAGGTCAGTCATGAGACTGGTGTGAGAACTTAAAACAGTTTATCTTTAAAAACAAATAAAGAAATATTTTAAAATAGATCAGCAATGCTTTTAGAAAATGTAACTATCATAAGGCCTCCCGCACACATACACAATGCAAACGTAGAATCGGAAGAGATTTCCCCTTATGATAGTCAAACATGCTTGATACGCAGAAAAATTTCTTTGATATTATTACTATAAGTGCAAAGTGGAAAACCTTTCGAAAATATAATATAAACCTTAACCAACAGACGACCATTATCGTATGCCTACTATAGCTACCATCTAAACAGTGGGGCGCCACCATAAGTAAATGGCAGGTTATACAACTAAAACTGTACAAGGTGCGTATTATTTCTTTGGATTTTCCAACAAATGGTCAGGCTAAGGAAATTCCTATTGCCACATGGAAACGCATGTGGCGGGATGCCTCGAGAACCTAACCGGATCTCTACCAACACAAGGTCGGGTTACCTCTGCAAAAGTAGGTAACTACTGACACGAGTATGTCATCCCTCGGTTGTAAACAACCTTTATCTGATGATCCTCAACCAACATCAATCACAAAGTCATATATATATATTTGCGACATCCACATAAGTTAAGTATCTGGGCTCCATACCATGATACCACTTCTATCCAGAAGGAAATGTACATACCCTAAGATGCGCTACTCCCTATAACCTTGCTGCATCTTTCCTGTTTTGACCATTACCGGGTTGTAAGGTCCGACGAAGTCTCGTCCACAAAGCTATGCTTTATACAAAAGCTATGCTTTGATCAACAAATAATCAGCAGCACGTCGTATGCCATATTACCAAATTGGGAATGTATCACTAGTAACCATCAATTACATAACCTCTGAGCTCGTACGTCTCAAAGAAGGGTGTTAAGCTAAGAGAATAAATTCTCCGCCACCAACAGAAAAGTATCTGATAGAAACCAGCTTTACATCTCAAATTGTAACGTCAGACACACATCCATATAAGTCCGTTCCGGGATCGAACGGAACCGAAGGCACTTCCAATGAAGCCCTTGCAATCTGGATATTCACTAATCACGTCCGGAATTCCCATCACAAAGGGTGATAAAATCTCTATATCGGAGATCAGCCGATGCAGAGACATTCGATGGTAATCCTTCCGTTTACGAAAATATCTGGTCTTCAACATCGGTCTTCAAATGTTATCCATTACGACGTATCACTATTCGGAATGGGATTCATGGCCCAAAGGTCCTCTCCCGGCTAAACTGAATAACGAGCGCTTATTTTTAAAATAAGTGTAGCATTCAAATTCAAGCAAATCACAACAAATACCCATTTAAAGGTAAATATTGATAGTCGGTTGTTTAACTATCAATAGATATGCACAACATCACCAGATTCCAAATAATTTTCCAAATTATTTAATTTCCAAAAAATATCCATACAAGATATATTTTTCCACACTTCAACCATTTGAAAACAAATTTCAAATCACTTTTCACCTTTACAACTTTTGAAAACAAATTTCAAATCATTTTCCTTACGCGAAAACACTTCCAAATATTTATTCATTTTCACTGGAAATCTGCTGAGTTCAAATACTTTAAAATAATTTATAACACTTATCCAAAATATATCGGGAAAACATTTTGAAATAAAACTATTTTTCTTTAAATACTTTGCTTAAAATATTAGTTATAACAATATTATACCAATATTACATATAACTTAAGTCCAAACTAATTTTCAAAATAAAATTAGTAAATAGAGTATAACTATTTAAATAACTATTTTCTAAACAATTATTGATTTAATCTTAGAAATAACCATTTCTATAATAAACTTAATAAACCTTTACTTAAAGGATTTAAAACAAATTAAGAAGTAATTTCTCCAAAGTATCCTTTTCAAAACCAATTCTAGAATTATAATATATATATATGTATGTATATGTATATATCTTTCAAAGCTGTTCAGAAATTTTATTCGGCTTTCCAGGGAGAATACACTTTCTTTTCAAAATGGTTCATTTAAACCAATTAAATAAATCCTTACCGATTTACTTTAATTTACGTTCCAAATCCGTAAATTTATTTCCACACCTCAAAAATAAATCAATGTTTATTTTTAAACAAATTTCCCTTTCCTTTATAAATTCCATGGTGAATTTAAATTTCCAAATATCCACTGATATACGATTTTCAAATTGATTTCAAATATTCACTTTCAATTTATCTTTAAAAGATATAAATCTCAAAACATTTCACTTCATATTGGAAAACATCTCCATACTTATTTAATAATAAGTAATTCACAAATCTATTTATTTTCAACATTTGGAAAATATTCAATATACTTAAATCACAATTAAGTATATATTTCATTCTTTAAGGAAAACATTCTCTTAAACACATTCATTTGATTCAAAACGAATGTTGCGTAAAACATCGTTACGACAACCCAAAATCAATAGTATAGGGATTCGAAATTAAGATAGATATATAAATCCCAATACTATATAAAACATTTCCTTTCGAAAATCATTTACTATAACTACAGTGTTATAGTCCACCATTTCCTTATTTCTCGAAAATGTCTATTTCAACAATGAATGTTGAAATCTATGGTTTCGATAGTTAATACATTTTAAAACAACTTTAAATCGTTTTAATTGTATTTAAAATATCACTTCCCCATAACATTTCTTTAATATATTATTCATTGTCCAAAATCGTGAATATACTTTGTTAACCAAATTCAACATTTCTACATATTTTATTTTAAAGGATTATCCACTGTCTAAAATCATGAATATATCTCCTTTAATAAGCTATAATAATTAACCTATCAAAATAAGTCGATTTCGGATTTATAAAACAATGTTTATAAATTCCATTTATATTTTATAACAACTTCAACTTATAAAATCACTTTATTAACAAATTCTATCCATATCCCATTTACACGCCAAAATCCAAATTATAAGCAAATTGCTTATAATTCTCTATTTACAAATTCATTCATTTTATAACTTCACAAATCGTAGATTCTATTCTTTTAAAAAATCCATTTATAATATCATTTTAAAACGTCTTTAAAACTCCTTTATAATTCCATCACTTTGATTTATAAAAATCCATTTTTTAAATCTTATATATAAAGCTTTTATAATAAATTCAAAAATCACCATTTAAATTATTTTATAAAATAATCAACTTCATATTTCCAAAAATCACCTTTCAGCTATATTTCTCAAAACATCAAAAAAATTAATATAAACTTTCAACCTGAATTTTCAAAAATCAAATATTTATTTATTTCCGGTATCTAACGATACCAAAATTATATTCGGCTAAATTTTAGCCTTCAACGATTTCAATCACAAAGATAATCACACAGAGATTATAAATAAATCAACACGCAACATTGAAACAAATTCAATTATTTGAGGAATCCTGTTGGATCCCTCCAACCTGTTTCCCTGCATCCACAGATGTTAGCACAATACCAATCCCGTTTCAAGATGGAATATTGTGGTACATGGGTTTATATAAAATATTATCCACTTACTATGCAGCGCAATAGGGTCTCATCCGCTATATAATGCGGGAAATCAACTCCAAGTACATATATAATACCAATTCCACTTCAAGGTGGAATATCGCGGTATATGTGTTTAATAAAATAACCTCCGCTTAATATGCGGCGTATAGGGTCTATTTCAATACAACAGATAGCAATTTATCATTCAATCACACAATCAAGCAATTTTATATTTAACTATTTAAAATTTTAAATCGAAACACAATTCGATTGAGTGAGAAGTTCTCACTTGCTTCCAATAACAGTTGCAATGTTTTATTCCGAATAAAATTAAACACGCGTTTAATTTTACCCAAAATTCACACTAGCTCCAATCAACTCCAATTCAGCTCCATCGCGTAGTATTCGTCAATACGAACCCAATGCAACTTGTTTCATCAATTTTCGACCTCGTATGAACAAGTTATAGCTTTTTAAAGTTTACACAAATTAATATACAATTTAATTTTCAATTTTATTTCTATTTAACCTCAAAATGCATATGGGCCGCACATTTTTGATACTGCAGATCTCGGCCGCACTATACTTTCTTCCTCCAGGATAACACGTGCATGAACAACCCAATGAGCCGCCCCCTAACCCTAATCGCCGCAACTAATACAAGCATCTTCACGCTGATCAACCACCACCATTCGAACGACCATCACAAACTCCACCTTCACCACGAATATGGACGAACTCGGTTGCCCTATTGACATGCAAAACACCCACGAACGGCGCGCGTTGAACTTGATTTGCCGTCGATCCACTCAATAAAAATCGATCACATCTGTATGGATTGAAAGATCTCATCACTCTCTACAAATTTCATTTAGGAATCGAAGGCTAAAAGTGTTTGGATCGAGAGAGATTACGAAAAGACTTTTGGAAAACGTCTGCCATTGAAAATTAGAGGGTGGCGGCCTGAAACCCTAGCTCGATTTTGATGCAAAATGAAATAAATGAGGTCATTATATAGAAAATGTTCGCGCACTATTCACCCGAAATTTTTCCAAACTCCAAACGAAGCGTGCCGCCTGGCATTTATAATGTTTTACCCCTATTTCGAACGTAATGGAATATATATCGAGAGCCAATTCGATTGTATTTGGAAGATAGGTTTTCAAATCGACTATTTAAATTAAAATTCACTTAAACCGATTTCAGTGCGTTTTAGCTTGCCGCGGACAAACCGTAAATCCTATTGATACGAAATTTGAAATACTACAATAATATTGTATTACGGACCCGATGAAACTAGTTTCGTCGAAATCCGAGACTGTTTGAAAAATGACTATTTTTACACGTCAATTAAATATTAAAATATTCAATTTCTACAAATTAACTTTAAATTCAATTTTTAAAAGTTCTATAACATCATTCTAACTCCAATATGATTTAATACAACTTTACAAATCAATTTTAATCACACTAAACCCAATTTCCAATTATTTCTGTAATTTCAAATATTAAATTATCGATTTAATTATCCAATTAAATCTAGATATTCGAAATAAAATTTATTAGACTTATAAATTTCACTTGTTAATATTTAAAATCAATTAAATATACGAATTTCAAATGACAGAAATTTTGGGTTGTTACATTTCGTGTGGGCAGGCGTAGTCGAGTAATGGTGGGAAGTCCATTAGGTATAAATTTTCAATTAGCATGTTTACAATATTCAGTTTAAAATTTGAATACCTACATAAGACAAAAAAAAATAATACAGTAAGTAAGTTAATGTAGTTAAGTACAGGAAAAGAAAATAATTTTTTGAAGTAAATACACATATACACACACACACTTTACTATGTATATAAAAACAGTAAATATGTGTGTGTGTGTGTCTATATATATAAGATTTTGGAAATATAGGAAATTTTAAAGGTTGGAAGAATTTAGATAAAATAGTATTTTTATGAAATTCATATAGCTTATTTTTGTGTTTCCAAATAAAATAAATATACATATTTTAATTTAATTAATTATTTTAAAATTTATTAGTTTAAATTTAAATCTACTAGTTTATTTTAAAATAACGTATTATGGAGATTAAATTGTTTAATTAACTTGTCTAAATTATTTTAGTTATTAAGAGAATTATTTAAAAGAAAAATTAGTTAAAATTAAAATTAAAATAAATTTATTCAACGATAATTAATTATTCGATTAGTTCACATATTGATTAACCGTACAAATGTTTATACAAGGTCTTGAATTGGAAAGAGACAAGCCTGTTTGGATCGGATTTGCAAAATAAAAAGCAAATGTGAGATCTTCTCACTCAGTTGGAATTCCCAGTTTAGTTTAAATAGTTAAGTTAAATTCTGAATGTGCTTAGATGAATTTGATGATTTATCTATTGCTGATATTAGATAAATATACATACATATATATATATATATATATATATATATATATTGGAGTGATTGATTTCTTACATTATATAGCGGATGAGACCTTATGCATCGCATAATAGTGGATGAGATGATATAACCCCATATACCGCGATATTCCACCTCGAAGTGGAATTGATATTTAACTATTGTGCTAACATCTGTGGATGCAGGGAAACAGGTAGAGGGATCTAACTAGATTCCTCAAATCGTTTGAATTTATTTCGTATGTTGTGATGTGATTTATTAATAATCTGTGAATGATTATGTTGGTGATTGAAATCATTGAAGGCTATGGTTTGGCCAAATATATTTTTGGTATCGTAGGATACCAAAAATATATAATTGGATTTTGTAAAATTAAAGTAGAAAATTTAAAGTAAATTAATTTTAGAAATTGGATAAATTTAAAAGAAGGAATTTAAAAGGGCAAGGATTGATTTTTGAAATCCTATTAAATAAATTCCTAGTATGTGGGAAGGATTTTAATAAATAGAAATAAATGGATTTTGAATAATATTGTTTAAAAGTTGAAGAATTTATTTAAAATTCGAATTTTAAATAATTTGGGAGAAATAAAGGAATTTATTTTAAAAGAAATTAAATTTTTGGAAATCAATTTAGGAATTTGATTTGGTGTTTGAAAGTAAATTTGGAAATCAATTTGGAATTTGATTTGGTGTTTGAAAGTAAATTTGGAAATCAATTTTGAATTTGATTTGGTGTTTGAAAGTGAATATTTGAAAATCGATTTGAAAATCGTATATTAGTGCACATTTGGAAATTTAAATTCACAACGGGAATTTATAAAGGAAAGAGAATTTGTTTTAAAATTAAATATTGGTGTATTTTTAAAAGGGTGGAAAGAAATTTACGGATTTTGAATGTAAGTTGAGATAAATCAAGAAGGATTTATTAATTGTTTTTAAATGGACTATTTTAGATTGGAAAGTGTATTTTCCCTGAAAAGCCGAGTATATTTTCAAAGTAGCTTTTAAATATAAATTAAAAGTTCTAAAGTTGGTTTTAAAAAGAATGTTTGTGGAAAAATTATTTTCGTAAATTGTTTTTAAACTTTAAAGGAAATATTCATTAATTTATTATAGAAGTGATTATTCTAAAGATTTAATTGGTATTTGATTTACAAAATGGTTATTTAAATAATTATACTCTATCTAATAATTTAATTTTTAAAATTGTTTTGGGCATAAGTTTTATATGAGATATTAGTATAATATTTCATAACTATATTTAAATTAAGTGTTAAAAAATAGTTTTCATTTTAAGTGTTTCTAAGTATATTTTTGGATAAGTGATTTAATTATTTAGAGTATTCGGACTTGGCAAAATTTTCAGTGCAAATAAATAATATTTCAAAATTTAATCCACGTGAGGGAAAGTGATTTGAAAATTGTTTTCAAAGGGTTAAAGTGTGAAATATATCTTGTGAAGATATTTTGAAATAAATAATTTGGGGGAAATTATTTAAATCTGATGGTTGTTGTGAATGTTGTTTGATATTTGAATAACCGACTATCAATATTGGCCTTTAAACGACATTTGAATTTCGATGCGACCGGGGGTCGGATTCCATATAGTTATTCGAAAACCACATCGAATCTTAGTGATGGATCTTTTGTTTAAAAGATCAAAGTGAAAATTTTTTGTGACTTACTTGAAATCTGAATGTACCACTTATTTTCTTAAATAAGAGCTCATTATTCGAATTAGCCGGGAGAGGACATTGAGCCATAAAACCCATTCCGAATAATGATACGACGAAATGGGATTGCGTTTGAAGATGGTGTTGAAGACCGAGTGTTTACAAAAACGAAAGGATTACCTGTCGAATGTCTCTATACCAAGTTGCTCCGGTATAGGGATTTATATCATCTAATGTGATGGGGAGTCCGGACATGATTAGGGAATATTCGGGTTTGCAAGGGCTTCTTTCCCTTTGGAGGAAGTGCCTCGGTTTCATTCAGACCCAGAATGGACTTGTATGGATGTATGTCTGACAGTACACTTTGAGATATAAAGCTGGTTTCTATCAAATACATTTTCATTCGTGGCAGAGCATTTATTCTCTTAGCTTAACATCCTTCTCTGAGACGTACGAGCTCAGAGGTTATGTAGATGATATTTACTAGTGATATATTCCCAATTTGATAATGTGGCATGCTAAGTGTTGATCATTTGTTGATCGAAGCATGGTTTTTGTGAAAAGCGTAGCTTTGTGGACGAGACTTCGTCGAACCTCACACCTCGGAAATGGTTGAAATAGGAAAATATGCAGCAAGGTTATGGGGGTCGCGCCACACAGGGTATGTGCATTTCCTTCTTGATAAAAAGTGGTGTCTGGTATGGAGCCTAGATATTTAACTTGTGTGGATAAAAGGTGGTATTCTGGTATGGAGCCCAGATTATTTACATATGTGGTTGTTGGTTATTGAGGCGCATCGGAAAAGGTCGGTCTACATCGAGGGGTGGCATACTTATGACAATTAGTTACCTAGTTATAGAGGTAACCCGGCCTTGTGTTGGCAGAGAGCTGGTTAGGTTCTTGGGGCATCCCTCTAGAGGCGTACCCATTCGATGAAGGAAGTTCCTTAGCCTTGACCATTTTGTTGGAAATCCAAACAAAAAATACGAGCTCTGTACGGTTTTAGTTGTACCACTTGCAATGCAGCGTGGTGGTACCTGCCATAAAATGTAGTAGCTACAGTAGGTATATTATAATGGTAGTATGCTGGCTAAGATTTATATTATATTTTCAAAAAAAATTCCATACTACTCACTAATAATAATATCAAAAGGATTTTCGTGTATCAAACATGTCCGACTATCATAAGGAGAAATCTCTTCCAATTGTGCGATTGCATTGTGCGTGTGGCGGGAGGCCATATGGTAGTTTCATTTTCCAAAGGCATGAATAGATTTATTTTCCTTTATTTTGTGCAAATAACTATTTTAAGATCTCACACCAGTCCCATGACTGACCTGGAGTTTATTGTTCCCTTTCTAAACTCTAGGTGCCCATAATTTTTCACACGGGCTGCCTAGACTCAGGTTATCAGTTGTTTTATGAGCGAAGTCAGGAAGATATGCTATGGAGATCAGGAGGCAAGACCGATGGAGAGACTTTATCACTTATATTATGTAGTATCTGCTGCGTATGGGTTGCTGCAAGTTCAGTTTTCATATAGACAAGTTAGTATAACTGCACAGTTTTGTGTTTTTTAGTTGTAACACTCTGATAATGTAATGTATAACTGATATAATTTCTTTGTTTAAAGATTATTCATTTATCTATTATATATTGTTCCACTGTGAATGTGAGATTTTGATATTGTTTTCTATTTCTTCTTCTATCTTTTTATTCTTTAACCTTAACGCTTCGTTTTTCAGCATTCAATTGTTCGACAGTTGATACAGTGAACGTATTATAGTCGACTTTCGGACATCGAAAAATTGGGTCGTTACAACATGGTATCATAGCAATTGGTTAAGCGAGAACCTTGGCTCTGGTGGGGATTTCTCATTAGAGATAGAGTCAGTAGTACTCTAGAATGAGTCTGAGTGAATTAATAGATATGAGCGCATATTTATTAGTGAATATAAAATTGTTTTATATTGTGTTGATTGTTTTGTTGAGTGGGATATGGATTCTGGTTAATGCGAGTACTTAACGTTATTGATAGGGATCTCTAAACAATTGTACAGAACAATTCGATACGATATTGTTTTAAAATAGGGTAAATGAAATAATCTTACCTAAACTATTTTCATATATAGAAAAAAATTATTCGTAAATTATTATAGTTATATATGATTGCTTGGTTGTTAGGAAGTGATAATATTAAATTATTATCATTGATTATTGAATAAGAAATTTGAAATCATAAAGCTAAGAAATAAATTCATATACAAACGGGATTTGTAAATATAAATTATAAATGTGATTTATAATTTGAAATAGAATTCCAGAGAAATATTTGAAAATAAATTGAAAGGATTTGAAATTTGAAATTTGGGAAAAGTTCAAATTCCCTTGAATTTGAAAATGATTTTAAAAGGTTTGGAAAAATAATGGTGATATTATTTTGGGGAATTTTTTTTACTTAGATATGAAATCTGGAGGAATTTGGATTTAAAAACATTTGGAAATATTTTTAAGGGATAAAAGCACTAAACTCTTTTTAGCCACTGGAAAATAACTTCGATGATGACTGCAACATCATTGATGCTCATTTTTGAGTTTCCAGGAAAGGAATTGCTGCCAAATTGTTTTAAATGAAAGTTGCTTACAAATGGGGTTTGGTTTTTGATAATTCAAAAGATAATTTGAATTGATTTCAAAAATGATTTTGAAATGTTGGAAAGACTCTGGAATGTAAATAAGTTGGAAAACTTATCAAGGCTTAAAAGTTGAATTGAAATTGAATATTTGAATTAAGTTAATTAAGTAAAATGAAAATTTGTCAAGTTGAACCCAATGAAGCAAAGTATTGAAATAAAATTAGTAGGTGAAACTAATTGAAGAAATGACAAATTAAATAGGTTTAGAATGAATTGAATTCAATATTAGAATGAAAAGCAAATTGGATTCAAATGAAATTGAAATGCAAGTAAATGAAATTAAATATAAGGTGTATATAGAATATTTGCATTGAACTTAAGAGAAAAAAATGGTAAAATTCTTAAGTAAATTTGAAATTGAGGAAATATTACAAGTCAATATTTGAATGAGGATTTAATAAAGACGTGTGAAATGATAAGTGTGAATAAGAAGAGAATTGGTATAGCTAATAATCAATTGGAATAAATACGTAGGATGTACGTATGTTACTTTATTCGCATAATGATTTGATCCAGAATCGAGCACAGAATTTCGAGATAGTTATATCGATCAGAGTTGGAATTTTTCACTCTATTTTCAACAGCGAACCCTGGATATGGATTTTTGGTCGATTCTGGAAATTTTCTATCATAGTTTACGGCTATGCAAGGAGAATGACGGTTTCTGATCAAGAAACCAGATCTGAGTCCGCACTAGGAAGTGGGGACGATACTAGTTTGCAAGTGAAATTGTGTGATCGAGTGAGCGATCGAATTTGGTATTGCGTATAGATGATATACAGACATTGTACGGGCTTGAATGATTGTTGAAAATTTCGTAAAGAAATGTATAAAATGATTTTTAAATGTCGTAATTGGGCATTGTTGTTAAATAGGATATACCCGTGTTATAAAGAAAAAGGAAATTGGATTTTTGATTTCGAAGATAAAATTGAAATGCTTGACAAGGTATGTGTTTAAGTTTCTATATCGAATTTAATGATTTTCTGGTCTAGCCACTTAGCGTTTTGTTTCATTAAAATCCGAGGGCCCGTTGTGGCATTTTGTAGTTGTACCGAACTATCCGCGCAAAGGAGACGCTGGCGAAATTTTTCGAAAATTTAGGAAGTTAGAAAAATTTTGAGAAAAGTTTGATAATTTAAAATTTAAATTTAAATTTGAATAGTTAAGGAAATAATATTGTTTAGAAACTATTGAAGATTTTGGAAAGTTAGTTGAAATGATGGTATTTAATAAAAAGATTTGTTTTGGCAAGTTGATAAAACTGTTTGGCTTCAGAAAATGATAAACGGGTTATGGATCATTCTTCTTAACTAGTAATTTCAGGACGAAATTCTTTTAAGGGGATAAGAATATGACGACCCAGAATTTTGGACATTTGAAATTATAATATTTGATTGAATTTAAATATTTGAATGTTAGTTTAACTTGAATTTCAAATATCATTGTTTGTTTGGCAATTAAATTATTGAATTTAATTATTGAAAATTGGATAAAATATTTAATCTTCAGTTTTATGCTGACTAAAAATAATTTGAAGGCTTGGAAAATTCATATTGACTATATTGAAGATAATAGAATTGTTAAAAATTGAAATTTGAATTGTTTGTTCAGTTTTAAAAATGTATCGTTTAAATCGATATTTAGAAATAGCCTTCCGAGTCACAGTCTCAGAATTCGACGAAACCAGTTCCATTGGATCCGTAATATTGTATTACTGTTGCATTTCAGTTTTTTAGTGTTTGGAGGATCGTTTGGCCGTACAGTTAGCAAACGCGTTGAAATATAAATCGAAAATTCTATATAATAGCTGGGTCTAAAAACTATCTCCTCCATACGATCGAATTTGGACTCGAAACATTTTCCATTGCGTTCGGAATAGGGTTTTAACATTATTAACGCCTAGCAGCACGTCTCAATTGGAGATCGAGATTGTAAGTTGCGGATATCGAGACGATTTGAATTTGAATTAAATATTTATATATGTTTAATATAATAATATTTCATCAAACAAACTAAAACACGTACCCTCTTTTCAACCACGTGTTTCTTTTACTCTGTATATCTCACGCACGTTAGAAAAAAAAGAATTAATCGACAGCCGAGATCATAACGCAATAGAATAACAAAATGAAAGAAAAAATATGAAAACAATGGCCGAACGATTTTTTTCACTTCTCTCTTCATTTTTAGACTAACGAAATTGAGATTCAAATCGTTGGCCGCATTCCTTCGTCAATCTCGAAAATCGAATCGGGGGAAAATGAAAGAAAAAGGGGATAGTTGGATCTCGCGATTGAATTGATCGCGACTCGGCCGGTGGCGACGAGGCAAGCGCGAGGGGCAATTTCTTTCGATCGCGATGCAAATGGATCGATGGCGCTGCTCTGGATTTGAGACATTGACCAATGTGGTTAGTGGCAGCATGGAAGTGCTCGTGCACACGTGAGGATGGCCGAGCTTGACTTCGCCGTAGGGTTCGTTTGAAGGTCGCGAGTTTCCTGGGTGGGGACGAACGCTTCGGCAAGCTAGGGTTTGGGTCTGGTTTTCGCGAGTACAGCTATAGTCGAGCGGTGGTGGGAAGTCTGTTAGGTATAAATTTTCTATTTGCATGTTTACAATATTCAGTTTAAAATTTGAATAATTACAGAAGATAGAATATATATATATGATACAGTAAGTAAGTTAGTGTAGTTAAGTAAAAGAAAAGAAAACAATTATTTTAAGTAAATATATATATATACATATGTATGTATTTTAATATGTTTAGAAAAACAGTTAATATGTATGTGTGTGTATATATAAGATTTTGGAAATATAGAAAATTTTAAAGGTCGGAAGAATTTAGATAAAATAGGATTCTTATGAAATTCATATAGCTTATTTTTTGTTTCCAAATAAAATAAATATACATATTTTAATTTACTTGTTTATTTTAAAATTTATTAGTTTAAATTTAAATCTACTAGTTTATTTTAAAATAACGCATTATGGAGATTAAATTGTATAATTAACTTATCTAAATTATTTTAGTTACTAAGAGAATTGTTTAAAAGAATAATTAGTTAAAATTAAAATTAAAATAAATTGATTAAAAAGTAATTAATTATTCGATTAGTTCACATATTGATCAACCGTATAAATGTTTATACAAGGTCTTGAATAGGGAAGAGACAAGCCGGTTTGGATCGAATTTGCATAATAAAAAGCAAAGGTGAGATCTTCTCACTCAATTGGAATTTCCAGTTTAGTTTAAATAGTTAAATTTAAATTCTGGATGTGCTTGAATGAATTTGATGATTTAACTATCGGTGATATTAGATATAGTAGTATACATACATACATATATATTGGAGTGATTGATTTCCCGTATTATATAACGGATGAGACCCTATGTGCCGTATAATAGCGGATGAGATGATATAACCCCATATACCGCGATATTCCACCTCGAATTGGAATTGGTATTTAATTGTTGTTCTAACATCTGTGAATGCAGGAAAACAGGTTGGAGGGATCCAACTGGATTACTGAAATTGTTTGAATTTATTTCTTATGTTGTGATGTGATTTATTGATAATCTGTGAATGATTATATTGGTGATTGAAATCATTGAAGGCTATGATTTGGCCGAATATATTTTTGGTATCGTAGGATACCAGAAATATATAATTGGATTTTCGAAAAATGAAGTAGAAAATTTTAAGTAAATTAATTTTAGAAATTGGATAAATTTAAAAGAAGGATTTAAAAAGGTAAAGATTGATTTTTGAAATCCTGTTGAATAAATTCCTAGTATGGGGAAAGGATTTTAATAAATGAAAATAAATGGATTTTGAGTAATATTGTTTAAAAGTTGAAGAATTTAAAATTCGGATTTTAAATAATTTGGGAGAAATAAAGGTTTTAAATGAAAGTAAATTTTTGAAAATCAATTTGAAATTTGATTTGGTGTTTGAAAGAAAATTTGGAAATCAATTTGGAATTTGATTTGGTGTTTGAAAGTAAATTTGAAAATCAATTTGGAATTTGATTTGGTGTTTGAAAGTGAATATTTGGAAATCGATTTAAAAATCGTATATCAGTGCATATTTGAAAATTTAAATTCACAATGGGAATTTATAAAGGAAAGGGAATTTGTATTAAAAATAAATATTGGTTTATTTTTAAAAGTGTGGAAAGAGATTTACGGATTTGGAATGTAAATTGAGATAAATCAAGGATTTATTTATTGTTTTTAAATGGACTATTTTAGAATGGAAAGTGTATTTTCCTTGGAAAGTCGAGTACGTTTTCAAAGTGGCTTTTAAATATAAATTAAAAGTTCTATAGTTGGTTTTAAAAAAGAATGTTTGTGGAAAAATTATTTTCGTAAATTGTTTTTAAATCTTTAAAGTAAATATTTATTAAGTTAATTATAGAAGTGATTATTTTAAAGATTAAATGGCATTTGATTTAGAAAATGGTTATTTAATAATAATACTCTATCTAATAATTTTATTTTTAAAATTGTTTTGGGCATACGTTTTATATGAGATATTAGTATAATATTTCATAACTAATATTTAAATAAAGTGTTAAAAAGATAGTTTTCATTTTAAGTATTTCCAAGTATATTTTTGGATAAGTGGTTTAATTATTTAAAGTATTCGGACTCAGCAAAATTTTCAGTGGAAATAAATAATATTTGGAAATTTAATCCACGTGAGTGAAAGTGATTTGAAAATTATTTTCAAAGGATTGAAGTACGAAAATATATCTTGCGAAGATATTTTGAAATAAATAATTTGGGGGAAATTATTTAAATCTGATGGTTGTTGTGAATGTCGTTTGATAGTTAAATAACCGACTATCAATATTGGCCTTTAAAAGGCATTTAAATTTCGATGCAATCTGGGGTCAGATTCCAAATAGTTATCCGAAAACCACATCGAATCTTAGTGATGGATCTTTTGTTTAAAAGATCAAAGTGGAAATTTGTTGTGACTTACTTGAAATCTGAATGTACCACTTATTTTCTTAAATAAACGCTCATTATTCGGATTTGCCGGGAGAGCACGCTGAGTCATAAATCCCATTCTGAATAATGATACGAAGAAATGGTATTACATTTGAAGATGGTGTTGAAGACCGAGTATTTTTAAAAACGAAAGGATTACCTTTCGAATGTCTCTGCACCGAGTTGCTCTGGTATAGGGATTTATATCACCCTATGTGATGGGGAGTCCGGACGTGATTAGGGAATATCTGGATTTGCAAGGGCTTCTTTCCTTAATTAGAGGAATTGCCTTCGGTTCCATTCAGACCCAAAATGGACTTGTATGGATGTATGTCTGATGTTACATTTTGGGATATAAAGCTGGTTTATATCAAATACATTTCTGTTGGTGGCAGAGAATTTATTCTCTTAGCTTAACACCCTTCTCTGAGACGTACGAGCTCAGAGGTTATGTAGTTGATATTTACTAGTGATATATTCCCAATTTGGTAATGTGGCATGCTAAGTGTTGTTCATTTGTTGATCGAAGCATGGCTTTTGTGAAAAGCATAGCTTTGTGGACGAGACTTCGTCGAACCTCACACCCCGGGAATGGTTGAAACAGGAAAAGATGCAGCAAGGTTATGAGGGTCGCGCCCCTCAAGAATGTGCATTTCCTTTTGGATAAAAAGTGGTGTCTGGTATGGAGCCCAAATATTTAACTTGTATGAATAAAAAGTGGTATTCTGGTATGGAGCCCATATTGTTTAGTTATGTGGTTGTTGGTTTTTGAGGCATCTCGGAGAAGGTCGGTCTAGACCGGGGAGTGGCATACTTGTGACAGTTAGTTACCTGGTTACAAAGGTAACCCGACCTTGTATTGGCAGAGAGCCAGTTAGGTTCTCAAGGGCATCTCTCCAGAGGCGTGCCCATTCGGTGAAGGAAGTTCCTTAGCCTTGACCATTTATTGGAAATCCAAACAAACAATACGAGCCCTGTACGATTTTAATTGTATAACCTGTAATGCAGCGTGGTGGTAGCCTGCCATAAAACATGGTAGTTATAGTAGGCATACTATAATGGTAGTATGCTGGCTAAGATTTATATTATATTTTCGAAATATTTTCCACATTATGCACTAATAATAATGTCAAAAGGATTTTCGCGTATCAAGCATGTTTGACTATCATAAGGAGAAATCTCCTTCAATTGTACGAATTCATTGTGCGTGTGGCGTGAGGCCTTATGGTAGTTTCATTTTCCAAAAGCATGAATACATTTCTTTTCCTTTCTTTTGTGCAAATAACCGTTTTAAGATCTCACACCAGTCTTATGACTAATCTGGAGTTTATTATTCCCTTTCTAAACTCTGGGTGCCCATAATTTTCCACACGGACAGCCTAGAGTCAGGTTATCAGTTGTTTCTGGAGCGAAGTCAGGAAGATATACTGTGGAGATCAGGAGACAAGCCGGATGGCGAGATGTATCACTTATTTTATGTAGTATCTGTTGCGTATGGGTTGCTACAAGTTTTGTTTTCATATAGACAAGTTAGTATAACTCCTCATTGTTGTGTTTGGTTGTTGTAATACTCTGATAATGTAATGTATAACTGATATAGTTTCTTTGTTTAAAGATTATTCATTTATCTATTATACATTGTTCTGCTGTGAATGTGAGATTCTGATATTGTTTTCTATTTATTCTTTTATCTTTTTCTTCTTTAACCCCAACGGTTCGGTTTTCCGGCATTCGATTGTTCTGCAGTTGATATAGTGAACGTATTGATGTCGACTTTCGGGCGTCGAAAAATTGGGTCGTTTCACATACATATATTTGAACAACATACAATACATATCGTATGAGCTAATGTGTCCATTGCGATGTAAATCCTGACATCAATGTGCGAGCATGTTATACCCTGGATGGATTATCATGCGACACATGCATACATATACATATATGTATATGATACATATGTGTACAATTATTTGTATATAAAACATAAATTAAATATGACTATATATAATTCATAAATTTAAATAAAATAAAAGATTTTACTTAAATCAAAATTAAATATTTTATTTAGATAAAATTTAGAAACATTCTGAATAAATTAGACTTCATAGGCCCAATATAGATTCAATAAGGGAATTCCTTTTGAAATTCACCCATGACTTCTGTTGTGGATTGGCCTAGTTCCAACACATAAATGGAATATTAATTGTATATGTAGTTTGCCCTATTTAATATATTTACCATGATATATAATGATATTATCGAATGATTAGAAATTGGTATAACAAGATGGGATAAAACATTTAAATAGCTAACTTTGAGATGATAGGAGTAGTACTAGTCTATAGTGATGTATTAATTGTATGACAGTGTTATATACTTCAACGTATTTTCTCACTCTCTAGGCTTATGTTCGACCCCATATATATTTTCGTATTTCTTATATATTTTAGGTTGACAGAGGTTAGGGAATACTGGATGTGAGATGGAGCAAATAGAGACGTTGAAGCTCCTTATTTATTTATTTATTTATTTATTTATTTATTTATTTGCTATTTACTAGTCAACACATATGCTATGGAGAACACGGATTCTAAGGTACTTTTTGGACTTATATAATAACACTTATGGATATTTCTGGTTCACTTCAATAATTTATTTATAAGTTCTATTATATTTTATTCCTTCTGTTATGAGTTCAAAAAGTGTATTTAAAGTAGATAGCTTTATATAGTGGGCAGTAAAGGTGGGTTGTTACAAGGCCAGACATTTGAACCGCTATAGGATTGGTGGTGGAGTTTTTTTTTTGTGAAGTTAAATTTTTGGAATTCATGTTCATTTTAGAGACCTCGTGACAATTGTAATGTCTGAAGTGACTATGAAGAAATATGGTGAGTTTGGGGGTGGTACTGCATGTCTCGGAAAACATGAGGTTGATGTTCGATGATATATATACTATGGCAGTGGTCCGAGATGCGATTCGATTCATATTGCAGTTATTGTATAGTATCGTTCAATGGCTTGGAGATGTGACGATGAGGGTATTATGATATACGACCCATATGATGTTGCACGTATGAAGTAAGTCTATATCCCATGGCTATGAAATTAGGATTTGATATTGTAAATTCGGGGTGGTGGGATCGGATATGACTAAATGTGTATATTCAAAGAATATAACAATAAATGCATCTAAGTAAAGTAATCACATAGTCAATTTATATTGGTTTGAGTCCCTTATCATATATGCCCATTCCCATGACTCCTTTCTGAAGTTACCACTAAACAATGCCCACTTCACCCAGAAGAATAGATTTCTGCAGCTACCAGAACTTCCAGAATTGGACTTCGCAAAATAGTCTGAGATTGCGTGCAACGACCCGGAAATTTTCTATTCCGAAAATTCCATATAGTTAGAGAAAAAAAAGGAGATAGAAGAAGAAGAACAGAAAAGAAACGCACAATCTCACATTCGCAGCAGATAAAATATAATATCAATAATATATAGTTATACTAAACAAAACTGTATCTATTAATTTACATCGACATATCAGAGTTACAACAATTTTATACAACATTAGACAGATACAATTTAACATGTCACAGATATATACAATATCATAGTGGAAACTCTCCATACGTCCCTGCCATCCAGCTCGCCTCCTGAGCCCCAGAACGTCCTTACCTGAAATCTTAATACTCGGTCTGACCCGAGCATTACATCAAAGTAACACCCGGGTCAGGCTAGAAACCAGCGTGAGTAAACTCAATTAACAAGGAATACCAAAACATACAACCTATTTAAAACCCGGGGTAACTCATTTAGATTTTCAACTTCACTAGTTGTTATAAGCATCACTTATATCACACATCAATTCTTAAATGTCCAAAACTTAGATTAAATGGTCAAATACACTTAAATCATTACAAACTAGCATATTGATTTCCATATATCAAATATATACAGAATCGAAGTGGTTTCGGATATTAATTAATACCCGACTCCAGTCTCTTCGAATCCAATGTCATCTTATACCAAGTTATTCAAGTGATTAAATTTAATTACTGGATGTCACTTAACATAGCAATAACATAGATAAATATCACCCAAATACCATACCAATAAAATGTCACAGCACATCATCCAATAGATATCATTCAACTTATTCAACAACAATCATCCATATGCAAGCATTTCCATTCATATCATAATTTATCATCTAATCCTGCTTAATTAACTATTAATTAATTTACAATCATTTAATTAATTCATTGCTCCTTGATTACCTTATCGATCAACCAATTAATCTCTAATCATATACTAATTATCCTTTAACCCTCAATTAATCTCCTTTAATACAAGGTAATCTATCCTAAATTTACTTTATAAATCAATTAATTAACCTCTAATTTACTGATTTATTAACCATCAACTATTGATTAATAACCTTAATTATTAATCAATATCTCTTAATTCAAATTTACAAATCAATTATAGCTTAATTATAAATTTATAAAACTTAATTATTAATTAACAACCTTAGTTACAAATTAATTAATTCATAATCACAATTAACTTTTAATTAATTGATTTATAACCCTCACTTAATTATTAATTTACAAATTAATTATTCTTAATTAATCACATAATTAATCCTTTATAATTAATTTATCAAATTAATTAATTATACTAACTATTTCCAAATCCTGATAACTTTAATTATCTTAAGATAAAATCTTATTCTATAATACCTTAATTGCCACTTAACAACATCTTAAATCAAAATGTTTAAGCAACACTTATTAAACATCAAATAGGTAGTTTAAACCAATTTAAAGTTTAAAATTCCAAAAGAAAAGTTTAAAACTTTTAAAACCCCTTGTAACATTGTAATCGTTCTCTGCTTCGGGTTGTACCCGAAACTCACTCGAGTCAAATCCTGCGTTTATCTTCTTCCCATTTTAATTAAAACTTTGATTAGAAAAATTAAGTTTCAAATTCCTTCAGGAAACACTTTCAGTAAATCCCGAGAACGAACACGAGCTACCCTATCAATTACTCGAAGTTGACCTCGATATCATCACAGTCCCAATTCCCTGATACGCACCGCCGCTACGTGCACATGCACCATCACCTGAGACTTCTCCGACCATCCATGACAACATCGTCAAGTCACCCAACCCTCCAGCGAACAACAATGATCATCCAAATCTCGTCTTCATCCTCGATTCAAAATCAAGCATCCCAGATGAATGGAACCCAAATCCATCATCAGAAAATCCATTCGAATCCACGATTCCGGCCATGAAAACTGCTACAACTCCGGCTATGGTTTGCTGACACATCCCACCTTCGTTTCCCAGAGCCTTGTGTAACTCGAATCACCAGAGGCAAGACAATGATTCAATTTACCAGCTTGATGAAAACTAGGTTTGAAACCCAAATCATCCCATCCCCGCCGCCACGTTCATCAGACAACCCATCTCCCATTTTGCCGTGACCTCCATCAACCCTACTTGCTTCAGTGTTGATCTCAAGGATCCCAACCTCTCCTATCATCAGAGATTGTTCGAAAGCCAAAATTTGTTCAATTCGAGCTTCCCATTGATTTACTCACTTAAAAACCTTGGAATAAATCTCAAAAATTACCATCTTCCAATACAATTTGGTTTATATGATATAATTATGAAATATGAAGAATCAATTTTTTCCAGGTTGAATAAGATTTCCACTGTAATTCCATTTTCCAGTAAAATAACTTGTTAATTAAGCTATAAAATAATTTTAAAAAAAAATCAAGTTTGGTTATCAAATCCAAATCTTCTTTAAAGATTATAACTCATAGGATATTGAAAAGTAAGAAATCTAATTTTGAAATGGTCTGATGATAATAAGAACAGTGACATATTTTTATATTCAGACCTTCAAACTCAATCAATCCTATTTATATATATGCATACAGATCTTTGCAAACATTTTTTTTTAACATGCTTTATGCTCTTCACATGAATTCAAAGTTAACAAATTTCCAACTTTAAATTATTAATTTACTCATCTGTTTATGCTCACAAAATACAGAGCACAACATAATATTGACAGGAACATGAATGCATCCATATATCTTTACATATGACCATATGAATTAATCAAGCAAATCATAATCATAGTTTTAAATCAGTTTTCTGCATGTTTTCAGACTTTAAAATAGGTTTAAAGTTTTAATTAACTCATCTCTTTAATGATGCAGAGATACTGAAAGGTCAGGTTTTGAAAACTGAGAAGGCATGCTTGATTTATATTTTCTGAAAACTTGTTATTCAAACATACACAAGATCTTTAACATACATATACATTATTTCACTTCCAAATAATTATGCAAGCATATTTTCATCCAAACTTCGATAATCATTCCGTACAAGTCAAGATGTAGTGGATTTTTGAAATAATTAAAAGCAGTTTACTCACCTCTGGAAGAATCAGAGAAGCTCAGCAATTTTATTTTATTTTATTGTTTTTAACTTTTCTCTATTTCAGGTTTTGATCTGAGTGATTCACAGGCTTGCAAACAAAATCTCGTTTTTGATTTCCATGCTTAAAGTTCCCTGCTTTTGTAATACTACAGATTGTATTTTGTTATAGATATGTTCTTTTTTTTCTTCTGTAATCCTACATTTCCAGCCTATTTAATAACTATAATTACTTTAAACTATTTTTAAAGTCAAGATCACCTAGTTATAATCAAATTCTTTCCAAAAATCAAAGCCTAATAGGGATTTATTTTGAAAGTTAGGAAGGATTTTAAATTTGATAATGTACCAAAAATTTCACAGAGACTTACATACTTTCAAACACAGTCATACTTCAAAGTATAGCAGGACTTAAATTAGATTTGAATTGAAAACATTCATGCACAACATATTTCCATCAATATCACACAGATAATTTAGCACCCAAGATTTATTTTAAAGGTTTACTCACCTATCAAATGAAGAGCAGATGATAATTTCTGATGCAAACTCATACTTTCCAGGAACAGATTTGCATTGCTTGCTGAAACCTAGGTTCTACTTCCAATTTGATTGTTGAAGTTGATCTTAAGATTTCATTTGCTTGGTGATGTTGATTTTGATCATGCAGCTAAACTCCATTTCTTGTTTTGCTTTAGAGTTGAATTGAACTTTACATTGCAGCTGATACTTGAAATAAAATTGCAGATTTTCAAACAGATTTTAGATTTTTGTTTTGCAAAACTGGTTTTGAATTTATCTTCTTATAATCTGATTTCAGATTTCCTTTTAAGATAATGTGCTAAACAAAGTGAATTGTTAAGTTTTCCACTTAATAAAGTTTTAAATAAAATGTTATTTAAAAAAACAATGCCACTTGTTACATAATGATGTATATTAATTTACAAGTGTCTTCCTTAAGTATAAATGTCTTACACATGTTCATCTTAATATTAAAAGAAATTCTTAATTTATAAATGTATTTAAATTTATCTAAATCAAATTCTAATTTATATAAATGTTTATCTATTTTTAGCCTTAAATGATTACATATAAATTACTTTTATAAAATTACACATCTTAATGTTTATTTGAATATTTTTTTAAATAAAACAAAATAAACTTTTATTATGAAATACAATTTAAACCTTAATATTTTTAAACAAAATAGATTTTTACTTTAATTACTTTGAAGATATAAGATAGACCTTTAAATTAACCTTTGAAAAGTTTCGATACTATTTCAATCAAATTCACCAATTCATAATTTAAGTCCAAACTATATTATTATTTTTATTTTAAGATATATATTCTTTTAAATTCCATTATTAAATTTTAAATTCAAAATAAATCTTTAATCATAATTTAAAACATCACACTATTAATTAATTGGTTATTTATATTTGAAAATAACAATTTTTATCAATTTTAAACAATTTAATTAAGAGATTTTCACATTTTAAATCTCCTAAAATTCCAGGATATCACATTCCTCCCCCCTTAGAATCCTTTCGTCCCCGAAAAGAAACGAAGCCAGAATTATTAAAATGCTTAAATTCAGATAAATTTTTCCTTGATCATTTTAAAACACTTTAAAATCTATATATATTATTATCAAAGTAGTTTTATAAAAATATCATTCTACAACTCGATGTTTCAACAAGTCCATCTTCGTTCTCACAGAAATTCGGTCATACGTTGATCAGGCGTAGGACTGAAAATCTGTAAGTACTTAGCAGACCCATTTTCAACACCCAGTGAAAATACTTTAGAAAACAATTTTATTGAAAATATAGAAAACATTTTTGAAAATAGAGGATATATCTTTAGTGAGAATGCTCTGGAAATCATCACTCCTATCCATGGTCACAGTTACATTCCAGGGTTACGTTGCCATCGCAGCAAAAGTCCATGTAACTGCAGGCTCTCCGCGGCCTCTCGATTACGCCATGGAATCCACACAACAGATCACAGTTACATCCAGGGTTACGTTGCCTTCGCAGAAAAAGTCCATGTAACTGCAGGCTCTCAGCGGCCTCTGATTTTCGCTGTTGAAATGAAACCTCTCCACTCCTACATAGGTCGCAGTCTGCCGATATAAAATCAAACGCAGACTGTTGGCTCTCAGCGGCACACACGACTTTCGCTATGTTATACTCTACTCATAATCCCCAGGAACTAGTTTTTTCCGGACTCCTCACAAGATCAACTTTAGAACCCCCCCGGGGCTCAAGGCAGCACCACCCGGTGGTACTCCTGAGAAGTTCATTTTAAGGAAGCGCCTTTTTCCCCAGAGCTATCATCAAAACATTTTATACTATACATATATAGTATCTTCAAATCATACACCTAGTATGATCTTATACAAAGCCCTTTTATACCAAAATCGATTAATCCAAAATCGATAATTCTCAAACTAGGCTTTCCAAATTTAATATTGATTTTACCCAAAAAATCAAAAGCCTTTCCAAATCCAAAGGTTCCTAAAACCCTTTTCCAAAATCCCCATATGATCCTTTATATATATAGATATATATATAATCCTTGATAAAAATCTTTGGATCATTTTAAACTTGTATAAGATCCTTTTATACTTCAAACATTTCCAAAAACCCTTTTCTTCTGGCAAAAGATTCATTAAGGGGAGTTTCATTTAATAAAACAAAGATATTTACTTTGTTTATTCAAAATCAAATATTCAAATTTGATTACTCTTTTCAATATAAATTTTATTCAAATCCATACGATGTACACATATCATCCGTACGCTATACCAATCAGATCGCTCACTCGATCATGCAATTTCACTTCCGAACTAGTATTGTCCACCCGACTTCCTAGTGCGGACACAGATCTGGTTTTCTTGATCATAAACCGTCATTCTCCTTGCATAGTCTAACTATGATAGAGAATATCTAGAACCAATCAACAATCCATATCCAGTTTCGCCGTCGAAAATCGAGTGAAAAATCCCACTCGGATCGATATAACTATCTCGAAATTCTATGCTCGAATCTGGATCAAATCACTATGCGAATAGAATAACATACGTACACACTACGTATTTATCTTTATTGGTTATTAGCCAAATTAATTTCATTTCTATTCACATTCACTTTGATTTTCATTCACTTATTCACAATTGCTTCAATCCTTTTGGATTATCACCTCTATTCTAACCTCGATTGGGTATAACCAATAACAGTTTGAACTCCAACCTGTTTATTTAGAAAATAGCTTGAAAAAAATTAAAAATAGATAAGTAGTTGGAAAATAATTACTAGTTTGTAAAATAGCTGTAAAATAGTCCAGTAATTGTAAAATAATTGGAAAATTATAAAATAGTAATTAGTAGTTGAAAATAGTAATTAGTTTATAGAATAGTTAGAAAATTGTTAAACAGTTTCAAAAATAATTGTAAAACAAGTATAAGATAGTTTGGCTTTTAAAAGAAGGTTGTTTATATAATGAATAGCTTGGAAAAATAGGTTTATATTAAAAATAGTTCAGAGTCAAACAGCTCACTTCCTAATCTCCATTCTCTTCAATTCAATTTAAATTTCCTTTTCCATTTAAATTGACCCAATTCAAATTTTAAATAACTTCAATTTCCATTGAAATTGATTCAACCCCAATTCAAGTTGAATTAACCTCAGTTTCTTTCCAAATTTAACTTTATTCAACCTTGATCTCAAATTCTACTAATTCAGATAAATTTCAATTGAACTAGTCCAATTTCAATTCATTTCAACTCAGGTTTGAATTAATCCCAATTTCATACTCCATTTCCAAATCAAGTCGAATTATTCTTGATTTCCTCCCAAATTCAATTCAAATTCCATTTGAATTAAAAACCATTCAACATTAATTATAATTCCAAATTATTCCAATAAATTTGGACTAATTTCAAATTGAATCCACTTCAATTTCAAATCGTTACAAATTAATCCAATTCAAATTTTCCATTTGAATCTTATGCTCATACATCTTCAATCACACTTTTAAATTACTTCAAATCAAATTCAATTTGAACTAATTCAAATTTCAAATTTAAACCATCTCTCATTCATTTAAACAATTCCAATTCATAACTTAAAGATTTTTAACAATAATAGGATGATACCACCTAATTTATTTAAAACATCCATTCATTTTCAATTTTTAGATCTCAAACCCAATTTGAGATCACTCGAACTCTCAATTTCAATCAACGATTTAACTTCCCAAGTTAAATCTTAATTTCATCTTAAAATTTACAAATCAGGTTGATCATCCCAACATATTTAACTTTTTCCCAAGTTAAACTCAATTCACTTAATCCAGTCAACCTTACCTAATTTGAACTTCCATTTCAAATTTTAAACCTCCCATAAATAATTCTTCCCACTTATTAAGTTCAAAAACTTATTACTTTGGGTATCATATCTCATTCACAATTTAAAACTCAATATTTAGAGTTTATCTCAAACCATCTTTGATATTATTTTATCCCTCATATATACATATTTATTTCTTTTACATACCAAGTTATACTTTAAAATCTTAAACCATCTTTGGTTTTTAATTCAAAACAAATTTCTTTAAAATTTTCAAGAAACTCTTGTTTGAAATAGGACCATTTCATTCAAATGCATAAAATAATATTATTTATTATTTCTTTAAATTAATTACATCATTAATTAATTCCAATTAATCACATTCAGTAATTAACTTATTTCTTAATTACCTTCATTAAGCAATTGTCCCTTAAATTACTTACCTCTAGTTACTTCATTAAGTAACTCCCTCTTTATTTATCATTTCCAATTACAATTATCTTATTCTAAAACTCTTCTCCAATTCAAGATTTCAATTTTAGTTTGAATCCATTTCAAACTTATCTTTAATTTAATTTCAATTTGGTTGTAACTCTATTACCACTTAATTCTTACTATTAATTTAATAAATACTACAACCAATTTCTTTTATATAATAGATAATTTATTTCTTATATAAAATTCATTTACTTTTGAAATCATTAAAAAACCTTTATATAAGAAAATAACAAGTATGATCTCTCATATATATATACACCCAGCTCATTCTAGGGTACCGCTTACCCTATCCTTAATGAGTAATCCCACCAGAGCCAAGGTTCTCGCTTAACCTTCAGCTCTGATACCAAATGTAATGACCCGGAAATTTTCTATTCCGAAAATTCCAGATAGTTAGAGAAAAGAAAAAGAGATAGAAGAAGAAGAACAGAAAAGAAACACACAATCTCACATTCGCAGCGGATAAAATATAATATCAATAATATATAGTTATACTAAAGAAAACTGTATCTATTAATTTACATCGACATATCAGAGTTACAACAATTTTATACAACATTAGGCAGATACAATTTAACATGTCATAGATATATACAATATCATAGTGGAAACTCTCCATACGTCCCTACCATCCAGCTCGCCTCCTGAGCACCAGAACTTCCTTACCTGAAATCTGTAATATTCGGTCTGACCCAAGCATTACATCAAAGTAATACCCGGGTCAGGCTGGAAACTAGCGTGAGTAAACTCATTTAACAAGGAATACCAGAACATACAACCTATTTAAAACCCGGGGTAACTCATTTAGATTTTCAACTTCACTAGTTGTTATAAGCATCACTTATATCACACATCAATTCTTAACTGTCCAAAACTTAGATTAAATGGTCAAATACACTTAAATCATTACAAACTAGCATATTGATTTCCATATATCAAATTTATACAGAATCGAAGTGGTTTCGGATATTAATTAATACCCGACTCCAGTCTCTTCGAATCCAATGTCATCTTATACCAAGTTATTCAAGTGATTAAATTTAATTACTGGATGTCACTTAACATAGCAATAACATAGATAAATATCACCCAAATACCATACCAATAAAATGTCACAGCACATCATCCAATAGATATCATTCAACTTATTCAACAACAATCATCCATATGCAAGCATTTCCATTCATATCATAATCTATCATCTAATCCTGCTTAATTAACTATTAATTAATTTACAATCATTTAATTAATTCATTGCTCCTTGATTACCTTATCGATCAACCAATTAATCTCTAATCATATACTAATTATCCTTTAATCCTCAATTAATCTCCTTTAATACAAGGTAATCTATCCTAAATTTACTTTATAAATCAATTAATTAACCTCTAATTTACTGATTTATTAACCATCAACTATTGATTAACAACCTTAATTATTAATCAATATCTCTTAATTCAAATTTACAGATCAATTATATCTTAATTATAAATTTATAAAACTTAATTATTAATTAACAACCTTAGTTACAAATTAATTAATTCATAATCACAATTAACTTTTAATTAATTGATTTATAACCCTCACTTAATTATTAATTTACAAATTAATTATTCTTAATTAATCACATAATTAATCCTTTATAATCAATTTATCAAATTAATTAATTATACTAACTATTTCCAAATCCTGATAACTTTAATTATCTTAAGATAAAATCTTATTCTATAATACCTTAATTTCCACTTAACAACATCTTAAATCAAGATGTTTAAGCAACACTTATTAAACATCAAATAGGTAGTTTAAACCAATTTAAAGTTTAAAATTCCAAAAGAAAAGTTTAAAACTTTTAAAACCCCTTGTAACATTGTAATCGTTCTCTGCTTCGGGTTGTACCCGAAACTCACTCGAGTCAAATCCTGCGTTTATCTTCTTTCCATTTTAATTAAAACTTTGATTAAAAAAAATTAAGTTTCAAATTCCTTCAGGAAACACTTCCAGTAAATCCCAAGAACGAACACGAGCTACCCTATCAATTACTCGAAGTTGACCTCGATATCATCACAGTCCCAATTCCCTGACACACACCGCCGCTACGTGCACATGCACCGTCACCTGAGACTTCTCCGACTATCGATGACAACATCGTCAAGTCAACCAACCCTTCAGCGAACAACAACGATCATCCAAATCTCGTCTTCAGCCTCGATTCAAAATCGAGCATCCCAGATGAATGGAACCCAAATCCATCATCAGAAAATCCATTCGAACCAAAACTGCTACAACTCCGGCTATGGTTTGCTGACACATCCCACCTTCGTTTCCCAGAGCCTTGTGTAACTCGAATCACCAGAGGCAAGACAATGATTCAATTTACCAGCTTGATGAAAACTAGGTTTGAAACCCAAATCATCTCGTCCCTGCCACCACGTTCATCAGACAACCCACCTCCCATTTTGTCGTGACCTCCATCAACCCTACTTGCTTCAGTGTTGATCTCGAGGCTCCCAACCTCTCCTATCATCAGATATTGTTCGAAAGCCAAAATTTGTTCAATTCGAGCTTCCCATTGATTTACTCACTTAAAAACCTTGGAATAAATCTCAAAAAATACCATCTTCCAAAACAATTTGGTTTATATGATATAATTATGAAATATGAAGAATCGATTTTTTCCAGGTTGAATAAGATTTCACTGTAATTCCATTTTCCAGTAAAATAACTTGTTAATTAAGCTATAAAATAATTTAAAAAAAAATCAAGTTTGGTTATCAAATCCAAATCTTCTTTAAAGATTATAACTCATAGGATATTGAAAAGTAAGAAATCTAATTTTGAAATGATCTGATGATAATAAGAACAGTGACATATTTTTATATTCAGACCTTCAAACTCAATCAATCCTATTTATATATATGCATACAGATCTTTGCAAACATTTTTTTTTAACATGCTTTAAGCTCTTCACATGAATTCAAAGTTAACAAATTTCCAACTTTAAATTATTAATTTACTCATCTGTTTATGCTTACAAAATACAGAGCACAACATAATATTGACAGGAACATAAATGCATCCATATATCTTTACATATGACCACATGAATTAATCAAGCAAATCATAATCACAATTTTAAATCAGTTTTCTACATGTTTTCAGAATTTAAAACAGGTTTAAAGTTTTAATTAACTCATCTCTTTGATGATGCAGAGATACTGATAGGTCAGGTTTTGAAAATCTGAGAAGGCATGCTTGATTTATATTTTCTGAAAACTTGTTATTCAAACATGCACAAGATCTTTAACATACATATACATTATTTCACTTCCAAACAATTATGCAAGCATATTTTCATCCAAACTTCGATAATCATTCCGTACAAGTCAAGATGTAGTGGATTTTTGAAATAATTAAAAGCAGTTTACTCACCTCTGGAAGAATCAGAGAAGCTCAGCAATTTTATTTTATTTTATTGTTTTTAACTTTTCTCTATTTCAGGTTTTGATCTGAGTGATTCACAGGCTTGCAAACAAAATCTCGTTTTTGATTTCCATGCTTAAAGTTCCCTGCTTTTGTAATACTACAGATTGTATTTTGTTATAGATATGTTCTTTTTTTTCTTCTGTAATCCTACATTTCCAGCCTATTTAATAACTATAATTACTTTAAACTATTTTTAAAGTCAAGATCACCTAGTTATAATCAAATTCTTTCCAAAAATCAAAGCCTAATAGGGATTTATTTTGAAAGTTAGGAAGGATTTTAAATTTGATAATGTACCAAAAATTTGACAGAGACTTACATACTTTCAAACACAGTCATACTTCAAAGTATAGCAGGACTTAAATTAGATTTGAATTGAAAACATTCATGCACAACATATTTCCATCAATATCACACAGATAATTTAGCACCCAAGATTTATTTTAAAGGTTTACTCACCTATCAAATGAAGAGCAGATGATAATTTCTGATGCAAACTCATACTTTCCAGGAACAGATTTGCATTGCTTGCTGAAACCTAGGTTCTACTTCCAATTTGATTGTTGAAGTTGATCTTAAGATTTCATTTGCTTGGTGATGTTGATTTTGATCATGCAGCTAAACTCCATTTCTTGTTTTGCTTTAGAGTTGAATTGAACTTTACATTGCAGCTGATACTTGAAATAAAATTGCAGATTTTCAAACAGATTTTAGATTTTTGTTTTGCAAAACTGGTTTTGAATTTATCTTCTTATAATCTGATTTCAGATTTCCTTTTAAGATAATGTGCTAAACAAAGTGAATTGTTAAGTTTTCCACTTAATAAAGTTTTAAATAAAATGTTATTTAAAAAAACAATGCCACTTGTTACATAATGATGTATATTAATTTACAAGTGTCTTCCTTAAGTATAAATGTCTTACACATGTTCATCTTAATATTAAAAGAAATTCTTAATTTATAAATGTATTTAAATTTATCTAAATCAAATTCTAATTTATATAAATGTTTATCTATTTTTAGCCTTAAATGATTACATATAAATTACTTTTATAAAATTACACATCTTAATGTTTATTTGAATATTTTTTTAAATAAAACAAAATAAACTTTTATTATGAAATACAATTTAAACCTTAATATTTTTAAACAAAATAGATTTTTACTTTAATTACTTTGAAGATATAAGATAGACCTTTAAATTAACCTTTGAAAAGTTTCGATACTATTTCAATCAAATTCACCAATTCATAATTTAAGTCCAAACTATATTATTATTTTTATTTTAAGATATATATTCTTTTAAATTCCATTATTAAATTTTAAATTCAAAATAAATCTTTAATCATAATTTAAAACATCACACTATTAATAAATTGGTTATTTATATTTGAAAATAACAATTTTTATCAATTTTAAACAATTTAATTAAGAGATTTTCACATTTTAAATCTTCTAAAATTCCAGGATATCACATTGCGTACATGATTTCCTGGATTTGCAATGAAATACTGACTTTGACTAACTTATCTCTAAGTAGACTAGCTTGTCAACAATGAAGTGTAATTCTTCTATAACCAGCATGAATGAATTAGAGTGGATGTGTAGAGGCTATAAGAGAATATCGACCAAAATATGGTGATTCAAAACGAAAGGGCGCTGGTTGATGTGAATGTTTGAAAGCAATAAGGAGAGTCTAGAATAGAAAATGGTGAGTTAAAAATTTCTTTGGGAATGATAGCATCTTTTTATAGGTGTTGAGGGTTGTCTTGAAATGTAAGAAACCATTGGGAAAAGATGTAACAGGAAGAGAAGTGATGAATGGGAAGAAACAACGTTCAAAAATTCAAATGTCCCGCTTAGTACCGATAACAAAATTTACAACTAGTGGACCTATTCGTTTTAATTGGTCTACAATCATGAAATTAGAAAAAATTGAGATGTGTAAATATGTTGCTGTAGTCAAAATTTTTAATTTAACATTTTTTAATATTTTTTCAAGAGGAACTATACTTATTTTGTAAGTGTTGTTTTTTCTTTCAAAAATTGGTACTTTGTTTTACAACAAGATTGTTACAACATGGTTGTACATGGAACCTCCCTAAAGTGCAACACACATGTAGTCAAAGGAGCTCACAAATACTCACAGGAGAAGACTAAATATAAAAGATCCAAAATAAAGAAAAATAGTACAACATAATGACCTAGATTGAATAATCTATTAAATAATAGTAAAACAGAAGAATTTTGTGCTCTCTAATTTGATTCTAGGAATTTTTCCTCTCTCTTTCGTACTCTCCAAATATTGTATTTTCATATCCCATCGATATAATTATTATAATTATTACAATGTTTCTACTGGTTCTCTTTCCTATTATTTTATATTTTAATACCAACATTTAATAATGTTTATTATCATTTATAGATTTCTCCCAAGTTTTCTTCTATTATTTTACGTTTAAATCCATGTATAAAAATTATTTAGATGATACTAAATTTAAATTTTAAATAAATACACCTCTTATCTTCTTCCTATAAAAGAAAATCAAGGAAATGGCACTAGGAAGTAGAAGAGAAGTATGACCAGAATGAGCCTGAGTAAAGGAGGAGCAACTCAATTGAAGAACCAAAAGATTCACATCAGATTGAAATTAGGTAGAACTCTTTCTTTAATTTAAATCTCATTTTGCAAAATTTTGGCTTCTTAATAAGGATTTTGCAGTTTGACATTATCATGGTTTCTCTAATCGAACTAGAAATTTGCGTAGTGTTATGAATTCTACCATTTCTTTCACATTAGATATGCCAAACTGTTGTATTGAGAATAATATGCACCAAATTCATTAAAATGCCTTTGGATTTGCAAATTTGGTCTACCTCTAGTATAGTGTTTGAATCTGAAGTTTGGTTTGTTTTGCAATTTCTCCAGAATTTCTTTAGAGTATACATAGTTGAAAAATAGATGAGAAGTACTTTCGTCATATAATCGACATAGCACTCATCTTGTGGATAAAAGATTTCCTCATTTATTGATTCTGTCTTTAGTAGGAAACCTGTTCATGTAGGCAAAATACAAGCACCATGAGAACTCCAAATCAGGATTATAGAATGTGGTTGAAGCCATTGCCACGCTGATTTAAGAGTAAAAATTCATGTTTTAGTTAATTTCCACCACCAATAATCTTTACTTCTGCCGTTGTACATATTTACCTATTGAATGGTTGCTTTGATGCTAGCAGGCAGATTTAAGATGTTCAAATGCCACCTATTGTTGTTGATGAAGGCATATATATTTTGATTATATCCACCATACAAAGCTTGACTATTCCACCCAGTTTATGAATAAGAATTTCATTGTTGAACCCATGCCATAATTTAGTATCATTACCATTAACAGCTCCCATACTAATAACACCATGATAAAATTCTCTGATTTTAAGGAAGGGTTTCCAAGTGTAGGAAGAATTGTTATATACATTCATTATACAAAGGTCCTTTTTTAGTACCTATTTTAAAGCCAACTAGCCAATAGGCTTTCTTGTTAAAGATAATTCCAAATATTTTAATCCACTGATTTATTGAAATCCTTCGATTTCTTCAAGCCCATACTGTTATACGTCTAGTATACCAAAACAGAGAATAATCAATTATAAACTCGTCGCACAAGTTTATAACTCAGATTTCCACTACACTGGAATTCTGTATTAATTATTAAAACAATATGAATGTTGTAAATAACTTACAACAACAGCGTTATACTATTTTGAATAAATAGTATAACCAAAATAACGGATAGAATATAGAATAATGTATATAAATATACAAACAAACTAGAATTCTAACCGGATTATAAAGGAAATTCCGTTTGAGGATTGTCGTAACAATTTCCTTAAGAATTTTATTTCAAAATTCCCCCAAGATACAACAGACGTATTCTACTCGAGATTGTAATGAGTATATCACTATGTGATTTAGAGTATAGTAGCAAAAGAGAAGAAGAAGATTCGGATTCTAAAATCAGCGAGGAAAGTGATCAGTTTTCCTTCTTATTTATAGTTGGTCTGTATCTCTTCCGAACGGTCGTGTTTGCCCCATTCGCTCAAACAGTCGCGTCTGTACCTCTTTGTATAGTCACATATGTTCATCCGCTCATACAACCTGGTACTGTTTCCCGCGCGCCTCTTCAGTCGGGTCGCACCCGCTCGCACCGCATCTGTTCTCCCGCGTCCGCTTCAATCGCCTCGCACATGTTTGCTTCTAACGGGTCGCACCCGCTACTGTTCGCGCCTATTCAACCCGCGTCTGCTTCCGAACAGATCTGCATTTGTTCATATGGCCTGCAACTATCAGAAAGCCCGGTCCAGTTTGTAGTAAAAATACGAGTATCATATTAGACCCAAACCCGAGCCCGGCCCGGTTCGGTTCGGTCGGTCGGACGGACGGCGGTGGCGACGCGCGCGCGTGTGGTGGTGATGCAAGATCTCCCTCCTCACAACGAAGCATACATTTGGGAGCCCCAGGCCCCAAACCTCCTCATGAGAAAGCCATATATAAACCAATATAGCTCTCAACAATTTGGCGATGTGGGACTTTGTATATTTCAATTCATTTTATTTGTTAAGGAATTCCAACAATCCCCCACATGGATGATAATATACGTATCTCCCACACAAAGTGAAATATCACAAAGTATGTATGGAATTAATGCTTTATCATGGATAAGTAGATATTTCACTTTGAACTTTCCCTAGTTAAAACTTATCGGATCTACTTGAATAATCGGTGAATTATTTCATCTTGAACCGTCGGCCTTTATTGTATATCCAGACAATAAGCTTTATGAAGCATTGATTCCCTTCTCATCCAATCTCTTGGTTGTATTCATTTTGGTCCTGAACAATTTTTGGTTCTGCGAGTGTTTTAGAGAATGAAAGCCTTTTAATATTCTCATAGAGCCGACCCAGCTCACACTAACATAGGTGATCGCAACCATTAAGAGTATCCTACATATACCCCACTTGTTATTTCCAAGATATGGTCATCATTAAAAAACATAGTTTTAACCTTTAAAATACTTCTGTAGGCATGCATTTATGTTGTGCACCATAGGAATGGAGTTGGATTATGTCAACGCAAATGCATTACGTCTTGAGTTATTCAAAATTGGTTTGCTATTGATCCTAGTCCATGGGATCTCCAGTCGCTAGGATAGGTTTCCGTATAAGATAACTCTTATTAGTTTAGGATTTTAAACTCATTCCCCTCGATGCGCAGTTAATCTTTTCTCTTGATAAACCTTTAGTAAACAGATCCTCTAAGTTATCATTTGTTCTTACATAATCTATGGAAATAGTTCCATTTGAGAGTAACTGCCTAACTGTGTTATGGCGTCGACGAATGTGTCGTGACTTTCCGTTATACACAAAGTTTTGCGCTCTGCTTAGCGTTGCTTGGTTATCGCAGTGTATGCATATGGCCGGTACAGGTTTAGGCCAAAACGAAATATCTTCTAAAAAGCGACGAAGCCATTCTGCTTCTTCGCCTGCTTTATCTAATGCAATGAACTCTGATTCCATAGTGGATCGAGCTATGCATGTTTGTTTAGTAGATTTCCATGACACTACTGCCCTGCTAGGGTAAAGACATAACCACTTGTTGATTTTGATTCTTCTGAATCTGCAATCCAGTTTGCATTACTATATCCTTCTAAGACGGCAAGATATTTTCCATAATGTAAGGAATAGGTAGTGTTATTTTTTAAATATCCAAGCACTCTCATTAGTGCTTTCCAATGTTCCTTCCCTGGATTGCTCGTATACCTGCTCAATCGACTTATTGCATAAGCTATATCTGGTCTTGTGCAATTCATGAGATACATGAGACATCCTATTACACGAGAATATTCCACTTGCATTACACTCTCATTAGTATTTTTATGCAGTACTTCTGATGGATTAAAAGGTGTATTTACTCCTTTAATTCCAAAATTTTGAAATCTTTCAATCACTTTTTCTACATAATGTGATTGAAATAACTCAATTCCATTAGGTGTTCTTATTATTTTTATTCCCAAAATAACATCTGCAACACCCAAGTCTTTCATGTCGAAATTGTTGATCAACATTTTCTTTATGGTCTCAATTACCTGAGTATTTGGACCGAATATTAGCATATCGTCCACATATAGACAGATCATCACATATGATTGTCCAAGTTGTTTATAATAAACACATTTGTCACATTCATTTATACGAAAACCATTTCTCATCATGACACTATCAAATTTTGCATGCCATTGTTTTGGAGCTTGTTTTAGTCCGTATAATGATTTTACTAATCTACAGACTTTGTTTTCATTTCCTTTGGAAATAAAACCTTCAGGTTGCTCCATGTAGTTCTCCTCATCGAGATCTCCATTTAAGAATGCGGTCTTTACATCCATTTGATGAATTTCTAGACCATAAATCGATGCAATTGCTATTAGCATTCTTATAGAGGTTATTCGTGTTACTGGCGAATATGTGTCAAAGAAGTCTACTCCTTCTTTTTGATGATATCCTTTGTCTACAAATCTGGCTTTATACTTATCGATAGAGCCATCTGCTTTCATTTTCTTCTTGAAGATCCATTTACAGCCAATAGGTTTAATTCCAGGTGGAATATCAACAATTTCCCATGTTTTATTACTTAGAATTGAATCAATCTCACTTTGGATTGCTTCTTTCCAACATGAGGATTCAGAAGATGACATTGCTTCCTTGTACGTTTGAGGTTCGTGTTCTAACATATAAGTCAAAAAATCCGAACCAAATGTTTAGGAAGTTCTTGCCCTTACGCTTCTTCTTGGTTCAACCTCCTCATTGTCGTGATGAGTTTCATCTTCGCATGTCTAATCTCTGTTATCTCTTATCCTTTTTGGGACAGGATTTCCATCGTTTCTTTTATGCGGGAACACGTCTTCAAAGAACGAGGCATCTCTTGATTCCATGATTGTATTTACATGAATATCAGGTATATCAGACTTGAATACCAAAAATCTGTAGGCACTACTCTTTTGGGCTGGCCCTAGATAATAACAATCTACGGTTTTTGGTCCAAGTTTGACCTTCTTTGGAGGCGGAACTAGAACTTTTGCCAAGCACCCCCACACTTTGAGGTATTTAAAACTTGGTTTGTGTCCTTTCCATAACTCATATGGAATTGTTCTTGTTTTATTGTGAGGGACTTTGTTTAATATGTGATTAGACATATTTAATGCTTCCCCCCACAAGTTCGTCGGTAGACCAGAAGTTAAAAGCATGGCAGTAATCATGTCTTTTAACGTTCTGTTCTTCCTCTCGGTTACACCATTTTGTTGTGGTGAATATGGAGCTGTTGTTTGATGAATTATACCATTTTCGGCACAGAACTGTTCAAATGGTGATTCATACTCTCCACCTCGATCAGATCTTAGTATCTTGATCTCTTTATTTAACTGATTTTCTACCTCAGCCTTGTATTTTATAAATGATGTTATTGCTTCATCTTTACTATTAAAAAGATATACATAGCAATATCGCATATAATCGTCAATAAAAGTAATGAAATACTTTTTCCCACCTCTTGTAGGTAGTGATTTAAAATCACATAAATCTGTATGTACCAAACCTAATGGTTTGGTGCTTCTGTCAATAGATTTAAACGGTTGTTTGACCATTTTTGCTTCTACACATGTCTCACATTTGTAGTTCTTATCTACTTGGAATTTTAGAATTAATCCCAAGTTTGATAATGTTTTCATTTCGCGGAAATTTATGTGTCCCAATCTATCATACCAAAGTAAAATTTCGCGCTCAAGCAAATAAGAAACTTCAATTTTATTAATAGCACAATCAGAATACATATTTTTGTTGCCGACAACGGCTACATTTGACTTAAATAGGCCATCACATAAATAACCCCTTCTGATATACATTCCAGCTTTGGACAGAACCATCTTGTCTGACTCAAACACCATTTTGAATCCCTTCTTTGATAGGACTGCACCAGAGATGAGATTCTTGCGTATGTCTGGAACGTGGAGCACGTCATTCAACTTAACAGTTTTTCCAGAAGTAAACTTGAGGATTACTATGCCACTGCCTTCGATCATGGAAACTGCAGAATTACCCATGTAGAGTTTTTCTTCATCATCGAATTTCTGATATGTAGAAAACATGGATTTGTCAGAACAAACATGACGAGTAGCGCCTGTATCTACCCACCATTGGTTAGGATTCTGAACCAGATTGCATTCAGATACCACCGCCGAGAAGTTGGACTCGTCTACTTCCATGTTATCCACTATATTTGCCTCTTTATTGCGTTCCTTCTTGTGTCTGCAATCTCTAGCGGCATGTCCAAATTTTCCACAAACCCAACATTCGCCATTAAACTTCTTGGTTCGTTTGTTGTCTTTTGGTTTGTTATCTTAAGATTTCCTTTTCTTCTGGAAATTCTTCGTTTTGTTTTGGTGTTTGACCCTTCAGCCACAAATGCCTCCTCGCTTGGTTTTGTAACTGCATGGTTGTCTGCCTCAATTTTTAATCGGACTATGAGATCCTGTAAAGAGATTTCCTTCATCTTATGCTTTAGATAGTTGCGGTAATCTCTCCATGATGGCGACAGTTTTCCCGTGATGGCTTCAACCAAAAACGATTCTCCAACCTTATGACCTTCCGCTTCGAGTTCATGAATGATGATTTGCAATTCATGCGGTTGAGCAGTCACCGGTTTGGAGTCAACCATTTTGTAGTCCATGAATTTGTCTACAATGAATTTCTTAAGACTGATATTCTGCGTCTTATACTTCGTGGTAAGTGCATTCCAGAGTTCTTTTGATGTCTTTAATGGCTGATATACTTTGTATAGCACCTTGTCGAGACAATTTAGAATATAGTTTCTGCATAAAAAATCGGAATGCTTCCACGTATTCACCTCTGCTTCCTTGCCTAGTGCAGGAATCGGTTCCTCCTCCTCCTCGAGGTACTTTTGCAGACCGAGTGTGGTGAGATAAAACAACATCTGATTCTTCCATGTCAAGAAATCATCACCATCTCCCTTAAACGGTTCAGGTATGTTGTGAGTATTATTCTTTGAAAATTCTACTGTTGCCATCTCTGTTTTAGTAAGAAAACAGTAAAATTCTTAAGATGTTATACGTCTAATATACCAAAACAGAGAATAATCAATTATAAACTTGTCGCACAAGTTTATAACTCAGATTTCCACTACACTGGAATTCTGGATTAATTATTAAAACAATATAAATGTTGTAAATAAGTTACAACAACAGCGTTATACTATTTTGAATAAATAGTATAACCAAAATAACGGATAGAATATAGAATAATGTATATAAATATGCAAACAAACTAGAATTCTAACCGGATTATAAAGGAAATTCCGTCTGAGGCTTGTCGTAACAATTTCCTTAAGAATTTTATTTCAAAATTCCCCCAAGATACAACAGACGTATTCTGCTCGAGATTGTAATGAGTATATCACTCTGTGATTTAGAGTATAGTAGCAGAAGAGAAGAAGAAGATTCGGATTCTAAAATCAGCGAGGAAAGTGATCAGTTTTCCTTCTTATTTATAGTTGGTCCGTATCTCTTCCGAACGGTCGTGTCTGCACCCGTTCGCTCAAACAGTCGCATCTGTACCTCTTTGTACAGTCACATCTGTTCATCCGCTCGTACCACCTGGTACTATTTCGCCCGCGCCTCTTCAGTCGGGTCGCACCCGCTCGCGTCGCATCTGTTCGCCCGCGTCTGCTTCAATCGGCTCGCACCTGTTTGCTTCTAACGGGTCGGTTCGGTCGGTCGGACGGACGGACGACGGCGGCGGCGCGCGCGTGTGTGGTGGTGATGCAAGATCTCCCTCCTCACAACGAAGCATACATTTGGGAGCCCCAGGCCCCCAACCTCCTCATGAGAAAGCCATATATAAACCAATATAGCTCTCAACAATTTGGCGATGTGGGACTTTGTATATTTCAATTCATTTTATTTGTTAAGGAATTCCAACACATACCACCTTTTCTTTCTCCATACAAAATTTGTCCCATTAATATTGTGTTGGTTGCCTTGCCATAAAAATTGAGTGTGCATACTATCATTTTTAAAAACAAGAGTGTTGGGAATTTAGGTGGAGCCTGGGCACAATGGTTAAGTCACCCGCATGGTGATTTTGACGTCCAGGTTTGAGTTTGAAAACAGTCTCTTATCAATGCGAGAGAAAGGCTGCGTAAATTATCGACCTCCTCAGTGCCCGCTATCGTGCGGGAGCTTCGCGCATTGGCCTCCACCTTTACAGTTTGGGAATTTGGCAAACTTGTATCTAATATGCAATGATAGAGTAGATACCAGTGTGAATTATTTCCAATTTGTGAGTAGAGCTTAAAGTTTTGTAGCTTCATCCATCTATCTTGTGCTGAATTTTATCAATTAATTGATTGAAATCAAGTACTCTTAATTTATGAGATGATAGTGGCAAGCCAAGAGAAGTCAGAGGAAATTCAGCCAGTTGGATAATTAATTGACTGTAGATTTCTTGTTTATTATTATGCTATTGCTGCAAATTAATTTATACTTATTCAAATCAGCATACTTATTAAGGTGATCAGACAATTTTTGATGCATAAGATACTACAATCAACAACATTAGAGAAGATCAAAAGACCATCTGTATATATAAAATGGCTAATAATGGGCTGACAATTATATATTACATGAAAATCTCCTTTAATGCAGTCCGTGTCTAAAAGTATAGAAGTGTACTCCATTGCAATAATAAATAGATAAGAAGATAGGGGTCTTCTTGTCTCAAGCCTTTATTACTTGTAATGTAGCCATATGGAGAACTATTTATCATAATTGAAAACGTTTGAGAAAGTATGCATACACTTATTAGTTGATTCATTTCTTGGGGAAACCAATTAAGTCTATCATATGGGGAATAGATGACTTATCAACTTTATCATAGACTTTAGCAAGATCAACTTTAAGACATATGTTCTTATAGTGTTTCCTTCCAAAGCTTCTGATAAGCTCATAATTTAATAAGGAGTTCTCTGAAAATGCCTGGAAGGAATAAAAGCATTTTGATTGAGTGAGACATTCAACAAGGGATGCATTCTACAGCAAAAAATATTAGTCAAGATTTTGTAAATGACATTAAAGCAGGTAATTGGCCTATAATCACTGACTGAAGTAGGCTTACTGGATTTTGGGATGAGTGTAAGGAATGTATGGTTAATTTCTGCGATAATTTTACCAGATTGAAAAATACTAGATATAACATTGAATAAATTAATACCAGTTTCAACCCAATGGAATTTTTTTTTGAATTTAGCCCATGAGGGCCTGGACTGCTATTCTCATCTATTTTATAAGTGGATTATTCTTCTAATGTAATAGGCTTTAAGAGATTGTCTTGAGATTTTTTACTTAAAATATTCTTACAGATGATATTAGGGTAGTGTTTAACTCCACTGTTATTATAGAACAGTCTTTGAAAATACCTAACTGCTTCTTGTTCTAGTTGATTTTCAAAGTTGACTAACTTGCCTTCATCATTAATGTTTGCAGCCAAATTGGTCACAAACACCCAAGAATAGATTTATATAGAGATGTAAATGAAGAAAGTAAAATAAAAACAAAGGAATAAAATAAACTAACAAGAAAATCAAAGCAATAATCAAGAACACGAGAATTTATATTGGTTCGACGTTGTATGCCTACGCCCACTTTGAAGATTATCTTTATTAATTCACTAGTAGTTTGTTTACAGCAGCAAGACAAGAAATAAGGAGAAAATTTGATTACAATAAAGACTTTGTAACCAGCAGCGTAAAGATCTGCAGAAAGATCCCCTAGACCAGTATTTATAAGTGAAGGCGACCACCAATCTCTCTGAAACTTTGGTTCAGGACCTTCTACTGCATGTGGGCTCACCAGAGGGGTCGCTAGTCCCAAATCCCAATGAATTGGGATTGGTACCAATCCCTTCATTAGTCCATTCTGGGGCAGGGATCCCTGTGTTGGCTTCCTTGTACTTAGATATGTTGGCTCTTTAAATATCATGTTGATTAGATTAGTGGAGCTCATGCAACTGATGGATCTTTGATTCGACTCCACTTGCAAGTTACCTTCTGCCGAACCCTCCAAATGGATTATGCTGATCCCTCATCCTTTAGCCATTTTGACGTGCGAACCCTAGGACAGGATCACTAGGTCCATATACCTTTCTCTCCAAGATTCTCTTGCTTTAGACCTTTAGATCCCATGCACTCGGCTTCTAACACATACCGATCCCTCCTTAGTGGAGTCGCGTGCGATGAACCCCTGCTAAATGCTAGGCTCTACCAACCCCTCTTTTATGCTATGACGACCCATTCCTCGTAACTTTCCTAACCAATAAAACATGTCGCATCATTTTCCTTCATTTATGCCGAGCTCTTCATTGCTTCTACTGTGCCGACCCCTTATCCAACCTACTATACAGAATCATACATTTCCATCTATGCGATCTATGGAGTTCCACCAAGTCATGCCGATCCCTCTGATACTACCAAGCTAATATCCATATTTCAAGCGTCTTGCATTGTTTATCTACCAGTTCAATCCAACTCTGGCTTCATACTACCAACTGTACTCTACTTCCGGGTCCTACAGTCATCGTTCTTGATAACAGTTAAATCTATCCTACGCAATCAGTTCAATTTAGCCAGTTCAGGATACCGGGTAGCACTTGCTCCTTAAAGTATGCCTTGTGAGTAACATGACGTGCTTTGAATCGAAACAAATCTGAACTGTCAGAAAGAAGTCCATCTTGCTTCCTGACTGATTGCTATTCCTTTGTCGAATCATTTTCTAAAGCATTGAATCCTCCACTGATTGCCATGACGCTTGGTCGATTTCCAATAATATAAGTCCAGTGCCATATTCCATCAGTATATATAAATCTAATTATGAGAGACTTAAAAACTTTTTATTATCTAGCCCAGCCGCGAATCTTGAAGGTTTCAGGTTTTATTTCAGTTTCCGTTGATTTCAAAAGGTTGAACTTCTAAACCACACTCGTGCATATTCATATACATGTTTCTGTCGTTGGTTCCCGGACGTGTTCGAACGCTCATGGGTCGTTGTCAATTTTTATAATATTTTATATGTTCGCATTTTACAATCAATCCTTCACGGCCATTTTCATCATTCATTTTTCACTCGGTTTTTTACATCATCTATATGGAAAGGCATTCAACATGTCGATCCATCGTTGAAGCTACGCAAATTGGGATCAACAAGCTTCTATGCCGACCACTTTTCCCTTATGACTCATTCAATATTCTCGTTGTCGAACCCTTCTCCATTCATATATATACGAGCCTTTCTCCATCCCCTTCTTCACTTTATATTTTCCTTACAAACTCGTTCATCTCCCCATCAAACTTTCCCTTATCTTCTGCTAATCGAACCCTTTCCCTTTACTTGATCTTCACTCACACCTGTTAAAGTTATACCTTCATTCGACCTTAATCAATGCCACATCTTTAACCAAATTGCAGCCTAAATCTCGTCTATTCCCATAACCTTCTTTCAATCGATTTATGCGAGCTTTGCTTCTTACTTTTGATTTCCTTGTAATGTAACGAGTTTTTGAATCCTTGAGTGGTTAGCGAGCGTTTTTAGGTAGATTGTCTAATGGGTTGGGTTGGGTGTAGAAATAGGAGAGGAAGAAGAGTGATGAGGGTTTGGTGAAGGACTTTGGTGGAAAAGGAGTTAGGAGTGGAGAAAGGCAGGGTTCGGTTTACGATGAGATGGTAGTGGCAGGGATCGGCGAGTGAGGGTTAGGTTGTTTTGTTATTTTTGTTGAGGAGATATGAAATAAAGGAAGGCTGAGGAAAGGGGACGGAAAGGAAAGGTTTGGAGAGGAATCAGTATATGGTGATGGTATGGGATAAAGATCGGTACAAAAAGCTTTTGATGCAGGGATCGGTGGTTGTGATCAAGTAGAGGGATCGGTAGGGAGCTCTTGGGAAATGGATCAGCAGTGAACACTAGGGATTAACATATGCCTTATAAACTAATCCAACTCAAATCATTCGAAAAGTCAACACTAGTTTGCCTTACTGACATTGAACATATGATGACAAGGAATAATACAACATGCATACTTGAACTGTCGAACTTGAAATTGATCAACCAAACTTTCGAATTTTTCAATATGGATGAAGCGCTAAACTTGCTAATGAACTTAAATAACGGACTTCATAATTCGATGTGTTGATAGTCGATCCCAAAGCTTTCGTTGTCGATCAATTTTCTTTCCAGTTGAGATGGTCAGCGATGATGGTCTCTTCGGACAAAACTCCAAGTCTCGTCGTTTTATTTTGCTTTTCTGATTTCAAACTGTTTATGTCTATTACATACTGCACTACACTGCACTAATTTACACTTAGCATGGGGGAACATGTTATTTTTTTAATCTTGATTATCTATTGAGTATAGCTGATTTAAATCCCAAACGCTCGAAGCATTCAGTTGGCACGTCTTCTGATTCGGCTATGCGACATTTTGGATCTGAAGTTAAGTCAAGTTCCGCAACTATATCTGGTAGGCCTTTATCAAGCCATCATGCGGAGTAAACAGAAGTTTCTAATCCACAAGCTGATCTTTTCTCCGACATCCAAGTCCTTCCAACGGAAGACATAAGCCGTGCCCCTAATGCTATAGAGGGCGTTATTCTTCTCGATAATCTGGTGGATTCATAGGCTTCTTGAATTGGTGTGGGTGCTCTCCACCGGCTATGCTCCATTCCCCAAATTCCATTTAGGGACGTCTTGGTACCCTCAAGACAAAATAGACCTCACTTGCCCCCAGTCGGGTATACAGCTTGTAATAAGTTTTGTGTTAGGCTGGATGTGTACCCCCCTTCAATTCGGTTGTTCGAGAAATGTTGAGATATCTTAGGATAGCTCCTACACAACTTCATCCCAACAGTTATGCTTTTATTCATGGAACCTTCTTGTTGTTTATGAACGTTCTATTTCATCCACATACTTCCAAAGACATAAGATTTATCTATAACTTCAAACGACGATCGGGAAGCCCTTTTTATGTCTTTTTTGAACCTTCGCCAGATTGCCAAGTTCTGACGGGCGCTTGGAAAAAGCTCTCACTATTTACGCATGAATGGTTCTACGTACAATGCCTTCTTAGATTTGCAAGATGATGGTTAGAAGGACGTAATATTACTTTCACTTTTCTCTCAAGTTCACTAATCCAAGTCATAACTTTTCCATTAAATACACTAAAATCTGGAGTTCTTTCAGGTGTGCGCCCATGTCCTAAAGGCGTTGATTTTTCTAGAGTCGTTGCTGCCATTTGCGCTACTCCCGTTGAGGATAAGGACATCAAACTTCTCGTAATCGATGAACCGCAATCCTTGTTCGGGCTATTGGAAGATGGCGTAGTATTGGACTTTCAGAAAATGCAGCATTATTAAGGAATGTTATAGAACAAAAGCGGGATACTGTCAACCCCGTCATGCCCCTTGCTGAGGCGACTCGAGATGATGCTGTGGAGGGCGAGATTAAGGATTCTCAAGCCGAGAAGCCTGGAGATGTCAATGCAGGCCTTGGAAAAGAGCCAATGGTTGAATTGTCGCAAGTTCGACAATCCCAAAGACTTACAAAGAGAAAGAAGAGGTTGGCGTACAGGCTACATAGTAGAAAAATGGCCTCGGACCCAGAGTTTTTATTACTCTTGTTGAAGAGGAATCATCCTTCTAGCACTCAGAAAGCTCGTTAAAGAGATTTTCTAATCTTAAAATTTCAGACGGCACCATGTCCTATGACTTTTCAAACATTAACATTGAAGGAATCAACTCTCATACTAGAAGTGGTGAAGGCATCCAACCTTCTGATAAAGGAGATAAAACACCGATGAGCAAAGCTATCATTACTGGTCTATTAGGGGGAAACACTAGGACACTCATATCCACACGCACATCACTGTACACTCTTCATTGATCTTTCATGCGATACTTAATAATACGCTCCCATTTGGTCTTTACAGGTGCAATGTCTCAATTAAGAGCCTTTGATCACCTCAAAAATTCTTCTACACACCACAGATCAAGACGGGATTCAAAGTCTACTCGGCGTAGGGAAAAAGATGAGGGATGAGATAAGAATTATCATTTAAGGGAATTTTCTTCCTCTTCCAAGTGCAAATCCCAATCCCAAACATCTCGATAAGGCGAACAGTCTGACTTCCTGTCCAAAGAAGGGATTAGCCCTCCTATCGTGGTCCTCATATCACCACGACTCACGAGCAACATTCCAGCTATTCCTATCAATGAAAATTTTTCGTTAGGGTAGCCATTTTCTTTAACGAAAGCCATCGTTAATCTCATGAGTGCCGATTAGGAAAACATTCACTTACTACCTCTGATCCGCCTTTGCCGGCCACTACTCTCGACATTTTCATAGAAGAGAAGTTGGCTGAACTTAAGACCGCTTTTCCAAAGATTTGCTTTGATGGCCCCAAATTCCTTCCTTCCATTCACATAATTTCGAGGCATGCCAAGGAAAGTTCTCTCGCGTGCGTGAACGATGTATTTGTTTAGCATGAATCAGTCATACACCTGGCAGAAAAAATCTTCAACGTTTCTATTGAGCGACAACACATAAATCACCTCAAGTTCGAAGCTACACACGAAAAAGTTATAATCAAGCATCAAGATGCTGAATTGTTAGAATTTAAAACCCAACTTGTTAAAGTAGAGAAGAATACCAAGGAAACAGCAGAGGTAGTAAGTCGTTTGGAAGATACTCGCCAAAAGGAACTCGACGCGGCACTCCATCGTAGAGGGGCACTCGCTTTATAAAAGGATTCCTTGCATAAGGAGGAGGCGCTCTTGCTCACCGTGTCGAGGAACTTGAAGAACTTTTAAAGAAAGAAAGGGAGGAAAAAATTGAAGCTCAAGAGGATCGCAGAAATACCGCGAGGAAGTTGTTAAGGGCTAGAAGCTTAAAGGCTAAACTCAATGAGCAATTCACCAGAATCGAAGCTCTTAAAGAAGAAGCTCAAGAGGAGGGCCAGAGAGAGATGATCGAACAAGTTAACTCCCAAGTGGAAGTTGCGATGGATTCGGCAGGAATGAGAGTAAGGATTTATTCGATCTGTTGATTATTGAATACAATACCAAAGTCCTGATCCATCATGACTTAAGCTTTCTCAATGAGGGTTACCTTGAATCACTCGCTGAAGCTTGGGAGCACATTGTCGAGATGAAGAAGAAAGAGCTGGGTGAAGCTGAACTCAACGAGGAAAAATTAGTGAAGGAAATTCTTCCCAGGAACGAGCCTTCGGATCTAGCTGCCACAAAATTTAATTTTTTGATGCTTCTACACCTAATGAAGGAGGAGAGAATATTGCAGAGTCTTTAGGGACTGATCCTAAAGGTCCTTCTCCGTCCCAAGTAGCCTGAACATCAATTTCTCTTGATACGGAGAAAGACTTTGGTTATGATCCGGACATGCCCATCTTTGAACCTAAGATGTTATCCCCTATTTTAAAAGATGGCACCTCGGCAACAATGGAGAGCCAACCAGATGCTGGTATTTTTCTTTACCCCTTAGTATATGAAAAGTTCTCGTTCTTCATGCACAATGGCTTTGAGCTAATCTCCCCACTTTATCAAATTTGGTAGGTCTTCCAGGTCCCAGTCTAACTCCTGAAAGTAGTGCTCTTATAGAACAATATGAAGAAACGGCTGAAGACCCGGTTGCTGCTAATGTTCCGGAACCCGATGCTCAAGTTAACGGTGCCCTTGATGAAGATATGATCGAGGATCAACTCCCGGCCGAAAAATCTGATGATGTGATAATTCTTGGTGCCTCAAAACACACTGATAAGACTAGCATGAGGGAACAGATCGCCAAGGAGGAACTGTTGAATAGAAAGGTTAAAACTGAATCTGCTGAGGTGGACATTGATGATCCTCATTTTGTGCCATTGCAAATTAGTTCATCGGATGGGTCGATCCCTGATGAACTTTCTCCCAACTCCTCAAGCTCTCCTAACAAAGGCGGCCAAGGGTCCTAAAAGAGAAGCACAAGCGGCTCTACCCCAAGAAATCCAAAAGAGAAAGAAAGTCAAAGAAGTAGTTACTGCTCCAGCTCAATGTACATAGTTTGCATAATTATCACTTTCACTAGTTGTAGTTGTACGGGTATGAACCCGATTTTTTGAAATAGCTTGTACTGAAATTTTGGCACCTATCATGTAAATAAAAGCTTTTGTGTTATGCTATGCTTTGTTCGAATTTTTATTTAAGTAGTTGAATGATTACTTTCCATTCAATGTATTTGTAATTCGTTGCTTGTGAATTCTGTTAACAATTCACCATCTCCATTCCAAGGCCTCCATGTGGTCATGGCCTTGAGTCGTATCAAACACCAAGCTCGGTCTCTTGTGTTATGCTATCAGATTCAAAGGTCCTTTGAAAAATCATGCTTCTGCCCCCCACATTTATTTGGCGAGGCCATAAGTTAGACGGTCGAATTCCATCCTTAGCGAGTTTATACTCCTCTTGTCGATTTCAGGCCGGAGTTTATGGAATAGAGAACGGTCGAAGTCCACTCATCTATTCATTTATGTTTATAGTCCAATCCACACTCTAATGACTTAGTATTATGTTGTGGAATGGAGAACGGTCGAAATCCACTCATCTATTCATTCATGTTTATACTTCAGTCCACACTCTAGGAACTTAGAGTTATTTTGTGGAATAGAGAACGTCAAAATCCACTCATCTATTTATTCATGTTTATACTCCAGTCCACACTCTAGGGACTTAAAGCTATTCTGCGGGCAATTGGTCTCCACCCGATTTATGTTTATACTTCAGTCCATATTCTGAGGACTTAGAGTTATTTTGCGAGCAGTCGGTCTCCGTCCGATTTATGTTTATACTCGAGTCTGCACTCTAAGGACATAGAGTTGTTTCGCAACAAGTCGATCTCCACCCAATTTATGTCTATACTGCGCACTCTGGGGACATAGAGTTTTTTCGGAGAGCATTCAGGTCGCACTCTTTCTTGTTGATTAATTTGCTCCCTAAAATTTGATATTGTGATTTAGCAAGCTATCAGTCGAATCTCGGTCGCTTTGATTTTTATTTCAATCCTACGTCTGGGCAGGAATTATTAAACGAACAAGTTGACAAAGCTCATCTTGTTTGATCCTATCAGAAGTTAGCACGATTGATCGATTCCAAACTTTGGGAGCCTATTCATACATATCGACATCAATCAGTTTCGCTATGTAATTATCATGCAATGCAATAAAAAATATAAACACGGAGGAAGCCTGAAACTATATTCGTTAAATGGAAAGGAACAACATAAACTGTCTATTACTTATTCGGAAAATCAAATGCTAAAGCAAATTCTGAAAATAAATACAATTGAAACGAAAAGGAAATAAGCTAAGTGAAATAGCATCGTAAATGTTGACTATTCCATGCTCTTGAAAGTGTAATGCCATCGACAATCGCTAGCTTGAAAGTTCCTTCCCCAAGCCTCTGTTCAATGACATATGGTCCTTCCCAAATCGGATTCATGTGTGATGGGGTAGGAAAAACCCGTTTCTAGACGAGATCGCCAATTTTGAAAGTTCTTGGGCGAACTTTAGTGTTGTAATACTAGATAACTCGATGTCAGTTTGCGGCAGCCTCAGATCATCTTCCTCTCACTTCTCGTTTATAAAGTCCAAAGACTCCAAGGGGCGATCTTGATTTGTTTTGGGATCTTAGTAATTCACTCGATGAGAAGGGACTTCGAGCTCAATAGAAATAACATTTTTTGTACCGTAAGCAAGGGAAAATGGAGTATGGCTAGTCCTGGACTTATGAATGGTTCTGTAAGCCTAAAGTTCCGTAGGGAATTCATCCACCCACTTGCTTCCAGCCTTCTCCAAACGCTTCTTCAGAATTGACTTGATGGTTTTATTTATAGCTTCAACCTGTCCATTTGCCTGAGGGTGAGCGAATACGGCAAATCTCTTTTCAACGTGGTATCTGCGACAGAAGTCTTCAAACTCAGTACTATTGAATTGAGTCCCATTATCTGTTACAATAGTCCATGGAAGACCAAAGCGGCATATGATGTTTCGGACGATAAAGTTGATTACTTTCTTGGTCGTGATTGTAGCTAAAGGTTCTACCTCGGCGGTGAAGTAATCAACTACCACAATAGCGTACTTCATGCCACCATTAGAGATTGGTATTGAACCGATAATATCTATAAACCACATGGCGAATGGCCATGGGTTGACCATTTGCGTGATTTCTGTTGGCAGCGCTCTCGGGACGTTTGCATATAACTGGCATTTATCACATCGTTTTACATAATCAGCCGCGTCTCGATTTACGGTTGGCCAATAATACCCATAACAGAGTATCTTCTCTGCTAGAGTTCGCCCCCAGCGTGATCGCCACATTCTCCTTCATGAAATTCTTTCAAAACATGTTTTATCTCATCATGAGCGATACACCAAAGTAGAGGGACTGAGAAACCTCTCCCATACATGACTCCTTGCATAATATATCGTGAAGCTTTGTGAAGGGGTTATCGCTTTTCATTTCTTTTATCAGGAACCACCCTTTGCAATAAATAGTCTTTAATTGGAGTCATCCACGATTCCCTTTCAGATTCTACCTCCAGTACCTGACTGATTTTCATCATGTTTATACTTGGGGTATCCAATACTTTGACCGGTACTAATCCCATCTGTTGTGCATCGTCGGTACTAGCAAACTTTGCCAACGAATCAGCCTCTCTGTTTTGATCACGTGGAATATGTGAAGTGTCATAGTATTCAAATTTTATCAACAACTCCTAAACTCAAGTAAGATAAGGTGCAAGCCGTTTTCCTTAGCCTGGTAGTCTCCTCTAACTTGATACACCACCAATTGCGAATCACAAAAGATTCCAAGCGATTTAACTCCAAGTTCTTTAGCAAGTTAAGTCCAGCAATCAGAGCTTCATACTCAGCCTTGCTGTTTGTTGCTGAAAAATCAAGCTTCAAAGCATAAAAAATCGACCGATTTGCAGGGGTTACAAGCACAATCCTAGCTCCAGAACAATGATCATTAGATGATCCATAAGAATATAACTTCCATCGCATAATAGGGATTTCACTTCCTTCTGGAAGATCATCCTGCACAGAAAACTCTATTATAAAGTCTTCCAAAGCTTGTCCCTGGATAGCTCTTCGACGGAGATAAGCAATATTGAATTAGCCATGCTCAATGTTCCATTTGAGTAACCTCCCAGATGTCGCAGGTTGTCGTAGGACCTATCGTGACGGCTAGTCGGTGTAAATATTGATTGAGTGTGCCTGAAAGTAGGGATAAAGCTTACATGATGCAATTAGCCAGCAGTACACCAATTTTTCTATTTTCAGGTAATTCCTTTCTTCTCCTGTCAATCGTTTACTGACGTAATACACCAGCCTCTGGATCCGATTCTCCTCACATACCAAGGCAGCACTTATAGCATGTGCTGAAACAGCCAAATAAACGTACAACTCCTCATGATCTACCGGCTTTGACAAGATAAGTGATCTCTCCAAATGACTCACTAGAGCATGGAACGCATTTTCACAATCCTACATCCATTCGAAGTTCTCTTTTCCCTTCTTAGTTGGATCAAAGAAAGGAATGCATTTGTTGGTAGCTTTGGAGATAAATCGACTTAAAGCGGCAATCTTCCCATTCAGACTCTGCACTTATTTAATGGTTCTTGGTGCCTGGATATCACGGATAGCCTGAATGTTCTCTGGATCAGCTTCTATTCCACGAGCATTAATAATAAAGCCCAAGAACTTTCCAGATGCAACACCTAGCAAACATTTCAAAGGATTAATTTTCATCTTGTAATATCAGAGAATGTCAAACATTTCTACCAAGCCTTTGATGTGGTCGCTTGATCATCGTGACTTCATGAGCATATCATCCACATACACTTCCATTGTCTTTCTAATCTGATCCCTAAATCTCCTATTAACCAAGCGCTAATAGGCTGCTCCATCATTCTTCAATCTAAACGGCATTACTATGCAACAATACAACCCAACATCTGTAACAAAACTGTTGTGCTCCTGATAGGGAATATGCATTGGGAGTTTGGTTATATCCCGAATACGCATCCATAAATGATAACAACTCATGTCCTGCAGTTGAATCAACTAGCCGGTCAATTCTTGAAAGGGAAAACTGACTTTTGAACATGCATTGTTCAGATCTGAATAATCAATGCATGTTCTCCATTTTCCATTCACTTTTTCACAAGTACAGATTAGATATTCATTTAGGATAGAGGGTGTCGTGGATAAACCCGTTGATTTTTAGTTTATCCACCTCCTCCTTAAGAGCGCAGATCTCTCTGGATCCATGCCTCGTCTTTTTTCTTCACTGAAACGTACTTCGGATCAATATTCAATGCATGGCTTGTAGTGGAAGACGAGATTCCACACATGTCAAAGTGGGTCTAGGCGAATACATCTAGATTCGCTTAGAGAAAACCAATAAGTTCTTTCATCATAAGGGGGACGAGCTGTGACCCAATCTTCAAGACTCGTAATGGGTCGTCATGGCTGACCATGATGTCAATCGTCAGCTTATCCGATGTAGCCTTGGTATCTTTGGGCTCCTCTTCATTATCTCTCGGATCTATATCTCTATAGAACTGACTGGGGTGCCCAAGCCAAGGCTCTGGCGCTGGTTGTCAATCTTCAGTGGTTTGGATGCGGACGGGTTTGTCCACACCCTTTCCCTTCTCCTTACATCGAGCTTCCCTCAACTCAGCTACAAAATAGGCATGTCCAGTCATCTAATCACCATGAACAACTCCTATGCCATTATCATTGAAAACTTCAGAGTTAAATACCATATGGCAAGAGCTACTCGGAATTCAGCCAGGGCTGGTCGATCTAGAAAACATTGTACGGAGAGTCAACATTGAAAACAATAATGGTAAGATTCATACTCTCCTTCGTTCACCTTCTTCTAATTCAACAGGTAATTCCACGTATCCTACAGCCTCAGTCTCCACGCCATTAAAACCATGAATACGAGCTTTAGATGGTTTTAAGTCTTTGGCTTCCATTCTCATCTAATCATATGCCTTTTTAAAGGTTATATTCATTGAACTTCCACAATCGATCAAAATCCTTCTTACCAATGCAAGACCAATCATAGCTGAAATGAGCATCGGGTCAATTGTTGAAGCCTGTCTACATCTCTGTTTCTAAATACAATATCATCCACCAAAGTGCGCTGCTGTTTTTCCGAAGTTCCGTCTTCCGTATTCGAGCAGCATTTAAATTCTATATGCCTTATCGCGCTAGCATAGCGCTCCACCTCTTGCCAACTCCTATCCGTGGGGTGTGGGCCCCCAACTATCGTATTTATCACTAGTCTTCCACCGGTCCAGGCAGGCTCCTCAGCCCTACGTGGAGCTTGTCCTCGATTGGGGTCAAATGTCCCCCGTCCGCCACCTGTGGAGTTTTCACAAACTATTGTAGCTTCTTTTCTTGAATAAATTTTTCTATAACATCCTGAAGATGCCTACATTCATTTGCATTGTGCCTATAACATTCATGAAATCGACAATATTTCTCGGTCTGCTTCTATCTCTCTGACGACTCTTTTGGTGGCAGCTTCCTATACCACATGGTATTGCAAGTAGACAGATAAATGTTCTCTAAGGATGTGTTGATGGCGTGTAATTTTCATATATTGGAATCCTAGGCTTGAGTCTCCCAAAATCCCTCTTCTGCTCTCGATTCCTATCACCATCTTTCTTTTATTAATTCGGCTTATTCTGAACATTCGCCTAAACTTTCCTAGAACTGTCATCAAACTGTTTTATTGCAATATTACTCTGTATTGCTTATCCACTCGGTCATGCAATGCTCTTATTCCTGGAGGACCTGGCCTCCTCCTTCCTCAAAAACTAAACTGCATTTGAATAGAAGCGCTCCAATGCGGCTGGCGGTTTTTGTTCGTCGACGGAAATTCGATCGGTTTAGAAAACCGTCGAACGAATTTAGATTAAAAATAACCGCAAGCGCACGGTGTACGAATGTAGCACGTGGCGAATACGGGTCGATCCGCAGGGAATTGATGATTTCAAAAATTCTATTCAATCAAATTAAACCAAAGTCGAGTGAAAGTTAAGCTAGAAAATTAGAAAATTGGCTAACTAATTAAAAGAAAATTGATATAAATATGAGAGTTTGAGGACAATTTAGAGATAAATCCACTCTCTAGATCATATAAATCAACAAAATGAAGTTATGATCTCTCTTTTCTTGTCATTAGTGAATTAGTTGATGTGCTTATCACAAGTATGGTATATTTGTGCTATTAATTAGCTCAATATAAACCATCAAACTATAACACAACCACTAATACACATTTAACTCTCATGAAATATGACAACAAAGTTGAAATAAAAATCTATTTTAAGCATAGCCTATTAACTATTGTTTAGAAATATAGGCTATCAAATTTCAATTTCAACATTCACTTCTTTGCCATAATCATATTTAGATGAAGAGGCAATTTGTGTTATGTTTGTTTAAGCATAGCCTATTTGTTATAAACAACATAGACTATCAAATTCAAAGATAAACAACATCATTAAACCACTTCAATCATTCTCATTAAGCACAAAAAGAGAGCATAAACAACAAAATGTTGGATCTACATACTTGAGAGCTTTATTACCCCTAAATTGAAGGGATTAAGCTCTCATATTTGTTATTATATGAACAAATGTAGAAAAAAACATTAAACAAGAAGAGAAAAAGAGAGCAAAATGAAAGGAAAAATTATTCTACTTGCATAAAATAAAAGAGATCTACACTACAACATGAAAGTAAATGAACATGAAAAGGAAAGAGCCTGTATTAAATTGCATAAAATAAAAAAGATTACATAAAATAAAAATGGCTAAGTAGCCATGAAAAGAGAAAGAGGAGCTTTCATTTTATTTTTGATCTAAACTAAACTAAAGAGAAGGAGGCCTAAGAGAGACTAAGAGAAGAGATGGAATGTTACATGAAACATAAGGGGTATATATACAAGTTTAAAACCCTAATTCCTATTTTTGGGGAATGCCCAAGATGCCCATGAGAAAGTGTGGAGGCCAAGTTATCATTAGCATGTTTTAATCCCCAATTAAATGTACATGAAGCCATTAAATCCATAAACATGTGCATTAGCCTTTAATTTGTACATTAAGGTAGGTGGGTAGGTGGGGTCCTCCATGATCTTCACTTTGAATTATTTCCATCTTCATTCCTTTGTATTGATTTTGTGCATGCATATCTTCATGAAACCACTTGTGAAAGTCACCAAATTTCCTACAAAAAACATAGAAAATTCTAAGTAAATTTTCACAATTTAATAAATGCACAAAAATGACCATTTCACCCTTGTATGAAGATGAATGTGTGACAATTTGGAATTAATGTGAATTTTGGTTAAAACAAGTTAAAATACCCAATATGATCATTTATTTAATTTAAATAGAATAAATATGGTGGTAAAAATATGCACATTTACGTGCACATCAAATACCCCCACACTTATCTTTTTATTCGTCCTCGAATAAAGAAAAACTAAGATAAATCCGTTTTCGTAGGAAGCACGATTGCATTGAGCGTATGCAACAAGCCGTTAAACCTCTGGGTGTCCCCAGTAGGACGAGTGTTGTCTCGTGAGGGTTTTCAGCGGATACTACCCACAAAATCCAAATGCAGGATGAAAATACTTATAAAATGCAAGATTTATTTACAAAGAGATGAATGCAAATTTTTGAAAATATTTACAAATGAAGGATTTATTTTTAAATTAACACGAATAAGTTAAATATAGGTTTTGGTTATTTTCTTGAAAATTTATGTCATTTACTCGTCAAAATTTCCAACAAAAATCAAGTTATCATATCAAATAGACTATAGTTTAACTCGTTGTTTTGGTTAATAACAAAGTGTAACTATTAAATGGATCCTTAGTTGATTATCAAAGTTTATCAAAGTGGTATTTTCATTTCTTTTCAATAACAATTCAAATCAACTAAGTAAAAATAGTGCTATGATTTCAATTGCTTGCTCTCTCATTATTTGCAAGAAAAATTACACACCTAGCTCAGGTAAACTGAGGCCGGATATACCACCCATGCACTGCCTTTCGGGCTTATGTGAGGGGAGTACAGAGCATGGCGAGTGCACACACTTTTATGCATACACTATCGACCGTAGGTGGTTTTTATTAAGTTTTTTTTTTACATGTGTTCCATACATCATAACCGTGAGGACTTTTAAATGAGTATGAAATCACATAATCAAAAATTCCAAATAATCACCCATGCATAACCGTGAGGACTTTTAAATGAGAGTGAATACTTGGATGTTATTATTATTATTTTTTTATATTTTTTTTGAGAGGGAGTTTTGCAAAATCATCTTAGCACCATTTAACTTAGAAGACAAAAAAAATGTTATATCCTTTACTTTAAATCAACCACTTTCTAAAACAAAGATTTTCAATTAGGATGTACTTCATAATTAACACATATGAATCTTCCTAGATATTAGTTAAACCATTATTATTTGTAATCAAACTTCATTTTTATTTTTGTTAAGACAAATAAATTTTCAATAATTTCAATTTAATAAACCAAAACCATATATTTATCCTATAGTGTTTCTTTAAAAATAAATCAAAAACACTAAAAATAAATTCTTCTTTAGTTTTTGGATTTTTTTTTTTTTTGAGTTTTTGGAAGAAAAATGAAAAATTAATCCTGAAAAATCAAGAAGAAGATGAGTCTCCCCCCACACTTGATTTTGACTGTGTCCCCACAGTCAACCCAAGTGAAGGGGATGCTTATTATTATTTACATGAAAATGAACGGTATTTACACGAGATCAGAAAGTATATTGTCAAAAAGTAAATGAAACGGTCTTCCAAAAATCGATTCATTTGTCTCGTTGAGTATACGAGACACAGCTTAAGCTCGAAAAACCAAATCGTAAAAGATTTCGAAGTTGAGTGTGGATTTGGAAAAACGAAAGTCGTTTTATTGAAAATTGTATGAGTTGTTTTATTTTCGATGATTTTTGGGGTTGATAAAACAATTGATTGAAATTCAAGTTTATTTTCACCAAACTGAAGTTCAAACTTATCATTGAAAACTTCTTCAAAATTATCGATTTCAAAATCAAAACGGTCGAAATTTTCCTCTTTAGAATTCAACAACTCATTTTCAAAAAGTCCATAAAACTCATGTTCGTTAAATGCGACTTCCTTTGTTGGATTATCAACAACTTCATCATGTAAATCGAGTTTCAAAGTTGTCGTATTCAAATTTTCAGTAAAAGGAAGATCGAAGTTTAAATCGAGTTTCGCACCCTCAAAAGAATTGAAATCCAACTCAATTACCGTATTTTCAACAACTTGATTAAGATCGTCATTATCAAATTCAAAAGTTGTTATTTGAAAATCGTCGATTTGGGTAAAAGGTGGATTATCACTTGACTCATCACACGTTGAGATTTGATTTTGTTGTTCACGTTGTTTCATATAAGTTTCAAACAACAAATCCGTGTGATCATCGTAATTTCATTCATTTGTTCAACAAAATCCAATTTATAGTTATTAAATTGAGAATTTTCGATTTGGATTTGTTGAGAACAAAATTTTTCACTCATAACATGGTTAAGATTATTCCCATTGCCAAATTCGTTTGAAAAGTTGTTCCCATTTTCATGTTGAGTTTGGAATTCATTTTGGAGTTCGAAATTAAATTGGCATGGGTTATAATCGTAATCGTTTGAATTTTGAATTGAATTAAAATTTTAAAATCCTTGACTCGAGTTATTACACAAATCAGAATTACATAAATCATTTATCTCTTGATTTTTTCGTGTAGAAAGTTCGAGTAAAGATGAAATCATTTCAATGCTATTTTCAAGAGTCGAACGTTGGTCATCGTTTTGAAAATTTTGTTGTTCGAAATTTGAATTATTTACAAAATAGTTGTTGTTAAAATATCCATACGAATTTGGACTGAAATCATATGGATTATATTGATTTTCACAACTATTGTAAAATTCAAGTGGATATGGATATTCAGACATTTTCAAGAATGTTTTTTTTCTATAAACGAAAAATATTTACAAACAAAATTTATTTTCGAAAAGGGAAATCAATTTTTGTTTAGTTTTTATTTTTCAATTTTTTTCGAATTTTGGTTTTTCTAAATTTTTTTGGATTTTTTTTTTGAAATTTCAAAGAAAAAGATTTAAAAATTTCAAAGGAAAAGGAATGTTTACAATTTTTTTTAGTTTTGGATTTTTAATTTTTTTTTGTTTTTTTTTAAATATGCATGAACTAATGCAACTAAATGAATGCAAGGGTTAATTACAAATGATTTATCCTAAGTTAACACAAAATTGTATAGTCACACACTGTCTTAAATCAACAAAAATATTTCTCAGCCAGGTAACGGGCAGGGGTTATCGGTATACCACGAATCACCGTAGCAATGCAGCCGAAGGTTTAAGTACCTTCAGAGGAACAACCACTATAATATTTACGAATCACCGTAATATTTATAAATGGTTATTACTCTGCCGTAGCATAGACACCAAGAAATTAAATTGTTCAAAGAAGACAACTGTCAATATACAATTAAGTGAGTTATTATTTAATCAAATTCTAGGATGAAATGCAAAGCTGAAATAAAACGTGTATTAACAATGCAACTAGAATGAAATTTTGTTTTTGCTTTTGATTTTGAATTTTTTTTTTTTGTTAATGCAAGCAACTAACAATGCAAGACAAACAGAAATAATAGATATATACAATGCAAGGAAAATAAGAAGAAAATTATAAATAAGCAAGCAGTTTTTTTTTTGGCAAGCTCGAAGCCAACAATTTATTTTAGCAAGCAAGTCTCCTCCTTCAGCAATTATGCTTTGGTACCCTGAAATATAAAACAAGAATATGTACAACAATTTTTATTTTTTTTTTTTTTTGAAAGTAAACTTAAAAGTAGGGTTTCACTTATAAAAAAAAAAAAATTTTGTAAGCAAAGGGCAAAAGAATTTACAAAGGAACAAAAGAATGGCCCAACCCAAAACTAATATCTTATTCTTAGCACAGAATAGTTCGCACCCAATTTAACTTCACAAACCACGATATTACAAAATCGAAATCACGGAATCAAACTCTCAGAAATAACAAAATTCACAAAATCGAATTTGCAAATTCATTTCGCAATCATATACACAGCGATTTTTTTTTATTTTGATGTGGTTTTGGTGGTTTCGAATTGCGGTTATGAGGAGAGACGGTAGTCGAAACTTTTGATTGAAGGGTGTTGGAGGTGTTGGATACGAGGTGAAGGGAGTGATTGGGGTTCGATTCTGAAGTGGTGGCCGCGAGGCAGAGTGGGGATGTTGGAGATTAGGAGAATTGGCGATTGGGGGATTGGGTTTTGAGCAGTGAAAGGCGCGAGTTTGGGTGGAAGAGGAAGTGAAAGAGAATGGTTCTGGTGATCAAAAGTTTGGGTGGTTGACTTGGGAATTGGCGGCAGGCAATTTGAGTTGAAAGAAGATTGCGGTTGGCAATTGAATGGTGACTGTCGCGGTTCTGGGTTGCGAAGTGGTTGCTGATGAACTGATTGTGGGTGATGGAGATGTTCTCTGGTGTATGTCAGAAATGGTCGGCACTTGCAGTTGGTTGAAGGATATTTGTTTCAAGATGGTGGGGTTGCTGCTGTTCAGGTAGGCAAGAGGTGATTTGCAGTTTCGGGTTTGGAGTTCGAGTTTTGGGTCTGGCGATTGGGGAGTCTGACGATGCTATCGTGATTTGGAGATGGTGTTTGGTTAGTTCGAGGCTGCTCGATTTGGATTGTTCAATTTGGGTGACTTCGTGGCAGTGAACTTGAAGTGGTTGTACGAGTTGCAGTTGTAGGTGTTATGGGATGGCGATTGCAGAGGTTGGATTTGGGTTGTAAGAAGGAATAGGCTGCTGGAAAATGGAAGTCAGGTGGCTGTTGTATGTCGAAGTGGATGATAGGTCGTTGCTGACTGATGTAGCAGCTTTGAGGTGGCTGTTTGTTGCACACTGAAGCTGCCGTTCTTGGTGGAAGGTGTGATGAGGTGATTGGTGAATTTGGCAATGATGTAGTTGAATGGGAAGTGTTTTGAAGTGGTTATAAGCAGTTGAAGGGGTGTATGTTATTGAAGCAGTGGCAACAATGGATGCTTGTTGTGGAAAGGTTGTGGTTGCGGTGCTGGGAAGTATTGGAGTTTGCAGTTGCGTTCAGGTAGAACTAATGTGGGAGAAATGTATGTTTTTTTTTGTCTTGGGAGTTAGCAGCAGAAAGATGGGTGGATGGCAGTGAGTAATGTTGTTTGTAGACAGAGGTTTGTTGCGAAGACGACAGTGGGTGGTTAACTGGGAATGATAAGGTTGAGTTGATGAAAGTTGTGGCTGTTGTTTTGAAAGTTGTTCGGGTTTGTTTGTGGCAGATATGTTGTAACATCCCGCCTTTTCGCACACTTTAAACCGACACACGTGCCAATTCAAACCATACGGAAGGACGGATTTTTATGGGGTAAATGAGAAAAACAGAGAAGAAATAAAACAAAACAGAATCTCACATCGGAAGGATAAAATATAATAATCAAATATACAGTTCATGAAACTGTTTTACAAAATAATTTATTTTTCTTGTGCAATAAATATCAGAGTTACACATACCAATACAACAATGCAGCGGAAGTAAATGGTGTAGTGCAATATTATATATAAAATAATACTGATTCTTCGTCTTCGTCCTCCAAAGCTAAAATCTGCTATCCTGAAACGCTCGGACTGACCCGAGCGAATTTGAAAAGACAAAAACACCCGAGTCAGACTAGAATATCTTATGTGAGTTAAATAAACAGAAATAAATATGAGTACAGTAACTCAAGAGATGTTCGGGATTTACATCTCCTAAAGATCCGTTAAACTATTTACTATGTAGTATATTGCGCTATTATAATAGTGTCTATTTATAAAATAAACTTACTTTTAAATAGCGTTAAGGGGTTACCCATATAGCCCTTAACACAAATAATGCCAATAGTCTACATAGTACCGTAATACCTCCTGATCGGGAAGCTACCAGAGGATACTCCATAGGTACGACACAAATAGAAACTCGTAGTAAAGGCTCGGTATGGTAGGTGACACGGCACAACTAGACAATGCCAGGGTAGATATACCAATTGCTATCCAGGCTGGTGGAAACGCGTAGCCGCAGTTACCGCCCACCTCGGACTAACTCCCCAAAATCAAAATATAGAAGTGGCCACTGAATCAAATCCAAGTCAAAGTATAATATCGAAGAGGAGCGTCCGATCAGAGGAATGACCTCATTGGCCTGAGAATCGCTCCTGTTTTAGCCACCTTATGCCAACTCACGGGAGTTGGGTCCACGTATTTACCTTACAGGAAACGTCGCCACCACCTACTTCATTCTGGAATCTCCACCGCGTACACGGTTAGTCAAAGTGGTTTTCGGTATCGACAGAGAGTATGTCCATATCCGATCCCGGTCTCTTTGCCAACCAATCGTTATTATAACACCGCGGTTATTTAAAAATAGTTTATACTTTAAAACCAGAATATAATCCATTTCAAAACCATAATATTACGATATCATTTCTTCCTTTAAACCCAAAACAATTCCTTTTTGATATTAATTTATAAAAACCCAAATCAATGATATCGTTTCCCAAATATTTTCCTTTCCAAAATTTTGTCATCTTTTATTATTAAAATTCCTTGAACCAAATATTTGGAAACTTAACTCTTAATATAATACTTCGAAATCCATAGAACTTAAAACCATTACCTTCAAAACTAAATGGTTTGGATATTCAACAGTATATAAAATAAGTGGTTTAACTTAAACGTTACTTTGAAAAGAAATATTTCTCATGGCCTTACAATACATTTCTTTATTTAAAGTCAAAACCAAAATTTAATATCGCTTCAAGTTCCAAACCATTTTAATAAATTCATATATATACGTATATCCGTTTTGAGTCTAAATATTTCAACTAAAGATGGATTTTATTCTTTCAAATCAAATGTTCTATTAATTAGTCTTGAATATAAAATCCATAAACAAAACCTCAATTCTAGTAAAATATACATATATTTTTCCAATCCAAATTTTACTAGAATATTCATTTCAATATATTTTGGGAAAAATCCAATTATAAATATCATATCTTAAAATTTCCAACTTAACATTAAAACATAGGATATAAGTTATAAATCTCCATTTTCTAAATTTTCTTCCATTTCCAAATAAAGGAATTTGTGCACCTTTTAATTTCAAAATTCTTAACTTTACATGTATATGAATACGGAAGAAAATATTTATACAGTATAACTTTTAAGATTATTATAAACCGTATTCCATCCAAACCATAGAAATTTCATTTAAAATAGTTATATGTAGACCGCGGTGCCTGTATATAATTTTCTATCCTATGGTCAAGTGATACGGATATTTATCATTTCAATCCGCAATTTAAAAATAAACTGCGGTTGTATATCATTTCAAACCGCAATCCCGAAAAATGTAAAATGCATGATAACTGGCAGTTTAATGATATCCACATAAAACATCCATTCAACAACACATCCATCATCCAATCACAACATCAATCAATAACAATATGTGTTTGGTAATATACAACAGGTATAGATTTATCAACTATTTATCTAACAGTTTATATTCCCCAATAATTTATATAACTGTTAACTAGCAGTTCATATGCAACAATAATTTCCAACAGCCAAATAATACGCAATCAATCAATTTAATTAACAGCTAAATTCAATAAAATGCAATTCAACAGATATGGATGAAATAACATGCCAAAAGCTCATAAATAAATTTCTATTCATTTCTAAAATTTATTTAACAAACATAAAAGCTTCTAGTAATTGTGAGTGGGTTAAAACACTCACCTTTTGAATTTAAATCGAATTTAAATTCAATTTAAACTCAAAAATTCGCCCGTCTCAGAATTCGTCCAAACCAGCGTCATCGAGTCCGGAATTAAATTACGATCCTAACAAAAAAAAATTCGTGTGAATCCGACTTCGTATGAGAAAGTTATGGCGAAAAATGATGATTGAATTCAAAATTAAATATAAACAAAAGTGACACACATTCACTCACACCTTTTTATTCATCCACGTCATCAGCTTCCCCCACCTTCTCACGCAAAACACGGCCTTCCTCCCAGACGCACGCGAAAACCCATTGACCGAAGCCTTTGACCGCCTGTACACGTCACTAGCCACCTCCATACGCCGTGCCACCCCCGTCGACGAGCTCATCATCATCGGCCGCACCCAACCACACAGGTCCGGTCGCCCCTAGTGCCTCCGCCGCCGCCGTTCAACCCTAGGGCCGAAACCCTAATTCGAATTTTTCCGCCAATCCAACCGTTGAAACTCAAAACAAACAACATAGATGCGATCCCCTCGGTTCCCTCTCCAAAACCCAGAAACAGAATCTCGATCCGAGAAAGTTTTGCGCGACGATGATGAACGGTTTTGGGGCTGTTTGAATTTATTCTGGATGAACGACAGCTCCAATTGAAAAACGAATTTCATCAGTAGATTACACGTATCGAAAACATCAACATATATTTTTTCTGAAATTTTTGAGTTTTGACTTTTGATTTTTGAACTGTGGTTAGATCTAGGTTTTTCAACCGTTGGAGAGGAGAAAGGGATGAAGAAATTATACGTATATTCAATTGACAGAAGAAAGGAGGCTAGGGTTTATCATGGTATACTTATAGTTAGGGTTAGGTTAGAGCGTATAGGCTAGAAGGGTGAACGTACGCAACAAACTATGGCTCAAAAAGCCCGTTTAGCTTCCGGAACCAAATTTATTAAATCTATATATCCAGATAAGTATTTTAAAATATTCTGAACACGATGGAAAACGTTTCACGTCCAAATTTGATCGTATGAAGAAGTTATGATGAAAACAAGATTTCCAAATTGATTCCAAATTGATTTTAATAAAATCGATTTCAAGGCGTTTCGCGTCCGTACGATCAAACGACAAGTCCGATCGATACGAAACTTGAAACCCTATAATAATTCACCGATACGGATCCGATGAAACTGGTTTCGTCGAAATCCGAGTCCGTGACAAAAATGGCTATTTTTAATATTTATTAAATCAATTAAATAAATCATAAAAATCCAATTTTTATATTTCAACTTCTAATATAGGCCACATCTCATTATTTATATACTTCAATCAATTCTAAATTATTTACCAAGCTTGGATGTGAATTAAAATCTATCAGTATATAAATTTGCAGCTAAATATCTGCACTTTCTTATTAATTGGAAATTATAAATTTTATTCTAAAACCCAATTATTTTAAATCTTCTACCTTTATACTCACCTCTTAAATCAAATTAAATAAATGCTTGATTTCCATTCCAACTCATCTTTGGATTGCAATTAACCTTTTTACCATAATTAAATTCCAAATTATTAATAACCCTTATTTTTCTTAACTATTTATTAATTCCAATCCAATTGAATTCAACACTATAAATTTGATTAATTTATTATATTCACTTCCTTTCTATTATTCAAAGTTATTGTTGTAAATACGACGAATACTAACATTAGTTTAAGATTCACATCAATATTCTTTAAGCCTAATGTTTACCAATTTCGTTTCAAATCCAATAACGTAATAATTTACGTTTAATTCCATTTTATATGTAGTAAATACCATTTGTCGAATCAAATACTCAAATTATAACTAAAATCTTGTTTTCTAAAGTTATATCGACAATGGTCAAATAAAAATTTGAATTAGCTTTAACTTTATTCTATGGTATTAACTATTGCAATAAATCCAAATTAATAAATGAGGTTTGACTCCTATATTAACTTCTTTGGTTTCAATTAACATTTTATGGTGAATATGAATTTCAATGTATGATTGAAACCTTTATATCTATTTTATTTCACTATTCCATAAGAAAAATTAACATTTGGTTCATACTTTTTACAAATAACTCCCATTTCTTCCAAATAATAATTACATAAACTATTTAATATTAAATCCATTAAATTGCAATAGATTAAATTGATTGCAATTTATTTCCAAATAAATTTGGATTTTTATTTGGTTATACACAAAATTCCCGTTATCACTTGCCTAACAAGGTTATTATCACTTAAGATCTCACTGCATCCACATTTTCCACATTTTCATTTCCTAGTTTCTTTACTCTATTCTACAAAATTTATTACGAATGGGATTTCCTTTGGTTTACATCTTATTTGTATTTAACATTTCTCAATCACCAATTCATTTCACTTTAACTGCGGTAAATTGGCGGATAAATTGAATTTGATTCCCAAATTTTAAATTAACAAGAAACAAGGGTAGGTAAACAAACAATAGTCATTACTCCAAATTCTAGTCCTAAATAGGCTTTTATTCCTTGCAAATAAATGTTACTATTTATTCTTATAGTACAAATCTCCATAATTATCCTATTTTAATTTGCTTAGGCCATTTATTTCACTATACATATCTGCATCAGCGGACAATTTATTCAATTCATTGAGTATCAATTCTATTAAGTCCTGTTTATATTTTTATGCATTCTTCTATTACTTTACAAAATGGAATAACTTTTAAACTCATACACTTAATAACAAAACCGTTATAAATCCAATAAATTTCCAAATCGAAGTTTGTACACATATACACAACTATTATGATTTCTCACAGAACGTTGAATTTATTAAATGACCATTTATTATAATTTAATTCCCTTAATTGAATCAAATGCTTATTATTATCATATATTTTCTTTTCATTCTACCATTCCTTCCCATTATAAATTCATTAACGTATTCACACATCTCTATCTTTCAAATATTAATAACCAAACTTGATTACAGACACTGTCCTTATCCATCTTCATAAATTTGTTCAAAACTATACTTTTGTTTACATAAAATAAATTTTATGTTTCTATTAGTTTTCTTTTCCTTTCACTACAGGCATAAATTATCACTATCTACACTAATTACATCTTTGTATTAATGAACACCATCCAAGTTAATATTTATACTAACATTCACAATTTCAACATTTATTTGTTTCTTATCACTAACTTCAACAAAATGTGACCATCTATATTAATCAAATCTATTGTCATAAAGTTTTATTATTACACCAAGTTACAACTACTATACCAAATTTCTACATTTATTCCTAAACAAATTAGAAATTATATTAATCTAATGCATTAAATATTATTAATTTAACAGGTCGTTACAATCTCCCCCACTCAAAACTTTTCGTCCCCGAAAAGGAAAAGAAGGGAAAAGGAAGAATAAAATAGTGCATCTTATTTCAAATATTAACTTATAAACAATATTTTACTGGATTAATTCCCTTTAATGAAATACACTTGTTTTATAATCATTATATCCTTTAATACTTGAATTATTAAAGTTGGAAAAAATGTTTTCACAAAATTCTAAGTCCAAAATTTACGAAAAATTTTGGCAGAGTCTCCTTTGTACGGAGGGACTCTGGAGAAAATATAATATCCAAATATACAAATATATTACATATATATCCAAAATAAAATATCCCAACACGGGAAAATATATAAAATAGCGCTTTAAACGTAATCCGAAACGTGCCTATTTGTCGGGCAATACACTTATTATTATGGAACCAAAAGCAGTAGCAGTTGCTTCCATCACCTGTATTCACTTATATAGTCTAAAGGTTAAATATTTATATTACAGCGAAATGTTTGGGTAGATTCAATCATTCATATTCAATCAAATGCAACAACCATACATTTTAACAACAGCACACACCACAAACAAACAATCAAACAATCAATTTGTTGTTCGGGTTCAAATTCTGAAATTGTACGGAATGAAGAATAATTATCTAGTGCATCCTATACTCAACAGTCTTAGATGGAACAAAGATAGATTATTTGTTCATCCAACAACTTCAAAATTCCTTACCCAACAGCCATACATCAACCAAACAATTCAAACCAACACCAAAATAGCTTGTTATACATTTATTTCATAGTTCGGTGGTTTTATCTTCTTTTTTTTCATTTATGAGGGATTTCTTTGTTTCTTACGAGTTCTTTTTTCCAATTATCACAAAATTCATTATATTTGTATCTCCTTTTTATTACTTAAGTTTTCCTTTTATTACTTAAGTTTATAAAATAAATTCTCATTAATAACAACAAATATTTTGAATATCTTCATTTACTTACTCTTCACTTGTACGATTTCCCTTAAATTCTAAATCTGCTACCATTCATTCTTATAAGTGGAAGTTTTTATTTATCTATTAACTATGGATTACAGTCATTTAAATTCTTCCTACTTTCTATTATATTAGAATAGGGGAGACTTAAGACATCTTAAACTAATAATCCTACAATCAATTCTTATTTAGAATTTCCTTTCATATCATCTATTAATAATTTTTAACTTATTTTCAATAAAATTTCAATTATAACCTAAGTTTATACATTAAATTCTTATTTATAACAATAATTTATTGAATACTTCATTATTTCCAAAATTCTACTTGTATAATATCCTATTTAAAATTCTTATTTAACATTTCAACTTTTATATTTGGGTAAGTTATTTATGTCAAAGGAAGTGCAATTGAACTTATACAAGTTGAATCTCAATTCTCTAAATTAAATTTGATGTTTATCCATATTTCTCTTTGTCTCATATGTATGCAAATTCCTCTTTATAACTTTGCAATTATTCTCTTATTTAAATTAGAGGTTTCAATTCATTTATTACTTAACTTTTATTTCACTACAATTTAACAATTAATTAATTAATGGAGAATTTTAGAATTGGATTCCGGGTCAGATTTCAATTTATTTCAAAATAATAGATAAATAAGTTCTTACAACTCAATATCTCTAATTATAGTTAGAACAATAAAAGAAAATTTTTAGAAAATTTCAAAATAAATCTGCAGTAGAATTTACTACAGTGGCCTTTCCCTTCGAAACTCGAAAATGAAAGTCGATGATGCGGCCGTCATCACCGAATTTATTTTCCAGCGACAGAGAGGAAAGTACATAATTATTTTCTCTAAAATCTTCTTTAAAACATTTCTTCCGAACTATACTAAATATTTATATAAGAAATTACTTATAAACCAAATCATTATATTTCATAAATCCTTTGAAAGAAGATTTTCAAAAACCCCGGACTTAAGTTCTAAAATCTCCAAGTTGATTTTATTATAAATTAAACTTAGCTTCAATTATTATAAATATTTTATTGCCTAACACCAAATCTATAGCAACCAAATATATATATATATATATATATATATCTTTATAAAATATTTTTATATATAGAAAATATAATAGGCAAAATTATTTCATTCACCTATATTAAAACAAATATCATGTCGGTCTGTCCTATTAAGTGTTTAGAAATCCCTATTGATGTCATAGCGTCCCATGCATCAACCAGAATTTATAAATACAAAGCGGAACAGATTAACACAATATCAAAATCTTTATTAACACTAACAAATACGCTCTCTCATATATATACACTCAGCGACTCCCATAGGGTATTACTACCCTATTAACAAAGAGTCAAACCCCACAAAACCAAGGTTTATCGCTAAACCAAAGCTCTGATACCAACTGTAACATCCCGCCTTTTCGCACACTTTAAACCGACACACGTGCCAATTCAAACCATACGGAAGGGCGGATTTTTATGGGGTAAATGAGAAAAACAGAGAAGAAATAAAACAAAACAGAATCTCACATCGGAAGGATAAAATATAATAATCAAATATACAGTTCATGAAACTGTTTTACAAAATAATTTATTTTTCTTGTGCAATAAATATCAGAGTTACACATACCAATACAACAATGCAGCGGAATTAAATGGTGTAGTGCAATATTATATATAAAATAATACTGATTCTTCGTCTTCGTCCTCCAAAGCTAAAATCTGCTATCTTGAAACTCTCGGACTGACCCGAGCGAATTTGAAAAGACAAAAACACCCGAGTCAGACTAGAATATCTTATGTGAGTTAAATAAACAGAAATAAATATGAGTACAGTAACTCAAGAGATGTTCGGGATTTACATCTCCTAAGGATCCGTTAAACTATTTACTATGTAGTATATTGCGCTATTATAATAGTGTCTATTTATAAAATAAACTTACTTTTAAATAGCGTTAAGGGGTTACCCATATAGCCCTTAACACAAATAATGCCAATAGTCTATACAGTACCGTAATACCTCCTGATCGGGAAGCTACCAGAGGATACTCCATAGGTACGACACAAATAGAAACTCGTAGTAAAGGCTCGGTATGGTAGGTGACACGGCACAACTAGGCAATGCCAGGGTAGATATACCAATTGCTATCCAGGCTGGTGGAAACGCGTAGCCGCAGTTACCGCCCACCTCGGACTAACTCTCCAAAATCAAAATATAGAAGTGGCCACTGAATCAAATCCAAGTCAAAGTATAATATCGAAGAGGAGCGTCCGATCAGAGGAATGACCTCATTGGCCTGAGAATCGCTCCTGTTGTAGCCACCTTATGCCAACTCACGGGAGTTGGGTCCACGTATTTACCTTACAGGAAACGTCGCCACCACCTACTTCATTCTGGAATCTCCACCGCGTACACGGTTAGTCAAAGTGGTTTTCGGTACCGACAGAGAGTATGTCCATATCCGATCCCGGTCTCTTTGCCAACCAATCGTTATTATAACACCGCGGTTATTTAAAAATAGTTTATACTTTAAAACCAGAATATAATCCATTTCAAAACCATAATATTACGATATCATTTCTTCCTTTAAACCCAAAACAATTCCTTTTTGATATTAATTTATAAAAACCCAAATCAATGATATCGTTTCCCAAATATTTTCCTTTTCAAAATTTTGTCATCTTTTATTATTAAAATTCCTTGAACCAAATATTTGGAAACTTAACTCTTAATATAATACTTCGAAATCCATAGAACTTAAAACCATTACCTTCAAAACTAAATGGTTTGGATATTCAACAGTATATAAAATAAGTGGTTTAACTTAAACGTTACTTTGAAAAGAAATATTTCTCGTGGCCTTACAATACATTTCTTTATTTAAAGTCAAAACCAAAATTTAATATCGCTTCAAGTTCCAAACCATTTTAATAAATTCATATATATACGTATATCCGTTTTGAGTCTAAATATTTCAACTAAAGATGGATTTTATTCTTTCAAATCAAATGTTCTATTAATTAGTCTTGAATATAAAATCCATAAACAAAACCTCAATTCTAGTAAAATATACATATATTTTTCCAATCCAAATTTTACTAGAATATTCATTTCAATATATTTTGGGAAAAATCCAATTATAAATATCATATCTTAAAATTTCCAACTTAACATTAAAACATAGGATATAAGTTATAAATCTCCATTTTCTAAATTTTCTTCCATTTCCAAATAAAGGAATTTGTGCACCTTTTAATTTCAAAATTCTTAACTTTACATGTATATGAATACGGAAGAAAATATTTATACAGTATAACTTTTAAGATTATTATAAACCGTATTCCATCCAAACCATAGAAATTTCATTTAAAATAGTTATATGTAGACCGCGGTGCCTGTATATAATTTTCTATCCTATGGTCAAGTGATACGGATATTTATCATTTCAATCCGCAATTTAAAAATAAACTGCGGTTGTATATCATTTCAAACCGCAATCCCGAAAAATGTAAAATGCATGATAACTGGCAGTTTAATGATATCCACATAAAACATCCATTCAACAACACATCCATCATCCAATCACAACATCAATCAATAACAATATGTGTTTGGTAATATACAACAGGTAATAACTAGCAGTTTTATTCAAATTAGATTTATCAACTATTTATCTAACAATTTATATTCCCCAATAATTTATATAACTGTTAACTAGCAGTTCATATGCAACAATAATTTCCAACAGCCAAATAATACGCAATCAATCAATTTAATTAACAGCTAAATTCAATAAAATGCAATTCAACAGATATGGATGAAATAACATGTCAAAAGCTCATAAATAAATTTCTATTCATTTCTAAAATTTATTTAACAAACATAAAAGCTTCTAGTAATTGTGAGTGGGTTAAAACACTCACCTTTTGAATTTAAATCGAATTTAAATTCAATTTAAACTCAAAAATTCGCCCGTCTCAGAATTCGTCCAAACCAGCGTCATCGAGTCCGGAATTAAATTACGATCCTAACAAAAAAAAATTCGTGTGAATCCGACTTCGTATGAGAAAGTTATGGCGAAAAATGATGATTGAATTCAAAATTAAATATAAACAAAAGTGACACACATTCACTCACACCTTTTTATTCATCCACGTCATCAGCTTCCCCCACCTTCTCACGCAAAACACGGCCTTCCTCCCAGACGCACGCGAAAACCCATTGACCGAAGCCTTTGACCGCCTGTACACGTCACTAGCCACCTCCATACGCCGTGCCACCCCCGTCGACGAGCTCATCATCATCGGCCGCACCCAACCACACAGGTCCGGTCGCCCCTAGTGCCTCCGCCGCCGCCGTTCAACCCTAGGGCCGAAACCCTAATTTGAATTTTCCCGCCAATCCAACCGTTGAAACTCAAAACAAACAACATAGATGCGATCCCCTCGGTTCCCTCTCCAAAACCCAGAAACAGAATCTCGATCCGAGGAAGTTTTGCGCGACGATGATGAACGGTTTTGGGGCTGTTTGAATTTATTCTGGATGAACGACAGCTCCAATTGAAAAACGAATTTCATCAGTAGATTACGCGTATCGAAAACATCAACATATATTTTTTCTGGAATTTTCTGAAATTTTTGAGTTTTGACTTTTGATTTTTGAACTGTGGTTAGATCTAGGTTTTTCAACCATTGGAGAGGAGAAAGGGATGAAGAAATTATACGTATATTCAATTGACAGAAGAAAGGAGGTTAGGGTTTATCATGGTATACTTATAGTTAGGGTTAGGTTAGAGCGTATAGGCTAGAAGGGTGAACGTACGCAACAAACTATGGCTCAAAAAGCCCGTTTAGCTTCCGGAACCAAATTTATTAAATCTATATATCCAGATAAGTATTTTAAAATATTCTGAACGCGATGGAAAAAGTTTTACGTCCAAATTTGATCGTATGAAGAAGTTATGCTGAAAACAAGATTTCCAAATTGATTCCAAATTGATTTTAATAAAATCGATTTCAAGGCGTTTCGCGTCCGTACGATCAAACGACAAGTCCGATCGATACGAAACTTGAAACCCTATAATAATTCACCGATACGGATCCGATGAAACTGGTTTCGTCGAAATCCGAGTCCGTGACAAAAATGGCTATTTTTAATATTTATTAAATCAATTAAATAAATCATAAAAATCCAATTTTTATATTTCAACTTCTAATATAGGCCACATCTCATTATTTATATACTTCAATCAATTCTAAATTATTTACCAAGCTTGGATGTGAATTAAAATCTATCAGTATATAAATTTGCAGCTAAATATCTGCACTTTCTTATTAATTGGAAATTATAAATTTTATTCTAAAACCCAATTATTTTAAATCTTCTACCTTTATACTCACCTCTTAAATCAAATTAAATAAATACTTGATTTCCATTCCAACTCATCTTTGGATTGCAATTAACCTTTTTACCATAATTAAATTCCAAATTATTAATAACCCTTATTTTTCTTAACTATTTATTAATTCCAATCCAATTGAATTCAACACTATAAATTTGATTAATTTATTATATTCACTTCCTTTCTATTATTCAAAGTTATTGTTGTAAATACGACGAATACTAACATTAGTTTAAGATTCACATCAATATTCTTTAAGCCTAATGTTTACCAATTTCGTTTCAAATCCAATAACGTAATAATTTACGTTTAATTCCATTTTATATGTAGTAAATACCATTTGTCGAATCAAATACTCAAATTATAACTAAAATCTTGTTTTCTAAAGTTATATCGACAATGGTCAAATAAAAATTTGAATTAGCTTTAACTTTATTCTATGGTATTAACTATTGCAATAAATCCAAATTAATAAATGAGGTTTGACTCCTATATTAACTTCTTTGGTTTCAATTAACATTTTATGGTGAATATGAATTTCAATGTATGATTGAAACCTTTATATCTATTTTATTTCACTATTCCATAAGAAAAATTAACATTTGGTTCATACTTTTTACAAATAACTCCCATTTCTTCCAAATAATAATTACATAAACTATTTAATATTAAATCCATTAAATTGCAATAGATTAAATTGATTGCAATTTATTTCCAAATAAATTTGGATTTTTATTTGGTTATACACAAAATTCCCGTTATCACTTGCCTAACAAGGTTATTATCACTTAAGATCTCACTGCATCCACATTTTCCACATTTTCATTTCCTAGTTTCTTTACTCTATTCTACAAAATTTATTACGAATGGGATTTCCTTTGGTTTACATCTTATTTGTATTTAACATTTCTCAATCACCAATTCATTTCACTTTAACTGCGGTAAATTGGCGGATAAATTGAATTTGATTCCCAAATTTTAAATTAACAAGAAACAAGGGTAGGTAAACAAACAATAGTCATTACTCCAAATTCTAGTCCTAAATAGGCTTTTATTCCTTGCAAATAAATGTTACTATTTATTCTTATAGTACAAATCTCCATAATTATCCTATTTTAATTTGCTTAGGCCATTTATTTCACTATACATATCTGCATAAGCGGACAATTTATTCAATTCATTGAGTATCAATTCTATTAAGTCCTGTTTATATTTTTATGCATTCTTCTATTACTTTACAAAATGGAATAACTTTTAAACTCATACACTTAATAACAAAACCGTTATAAATCCAATAAATTTCCAAATTGAAGTTTGTACACATATACACAACTATTATGATTTCTCACAGAACGTTGAATTTATTAAATGACCATTTATTATAATTTAATTCCCTTAATTGAATCAAATGCTTATTATTATCATATATTTTCTTTTCATTCTACCATTCCTTCCCATTATAAATTCATTAACGTATTCACACATCTCTATCTTTCAAATATTAATAACCAAACTTGATTACAGACACTGTCCTTATCCATCTTCATAAATTTGTTCAAAACTATACTTTTGTTTACATAAAATAAATTTTATGTTTCTATTAGTTTTCTTTTCCTTTCACTACAGGCATAAATTATCACTATCTAAACTAATTACATCTTTGTATTAATGAACACCATCCAAGTTAATATTTATACTAACATTCACAATTTCAACATTTATTTGTTTCTTATCACTAACTTCAACAAAATGTGACCATCTATATTAATCAAATCTATTGTCATAAAGTTTTATTATTACACCAAGTTACAACTACTATACCAAATTTCTACATTTATTCCTAAACAAATTAGAAATTATATTAATCTAATGCATTAAATATTATTAATTTAACGGGTCGTTACATATGTTGTGCAGTGATAGACGTAGACTGTAGGATTGCTCTGACTGTTTGTTGTTGAATGAAGTGATGGTTTTTGTAGTTGTATGAATGTGTGGAAGGTTATGTAGTGCTGTTGGACAGTGAAGTAAAGATGTATGCTTGGTTGTTTTGAGGGAGAAGACAGTGGGAATGATAATGGTGAATGAGGTGGAAAGTGATGTGGTAGATAGTTGATGGAAGATGCAAGCAGAAGTGAAATGAAGTATGGCAGAGAATTGTGGTTGCAGGCAGTTAGAAGTGGGAGTTTACAGTGAAGATTGGCACAGAGGAGATGTGTGAAGAAGTTGGCTGATGTTCTGGTATGGTCAGATGGTCAGAGGTAGTTATGTGATGAATGATGGTAGTGAAGTGGGTAAGGAGCTTGTTTGTAGAGAGTTACTAAGGGGATGCAATGGAGATGCACAGCTTGACAGAAGGCAGTGTGGCAGTGAATAGATTTGTAGGAAGTGGTTATGAAACTGTGGTTGAAGAGGAGTGAACAGTGATGTGTGTGCAGCAGTAATGGGCTGTTGGTGTTGTTGCAGTGCAGTATCAATGAGTATGTAATGGAACAATGTGAAGAAGCCGGGAGGTTTGTATGTGCAAGTTTGTTGAAGGATGGATGGGTTGTAAGAGGAAGGATGGGTATATTGTTTGCAAAGTGAAGGAAAGGCAGCAGGAAGGTAACAGTTGTGAGTGGCCAGAGTAACACAGTGCACACAACAGAGAGTTTAAAATGTATTGCAAATGAAATTTGTAAAGTGAAATTTGTAAACAGAAAAATTGCAAATGTATTGCAAAAGAGAAGTTTGAAATGGAATTTTTTTTCTTTTTTTTTCAAATGAATAGTGTATGTTTTTTTTTAAAGGAAATGCTAATGCAAAATAGAAAAAACAACAAACAAATGCTAGCAACAAGCAATCAACACACACAATATATTTTTTAAATGCACTAAACAAACAAAACAAACACACGATATAATCTAACGAAAATAATCCGAAGAATAGAAATCAAAATCGAAGCAATTCCCCGGCAACGGCGCCAAAAACTTGTTCGTCGACGGAAATTCTATCGGTTTAGAAAACCGTCGAACGAATTTAGATTAAAAATAACCGCAAGCGCACGGTGTACGAATGTAGCACGTGGCGAATACGGGTCGATCCGCAGGGAATTGATGATTTTAAAAATTCTATTCAATCAAATTAAACCAAAGTCGAGTGAAAGTTAAGCTAGAAAATTAGAAAATTGGCTAACTAACTAAAAGAAAATTGATATAAATATGAGAGTTTGAGGACAATTTAGAGATAAATCCACTCTCTAGATCATATAAATCAACAAAATGAAGTTATGATCTCTCTTTTCTTGTCATTAGTGAATTAGTTGATGTGCTTATCATAAGTATGGTATATTTGTGCTATTAATTAGCTCAATATAAACCATCAAACTATAACACAACCACTAATACACATTTAACTCTCATGAAATATGGCAACAAAGTTGAAATAAAAATCTATTTTAAGCATAGCCTATTAACTATTGTTTAGAAATATAGGCTATCAAATTTCAATTTCAACATTCACTTCTTTGCCATAATCATATTTAGATGAAGAGGCAATTTGTGTTATGTTTGTTTAAGCATAGCCTATTTGTTATAAACAACATAGACTATCAAATTCAAAGATAAACAACATCATTAAACCACTTCAATCATTCTCATTAAGCACAAAAAGAGAGCATAAACAACAAAATGTTGGATCTACATACTTGAGAGCTTCATTACCCCTAAATTGAAGGGATTAAGCTCTCATATTTGTTATTATATGAACAAATGTAGAAAACAACATTAAACAAGAAGAGAAAAAGAGAGCAAAATGAAAGGAAAAATTATTCTACTTGCATAAAATAAAAGAGATCTACACTACAACATGAAAGTAAATGAACATGAAAAGGAAAGAGCATGTATTAAATTGCATAAAATAAAAAAGATTACATAAAATAAAAATGCCTAAGTAGCCATGAAAAGAGAAAGAGGAGCTTTCATTTTATTTTTGATCTAAACTAAACTAAAGAGAAGGAGGCCTAAGAGAGACTAAGAGAAGAGATGGAATGTTACATGAAACATAAGGGGTATATATACAAGTTTAAAACCCTAATTCCTATTTTTGGGGAATGCCCAAGATGCCCATGAGAAAGTGTAGAGGCCAAGTTATCATTAGCATGTTTTAATCCCCACTTAAATGTACATGAAGCCATTAAATCCATAAGCATGTGCATTAGCCTTTAATTTGTACATTAAGGTAGGTGGGTAGGTGGGGTCCTCCATGATCTTCACTTTGAATTATTTCCATCTTCATTCCTTTGTATTGATTTTGTGCATGCATATCTTCATGAAACCACTTGTGAAAGTCACCAAATTTCCTACAAAAAACATAGAAAATTCTAAGCAAATTTTCACAATTTAATAAATGCACAAAAATGACCATTTCACCCTTGTATGAAGATGAATGTGTGACAATTTGGAATTAATGTGAATTTTGGTTAAAACAAGTTAAAATACCCAATATGATCATTTATTTAATTTAAATAGAATAAATATGGTGGTAAAAATATGCACATTTACGTGCACATCAGTTTTCCAGCCAGCCAGTCGCCAAACTCAGATTTCGGATCAATCCCTCTCGTCATAGCCATGAGTATAGCATGATCATTCGGGTTACTACCTCCGTGGCGGCGGTATGAAATCTTTCCAAGTAATCTTTCAATGATTCCCCTAGGACCTAGATCACACTGGAAAGGGACATCATGTCTTTAGGATGAATTGCGTGCATACAAAATTGCTCTACAAACTTGGTTGCCAACTCATAGGATCTCGAAATTGAGCGTGGAAGTAGTCTCGTGAACAACATCATTGCTATCCGGAAAGGGTTATGGGAAAGCATCGGCACTCGGTTGCGTCGTTAGCTCTCGCAAAATCTATCATCCATTCATATCTCATAATATGCTGTCTGGGGTCAGTTTTTCCCTTGTAGGCAAACATTGATGGCATATTGAACCTTCTCGGGTATTCCGCATGCAGAACATTGTCAGTAAACGGGGTATGGCTTCTCGAGATTTTCCAATCATCATTAGTCAAGCCTTGGTTCTCTCTCACCAACTGTCTGATCATTGCTGATAAGTCCAGCGTCTGGATGGAAGAGGCCAAGCGGTGGTCGCGCTCCACCTCACGTGAATGGGTCGGACGGTGTCTACAAACCGTTTCACGCCTTCTTGGTTCACCATCCTCTTAATGCCACCTTGAACATTTATCTCGTTGTCATTCCAGTAGGGTACCTAGTCAGCATTTGATCGAGCACCGGCATCCAAGTTTTCGGGAAGAACTCCAGCGTGATTCCCTAAGTGTAGTGGTGGAATCCTTCCTCTGGAGGAGGAATCGGTACCGATCCCTGGAGGGATCGGCACCAATCGGTCTTGGCAGACCATATTGGTCTGTCAAGCGGCTCTCCAATCTTTTTACATGATCTACTTCAAGCCTGCGACGCCTAAGCCTCTTGTATTCATCCAATGAGCTTGAACTTTTTGATGCCGAGTAAGGATTGAGATCTCTTCTGGCCTTCCCGTACTGTTGGTGGATAATCTTGTTCATCGGGCGAATATTGGTCTGAATCTGCTCATTTAGTTGTCGTTGGCTTTCCCTCAACTCTGTCATCAGATTATGAAATTCAGCTCGAGTTATAGAATCAGCAGGGTTCTGCACTTCAACCGGATCAGAATTCAAATTTGCAGGTTGGTTGCTTAGGCCTCCTTGTTGAATGCTAGTAGTCTCATTTCCATCAACGTTCTGAGAAGTAGATCTGGTATGTCTCACTATTGTCAATCTCTTTGTTTAGATTTTTGCAAATCTGAGTAGTGTAAGTAACTTTATGAAGATAGCTATGGATCTCCTTCGAGGGATTTGGCCAATTAAATAGCAACAAATGGGATCCTAACAGGCTAAGAATCAGTTTCTTAGTGAAAGCATCAAAATTTTTGCAACCAAATTAATCACAAACACCCAAAAATAGATTTATGTAGAGAAGTAAATGAAGAAAGTAAAATAAAAACAGAGAAATAGAATAAACTAACAAACAAATCAAAGCAATAATCAAGAATATGAGAATTTATAATGGTTCGCCGTTGTATTTCTACGTTTACTTTGAAGATTATCTTTATCGATTCACTAATACTTTGATTACAGCAGCAAACAACAAGAAATAAGGAGAAAATTTGATGACAATAAAGATAATGTAACTAGCAGCGTAAAGATCCTCAGAATAACCTCTAGGTCAGTATTTATAGATGAAGGCGACCATCAATCTCTTTGAAACTTTGGCTACAGGATCTTCTAATCCATATGGGCCCACCGGAGGAATCGCTAGGCCCAAATCACAATGAATAGAGATCGGTACTAATCTCTTCATTGGTCGATTCTGGGGCAGCAATCCCTACGATGGCTTCCTCATACTTAGATATGTTAGCTCTTCAAATATCATGTTGATTGGATTAGTGGAGCTCATGCAACTAATGGATCTTTGTTTTGACTCCACTTGAAAGTTACCTTCTGCCGAACCCTCCAAATGGATTATGTCGATCCCTCATCCTTTAGCCATTTTGACATGCGATTCCTAGGGTCCATATACCTTGCTCTCCAAGATTCTCTTGCTTTGGACCTTTAGATCCCAATATTGATTGTTAAAGGAAAAATTACACTTGGCTTCTAACATATACCGATCCATCCTTGGTGGAGTCTACGCCGAACCCCTGCTAAATGCTAGGCTCTACTGACCCCTCTTTTATGCTAGTACGACCCATTCCTCGTAACTTTCCTAACCAATAAAACATGCTGATCCATCTTCATTTATGTCGAGCTCTTCATTGCTTCGACTGTGTCGACCCCTTGTCCAACCTACCATACCGAACCATATATTTCCATACACGCAATCCTTGGAGTTCCACCAAATCATGTCGATCCCGGGAGTTCCGCCAAGTCATGCCGATCCCTCTGATACTACCAAGCTAATATCCATATTTCAAACATCCTGCATTGTTTATCTACATGTTCCGTCCAACTTTGGCTTCATACAACGATCTATACTCTTCCTTCGGGTCCTACAGTCATTGCTCTGTGGTCATAGTTTTTTATAACAGTCGAATCTATCTCGCGCAATCAGTTCAATATAGCCGGTTCAGGATACCGGGTAATACTTAATAATTTGATCAATTCTTCTTCTTGCCTTGTTGAGATTTAACTTGGAATAGAGTAGTGAGTATGTTGATCATTTGAAGTAAGCCACTAAAACTTTGCATTTTGATACAAGCCAACTGATTGAGTATTTAAAAGTTACCGAAGTCCTAATAAAATGCTTTTGTATGAATCAAGCATAGTAATTTCATTTGAATTATTAACACAAGTAAAGAATAGATTTGGTTGTTTTTTACTCTGATACCTTCACACTTCTTTTTGATGGATGAAGTATCTTTATTCCATTGCTTCACATTAGCTTTGACTTTCTTGAATTTGTACAGCAGTTGAAACAAGATATTGTCATTAACAGAAGTAGATAAACCAATAGATATTGCTTCCTTATAGCCATCCGTATCAGTCCAGGCCTTTTCGAATCTAAATGGCTCTTTGTGTTGCTGGTTTTGGGTAGCGATGAGTTGTAAATGAAGAGGACTATGATCAAGGGAAGAATGATTAGGGGCAGCAGTTAAATTTGTCCATGAATTCATAGTTAATGATATCCTATCTAATGTACTATGAATAGACATATTGGCCTCTCTTCTCCATGTATAGAAGTTACCATACACTTTAGCTTCAAGTAAAAACGATAAGTTCATGCAACTAGCAAGATCATAATCCATTGTTAACCCAGAAGAGCTATCACCAATTCCATCTGAAGATAGCATTAAACTGTTATAATCCCCTGCAAGAATCTAAGGGATATTATGATAAGGCCTGATCTGAAATAACTAACAGTTGAGAAATTTACAGAGAAGAGATGAGAAGATGAAGAATAAGAAAAAGCTTAAGCAAGAAGAGAAATAATTTTCCAGCCTCCTGCAAGCATTTTCATTTCATTGTATATATAGCACGTTCACATACACTTTTGTAACAACTCTGACAGCTGTTCCAATGAAATTAAAGAGCCATATTTGGCCATACAAACTTTGCAAAAAAAATACTATAAAAAGAAAAAGCAGTAACTGTCTTCTGCCATGCAGCCTATTAAAATATATGTGTACTATATTTGTGTTGCTCCCTCCTTTATTTAATGCTGCAGTATTTGTGAAGTGCTGAGTTGATCCAAGTACCGTGCTGGTTTATGAATATTGCGTTTAGGCCTAGGTGTGATACTTGTGGGTGCAACATTGCTTCCCTCTTCGAGATCAACCTTGTCCTCAAGGTTGGTATCCATGGTGAGTGATGGTGGTAGTGGAGTCGGGGTGATATTTGTAGGGTTGGGGCAAAGTTTGAGTAATGAAATGTGGAACACCGGGTGAATACGAGCTTCAGGTGGTAAGAGAAGTTTGTATGCAACTGGTCCTATTTTCTCAATAATTTGGTAAGGGCCAAAGTATTTCTTGGAAAGCTTATGTTGTGCAGATCGTAAGGTATGTTGGCGGTACGGATGGAGCTTGACAAATACATAGGCACCAACAGCAAAATCTTTGTCGCAGCGATGTAAATCTGCCTGTATCTTCATGCGAGAATGTGCTCGCGTCAAGTTGTCTTTTATGGTTTTTAAAAGTTGATCTCTAGAAGCAGTCCAGTCATTAACATCCTGAACTTGAGAGTTTGCATGAATATAGTCCGCAATGATTGGTGGAGCTCGTCCATAGATTGCTTGAAAAGGTGACATTCCAATGGAAGAATGGGTACAAGTATTATACCACCATTCCGCCCACGGTAGACATTTCGTCCATTGCGATGGTAAATCACTACATATAGCTCTCAAGTAATTTTCCAAACAACGATTTACTACTTCCGTTTGGCCATCACTTTGTGGGTGATAGGCACTACTCATGTTGAGTTGTGTACCGTGTAGACGAAAAATTTCTTTCCAAAATTTGCTAATGAAAATCCGGTCACGGTCGGAGACTATGGAGCGGGGAAATCCATGTAAGCGGACGTACTCTTGGATGAAATACGATGCTAGTTTGACTGCAGTAAAAGAAGTGGGTAATGCGACGAAATGAGCATATTTAGATAGGCGGTCGACTATTACCCAAATACATGTCTTCTCGGATGATGGTGGTAAGTGCGTGATAAAATCCATAGATATGTCTTCAAAAATTTGATTGGGAATCGGTAACGGCTGTAGCAGCCCCTTCGGTGCCGAATTTTCAGATTTGGTTTGTAGGCATGTGGTGCATTCACGTACAAAGTTTTGTACAGAGTTGAAAAGGTGAGGCCAATAAAAATTACTCGCAATTCGAGCTGCTGTTGCTTTGACGCCTGAATGCCCACCAATTTTAGAAGAATGATATGCATTAATTATCTCTTGTTGCAGCAACTCATCATTTGGTACATATACACGTCTACCTTTAAACAGCAATCCATTGTGAAAAGAGAATTGAGTGCTAGAGTTAGTATCTGACTGAATGTTTTTTATGATTTGATTTGCTTTGACGTCCTGGACCAAGGAATTTTTGATTCGAGCAGTCCAATCGAAGGACGGGGAAGAAAACGCAGCCAACGTTGCTGCCTGAGTCCAACGTGAAAGTCCGTCGGCTACAGTATTTTCGCTGCCAGGTTTGTATTTGATGGTGAAGTCAAATCCCATGAGCTTGGAGACCCATTTTTGTTGTTCGGGTGTTTGTATTGTTTGGCTTAGGAGTTGACGGAGACTTTGGTGATCGGTAATGATGGAGAAATGACGACCAAGAAGGTAATGGCGCCATTTTTGTACTGCTGCAGTTATGGCGAACATTTCTCGAGCATAGGTGGATGCTTTAAGGAGGCGTGGTGGAAGCTTCTGGCTATGGAAAGAGATGGGGTGGCGGCCTTGAGAGAGAACAGCACCACAAGCGGTACCAGATGCGTCAGTGTACAAATCAAAAGATTGTGAAAAATTTGGTAATGTGAGAACAGGGGCAGTGGAGATGGAGTGCTTAAGAGAGGTAAAGGCTTCATGGGCTTGTGCGGTCCAAGAGAAAATTTTATCTTTCTTTAGCAATTCGGTTAATGGGCTTGCGATAGAAGCATAATGACGAATAAAACGACGATAGTAGCCCGTTAGACCGAGAAATCCGCGGACAGCGGTAAGAGTGGTAGGCGGAGGCCAATTGATTATGGCGTCCACTTTAGATGGATCTACGCGAACTCCTTCCTTAGAGATAATGTGGCCCAAATAAGATAACTCCATGAGTCCGAATATGCATTTGGAAAAATTAGCATAGAATTTGTGCTCATCTAGAACGTCAAGTGCGGTCTTCAGATGAGTGAGGTGAATATCCCATGTTTTGCTATAAACGAGAATATCGTCAAAGAATACAAGAATGAATTTTCGAAGATAGGGTCGAAATATGCTGTTCATTGTAGATTGAAATGTCGACGGCGCGTTAGTGAGACCAAATGGCATCACGAGGAATTCGTAATGACCCTCGTGTGTGCGAAACGCCGTTTTTGGTATGTCGGTTGGAGATACTCGAATTTGAAAATATCCACTACGTAAATCAAGTTTAGAGAAATATGTAGATCCATATAATTCATCGAGTAACTCATCAACGGTCGGAATAGGAAATCGATCCTTTATAGTGATTGCATTAAGGGCGCGGTAGTCGACACAAAAACGCCAAGTACCATCTTTCTTTTTAACAAGTATGACGGGTGACGAAAATGGGCTTGTGGATGGTCGGATAATTTGGGCTTTGAGCATTTCTTGTACTTGCGATTCTATTTCATTCTTTTGAAAGTAGGGATAGCGGTAAGGCTTAACGTTGACGGGTTGTGAATTATTGTGGAGGTTAATATGGTGGACAATAGTACGATGTGGAGGAAGCTTGGAAGGCTTGTCGAATAGGGTGGGATATTGGGCCAAGATAGATAGGATATCTGGATGTATATGGTCAGATTGGATGCTTTGGTTGGAGTTTTGAAGGGGTTCAGTAATAAGGTGAAAATAAGAGCAAATGGAGGCTTTAGACTGCATGCGTTTAAGTTGGTGAAGAGAGATCTCATTTGGGCTTGCTACACCATCCTGGCCTGTTAAAATAATAGGCATATTCTTGTAATTAAAAGATAAAGTTAATTTTCTTGGATCAAAAGTTACCGGCCCGAAGTTTTGTAGCCATTGAATGCCGAAGACAGCTTCAGCACCAGCAATAGGCAGTAAAAAGAAATCTGCTAGAAAATCAAATCCCTGTATTTGGACGAGAACGTGACGGCAAACTTCGTCGCAGCATAGTTTCTCTCCATTTCCCACCGTAACAACGAAATCTCGATGTTTCTCAGTTCGAAGCCCTAAAAAGCGTGCTGTCTTCGGGTGAATGTAATTATGGGTGCTCCCTGTGTCAACTAGTATAGAAATGAGTTGATTATTTACGTGTGCTGGCAGGCGCAAGGAACGGGGGTGGGAAGAACCGACAAAAGCATGGTAGGAGACGGCTGGGTCATTATGAAGCTGTTGATCTGGTGCATCTGGAGGATCTGGATCTGGATGGTTGTCTTCATCATCAGGCAAGAGTAAGAGAATTTGTTTGTTGTTGCATTTGTGGCCCGGAAAATATTTCTCCTCACAATTGAAACATAGGCCTTTAGCTTGACGATTTTGGTACTCGGTTTGGGTGAGTCGTTTGATTGGGTAGTTGGTGTTTGGTGTTTGGGTCGGCGCAGGAATTGGGGGTAACGATAGCAGGGGAGGTGGTGGTCGGGTAGAAGGGTATCGGTTCTGGAAGTGTTTGGTTTCGGTTATTTTGGTTTCAATGAGTTTAGCAAGGTCGATTGTATCTGATAGAGAGTTGGGTTTAAAGGGTTGTAGTTCATTTCGAATGTTAGTTTTGAGGCCAGAGATGAAGCAATTGAGAAGAGCGTCGTGTGGAAGGTTTGTGATTCTATTGCTTAGGGATTCAAATTGGGATTGGTAGTGCTCGACGGTTGTAGTTTGACGGAGTTTGAATAGGGTGGCTTGTGGGTTTAGGAAGGAGGAAGGGCCAAAACGTTGTTCAATGGCTTTTGTAAGGCTATTCCATGATGTGAGTTGATTATTGCGGAACATCCATTGATACCATGTCAAGGCTTGACCGGCCATGTAGAAACTAGCTAGGTGGATACGTTGGTCATCGGGGGTGGAGTGATATGAGAAGAACCGTTCCGCTTGAAAAATCCAATCCAATGAATTAGATCCGTCAAAGTGAGTTAGCTCACATTTAGGGGGGCGAGTATTTGGTGGAGTTGGGAAGTGAGGAGGGTGAAATGGAGGATGAAGAGGTGTTGTAATGAGAGGAGGAGGTTGTACTGGTCTCTGTACTGTTTCAGATTGTGTTGATGGGGACGGAGAGGACAGTTTGGATGTGAGCTCGGCTATGGCGGTGGTGAGTTGTTGGATGGAGGTTTGTTGTGTGGCGAGGGTGGTTTTGATGTCGAGTATGTCGGAGTGTTGTGATTGGAGAGCGTTTTGTTGGTTAGAGAGGGATGTTTGCTGAGTGTTAAGGTTGGTGTTGATGGCTTCGATGGAAGCTTGGTGTTGGGTAAGTTGAGTGGCGAGATCATCTAATCGGGTCATGGTGGAGGTCGGGAGTAATGAGTGTGGGGTGAAAGCACCAAAATGATAAGGCCTGATCTGAAATAACTAACAGTTGAGAAATTTACAGAGAAGAGATGAGAAGATGAAGAATAAGAAAAAGCTTAAGCAAGAAGAGAAATAATTTTCCAGCCTCCTGCAAGCATTTTCATTTCATTGTATATATAGCACGTTCACATACACTTTTGTAACAACTCTGACAGCTGTTCCAATGAAATTAAAGAGCCATATTTGGCCATACAAACTTTGCAAAAAAAATACTATAAAAAGAAAAAGCAGTAACTGTCTTCTGCCATGCAGCCTATTAAAATATATGTGTACTATATTTGTGTTGCTCCCTCCTTTATTTAATGCTGCAGTATTTGTGAAGTGCTGAGTTGATCCAAGTACCGTGCTGGTTTATGAATATTGCGTTTAGGCCTAGGTGTGATACTTGTGGGTGCAACATATTAACAGTGCTTGCTTTAATTTCAAAGGCTAATTCTTTTTGAACTATCATAATTGGCATAAATGCTACAGACTATGATGACAAGAACCCCCTTGGTTATTAAGTAAACATGTAATAACTTGTTCACCAATGTCAATGATTTTAACATTCCAACTATTTGGGTTCCAAGCGACCAAAATTCGACCATTAATAGAGGAACAATTATTGTGTTGATGGTACCAGTTGGGGAAGAAAGAATTAATGAAATTGTTTATATTCTCCTGGTCGAGTTTATGTTCTAACAAGACAATGAAAGAGGCTTGAACTTTACTTTCATGGGGTGCAACATCATATTTCCTTAAAGGGGAGTTTAATCCCCTAACATTTAAAAACAAAACATTAGTTATGAGCAAGAGAATTTGATATGTCTGAATACTCCTTCTGCCCCTCTAATTGATTTTAGATTTTGACCTGAGTTACTCAATTAAATGATTCCATTTTGGGTTAACAATGACATCTAGTTTCTCTGCATAGTTTTTGGATTGTTCTGATTTTCTTGATTTCCTCCTCAATCTTTTAGCGTGAGAGGATTGGCCTGAAGTAGATGAAACAGTAACATTTTTGATTTATTGTGTAACATGATCAGTAACTGGTGTGATATTCTGTTTTGATAGATTTTGATCAACATCAGCAAGGTAGGACTCAATTCCAGTGTGCTTTAAAATGATGTGATCGGCTTCTAAAGGATTGGCAGATTCAGATTTATTGTTTGAAGCTGAAATTTTGGCCTTTTGTTGCTCAGAGATAGGATTCAAGTTATCTGAGGACACTGCAGATGGGTGTTGAGAATCATCTTCATTTGCATTAACAATAAGATCTGTACATTCGAGTCTTCAAATGTATTTGTATTATTTGAGTCAGACTTCTCTAAATTGATTTGAGTTGTTGTGTTGAGAACCATGAACTATCTGATTATCTAAATGTAAACTTTCTGAGTGATAATTTGTCAATAGAACTGCTGTCAAAAACCATATTTTGTATTATGTCTTGTGAATAGACTGGCCGACGATTCTTAAAAGATGAAACATCATTTTCTTTGCTATTCTCTGGCACCGTACAATATTGAGTTTTTGGTGGATTTTTCTTCTGTGTTTCTTGTACTTGTATATCAATTTCCATGTCTGTATCAATATTTGTAGCTACACATTTCTGAACCCATGCTTTTGGAGCTAGGCCTACTCTCATTATGACCAAACCGTCTACATTTTTTGCAAGACCGAGGAGTCCACTCATACTCAAACGGCTGCCAAATAATGTTTTTGTCATGAGTCAAGATAGGAGCTTTGTCAGGAAATTTATAGTCAATATCAACTTCTAACAGAGCCCAAGCAAATGAAATGCGAATCATTCCCTTCGTCAGTTGATCAAGTTTGATAGGTCTACTCTATAGATACGATTATAGTGATCATGTCATCAGCCCAAAAATCAAGGTCTAAACCGGGAAGTAACACCCAAACCGAGATAGATCTCAAAAAGTCTTTGTTTGATTTCATTCCTGGATGCCACTTTTTAATCATAACAAATTTTTTATCACACAAATACGGCCCATTGTTAAGATATCTATCATGTAAACGTTTGTATAATCAAATAAGAAGAAAACGATAACTCATATTATTCAGCAAGACGGCTGAGCAAAAAAGAGATTGATTACATTAGGGTTATAAAGATAGGTTTATATAGATAGAAAGCATAAACAAGAAAAAAGGCTAAAAAAACCAATATGCTAAAAAGCCCAATATGCTAACATCCCCCCTCAAACACGCGATGGTAAAGCAAGAAGCATCGAGAGTTTGCCAATGAAAAATATATGACGTTCGATAGTGTGAGCCTTCGTGAAGAAATCAGCAAGTTGCGTCGATGATGAAGTAAAAGGCAGAGAAATAGTTCCATGCAGTAAGTGATACCGAGTGAAATGACAGTCAATCTCAATATGTTTGGTGCGCTCATGAAAAACAGTATTGTGAGCAATTTGAATAGCGCTCTTATTGTCACAATACATAGGAGCAGGAGAAAAAATCGAAACACCAATATCCTCCAACAGCCAACGTAACCAAATAATTTCATATGTAGTGGAGGCCATAGCACGATACTCTGCCTCAGTGGAAGACCGAGAAACAACATCCTGTTTCTTGCTCTTCCATGAAATAAGAGAATCTCCTAAAAATATACAAAAGCCAGTTGTGGATTTTCTATCCGTTGAATCACCAGCCCAATCTGCATCAGAGAAGGCACGAAGCTTCAAGGATGAGGTCGATGGGAACAAAAGACTCCGATAAAGTGTTCCTTACAAGTAACGAAGAATGCGCATAACAGCAGCCCAATGAACAAAGGTAGGGGAAGATACGAACTGGCTAACAATGTGAACATCATAGGCAATATCTGGACGAGTGATGGTCAGATATACAAGGCAACCAACAATAGAACGATATAAAGTGGGATCAGAAAGAGGACTCAAATCGATCGGAGTATATCGGGCATGTACCTCAAGTGGTGAATCAACATGACGTGTATCAGTAAGACCAACACGATGAATAATGTCAGTGGCGTATTTGGACTGGGAAAGAAGATAGCCTTTTTCTGAGGAAGCTATTTCAATGCCTAAAAAATAATGTAGATGACCCAAATCCTTCATATCAAAGCAACGAGACAACGTGGCTTTAATACTCACAATACCATTACTGTCATCACCTGTTATGATCATATCATCTACATATAGTAGAAGAAGAATACGGCCTGCAGAAGTCAATCTGACAAAAAGTGCCGAATCATGGGGACTAGAGGTAAAACCAAGTGATGTAACTACAGTCGAAAATCTCTCATACCAAGCACGTGGTGCTTGCTTAAGACCTTATAGAGCTTTTTTAAGCCTACAAACCTGACCTGGAGCATGAGAAACACCAGGTGGAGCAACCATGTAAACTTCTTCCTTAAGATCTCCATTAAGAAAAGCATTTTTAATATCCATTTGAGAGATGTCCCATTGACGACTGGACGCAACAGCAATAAGAAACCGAACAGATGTCATCTTAGCCACAGGAGCAAATGTCTTCTCATAATCCATGCCATACTCTTGGGCAAATCCTTTAGCAACTAAACGAGCTTTGTATCGCTCAATAGAACCATCTGACTTGGTTTTAATCTTATACACCCATCGACAACCAATAGTTTTCTTCCCAGTAGGAAGGTATACAAGATCCCAGGTACCAGTTTTGTCTAAAGCAAACATTTCCTCAGACATAGCACGTTGCCATACAGGAGAACGAACAGCCTCCGAGTAAAAAAAAGGCTCATAGAAAGTGTCAATGGAAACAAGAAATGAAGCAAAAGCCCGAGAGTAACAAGAGTAAGCAAAATCAGATAATTGAGTAGATTTACGTGTGCGAGTGGGATAGCGAGGTTGAACGGGATCAGTCATCACAGGAGATGTTTGAACAGTCGTAGTAGCAGGGGATAAAGTGTCACCTGCAGAAGGAGGAGGAACAGAATGTATGGATGACGGAGTATCAATGGTGAATCAGAGGAGTTATCGGCAGGAAATGGATCAATGTGAATAAGATCAGACTTAGTCATACTATGAGGACTAGCTGGAATAGAGTAGAAGGGAATATGTTTAATAAAGGAAACATGACGAGAAACATATAGTTTATTTGAAGAAGGATCATAACAGCGATAGCCTTTTTGTCCAATACCATACCCAAGAAAAACACATATAGCAACACGTGAAGATAATTTGGTACGTTCTACGTGTGGACGAAGAACAAAACAAGTGGAACCAAACACTTTTAGGTGAGAGTAATCAGGAGTTTGACCAAACAACTTGGCATGAGGAGAAATACCAGAGTTATGAGAAATCGGGATCTTATTAATAAGATAAACGTAAGTAAGAATAGCTTCTCCCCAAAATTCTTTGGAACGCTAGCTGAAAGAATCATAGAACGGGCAGTTTCAACAATGTGTCTATGTTTTCTTTCAGCAACACCATTTTGTTGCGAGGTATCAGTGCAGGAAGTCTGATGCAAAGTACCATCAACCGTGAATATGTTAGAAAGGTCTCCCTTAGTGTATTCCCCCCTAAATCAGAACGAAAGCATTTAACAATAGCAGAGTGTTGTGTTTTAACATATGCTTGAAAGGCAGTATATATATCAATAAACTCAGAACGATGTTTCATCAGAAAAACCCAACAATAACGAGTATAGTCATCGATAAAAGATACATAATATCTGCACCCACCTTTTGTGGGGATGGGTGCTGGACCCCAAACATCAGAATGAACTAAGTCAAAAGGTGCAGTGGAAGTAGAAACACTTTGATTAAAGGGAAAAGCAGAAAATTTTCCAAGTTTACAACCACTACAATCTGAAATATCATGAGAACGTAAATCTCCCAAAACACCAGAATTACACAAGAATTTAAGACGAGAGCTTGAAATATGACCAAGTCTAGAATGCCACAAATAAAACTTAGAAGACAATGGAGTTAAATGAAAAGAAGAAAGGTCAATACTAGTAGCAGCGGCACGACTTGGAACGTGCAAGTCATCCAAAACATAGAGACCGCCCTGCCTACGGCCTGTCCCAATCAACTTCTTAGAGTTGGGATCCTGCACAGAGCAAGTGGTAGAAGAAAAATGAACAAGATATCCAAGATCACAAAGTTGTCCGACCGACACAAGATTCGTAGTTAATTTAGGAATACAATAAACATTTGGGAGGGAAACGTGTGTGGTTTGAATTGTAATGATTCCTGCTAATGGCAAAGGTGTGCCATCAGCAGTCAAAATAGAAGGTGAGCGAGAATCAAAAGACATAGATATAAATGATGAACAATCATGGGACATATGATATGAGGCACCAGAATCCAAAATCCACAAAGGAGAATTCAAACCTGATATGGAGGGAGCTGACATGGCAAAGTGCTGAGATTGAGGAGCAATCATGTTTTGAGACAAAGACTGGCTAGTAAGGAACTTCTGAAATTGTTCTGCAAGAGAATCCATAGAGGAATCCACAACTGATTCACCAGAAAGATGTACCAATGCAGCAGTCTTAGGCTGGGAATTACCTCGTGAGTGTCCATGTCCTTGTGCAGTAGAGAGGGGCTGTTGTTGGCTACCACGTTGTTGCTGTTGTGATCTATCACCTAGCTTAAAACTTTGATTTTTTTGTCGAGCCAATAATTCAGGACATTGATTTTTCCAATGGCCTGGTTGTTTACAATAATTACAATCACGACCATTCTTGATATTTACCTTGTTGCATTGAGATGGGATTGGTAAAATCCCTGTAGCAAAAACAGATGCAGAAGAAGTCTGTGCAACTTTCTCAATTTGAGACTTCAAGCGAGTTTCTTCAACTAATAATTCATGTAGAACAGAATCAACAGAAGGTAAAGGAGTGCGATGTAGGATGGACGCACGACAATGCTCGTACTCTGGTCGAAGAGCCATCAACAATTGAACAAGACGTTGTTCCTCCCTACGAGCGATATATGGACCAAATGACCTAAGCTCAGCAACCTCAGTCATAGCCATTTGATCCCAAAGAGCAGTAATTTTAGAATAAAAATCTTGAATATTTCGATCATTCTGAGACAATGACTGAATATCAGCCTCTAATTGATATTGAACGGCAAAGTTAGAACGCACAAAAAGTCGCTCCAAATAGTCCCAAACTTGCTTAGCAGTATCATACTTAGCCAATTGCATACCAATTTTATTTTCAACAGAATTATTAATCCAAGTGATGATCTTTGAATTGTTAGTATCCCATTTCTCCATCAATTCAACATTAGCAGCTTTAGGAGCCACAATAACACCAGAAATGTATCCCCACATCTGTTTTCCTTTCAAAAAAAATTTCATGACATAACTCCAATAAGAATAGTTTTTTCCATCTAAACGAACACTAATAGCCTGTAATGAATCATCACCTCCTGCCATATTTTGAAGTCAGCAACTGCTTCAGGTCGAGACAGGTATCAATTGGGCTAGAGTTTTGGGGAACTAGGGTTTCGGGTTGATCGATAGACTAGGGTTTCGGGACAGGGAGATCGGCAGGCTAGGGTTTCATCAGGCTAGGGTTTCGGGGTTCCAGGGTTTCAGCAGGGAGATCGGCAGCTGGGGCAGGCGGATCGGCAGCTGGGGACTTGGGGGCAGACAGGGAGATCGCAGGCTGGGGACTTGGGGACGAGACTCTGGGGTTTTGGGACAAAATCGATGACAGGCTAGATGCTAGGGTTTGGAGCAGATGATGATACCAGACTAGGCAGCGATGAGGCAGCGACGAGGCAGCAGGCAGAAACAGGAACGAGGCTCCGATACCATGTAAACGTTTGTAAAACGTTTGTATAATCAAATAAGAAGAAAAAGATAATTCATATTATTCAGCAAGACGGCTGAGCAAAAAAGAGATTGATTACATTAGGGTTACAGAGATAGGTTTATATAGATAGAAAACATAAACAAGAAAAAAGGCTAAAAAACCCAATATGCTAAAAAGCCCAATATGCTAACATATCATAATCATCACTAGAGTCGAATTTGATAATAAAAAATCATTATCTCATGGATAAATTTGAAACTCACTCACCAGTTGCCAAACAAGAGAAATGAATGTCTTAGAGCCAAGAACATACACGACAATCGAGTTCGACCATGTTTCCCTTCCCTATTTTGTCAACTCCTCTGTATTGTTAGCACATAACAATCTATGAAAATATTCAGGAGGTACAAATTTCAGAGGAAACTATGTAGTCATTGGTTATTAGAAATGATGTCTCTCCATATACGTGCTTGCTTTGGTTTTGAAGCACTAAACTCCAGGTTCATTGGCGGACGAAACAACATGTTTGATGGTTTGTCAGATTGAGCATTGGGTGTAGTCATCGTAGATTGAAGACGAGTAACAACAAGACATGGGATGCGATGATGTGAATTGATGCCATAATTGGACCTTAAACAGAAGGTTTGGAACGTGTATTCTGCTATCAGCTAGGAGGTGCTTCTGCTTGCGAAGGGAGACAAGAGTGAAGCCATCTTCGTCGATGTTTTGTGATTTTCGACGATGAACATCGAAAAACGTGGACGTAAAAGCTAGGAAGACGAACGGACATGTGTTGAGTTGGAAGCCATGAAAGATTAGTCTAGAAGACGATAGTCTATTTATAAAATATATAAAGTTTAAAAATATAAAAAAAATAATGAGAAATTTTGCACTTATATTAAGTAGTCTATATATCATGGAATATTTTATAGCGGAAATAATTTTAAAAGACAAATTAAAGTAAATAATTGCTCACAAGGACACGCGCAGAAAACTTTTACCGTAAGGATAAAGCCCAAATCCCAGATGCAAATTAAAACAAAACAAAGAATTCTGTTCGTGTTCTTCTTCTCGCTTTCACTCAGAATTTGATGAAGTTTCTTTTAAAAATAAAATTAAATCAAAACAAATCGATTTCTCGTTCAATTGCTCAGAAGAAAAATCAATTTTCATAATCTCCCCAAAACCAAAATCACTTTTCCTAAACCAAAATTACAATTTCCAATTTCTTTGAGTCTGTGTTTGATGTCACGGTTGTGGTTGGTGTTTTACAGGAGGCGGTGAGGAGAAAATTTTGATTAGGTCATGGTTTGGTCGAGGTTGAGGTCGCGAGTTGTTAGCGATGATTGTGTTGGTCGAGGAAGGTGGATTGGTGTCTGGCCGTGGCAGATGATTTGAGTTTTTGGACAGTGAAGTCGGAGAAGCAATTTGTTGTATATGCAGAAAGGTGGAGCAACCTACTTGAAAAAAAATGATACATACTTACAGAAAACTGATACCTACTTAATATAAACTGATACCTAATTACTGCAAACTTGAAATTGTTACATATTTGACTGAAGATATTTCACTGCAGCTAATACACAACCTATTGTTACATTTCAATATAATTTGTTTCAAAAATTACTTATTGTTTTTATTTTGAAATAATAGGATGGTGATGATTTTGTTAATCCACATCCAATTTAAAAGAAGCTATAAAATTGGTATGAGTAATTGGTATGAGATTTCTCTTTCTTTTAAAAAAATTACTTATTACAGATAAAAAAGGTGAATATGACCTAACTTTTTAACATTTTGTCTTTATTAGAGACAAAAAATATAAGAAATGTTCAAAGAAATCTGGAAAAGCAATAACATAGCAGGCATGGAGGTGAAACTAGATGATATGCATCAAATAAAGTGTGCACAACAAGCAGAAGACACATAAGTTTTTTTTGGTTAAAATGATATCTACTGACAGCAAAATGAATAATACAATTGAAACTACTAGTCATAATCAATTGAAAGTTGCTCATTATTCAAACTATCTGTGTTTATGTATTATAATATTTCATACATAGTTCTATACATCATTGTATGCCTTTTATATGTAATTGAATTTGATTCATAACAAAAGATTGAAAAATATTATCTCTCAATTTCAAAAACAGTTAGTTCAGAAATAAACAGTTACTACAGGAAGAAAATTGATACCTACGTAAAAGAAACTAATACCTATAGAAATAAAACTAATACCTACATAAGAGAAACTGATACCTAAAGAAACAAAACTGATACCTACATAAAAGAAATTGATACCTACAGAAACAAAACTGACACCTAAAAAAAACTACATAATAAAAAATAAAACAAAATATTTAGCAAATATATCTTAAAGTAATAGCTACAAACGCAAAAATACATACACAAATCGATACTAAGTGTGCTAGTAAAACTGTTAAATATTTTAATTCAAAGCATACTATATGCTTGTACCATTATCCCTGAAATTCAATGTTTTGTATTAATTGTAAACCTGATAATACAACTTACGCAAACTGATACTAACATTACATTTTGGTTTCGACAGGCTTGACTATGGAATATTTGTAATGATATTCATCGTTTCACTGAACAAAAGCAGAATACCAATAAAACTTGAAAAGAAGGAAATATTATCCACAAGAGCAAGGATTGTACATGCAATATTGACAAATGATGAACATTGCTGGAGCCCATCTAAATACATATCAAGCTTAGAAGAAGAAAGAAAAGGAAAGAACTGAATTCACATTGTGATGTTTCACAATTAAATTTGATACTTGTAAAGTAATGTAATTCTGTTGAAATTTATACTTATGAAGTAATGATGTTCTGTTGCAATTTGATACTTATGAAGTAATGATGTTATGTTCTTAAAACAAAGCTGCTCTTACTTGTAAAAACAAACACCAGAACTGATACTGTAAAAACATTTAACTGATACTAAAACTAATACTATCACTTATACTAAATACTTGAAATTGAAAACAATTTGATAATACGCTACACTGAATGCAAATTAATAACAAAAGGTTCAATTATAATAAACCACCAAAACAAGTCACACATCCACTTATTAATCTGAACAAATTCAAAATGAAAAATCACATCATATCCTCTTCGAAGCTTGACAATTCCATTTATTACGACCAAGCTGCTTTGCACTCGCCACATCTGTTATGCTTGTGCTGAAAATATGAAAATCCTCCTTTAGACTTAACCGATGGTCTACCTGTGCCACATTATCACCGCTGCCAAAATTTTTTTAGTAAAAACATGTTCAGTTTAGGACATTAGTTTTCCATTTCAGAAAACTGATACCTAAGGTATACAAAACTGATACCTAGTTACTGATAATCAAAAAAAATGATACTAAGAAAAAATAAAAATGATACCAGAAAATTGATCCTAAGATATGATACTTTTCCACTCTATCACAAGCTACAACCCAATCAATGATACTTTTTCAATCATCACAATCTTATATCTCATTCTTCAAATCATACAAAGAGCAATCAATAGACAATCGAGTGCTAAAAGTGTTATTATTCAACACAAACACACAATGAAGATTGTTATCCCCACTGCCAAAAAAATAAAAAATAAACATTAGTAAAAATATGTTCAATGTAGAACATTAATTATTCAATTTCACAAAACTGATACCTACCGTATACAAAACTGATACCTAGTTACTGATAACAAAAAAATGATAATAAGAAAAAAATAAAAATGAAACTCAAAAACTGAACCTAAAATATGATACTTTTCTACTCTATCACAACCTTATATACAATCCAAACAACTTTTATCAAAACTTTTAAAAAAAACGAGATCACAGTAGAAATATGAAAAGAATGAGATCGACAAACGCGCATGAAAAAAATATGATAGATGAACTATAATTTTCAGAAGAACAAAATTGAAATGACGGAACAAGTTTGATCGATATTTTGATTGCGAGAGTAATATTTGATCGCGACAAAAAAAATTTGATCGAAAGGAAGAAGAAGAAGCGTGCGAAAGTGGGCTGGAAGGAAAATACGTGCGTGTGTCATTATGAGAAAATAATTAGCGGGTTGTCCTACATCTAAAAAAAGCCCTAAAAATTGTCCTTGAGGAAAATTTCCTGTATTTTATTACTGTTCTTATACAAATATATATATATATATATATATATATATATAATTCAAAATTTATATTTTTACTATATAAAAATTTGCACATATATTAATAAGTCTATCTATCATGCATAAAATATTTCAAAGGAAAAAAATACGAGAGTAACATTTTATGTAACATCAAATAAACTCTCAAATTTACTAAATTTTTATTTTGAAAATGTACTTTTGTACAGAAAAAGCTTTTATAAAATTTGTGAAAAAATCGAACAAATCCGAAAAAATCGACGAACGATCTTGAAAAGATATTAGATGATGTGAAAGTTTAGACTAATTTGGATATGATTTGTGGAGTTTTAATAAATCTACATTCTAAAGGACTAGATAACGACTCGATGTAAAACATACTTTTCTTTGCAGCTCTGTGATTCGTCTTGGAGCATATCTTCAACATATATGTGATCCAGTAGATTTGTAAACTTTAAAATTACGTTCACTCCATTGTAGCTTTGTGTGCTCCGCTTTTATTGTTTCCTTCACTTTCACCTTGTTTCTTTATGCATCGCTCTTCGTATAATGCTATAATATCTTTAAAAAAGCATTACTAACATTGTCATATGGTCCTTATCAAAACACATACTGTAACCGTGTTCCTAACACTCTATCCATATTTTATGAAAAAAACAACATGACTTGTATAAAATAACCCTCGCCAAATATATATATATATATATATATATATATATATATGCTCCTCATATATCCATGTACTAACCATTTATTATGCTTCAATGCTCTATGTATTCTCCCCCTATTGTCATCAACAAAAAGGAAAAAAAATTGTGTGTGAAAAAATATTTTCTAAAAATCATATGGAGGGCATTTGTAATAATCGTGGAATATATGACATTTAAAATAAAGTTAATTTTAAATATATCCATATTATTTTCTTAAATGGGTATCTAAAATTTGCAAAAATTAAGGCTTAATGATACTCAATAATTTACACAACTAACCTAACAGTTTAGTTATTCTAGGGGAAACAAAATAAGATAGGTTAAACATATCCATATTATTTTCATCCTTCACTGCCTGTCGGACCGCTATCTCGGCCTTCCTATCATTTGGAAGCTTCTCCACATCCCTACAGATGCAAATATAGCGATACCCGGCCTAAAGAAAATCCAACGTTAGAATAATGGAAAAGTAAAATGTAGGAAAGTTCCAAATTCAATAATGTACTAGCATGACATTTTGAGTCTGGAAGTCTATCACTCCTCTAGGGAATGCACGTTAGTGAGAGACCAGACTTGGTAAGGATATGAGAGGGCCTCTATTGACATAAATTGGAAGGCCGACGACATTTGTTTCATATCATCGGCATTCTTGCCATGTTTAAGATCCAAGGACACTTCCAACAGCGGCACTGCCTCCTCATCCTTATCCGGCTCCTCCAGGTCATAAACATTGAGGAACTTACTGAAAGGCGAGGCGACCTCGACCATCGAGGACAGACCTATCCCGTCCTTTTTCCTCTTCTTGATCGTGTTCCCATGGATGGCTGGTGTGACTGTGTGGGGATGGAATGGATTTCAATATTATGTTTCCTACGTCTAGGCATAGAAAGGGCCTGGCGTGCAGCAGGCAAGATATGCGTGATGGGGGGGAAGTGATGACTTGAGTCACGTCGGTCTTAACAACCCCATCCCCTCTCATAAAAATTATCAAAACCCAAATTATCGGCCACCGCAACAACAAAGAAGAAAAAAGAGTTAGTCAAACTAGTAAGCAAAAGAAAGGTAAGAGCAAGTAAGCTACCATTTTTGACAATCCAACCCTGCCTTTGGATAAGATGAGAGCATGATGAGGCTGAGTTGCCTACACTAGTTTGGTCCATCCTAACACAAGGCTTATCCGAAGATCCAGCTTCATATCCAAGATATAAAGGGAAGTGTAACATCCCCCACCTGGAGGCCGAAAACTAACGGCTACGGATGCTAAGTCATCCATAGTTATTAATCCTCTATGACCAAATACGGTAATATTAGATACATTGATATAACAAATACACATGAATATGGAAAAAATATTTAAAATCATTAAACAATTTTCTCATTCCATTTCAAATCATTTCAAATCCATTACATAATCCCAGATTTGAAAACCAGGTTTAGAGAAAATATAACTATTACAACATACGCCAAGAGTGACATATAAAGATGCCCCCTAGATGATCAAAGACTAAACATGGGCAATTAAACAACTTTGCCTTTACAATAAAACAGAGCGAAATCAAAATAGAAAAGAACTCCTACTAGCTAGCTTGCTTCTGCATGTTTCTGAAAGCTTATTCGTCTAAAGGAAAACCTGAAAAACACAACTCTTAAAATACTCAAATTAATTAAGCACCCAAGAGTTTAAGGGTAAAACATAAACTTCGAGTCAGACATAAAGCTTAGTATGAATAATAACCTACCATCTCGAACCATTTAAAAATTTCAGTGAGACCACACCACTTAGCGGAACTGGTTTTCCTCTAATAAGTATCTTATCCAAAAATTTATAAAAACCATATACCATGCCCCTACATCCACAATGGTTAGCAATTTAAAATATTATAATGATGTGAAAACAAGAAAATTATTCTGGATTTCCCATCCACATTCATTTGAATATTTTTCTCAGTTATAGTTTTTAGGGGCACTATTAACCTATTAGTTCACATGGGCTGACTAATAACCTGTTTAAAGCTAATGGACTATCTATCCAATCTCATAGTTTTAATGGGATAACTAAGAACCTATTGGTCCTTGCCAATAACCTCATTATTTCATGGGTTCTCCCTGAACCTATTAGTATCTCCAATAATTTCTTTCATATCATAGTTTTCATGAATTGACTAAGAACCTATTGACTTCTGTCAATAACTTTATCCGGATATAGTTTTCATAGGATCATTACGAACCTATTGGCCTCTGCCAATGACTCTTTCCAAATATATTTTTCATGGATTTACTATGAACCTGTCTTAATTAACAACTTTCTTAATCAATCTTTGGGCATCCTAAGTTGTGGTCTATTTGACCTCCTGGATGCAATTCTACTCATACAGGGGTTAATTAATTTATATTCACTACTAGGTCAACCTAGATGGTTATTCATCCTTTCTTCCCAAAATACAGTTATGGGTCCATTACACAGTTAATATGTATTTAGGACAAGCAAACATAATAACATATTAATACCAACGTTTATGGTTTAATATCCTTGAAATCATTTTTCACATGAAACATGGTTAATCCCTTTAACCTATTATTTTATCAAGGAAAACTTCTTCAAAAAATCCAAAATTAAAAGCCATTTCAAAGCTCATTTTATATTTCCAAATGAGATTGGGTTCTTTTTTTTGAAAACTAAGGCTTTCGAAACCTTAGACCTTTACTTTTGAAACCATTAAAATCTATCTTTCGAAAGCTTTCGAATCTTCTTTCCAAAACACTCAAACATATGACTTTTGAAACATCTAATTTCTTTCGAAAGCATTAAAACCTCCCTTTCGAGACTATCAAAACATTCCTTTCGAAAGTATTAAATTATGTCTTTCCAACACATAGAAGAATAGCTTCAAAACCATTTGAAAGTATCTCTTTCGAAACCATTGGGTTTATCTTTAAAAATAAATTTTGGCTCGAATTGAGAATAAACGAAAGTACCCATTTCAAAACTATTAACCTTCAAATAAAAGAGTTTGCGAAAAACTGATGGCTTCGGAACCATCCTTTCGAAACCTTTAATCTTTTAAGTAAAACAATTGTAAGGATAGCTTCAGAACCACTTTCAAATCCATTTCCTTCGAAACCTTTAGTATAAGCGGCTACTGGAGCCCTTTCGAAAGCATAGGGAAGTGGCTTGTTAGATTTTTAAAATCTTAGCTTTCAAACTCATTGAAACTTCAACCTATTCGAAAGGTATGAAGACGGCAGCAAGTTTTCGACTTGGTTCAAAAATTACCCTTTCGAAAGTTTTTCTTTAAAATATAACCTAAGGCAACTCATTTGAAAGCTACGCTTTCAAAACAAGAAGGCAGCAACTCCTTCGGAAGCTATATAAAAGACCCTTTCGAAAGCATTCATTAAAAATAAGGCAAGCGACATCTCTTTTGAAAGCAAAACAAAAAAACCTTCGAAAGCTATTTAAATTAGCCCCGACCCCTTCAAAAGCATGGTTTCGACTCCATGCCTTCCGTCATTTCTCCAATCCACTACGTATCAAAGCATTGATACCATGTTTGTTGGTTACGACTCAGATGTGGGCGGAAGTTTGTGGTCGAAAGGTAGCTACTAGAAGTGGAAAAACATGGAATCTATGAAAAACTGTTTTATTGCCTTTTTAAATAAATGCTTTTCAACTAACTTGCCTATTTGTAAAAATATAATTGGTTTCCATAAGCTTTACTAAAAATCTTTTCCTAAAAGGCTACCGAATTCATTTCAGAATTAATTAAAAATGATTAGCAAAGAAGCCCTTCCCTTTAGTATAACAATTAAAACATTTAAGTCCTCCAACTAAATTGATTTAATTTCCATAGTAAATTACTTAGGAAATATCCCCAAAAATTCTCAAAATTCACTTTTAATATGTTATATAACATATAAAAATTTCAAAACCAAAATCTTTCATATAAGAACTGAAACAAATTAAAACCCAATTATCTATTTCTTCCTCCAAAAATTCATAATAAATTATCCATAGCTTGGAAAATTATGAAAATTAAACCCATCTCCAATTGTTTTACGCAACATGTTGATTCCTTTTGGCATTAGAACCCAATATATATGATTTTAGCCTTGAAATCAAAATAAACATTCATAAACCATACTTGTTTGAATCAAACATATCCTGAAATCCATGCATATCATCATAAAGGTTTTAAATATAAAATCTAAAAACAAATGCTCTTTAAAACGAAAATTGATATGGTTTTGATTATTATTCACCTTGCTTAGGATAAAGAAATTGAGATTTGATCTTGCTTAATTCCCCTTGCTTTATTCCTTAGCTTTTAATTGATTTTTTTCTCATTTTTCTTCCCTTAGGTTATGGCTGGCTTGCTTTTTGGTTTACGTTTTAGAATTTTGAATTATGAACGTGTAGAGTGGAAATGGGAACAAGGGTTTAGGGGGTATGGGATTATGGGTGCGGCTATTATCCATAATGCCTTTGCCTTATTTCCTTATTAGTTAATTTATGAAAACATTTCCATAACCCATTCTTTTTATTTAATTAAGCATAGCCCTTATTAAATTTTCAAATCTCAATACCCTTGTCACTCTAATAAGAAAAATTCTTAGTTAATTTATCTAATTAAATCTCTTGAATAATTTTATTTAAAATTAGGGATGTTACAGGAAGTATGCAGAAATTTGCTCGAAGAAGGAACCTACATCCCTACCGACATCTAGCTCTTGTAACTCACCCTCAACACTGCTTTCCTCAGAGCTCATTATATCCCAATTAATGGGTGGTGTCTCATGAGGAATCAGGACATCAACTAATTGTTGCGGAGCGAATTCTTTCCACTACGGCATCGGCTTGACATCACTTATTTTGTCGAGATCAACATGCTTCCTCTCTCTCGACTCCACATTGATGACAATGTCGTCATATCCTCGGTTCTCGCTCATGATCGCCCTGTAGTTGGGGATTAAGAAATAGACATTGGAATAGTCCCACTTCGTTATGGCGGCCTTCTATGTTGCCTTCTCTAGGGAAGCCCACTCCACAGCCATTGTTTGGTCTATACTCATCAACCCTACCTAATGGAGGTTGTCATTGATCACCAAAAGTCTTAAATCCCATTGTTCGACGACGAACGCCTTCAGAAGATTCGTATTTCATTCAGTGTCATGAAACCAATGTCAGCATAAGCAAGACATTCCCTTGTCAATTGGAAAATTAAGAAAAGGAAGGAAAAGAAAAGGATGAAGGGAATAGAAAAGAAGCGAAGACTAACCGAGGTTTGTAAATTAAGGTGCTCAAGCCCGAGATTGACCCCATAAGGAATAAAAAAGTATCTTGTCATCCAACCGGAGGTTGCTTTGCTAAGAACGCCTAAGAAAATCATAGGCTTAATGTTAGCCCGGAAGTGGTAGTAAGTGTCGACTGGATACCTGACTTTTTTCTACAACTAGAAGATCATCTTAATGAATTTTGGCATTTGGCTCAAGAAGGCCTAGCGTCGTGCAAGCAACATGGACTCCATACACGAACAGTAGCTATTGGGAGTTAGTTAATCAAGGTAAGCTTGTATGAAAAACCCCAACCTTGAGGTAGCCTAAAGAGAAGGTGAAGAAGCCCAGGGGAGGGTGATCATGATAGTCGGTGACAGTGGGATATCGAACCACCCTTATGTTACATCCATGGCCGGCCAATAGCTTGGCCAGGTCAATATTCTGGTACTCCAATTCGAAGGCGTTAAAGCTGGCAGCATCAGCAATAGTTGATCTATCGACAGATGTAGACCCTAAAGTGGTCATCTGAAACATAAGCAGCCTAGGTTAGACAAAGCCCAACATCTTTGCTTAGCAATAAACAAAATTATAAGCATGACAACCATCTTATGACGTGCCCAGGCTGAGGGCAACAAAAAGGCCGGCTCATAACTTGAAACTCCCAATCTAAGTAACAAGCCATAAAGGCCCCCCATCTATTACTCTATTTTATTACTTAAAGCTCATACTAATGAATTAGGCCTATTCCGTGACCTATTACTTAACTTATTTGCTAATATTATTATTTAACATTTGCAGTCCCATTGGAGTCCATCAACATCGACTGACTAATGCTGACATGGCAACGATGATTGATTGACATCTAAAGGTGGCTAAAAAGGAAGATTCCGACCAAAGAAAATGCAAAAATTGCAACATTATCAAGTGAAAAATAGTAACATAAAAACAAAAGGGAAATAACAAAAAATGAAAATACAAAAATGATGAAGTCTCAAAGCTTGGCCATGGAAATGGCGCTTATAGCAGCGGAGAAGGAGGAGAGGAGGAACTTACTTTTTTCAAAAGAAGAGTGAAAATTCAAAAGCTTTTAAGTTTTCAAAGCTTTTTAATGGCTGGAGTGCTTTTTTATTTGGGGTAAAGAGTGGAAGAAGAAGGGGTATCAGCTACTTATATAACTACCACGTTAATCTCAGCCATTGGATTCAAAGCACCTTCAAATCCGGCCATTTAGGTATAATCAATGCATCTATCAACATGAGCCCTCTACCATGTTTGAATAAACGAACCGCAACACCAACAATAAAATACCACATGGAACACGCATTAAGTGCACAACATGAGAGTTGGTCGATAGTATATTTATGACATGACAAGCCCGTCCTTACTCATAGAGACGGACTTGGAGGGAAAAATGTTTCTCAAATTTATTGCAGGTGTAATTAGCATACTAATTAGGTATGTCTTGACACATTCCAAGATGGCCTAGCACACTTAATCTGGCCAGTTCATGTTAGCATAACCCCAGTCTGGCCTCAAGACAGAACCAACACAACTCACGATGGCTGCAACAGCTAACTCACTTGACAAGAGCGCGGCTCATGTACGACCCGCTTTTGGCATAGCTTCATCATACCCACCTTCAACCGGTCCCAACAGTCCCTCACTCATTCCATGGCCGGCCTGGCACATCCCCTACAACTTGGTCCTCTGCACTTTCAACTATGTCGGTAGTAAGCAATTGGCACAATCATTGCGGTCCACATCCAACCAGGCTAGCCCATCAAGAACAAGCCCATTTTCGGCCAGCACAACTCAAGGCGGCTTTAATAGCCAGCTCATTAAGTAAGACTGGCTCAAGCATGACCCGTCTTAAGCCTAGCTTTACATGGCCCGTCCTATCATTTTGAAATCGCCTGACACCTCCCTTTTAATTTGATTCTTTTGCCCCTAGCAATGTTGAACTTTCCTCGAGTGTCATCAACAATCGCCTTATCTGTCATGCTTTGCCGTGACTCGACAAACTTCTCGTAAAAGCATCTAGTCATCTTTGTGTACTGTTCCCATGACAAGGTCAACATAAAATAACACTGTACATTTGACAAAAGTGTCACTATGTAGCAATAACCTATATTTCACGCTCCATATGGCAGTGTTCCACTGTTCATCAATAGCTCTCTGCCCCATGTTGCCTTTCTAACATAAAAAGCCTGGTACGACACACTAACTAGCTTTCATCCAAACCACTTTATCTACTTGGCTTCTTTGCTGGTCGACATCTGAACCGTATATCATCAATAACGCTCACGAAGAAACCCAGGGTCTAGAGCATCAATATGAGCCCTTCGAAGCATGATCTAAGTAGCTATAAATACAGATTTACATTCACTTGTATAAAGTTCAAATTTTTTGAATTTTGCATGCAATATAGCTTAGCTTAAAGCTATTTTAATAAATCCATTTTAATAAAAAGTATCAAGAAATAAAGTTAGCTACCAAAGGACGTAAATCTTCATCAAGATCGAACCACTCTAAATCAATATTCTTTACCTTTCTTGCATTTTGGTTCATAACTCCTCATTTTACATTACGATGTTAGTGAGTTAATACCGGCATCTAAGCATAATTATGATGTAGGCCAGAAATGTAGTCAACATTTTTGGTTGATTGTTTTGATTGATATACATGATATGAAGTTAATATATGGGTTTTTTAATAGGTTATGTTATCATTTATGCTAGTTTTCTTATTAAGCTACATATTGCTTGCGTTAAAATTTCAATGGTAAAATTACTATAGAAAGGGTTGTAACGACCCATTGGTTAACGCATAGTATATAAACTAGTTAACCATTATAAACATGGAATTTATGATTAGGATATATAATACAATGTAAATTTCATTGCATATAACATTTCGAGCATTTTAAAATGGCATACAAAAGTGTAGGATTTGGAGTTAGAAATATGAATATACTAATCTTATAAGATAGTTAATGTTTTAGATAGCTTTTGGGATTTAGAGATAGTTTTGAACCTAATAATTATTAATCCATGTCATTAACCTAAGGAATCGGGTTTAGCCGGCTCATGATTTATCATTCTCGTTACTTTATTTACCTTCTTCCGTAAACCATCATTAAACTTCATTAGCAAATATTTGTTAAAATATACACCTAAAAATCAGCATAATATCATTAAAAGCATAAAAGCCCAAGAGCAACCTGTAGGAGAATTCAAATTTAGATTGTATGAGAATTCATTTTCGAGTTTGGATCAAGGAGTTGATATTTAAAAGATTTAGTCTTTAACTGTATAATGATCCTATGGGGAGTAGATTTAAAACTCATAATTCATTATATTGTCCTAATATGTTTTGACATGAATATTGATACATATAGTTGATAATATGATGAATGGGGTTGTTTGGATCATTATAAATTAAAATGATTATTAGGCTACACATAAACAAATATAAAATGATGTCAGATTCTAGAACACATGATATCGATAGCTTATGGATATATTGATTTCATGATGTTTTGCTTATGATATACACATTACATTTTTGTATTGCCTGTATATGCTTGTATGGTTGATATGGGATGTTGGAGACCTATTTTTAATTATCGAATGATGAATTCTTCTTATTGGAACTAGAATTGGCTCGTGCTTCGCACACAGTCTGTTTATATTATTGTACACCGAAGGCAAGGACATTTTTGAAATTTCAAAAAGACGCCGAGTAAATTAGTTCATCGAATTTTCTTTATTAGTGGTAGAGATATACTTCACATTCTTGGAGCCAACTAAAATGTAGTTACTGAAATGGAGAATAAGTAGTGTCTCTTGGATCAATCGAAGTTTGTTAGGGGTCTCCATAAGTGTGGGTTAACCACATTAAGGAGTGGGTTGGCTAGGCAACAATCCAAGAATTTAGGTTAGTCTAAGGGACCTACAAGCAAGAAAATGAGGTGGGTCAACTATGAGATGGTCAACTAGTGCACGAATAAGCCACATATGTGGGTCTGGCTTGGAGGAGGTGAGCCATATGTGTTGGTCGACCATGGTAAAGGAGGGGCGAGCCAAGGTAGCTACCCAAGCTTCAGACACATGTTTTGAGATCCAAATTAATGCTTTTTCAAGCCGAAATTCAACATCTTTTCGAGTAAGAATCATGAATCATCGTGTTCTACACTGCTCTAGGAGGTAAAGAAGAAATTCAAAACCATGATTAACGAGGTTAACAGCCAAGTTATCTAAGTATGAAAATGACAGCTCTAGGACTAATGACCAAGAGTTTTGGATCAATGAGCAAGCGTACGAAAGAAAATCATCTGTAGAATATCCGACCTTATAATAGGGAAGTGGAGTATGGTGAAGTACTCAACTGGATGCTTTTTGCTTGCAGAGTACTGGTGTTCACAACTTACAATGTAAAAGCAAGTTTCCATAGTAAGAAAAAGGAGATGAATCATTCAACTTGCCAACTCATTGACTGTTTGAGTGTTTTATCAATAGTCCAGTTGCATATAATCTTAATAATTTGAAGGCAAATGCTAGAGGAATCATGATTTGGTGCAACTAAGACTAGATAGGGACCAGTGTCGATCCTTGGATTCGGCAACCTAGGCGACAGCCCAAGGCCCAATTTCCAAGGGAGCATATATTTTTATTCACGTGTTTACGTTTGAAAGCCCAGCCCAAAACATCAAACCCCAGTCAATATCTAGTTCCCTCTCTTCAGTCACATACAGAATTCCAAAAATCAAAGCGCTCTAACAGAATCCGAAGTAATGAACCCAATTTCCAAACACGACTTTTGGATATTCGGTGAAAAAACATTCTTCTTCATCTTAATTTCTCTCTTTAATTTAGATTTCTTTTCCTTTTCTAACTTTATTATTCTTATAATCTACAAAACACCGAGATTATATATCAAAAGTTATGCTCTATCTCTATATTCAAATTAGATTTAGAGTTTGTTCCCTTTTTGGATTTGAGAGTTCAATTGAAAGGTATGCTTCTTAGTTTAAAATTTTATCTACTCAACAAATAGTAAAATAGTATATTGTTTCTAAAAATTAAAATTAAGTAAAAGATTAGTTATTTTATTTAAATTTTGATTAGATTATAATTACATTACTGTTTAATACTTTATTATAGAATAATACTTTTATCTCATTTGTTAATTTATATCACTGTTTTAGTTATTTGAAGTTAATACTTATTTGCTGCATTGAAGAATGGTGAGATATGATTGTTTGGTGAATGAATTGTAACTCATGAATCAGCTTGCATTGTTTTGATTGTTATTTTCATTATTTTTTTGGTATTGCTCAGGCTTAGTTTAGTGCAATCATGAAGCGATTATCTGGATCTCGAAAAAAACAAAACGATAAAGACAGGAAGTTATAACTCAAAGTTTACAAGGTTTGTTAAATAAATATTATAACAACAATCAAATAATTTAGTAGTTGAATGCGAATAACTAATCAATATCATGGAAAATGAAAACGTTGATGAATTATTAATTCCATTTAAGTTACAAAATAATATTGAAGAGTTGAAAGAGGATTAGAACGATGAAAATGACGAAGTAAAAGAAAAAACCGAAAACAAAATTAAAGAAATGGTTAATAATAATATAAACAATCTTCAAGAAAACGATCGTACTGTCAATAATTCTAAGCATTTGGAAAATGACTTGATTTTAAAAATTTACGATCATAGAATTTGGGATAATCATCAATGAAAACTTAGAAACTTATTTATTGAAAATGGACCTAAACGGGAAACTAATATTAAGTTCCCAAAAGTTGAATGCTCTAGAAGATTTTCTCCAAATTATCATATTCAAAATCTACCAAATGGAGAAACTCGTAATAGAGAATGGTTAGTGCATTCAAAAGATTTGATAGAGATTTTTTTCTTTTGTTTGTAATTATTCAAAATAAAACCATCAAAAAGTCAATTAGCAAATGAAGGAATTAAATATTGGAAACATCTTAGCAAAGCACTTGGACAACATGAAAATAGCATCGAACACCTTCAGAACTTGAAATCGTTGAAAATTATTGACTATTCCTATGATGGTTACTTATAGAATATTAATGACTATTTCTGTGACCGTGACATCTGCTTAAAGAAGCTTTTCTAAATTAAAATTGCAAAAAATTATATTTCTGAACTTCTATGTCCTAAGGTAAGTTGAATGGGCTAGCAATTCTATGCATCGAAAAAGATATGTTGAAAATATCAAACAAGACGACATAATCAATCATTTTGCTTCAAAAAATGTATTAAGATAAATTTTTAAATGATGTTGGATTTACCATTTGTTTCTTAATGATTAAGAAGTTTTTATTTGATACTTTCGAGAATGTAATGAACAAATCAATTAAATTTTGAAAAAAAATCACTATTGGTATAAGGGTTGGCCTAGTTGGTTTGTAGTTCAGACTACAAGATTAAATGTCATTGGTTCGATCCCCAAGATCGATACGTGTTGGTATTAATGAATCATGTGTGCATATTATATATGGTTATTATCGTTTTGGAGGTATTACTTGCAACTGTATGAGAGGATCGAAACTTAAATTTTGTCCATGGTCCAAAATGACCTAGAATCGGCAGTGATAGGGACACTCATCAAATCTTATGTTGACGTAAGTTCTACGACAGATGTTACTCTTCAGGCGTTAACGGATGGATACTCACTAGTCGAAGATAAGGCTCTATAAGTGTTGAATGACTCTTAGGGTGTATTGGATGCTTTGTTGTGCTTTATTATGCATTGTTATGTGGTTTGCTTCTTCTTTCCTCCTAGACTCGCAGTGTAGTATAACCTAATCTATATTAGTAGATAACATTCATGATTATATGTGTTATCATTTGTGTTGCAGGTGGCGTGGTGTAGTATGAGCACGGTGTAGTAAGCCTGTCACATAATCATTATTACGGAGGTTAGGTATAAGTATTGTTTGCTTATACAATACATGTTCATCTAAATTAATGTATATATATATTTGGTTGAAATCCCTCATGTTGAACTTTAAGTCTAACTCAAGTATTTATTTTGTTTCTTCTATCACACTTTTCTTACTATCACGAGTAGGCTGAGAGTAGGGCCGTGAGACTTATTAGCAGATAGAAGATTTAGTGTGAAGACTTATGGAGGATTAATTTATCTATACTTGTTGCAGTCATTTTAGTATTTTCATACCGTGTCACATTTATGTGTATGTGATTATGTATTTTCTTTAATTGTTGCATATAGGTACTATTGTTGTCTGTGAGAGATGGTTGATGTACTTCAATTATTAACACTTACGAAGTTTGCAATTTTTTTCCGCATTATATCTCATACTATGTGTATAATGTGTAACACCCCTAATTTTTTACAACATTATTCAGGAGATTTAATTAGATAAATTAAATAGAATAATATAAATGTTAAGTGATAAAGAGGTTGAGATTTGAAAAAATCTAATTAAGGTCGTGCTTAATAAAATAATTAAATGAGCTTAAGAAAGGGTTATAAACTAATTAAATTACATAAGGGTATATTGTGTATTTCCGCACATAACCCTTACCCCTATATATTCTCGTTCCTACCATTTCATCCCATTAACATCATTTTGCAAACGTAATATAAAAAAAATTTAAAGAGGAGCCGGCCATTATGAGAAGAGGAATTCAATTAAAAGCTACAGATTTAAGCTTAGAGAAAATCAATCTCAATCCAATCTCCTTATCTAAATCAAGGTGAATAATAATTCCATCTTGATTTTGTTTTTAAGCATATGTTTTTGGATATAAGGGTAAATACGTTTTTATGATGATTTAGATGATGATATGCTTGAATCATAATTTATTTGATTTAAACAAGGATGTTTAAATATGATTTATCATGGTTTTAGGGAGAAACCAAATTCTATTGATGTTTAAATGCCATGGAAAAAATTTATGTTGTATAAAACATGATTTTAGAGTTAGGTTTTAGTTTTGATAGTTTTCAAGCTATGGAAAGATTGATATAAATTTTCAAAGAAAAATATGGTTATTTGGGTTTATAAATTTATTTCGAAAAATATATTCAGAATTTGAGTCTGAAATTTTGACATGTTAGATAACATGATTAAAGTGAATTTCTAGAATTTTTGGAGATTTTTCCAAAGTGATTTGCTTTGCAAATTAAATTATTTTAGAAGAGGGACTTCTTTGCAATATGGGTTTTACTTAATGGAACGGCTTATTTGATAAACTTAACCATAGTTTAAATCTAAAATAAGCGACAGTTAATTTAGTAAAGAATTTGAAAAGTTAAGGCAACCAATATGGTGTTTACATGTGGCAGTTAGCTAGAAAGGGGTTTGCTTTAATTAGTATTAAACCAGGTTTACTCAGAAAAGTTGGTTCCGCCTTTTTTAGAAGTACCTTCCGACTCAGCTTCTGCCTTTATCCCAGTCGAAACCTACTAAGCCGAAACCAATGCACAAGCTATCGCAAGAGATAGTATGCAGATTGGAGAAATGCGGAAGGTTAGGTGTCGAAAGCACGACTTCCGAATGGGTCGATACCTTGGTTTGTTTTAAAAAGAGAAACACATGCCTTTATTTTATTTATGCCTTCGAAGGAGTCGAAGCATATGTTTTCGAAAGAGGTTTTTAAAAGCTTTCAAAGGTGTTGCCATTAACTTATGTTTTCTTTCGAATGGATACCTTTACTTATGAAATAATGCTTTTGAAAGAAGGGGTTTCGACCTAGTCGAGGCCCTGCTGTCGTTCTTTAGCCTTTCGATGGCATTGTAGTCACTAATGCTTTCGAAAGATAGTTTTTTTTTAAAGATGTTTTAAGCTACTTGCTAAATGCTTTCGAAAGGGTCCAAGGGCTTCGAAGGCAATGGCTTCGGAGGGGGTTTCAACGTTGTCCTTCAATTTTTTTTTAAATGGTTTGAATCTTTTGAAAGAGATGGTGTCAACACTGTCATGTTTCCCCAATATTTTTATATGATAAAGGATGGCTTCGAAAGGGATACTCTTTTCGGTATTCACGTTGACTCAAATAATATTTTAAGTACAAACCTAATGGTTTCGAAAAGGATACTTTCAACGATTTCAGAAGGGTTGCTTCCAATGGATTCGAAAGTGGGACTTTCAATGATTTCAGAAGGGTTACTTCTAATGGTTTCGAAAGGGGTACTTTCAATCAGTTTCGAAGTTATGCTTCTAAAGTTAAATATTAATACTTTAACACATTCGACAGGTTTTAAAAGAATGGTTTTAAAGTGTTTGAAAGACAGGAGCCTATTGTTTTGAGAGTAAATTTTTATGCTTTCGAAGGAGGGTATCTAGTGAGGTCGAAATCTAAGATTCAAAGGAGTTGAAAGGTTTTGGTTTTCAAAACTAATAACCCAAACTCAATTTTTAAAAGGAGAAATCCATTGCTAAATTAAAGGAATTTTGTAGTGGTTTTAAGAAGAAGCTTTCCTTGAAAAAATAATAGGTTAAAGGGATTAACCATGTTTTATATTAAACCCACAGGAGGGTTGTTATGTTATGTTGTTGCTTCTTCAAATATAACTATATTCATACTATAAAGGACCCATAACTGCATTTTGGAAAGAAAAAAAAGCCAGGAGAACTAGCAAGGTTGACGCAGTAGTGAATATAATTGATTAAACTCTTGGATAAGAATAATTGCATCCAAGAGGTCTAGGAGACCAGAATATAGGATGCCTAAATATGGAAGCTGTCAGGGAGACATGTTCATAGTGCACCCATGAAAACTATGATTAGGACGTTATTGGATTTACCAATAGGTTCATAATGATCCCATGAAAACTATGTTATAAAGAGTAGTTGGCAGGGTCCAATTGGTTTGTAGTGCACTTATGAAAACTATATCTGAATTAACTTATAGACGGTTGTTAATAGGTTCTAGTCAACCCTTGGAAACTAGGATAAGAGAGAAGTTATTGGAGTCACCATTAGTCCAGGGGAACCAATGCATTAATTCAGTTCATTAGCAGGGGCCAATAGGTTCACAGTGCACCTATGAAAACTATGAAATAGGACAGGGAGTCCATATATGGTATAAAGGTTATTAGTAAGCCCATGAAAACTAATAGCTCAATAGTAATCCTAGAAACTATAATTGAGACATATAAACAGAATTAACGGGGATGAGAAATCCAGAATTGATTTAATTATTTTGCATACCATCATATCATACTGTTTTGAATAATTTTAACCACTATGGATGTGGAAGCACAATATATGGTTTTGAAAAAGGTTTTAGGATACTAGTGAGGGGAAAGCCCATTCCGCTAAGCGGCGTGGTCTCATTAGATATCTAAATGACTTGAGATTATAGATTATTATTCATACCAGGCTTTATGTCTGACTCGAAGTTTATGTTTTCTCCTTAAGCTCTCGGGTACTCAATTGATTTTGAGTAGTTTGAGAGTTGAGGTTTTCAGGTACCTCATTAGATGAATAAAGCTTCCGAAGACGTGCAGGGGGCATAATAGATATCTAGGGTTCCCTTTTACATGATCCGCTGTGTTGTTTGTAATGGAAAAGTTGTTATATTGCCCGCATATACTCTGATCATCCAAGGGGGCATCTTCATATGTCTCTCTTGGCGTATATTGCAATAAATATATTTCTCTGACCGTGGTTGACAATTATGGGGAATGTATAATGAATTAGAAATGTGTTGAAGTGGAATGTGATTTTGTTTGATGTTTCTTTTTTCCATATTCATGTGTTTCTGTATCAATGAATCTAACACCTCCATATATGGTCGTCGAGGATTAATAATTATGGATGATTGCAGTATCCGTAGCCATTAGTTTTGGGCCTTCAAGTAGTAGGATGTTGATATCAGAGCATAGGTTTATGAAACTTTAAATAAATTTAAACCTAAAATCATAATCCAATGAATTTGAAAAGAAGATCGGGGTTTGGGTTAACGTTATAGTAACGTACTTATATTTGATACACACACATACTTCCCTCTCTCTTAGACAATTCTTTTGTATCTTACTAAGACTCGTATGTAGATTTACGAGAAAGAGGATATGGAAGTAGGAAATGAAAGAGGAATTCTAAGTGGAGGAAGCACCATAACCAATGGAAATGCTCGACATAATACCAGGAGGAACCGAGGTTAACCAGCTAATGCTAACCAAAATGCTAAGATCAATGTTGGTGCTGGAAATCCACCAGTAGATGCGGGGATGGTGTATCAGTTGTTAGCCAATAGTTTGCAAGATGGGGTTGATGGTAATGTTGGAGGAGCTAATCATGTGGCTTAAGTTGGTAAGTTGAGCAGAGACTGCATCAGTCTGGATGGAAAGCCGTTTGTTGAAATGAAGGATGCTGCTGAGGTTGAGAATTGGCTATTGCACTGTGAGAGGATTTTTACTGATCTAGGGTTGGATGATGGGTAAAAGAGGAGGCTGGCCTCTAGGCAGTTGCAAGGGGAAGCGCTTCACTGGTGGAATAGTGTGACTGCAGGAGTTTCGGAGGAAGAACTGACATGGGCTGATTTCAGAAGGAGGTTTGAGTAGAGGTTTCTATTTGAGGTTGCTAGGTCGATGTTGATGAGGAAATTCATGGATTTAGTTTAGGAAGAGATGTTAGTAATCAAGTACTGTAACGACCTGGTATTTTCAACCATTCGCATCCATTATAAGTGTATAAGTAGACATTCATGCCGGAATTGAATTGCTCAGAATACCGCGTTGTAAATAAAAATTTAGCAAATCTCAGAATATACAGTAAATAAAAATCACAGATCACAGACACAGAGTAATAATAATGCAGCGGAAGTAAAAGAGATAGTAGTTCATGAAGCTACTATATAATATATCAGAGTTACATTAGATACAACAGAAGAAATAAAGTACAAAGGGAGTCTCACTACATGGAAGTCTACTAATACAAGAGCTGAAAGGAACAACAGACTACAAAAGATAAAACTTGATAAGTAGATAATCTCCAGCGATTCCAATCTCCAAAAAATGAAAATCCAAATCTGTGAATAACTCAGGCTGACCCGAGCGTAAATAAAAAATACAAACGCTCGAGTCAGGACATACATACTTATACAATGTAAACCAACTCAAGTGAACTGTAGTAAAGGTACAAGTAACTTAGAAGATGCTTGGGACCGCCCATCCTCTAAGGATCCATTAAACTATTTACTATGTAGTAATATACGCTATATACAGTAGTGTCTAATCAGTAAAGTATAATCACATAGAAAATAGCGTTAAGGGGATGGTGAACCTTAACACGAAAACCAAAATCGTAGTGGGCTCGATATAAGGATATGACACGGCACGCGAGGTAATGCCAGGGTGGATACACCATTTGCACTCCCGGACCGGTGGTGACGGCAAGCCAGCAGCTTCCGCCCACCTCGAACAATACCCCCGAATCAAAGTGGCGCCACGTATCGAATCACAAAAGTAATAGAATGGTTTCCGATGGAGCATACTCGATGAAAGGGTGCGACCCTTTGTGTAGCCCGGTATAGCTCCTGTTTTAGTCATATATGCCAACTCACGGAAGTTGGGTCCACGTAATATACCTCGAGAACGTTGCCACCATCCGACTTCATTCTGGAATCTCCACCGCGTACATAGTTGTTAAAGTGGTTTTCGGTATTGGCCGGCTATAAGACAATATCCGATCCCGGTCTCTTTAACAAGCAATCGTTTTTATAACCCTTAGTCGTAACTTTAAACAATATTTTATACTTCAAAATAAAATATCATTTCAACCCAAATCTTTATCAAAATAAAGATTAAATCATTTCCAAACCATTTCAATATATCATCATACCATATCTTTCAATTCAAATATGTATCAAAATAAATATCAAGTCATTTCTAACCATTTCAATATATTAAATTATCATATCCTTTCAAACTTCCTTTCAAATCATTTTAATATATCAAAATATCATAACCTTTCAAAGCTTCATTTCCAAAATATCGTATCTTTCAGAACTTCTTTTCAAATCATTTAATATCAAAATATCATAACCTTTCAAAGCTTCATTTCCAAAATATCATATCTTTCAAGACTTCTTTTCAAATCATTTAATATCAAAATATCATATCTTTCAAAACTTCATTTCAAATCATTTTAATATATATAAATGTCATATCTTTTCAAAACCACATTTCAAATCATTTTAATATCAAAATAGCTATATTTTTCAAAACCACATTTCAAATCATTTCAATATATCAAAATAGTTATATTTTTCAAAACCACATTTCAAATCATTTCAATATACCAAAATATCATGTCTTTCAGTACCACATTTCAAATCATATCAATATACCAAAATATCATGTCTTTCAGTACCACATTTCAAATCATTTTGATATATCAAAATAACATATCTCTTCGAAACCACATTTCAATCATTTTAATATATCGAATAGTTATATTTCAAAACAAATTACTTCATTTTAAATCATAAAAATGAAGTTATTACATTTAGTAATTAAATTATTAAATGCCAAAAGTTTAAACTCTTCAATGTTCATTTATGCACTTAAATTTATTAAAACAATAAAAATTCAAGTTTCGCAGCATTTAGAAAATGCTACAGAAAGTTACATTAAAAAAAACAATTAAATTTAACAAAAGACAGTATTAAAAATGTTGTTAATTAACTTCAAATATTCAATAGAATTTCACAAACACTTATATTTTTATTTAAATCATTTTTAACTTATAAAACCATACATTTTCACATTTATAAGCATCATTTAATTTTCCTTAAATTCATGATTTTATAAAGTTAAGTTTCCTTTCAAAAATCAATATTTATTTATATTTCGCTTATTAAATTTCAACATTCAAATTTAAATTCATTACATTAAATTTCAACTTAACACTTAAGTTTAAAATTTCAAATATAACTTAATTCCATTATATTTAACTTAACTTAAAATTTCACTTTTAAACCAAATTCATAAATTCCAATTTAAGTTATATTTTCAAATTCAACTCAATATTCACTCATTAACATTTTAACTTTATTCAAAAATCATTAATATGTTATAAAATCATTTTAAATTAATTTAAATTCAAAATGTCATAAATTTATCATATTTCAAAGTTAATTTAAATTCCATTAAAAATTAAATCAAAATTTCCAAAATAACTTACATTCAGATTTTCTAACTTTTCCATAATTTATTTAACTTACAGATTTCCAGAAAATCAATAATACTTTACAAAAATTATATTTTTATTTAATTTTAAATCAAAATATTATAATAATTAAATTTCTAAAATATTTTAAAACTTTTAGAAAAACATATTTTAACTACGGGCCTGTATATAATTTTCTACGCTAGGTAAAGTGATACGGGTAATGTATCATTTCAACCCGTAATTTACAAAGAAAAATCCGGGTTTTATCATTTCAAACCCGCAGTCCTAAGTAAATAAAATAAGTTGAAAATCATTCATTCCTATTACTTCAGCCCATAACGATTTTTCCCTATTCTAAAGTCCATTCGGGTATGTATCATTTCAACCCATAGTGATTCTAATCTAAAGGGAACTTGCAGTGTGATAAACTGATAAAACAAACAGAATAGCATGAAATAACAGTAACATATAACATAATAGGTGTAATAACAGGTGTGAACATCATATGATAATAATATAAGCAGTTATAACATGATCATATAGTTCTATAGATTCACATGGTGTCAATTTACTATTTATATAAGTACATAATGTCTGGTGAGAAATACTCACTTGTTTGAGATGGAGATTGCGATACAAATGACCCAAACTAATATCTTCAAAAGCAAGATGGCACGACAAAGATTTGATATTGGGAGAGCCAAAGATAATTTCCTTATTCGAATATTTAAACAAACAATACAACATATAAGTTACAAAACAATGTAACACTTGAACAGCACTAGAAATCAATATCCAGAACAAAGTCAAATGCTTTGCACTTGTTCTCAATTTCACATGGATCAGTTATGGATGGGTTAAGCTCAGCTATGCCATGGATTAAGGTCTAGTTTCGGTGCAAAGTGGTCGGCCTACATGGGTTTTAAGGAGATGAAGATATAGGTGCAACACTTTACAAAACATAGCAAATATCATCACATCTTGGCTCCTATTGGGCTCGGCCTCATGCTCTATGGTCATGGCCTGATTTCCAGAGGATGGTGGGTGATGTGGCAGAGGGTGGAGGCCAGGTCAGAGGTGGTGGTGGTGGAGGTAGTGGCGGCTAATGGTGGTAGAAGGAGGAGATGACAATTCTAGGCCATAAGTGATAGTTTGTGATGGTTTTTTTGGTGGATTTTGTGGTGGTCTTCACCTTGGATTGGATTGGCCTGAAATGGAGAGGTAGTAGGATGGGAGATGGTCAGAGGAAGGGGGTGGTGGAGGTCAGGTCAGATCTGGTTGAGGAGGAGCCAAGCTATGAAGGTGAGAACAAGTACAAAATTCAAATAGAAAAGTAGAAAAAACAAAGGAAGAAGAAGATGAAATGGAAGCCATTACCTTCAATACTTCTAGCCGTGAGTTTGATGATGGAAAGTGAGAAGTTTCTCACGTGAATAGGAAGGAAAATACAGAGCTATTCAATAGAAAAAGAAAAAGAAAAGGGTCAAAGAGTAAATGAGGAAACGGTAAAAGAAACGACTTAGGAGGTGAAACGACTTTACGTTTCAAAGCTTTTAAAACCTTTCAAATTTCCTAAATTTTGTTTATATAACTTGACATTTCTGAAAATAATAATAATCCCAGATAAAATTTTGAAAATTTATCAAAATATATAATATTTATTAATTATATAAAGTTAAATTAAGGAAAATAGCTAAAAATGGTAAACTAGTCTAGAAAATTTGAAATTAAATGAACTAAATTTTAGAAAATTCATATGAGCTTGTAATATATTTTTAAACATAAATAATAATATAAAATAAAAGTACATTCACAAAATAAATAAAAAATAAATAAATTTAACTATAATTTTAATGAAGAAAATAGCATAAAATAAGAAAACAGCCTTGAAAATTTGGAAATAGATTCAATAAGCTTTGGAAAAATTCAAACATCGCTTTAAAAATATTTAAAAGACAAAATATAACTAAAATAACATATTAACACATATAAAAAAATTAAATTTAAAGAAAATAGAAAAAGATTTAAAGAAATTGCTTAAAAATCCAAAACAGTGTCCAGAAATTACAAATAAATCACCATTGACTTTGAAAAATTGTTTATTTCATTTTAAAAATATTATAATACAAAAATATACATACAATAACATATTGACCCAGATTAAAATGAAATATGACAATAAAATATGATTTATACAATTTAAAAATAACAAAATTGCAGAATAAACAAATTGCACTCAATATTGAAATATACATAACTTTCACAGTTTAACTCCATTTTCAATGAAACGAAAATCAGTGTTCAAGTTATTACATATATTTTCATAATAAAAGATAAAATTTAAGATTTAAAATGATTTTAATTTTAATTTTAAAATTCAAAGTTCAAACAGTTTGAATAGAAATTCACTTTTTTAGTAAAATGTCCAATTTATACTATTTTGAACTATAGATCACTTAATAGTCAGAATTTATATTTAAAATGTAATATTTGAAATAAAAATAAATTTAAAATAATTAAAATAAAAATAAAGTCAAAATTTAAAATATATAGGCAAAAATCTAGGGTTGTTACAAGTACACTGCTAGGTTTGATGAGCTGTCTCGTTATGGATATGTCACTATAGACACTAACATTAGAAGGAATGAGAAGTTCATTCGAGGATTGAGACCTGAGCTTACTAGAATGACCATGACCCATGTCTGTGATCCTTGTAATGTGGTGGTGGAGATGACCATTTGCTATGAAGAGATGTTGGCTGGTTTTGCTAGAGAGAAGCCAGTTGAATAGAATAATGTAAATGTTAAGTGATAAGGGGGTTGGGATTTGAACAAATCTAATTAAGGCCTTGCTTGATAAAATAATTAAATGGGCCTAAGAATGGGTTATAAACTAATTAAATTACATAAGGGTATATTGGGTATTTGCCGCACATGACCCTTACCCCAATACATTCTCGTTCCTACCATTTCATTCCCATTTACGTCATTTTAAAAACGTAAAAAAAATTAAATGGAGTCAAACATTAAGAGAAGAGGAATTCAATTAAAAGCTAGAGATTCAGGCTTAGGGAAAATCAATTTCAATCCAATCTCATTATCTAAATCAAGGTGAATAATAATTCCATCTCTATTTTGTTTTATAACCATATGTTTTCGAATTTAAGGATAAATTCATTTTTATGATGATTTGGATGATGATATGCTTGAATCATAATTTGTTTGATTTAAACAAGGATGTTTAAATGTGATTTCTCATGGTTTTAGAGAGAAATCGAGCTATGTTGATATCTAAATGCCATTGAAAAATTTTATGTTGTATAAATCATGATTTTGGAGTTGAGTTTTGATTTTGATAATTTTCCAAGCTATGGAAGACTGTTATGAATTTCAAAGGAAAATATGGTTACTTGGGTTTATAAATTTATTTCGAAAAATATATTGAGAATTTGGGTCTGAAATTTTGATATGTTAGATAACGTGATTAAAGAGAATTTCTGGAATTTTTGGGGATTTATCCAAAGTAATTTTCTATGCAAATTAAATTATTTTAGAAGAGGGACTTCTTTGCAATATTGGTTTTTCTTAATGGAAGAGCTTATTTGATTACTTAACCATGGTTTAGATCTAAAATTAGCGACAATTAATTTAGTAAAGAATTTAAAAAATTAGGACAACCAATATGGTGTTCGTACGTGGCAAGTTAGTTAGAAAGGGGTTTGCTTTAATTAGTATAAAATCTGGTTTAATCGGAAAAGTTGGTTCCACCTTCTTTAGAAGTACCTTTCAACTGGGAGCTTCTGCCTTCAACCCAATCGAAAACTACTAAACCGAAACCAATACACAAGGTATAAAAAATATGGTACGCAGTGGATTGGAGAAAGGCAGAAGGTTAGGTGTCGTAAGCACGGCTTCCGAAGGGGCCGATACATTGGTTTGTTTTAAAAAGAGAAGCGCCTGCCTTTGTTTTATTTAAGCCTTCGAAGGAGTCGAAGCATATATTTTCGAAAGAGGTTTTTAAAAGCTTTCGAAGGGGTTGCCATCAACTTATGTTTGCTTTCCAATAGATTCCTTTACTTATGAAATAATGCTTTTGAAAGAAGGGGTTCCGACCTAGTCAAAGCCCTGTTGCCGTTCTCTAGCCTTTCGATAGTATTGAAGGTATCAATGCTTTCGAAAGGCAGTGTTTTCTTTCAAAGATGTTTTAAGCTACTTCCTAAATTCTTTGGAAAGGGTTCAAGAGCTTCGAAAGCAATGGCTTTGGAAGGGGTTTCGACGCTATTCTTCAATGTTATTTTAAATGGTTTGAAGCTTTCGAAAGAGATGGTGCCGACGCCATCATGATTTCCCTAATATTTTTATATGATAAAGGATGGTTTTGAAAGGGATGCTTTCGTCTATATTTATTTTGACCCAAGTAATATTTTAAGTATAAGCATAATGGTTTCGAAAGGGGGACTTTCAATGATTTCGGAAGGGTTACTTCCAATGGTTTTGAAAGGGGGACTTTCAATGATTTCGAAAGGGTTACTTCCAATAGTTTCGAAAGGGGCACTTTCAATTGGTTTTGAAGCTATGCTTCTAAACTTAAATGTTTATACTTTATTACATTCGAAAGGTTTTGAAAGAAAGGTTTTAAAGCATTCAAAAGGTAGAAGCCTGAAGTTTTGAAAATTGATTTTTATGCTTTCAAATGAGGGTATTCAGCGAGGTCGAAAGCTAGGATTCAAAGGAGTCAAAAGGTTTTGGTTTTCAAAACTAATAACCCAAACTTAATTTTTGAAAGGGGAAACCCATGGCTAAATTAACAGAGTTTTTGTAGTGGTTTTGAGAAGAAGCTTTCCTTGATAAATAACAATTAAAGCGATTAACCATATTTTATATTAAACTCACTAGAGTGGTATTGTTATGCTATTTTATTACTTCTTCAAATATAAATATATTCACACTATAAAGGTCTCATAACTGCATTTTGGGAAAAAGGGTAGGAGAACCAGATAGGTTGACCTAATAGTGAATATAAATTGATTAAATTCCTAGATAAGTAGAATCGCATCAAAGAGGTGAGGGAGACCAGAATATTGGATGCCTAAATATGGAAGTTGTTAGGGAGACGGGTTAATAGCGCACCCATGAAAAATATGATTGGGAAGTTATTGGAGTTACCAATAGGTTCATAATGACCCTATGAAAACGATGCTATAAAGAATGGTTGGCAGGGACCAATTGGTTTTTGTGCATCCATGAAAACTTTATTCGGATTAATTTATTGATAGCTGTCAATATGTTCCTAGTCAACCCATGAAAACTAGGATAAGAGATTATTGGAGTCACCAATAGGTTTAGGGGAACCCATGAATTAATTAAGTTAATTGGAAGGGGCCAATAGTTTCATAGTGCATCCACAAAAACTATGAAACAGGACAGAGAGTTCATGTATGGTATAAAGGTTATTTGTAAGCCCATCAAAACCAATAGGTTAATTGTAATCCTAGAAAATATAATTGAGACAGATAGTTAGAATTAATGGGGATGGGAAATCTAGAATTGATTTAATTTTTTGCATATCATCATATCATATTGTTTTAACCATAATGGATGCAGGAGCACAGTATATGCCTTTGAAAAAGGTTTTAGGATACCAGTAAGGGGAAAGCCCGTTCCACTAAGTGACGTGGTCTCACTAGATATCTAAATGATTTGAGATGATTGATTATTATTCATATCAGGCTTTATGTCTGAATCAAAGTTTATTTTTTTCCCTTAAACTCTTAGGTACTCAACTAATTTTGGGTAGTTTGATAGTTGAGGTTTTCAGATACCTCACTAGATGAATAAAGCTTTCGAAGACGTGTAGAGGCATAATAGATATTTAGAGTTCTCCTTTACTTAATTCCACTATGTTGTTTGTTATGGAAAATTTGTTATATTGCTTGTATATACTTTGATCGTCCAGGGGGCATCTTCATATATCGCTCTTGGCGTATGTTGAAATTAATATATTTCTCTAAATGTGGTTGACGATTATGGGATTATGTAATGAATTGGAAATGTGTTGGAACGGAATGTGATTTCTTTTAAGTTTTAAATTTTTCCATATTTATGTGTTTCCGAGTATCAATGAATCTAACACCGCCGTATTTGGTCGTCGAGGATTAATAACTATGGATGATTACAGTATTCGTAGCCATTAGTTTTGGGCCTCCAAGTAGGGGATGTTACAAAATGTTTCTCAATTTATGTTTACTACTCTACCGTCCGCTTTGAACTGTGACGTTCAAATATATGATGAGTGTAGCGCCTTGTTTGAATCGACTTAAATAAGTCGTTGTTTGGCTTTTTGAAAAATAAATGAGTAATTTTGGCTCTCAAAATGCAAAAAATGATTTATATAAGTCGATCCAAACGAGCCATAATTTTATCTCCTTTACGTTCATCATTTACGACATTAGAGACCAAACATGGCTTGTTTGGAATTGGCATCAACTTATGTAAACGGTAGATCTTTACAAGAACAAAATGAAATATTGTAATCCACCTTGTAGTAAAAGCATCCTTTAAACTCTACACCTTAAAACCCATTCATGAATATTACATATGTGTACGTATTCAACGGAATTTTCCAACTATCAATTAAAAAAATTAGTTGCTAAATTATCTAAATATTTTAAACTATTGACTCTCACTAAAATACAATGTTGAAATACAATTTGACTGCGCATATATAAGATCAATATCTTTAACCACTTTCGAAGAATTTGCATATTATATGACAAATGAAGTCCAAGCATAACATACCAAAACAATGTTCACTTTTGGAATCAAATCAATAAGGATATACCAAAAGTGAGACCAAACCTATTTCATCAAAGGTCCTTCTATACACAGGAAATTTCAAAAGAATCAAGAAATTAGTATTCAATAAATAAAGGAAAAATAAAATAAAAGACAAATGCACATTAATTTTTCTCTTAAGGACAAGCCCATAGCAGTTTAAAACAATACAATGCCTTACTGATTCATTCCATTCATCTTCCTTCATTGATTTCAAATTCTCTCTCATCCGCTCATGAAATTCCAATTGAAAAAAAAAATGGGCGCCCCAACAAGAAGTAAATCGTCATCTCCAATACAACCGTAAACTTCGATAAATGATGAACAGTCACTAGAAGTTAAAGAATAATTGCCGATTCATGAAACTGATGACCTAGCTTCAGTGGAAATTCAGCAACAAACTCCAAATCGAAAAACCGAGATAGTAGCTCTAGTAGATATTCCACAGCAATACACAATGCCAGAAAAGGAAAACCTAGTTCAATTTGAGTCAAAACTAGAGACGATGAAAGCAAAAGCTAGCAAGTTAAAATCACGAAAAGGCCAGTTTGAAGAAGAAAAACGCAAAATCAAGAAAAAGAACAAAGAGAAGAAATGAACAAAATAGAGCAGATGAAAACCAATCAAAAATAAAAAAAAATACCAAAAAGGGTAGCAAATACTATAAATCAAGTATAACAAATTTAATATAGTTTTATTATAATAATATTGAATTTATTTGATAGAACAATGAAGAAAACATGCAGCAAAAAGAGCTGCTAAGAAAGCAACTGAAGAACAGCTACAAAAAAAGAATGAAGATCGAAGAGAAAAAATGAAAAAAAAATTTAGAAGGAAATTCAAATAGAAACTAAAAATACAATTCAACAGGTAAATGATACTGCAAAATTATGAAACCGATATATCATATTATTAAATGTATTCTTAAAGTATCAAAAATGTTAAACAGGAAAAAGCTCAAAAAGAAAAAGGAAAACAAATTGCAAATGAAAAATTCGAAGACGAACAAATCAATTCGATAAAATTACAAACGCTATCACTTTATAACATGTTACTTATTGCAAAAATGATACCAGCGGTTTGTTTGGTGAAAGACAAGGCTTTGTAGTTTCAAAAATAGTTTTCATCGTCATTTATTTAAAAACTGATACTAATATATTGGAAAAGTAATATGCACTATCTGTTTTATTTTATCTGTTTGATTTGAGTTGGTGCTTTGTAATTGAAGAAATTATTTTCACTCACATATATGATAAAACTAATACTAACAGACTACAAAACTGATACCTACCATCTGTTTGCGTGGAGCTAATATCTTGTAATTTAGAAATTAATTTTCTGTCTTATTTGTAGCAAACTGATACAAATACAAAAATGATACACACTTTATATTTGTTTGAACTTGATATGTAACATCCCGTCGTTTCACATGCTTCAAATCGACACGCATGCTAATTTAAACCATATGGAAGGGCGGATTGTTATGGGGTAAATAAGAAAAACAGAGAAGAAATAAAATAAACTAGAATCTCACAGCGGAAGGATAAAATATAATAATCAATATACAGTTCATAAAACTGTTTACAAAACAATTGATTCTTCTTTATGCAATAATTATCAGAGTTCACATACCAATAAATATCAATGCAGCGGAATTAAATAGTATAGTGGAATAATAGTAGATGATAGTAATACAAATCTTTGTCTTCGTCCTCCAAAGCTAAAACTTCAAATCCTGAAACGCTCGGACTGACCCGAGCGAATTGAAAAGACAAAACACTCGAGTTAGAACTAAAAGATCTTATGTAAGTTAAATCAACTGAAATAAATATGAGTACAGTAACTTAAAAGATGCTTGGGATCACATCTCTTAAGGATCCGTTAAACTGTGTAGTATATTTCGCTATTATAATAGTGTCTAATTGTAAAATAAACTTACATTTTAATAGCGTTAAGGGGTTACACATATAGCCCTTAACACAAATAATGCCAATAGTCTATACAGTACCGTAATACCTCCGGACCGGGAGGCTACCAGAGGATACTCCATAGGTACGACACAAATAGAAACTTGTACAAGGCGCGATAGTGTAGGTGACACGGCACAAATAGGCAATGCCAAGGTAGATATACGAATTACGCATCCAGGCTGGTGGTAACGCGTAGCTGCTACTACCGCCCACCTCGGACAAACTCCCCCAAATCAAAGAAATCAAAAGTGAAGGTGGCCACCGAAATAATCCAAAGTCAGAGTATAGTATCGAAGAGGAGTATCCGATCAGAGGAATGATCTCATTGGCCCGAGAATCGCTCCTGTTTTAGCCACCTTATGCCAACTCACGGGAGTCGGGTTCACGTATTTACCTTATAGGAAACGCCGCCACCATCCTACTTCATTCTGGAATCTCCACCGCGTACACGGTTGTTAAAGTGGTTTTCGGAGTTGGCAGAGAGTATGACAACTTCTGATCCCGCTCTCTTCAACAACGAAACGTTATTATAACACCGCGGTCATTAAAAAAATATAATTATACTTTCAAACCAGAATTTAATATCCATTTCAAAAACCATATAAATACGATATCATTCTTTTTAAAACCTAAATCAATATGATATCATTTTATTTCAAATATATTTCTTTTCCAAAATCATATCGCTTTTAAAATTTATAATACCTCAAAATCAAATATTTGAATTATAACTTTCAACCATAATACTTCAAAATCCATAGCTTTAAACTTCCAAAACTTAAATGGTTTGGATATTCAACAGTGTGTAAAATAGTTGATTTTAAATTACTTTATAAAGTAAATAAATTCCATGCCTTTACCATTTTATTCATTTTAAATTAAGTCTAAACCCATAAATTTTAGATTCACTTTCAGTTTCAATAAAACACTTCGATTTCAATATATCTCAACTTTGAGTATTTAGAAGTTTCAAAACTAAGGTTGGAAATTTATATTCAACAATTTATTGTCCTATTATTTAGTTTTGAAATATTAACATAATAAATCCATAATCATTTAAAATAAAATCAAATTACAAACTACTAAACATTTCCTTCTATTTATTTATACTAGAAATGTTCATTTTATTTATCTTGAAATAAAATTTCAGTTATATATATCATACCTTTAAAATTTTCAAGCTTAATAAGGTTCTACATCAACTTATAGAGTTTAATCTTAAATACGCTCAAATCCAATTAAATTCTAATTCACCTTCCAATCTTAATTGATTTAACCATTAACTTTATAGTCAAAATTTCTTATTTTATCAGAATTAACCTCAACCTATTCACTTAAGTTTATAATTGTGTACTTAAAATACCTACTTTCCATTATATTTAATTAGTAGCATTCAATTATACTTAAGTTTATACAACTACACATCAATTTTTATTTATTAAAGAATTCCATTAATTATTTTCATTACTTCAAGTTAATTGCTTGTATAATATCGATTACATTTTCTTATTAACATTTTCAACTTTTTATATCTTTTGGTAAGTTATATATATGCCTTTAAGAATGTAATTGAAAGTTATACAAGTTTTTTCTCAATTCTTTTAATTAATTAATGGTTCAATAATTTCATCTTTATTTTATAAGTTAGAATTTTAAATTACCTTTAATTTCATTCATCTATTTAATGCTTACATTTCTACTATATTTAATTTATAGTAACATTTTAATTATACTTAAATTTATAACTTTATAACATCAATTCTTATAAATAAAGAATTTCATTAATTCATTTACTAAGGTTTACAATCATTTATTTACATTACTTACCTTCCTATTATATTAAATTTTTTCTTTAATTAAAGGTCCCAATTAATAATTAGTCATATTCTAATTTACTTCACTTAATTAAACTATTAATTAACTGGAACTTAAGAACCAAATACCAGGTTTAATTGTAATCATTTAAAATAATGGATTGATGTATACACTTAAAATATGTCTATATATCCAATTATAATTAAAACGATAAAATTTTCTCAACAAATCTGCAGTAAACTACTACAGTGGCCTTCCCCTTCGAAACTCGAAAATGAAAGTCGATGATGGGCCGCCATTATCGAAATTATTTTCCAACGACAGAAAGGAAAGTACAAAACTTATTTTTTTCCAGACTCTCTTTAAAACTATACTTTCAAATTAGATTGAAATATTTATATCCAAAAATATTTCTAACTACTATTATTATATTTTCAAAAATCCTTTGAAAGCAATCTTTCAAAATCTCGGATTTGAGTTCTAAATTTCCAGATTTCATTGGTTTTATTTTCAATCTCATTTTACCTATTATTTAAATTTTATTCCTAACAACCAATATTTTGCAACCAAATATAATCTTTATAAAATTTATTACTTTATATATAGAAAATATAATAGGCAAAAATTATTTCATTCACCTATATTAAAACAAATATTTTGTCGGTATGTCCTATTAAGTGTTTAGAAATCTCTATTGATGTCACAGCGTCCCGTGCATCAACCAGAATTTATAAATACAAAATGGAACATATTAACACAATATTAAAATCTTTTTATAACACCAACATATACGCTCTCTCATATATATACACTCAGCGACTCCCATAGGGTATTACTACCCTATTAGTAAAGAGTCAAACCCCACAAAGCTAAGGTTTATCGCTAAACCAAAGCTCTGATACCAGATGTAACATCCCACCTTTTCGCATGCTTCAAATCGACACACGTGCCAATTTAAACCATACGGAAGGGCGGATTGTTATGGGGTAAATAAGAAAAACAGAGAAGAAATAAAATAAAACAGAATCTCACAGCGGAAGGATAAAATATAATGATCAATATACAGTTCATAAAACTGTTTACAAAACAATTGATTTTTCTTTATACAATAATTATCAGAGTTCACATACCAATAAATATCAATGCAGCGGAATCAAATAGTGTAGTGGAATAATAGTAGATGATAATTATACAAATCTTCGTCTTCGTCCTCCAGAGCTAAAACTTCAAATCCTAAAACGCTCGGACTGACCCGAGCGAATTGAAAAGACAAAACACTCGAGTCAGAACTAAAAGATCTTATGTAAGTTAAATCAATTGAAATAAATATGAGTACAGTAACTTAAAAGATGCTCGGGATTCACATCTCTTAAGGATCTGTTAAACTATTTACTATGTAGTATATTTAGCTATTATAATAGTGTCTAATTGTAAAACAAACTTACTTTTTAATAGCGTTAAGGGGTTACCTATATAGCCCTTAACACAAATAATGCAAATAGTCTATACAGTACCGTAATACCTCCTGATCGGGAGGCTACCAGTGGATACTCCATAGGTACGACACAAATAGAAACTCGTACAATGCGCGATAGGGTAAGTGACATGGCACAACTAGGCAATGCCAGGATAGATATACCAATTACGCATCCGGGCTGGTGGTAACGCGTAGCTGCTACTACCGCCCACCTCGGACAAACTCCCCCAAATCAAAGAAATCAAAAGTGAAGGTGGCCACCGAAATAATCCAAAGTCAGAGTATAGTATCGAAGAGGAGTATCCGATCAGAGGAATGACCTCATTGGCCCGAGAATCGCTCCTATTTTAGCCACCATATGCCAACTCACGGGAGTCGGGTCCACGTATTTACCTTATAGGAAACGCCGCCACCATCCTACTTCATTCTGGAATCTCCACCGCGTACACGGTTGTTAAAGTGGTTTTCGAAGTTGGCAGAGAGTATGACAACTTCCGATCCCGGTCTCTTCAACAACGAAACGTTATTATAACACCGCGGTCATTAAAAAAATATAATTATACTTTCAAAACCAGAATTTAATATCCATTTCAAAAACCATATAAATACGATATCATTTCTTTTTAAAACCTAAATCAATATGATATCATTTTATTTCAAATATATTTCTTAAATCATACTGCTTTTAAATTTTATAATACCTCGAAACCAAATATTTAAATTATAACTTTCAACCATAATACTTCGAAATCCATAGCTTTAAACCACAACTTCCAAAACTTAAATGGTTTGGATATTCAACAGTGTGTAAAATAGTTGATTTTAAATTACTTTATAAAGTAAATAAATTCCACGCCTTTACCATTTTATTCATTTTAAATTAAGTCTAAACCCATAAATTTTAGATTCACTTTTAGTTTCAATAAAACACTTCGATTTCAATATATCTCAACTTTGAGTATTTAGCAGTTTCAAAACTAAGGTTGGAAATTTATATTCAACAATTTATTGTCCTATTATTTAGTTTTGAAATATTTACATAATAAATCCATAATCATTTAAAATAAACTCAAATTACTAACTACTAAACATTTCCTTCTATTTATTTATACTAGAAATGTTCATTTAATTTATCTTGAAATAAAATTTCAGTTATAAATATCGTACCTTTAAAATTTTCAAGCTTAATAAGGTTCTACATCAATATAATATAAATATTCAAACTCCATTATTCAACTTATTTGTTTTTATTTAACAAACTTATACAAAAATTCAATAATTTAACCATATAGGTATATATATAAAATAATATTTATATAATATCAAAATAAATATTTATTTAACCGTATCCTATCCAAACCATAGAAATTATTTCAAAAATAAATTATATATATATATATATATATATATATATATCGTGGTGCCTGTATAAAAATTTCTATCCTATGTTCAAGTGATACGGATATTTATCATTTCAATCCGCAATTTAAAAATTAAAATGCGGTTGTATATCATTTCAAAGCGCAATTCCGAATGAAATGAAATGCATGATAACTTGCAGATTATATAAATAGAACACATCATCCATTCACCAAGCATCAATCATCAACCATTTATTATAATCATCATCCAATTTAAACAAAACATCAATATATAGCATATAAAATATAACAGGTATCAACGAACAGTTTATATTCAAAATAAATTAATAACTGTTAAATTGGAAGTTTATATGCAAAAATAAATAAATTTAACTGTCAGTTTATATGTAGTAATAAAATTAATAACAATTTAATTTAAATAAAATGCACTCTAACTGAGATGATGAATAAAATATGCCAAACAGTCATAAATGAATTTCTGCTCATCATAAATAAATTTAACAAATATAAGAACTTTTAAAAGTTGTGAGCGGGTTAAAACACTTACCTTTTGAATTTAAATTGAATTTAAATCCAATTTAAACCCAAAAATTTGACCATTTCAGAATTCATCCAAACCAGCGTCATCAAGTCCGGAATTTCAATACGATCCTAACAAAAGAAACCACGCGTCAATCAGATATCGTATGCACAAGGTATTGCGAAAATTGAGATTGAATTTTAAATTTTAAAAAAATAAACAAAGGAACACAAGTGCACCTTTATCATGCCATGTCACGTTTATCTCCTGCGCACGCGAAAATTCTCCAGCACGCAACTCCTTCCCCATTTGTTCGAAACCCTACCGCCGTCTCCTCCTACCCTCTATCGATCGGTCCACCATCACTCCATCGCGCCCTCCCCGAGCTCATCCTCCACCAGCGGCGCCCCCCTCTCGCGCTGCCTCGTCGTTCGTGGCCCCCCTGAGACAGCCGCCGCCAATTATACCTAACCCTAATTGAATTATGGAGCACGATCAAACCGTTGATTTGCACGATGAACCGTATAGATGTGATCTTCTCCGTCCCCTCTACACAACCATACCTTCGATTCGTCGATCATACGAATTTGATTTCATCGCGATGGAAGGCCTAGAATTAACGATCAATTTCTGAACAAATGGAAATTCGAACAGAAATATGAATCATGAATCTGTGATGCGTACATCAAGAGCTTCAACATATTATTTTTTTGAGATTTTTGTGAAAAAATTGAATTTTTGACTTTGATTTTGGATTGTAATTGGATCTAGGGTTTGCATCCATTGAAGAAGAAGAGGAGCTGATGAAAATTTACGCGCAGATCAATAAGAATAAACGGAGGCTAGGGTTCAGCAGGGTATTTATAGGCAAATTGAAAAATAGATGGATCGGGTTGATAGATATACGTGTTACCGCTAACGTGGCCCAAAAAGCCTGTTCTGACCCCGAAACGAAACTGGTTAAAGCCATATATCAAAATAGGTGTTTTAAAATATTTTAAATGCAATGGAAAAGGTTTGAAGTCCAAATTTCATCATATGAAGAAGTTATGCTAAAAACAATATTTTCAAATCAATTTCAATTGATTTCAATTGCATAAATTTCAAGGCGTTTCGAATCCGTACGAACAAACGAAAAGTCTGATCGCTACGAAACTTGAAACACTATTATAATTCACTGTTACGGATCCGATGAAACTGGTTTCGTCGAAATCCGAGTCAGTGGCCAAAATGGCTATTTTTATATTAATTAAATAAATTAAATAATCCAATTTCGCGTTAGAAATTCCGAACTTTGTGATCTTTATCACTTTATAATTTTCAAACATTTACAATGATTTAACAAATTTTTGAAAGTCAATTTATTAAAGATTAATCAATAGAAATCTTCAAATTCATAAAATTCAGAATTATAGATAAATTTCCAAAATTTCCATTAAATTGAATTTACACATAATTATTCCATTCATAATTTCAAATAGAAGGGTTTACCATTGGATTTAAAATTATCACATAAATATTTCCCGTTTTCAACTTAATTTTTAATTTAACGTAATAATTAAATATTTGATTCCATTAATTTGCAATAAATCCAACTATTATAAATTAAATAAATTTACTCACCATTTAAAGTTCAAATCCTATAATTCATCAAATTTATCATCTTGATTTACTTATTAAATTATAATGCTTTAAACTAATTCCCATCTCAATTTAAAGTAGTTTCATTCACCTGTTATAGTGTTTATTTCAATTTCTTAAAATAATCCCTTTACCATAAATTGAATCCAATTCATTTCAATAAGTTTCAAATTAAACGGATTGGATTCAATTCCAACCCTAAATTGAGTCTATTATAACTCTATACCACAATTAACACTTGTCTCACATTTCATTCCATTGATATATTCAAATTTCATCTTCAATGCTAATTTTATTTCATTACCTAAATATACACCTATTTACATTTTAAATTTAAATGAATATTATGTTTTTAAATGTGTATTCCTATATATTGAACATTAATTACGGTCTTCAAATACTTTACATTCTATTAAATTTACAACATTGAATTTACATTCTATAACTTACTTTACATTCTATAACTTACTTTACATACTTTTTCTTATTAATTCCTTAATTATCAAAATTTCAACTTATTCCCCAAATCCACAAATTATTACTTAACATAAATCTACGCTTTTATTACTTTACTTTCACACTTCCGTTACTATATAAATAAATCACCAAGTAACGTTATCATCAAACCAACATTAATTAATATATTAAATGCTTACATTTATTTCTCTATATCCAATTTGTTTCAACTTTATTTACATTAATACTATTCCCTTATTTTGGTTATTACTAATCAACTTGTTCTGACTTTATTACCTAAATTTCCGTTATTGTAAACCTTTATTTTTTTTCATTTAAATCAAATTCTAAATTCCAATTCAATCAACCATTTCAACATGCAACTTATAATAACCGCTTACAAGTATGAATGGAATTACCATTTATTCCAATATTTTCTAACTTTACATTAACATATTAGTTAATTCCCTTTAAATGGAATTTATATCCAAGTATAATACTTACCCCATTTCATTTATTGAAATTTATTCAAATTGCTAGTAAATAGGTTTTAAGTCACCATTTATATAATTTAATTTAGCGTTCATTCCAATATTTGTTTATAAAGTTTTTATTCCTACTAAATTTAATTACACAACTCATTAATTCAACCAAATTAAATCCACGAAATTTACGGGTCGTTACATGATACTTTTAGTTTGGCAATTGTTTTCACTAAAAGTTGTTATAAAATTAATACTGATATAAACCAAAAATGATACCTCCAATTTGTTTGTTTGATATTATTGTTTTTCAATTTTAAAATTATATCAACTGTACTTTTTAATAACTAAAACCTAAATTTAACAAAAATGATAATCATTATTTGTGTTCAGTACAATTGAAAACTAATAATTTTATAAACTGTTTTCCAAATCATTGGTAACAAAGATGACATTGATATCTTCAAAAAATGATATAAATAATCATTTTGTGTGAAGTATTTACTTTGTGCTTTAATAAGTTATTTTTATTATATTTTTTATAAAAGCTGACACTGTTATAAATCAAGAATGATACCTACAGTTTGTATGCTTGAAGGCAATAATTTGGAATTTTAAAATTTATTCAAAATATCTTGTTTATGAAAACTGATACCTATATCTATCAAAAAAGATACCCACTGATTATTTCGACTAGTGTTGTTGACTTTACAATTCCATAAATAATTTTCAATGTATTTTTAGCAAAAACATACCAATATAATGCAAAAATGATACAGAAGTAGTTTGTTTGAAATTTGTACTTTGTACTTTTATGAATTGTTGTACTGCATTATATTTGAAAGCTTATACCATTATAAATAAAAACTAAAACCTAAATTGTGTATGTATGAGTTAAATGGTTTGTAGTTTCCAAAATTATTTTAAATTACATTTTTTTTGAAAATTGACAGCATTATTCAACAAAACTGATACCCACTAGCGGTTTAGAATAAAGTTGATATCTTTTTAATTTTATAGAATATTTTTCATGTAATTGTAGCAAAAATGACACCAATAAATTGCAAAAATAATACCACTAACATGTTTGTCAAAAGCTTGTACTTTTTACTTTAATTCATTGTGTTCATTGCATTTTATTCAAAAACTGATACCATTATAAATCAAAAATGATCCAACATTACCTATGTTTCAGATTAATGATCTAGAGTTTTAAAATTATTTGCACTGTCAAGTTTATGAAAATTGATACCTCTTTTAAATGATACCCAATTGATATTTTCAGTAAAACTTATGTCTTTCTAATTTTATAAATAATTTTCTATTAATATGTAGAAAGAATGCTACCATTAACTTCTGAAAATGATACCACTAACATGTTTGTTTACAGCTTGTACTTTATTCTTTAACAAATTGTTTTCACTGCATTTTTTTAAAAAACTGATACTATTGTAAATCAAATATGATACATATAATTCATATACTTGAAGGTATTAGTTTCAAATTTTCAAAATTGTTTCCATCTCATTTTTGTCAAGACGGTACCTATATTTAACAAAATTGGTACCTTTTAACTGTAAAAATGATATTCCATATATATTTACATCAAGTTGTTTCATTGCAGTTGATACCCAATATATTTTTGTGTTTCAACATAATTTGTTTCACATTCAACTTAATTTCCCTATTTCTAACAGTAGGATGATGATGATTTTTCAATCCACATCCTACAAACATGAAGGTCATACCGAAAGGAGGAGAGCGGGAAATAGCAAAAGCGGTAGATCAAAGCCAGATACAGCATGTAGATGTGGCTTACAAGTAATATTCAAGATGATAAAATTGGTAAAACAAAACAATGGCCTAACTAAAAAATAAATGTACACGTTGAAAAGACTCCATTCTGCAACTTCTTCAACGTGTTTTATGAGGAAAAAATAACAATAAAAGAATGCAAGAAGCATCAACACAACTTGGATGCTTTATACAAATGCTACTCAATTGAAACCGATACTTTCTTGTTTGGAGAAGAAAAATGAAAGTAATTGCCACAAACATAAGTTTGATTTTTGGTTTACCGTTGAAAGGAGTAAACATTGAACCAACACAAAAAATGACAAGCAAAACCATTCCAGTAGAGTGCAAAGAATTTGCAAAAGTAATTTTTTTGGCAATTGTACTTTCATTACAAGAAATGTGGTTGAAAGAAGAATAAAAGAAGAAATAGAAAAAAAGAAAATGCAATATGAAGAAGACCTACCATTGTTGATAGTACTGGAAATACTATTAACATTTTTCTTTCCAAACAACCAACAAAAATTGAGATGAGGAATTCTACCATTCTTGATTGAATTTGAAACAATGCAAACAGTTTCTTGGCCACTAACAATACAGAAAAAATTCAGTAAATTTGTCAAAAAATTTACTCACAGATCAAGAAACATGTAAGGTGCTCCATGCTTCCATTGGTAAGATATGTTAATCAAAATATTATTATTTGAAATATATATTATTTTTAATAATCATATCTAGTCGGTTCTTTAAATCCTAATAATGCTGTATATGTGAGAAGATGAAACTAATTCAACCAAGACGATAATGTACTCAAGAGTTACCAAGATTTGCAAAATGGGATTTGCAAAAGCTTAAAGACATAGCAGTCAGACAATTTTTCGACAATGTAAAAGATGGCAGCGTAAGTTAAAACTTCATCTTATCTATGTTAATCAATATCACTTTAACTCTTACTTAGAATAAATTTTAGCACTATATTTTTCTTCTATCATTTTTGACCATACGTACTATCAATTATTAACTCATACATTACATCAGTTTCAATACTTGATATCATTTTTTGTCTCTGCATGGTATCAGTTTCAAATTAGTATAATTTGTATCCCTGCATAGTATTAGTTTAGCTTCTATATGGTATCAGTTTAAATTCTTGGTATCAATTTTGTCTCTTTACAGTATCAGTTTTGTCTTAGTATAATACCTCTTTTGCATATAATAAAAATTCAATTATCATCGTAAGTTATAAGGTAATATCATAGCTTAAAACTAAAACAAAATTTCTCATACCAATTATACAGGTGAAAGAAATAACTAATCTTCTTCCACATGAGGAAAGACTTCTTCAAACAACATCTATAAAACAACAATTATGCAACAAAGAAAAAGAATAGAAAGGGAAAAAAAGAAAATTTGAAGAAGCTGAAGAAAGTATTGGATCATTCAAAGAAGACATAAGCATTAGAGTCTTCCAAATGCATATAAAAGATTTGGATGATGAAGCCAAAAAAAGAAAGAAGGAATTGGAAAAGGAAAAGAAAATGAGGATAGAAACCGAGCGAGAAATTCTAAAACTAAAACAAGAGTTGAGAGAAATGAAGTCAAAATTGTAAGAGAATGAACAAAAAATTCATACACAGAAGATAGTGAAGAAAAATTTGAAACTGAAGCGAACAAAGACAGTGACGAAAAATTTAAAGAGAAAAATGCCAATTCCAATGTACAAAAAGACGATATAGCAACCGAAGAAACAAAGATACATGTATGAGATGGAAACAAAAAATGCAAAAAACATATAGAGATGGAAACAAAAAATGCTAAAAACATACCCGCAATAGAAAAAAAAATGAAGAAAATGAAGAAAGAATAGTAGAACATGATATACAAAAATCAACTGAAAGAGCAACTGAAGTGCACAAAGATGTGCGGATGGAAAAATAAAATGAATTGCTCAAAAAAGTGAAAAATTAAGAATCACAAAATGAACAAAGAATTACATAGCATATTGTAGAAAACCGGCTCAAATACCAACTGAAATGCATCAATAAGTGGAGGCAGTAATTAAAGTCAAGTGCAACAAAAAGAAACAGAGATGCTCAAAATATGGAAGAAGATACCACTATCAAAAGCCAAACTTTACCCTACCATGTTTTAGTACTTGACTTCACTCCTCCAACTTTTAAACTATATGACACACAGAGTTTAAAATGGAAAAAACTGAACAAGCTAATGAAAAAAAAAACCAACAGAACCTGCTGGTCAAAAAGGAAAAACAATAATGGCAAAATCAACTGGCCGAAAAATCAAAGCAACAGAAAGAAAAATAACTTCTTATATCCAATGACTAAAAGTAAGAACAAGAATAAGAAAACCAAGCGACAGCTTTTACTATGGTCAGAAAGAGAAAAAATAGCAAATAAGTCAAAACCCAAAAAAACAAAGATGATGAAAATAAAAGTACAGAAGAGGACTTCCCAAAGCCACTTGCAGTAATAGAACCAACACTTTCAGAGATAGGACTTGGAAACTGTAAATGTTTGATATATCTCAACATAGAATAACAAAATGTAATCAAAACTTTCTTTTCTCTGACATAAAAACAAAATTAAGTTTACAAATATTTATACTAATGTTATATATGAAAATAAATTTAATTAATTGATACAAATGTTTTCTGTTAAAACAGTGAAGTAGCATGGAAGGATAATGACACAATCAAAGGAAGATGTGTGATGAAAAAAAAAAAGCACTACGACATATACTTGAAGGAAATTATACAGATGGACAGGTTCGTAAATTTACGTTTTTCTTTAATAATACCGATATCGATCAAAATTAGTATAAAAATCAATACCTAATAGCTGTTTGATTGGAATTCATGCTTGGTTATTTTATGTTACTCATAACAAAACCGACACCAACATATATATTCAAAAATGGTACATAATTTCTGCTTGTTATAACTTGATGCTCTGAAAATTTAATTATTTAGTTCACCATCATATATGCCAGAAGCAACACCAAAGTAGTGCAAAACTGATACCAAGTAGTTCTTTGATTAAAATTAATGCTTAATTATTTTATAAATTATTTTCATTATTGTGCAAAAGAAACCGATACCTGTATATATGAAAAGTTGATACCTAATTTCTGTTTTGACAAAAGTCATGCTCCATAATTTTAAATATTTATTTAACTTTCATATATGACCAAAATAATATCGAAACAATGCAAAACCGATACCTAATGGCAATATGGTTGGAGTTGATGCTTGCTTTCTTTCTAAATTATTTTCACTGTAATTTACATCAAAACTGATACCAAAATAAAAGCAAAAATGATACCTAGTTTCTAGATCATTGTAACAACCCGTATATTTGTACCATTCAAATTGACGATATTTCGTACTTGTCAACTTAAATAATACAAAACATGAATTATTAATGGAGTATATATATCTATATAAATGAGAATCATCACAGAATCACAGAAATATAACATCATAGAATAGTGCAGCGGAATTACAACATAGTCATAAGAGTAGTTCATGAAGCTACCCATAAATACAACGATGTCTCAAACAAAAAGAAATAGAACAACATAGAAGTCCAATAGTCTAAATAGAAAGAGCAATACTGATAAGATAAAGATAATGATAGTCTTCGGTCTTCAGCTCCAAGTAGAACAACAACAGCAATCCTTAGTCTGATCCGAGCATAAGCATAAACAAACACTCGAATCAGGACATATATTCTTATGCAGATAATATGGTTCAAATTCAAATAATCAATAACTCAAACATGAATGGAATAACATCTTTAAGGATCCGTTAAACTATTTATACATAATAGTGTACGATAAATAGATAATGTCTAACAGTAAAGTAAAATATCAAAATAGTATTAAGGCGTTACCATTGTCCCCCTTAACACATTTATATAGCATTATAGACTATACAGCACTGCAAACTCCACCGTAAATTAGTGGGATATCAGGGAGTACTCCATAGGTATAATGCAAAACAAATTCGTAATGGTCGCGTATATGGGAATACAAGTATGACAAGGCACATGAGGCAATACCCAAGGTAGTGAAACTACCGTTTGCCTGATCCGGACGGGTAAGAATGTATCGCTGCAACGATCGCAACATCGCGAAACAACACTCCAAATTCAAGGGTGCGCACCAATTAATAACAAAGTAATGAGTAGTTTATGAAGAAGTGTGTTCGCTCGAGGAAGCTAACCCCATTTGGCCCGGCACGACTCCTGTTTTAGTCATTTCCAATTTGATACAAGTGTCAAGACTATCCATTATCATTCTCTTTCTTCGGTCATCGCGTTTTTCATTCCAACCACTTCATTCTGGATCACACTGCGCATATAATTACTAAAGTGGTTTTCGGTTTAGACAGTGAGTATGTTCCTAACCGATTCCGGTTCCTTCAATAACCCTCGTAATTATTTTACCGATTGGTCGTTAAATAAATTTCAAAACCGAATCAATTCAATTTCAATTTCAATTAGAATTCGTAATTCAACGTTTTATTTGTCTTTCCAAACCAATTTCCAAATTTACGTTTCATAATTTCCAAATTTCATTTCAAAATTCTATAATTCAATTTCAAAAGTTAAATTTAAACAATTCACATATACATTTGATTTCATATATAAGTTTCATTCCATAATCATTTAAACTTAAATAACGTTCACATCAATTTAAACTCATTTATCGATTTCATTCGATATTCATTAAATTAATTTATCACTTAAACAATTTCCATTAAATTTCTAATTCATTTAAATTTACTTCTTAAGTTCAACTTCATTATCAAAGCCTACAAATTTAATTTAAATTAAATTTGTCAAATCCATTTCTTTAAATTTCAAGTCTTTCATTTATTTCGATAAAACGCATTTTTTAATTTCTTGTTAAAGAAATTCAATTTCATTCATTTATTACCTTTATTACAATTTCAAACTCAGTTAATAAAGGAATTTAGTTTCACTTATTCAAGAAATTCAGTTTCACTCAATAAAAAAATTCAATTCAATTTAATTTTTAAATAACTCAATCTCATCAAACTATCAATAATTTCAAATTTTAATTATTAATCATTTCAAAACTCATTCATTAATAATTCTAAACTTAATTATTAATGATTTCAAAACTTAATTATTAACGATTTCAAACTTAATTATTAATGATTTCAAAACTTAATTATTAATAATTTCAAACTTAATTATTAATAATTTCAAACTTAATTATTTATCAATTAAATTTTAAACAATGTTCTTTCGTCCATTACTACGTTAATATTTTTTTCAATTTCAAATGTTCACATTTTCCTTTAATTTAAATTCCAATTTTATTTCAAAGTTTATTATTTATTCAATAAAATCTTTATTTTATTCAAATCAAATTATTGACCAATCGGGTTTAATTAAATTTTCTATCCTAAGTCAAGTTATTTGGGTATTTATCATTTCAACCCGATTCCATTCCAATTCAAAAATCAAAGCATAGCAAATGGAACTTGCAGTGTGATAGTTGGGATGGTGTCAAAGTAAATAAACAAGCAATAGCATCCATACATAACAATTCAATAATTTATTTAAATAACCCCGAAATAATCGTATTAATTTACATTTGTTATTTATGCAAATTAATATAACTATTCCTAGAATCTACCCTATCATTTCATGCAGATTAAAGATTATTCCACTAATTATTTGTACGGTTTTTCACTTGTCATTAAATTTCGATTTTATACTACAACAATTAATCCAATATACGTTAAATGGTTCAAAGTGTAATTATCACTATTCTATGTCAATTTATTTAACAATTAAAGGGGTCATATTAACTAATCATATTTAACATATGAAGGGGTCAAGTTTAACTAATCAATATTCAACATATATAATCTATTTTATATTGTTAACTATCCTATATCAATTCAATTTAACTTTATAATAACAAATAGCATCCAATTTCAACATCACATAGCAAACATTCATCAACCAAACTTGTATAAGAATATAAGTCATGAAAATTTATTTCACCTTCCATGGATAAAGAAATTGACGGCGAAGCGAAAAGAAGCACGAATGAGGTCGGAACAATATGAATAACGGACACTGCAATATCGACAAAAGAGAGACGATATTAATTCAATGAACGTCGTATATAATTTATAAATTATATAGATGCGCTTATCGGTAACAGAGAAAAGAACAAAAACCGAAGATCGATGCTGATGCAAAAAGCTTAGCCGGTTGCTTCTGCACACAACGAGAAAAGAAAAGTTGGTTACTATTTTGGCCACCAAAATAGATATTTTCGTAAATATGCTTCTGTAATATCTAAAAGCTATTTGCTAATCACAGTTTCATATATATATATATATATATATATATATATATATATATATATATATATATATATTAGACATGGCCGAGACAAAAATGCAGCAGTTCCCTCAACACGCATGAACAGTCCATCTTTCATCCTTTTTTTTTCTCTCACTTCACGCATAACAGTTCCACTTCATCTTCTTCCTTCCCTCCCTATTATGCTGTGCCATCTTACGCACCAATTCTTTTTGCATTTTTTTTTCTTTTCTTCAAGCGAAAGCTGTACACCCCTTACTCACGCATGCACGCCACCAAACACATGCACACTAGAACACGACGCACAACAACACACGGCCCCTGACACATGCGCGCGGTGCCCAGGTTCACCACCCCCCCTCCCAACCAGCATGCTAACATCATACGTTATCATGCGCGCGCCCAGGTTCACCACCTCAAGATATTTATTAACAATGAACCCCTGAACCCATTCCCGGCACGCACAGCTCGAACCAACCCACCCCTTTTCCCTCTCAACCTGCTACTTCATACATTCTCTTCATTTCTACTCTAATGACACAAGCACCACTGTTGCATATATATATATATATATATATATATATGCATGCGCCCGGCACGTACAGTATGCACGACACAGGACTGAGAATGGTGGCGCAGGCGAGGAAGAAATTTTTTTGGCGACTTGGTGGCGTACAGGCGCGCGAGGTGATGTGGAGTGTTGAAGTGGCGGAGTGGGTGGAGTTTTACGGTGGTGCGGGTTCTTTGGATTCGGCCGATGGTAGCGGGCAGTGGATAGTTCGACGTGAGGTGTAGAGTGGAGTTGTTTCGGCATTTATGTTCTTCAGGAAAATAATATATATGAACGAAGAGGAAGGAGCAGGATGCTTCTTTGTTTCGGCCACGTTTTTCGTTTGTATTTTTATTTTGTATTGCAGAAAGAAGTATGAAGAAGAAGAAAGGAGGAGAGGTGTGGCGTGCATTACCTGATGAGATACAATTTGAAACTGAACAATGGAATGAAATGAAGTGTCCTTTTTACTTTTAAACTTTGGCACAGTAAATAATTTTTTTGAAGTTTCTCACCAAATTTCCAAACGCCCATACATATTTCCAAGTCAACTACTAGCTCCCAACTACCACCATAAATGCGTCAGCTTAATTTTATTTTTTCAATTTTTTTTGAATGTATACGGGCTAAAGAATTTTGGGTTGAAATTCGTTTAACCGGTCTGTCCGAAACGGTTAAATTAATGCGAATATTTTTACGTCGGACTTCGATTAGCACGAATAAATATACCGTTTTGATCAGTGTGACGATGTGCTTCCAACGGTACACAGATAATTGTGATACGATAGCTTTATAAAAACTCGAATTTGCGCCGCTTAAATTGTTCGTTTCACAAAACAATTTAAACGGAATAGGCGATGACAGTTTTTTTGACGAAACGAATTACATCATCTTGATCAGAATAATTTTTACAGCATAAGTGTGTAAAAATATTTGGATTTGAAAGATAAATTTTACGCGGCTTTATATGAACTGATATACAGTAAAACGCAAAAAAAAATTACTGTAATATTTTGCGACGAAACTTTTTCTATATTCATATCTAACTGGACGCAACTTATAAATAAAGTTTGGACGTTAATTAAGATTGTTTATAAATTTCAAAATTTTATATTAAAATGATGGATTTAAAATTTTAAATTGGGTCAGAAATTCAGGGTCGTTACAATCATAAAATATGACGGTGGTTAATTTTAGAAAAATATTTAGAGTACCATTTATAACAAAACTTATAATAAATCAATGAAAAAAATCTGATAACCACAAGCTGTTTGAATTGAGTTGATGCTTTTTTATTTTTATACTTTTCAATATACACAGCCACTATTAACATTACTGACACTATTTTTAATTTAATATTTCCTCACCAATAAAAAAACTTACGATTTCATGTTTTTAATACAGAGAATTGACTGGTATATATCTAAATGTGGACTCGTAGAACATAACTATGCATTCACGACCACGATGACGGTGAATAGAACTTTAATATGCAAGTACATAATAATAGCTTCATACATTAAATTGTAACTTATTTTCATATTCAACAGAAAGGAGTTATTTGTGATATAAAAGGTGTTAAAAAAAGTTTGGCCCAGCCTATGCTTGACAGATTGTACTGGACAACTATGCAGAAGATGTTTATTTTCCTTTGCATTGTAAAAATCAATGGACTTTAGTCACTTTGACATACCCAACAATGCAATGGTGTTATGTAGATTCTAGACATCCTAGAAGGTCTAATAAAAAAAAACTTTAGTTTGAAAGAAGCTATGAAATTGGTACGATATTTTTTTAAAATAAAAATTACTTAATACAATTAAAAAAAGTGAACTTAACCTAACTTTTATCATTTTGTCTTTAATAGAGAAAACAAATAGAAGAAATGCTTAAAGAAATATGGAAAAAGAATAATATACAAGATATTGAGGTGAAGCCTGACAAAATGTATCAAATCAAGTGTGTGCAGCAAGAGAGGACACGTAAGTTTTTTTGGTAAAATTGATACCTATTGAGAACAAAATTGGCGCTACAATTAAAACTAGTAGTAATACTCAATTGATAGTTACTTATTGTTAAAACTTGTTGTCTTTTTGCATTATAATATTTTATACAAACTACTATACATCTTTATATGACTTTTACATTAAATTGAATTTGATTCATACAGAAGATATTATCTTTCAATTCAATAAAAATTTAGTTCAGAACTAAACTAATATCTACATAAACTAAACTGATACCTACATAAACAAAACTGATACTAAATGTATACATAGTCAAAACTAAAACAAAACAATTTGTAAAAACTCTTAAAACGATAATTACAGACACTAAAACTCATACGAAAACCAATGCTAAGTGTGGTAGTAAAACTGTTAAATATTTTAATTCAATGCATACTATCTATTTGTACCATTATCTCTGAAATTCAATGTTTTATATTAGTGTAACATCCCGCATTTTAAGGCCAAAAACTAACCGCTACTAATGTCACAGTCATCCGTGGCTGTTATCTCTTGGCAACCGAATGCAGCATAGTAAATATTGATATACTGGAACACATGAATATGAAATTTTTTAAACTTCCAACAAACAGAATTTCCCATTTCATGCAAATTACAATTTAATATTTAATTACATAATCCCAGACGTTAACCATGTTCAGATCACATATACATGTACAAAATACGATAAGAACAACATACGAAGATGTCTCCGTATGATGATTAGAGAACTAATAAATATGAACTTTACAGTTCTTAGTACATCACAGCGAAAAATACAAAATAGCTCCTATATAGCTAACACTGCCTCTTACTCGTCTCCGGAAGCTTATTCGTCTAAAAACCTAAAAGTCTCCCACTCTCAGACTACTCAAAATTAATTTTGAGTATCTGAGAGTTTGTGGAGAAATAAAAACTTCGAGTCAAACAATAAGTCTGGTATGAATAATATCCTATAATTCCTTACTATAAATAGATATCTAGTGAGACTATGCTACTTAGCGGAATGGGTTTTGACCTCACTAGTGTCCTAAACTAAACATGTAAATCATTTACTACACCCCTGCACCCAAAATGATTAGTCTTAACATAATATGAAATAAAGCAATAAATCATATACATTGGATATCACATCCACTCATTAGATATCCCATCTAAAAGAAATTTATTAGAGTTCTCCTCTAAAATCTTTAACATGACTATTCGTCTAAAGTTTAATAGGACTATCCATCCCAAATTCATCAAAATAAATGCAGATTATCTATCGTACATTATTTTATAAAAGTTGGTGTGGGCTATCCACTGCATACTCCATAGTTTTCCTTGGATGACTATGAACCCTTGGGTGCCAAATCCCGAGGCTAACCACCTCAGGCAAAACATTTTTTACTTTAGAAATTTGATGTGAGCTATCCACCGCACATTCCATGGTTTTCCTAGGTTAACCAAGAACCTAAGATTTGGCCAATTAAAATATCACGATCCCCATGATTATGTATAGAAATTCATGATCCCCATGATTATTTATTTTCCTCAAGTATACCACTTCTTTAATATATTCCCATTGGTAGTTTCAATTAGGTTAAATTAAATAAAAAAACATTGATAGACCTACTGTATATTTTTGAAAGCATATTTCTATTTGTAACCTCAAATTATGTATTGAAAACATTAAACCTAACCCGGTGTCCCTAAGGTTTATTTACATCCAATTTATATAAGGATCCCCCTTACATATTCAAACAAAGATAAGTATTTTATGCTATAAACCTTCGAAGTAACCCCTTCAAATTAGCAAAATTTTACTTAAGGAAAAATGGCTAAAACAACCCTTTAAACCCCTTCAAATGAAGCCCCATTCAAAAGCAAATAAACATCCAAAGTTAGCCCCTTCGGAAGCCTTCCTTGAAAGCATCACAAAATCATATCTTTTGATCTTGTCAGAATGCCCTATCTTTAGACCTTGTCGGAAGGTTTCTTTTTGACCTAGTCCCACCTTTCGACTTTTCGAAAGCCTTGGGTATACCTTCTATAAAACCATTTATAAACTTTTCGAAAGCAATGAAACTCAAAACCTTTTGAAACCATTGAAACTCACAACCTTTTGAAACCATTGAAACTCAAAACCTTTCAAAATCATTGAAACTCAAAACTTTTCGAAATCATTGAAGGTAACCACTTCGAAACCATTCGAAATCAAAACATTTTGAAGTCAAAACCATTCACAAACAGTTAAGTGTTGGTGTCGGAACCTACCCTTCGAAATCAATAGAGAGAGGAAGCAAGTCTTTTAAAACAAAAGATAACCTTTGACTCCATCTGTGCCGAAAGGTTTGGGAGCGGCAACTATGCTTCCGACCCTATCGAAAGTTAACCTTTCGACTTTGTCGAAAGGTTTCATTTAAAACAAGAAAGCAAATCAATCGAAACCATTTTCTTTTAAACCATTTGACAACATCAAAAGCTCTTTGTCAAAAGATAGCAGGCGTATTCTCTTTAAAACCAAAACAAAGTTTCATCTCCTTCGAAAGCTCTAACCTTTCGTCCCTATTCGACCCCTTTCGATTCGCTGCATACCAGTCACCTGATACCATATGCATTGATTTCTACTCGGAAGGTTTGATACCTTTCAACCTTGTCGGAAGGTTTGGAATGGAGGTGGAAGCTCTTGCCGAAAGAGTTGCAATAGTAAAAATTGTATTTTAAATAGTTCTTTTGTACCCAACCTGCCTTGTTTGTCTAAATCTGATTGGTTACCAGAATTTTATATTTAAAAATTGCTGCTGACTTTCCTTATCTGGAAATTTCAATAAGTTTGAAAAAGCCTATTTCTCCTTTATAATTATACAAAACATTTAAGTCTCATTCCTTAAAAAAATTATATAACTATTAAAACATCATGAAAAATTCCAAAAAATCAATTAATATGTTCCCTTCAACATATTAAAATTTCAAAGCATATGAAGATCAAAACAATTTGGAATTTAACCAAAACTGAATAAAACATGTTAATTAGCTCATGAACGTTTACACACCTATGTCTTATCCAAACAAAGGTTTTAAATGGTTATATCCTAACCAAAACACAAACGTGAATCGTGTATAACCCAAAGCCGATCCAAACAGAGAAAAATGAGATGATAAACATGATTATTCACTTTGATTAGTTAATTGGAGAATGAGATATTTTCCTAGCTTTAATTCCTTCGCTTTTACCTTCAATTTATATTCTTCCTGGAGCTTTTAATGGCAGGTCGAAAGTTGGTGAGGAGTTATGAATGATAAAGTGAAAGTTATTAAGGTGGAGGAAGAGATACATACTAAGAAATGTAGCCCCATTTCCAAGTTTATCCCTTAGGAAAATTCCTCCTTCTAAATTTAGTTAATTTTTATTTTAGTTCATTTATTAAGACACGGCCATTTGATATATTAATCTTATCTCCCTAATTATGCACATTATTATATTTAATTTATCTAACTAAATATCCCGAATAATGTTAATTAAAATTCAGGGGAATTACAGACTCTCGTCCCTTAAAGAATTTTGTCCCCGAAATTTCAGTAAGGACACAACAACAAGCATATAGCCTATGCGAGAAAGCTAGTATAACCTACCAGCCAAACTCAATATAAACCTTATATAGAACATACTATCTAAAACAACCCAAGAAAAGTATCCCTAATCATGTCTTCTGTCTCCCAAGTACAGTCCTTCACGTTGTCGCTCCACTGAAATTTCACCAACCCGATTGTCTTGTTCCTTAACCTCTTCTCGTCTTTTGCCACAACACGAATTGGTTGCCTCACAAAAGTCATATTTGGTTCCACCACTAAGTCCTCCAGTGTCGTCGGAGCGATGTAGTTTCTGGATCATGAACATACTTCCTAAGATGAGAAACATGAAACACATTGTGGATCCCGGCCAAATTGCTCGATAAACCTAGTATGCGAGTCTCCCAATCCTCTCTGATATAAAAAATGGTCCAACATATCTTATTGCTAGCTTCTCGGTCTTTCCAAACCGAACCACACCTTTCATCGGCAATACCTTGATGAAAACTCTATCTCCAGTTGAGAACTCTAGGCCTTATGTCTTTTGTCTACGTAACTCTACTGCCTAGACTAAGCTTTCTTCATTCTTTTCTGTATCAACTCAATCTTTATCGTCGCCTCTCTCACCAAATCTGGACCAAAGACCAATCTATATCTGGTCTCTAACCAACATGTTGGTGATTTGCATGGCCTTCCATACAGAGCTTCAAAAGATGTCATTCCTATAGTAGTCAGATAACTATTATTATAGGAAAAGTCCACTAAGTGCAAGTGATCTTCCCAAGAACCACTAAAATCCAGCACACAAGCTCTCAACAGATCTTCTAGTACCTTGTTGACTCTCTCTATCTGCCTATCCATCCGAGGATGATATGCGGTACTCATCTTGAGCTTAGTGCCTAACACACTATGTAGGCACTTCCAGAACTCGCTGGTAGACAAAGCATCTCCATCACTAACGCTACTACAAGGAATTCCATGCAGTCTAACGATGTTCTTTAAGAACAACTTAGCCAAAACAGGTGTCGTCCTGGTTGACCTTACCGGAATGAAATGGGCACTCTTGATCAATCTATCCACTATGACCCATATACTTTCATTACCCTGGTTTGACCTTGGCAACCGGTCGATAAAATACATGGATATCGAGTCCTACTTCCAAACTGGAACATCCAAAGGCTGAAGCAAACCACTAGGCTTTTGATTTTCGGCTTTTACTTGCCGACAGTTCAAACACTATTTTACCCATAAGCCAACATCCCTCTTCATTCATTCACAGAAGATACTTCTCTTCATATCCTAATACATCTTGGTTCCCTAAGATGAATCGTAAACTTCGATCGATGATATTCCTTAAGTACTTCCTTCCTAAGGTCCGTAACGTCTAGAACACATAACAGTTCCTTCTTTCTCAACCAACCCATGTGATCAAGAATAAAATACTTTAAATCATTAATCTCGGTTCCAGCTTCTAACCTTCTAATCCTCTCGGCTAACACTGGATCCTCTTTCTACTTAGAAGCAATCCATTCGATCAGAACTGATCGAACTTTTGAACAAGACATCATGGTAATATTCTGACTAGATCCAGCAGTCGACCTCAACTCCACACTGCAAGTAGCCAGTGCTTCCAAGTCTTTCCATTCCGCCAACATAGCTAACATCACATTCTGATGTTTCTGGCTAAGTGCATCTGCTACCTTATTTCCTTTTTCCAATGTATACTCGATGCTAAAATCATAAGCTGCAACAAACTCCGGCCATCTCTGTTGTCTCATGTTCAACTCCTTCTGAGAGAATAAATATCATAGAGACTTATGATCCATAAATAGCTCAAACCTTTCCCCCAAAAGATAACGTCTCCACATTTTCAATGCGAAGATTACCGCTGCCAACTCCAAATCATGAGTAGGGTATCTCACTTCATGCGGTTTAAGCTGTCTAGAAGCATATGCAATAACCTTTCCATTCTTCATTAGCACAACACCTAACCCATTACCGTATGCATCGGTGTAAACTACCAACCCCTGATTCCCATCTGGAAATACTAACACGGGTGCATTGGTTAACAAATGTTTCAACCTAAGGAATGCTTTCTCACGTTTGTTAGACCGAACAAACTTCACATCATTCCTGGTTAGCATAGTCAAGGATGCCACTATCTGCGAGAAATCCTTAGTAAACCCTCGGTACTATCCTGCAAGTCCAAGAAAACTTCTAATCTCATTTACAGTCTCTTCCAATTGTTAAAAGCTTCGATCTTATCTGGATCAACTACTAAACCTTCCTTGAAAACTACATGACCAAGGAACTTCACTTTCCTCTTCTAGAAATGACACTTTGAGAACTTCGCTTTCAGCTGATGTTGCCTTAGCATCTCCAACATTATTCTAAGATGATCTACATGATTCTCATTTTTAGAATATACCAAAATGTCATCAATAAAAACCAACACGAATCTATCTAAGTACTCTCAGAAAACCAGGTTCATCAAATCCATGAAGAAAGCAGGCGCATTAACAAGCGCGAATGGCATAACCAACCATTTGTAAGACCCATATCTGGTCCTAAACGCCTTCAAAGGAATGTTGTCCTCTGCCGCTCTTAGTTGATGGAAACCTGTCGCCAAATCCAGTTGGGAAAACACACTGGCTCCACTCAACTAATCGAATAAGTCATCGATTCTCGACAAAGGATAACTATTCTTGATCATCCTCTTGTTCAGCCTACGATAGTCGATACACATCCTTAACGACCCATCTGGCTTCTTCACAAATACCACGGCTATTCCCCAATGGGAACTGCTTGGCTGGATAAAATTATTTCCTTTCGATTCCAGTAGCTGCACCTTCAATTCCTTTGTCTCGATTGGTGACATCCTGCTAGGTGGTCTACTTATTGGTTCAGCTCTCGGTACAAGATCTTCGAAATTCAATCGCTCTTTTCGGCGGCAGCCCGAAACTGGTTCAAACACATCCGCAAACTCTCTCGCAACATAAACCTACTTCAACTCTTCTTCCATTCCCATGGCATCCAGTAACACATAAGCATTTCCGTCCAAACTCCTTACTGAGTAAATAACTCAAGTGCGGCTATTAGGGTGCTTCAATGATATTTCCCCCTCCTGGCAAAATATCCTAGCATCATATCTATCTAACCATTCCATACCTAATATGATCCCTAAACCTATGAAATCAAAAACATATAAACTACATGCGAATATATGACCTAACAAATCAAGTTCTAATTTATCATATCTCATTTCCAAAGTTGCATACCCTCATATAGGATTCCTAACCCTTAAAGGAGTAATAAGGTATAAAGGTTCTAGACATAAGCAATCTACTAAATACTGATATATAAATGAGTGTGATGCACCAGTGTCAAATAGTATCCTAACTGGAGTACTATGAATCATAATTATAACTTCCATCATAGCTTTTCCTTTCTCGGAAGCCGTTGGTCTAGAGGATGATGGTTCCAATGCAAATACCTTTCCCTTTCTCGATTTAGCAGCCTCGAGAAACTTGTCCTTGTAATGCCTCATCTAGCCACAGTTGTAGCACTTCACATTAGGCCTCACTACAACTGCTCTTCCATCACCCAAGCGACACTCATTAGCATAGTGTTAGCACCAAAATTGGTCACTAACACCCAAGGAAATATTTGTGAAGGGAGATTAATGAAGATAGAAAATTAAAATAGAGGAATGTATGCAAAATTAACTGAAAATAATAGAACACCGGATTTATAGTGGTTCGGCGTAACTGCCTACGTCCACTTTGAGTTTAATCATTATTGCTTTTTCAAATAATTGAATACAGATATAATTCGTACACCAACAACTTGAATACAAGTTTTAACAGGAAAGAAATGAGTCTTGAAAATGGCAGAGTTTTGCCGGAGTTTACAAAAAAAGGTCTCTTTTTATTGCATTCCTATCTCTCTATTTATAGACGAAGATAGGTCGGACTTCCTCTGTAGGCCCAAGAACAAGGTACTTTGGCCCGTAGTAGGTGGCTTCTACGCACCGAGCTAGACTTGCCGAACGAGATATACCGAACGGCAAATGCCAAACCGAGGTCTCTTGGTAAAGGACCCGGAGCAAACCCGCAAGGAGCTCGAAACGTACGGTGGTATGACTCGAAGTGATGATATAATAGTCGGCTCACTTTAGAATGGAACTGGCCATTACCAACTCTCCTAATATGCATCGAGCAACGTATGCTGAACCTTCCAGACCGAGCGACAAGCGCCGACCATCTAAGTCGAGCGACATTTATCTTCATTGGCTGAATGGTGATTGGCGAACGATGTTACCGACCGAGGTTGGTCGAACGGTTAGTTGCTAAGCAGTGTTGGCCGAATGGTGATTTTTGAACGATGTTGCCGAGTGAGGCTGGCCGAACGGTAGTTGCTAAGTAGTGTCGACCGAACAGTGATTGTCAAACGATGTTGCCGAGCCAGGTTAGACGAACGGTAGTTGCTAAGCAGTGTTGGTCGAACGGTACTTGTATGCCGAGCCTCTCAACTCAAGCCAATCTCTCACTGGATCATGTTTCACTTAAAGCCAACCAAGAAACTCGATAATTAGCCTCTCGTAACCGGGCCAAACAACCAGGTAACATTTGCCTCCCAAAGCACATTGCGTGAACTAGCATGATACGCTTGCTCTCAAGTGTTAGCTCGCCCGGAATGGTTATAATCTGATACGATATACATCTCTAAGTCTTGTTTTTGATTTTTCTCCATTGGTTCATCATTACTTCAGGACAAAGTGGTTCGGCATGTCAATACTGAACCACGTGTTTGTTTAACCCATTTGGATGTGTCGACCGGTTCTATCGGCTAATGCCTATTTGCCTTTGATGCGGGATGGTCGATGTTCATTCGCCGAACCACTCGTTCAACAAGGTCACTATCGCTCGGCACAATAGCTCACCAGCCCACTGAGATACCTTGGCAGGGTCCATTGGTTGATGCCTATTCAACTCCCCTTCTTCATATATAAAAGCCAATGGTTCTCTTCCTCTTTTCTTTACTTTCACTTCGACTCTACAGGACCTTATAACTTACCTTCTCCCGAACTTCGGCTACATCTTCCTTTCAAAACTATATCTCCTGCCTTACTACTTTACGCACCCTTGAACCTGAACGAACTCCGGTTCGAAGCCCCACAGTTTCACAAACTCCTAATTTCCTTTATAGGTACATATTCCTTCTTTAACTCATCCTCCTTAGCTCGGAATCTCGTTCGAGGTCCGAGTACATGGGTTCCTAGATAGGAGTTAGCGGGAAGCGGCAAATAGAAGGATGAATTGGAGATAGGAGTGTGCTCTAGGCTAGGTGTTTGACTCGGTTTTAATGGTAATAGAATAAGTTATTAAGAGAAGATGTCATGGTTCTTACAGCGAAGTCGTGGACATAGAGAAGGAGAAAACCCGATGGTTCATGGAAGTTAGTGCAAGCCTGTAGCATTAGGCTCATCATACGATCGAGGGAGGACAGTCGGTGACCTAGTCATTGGGTTGTTAGGAGTTTCACAACAGGGTAAGTCGAAACTGTGAAAGGGAGTGTGGTTCGGGATACCGAATGAGGAAGTTGCTCGTATAATAAGCTGACAATCCTCGAAGGGGCGCACTGTTCAGTAGGAAGTTAGGTTGGTAGGTAAATCCCTGTTGGGAGTAATGCAAGGGTGAGTTTGTCGCTCGGCCTAGAATAAGAGAGTGTGGACCTGGCAATCATGCGTTTAGTGATGTGGTCGCTCGGTGTTTGTGGAGTGAGAGCGCGGTTCAGTGTCTCTGGTCTATAGAGTCGTTCAGTCCCATGTTTTAGGAGTCGCTTGGCTTCGAGCCTTGAGGTCGGCATTTACAATCAAAATCATTCCATCTTGAAAACAACACATGTCAAGTCCACTTACCCCACGCCTAATCATAGGACAATGAATAAGGACAAGAACTCAAGCACACAAGCGTATGAGACTGATTCTGACTAATGACTCCATGATTATGACAACCATAAACGCGAGTCCAATCTAACAAAAGTAAACAACGGCCCAAAACATATAATGCCAACGTCTGATTTCAAGGGCCATTCTACCAAACATAAGACAAGCTCTCGGAGACGGTCGACAATGACGATCTTCGAAGATGACAATTCAATGCTTAATCACACTTCATCAGTCTTTAAATCTTTAATTCTTTCACACTCATACTTAAACAATCTCACTAGTCCACACACCACACGGGGGAACATTTTTGTTATTATGTCTAAAATCGATTGCCTTTAAAATATAGTTCAAATAGGTATCTATCCAAATTCGACGCTCGCCGAGGATTTCTAAAATGTCGAGCTCCACCATGATTTCAGATAAACCTGAAGCAAGTTATCAACAAGAAGTAATAGGTACTTCGGACCCACCAACAATTTCCATGCAAGGTATTCTAGATCCATCTGTTGTAGTTATTGATCCAGCACCTGATGCTATAGATGGAGCAATTATCCTAGATATCCGATTGATTCTCAAACTTCAAAAATTAATGAAACTTCTCTTCTTCGGCTATGTTCGACTCATGGAATCCCTTTTGACGATGTATTGTTCCATCGGGGAAAGATCCTCCTCACCTGCCCCCGGTTGGATATACAACTTGTAATAAATTCATGTGTTGGGTCGTAGCGTACCACCATTCAACTCCTTTCTTCATGAAGTGCTACAGTATATTGAGATCGCCTCTTCACAGCTACATCCCAACAGTCATGCATTTATCTATGGTACTTGTATTCTCTTTATGAGTATTCTATTCAGGCTCCCCACTCCTGGTGACATCCATTACATCTAACGCTTCAAGAAATGGTCTGACAGTCCATCTTTCATATTCCTCGAGCCACATTCTCAGTGCCAGATTCTGAAAGGGGTATGGAGTAAATTCACCCAATACAAGCAGGAATGGTTCTATGTACGCTGTCCTGTAGGCTTTGCAAGAAGATGGCTGGAAGGGAGTAAGTTCATTTTCCGGATCAATATCTATCTACGGCAGAGAGTGCATGCATTCTAATCCTTTTTCGATTTTCACAGGCTTCAGCCCACGTCCTAAAGGCACCGGGTACTTTAAGGCCATAAAGACCATTCGCGCTACTCCCGTAGAAGACCAGAAGATCAAACTTGTCGTTTCCAATGAGTCGCTCTTAAAGTTTGGGCTGTTGGCGGAAGGTCGCCGAACAAATATTCCATCCAGTGCCACTATAACCAGACCCCGCGTCGAAGAAGGGTAAAAGACTGGCCGGACCTATAGTGCCTCCCACAAGTGGTGCCTCCGACACATCCGAGGAGGTCGAGATTAGAGAATCTGGGGTGTTAGAAGCACCGGATGAGAATGTAAGTCCTGCTCCAGAAGCGGTGGTTGAGGCACGTGGCATTGATGAACCACCTCCCCCTTCAAAGTGGAAAAAGAAACTAGCTTACAAGCTGAGGAAGAAGAAAGTGGGCGGAACTTCGAAAGTGATGATTACTCCAATGGAGAAAGAGTCGTCTCCACAACACTTAGAGGGTACATTGAAAGGTTTATCTTACCTTACCATTCCCGATGACTAGCTCAATTACGGCTTCGACGATCCAAAAGCCCTAAAAATTCATTCGCCCGCGAGAGGTGATGAATACATTCAAGCTTATCATCAAGGAGAAAAAACTCTGGTCAATAAAGCTAAAGAAACTGGTCCGTCAGAGGAAACACTAGGACACATACACACACCAACACCAACACCTCACCTCGCACTTAAACTTCAGCCACCATGTTATTCTTGCTAATTCGTTCTTACTTAATTTCTGTGCAGGTGATATGGGACGTTCTCATGGATTCGACCACCTTCGCGGGTCCTCCATCTACCATCATTCCAGTAGAGACTCGGTGTCCGGCAAACGTCGAAATAGAGACGACAATAGTGATAGAGATTATCTCCCCAAGATTCATCGTCGTTTCGAAGGAAAAGCTACAGTCATTCTTTGTACCCCAATGATCCTCCTCAACCAGAACAAAGCAAGGAGAAATCGGGTCAAAGGGGCTCTCAATCTGAAGTTCCTCGCGACCAATACTCCGATTCATCTAGCACTAGGAAAACTCGTGAGCCCTATAAAAAATCCAAGGTTTTGGCTAAACAAACTTCTTCAGCCCCTGCACACGATCCATCGATAACAGAAAAGCTAGCTGAGCTTAAAGCCACATACCCAAAAATATGCTTCGACGGATTGAAATTTCTTCCTGCGATCCATCCTATTCTAGGGCACGTTAAACAGAGTGCCATTGCTTGCAACAACGATTCTACGTCCAACATGACGCGTTCGTTCACTTAGCCAAAAAAGTTTCTAAAGTTTCTAAGGAGCGCAGCATGAAATCGATCGCCTAAAGCTTGAGGCCATCCATAATAAGGAAATCATCAAAGTGCAGGATGAAGAGCTTGCCTCGTATAAATCTTAGCTCGAGGTCGCTCAAAAGAATGTTAAAGATATTGCTGAGGCAATCAATCGTCGGAAGGCCACACATAAGAAAGAGATTGATGAAGTAGTTCAACGCTGTGGGGCCTTAGCTTTAGAGAAATACTCCGTTGAAAAGGAGAAAGATGCGCTTGCTCAACATGTCAAAGAATTGGAAGAGCTACTTTTTAAAGGAAAGGAAGAGAAGACTACGGCTCAAGAGGAGTCACAGCAATATTGTGACGAGATTGTTACCACTCGACTCCTAAAAACAAAGCTCGATGAGGAGCTCTCCAAGGTTGAAGGGCTGAAGGACGAAGCCCGTGAGGAGGGCAAAAGAATGGCACTCTCGAAAATCGATTCTCGCCTTGAGGCGGCTACTGAGGCTGGTAGGGAGGAAATCAAGTGCGTGTTTGATCTAATCGTAGCCGAGTACAATGCTCGAGTTATCATGCATCGCGACCTAACATTTCTTAGCGAGGGTTACCTCGAATCTTTGGCCGAAGCATGAGACATTTTAATAAAAATTAAAAAGGTTGAGTTGGGAACCGAAGAGGTTGACAAAGGAGCTTTAGTGAAGGAATTTCTCCAGGGGAATGAGCCTTCGGACTTGTCTGCATCGAAATATTTTTATAGCAAAGACTCCTCACCGTCAAAAGGAAAGAATGACATTGCCGGTTCGTCTGGAATTGAGTCTCCAGTTCCTCCTCCAATTCAGCCGACTGGTCGCCCATCACTTGACCCCTTCGAGCAGCATATTGGCTACGAACCAGAGGATCTTAGACTTGATATTTACGCTCTATCTCCTATTCCAGAAGGTGAAACTCCCCGAACAATCGAGAGTTGGCCAGGAACTGGTATATAACTTTTCTTCTCAAAGCTCAAAGGGCCATCATTTTTGGTGAGTATTTAATGTATTCTAACATTTGTCTCTTATGATTTCGTACAGGCTATTCCAATCCCAAGCCTACTCCAAGGAGCGATGCCACCAAATGCAAAGAGGAGAAAATGGAAGAGGAAATTCAGATCGGGGAGACTCTCGGACCCGACGCTCAAGTGATCGAGCGCTTAATGAAGACAAATCTGAAAATCCATCACCCATAGAAAAACACGATGAAGTCGAAATTATGGGCACCTCCGAACACACTTCAAAATTTAGCAAGGAGGAGAAACTTATGGGAGGGAAGAAGAAAGCTGAAACCAAGGTCAAGCCCTAAGTAGTGGAACTGGATGAACCCTTGAATAGGCCTTTGAAGGTCATTCTCCCCAGTGGGACCAGGCCACTGGAAGTTCCTCCTCCTTCCTCGGACACTACTTCCCTAGCAAGCAAGGCATCCAAGATGGAACGCTCGAGGGAGGAGTCGTCTGAGAAACCGAGGAAGGAGAAGAAGTCAAAGAAGTAGCTATCATGTCTCGTTCAATGAGAATAAGCCTGGATTATGTAATTATTTCTTTTTATTTCCATAGTCGATGTAAATAGACTTTTGACTCCGAGTTTAGGAGGAATTGTAGTGGAACTTTATTTTGGGATTAGTGAATAAAACTTCATTTCTTTGCTTTCGTTGATTTTCGTTGTTCGGCTTATTGTATAACTTGTAGTTGAAATCCAAAATCTTGTGACTTACATAAGCCCCAGTTCACTTCCATATGAATCGAAAATCTATTCCACGCTTTAGGTACTTAGAATACTTTTAGTCTGCTCTCTGGGGACTAAAAGATTTTTGAGTTGTTTACACTCCAATCCACGCTTTGGGGATTCAGAGTACTCTAGTCCGCACTTTGTGGACTTAGAGATTTTTGAGTCGTTTATACTCTAGTCTGCACTCTGAGGACTTGGAGATTTTTAAGTCATTTATACTCTAGTACTCACTTTGGGGACTCAGAGTACTCCAATCCGCGCACTGGGGACATGGAAATTTTTGAGTCGTTTATACTCCAGTCCGCACTATGGGGACTCAGAGTACTCTAGTACGCACTTTGGGGACATGGAGATTTTTGAGTCATTTATACTCTACTCCCCACTTTTGGGTCTCAGAGTACTCCAGTCCGCACTCTGAGGACTTGGAGATTTTTAACCATTTACACTCTAGTCCGCACTTTAGGGACACAGAGTACTCTAGTCCGCACTCTAGGGATTTGGAGATTTTAATCATTTATACTCTAGTCCGCACTCTGGGGACTCAGAGTACTCCAGTCCGCACTCATGGGACTGAGAGATTTTTAAGCATTTATACTCTAGTCCGCACTCTGGGGACTCAGAGACTCCAGTCCGCACTCTAGGGACTTGGAGATTTTTAATCGTTTATGTTCGCGTTCATATGCCAGATAGAATATTGTAGCTTTAATTTTGACCATAAAATTACAACATACTGAAGCATCAATAGTTCATGGAAAAGATGGCTACAAGCCTTTATTAATGAAAATAAACTGAATTGTCTTATTACATGCCGAAAACTAAGAATCAACAAAATAAATATACATTGGAAATAATTGCAACTAAAATGCGGAAGAAATAGAATAAGTATAATAATGTCGAACATGCTCTCTATTCCATGCTCAGGGGAGTATCGCACCATCAATGGTCGCTAGCTTGAAAGTTCCATCTCCAAGCCTCCATTCAATGACGTATGGACCTTCCCAAGTGGGATTCATATGCGATGGGATTGGGAAAGCTCGCTTCAAAACAAGATCGCTCACATCAAAGATTCTCAGTCGGACTTTTTCATTATAATATCGAGCGACTCGGTGTCTGTATGCAGTCGCCTTTAAATCAGCTTCTTCACGTTTATCGTCAACAAAATCTAGTGATTCCAGCAAGAGATCCCGATTCTTCTTAGGGTCATAATGAGTTACCCGATGTGAAGGAATTTCAAGTTCCACGGATATAATGGCTTCCGCGCCATATGCCAATGTGAATAGAGTGTGGCCAGTCGAGGAATTATGGGTGGTTCTGTAAGCCTAAAGTGCTGTTGGAAGCTCATCCACCCATTTGCCTCTAGCCTTTTCCAGACGCTTTTTCAATATGGATTTGATTATTTTGTTTACGGCTTCTACTTGTCCATTAGCTTTTGGATGGGCAACTGCTGCAAACCTTTTCTCAGTGCTATATTTTTGACAAAATTCTTTGAACTCCTTACTTTCGAACTGAGTTCCATTGTCCGTGATGATTGTTCGCGGGAGGCCAAAACGGCATATGATGTTTCGCACAACGAAATTGATGACCTTTTTGGTGGTGATTATAGCTAAGGGCTCTGCCTCCGTCCACTTGGTAAAGTAATCGACTGCAACTATTGCTTATTTTGCACTACCTTTGGAGATAGGCAAGGAACCGATTATATCGATTTTCCATATTGCAAACGGCCAGGGACTAACCATTTGTGTGAGTTTCATTGGCAGAGCTCTTGGGATTTTCGCATACTTTTGACATTTATCACATCTTCTTACGTAGTCCGCAGCATCCCGATTTACAGTTGGCCAATAGTATCCACAACGGAGGATCTTTTTTGCTAGAGTCTGCCCCCTAGTATGGTCACCACATTCTCCTTCATGAACTTCCTTCAGGACTTATTTTATCTCACCGTGGATAATGCACCGAAGTAAGGGGACCGAGAATCCCTACCGATACATTATTCCGTCCTACACTACATATCGAGAAGCTTTGCGAATGACATGTCGTCTCTCATTCTTTCTTTCGGGTAAGACCCCCTGTAGCATGTATTACTTGAACGGGGTTATCCATGACTCCTTCTCGACTTTTGTTTCTAACACATTATCTACTCCAATCTCATTTATACTCGGAGCATGTAAGATTTCGACGGGAACCAATCCTATTTGCTGTGCATCACCAATACTTGAGAATTTTGCCAATGAATGGCTTCCCTGTTTTTCTCACGCGGGATGTGTGAAATATCATAATATTCGAGGTCCGCTAACAGCTTTTGAACCCAAGCAAGGTATGGGGCCAGCCTCTATCCTTTCGCTAGATAGTCACCCCGCACTTGATACAACATCAACTGTGAGTCGTAAAAGATTTCAACCGATTTTACTCCAAGTTCCCCGATAAGTTTCAAGCCAACAATCAATGCTTCATACTAGCTTCGTTATTTATAGCTGGGAAATCGAGCTTCAAAGCGTAACAAACTGATTGGTTTTCGAGAGTCACAAGAATCACACCAGCTCCAGAACAACGGTCGTTGGATGCCCCATCAGTGTATAGTTTCCATCAAATGGGGAGAATAACACATCACTGTTTGATTCATCTGATATGGTAAATTCAGCGATGAAGTCCGCCAGCGCTTGCCCTTGTATGGCCCTCGATGGCAGGAAGGTGATATCGAACTGACTCAACACAATATTCCATTTTAACAGCCTTCCAGAAGTTTCTGGTCATTGGAGTACCTGTCACAAGGGTTGATCGATATAAAAACTGATCGCGTGTGCCTGAAAGTACGGAAGAAGCTTGCGTGATGCAATCACCAAGCAGTAGGCTAGCTTCTCAATTTTAGTATAATTTCTTTCTATCCCCGGTAGACGTTTACTGACGTAGTACACTGGCCTTTGAACTCGGTCCCCTTCGTGAAACAATGCCGTACTGATGGCATGTTGAGATACGGCCAAGTATATATACAACATTTCATGGTCAATAGGCTTTGACAGCACCGGAGGACTTTGCAAATGCCTCACCGGAGCTCAAAATGCATCCTCGCAGTTAAGCGTCCATTCACAATTCTCTTTCCTTTCTTTATTACATCGAAGAAAGGAATCCACTTGTCTATCGCTCTGAATATGAATCGACTCAGTACGGCCACTTTTCCTTTTAGGCTTTGTACTTGCTTTATAGTTCTGGGCACTTGTATGTCTTGAATAGCCTGAATCTTTTCTGGGTTAGCTTCAATTCCTCGTGCATTAACAATGAAACCTAAGAACTTTCCTGATGTAACGCCAAAAGAACACTTCAGAGGATTGATTTTCATTCTGTAATACTTGAGTATATCAAATATTTCTGCCAAGTCTCGAATATGGTCATTTGACTACCGTGACTTCACGAGCATGTCATCCACATAGACTTCCATTGTCTCACAAATCTGGTCTTTAAACATCCTATTCACCAGACACTGATAAGTAGCCCCCGCATTTTTCAATCTGAAAGGCATCACTGCATAACAATACAGTCCAACATCTGTGATAAAACTAGCATGTTCTTGATCTGGAATGTGCATTGAGATTTGATTATATCCCGAGTACGCATCCATAAATGATAATAACTAATGTTGTGTTGTTGAGTCGACCAGCTGATCAATTCTGGGTAAAGGGAACTATCCTTAGGGCTTGCTTTGTTCAGATCCGAGCAATCTACGTGGATCCTCTATTTCCCATTTGCTTTTCTCACTAGCACGAGGTTAGATACCCATTCAGGGTAGAAGGCGTCGCGAACGAACCCATTGACTTTGAGTTTGTCCACCTCCTCTCTGAGAGCAGCCGACCTCTCCGGGTCAATGCCTCTCCTTTTATGCTTTACTGGTACGTACCTCGAGTATATGTTCAACATATTACTCGCAATGGCGAGAGAAATCCTGCACATATCGGAATGTGTCCAAGCGAAAACATCCAAATGCGCTCGGAGGAAATCGGTGAGATCCTCAGTCATCAAGGGGTTGAGTTGTGATCCAATCTTAAGTACCCGCGATGGGTCATCACAGCTGACTGGAATGTCAATTGTCAGTTCATCCGGTGCTGCTTTTGCCTCCCTGGGTTCCTCATCATCATCTCTCAGATCTGTCTCTATAGATCCGACCATGTTGTCCAAGCCAAGGCTCGGGCATTACTTGTCAATCTTTAGTGACTTGGATGCGGATGGAGTTGTCCACAACCTTTCCTTTCTCTCTTCGCTGGACGTCTCTCAGCTCTGCCGCATAACATGCAAGACCAGTCGCCTGATCGCCATGCACAACACCAATTCCTTTATCGGTCAGAAATTTCAGGGTTAAACACCATGGGGCCAAGGCTTCCCTAAACTCCACCAGGGCCGGTCGACCCAAAAACACATTATACGGGTAATCGACATCTACAACGACGAACGGTAGGATCTGCACCCTCCTACGTTCACCTTCTTTAAGTTCAACTGGTAATTCAACAAAACTCACTGCATCAGTAGCTGCACTATTAAAGCCATGAATATGGGTTTTAGATGGTTTTAGATCCTTTATCTCCATCTTCGTCTAGTCATATGCTTTTTTGAATATAATGTTAACAGAACTTCCACAGTCAATCAGTATTCTCCTCATAAACGCTGGCCCAATAGTGGCCGAGATGACCATTAGATCAATGGTAGCCGCCTTCACTTGATCAACATCTCTACTCCTGAACACTATATCATCGGTCATTATTCATTGCTGCTTAGCTGGGACCCCATCCTTCGTGTTTGAACAACATTCAAAATCTGCATGCTTTAGGGAATTAGCATACTACTCCATTTCTTGCAAATTCTTATCTACAGGGTGAGGCCCATCGACTATCGTGTTTATGAATAGTCTAGCTACAATCCGAGCAGTTTCGGATGGCATGGAGCTTGCCCACGATCGGGGTCCGATGCTCCTTGTCTGCCTTCTTGCGGATTCTTGAGAAACTCCTATAACTTTTTCTGTCAAATCAGCTTTTCTATAGCATCGTGAAGGTGCCCACACTCCTCGGTATTATGCCCGTAAGTCCCATGGAAGCCGCAATACTTCCCAGTCTAGTTTTGTTCCTCAGTGGACTCTTTTGGGCGTGGCTTTCAATATTGAAAAGTATTACAAGTCGATAGGTAAATATTTTCTAGAGATGCATTCAGAGGATTTTGTTCGTTGTAAGTTGGAACCCTTGGTTTCCATTTTCCTGCTTCCCTTTTCTTTCCGGGAGTTCCTCCTCTGGATCCTTTAGATTACTCTGGCTTGTTCTGGACATTAACCATGACCTTTCTCGAGTTATCACCAGATTGTTTTACAGCAATGTTGCTCTTCACAGTCTCCTTTCCAGGCCCTGGTGCAATGTCTCGACTCGTCCACCTGGATTCCTCTCTTTTTATGAATTGATGTACCTTTGAATAAAAACGTTCTAGTGTAGTCGAAGGCTTTCCCACCAGCCAATCGCCAAACTCCGAATCCAGATCTACTCCTCGCATCACATCCATCAGAATGGCATAGTCATTTGGTTTGCCAAAACTTCAGTAGCTGCAATGTGAAATCTTTGTAAGTACTCTTTTAACGACTCCCTTGGAGTCGGAATCACACTGGTCATGGACATCACATCCTTGGAACGAGTGGAATGAATCCTGAACTGTTCCATAAATTTCATCGTAACTCATCAAAGTTGGAGATAGATCGCGGAGAAAGTCGAGTGAACTACATAGTAGCGATTCCAGATAAAGTTATTGGGAAGCATCTACACTTAGTTGCATTGTTTTCTCTAGCTGAATCCATCATCCACTCATATCTCATAACATGTTGTCGAGGACCAGTATTCCCTTCGTAGGCCGAAATAGTCGGCATGTTAAACTTCCTGGGATACTCGGCATGTAGAATAGTATCTGTGAATGGAGTATGACTCCTGGATATCCCCCAATCATCATTAGACAAGCCTTGATTTTCTCTCATCATCTGTCTGACCATAGTAGATAGGTATGGGGTTTGTATGGAAGATGGAAGGTTGGAATCTATCCTACGAGACCGTTCTGGTTGGTGTCTCCTCTGTTGGCGATCTGCCAAACGTGTATCCCGGGGACCAGCTTCATTAGGACCTTGGTGAGCCGACCGTCTAGCTTCCACTCGTGCTCCAGATCCTAAGTTTTCTGTTCCATCTTGGGTGTGATTTCCCTGATGTAAGTGAGGGGCCGCCGCTCCAAATAAGGAACCTGGACAATCCCTGGTTGATTGATCAGCAGCACCTATTTGCGTTGTTTCAGTTCTACGGCGTCTACGCCTGGGTGGTTCATCAGATGAAACAGAGCTGTCGGATGAAGAGTAGGAAGTGGGACTTCCTCCAGCATTCTGATGCTATTGTTGAGTAAGCTGAGTCATGAGGTTGGCGTTAGTTTGAATCAGTTCGTTAAGTTGTCTCCTGCTTTCTATGAGTTCTCTCATCAACTCGTTGAATTTTGTTCTAGTGAAAACTTCCATTTAGTTTTGGGCGGTGGTTCCTGCGCCTAAATTAGCTTGTTGATTGTTGGGTCCTATTTGTTGAACGCTAGCTATCTCACTGACGTTCGCGTTGTGAGAGGCTGATCTGGTACGAGGTCTTCCTATTTTAGAATTACTAGTAGGAACTCTGAGTAGAATCAATGGACTTCCTGTGAATGAATTGGATCTTCTTCAGGGGATTTCTTCAATTCAGTAGCAACAAAGTAGATCCTAATAATTTGACAATGCACTTCTCAGTGAAAGCACCAAAATGTTACCACCAAAATCAAACACCCAAGGAAAGATTTGTGTCGAGATATTAATGAAGAAATTAAAATAGAGGAATGTATGCAAAATTAATTGAAAAAACTAGAACACCAGATTTGTAGTGGTTCTGCCTACGTCCACTTTGAGTTTAATCTTTATTACTTTTTCAAATAATTGAATACAGATACAATTGTACACCAACAACTTGGATACAAGTTTTAACAGGAAAGAAATGAGTTTTGAAAATGGCAGAGTCTCCTTAGAGTTCAAGAAAAAAGGTCAATTTTCACTGTGCCCCTGCCCCTCTATTTATAGACGAAGATAGGCTGAACTTTCTCTGTGGACCCAAGATCAAGGTACTTCGGCCCATAGTAGGTGATTTCTGCGCACCGAGCCAGGCATGTCGAATGAGACATACCGAACGACAATTGCCGAACCGGGGTGTCTTGGTAAAGGACCCGGAGCAAACCCGTAAGGAGCTTGAAATGTATAGTAATGTGACTCGAAGTGATGATATAGCAGTCGGCACACTTTAGAATGGAACCGGACATTACCAACTCTCCTGATATGCATCGGGCGATGTATGTCGAACCTTCCAGACAGAGCGACAAGCGTCGAAAATATAATCCGAGCGACATTTATCTTTATTGGCCAAACAATGATCGCCGAACGATGTTGCCGAGCGAGGTTGGCCGAACGGTAGTTGCCAAGCATTGTTGGCCGAACGGTGATTGCCGAATGATGTTTCCGGGCAAGGTTGGCCAAACGGTAGTTGCTAAGTAGTGTTGTCCAAATGGTACTTGTATGCCAAGCCTCTCAACTCAAGCCAATCTCTCACTGCCATCATGTTTCACTTAGAGCTAAACAAGAAACTCGATAGTTAGCCTCTCGTAACCGGGTAACACATAGTGCCCCTTCTTGTCACACTTGTAACAAACAAAATCAGCCTTGTTCTTCTTAGCTGCTATCTCCGACTGTTCTTGAAGAACTTTCCGCTTCTTACATTGAAAATTATGAACCTCGGCTTGTTTCCCTTTCCAAAAGTAGAAAGCATCTCTTCATTTTGAATAGCTATCTCGACAACAATATGACACGGATCCCGGAGGTATGGCATGGTTGCTCTGGCGATCTCAAGATTCAACCCCATGATAAACCTATCATTCCTCCGAATGACTGTATCCACAGTAGCATATCGGTAATGAGACGGCTCATCAAATTCCATAGCGTACTCAATAACCGATTTATCCCTCTAGACTAAATCTGTAAACTTCCTGAGCAATGCTGACTTGGCAACCTCTGATAGAAATCTTTCTTTGGACCTCCTTTGAAATTCAGCCCAAGTCAGGTCTTCCTCCAGCTCTCCTACAATAACTACGTTCCACCAAAACAATGCTGCTCCCTGCAATTTCCTTGAAGCAAGTCTTCTCTTATGCATATCCGTCAAACCGAGATCTACAAATATCCTTTCACAATGCAATAGCCAGTTCTCCACTCCTACCGCATCCTCAGTTATCGAAAAAGGCTTCCCTCTAAGACTAGCGTAATCCTAACTCAGCTTGGCATAGTTATTGCCATCTGGGTCCACCGGATTTTCTCCTCCAGCATTCCCTACAGCCACTCCTAAAGCTACTCCAGCTTGCATCATATTCACGAAGAACTGATACATTATCTCCATATCAACGGTGGGATCTCAGCACCAACATTAACATTTGCATCTGGGTTTGCATTTGACTGCCGACCCTGGTTGATCCTAGTATTGGGTCAAACATTTCCACTAGTTATGGTGCATCTTCCACCTTGATTCACTCTTTCATTTCTTGCCTCCATATCTTACTTGCCTACTACCTGAAATCCATTCTTTGTAAGATACAGAAGAACAGTCTAAGAGAGTAGGGAATACATACTTAGGTATTTATAGCAAAGCACATATGCGTTACTACAATGCTTACCGATGCCCAACTATATTTTAGATTCAGTAGATTATTCTTTAAAATCTTTTAATGTTCAAATTTCTTTTAAGTACATAAACCATGCTCTGATACCAACTTTGTAACATCTCACCTTCTTAGGCCCAAAACTAACCCCTGCTGATGTTGTAGTCGTCTGTACTTGTTATTTCCTGGCGACCGAATGCGACATAGTAAATATTGATACATTGGAACACATGAATATAAAAAAATTTAAACTTACAATAAATAGAATTTATCATTTCATGCAAATTACAATTTAAGATTTAATTACATAATCTCAGATGTTAACCACATTCAGATCACATATACATGTACAAAATACAATGAAAGCGACATATGAAGATGTCCCTTTGTGCTGATCAGAGAATTAATAAATATGAACTTTACAGTTCTTAGTACATCATAGCGGGAAACACAAAATAGCTCATATATAGTTAACACTGCCTCCTGCACGTCTCTAGAAGCTTATTTGTCCAAAAACCTGAAAGTCTCACACTCTCGGAGTACTCAAATTAATTTTGAGTACCCGAGAGTTTGCGGAGAAACACAAACTTCGAGTCAGACAATAAGTTTGGTATGAATAATCTCCTATCATCCCTTGTCATAAACAAATATTTAATGAGACCGCGCCGCTTAGCAGAACGGGTATTTTCCTCACTAGTATCCCAAATAAAACATGCAAATCATTTACTATGCCCCTACACCCAAAATGATTAGCCTTAACATAATATGAAATAAAGCCATAAATCATAACATTGGATATCACATCCACCCATTTATTAGATATCTCATCTAAAAGAAATTTAGTAGAGTCCCCCTCTAAAATCTTTAAAACGACGATCTGTCAAAACTTTAATAGGACTATCCGTCCTAAATTCATCAAAATAAATGCAGATTATCCATCGAACATTGTTTCATAAAAGTTGGTGAGGGCTATCCACCGCACACTCCATAGTTTTTCTAGGATGACTATGAACCATTGGGTGCCAAATCCCGAGGCTAACCACCTCAGGCAAAACATTCTTTACTTTAGAAATTTGATGTGGCTATCCACCACACATTCCATGGTTTTCCTCAGTTAACCAAGAGCCCAACACTTGGCCAATTAAAATATCATGTTTTCCATGATTATGTATATAAATTCATGATACTCATGATTATTTATTTTTTCCAAGTATACCACAAGTTTAACCTATTCCCATTGGCAGCCCCAATTAGGTTAAATTAAATAAAAACATATTGATAGCCCCAGTGAATATTTTCAAAAGCATATTTCTGTTTGTAACCCAAACTATGTATAAAAAACATTAAACCCACCTCGGTATCCCCAAGGTTTATTTACATCCAATTTATGTAAGGATCCCCCTTATGTATTCAAACAAAGACAAGTATTTTATGTTATAACCCTTCGGAGTAACCCCTTCAAATTAGAAAAAATTTACTTAAGAAAAAATGGCTAAAGAAACCCGTTAAATCCCTTCGAATGAAGCCCCACTCGAAAGAAAATAAACATCCAAAGTTAGTCCCTTCAGAAGCCTTTTTTCTGAAAGCAACACAAAATCATACCTTTCGACATTGTCGAAAGTTCCTACCTTTTGACCTTGTCGGAAGATTTTTTTTCCGACTTAGTTGAAAGGTTCCACCTTTCGAATTTATCGAAATCCTAGGGTATCCCCCTTAAAAAACCATTTATAAACCTTTCGAAACCAATGAAACTCGAAACCTTTCGAAACCATTGAAACTCAAAACCTTTCAAAATCATTGCAACTCAAACCTTTCGAAATCATTGTAACTCAAAACCTTTCGAAACCATTGAAGGTAACCCCTTCGAAACCATTCGAAATCAAACCTTTCGAAATCAAAACCTTTCAAAGTCAAAACCCTTCGAAACCATTCAAAAAAGTGAAGTGTTGGTGTTGGAACCAACCCTTCGAAATCAATGGAGAGAGGCGGCAAGTTTTATAAAACAAAAGATAACATTTGACTCCATCTGCGTCGAAAGGTTTGGAAGCAGTAACTATTCTTCCGACCCTGTCAAAAGCTAACCTTTCGACTTTATCGAAAGGTTTCATTTAAAACAAGAAAGCAAACGAATCGAAACCTTTTTCTTTTAAACCATTTGACAACGTCGAAAGCTCTTTTTCAAAAGCTAACAGGCGTATTTTCTTTAAAACAAAAACAAGGTTTCATATCCTTCGAAAGCTCTAACCTTTCGTCCCTAAACCTTACGACCACTTTCAATTCACTACGTACTAGTCGCCTGATGCTATATGCATTGATTTCTAGTCGGAAGGTTTGATACCTTTCGACCTTATTGGAAGGTTTGGAATGGAGGCGAAGCTCTTGCCGAACGAGTTGAAATAGTGAAAATTGTACTTTAAACAATTCTTTTGTACCCCATCTGCCTTGTTTGTCTAAATCTGTTTGGTTGCCAGAATTTTATATTCAAAAATTGCTGCTGACTTTCCTTATTTAAAAATTTGAATAAATTTAAAAAAGCCCATTTATCCTTTATAATTATACGAAACATTTAATTCCCATTCCTAAACAGTTTTATATAACCATTAAAACATCATGAAAAATTCCAGAAAATCAATTAATATGTTCTCTTCAACATATTAAAATTTTAAAACATATGAAGATCAAAACAATTTGGAATATAACCAAAACCGAATAAAACATGTTAATTAGCCCATTAACATTTAAAAATAAGAAAGCAAACCAATCGAATATAACCCATAGTCGATCCAAATAGAGAAAAATGAGATCATTAACATGATTATTCACCCTGATTAGTTAATCGGAGAATGAGATAATTTCCTAATTTTAATTCCTTAGCTTTTATCTTCAATTTATATTCTTCCTAATGCTTTTAACGGCCGGCCGAAAGTTGGCGAGGAGCTATGAATGAGAAAGTGAAAGTTTATTAAGGTGGAGGAAGGGATATATACTAAGAAATGTAGCCTCATTTTCAAGTTTACCCCTTGGGAAAATTCCTTCTTCTAAATTTAGTTAAGTCTTATTTTAGTTCGTTTATTAAGACACGACCAGTTAATTTATTAATCTCATTTCCCTAACTATGCACATTATTCTATTTAATTTATCCAATTAAATATCTCGAATAATGTTAATCAAAATTCAGGAGCATTACAATTAGTTACAAACCTGATAGTACAAGTAATGCAAACTGATACTAACAATATATTCTGGTTCAAACAAGCTTGACTGTGGAATATACGTAATGATATTCATCATTTCACTCAACATAAGTAAAATAATAATCAAAATTGAAACTAAGCAAATATTGTCAACAAAAGCAAGAATTGTGCATGCAATACTGACGGACAATAAGCACTCCTGGAATTTGTCCAAGTAAATGTCAAGCCTAGAAGAACAAAAAAACAAAAGAAGTGAATTTGTTTGCAAAACCAGTTGTTAAGTTCATTTGCCCTAATATACATTTGAGATATTATGTTAAAAGTAATAGAAACTAGATCTGTTTTTATTGTTGATACAAACACTTCTTGGTATTATGTCAATTTGCTGTAAAGACCACGTACCTATTTCAGACATTGCAAAAATTAGTTTTGTTTAACTTCTCTCACACTTGATGTTCTGTTATGATAACAAATATAATTCTATTTATAAATGAAACCGATACAACAGTGTGCAAGAACTGATACTATTTTTTTGCACCTACATGTATGATTGATATTAGTACTTGATTATTTTATAAATTATTTGTTTCAAATTTTATTTACGACAAAACTTATACCTATATTCATGCAAAATGATACCCATTAGCTATTATATATAAAATAAACCTCTACGAATTAAATTTACATTACTCTAATCTATACTAAACTATTAAAATTGAGTACCTCTATGAGCTCTCTCATTGATTCGTGCCTTTTCTACTTCTCAAAAATTAAAAGCAAGATATTCAATCTCTTTATGATAATAGTTTTTTTTTTTACTTTTAATAAGCTTTATGTTTTCACAACCTAGCTATTTTGATGAGAATGCTTAAAGTATTATATTTTTAGTCTTTTTTGCTGAATTAGTGCCATCGACTAGATTGACTTAAATATTTTAATCAACTTCTTTATAAAAATAATTTTTATAACTAAATTATTTTGTTTAGATTTTTCATCCATGTATGAAGTTAATAAAGAGTAGAATATTAATATCAGGTCCCTTTATTGTTTTAAATGTAAAGCATGTCCTTTTTTTTTATAAATTTGGTCTCTACTACTTTACCGACACACTCGAACAAAAATTAACATCCGCTAAATGATTTAGTTCCAAACTTTAAAATGTGATAACTTTACTACATTAATTGGATTTAAGAATCGTTCTCACTATGAAACCTAAAATTTAATATGTTTCTCAATGACATCCATTGAAGATAGCTAAAAATAAATTTGTTAAAAATTTATATTATACGATTAAAACTGAGTACCTCTAAGAGCTCTCTCATTGATTTATGCCATTTCCACTTCTCATTAATTACAAGCAAGTTATTCAGTCTCTTTGTGATAATTTTTTTTTTACTTTTAATGAGCTTTATTGTTTTCACAACCTAGCTATTTTTTTGAGTGCTTAAAGTATTATATTTTTGGTCCTTTTTTGCTAAATTAGTACCATCAATTAGTTTGATTTAAATATATTAATCAACTTCTTTATAAAAATAATTTTTATAACTAAATTATTTCGTTTATATTTTTCATCCATGTATGAAGTTAATAAAAAGTAGAATATTAACTTCAGGTCCATATTTGTTGTTTTAAATTTAAATAAGTCATTTTTTATAAATTTGATCCTTACTACTTTACCGACATACCCGGACCAAAATTAACATCCGCTAAATGATTTAGTTTCAAGCTTTAAAATGCGATAACTTTTCCTGCATTAATTGGATTTAAGAATTGTTTTCACTATGAAACCTCAAACTTAATATACTTTCCAATTATATTCATTATTGATAGCTAAAAATAAATTTTTTAAAATCGTAATTTTATATAGCAGTTTTAACTGCATTTATATAATCCAATTATTTTGTGTCACCGCTGTGTATTGCGTTTCTATAACATCATTATTATGGATGATCATAGCCATTATATAGTAGTTTTGAATGTATTATTATAACGCAGTTATTATCTTATAGCATATTTGAAAGAATTTTTTTTAATTATACAATTATGGTTGCCTTTGAATATTGTAACTGCACTATGTAATAAAGTAATAATTTTGATTGTAATTGATAGTTTATTCAAACTTAATGCAGTTACAATTTAACCCATCAAAAAATGGTGTAATAGTTTATAGGCAATTTTTGAATTAATTTAACTACGTTAGAATTTTTTAACTGCATTTACTATTGATGATTTTGACTATATTTGATAATTTTATTCAATTTTAAAGCAGTTATAAATTAATTAAATTAAGAAAATGCAGTTATAATTTACCAGCAAGTTTTGGATTAATTTTACTACTTTTTAAGATTTTTAACCACACTTATTTGATGTAGTAATAAATTTGGCTACATTTCATAAATTTATTCAATCTTAGTACAATTACAATTTAACTACAATAAGAAAATGCGGTTACAATTTAATGACAATTTTCAATTATGCATGGTAGCAATTGAATATTTCCTTTATATTTATGTAATGCAGTAATAATTTTGGTTGTACTCGATGATTTGTTCGAGCTTATTACCGTTATAATTTAAATGCATTAAGAAAAAGTGGTTATTATTTTACAGTATTTTCGGAATTAAGTAATTATTGTTGCATTTGTATATTTTAACTGCATTTATGTGATGCTATACTAATTTTGGTCGTAGTAGATGATTTTATTTGATGTTAATGATGGTAATTTAACTGCACTATGAAAATGTAGTTATAATTTTAGATGCACACCAAATATGAATTGACTTTACCAGCATATTTATTAATTTTTTACATGCTGATTTGAATGAAGCAATTATAGTTGCATTTTGAATGATGCAGTTACAAATACAGTACATATATGAAAGGCTACAGTTTTTCACAAAAAAAATCAATGACTGCATATTTACGTATGAATAACACATATCATTTAAAAGACCATAAATGTGTTGATTAAATGGTGAAAACTATTTGTCAATCTGATGTTTCTAGACAATTTATTGTGTTTTGAATATTTGAAATCTATATAGGTGTGAAGTATTAAAATGGGTATAAGAATAACCGTTACTAATAAAGGATGTTAATGGACAGGGGCCTGATTTACATAAATTATCGAGGAAGGATATTTTGTTTATTTACACAAACTATGCACTGATGACTTTAGTTTGTAATGCATCGTTCTTTTATCTATGTAATTTTTCTTATTTTACATTCATGACTTTCTAAGGTATTAGTATGCAAAATTGCTGCTCGCAATTTTCAGTGTCAAACAGTTTGTTTTCCCAAATTCTTTAATGATTAGATAGAAAATGGTTGGGAATATTTAGCATAGAATAAATCAGTGAAGTATATATACAAATGCATTTTTCTCTTAAACAGGTTGAAGATTAGTAATCTGCTAAGTCGAAGATTTCATTTAATTATCAATGTACATTTGGTTAGGATCGCTAGATTTTTTTGACGAGTATAACGAATTGCTTCCGATTATGTTAATAAGACTATTAACTGTTAGTGGTTTCATTTTTTTAATTTTGTATGTCAAAATTAAAAGTGTAATGTGATTTGGATCCGTACTATAAACTTATAATTTTATAATGGGCTTTTGGCATCGTTATGTCATTGCTAATTTAATTAGCAACATCAAAAGCTCATATAGAAAAATGATCATCCCTAAAAAGTTAGTGATTCCGTTATGATGCCAATTTAGTGATGCATAGTGATACCAATTTCATGAAATTATATGGTCTTGTGAGCTTAAAATTTGGAAAGATGTATTAAATTCTAATGTACATGTCTACCATGTAAAAGTATATGTAGGAAACCATCATAAGATAAGGTATTCGTCATTTTTCGCTCCATGTTAATTGTTTACATTTTGAAATAATAATTTTGAAATAATTCGCTCAGATTTGGGACTTCTTGTTCTTGAAGGATCCAACACGTGCAAATTAAAACTCTTTAATGAAAGAAACCGAAGATTAAGGAAAAAGGTAATTCACGAATCATTATCGAGCTAAAAATTGATTTTTATCAAAATCGGTAAAACGTATCTCACTTCAAAATTCATGAATCAACACACACCGTATGTTTGAGTAGAAATCAATTATTCACCAATGCTTAATAACATTTCATTTTCCAAGGTACCCAATTCTAATACATTAAAAAACATAACGTCATTCCAAAAAATAAGGTATCTTCATTAACAGGATAACAAATAGTTGCATGTATGAAATAGTTAACTACCACTTTTAGTTTCAATTGCGTTTCAAAATTTATCGTACCTCGCATATTCAATTCTAAGGTAGGATATGTTTGCGTAAATTCTTATCAAATAACCAATTTTTCTAATGAAATGACATGATAACATGTTTTTCGTTGTTATTAAAACTTAAGTTTTAATTGTCTTAACTTAATAGATTGCACAAAGAAGTAAATATGGGTAAATTTGATCGACCAATGTCCTTCTAACATATAAGTAGATATATCATCCACATGAAGAATAACTTGCGTGAGTATCGCGTTAATAATGCTTTAGTGAGTTGTAATACTACAATCGGAATTGAACATTAGTTTCTATGATTTTTGTTTCATTCATCATTACCTTCATACGGATAAGGTTGCGTAACATTTATTTTTTTATGTAATATGTGGTACTTTATTGAATTTAAAATGATTTCGTTTATTGTTTTCTAATATGAGACGTTTGTTTTAAACTAGCAAACTAGCGCTATTATTACTTTTCTATCTCTCTTTCCTTAATTGTTTAAAAGTTTAAGCTCATACCCAAAAAATATTCTTTTCGACCTCCAATTTTACATCTTCAAAATAGTTCCACCACTTTTTTAATATTTGCTGAGAAAGAATAAATGAGATTACAAATATTATCATGGACTAAAAATGTAATTTTTCACAGGATTAAATAGGTTTCTAATATTTTCAGCGATTGTATATAAATTTGCTGTAAATAGCCACTTTTTGCTTTGTTGCATTTACATTGCAGATCAATCTTTCTATAAATAACCGTGTGCGAAGCACGGGTTCACGCTAGTATATAACAAAAGTAATATCAAAAATAACGCAGCACTCATGCTTAGTACCTGTATGATTAAAATTCAAGCTTCATGATTCAATAAATTGTTTTAAATATTATATATAGTTAAACGATACCTATATTTATGAAAAAAATGACACCCGACGGTTATTTGATGTAATATGATGCTTTATAAATTTAATTATCTAGTTTACTGTCATGCATATCAAAAGAGATACCAAAATAGTGCAAACTCACACTAGTAACTGTTTGATTGAAATTCATGTTTGTTCATTTTATAAATTATTTTCACTACAATTTATAGCAAAACTGATACCTATGTATACACAAAACTGATACCAAGTTGCTGTTTGAAATATTCTGACAACAACAATATCCCTAACTACACTTTTATACTTCTACATCATATATTGAGTTGTCAACTGTTCATCATGGCATACTATACAATATATATTGACATTTAAGCTTATAATTCTTTATACAGTTTTGCACTTCACAACTCAGCAAACAAATAATTTCAGTCACTTCAAAGTAGAAAAAAAATCGTCATGTACAAATGATACAAATAGCATGAAAAAAATGATACCATAGTTGTTTATACCTGAAACATATTAAAAACACACAAAACCCAATACTGTAATTCATAATATCTAAAACCGATACTAATACCATACAACAACTGATACCACATATTTTACATACCTGGAACTAAAACTAGTATAACCAAAAACTGATACTGAATATCCAATAAAAATAAATAAACTGAACAACATATATACATTATAACATATTATTTCCCATGCAACATATATATTCCAAAACGCACAATAGTAAACTAAAAATGATATCATATAACAAAGTTCAACTACAAAGATCAAGTCAACGTCAAATTTGTTATCTGATAAATCAATACACTTATATAACAATGTTTAATTAATAAAATTGCCAAAAAAGACATAAAACCAAGAATATCTTTTTAGAAGATTGACAATCAAATTATATCTTCTTAGAAGCTTGACAGTTATGCTTGTTGTGACCATATTACTTACATACACCACATCTATTTTGTTTATTTTGAAAATATGCATATCTTCATTTCCGTTTTATAGAAGATCTACCAACACCTCGTTTCTCCTTTGGTGACTTAATAGCATCTTCAACGCTTGTATCAAAATTAGGAATAGGACTAATAGAATTAGCATAATAAGAACGATAAGCATCAACGGTGAAATAGTACTCAATAAAATCATAAACTGATAGCTTTGACTTGTTAGCGTGAGCATAAGAAAATCCTGTAACTTTCCATTGATTGCAACTACAACTCCACTCTTTAAGACCAACACGATGAGAGTTTGGCGATTTCACTTCAAAAACATACTCTGAAGACTTGTATACATCCCATCCAAATCCTTATTCAATCAATTCACTTAAACGAGATTCAATAGAAGGACAAAATGTAGTATTCCATAATTGAAACTCTTCTCTCCTATTAGCCATTTGTTCCATAACTTTAATTCGAATTCCATCTAAGCATACCGTGATAGGCAAGGCCCGTTCATCCAAAATCCAAATATTGAAACTTTCGGCAACATTTGAACTATATTCACCATATCGTTTACCCGGAAAAAACAAATCAGCCCACTTATCAAAAGGCTTATCCCTCAAGAAATTCACAGTAGCAACACCACCAAGTTCACAAAATTTAGAATGTGCTTCTTTAAATTCATACAATAGAAGCTCTAGAACACATCTTGAACAAGTCAATGATAGACATATTCGAATTCTTTGTCTTAACTGCTGAAAGTAGATTTTGCTCCATATGAAGATAGCAATAACTATGAAAGGCTAAAGGAAAAACTTCATGAACGCCTAAAATTAAACCTTAATGGCGATCCGATATAGAAACCAAATTACGATCTTCTTGAAGCATTTGTTTTAAATGACTCAAAACCATTTCCAATTATCCACATTTTCTAAAGAAACTATACTCATAGCTAAAGGGAAAAAAACCTTCAAATAACAGTTTTAAACAAATTAAAATAAAATTCAATCAACTCTTAACTTAAAAATGATATCTAAAAACTGTTACCGTTAACTAAAAATTGGTACCTAAAAACTGATATTGATAACTAAAAACTGATACCTAAAAAAAAGATAACTAAATTCTGATACTATACATCAAAGCGTATTAAAATAAAAGCATACCCTGATTACCTTTTTTTGCAGTAGTACCCATCAAATCACCTAGCCATCCCCTTAAACGAGTAGCATCTAAAAATATCATAAGTCGACAATGCTCGAAACCAAGTAAACAAGCACCAAAACTAATTAATACTCTTGCAAATTGATTAGTACAAGCATTAACTTCCATATCAACACAACTGCCTGAATTATACTTCTTCAATACTTCTAAATACCAACTCAAATCATTGTACGACATAGCATCATTATCATGCAATTCCATCAAAGCAAGTTGTTTTCCACAATAAGCAAAAGGGTAAGACATCTCAAGTTTGTATACTCTTCTAAAATCGTCTATTATATCTATAGGCATTTTACTAGGACAATCACGAATCTCATCAATAGTCAACGATTTAACAAATGCACTAGAAAGATGCGGATTATTCAAATTTTTAAGACCAACCCCACAAGAATGATCATCAATCAAACTTCTAATGAAAAACCTATTAAGTTGCCCAGAATCACAAGAAGCATGAACTTTAAATAGACACTCATTCGTAGACGAAGAGCAAATAACAGTAATTCTTCTAGAACAGTTCTTCAAAAACGCTAATTCATTTCCCTTTTGAATTTGGTATGCCATCAAAACTTCCCTAAAAGCATTGGCTCCTCCAAAATAAAAACCAACAAAATCACAAATCGATAATTTCGAACCACTTTTCAACATATCATTCAAATAACTTTTACTATGAACAACGTTTGAACACAAAGGTCCACTAGAAGATGAATAACTAAGAGGATTAGATGAAATTGAAGTAGAACCACCGACAACATTTTTCAATTGAGTACCCTTGATCTTAATGGTAAAAGGAAAGAACGCTTTTTTCTTATACAATTGAAAACAAAGTATACTCTGAAGATTAGAATCGATATCAATCACTATAACTTTATTCTCAAGCACATAAGAAATCTCTATGGATGAAAGAGCTAATTGAGACCAATATCGACAGATGTCATTCTTCAAATCATAAAAACAACAATCAATGGACAATCGAATGCTGAAGGTATCATCATCGAATACAAACAAACAAAAAAGGCTATTATCACCGGTGAAAAAAAAATCCTAAAACTAAAAAGTCATAAACAAAATAAAACAGTTTTTACAAATCGATACCTACTAACAATAAAAATGATACCTAAAATCTGAACCTCAAATTTATAGTAAAAATGATACAAAAACAAACTTAAAAAAATATTTGATACTAACAAAACACTAATTTAACTCATCTATTATTTGCTGCACATCATCATCTATACACAGGGAAAACATTAAGACGCTTCAAAACTTCATTATTGTAAACAACGATACTAACAAAAACTAAAAAAGATATCAAAACGCTAATCGACAATGAACTAAATACAGCAACAAATTTTCATCCAAATCAATACGAATCCAACATAAACATCAATGAACAAAAAGCAAAGAACATTCGTTTTTTTTTTAGGAGAACGGATGTGTAGTATGATACTACAAATAACATTCGATTTAAAACAAATTAAAAAATGATGCTGCATATAAAAGAAAAGAGAACGAACCTGCTACTATTGTCCAAATCCATAGAATATGAAAGATGAAAATATAGCAACAAAACTAATTTCAATTATTAAAAAGAAAAACAAAACAATGTTAGAAACGACCAAATTAAAACTCTGATAGAAGAAAAAGCAGAAGGAAAAAAATAAACTCGTACATAAATCTGAGAATTTACAATATCGAATTAAAAGAAAGGAGAATCAAAATCGTGATAGCCTGAGTGAATCATGCATCACAATAAAGAAGAATGAAGAAGAAAATTCAAATTTGAACACAAAAAAGAAAAAGCGAAGAAGAATTAAAGAGAATAAAGAACAAGATTGAAGAAGAGAAAGCACGCGTGACAGTTATGATTGTTTAAAATATTTTAACACTTTTGTCCTTCACAATAAAATATTAATGGACTATCCTAGCTTGCAAAAAAAAAACCTTTAAGTTTGTCCTTCACAATATTTTCCTGATAAATAAATACGTCACGGTAATCTTCTTGATCAAGATTTTATTTCACTCGGTTATCCTACGAAACATATCATATTAACATATTCTCCTCCAAACATTTCATAACACCTTTATCAAGTTATGATTGCAAGGGCAAAGAAAATCATTTGCACTCCTGGTACAAACTCACACTGGTCTAATTTTTATTTCATTTATTTATTTCAGAAAAACATACAATCAAAGCTCATATTGTTGTAAAGGCTCTTACTAAGAATTAAGATGATATAGCATGCTTAAATACTACTTAATCTGGTTATTATTTACAATTTAATCAACATTGTTCAAAAACAAAAACAAAAACAAAAACAAAATTTGATTTGTTAGCACTATGATATTTCTTTTCTTTTCAGTGTGTATCAAACAGTTAGGCTACCGTCCCTATAGAAACTATAAACTGAGATTACGAGTTCACATTTTAGCCGGTGAAAAAGAATATTATCAAACTATGTCGAATCTAATTTCTCAACAGTGAACTGCGATATGAAACCGTGTGCACCTCTTCGTGGCATTTCGGTGTTTTGACCAGCTGGACTACCCTTTGAGAGTAAGCGAATTGACTTGAGTTTATATGTTGTATCACTCTCTTGAAGCTTCAAGCAGTTGTCCTTAATCGTTCTATTTTTTCAAAGGTGAGCTGTGATATGAATATTATTGGCTTAAAATGGTGTATCTCTCTTGAAGCTTCGATCTATTTTCTGCCCACCATTGATTTGCTTTCTGTTCGCTGAACCTTCTGCGACTGCAAAATTTCAACAAAATAAAGTTGTCATTGTGATGTGTCTACTAAAGTCTCCTAAAGTGTTCTGTTTATATTTTTTTCAAAACTCTTTTTAGTAGTAGTGGTAGGTAGTGGTAGTCGCAGTCGTAGTGGTAGTGGTAGTCATAGTGGTAGTGATAGTCGTGGTGGTAGTCGTCGTCGTGGTGGTGGTGGTGGTGGCCGTGGTGGTGGTAGTGGTCATGGTAGTGGTCATGGTGGTGGTGGTGGCAGCGGCGGCGGCAGCAGCAGTTAAAGAATATATCAAAATAGTTGAACACATGCGGAAACTTCATCAAGTTGAATATTTAAAATAAATAAGAAAAACTGAAATTTACAAAAAAGAAAAACGAAAGAAGACAATAAGTCATACCAAAAAACATCATTATTATTAGGTCAAATAATTTAAAAATAGTTAGATAAATAACATGAAACTTTTGACTTAGGTTTCTATTAATTTTTAGAGTTAGCCAATGGTCCCTGTTATACACACACCAGTTTTAATACACAAAATCTTAAATGACTATTCCTTGAAAAGTTGAAATTTCGTTGCGATAGTAAAAATCATCAATAATATACTCTTCTTAGTAAAATACATATATCACGGATCGAAAGTATGGAAATAACGGATCCATTCCATAAATTCAAACTTAATAGGTCAAAACATCTCACAATGTAACTTTGTAAATTACTCCTAAGAATTATTTTCGGCAATATCTGTGAGATCGTCTACAGCCTGCAATCATTTCTGCATAAAAATCGACAAAAAAATCAATTATTATTATTATTTTGAAATATTTGTATTTCTTAGTGCAAACATTTGCAAACTTATAGTATTTTTTCGCTGATTTGATGTTTAGTTTTATTTTATTTTCACATTTAGTTGAAATACATGTTGTGAGAAAATCAAATTGAGGAAAGTATAAGTACTGCATGTTGACCTTCGATGTTCTTTTAATGACTTGGATAAATTTTTAAAAATAACTGTGTAATTTAAAAGGTATTGGTAAAGGAGATGTTTTACCTATGTTAATACCTTAGGCATTGGTTTTGGTGACAACAACATATGACATTGCATAAAATATAGAAGTTAATGTTTTTTTTATTAAGTTATATATATTATATAACGCATGATATTAGACTGATGTTGATTAAGAAGATTGTACAGTATCAAGAGCAGGTTCAAGAGACTGATATAGAGATTCAAGAGTTAAGGATTGAAGGCTCATGAGTATTGAAGATTAAAGATATCAAAATAAGTTATAGAGTCATAGATTATTTTATTAAAAGCATGGTAGCACTTCTTTGATCTCTCTTCCATTTTTCAAAAAGGGTTTTAAATCTATTCTCCGATTTTAAATGATTTTCAAATAGTCCGGTTTTTCAAAAATATTTTTTAAAGAATCTCTGCTTTCAAAATGATTCATCTTTTCAAAATTGTGTTCAAATGACTTTAAAACTCTTTTTTATTACAAGATTAATATATTTTGAGCAATTAAGTTTTTAAGTATTTTATATTTTAATATACTTTTAATCTATTATACTTTGATATAGTTTTAGTTTTATGGTTTCTACATGCTTATAGTATTTAAAAGTATATTTTGACATTTAGTAAACTTTAATTTTAAATATATATCCATTTACACTTTATATATATTATTTTCAAAAGAAATTCATATTTAAATACTTTATGTATTAAAATATTTCAAAATAATTTTATAAAGTTTTCTTAAGTTTTATTGTGATTAAAATGTGTATAAACTATGCTTAAATGATTTTTCAAAGTATCAAAATATTTTACAAAACTTAACATTTTCAAAACAATTTTTATTTAGTGGTTTTTCAAAATTACAAAGGATATGTCGACACATCCCCATCATGTATGTCGATATATAGGCTAGGAATTTCAAAATCTAAATTTGAATGGAAGTGTCTTTTCGTCGTATCTCTTCACGAATGGACATATTATGGTCTCCAATTTCAATCCTAAGTTTTTTAAACAAAATAAAAACGGAACAAAAGAATATAGGTTTAGATGTAGAAGTTCAAACATCAAAATCAACTTTAAAGTATATACCAACCTTAAAATATGGATCTTTTAAATCTACTATTTACGATTTAAATCCCGTTTCGATTTAGAACTTAAACTTCACGATTTACGATTTGAATCTCAATTTGATAACCTTGGTCCAAACGAATTTTTGTTAACTACTTTCTCATGTTTTCTCTCCTCTTTTACTCTCTTGATTTCTAAAAGAAAATCTACTCAAAATCTTCTCAAATTCAACTAAAATCAAATTCAAACTCTACTGATATGATTCTCCATTGTTTACTTTCTGATCTCTCTCATCTCCCACTCAAATCAAGATCAAAGTGTCATTCAAGAAGTTATAAGATCATTTGTATTCAAGATCAAGAACCTGAGTCTGTGAACTCTATCAAATTATACTCTTATATTCTTGGGTGTACTTGGTGTCCATGAAATGAAAGTGGGTGTGCTTGTGTCCCGTCTGAATCAAATGGGTGTATTTGGTGTCCCGTTTGAATCCAGTTGGGTGTGCTGGTGTCATGTCCAAATCCGGTGAGGGTACTCAAAATCTCAGAAAATCTGGAGGGTACGTCTCGTAGCCTTGAAATCGTGATTGTATTGATTTGATATTTGAAAAAAAATATGTACTGGAAATTGTATAGGACTGGATGTAGGGTAATTTTGAACCAGTATAAAAATTACTGATGTGATCTCTCCAACTCTTTACCTTTTACTTTCACAGCATTTATGTCTCTGTTTGCATCTGTGATTATTGATTTTGCATTGTTTAATTATAATCTTAAAAGAATCTAAAATGATTCACAAAAATCAGTAAATACTATTCATCCCTTTTAGTGTTAAATTAGCCTTAAGATCCATCTTCCGCAAACTAACAACCTATTTTTAAAAAAATTAAAGGAGAAAATATAAATGATAAATCCACTAAAAAGCTAATCAAAAGATAGGTTGGAATTTCTCTGTTGGACTCCATATATTTGCACCAACAAAATTATAATTATACCAAACTTGTTGAAATTGCTATAGAAGTCGATAGTAAAAACGAAATTCCAATCGATTTTTTGATATGTGAGATGAATGCAAATATTTGTGTTAGCTATTTCAACATGCATTCAAATTGCAAGTAATTGTAGATATTGTATATACTTGAAATTTCTGCTTCAAATTGCAAATGTTTGCGTCAACAAATCTTTACAAAATATACAACATATGAATACTACTGGAAAAATTATAAATCTGTGGTTCAAGACTAAAAATAAAATTATGATTGGATATTTTACATTTGAGATAAATGCAAATGTTTGCACTGGATATTTAAAAGTGTGAGTAGCTTGCAAATACTTGCAATATCCAATTTTAATAATAATTATTTCAGAAAATACTTCTAGTAACAAAATTTCAGCCACATATAATATATATGGATATTGTTGAAAGATTATAGAAGTTGTGATTTAACGGTAAAAATAAAATTCATATCGGGTGCATCAGATGAGACATATCACTTTTTATGATTGAATTAGTATGGGTGCAAGTTTAAATAACTGCTAATAATATCAAAATAAGGAATCAAAACTAGATATGTTTGTTAAGGACTTACTGTGTATTAACTATTAAGTATGGAATCAGGGACGTGAGCCTAATTCCACTAGATAAAATATATCTCACTTTTCTAACGATAAAAATTCAACAAATCAAAATGTTCGAAAAAAAATTAAGTTTTTCTCACAAAAAGAGAGAAAGAAAAATTAAAATAGATAATATTTCTAAATGAGTAACTTTTTAAATCTACAACTTTAAATTTTAAACTTCAACCAATGCAGTTCAGAAAATTTCAGAGCAAGCCCAAATTAAAATTTTGAAAACAAACTAAAAACTAGTAACTTAAAAAAAAAAAAAAAAACACCCCCACATGAACTATGCTGTAAATTGGTAAATCATCAGAGAGCAGGGAGGAATGCTCACAAGGGATAGATTGGGAATGTAAATATCAAGATGGAACCTGTAAATATAGCTACCGAAAATGTTAAGAACATTCCCAATAAGTAGGTTACTATTAATCTTTGATGTTTGTTGTCCATGCCCTTCCATCAAGCTTGATTGGGACAAGAAGGGACAATTTATCACCACTACCATTAATAATGAAACCCCAATATTTTGACCAATCCACTGTGTTCAAGAGTTAACTAGAACGCTCAGTTCTTCTACTGTTACCCCTTCCCATCTCTTTGTTATTTATGATTGAACATGAGGTGGTTTTTTTCTTTCTTTTTTTTTTTTTTCCTTTTATATTTAAAAAAGGGAGTGTTTAGACAGTAAATGCTAGCATGCTGACAAAGACTATGTGTCCACTTATGCTACTTATCTGTGTTTTAATGAAGACCGAATCCTACAGATTTGATCTGAAAAGAAAATATCTACCAACACGACAGAGCAAGGGGAGACATGGGACAGAAAATTTGGGGTACTGGTTAACCATAATAGCAGATTGGTTCAAATTGAAAATAATTTGTGCACACCTAGTGTAGCATTACAAGATTTAAAGTGCACTTATGTCAAAAGGAAGCTAAAATGAGAAGAAGACCAAGGGTAAAAGTAGTGAGTTAACAGCAGTTAGAAAATTAACTTAATGAGTTGCATTTCATTTCTTTACAAGAAACATAAGAAAATGATCTTACCTAAATCGAACTCTCTTGAGCAACTTGCCACCACCATGAGTATAAGACAATGTTATATAGACTCCCGGCTCAATTTGTTCCACCCAATCAACTTCATTTTGCATTCCTTTGCCTCCGTTTTCGTCGCCATTTGACTTATGAGAAGGAGACGTTGTAGCAGTTGCCAGACTATCATTGGATTGTGCTTTCAGTGGATTTGACGTATGCCATGCAGCATCAGGTACTTTTCCAGCCATATCTTTCAACTTTTAGGCATATTAAAATTAATGAACAAAATTTTAAGCCAAATAAGACGGCCGTTATTTTTGGTATCTTAGTGTAGGTATCAAAATTACTTACTTGTTCAGTTAAAGACTTGATTGCTTCTTTTGCAGATCTGTATTTTGAGGAATTTTTCTCTGACATTGCAGTCGCCTCTTTTAACTGTTTTTTAGTAGTTTCTAGCTCTGCTTCTAGATTTTGTGCCTTATGAGTCAGTTCTTCTACCTGTAAAATCAAATCATACCAGAATATATAAATAGAATGAAAAACGACAAAATGGTAAATTCACATCATGTTTACCTGTAACTGTAATCTGGTCACTTCTTGGCTTAGACCATTATCCACATCGTTTGAGCTATCAGTCACAGTTGGCATTGCTAGATCGTGTACTACTGAAGTGGACTTTTTATGAGGGCCTAGCCTTGTTTTAATAGGAGCTGAGGAGTAAGAATCTGTTCTTGAGTTAACAGGAGCAACAAAAACATTTTTGGAAGATCCATGGAGCGATGTAGAGCTTAAAGAATGATTAGTCTCACTATGCTCATTATTATCTATCTCAAATCTCACTTGCTGTTGCCTGGGTTGTTTGTTTTCACCTTTAAATGAAATAATTGATGAAAATCTTGATAACTGTACAGGTTTAGTAAAAATACCATCTTTTTCAACAGCTTCACTATTGATCTGACTTTGGCTTCCATGATTCTGCTTTGATTTTCGAGGAACGACACCACTTCCTATAGATTTTTTTATTTTCGTATAGCACTCATCACAGACACGATAAGGCTTGTTCATACTAGGAGCTAAAGAAGCTTTCACAGACTTTTTACTACTGCACAATTTGCAAAATACCAGACCGCAATTATAACAATTATGCCGTTTTCGTCTAAAACCAAATGGAAGTCGGCATCCTGAACATATAGACTGATCTGCACTTGAAACCCATTTGTGTAAACAAATGACTGCAGTAAAATTCGAACCACAAACAACACTTTTTACTTGCTTGTCTTTAAGAGCCTCAACAAGTGTAGGAACATCTCTATCATGGACATCACCATGCCCCAACCTACCATTCGCACCTTTGCCCCACGTGTATACTTCAGTTTTAGATGTCAAAACAGCTGCATGGTATGAACCACAAGATATCTCTTCTACACACACATCTCGAAATTTTTCATCTAAAGAAGTAGGTAACTTACCATCAGCTGTAGGATTACCAAGTTGCCCATAAGCTGCACTCCCCATGGTGATAACTTGTCCTGAACCTGTAAGAGCAATTGTGACATCATTACCACATGCTACTTGGCAAAAACTGTCCTCGCATAGTGCAGCTACAAAAGCTGGCAAGAGTCTGGATTCTGTATCACCATGACCAAGGCGACCTTTATCTCCATTTCCCCATGTAAACAATTTACCCAAGTTTGGGGAATCAAGGGCTGTTTCGGTAATTTCCACGAGTGCTGCACTGTGCCATACACCGCAAGCTGCTCGTACAACTCTCATTCCTTTCAAAGCATCAACTTCTCGAGGTATGCATACGCTTTTACAATCACCATGGCCTAGGACACCAAATGTCCCATCACCAAATGTAAACATCTGCCCTTTTGATGTCACTATGGCTGTGTGCCATGGCCCACATGATACATGTGATACGTGCAAACCATCAATTTGGTTATTTACTTTACGTGGAATCCAGTGACAAGTCTCGCTTCCATTTCCAAGCAAACCTGATTTATAATAACCATCTCCCCACGTATAGAGATCTCCAGAAAATGATACCGCGCATGTATGATACTCGCCACAAGCTATAAATTCGATGTTGACTCCATTCAGAGCATCGATGAGTTTAGGATGTGAAACATCAGCATCAACTCCATGTCCAAGTCTACCACCAGATTCTTCACCCCAAGTAAAAACTTCACCTAGCCTTGTAACTATAGCTGCATGCCTAAAGCCACAAGATATATTAAGAACGTCTAGTACTACAGTTGATTCTAGGGCTTTAGGCAAGGTAGCGTCGACGTTTACGGAAGTTGAAATTCCAGATTTATGAATGCCTCCTCCAAAAATGCCTTCTCCTGCACCTTCACCCCAGATGAATACATCACCTAATGCGTCAAAATCTTCGTATCCAGATCCATGGCTAGAGGAACTTACTGCACTTGACAAACTTACTCTAAAAGAATCTACAGCAGAGCTACGTTCCATGACATTTGAGTTATTATCACTTTCAAGTGATGATGTAGGAAGGACATTATTGAGTGAATCTGTTCGAAGTGAGTTTCTTTCTGATGTGGTATATAATATAACATCAGAAACTACCTTCCCAATTGTATTTGCTGGGTGGCTTTCATATGAATCTTGGAGAAATTGAGCGGTTATAGGATCCTTTGAAGACAGAAAGTGAGGGTGAATGAAGTGGTTTTTAGTGATAACCAATAATCTACTGAACCAAGATAATAATAGTTATGCTGCAAGTTCGTAATAACATATTTACTGTATAGGTTAACCATATTCAAGGATGGTTTCAAGATATTTGCTCACGAGGGGTAAAAAATATTTATCACATGTGGAAATGTAGCATTTAAACTTAAAATCAGTAAATAAACAATAATAATAAAATCTATTAACTTATCTGTTCTTTAACTAATGATTTTGGTACAAAAACAATTCATTTATTCAATTGTTTTTAGTAATAGTGCTTACATTACATATACAAATAAAATGTGGACTGAAATGACAATATAGATATATAAAATAAAAATATATGAAGGTTGCAGTGGATATTTACAAGTAAGAAAGATAGCAAAACAAGTAATCAAATGTTTGAAAGAATATATTGCAATAAACGATCTTCAACCTCCCTTAAATTCCTTGACAAATTTTAAAAATAAGGAAACCACTTGTCAATTTCACATTCTTCTTCATAGCTGTTTAGGGTGCACAGCTTTGAAAAGTGCAAAAGCTTCTTGGTGCCTTGAAGCACGGTGCGACGTAGCACACGATACAACGTATGACAAACACCTTTCTGAAATACGGTGATTTATTATAACAAGAATAAATTATTATTTTATTTGCTAATCATCACAAACTAATGAAACAAAACAAATATAAATGATGTTTTAATATAAGATTAAATTGAAGATTCAAGAACAACAACAACAAAACCATTATTCCCAAACAAATTGAAGATTCAAAAAGAAGAAGAAAAGCTGTAAGTGCAGAGATTTAAGTATAAAAGTAATTTAAAGACAAAAACAAACTAGAGGCATCTGATTCGAGCGAAGTGCTATTTTTTCATCCACTAGAACCTAAAAAAAGAGTGAAATCAAATAAAAAACAATCATATTATGAGTACTAACTTTTAATGTCCCTTGGATCCTAAAAAATAAAGCACACAAATTTCTGAAAATATAATCGAAAACAAAAAAAGATGTTCTTCTTTTAATCCATGCCATATGCCGTATGAATCATTTTGTATGCCTTCCAATATGAGCCGTGCATCCCTCACCGTTAGAGAAAAAAGCTCTATTGCTGAGCTTTTGCAACACTACTTGCCACTGTTCCCTTTATTTATTGTTCAGTTTTGAAATTATTGCACTCAATCTCAAAAACATAATTTTACAATCACTTGATGCAAATATTTTCAAAAAAAAAAGTTCGAGAAGCAACTTCCCTTCTTTTTTTTTTACGTCGACCCATGCCTGACTATGGCACTAAGGACCGTTCGGCACCCAAGAATTTAACGTTTCCATTCCCCACACATCAGACGCATCAAACGCGGCAATGGGCCAATGGCCCACTGTGGGGAACGGAGGAAAATGGTGCGTTAGGGTATTTAATCAATTAATAATGTTAAATTTAAATTTTTATAAATCTCTAAAATTAATAACTTATGCAAATGAGGACAGTTTGAGACGCAGTTTTTTGCGTTGCAATCGTATCAAAGTGCTCTACATTATAAAGTTGGTTTGAACTGAATCCGAACAATTTAAAAAATTTCAATTTAATTAATTTATTTTTTTATTTATTTTTGCAAATTATTGATACATATTATTCACTGAAAAATAAATAAATAATTAATTAAATATAAATCAATTTTATTTTAAAACATACATTTCAAAAACTCCGCTCATGACACACAAACGCATTCTCCGTTCACCCAACATTTCCGCTCAAATGCTCCGCTTAGATTCTCCGCTCAGATTGCAAAGAACGGACCCTAATATTTTTGGCTCAAGTATTCAGTTTTCTGTTCTAATTGTTTATTTAATCATAAGTAATTCATTAACTATTTTTCAATTATTTTGTACACTTGTTGAACATTTGAGGGTTTTATTTGCTCGAATATGTGGAAAAACTAACTGCAATTAAGGTTAACGGAAAATGTATTTAAATGTGTAACAACCTCGGTGTTTGAACACATGGTTTGATTTGGTAGGGACAGAGATGATAGTATTGCACACACAAAAAAATGGTGGAAATTAATAAGTAATATTAGAAATTGAAGGTTAAACATAATGTGCCATGCTACATATGCACAATAAGTATATACTATGATATATTTTTTCACAATGCTACCAACCTTTCGAAAGGATTCGGTACTGAGTGGTGAAACGTTTCTCTGTGTGCTTGTAACAGTGCTAGCTGTGTCACATGAAAACCTTTCGCCTCTTGTATCGGATGATATTCTGCTTGAATCTATTCTCCACTTGCGAGCACTGACAGGTGAAATCAGTGCTTTCAAGCCTACAAACCAGACTTCAGCATCATCCTTGTCCTTGCATATCTATAGGTATACCAGAAAATCGCAAATAATAATCCAACAAGATAAACAATTAAGAATAAGCTATAAACATACCACGTCTAAAGATCTGTCATTGTAAATCAGAGAGAAAGATTGATATTCCTTATCTGGTCGTGGGTACCTTCGAAATATTGCCTAAAATTTAGAGAAAAAAATAGAAATGAATGCACAATCAAGTGAAATTGGGTTAATGAGCTCAGAAATATGAAGAAAACAGAATGATTGAATTCTCGCATTAAGATGATAATGTCATGCTTATACGTATCAGAAAACATGTATGTGTATATTATGTGATAATGGCATGATTATTCATACCACAAATACATTATTTGTATTAGTGCACCATGTGATGTAAGCCCAGTGAGTTTTTAGTATATAGGTGAAACGAAAATTCACAAGTAATCAACTCAAAATATCGCATAATAGACAAGTAATTTTCCCTGCAGCATATGTAGTCAACTATATAATAGTAATAAAGCATGCATATGTTGAAGCTTGCACGTGCATGGTGAAAATTAATCAATAATATTGTGTGACTTGGAGTAAGAATTGATCAACAGCATTGTGCAGCAAATAATTGAGCTTACGGTTCGCTGTCCAGGTATGATTTTTGTAACTGTACTAAGCTTGAGCTGCTTTTCTTTTCTTCCGGAATACCATATCAAACAAGTCTCGTCCTGCGAGTGTAAAAAATAATATGGATAGTAGATTTACACATATGTCACAGTGGATACGAGCTTGATATAGCCATAGATGAGTTAAGGAATGTTTTTGAGGAATTATGCATATGCATTGCATTCAAATGGCTGCAGCCTTTTGCTGTAGGAAAACAGTTGTGATTCTCATGTCTAATTTTATAAATTGCCAAGGTTTGAGTCAGACAACTCTCACTTATTTATCTGTTGGGTGTGAATGAATAATTAATTATGCCAAATGGACTTGTAATGAATAATAGACTTGAATAACTATTCATGAATCCAGAATAACAAAATATACAAACCTATGCACACTAAAATAGATACAATCAAATGTTGAAAGTAAGGAGCCAGCTGATATCAAATTAAGTTTAACTTTGTACGATGCAAGTGACCAAGATTGCTAGTAATATCAACAGGAACACAATTTAGAAGTACCGACTATACGATGTAGATGAATCATCAGATACCATGGATACAGAAAACATACAGCAGAAAGCCTGAATGGGCAGAACTTTGGTTTTCCTCTGCGCCCATATTTCAACAACTGTGCCCCTTTCTTCATTGCTGTTATTGCCTGTCAATTCACAACATCAAGAACTAGCAAGGTGCAGAAATTAACATCATGTGGACATTAACCAAAGGTATCATATCCAGAGTCCAAAAATTCTGTTTGTATAATATTATAGATTGTAGAAAGACTAGAAGAGGCTTTGGACAGGTCAAGATCTGCAGGCTATGTAGTGCCAGTGCAAATTGATTGACATGTTATAGAGCTTCTTGGATAGTTTATGTTTAAAATTAATATAAAATTCTCAACAACACGGACAAAACATTGTACTGATGATTACACTAGCTTTTGCTTCATCCCTTTAGACCATAGAGAGGAAGGTTGGAGACACAAATAGTCTTTAATATTGAGGTGTTCGTTCTTTTGGAAGTATCAGTGTGGACTGGTAGAGAAAGGTTGGTGAGGTAATGCACATGTCTTATTATGCATGTTGGTAAAACCATAGAGAATTTCAAGTCAAAGTAGTTGGGTAGAGTTATTTTAAAGATATGCTGGTAAAATCCTCCTGGTAATGTTTGACCATATTATGTATTTTTACAATGTTTGATTTTGAAGTGCATGCAGTTTGAGTATGTCTGAAGTGGCTTTCAACAGGGGTAGAATTCTAACAAAACTGGATAGGATTTAAGCTGAGAAAACTTGCATGAAAAAAGTTCAAAAAACGAGGGATTCATTAAGAGGGTGGAAGCTAAAGAGTACCAAGTAATATCCTGGATATATCGTGATATATTACATAGTAGGCTTTAATCCCTTTATTTTTATTTATTTTTTGGTGTTCTTACTCTCTTAACATATCGCAGTGCTATATCAATTAATATTTGGCGATACATCGCTCCTATATGGTATGAAAATTTCATGAATATCAACCACTATTTAAATGGTGATAATAGAAGAAAGGACTGATAAAATTCTTCGCATTTTTAAAGTATCTCTTTATTTTATCGTAAGTGATAATATATGAACCGCAATATGAATCCATATGCATTCTTTATTCTAGTTTATTGTAGCTTTCTTTTTTCATCTTCATTATAAGCCATCTTGTGTGAATCTTTTACAATTAGAAACAATCAAACAACATCATGTAAGAATCAAAAATTTTGTATCTTTGTATTTATTATTCGCAATTAATATCTTATAAAATTTCATCTTTGTCAATATTACTAATATCATGCAGAAAGAATATTTGGAAATCAAGTAGTCTATATATTTGACCCCAGAGGCGGATCTATGTCCGGGTGGTGCAACTGCCCCTTTAAGATTTGATAATTTTTTAAGATAAATTAAAGATAGCAATGATCAAAAAGGGACTTTATTTCGAATTTAAATCTTTATTAATTTATTTCTAGGAAAAATAAGCTAATGAGTGCAGGGTTAAGGAAACTCCATGTCTTGAGAAGAAAAAAATAGTTTGGTTGCGTATTTTTCGAAGGTCTTTTTATACTTAGGCCCTTTAATTATTCTTATTTGTTTTACAGCAAATATCTATCAAATATAAAGGGCGAATAATATTCTTACTAAAAAGAATGTTTTCTCAATGTAAGTTTGCTTGTTGAGATCTGAACCAAAATATGTAATTATCTAGTTTTATGATTTTGGTTTCTTTTTCTTCTTCTTTTTTGTGTGGTCCTTTTCTTTTTCTATTATCAACTATATGCTATAATTTTATAGATTAAACAGTTTCACTTGAACGATCTTTAAATTGAATGTTATTTATAATGATGTAAATAATGTATAACATCTCATATAATCAGATTATGATGACATCTGAATTCATAGTTGAATATATGCTACCTTTTATACTATTATTACTGAATTACCTAGAGAACCAAGCTTCCAGTGAAGTAGGTCTACCAAACACATACTTCGGGTATTTCTTACATGAGTGTCGGTTTTGAGGCATGAACTTGTGATCTTGTTTACCACTAAAGTACTTGACATAGATAATATCGATGATATACCGTTGATACATTGCATGTTGGACCTCGGGCGATGCTTTTTTAAAACATCAATTAAATTAACAATATTTTTATGATATATCGACGATATTTCTCAATACATTGATGGTATTGGTACAATAATTGATGCAAATATTAGGGAGGAAAAAAAAACAAACATTGTCGTTTAGTACAAAATAAATGAATTTATGGTATTACAATAAAACTCTAAAGCATATAGGCAAACTATTCATATAGATATATTATCAAACAATCTAACAATTAATTGAAGTGATAATAAGAGAATATTCACATTTTACTGTTGCTGTAATTTAAATAGTTTATTAACGAACAAACCGATATTACTCCAATATTATTTTGATATCATTCTAATATTTTCAAGTACCACATATTGATCGTTAACTAGTATTTTACCGACACTGGTATGAACTTCTTAGGTTTAACCTATTGATCACAAAACAAACAAACAAAAATCAAAATCAAATAAGACATATATTCAATCTATTCGATCATGAATCAAGAACTAGAAGTGGAAATTGAATATCGAATTAACTTCCCTTGTCTAATCATTTCAATGAAGATGAAAATGAAAAAATTATGGAGATGAACAAATTAATAAATATTAAAGATGATGTGAATAATCCAGAAATAAAACTTGTAATGATTCAAAGATAATGATTCAATCCCTTTTCTGATAATGAAGGAGACTATTGTTAGGTGTAGATATTGCTGGAGTTGGACGTCTTCACACCGAAATTTATGTTTAATGATGATTTGAATTTGGTATGTATATAATCTGTGTAAAGGCTTGCCTTGCTGTTTGACTCCATAACTGTTAGATAGATGTTGGATGAATTCAGGTAAGTAGATATTTTGGTGAATATAGGTATTTTATTGAGTCCCAATGAATGAGGGAAACTTGGAGTAGTAAAGCAGTTAAGAGAGTGGGTGCTCTTACACCTAGTCAGAAAACTGCATCAGAAGGAGAGCAGAAATGTGGTATATTTATGTTATCACTGAAGAGGTTTGACTAGGCTGAGTGGCACTCTATTGTCTACACCAAGGTTGTGGTAATCTAGAGCTGTATAGAAAGAAGAAAGGTGCAGTAGTATCTTGTGTGCCTACTCAAGGAGTTAGGGCAAGTTAGTATGTGGATGACTTATGATGGTGCTCATTTGAGTGTTTGTCATTGATGATCAAGCTGGACAAAGTTCCACCACAAAAGACAGACTGAGGTTTCTTATAGGAAACATGAAGCTATATTATATGATGGGTATAGCTTAGTCGTATGTGACATTGTACAAGCTAATGACACATGGGGAAATAGTAAAGGTGACATTCTTATAAAATCAAGTGTATTGATCCTACCATAAGAAACCAAAAAACAAATCCAAATTACTTAATATTAAGTTTCCAAGATGAAGAGATAACACAAAATTCCATTCGTAACATAATCGTGATCTTGGGGGAGAGAGTAGTGGATAACATAGAAAAACTAGCTAGAAAGAATAAACTTAACATTTTATTTTCCCTCAAGGAACAGCTGTGGGTGTGCACGTGTGCATGCATAAACACACGCACACACTTCTAGAGTGGCTTGCATCCAGTGCAAGCTTTCTGTATACAAGGAACATAAAGAATTATAAGTTGGTGCACATCTAGCATTGGCCTTAGATATTCATTGATATACTTCATTATGAAGAAAAGAAAATAATATATCAGTTTTATTGTCCTCAAACTATTAGATTCATCTCCTCATTTCTCCACTAACTACAATTTGGTTGCTCTTCCTAGCAACTGTATTTATCAGCTTTTATTGCACAGAGCTAAAGCAGCTTACAGAGTTACCTTTTAGCATGCACTGAGCTAAACATTAGTCTACTTCATTTCATTCTGTAATGCACGGATATGTATTAATATTATATCCTATCTACTCATCCCATCTTAATATTTGGAATTAATTTAACCACTACAGTGCCTAAAATCTTTCTTTCAACTAAAGGTCAGCCTTATAAATTATATCAAATAATAACACTAATAATTATGCCTAGGGAGTAAACATACAAACTACCATAACAAAATGTGTTGCTTACGGAACTGCCATGCCTTCTAATGCAAGCTCCTAATACCAAGCCAAAGGAGCTACTATTAGGAAATGTAAATTTATAACTATTTTAATTCTTCAAAAATATGATGTTAGAAAGAAGCATGTACAATGCCCTTCAAAGTATAAATAATAAGTTAGAAATTTTTTTATCGATTACCTGTTCAACATCCCTTTCAATGAGACCATTCCTCCAAGATTCTGCCATCCAAATCCAAACTTAAGTCATAAAGAATGGAAGAAACCACCTCAGAAAATTTACAATCTTTCTCCATAAAATGACTTCGGAAAATAGCCTTTTTACTAATCCCGCGTCCAATCCCCTCATCTATTTCAAAATTATACCTTCACTCACTTAATCACATGGTTATTCAAAGTTTCGCGCCCTTACGGACAGTTAGCTCAAATAATCAATAAAACAATAATTGGTGAAAAATGCGTTAAATCTGGTGAATTGGTATCAATCAATTCTGGACGACGAGGCAAAGTCGATGAATGGTGAAATCTATGAATGCAATCGAAGTTATATCAAGAGACTTTATATCGCGATAAAATTATTAAGAAGGACAAGATTGTGATCTGGGGATATCTGATTTTCCTTTTCTGCGAGAAGGGGCCGACGTGCGCCTCGCGACCTAGCTGGGAGGACATGTCAGCGCTTGTTGAGATGGACAGCAGTTTTTAGTTGGGACGTTTCTGTACACAAATAATTTTGTGCAAGAGAATGGAGCATTTTATTTTCTGCCCAGTTGAAGTCATGTGTTAGCGGCGTGCGTCATGGGCGCCATAAAAAAGGGTGACCTTAGACAGGCCGGACGCGTCTGATTTCAAGCATTGTTTAGCCATGGCGGTCATTTTAATCTCATGTAAACTCACATTCTCTACTCCGTTTCACCTAAGTTTTCTTTTTATCATCTTCTCTATCTTCATTTCAATGTCGAACCGTACAATAAAGGTAGTCATTCATATTCTAAAACCGAAGATTAGATTGATATAAAAGCTATTAGGTGTGGCGCAATGGAAAATAAGTGTTAGGCCTGATAACCGACCAGCTTCAAGCCTTGCTATGCACATATTTCTTGCAAAAAACAGTACCATGAGGGTTATAAGTGTCATGAGTTGAAGCGGACAAACACAACTTAATTTTCTTTTGGAGTTGGTCGGTCCACCATCCCTTCCGGGGGTACTCTTTGTCGGTGAAATTCTAAAATATAAATAAAATTAAAGCGCTATAGAAATCTTCAATCGTCCATATTCACACATCTGAATACAAAGTAATTCATTGGGTTATACGGTGTGGTCATGCAGTTGTTAACGAAACTTCTGAATGAAAACACTTTGTTTTTCTGACATTGTGTAAGCGATTAGAAGGTTACGGATTGAAGTCAACATTCGATACTTGCGCTAGAGAAATGTTAGCCAATTTTTGTATAAAATTATTTGGCTATTCCTGTAATGCAGGTTGCTGAAGGATTTCAACAATCGAATTACACGGTTTGTGTTTATGTTCACTAACCTTTGAAGTTGTTATATTAATGTCTAAGAATATTATTAAGCTGAAAGCCCTCGATTTAATAGAGTTCTAAAAATAATTAGGACATCAAACCGATATTATATTCTTTAAATTTTGCATTGGGGCTATTGGTGGTACATATGTAGTTGCACATGTTTTTGCTGCAGAGATGCAACGATAGGTTGGATGTAAAAGCTTTACTACGCAGAATATTTTGGTTGTATGCACGTTTGATTTAATATTTACTTTGTAAGGGCTGGATGGGAGGAACTACACACGAAGGTAAAAAAAATTGTTCAGTTTTAAACAATAGAAATTTAAATTTTTCTCATCCACCAGAAGGACAATATTGTTGACTCGAGGTATCCACTAATGGATGGTACTTACCTCCTTAGTGCAATGTTAGGTATCATATTCCAAAATTTAATGAAACACGAAAATAACCAAAAACTGAAAATGAAATTTTCAACTACTGTCATTCGAGTATACGGATGACAATCGAAAGAACTTTTGAAATTTAGAAGAACAAGTTTGCAATCTTATATAACATGTCGACATATAAATATAACGTTCAAGTAAAGGTTGTAACTCCTACAATTGCTATTTATTATTTCATACTAAAATATTACTGAATTTGGACGATTTAAATATTTGCCCAAGAAGAAAAGAATTTAACTAATTAATCTTATCAATCAATTAGGCTGTGTAGGAAAAAAGAGGAAAGTTATATGTGATTATTTATGGAGAAAGAAAACTGATTAATTAGTCAATAGATTTGTTATATGGAGATAGAAAAGATTACATGTGAAGATTCAATCAACAAAGAAAATTTATAGAAACCAAGATTGTCGTCATCTGTTTGCATTGAAATCAAATCATGGATATTTGAAAAGGTTTCAAGATAATTAGGCAATGACATTGATTAATTTCCAAGTAATTCCTTTATTTTGAAGTCGATTTAAATGAAGGCGTTCATCTTCATAATGTATGTGAGAGAGCATCTGTCATTATCATCTTCTTTAGTAAATCCTAATTTCTGTAGTCAAATCAAATTAGAAGTTTTGAGTGCAAACAAGTCATAAGAGAAATTGATTATTCAATTTATAATTATATGTTAGTCTCTCCACTTTACTACCTATAATTTTGTAATATCTCTCTCTTATACTCTCTTTCTTCAATAAATAAAGAATAGTTGTTGGGTCCCTGGATATAGACAATTTGACCGAACCATGTGAAATCTTTGTGTTCTCTACTCTTATATTTTTCTTTGTTCGTGATTATTGTTGATTGAATTGGTGGTTGATAATTAATCGACAAGTTATATCATTTTTTATTGCTTCACGCCCAAGTATTCCGTAATAGTTTTGGAATTAGGGCAAATTAATTAAAATTTCCATAATAGATTGGCATTGGAGCTAGCTGTCTTGTTCTTGATTACTTATCGATGTCAAATTCTTCTAGTATTGGTATGAAAATTATGGCACCACAAAATTTGATAGAAAAGGAGTTTTTAGGACATGGAAGGTGAAGACTAATGATGTTGTTCTCCAGCAACAATTTGATCCATTTAGAGGAAGAGATAAAAGCTACAAACACCATGGAGGTAGAAGAGATATGCATAGGTCATACTTCATGGGTTCTAGAAGGGGTGTTTTCTGTTATTGTAAGAAGAAGGGGCATTTCATATGGGATTGTCCAACTCTTAGAAAGAAGAGAGAGAGAAGAAGGAGGCTTTAGTTTCGACAAAAGTTAGATCGGATGCAAATAGAAGCGATAGTGATGCATCATCATCTTCGACCAGTATTTCACCTTAAGAGGGTATAAGTTGAGTGATTGATTTTGGAGCCTCTTGTCATATTACACCAACTAGGAGTTGTTTTGTCAGTTACAAGAAGAATGATAACGGAGCAGTTCATATAGAGAATGACACATCTTGTCATGTTGTGGGCATTGGAAGTGTAAGGATTAAAATGTTTGATGGTGTTGTTAGGACTATCACAAATGTTAGACATGTTTCGATATTGAATAGAAGTTTGTTGTGTCATTTGGAGCTTTCAGTAGACTTGTATGAGGATGATAGTAGATGGAGAGAAATTGAGAGTGACGAAGGATTTCTTGGTAGTGATGAAGAGGGTGCAAGTCGATGATATTTATATGCTTCATAGAGAGAGTCTTGGAAGAGTCAGCAGTTTCTACTAATTCTAATGTATCAGATTCTACTCGGTTGTGGCATCTTCGTTGAGGTAATATTGATGAGGAGAGTCTTGAAGTATTAAAAAAGTGGAGGTTGAATGATGGTGTTTGTCAGCTGAAGCTTAGCCCTTGTGGAGATTGTTCTTTTGGGAAGAAGAAGCATGTCATATTTGATGTTGGAAGACCTAGAGCTACAGCGTTTCTAGATTATGTTCATTCTTTTCTATGGAGACCCACTCTAGTTGCATATTTAGGTAGAGATAGTTAATTTTTCTTATTTGTGGATGATTTCTTGTATAAAGTATGGTCTATTTTTTAAAGGCTGAAGATGAAATATTTGCCCAATTTTGTAAGTGAAAGACCATGGTAGAGAAACAATGAAAGAAGAGTTTGAAAGTTCTCAAAGTTGGAAATAGTAGTAAATTTATGTCATAAGAATTCACCAATTATTGTGGATCTAAGCATGCAGTTTGAGATTTTTCTATTTCTGTTGAGTCACGTTGATATGGGTGGTAGTGAGCATGTGTTGGATATTATTGGAGAAAGCTATAAGCTTAAGAATGGTTGTTGGTTTAGAAGAGGAATTTTAGGCAGAAGCGATATTTTTGACGGTGTTTCTCATCAACCACACACCTTCCATTATCATAGATATAAAGATTCCCGAGGAGATACGGAAAAGAGAGCATTTTGATTATTCATTCCTTAAATGTTTGGTTGTTCGGCTTATTTAGATGATGAGTGACATGATAAGTTGAAGCCTATGGAAAACAAGCACATTTTGTTCTGCTATAGAGAAGTGAAAAGGTATAGGTTGTGGTGTAAAACAACTAGGAGAATTATGACTAGCATGCATGTGATATTTAATAAGTGGAATTTGTTGAAGGTGGAGTCTCCATCAAGTAATGACATTAGGAGGATAAAAAATTGCCAAACACATTTGGAGTCATCGGGTTATTTCCATATTCGAGAGATATTGGTATTTCCATTGATACCGTATTTGATGAGAAGATTTTGGAGGTTCAGACTCTAGGTGGAGCTCAGTTGTAGGAATGGCCTTTTGGTTCGATCGGCCTTATTTGTGAGCATATTTATAATGATGATCTTTCATCTTATACTTTGGATGATGTGGAGCTTATTAGTGAGTTTGTTGGTGTTGAATTAAAAAAGTATAGCAAAATTCTTGTGAAGGAGATTGGAGTAGATGATATTGAGTATGTCCTCACTGATATGAAATAGAGAAGGTTAAGTACGTTGTTAAATCTCCATTGGTCTCTCGAAGTTTAACACCTACAAGTTCGTCTCCTACATTAGACATATTGAAGAGTTTTAGTATTTTCTCATATGCATATTATTTGTTGATATTATCTTTCTTATGCTTGGGAAAGATTTAGAACTCGTGTTTGGGCAATAATGCTCAAACTTGTTCATCTTGAGTTTGGCACCATGTCATGTAGACCCAATAGTTTGTTGAGATGTGGTGATGAAGAATGATTGTTATATTTAAATCAAGGTAGACTCTTAAATTTAGGTGATTCAAATATTTGCAAAAAAAAAGAATTTAAGTAATTGACCTTATTAATCAAGTAGGATACAAAAAGACAAAAGTCATATGTGATTATTTATAGAGAAAGGAAACCAATTAATTAGTAAATCAATTAATTAATAATTAGTCAATAGATTTGTTATATAGAGATAGAAAAATTTATATGTGGAGATTCAATCAATAAAGAAAATTTGCAGAAATTATAAAAACTAAGATTGTTGTCAATTATTTGCATTGAAATCAAATCATGGATATTTTGAAATGTTTCAAGATAATTGGACAATTAATTTGCTTAGTCTCCAACTAATTCCTTCATTCAAAGTCTATTTAAATGAAGTCGTTCATCTTCATAGTGTGTGTGAGAGAGTATCCACCATTATCCTCCTTATTGGTAAACCTTAATTTCTACAGTCAAATCAAATTAAGTGTTTTAAGCGCAAACAAGTCATTGGAGAAATTGATTGTTCAATTTATAATTATAGGTTAGTCTCTCCACATTGCTATCTATAATTTTGTAATCTCTCTCTCTTGTACTCTCTTTCTTCAATAAAATAAAGAATATTTGTTGGATGCGTAGACATAGGCAGTTGGATTGAACCACGCTAAATCTTGTTTTCTCTACTCTTCTATTTTTCTTTGTTTGGTGATTATTGTTCATTGAATTGACGGTTGATAATTAATTAACAAGCCAGATCCTTTTGTTATTGCTTCCACGCCCAAGTATTCCACAATAGTTTTGGAACTAGGGCAACTTAAGTAAAATTTCCATAACAGATACAATGGAGGAGACCCAAAATTTATGGCATATAATGATAATCTGTAACTAGCAATAGAAGAATTTCTACAAGAGTACTATAATATTTGAACATCTAGGAAATAATGACTATGAACCAATTGAAAGAAGTGCAACAAATTCAACGACAAATGTCCAAGATAACTATGAAATGAACTAGTTGTTGTCGTGCTACGTTAGTATTTGTATTTTGTAACTGCATTTGCGTCATTATTTTACATGTAATTCGAAATTGTTGTACTAGTTTAACTATAGTTACCACTATTGTAGATGAGCATCAAATTTTTGGACTTAGTTACATTCTCAAAATATATATTATATAAAACAATACAAATAGATTAATAATATAATTAATAAAAACAAAATTATTCATACCCCTTTCAAATTCCTCTTTCGTAACATAAGAATGCATTCCTATTTCGTGAACCATTCTCATTTCATGCCCCTTTCGTATGCCTAACAAATGCACCTTGAGTTATATTATCTCCACCACTTTTCTAAAGTTACCCAAATTTCGATAGGTAGTAATGCCTTCAGCTATTCATTACACTAAGCAAGGGAACATGCTTTGCATGTAATAACCCTCACCTCGGTGGGCTTGAATTTTCGCTAAATCAAAATCTCAAATCCATCCAAATATGGATCATTAGTTTGGTATCCTTCAAATAAACAAAGGAATGTACATCAGAGCTCTAACGAAATAACTTACAGTGGAATAATAAAATATAATAGATCACATAAATTACTAAACAATGTTTTATACTTCCAAAGTCAAGTGTCCTCCTCAGCACCGAATACACCAAACTCTAATATCTATCCTTCTGATTATCATGTGAGTTGTACTGAGGAGGGGGTCGGAACAACATTCTGGTGATTGGTAAAATTATACATTTTATATATAACACTAGTTTATACCGATTGTCTTCCATTGCATGTTATGTCTTTTAGTTTTACTTAGTCATTTCGACTCCACGTATACGTATGAAACGTTCATATCTACCCTCTAAAGAATCATAGCTATGTATGTGTAAATATATATCCCATGGTCCCAAATTAAACCTAGATACTATCCTCTCTGGTTTCTCTCTATTACCATCGGAGTCCCTTGCTCTTATCGTATCGTGGTCTTATTGCTGCCTATATCGTGGGACTCCCGTAGTGTTTAATAATGGCTTTTCATATATTTTTCCATATTCTATCTCGCTTTGAGGATTTACTACTTTGTATGCTTTCTATTGTGAACTCGGCTCCATGGACCACCCCAACCATTTTGAAGGAATTCTTTTATGGGTTAACTAGCCTTGCCCTAACATACAACAAAAAACAATTATGGCGGTGCAAAGACCCAATGTGATCCATCCTGGTAGGCAAATGAAAATCGGCTAGATGCAACCTTGTCATTTGCGTTGATCGCCAAGGACTAGTGACATTATCGACCTATAACAGTCCTATCTATGACCTTGGTCCCAACCATTTGGTGCATATCCCGATCCCACTCACCATTCTGTTTAGTTTGCCTATTGCAATCAAGGCAATACCCCCATCTAGTACATATTTGAAGCAGTCTAAACTTTATATTGGAGTATTCCTCTATCTATACGCAAGCGCATATTCTCCATGGGTCCTACAATTGATGTGTTTCAAATCAGTATAATGTATACACAACTTCTGGTAGCCCCCTTTGGTGGGAAAGTTTCTATTATGTAACACTACTAACCTCACATCTCAACCTATACTAATGACTAATGTCATTCTTATCCATTTAAGCTATTTACATACGTATGTAATTCATACCCATCATAAATGCATACTTGAGGCTATGTATATATCTTTTATATATATATATATATATATATATATATATATATATATATATATATATATATATATCTTTATTCATTCTTATTTAATTACTATGCATCTGCCGTTGACTGTTGATCATAAGTCTATATTTCATTATTTATTTACCGCTTTCCTCTTATCATGTTTGTAATATTGTTGCTCATCCTTTTTATCCATTTTCTTTTTATATTCCTATATTATCTCTTTATTTCTTCTTGCCTGTTTCTTTCATTTTCTTGTCATCTACTTCCAAATTTTATTGGTATTTTGCATCTTAGCTTTTTAGGATCTTTTGCTTCATTCTTCTCTTACTGTTTAACTTTTGGGGTTTATTGTATTTTAATGTGTTGGAAACTATGTTTCTATTATAAAAATGTTAGATATATTCATGTGGTATTTGTAATTACAAGGAACTATCTTTTTATCTCTAGAAATAGATGGTACAAAGTACGGTAATTTTCTCTATTTTATACATCTCTTTCTTTCAAGGTGTATTCTTTGCCATTTCAAGCATCATATTTTTATTTATTTAAACTTGATAAAACATAGAAATCTACTAGCAGCATCCCCCAAATTCGAATGAATTAAAACATCACTTAGACCCCTAATATCTTAATAGATTTCCTTTTATTATATTCTTTTCTACATTTAAATACCAATTTGTTATTATTTATTTCATAACCGGTTACTAGAGTAACGTATGTAGGCAAGTTGTCCAAATTTTATTAAATTCCTGCTATAATCAATTCCATAATCCTTTTTATTGGATTTATTTCATTAAATTAATTAACAAATTCATATCCAATCATTACACACTTAAAGAATTAAATCTAATTATTACGCACTTGTAGATTTACATCTAATCATTATGCATTTACAGATTTAATTCTAATCAATGCACTTACAGATTAATCCAAATCGATTATAAATAAGCATAATGGAAACAAATTATAATAAAATAAGCCTATAATCAACTATAAACAGGCAAAATAGTAACAGATTACAACGAAAAAAATCTAATTTTATTACAAAACATGTAATTTTTTCACCCACCTTTCCAAGTGTTCCCAAATCTCCCGATCTAATCTCTTTTATTTGTATTTCCACTTCGGATTCCTTATTTGGATTCCCATATAACATATATATACAGATCTGTTAGAATTTGGATTAGAAAGGAAAGATATATGTTGATTAGAATTTTAAATCCAAATTTAGAATTTACGTTGGTTGTACCGACTTGATATAGACCTATTATCTATCTCTATCATCTTCTACAATCCTCAAGTGGTGTATATGTGCAAACTAAGGATTTAGAATTGTGGAGGAAAAGAGAAAACGGTAGAGCTTTCATGCCCATTAGAAAACTATGAGCTAAAAGTGAAGGCCTAAGTCTATATTTATAGGGATTCAAAACAATTTCAATCGCTGGATTAAACCAATTTAAATCTACGTCATTAAGGCCATTTCAAAATTCACTATTTACGCAATCTCGGGTCGATTGCCTATTGCTATAGGTCGACTGCTAATGGTTGACTAGTCAATCCTAGGGTCAACCAGAGTAGTGTAAAATTATCTAATATTTAACGTTGTTGGATTTGGTTAATGCCTTCCACTTATATTCGATTAACTTTATTTAATACTCTATTTGGTTTACTTAATGTTTAAGCTACTGTTAATTTTAACTTTTACTAATTGGTACTAATTAATTATTGATTATTTTTTTGACTCGAAATATAAAAATGTCAATAAATTTTTCGTTTGAACTTCGATTGGAAAAGTTTATATATGAAAATTCATCAAAAGATCACAAAGAATCCAATGGTGCAAGTTTCACGATCAAATTCTGATGTTTACAAAATTACATTTTTACCATTTATTATATATTAATCAATTTCTATTTAAATTAATTATTGTAAAAATCGTAAGGTGTTACACTACACCACTAATCAAACTCTTCTTTGTAATTTTTGGAGTCAAACCACTATGAACCATGGAATATAAAGAAAGATGGACTACATCTTCATGTTGACTGAAGTAGGGTAATCTTAGTAGAAAGCAAGGTGCAAATATCATCACTCTTTTGATTAATTAAACCATATAAAACGAATAATTATTCCCCTTGATTTACACTTTTATGTAATTTTAGCATAACAAAATATGATTCTTACTTATTCGATTGTTGGATTCTTACCTATATAACAAAAAATTTGAAACTTTTCAAGGAAAAATGTTAAATTCTTTTAAACAAATTATGATTGTCGTTTAAATATCAAAGTATGAGAAACTAATTAGACATATTTGTGTGAAGAATTATGTAGAAAGATATTAGAGATATGTAAGGAGAGATTTATAGTGCTATGGAGACATGTTATGGACATAATATTTAATGTTTAATCTTACCTATCGGTTCAGATAGAAAACTATGTGTATTTGATTGATCAGATTCTATTGTAGAGCATCTCCAACAGCACTAAGGTACCATATTACAATTTTGTAACGGCAAATTCTATTCCAACACAGATAATTACTTAGTATCCCCCTAAAATAAATAAAATGATAAAGACTAAAATACCTTTAGAAAGCTGCGTACTTTCTTTCTTCTCAATTCCACTATCTTCTTACGTCAGTTTCTTACTGTCTAAACCATAGCTTCTTCAGAGCCCTAGTTTCTAAATCAATGAAGTAAAAATTCAATTTTTCAGTACTAGCTGATGATTTTGAAGAGAAGAATGAATTGTTAACGCAATCACAACAGGTAATTCAAAAAAAATTGAAAAGTCTTTAATTTTTTGCAAATACAATTGTAACTGTCGATTGTGGAGATTGGTGATAATTCATGCAATGGAGGAGGAAGAGCATGTTAGGGTTTTTTTTGATTCGACGGTGGAGAAGAGACATGAGCACTTTTTTTTAATCCGAGAACGTGATGGGAAGTGTAGTTCTAGAAATGGTAGGAGCTACTAAGTTATTTTTTAGGTTTACAAACTTTTTAAATTTTTGGAGGGCTACTAAGTAAATACTCAGGTTAAAATAGAATTTTCCTTTTGTAATATTGCAATTCATAGTTATAGTGTTTCCCTAGTCGTTAGTTGCAAAATATTAAACTGAGCATGTATTAAAATAGTTCCTAGTTTTTGAACGCTTGTTGAACTGATCCTTATTTTTTGGATGCATGTTGAATAGATACATACGTGTTGGCTTATGTTCACTAGACACTTGTAAGGCAGGCGCATGTTTAACTTGTACCTAAATGCGATTGTATTGTATAGGGACTTATTGAACAAGCATCTACAAAGTGGAAATCCATTCAATAGGCGCCAAGTTCTAGTTACAAATTTATAATTGAAATGGCAAGGTTAATAGTTATAATCTAAAATGGAAAGATTATGCAACGTCATAACTTGTAACTTGTAAGTGGAAGCATGAAAACATGAATACTACTATTTTATGGAAAATCACTCTTCTATACTCATCATTATCCTCTTATCACATATGTACTCATAATATCTCTCATACATAATTATACAAACAACTTATCTTCCTATTAAAAACAAACATCCGCACTTTAGCTCTCTAGATCGCAACAATTGACCTAACAGGTGGATCTCACGACACAACTGTGACACATCGTAAAATTAAAAGATAATTAATTTAATAGTTAATTAGGAGAATAAATATTAGAAGGGTTAAATTATGGATTAGCCAATATAATGTGATAATTATCTAGGTATACGTTTACTTATTGCAATGCATTAAATGGCAACCTATCATGCCTCTTCAAATAAAGCTTAGTTTGAATGAATTATGTAAGAAAGGGAATGATTGGTTGACAACCCATAAAGGTGAATGATATAAATCCTTTCTTCAGTCCTATACAATACATTACACATAAAAAGTAATGATAAAAGATTGAGCTCCTTAATGGTGACTACAACATAATCAAAAAAATGTTAAAGATAGGGAACTAGAGACTTCATTAACTAAGGAACCTAGTTGAGTAATATATTCCCAAATCCCTCTATGTTCTATAAATCTCTCATGGCCAAGTTATTATTAAATGTTTTTCATACTTCTTGTAATCTTTATGATCTAAGAATTAATATGATGATAGAAACATATTATTAGAGATGGGTTTTGACTAGGAATGAGTAATATTTAGTTAGAAACGAATTAACCGATCAAACCTATTTATTTCAGTTGGTTCGGTTTGGTTATGAAACTAAATCAGTTTGAATTTGGCTGTAAATTAATTTTATTCGGTTATTGATTAAATATAATTAACCAATTTTTTATTAAATGATCCAAATTTATGGTATTGCAATGCTTTTAATAATTGGTTCAGTGATTAAAAACAAAGTTTACCTATTGAAATAGGTTAAATTTTCTTATAAACATAAGAAATACTAAATGTAACGACCTGTAAATTTATCAATTTGATAAATTATATTTTTTAAAATATTCAATCATAAGATTTTTTAACATAGATTATGATATTTTAAACAATAAATAATGATCATATAAGTATTTACAATAATATATACTTTGGAAAAATAGCGATAAAATGAACAAAAATCATTTTATCGATAAACAGCTCTATGATCGTCAAACGTCGCACAAGGAGCTGGATACAAACACTTATTTTCATAATTGAACAAGAATATGAAGTAAAATTATTTATTTTATTTTTGAAAATTAAATGTATTTGTGACATCATCGGTGATGCCATTATATTTAATAATTGATTTATGATTTTAAACTTAGATTTAATGTTTTAATAATTATTATAATTATTCAAATAATTATTTTTAAATGATAATAATTCATTTTAAATAGTTATAAAGTGATAACGAATAATTTATAATAGTTTTATTAAGATAAATGTTGAATTGAAAAATATAAGAAAATTGATTCGCTTCATCAGTATAATAGCAATTTTTGTAAACGGCTGTTAATATTGATTTATATGATTTTATAATTCAAATGAGACCATTATATTAATTAAAAATGATTAGAAGTTTATTTTCAGATTTTGTTTACATATATATGTAATTTAATATACAAGTGAAAATGTGACCGGGAATCGGTTCTCCGATTGGCAACGGTTTATCGAACGGAAGTTGTTCGGAGTCAAGGCAACGTTGTTTATATATATTTTACACATATATAACACATAAATACATAACATAACATATAAATATATTCATATGTGTATACATTACATATTTATACATTTATATATACACAAAGTTAAAAATATCTAAGATATTTTCCAAAACTTAACCCTTAAGCCATCAAAAGTCAAATGAACATGCCATGAGAAGTGTGAATGATGGAGGCACATAGAGATGAGGGGTAACGTGGGGAACATGAAGGAATAGGAAGGGGTGGGTGCATATGGTGATAGTGATGTATAATGATTGTGTTATATATATATATATATATATATATATATATATATCCCTTATTTTTTCTATATATACAAGCACCCATGCACTCTTTCATTCACTCATTTCTTCATCTCCTTCCTCTTCTTTCCTTAGCATTTTAGTGGCTTACACCTTAGGGAATTTATGAAGAAATTTTAGTAAAAAAGAAATTAAAATAATTTTAGTATATATACATATCAAATCCATCTTAAAAACACTTCAAAACACTGCTCTTCCACAACATAACCCACGGCCACCACCACTCCCCATGCTTGGCCGAGTGCACCACCATCCGTAACCTTGGTCATGAGCTCCTTCATCCATCCCAAATCTAAACCAAGCCCTATAAGAAGAAAGGAGCAAGTTCAAGAGGCTCCGGAGTAAGAAAAAGAGGAGGAAGTGTCAATGGAATCAAAAGAGAAGTCTACGAAAAAGGTTGGTGGAGTGAGCCATAAGTGAGTACTCAATGCATATTAAATGATAAATAATCTCTACAACTATTTTTAAGTATGATAATATGACCATTTAATCTGTTAATGATTTGTATGAATGTTTGATAACTTGATTGATTATACAATTGGTTATATATATGTTGACATGGTTGATAACTTGGTTTGATAAATGATAGAAGAAATGGTTAGTAATTAACCATAGTTAATTAAATGGAAATTTAATCCATAAATAATATGTTTATGGAGTTTTTTAGCCTCTTAATGATCTTAAATATAAAAAAGTTTGGAAATAAATGTTAAAATAATATAATATTATGAAATGGTTTAAAAGTGAATATGAGATTAACATAGAAAATATTTGTTTAAATGATTAATAATGGTTTATAAATATTTTATAAATAATAAAACTTGATTGGGAGAAGTTTATACAAGTTATGAAAAATAAGTCAAAATAAGGCGGGTCACGTAACGCTAATTCGTGATTTCGCACCGTAAAAGTCAAACGAATATATATAATGGAATATAGCTCGAAATTCTTCGAGATAAGAATTCTCCAAACTATTATATCCATAGCTTTCAAACAAAGAAAGAAAATTAAGATTTCGTTTAGTAGATTTTAAAATATGAGCAAATCAAATTTTGAATAAAATCACGCTTTGGTAGTTCGGAGGCCGAAGTAGTAAATGTTTTAAAATATATACTTTTAATTCTTTAAAAATATGAAATAAATTCTAAAAATCTTTAAAATGTTTTAATGTGATTTTAGTTATCAAAATGAATTTTTAAGTGATAAAAAGTCTTTTTAATCAATACAGCTTAAAAAGTACCGTTCGTAGCACTTTTCTATAACTTTTGAAATATAGTTCTAAACGCAACAATTCTTTTTTCAAACCTTTTTTTAAATGTTTTTAAATGAATAACAAAATATTTTAAAGGTGATTTGAAGGATGTATAAATTATTTCAAAATGGTTAAATAAATAACTAAAAGTTAATTAAGTATGTTAAATGATCTAGAGTCGATCAAATAACTTGACCACCTTATGGATTTAGAGAGGTAGTCTCTAGACTTGGGTTACAAAACTAGTTGCCTACCCTTCCTAGCTACCTAGACTGGCCCAATGGAGGGGATAGTAAATTTAGTTTACTCGGATCATCATTTCCCAAAATATAAAAGATATAATTTTCCAATTTTAAATAACTTGGATTGCATAGAAATAATCTTCTTACACTTGTTGTTAAATTCCGAGGAGGGAATCCGTTCTATCGGTGAGAATTTAAAAGGTGATCTCAACGTTATTCGACGGATAGTAAAGGTTGAATATGAAAATTGATATTAAGTAAAATTAGTATAATTTCCATGATCATCTTTACTAATGTTTTCCAATATGAGATTTAAATAAATAATTTGAAAATGTTTTCCTAAATAAAAGGTGAAACGATTTGGAATTATTCCAAGATTCAAAAAGGTTTAATTAACTAAAAAAATTTGATAAGTTAGGCTTAATGATTCCATATACTATTAAGAAGATAAATGGAATAAATAATGTCTCTTTGAGATATTTATGAATGAATAAAAAATGAATTAAATTGAACGTTGATTGATAATCACATATGAATTTAACATCTTTTAATCAATGATTGGTTTGGAGGAACTGAGGGTGGATTTAGGTAACTCCTATCCGAAAACTACTTCAAACCAATGTATACGTTCGGGAGTGAAGACCTAATGAAGATGATGATTATTTTTTAAGACAGGAATCCTTATGATGAAGAGTTGCTTGCCACTAGTCCCTCGGGGTGAAATTTACCATATCATATATTTATGTTGGCAGTAGTGCTTTGTTATGAAATCTTCGATTACAAGGACTAATCGCTACTAATCTTAGGGATAATTCCCGAAAAGATGTGGTAGGAGGAGTGCCTTCGGTTTTGTTCAGTCCCAAAACAAACTTGTATGGACGAATATCTGACATTGCATTTCTAAGATCACAATGTTGACTTTTATAAACATACATCTGTTTGGTGGCGGAGAAAGCAACTTCTCTTAGCTTAACACCTTCTTTGTGACATACGAGCTCAGAGGTTGTATGTTCGTGAAAGTTAATAATGATCAAAGGAATGACAATGTGGCATTCAAATTGGAACATGTGATGATAAAAAAATGGATTTGCAAAAAGCAAAGCGTGGCTTAATAGAACGTAGCCTCACGAGCTACACATCCTAGGAATAATATGGGATACTGTGTGGTCCAAAAGAAAATTTTAATGCTATTATTAAGGGAAGATATACCTCTAGGCACTTATTGCCTTATTGTATAAATGGAATGTTATGGAGGCTGATGAAGATCGTGTAAAGCCATTAAGTAGTACCCTATTCCATGGTAGTGTAGCAATATAGTTCGGAGGCTGACAGAGATCATGTAAAGCCATCGGTGTGAATAAGGATTATTAAACATGGATTTTCGGGTTTGAATGGTCAATAATTCCCTATCATGTTGGAAATCCAATTTCAATATGTTGTCTTTACGATTTTGATTGTAGAACCTATTTTCAAAAAGTATCTAGTAAGCCGTCAAATTTAATCAATGCAACAATTTTAGCTTTCTTGATATATTATTTGAAAAATGTATTCAAAGGAATGTTATTAAAGATAAAATCAAATTATTTTGGTATAAAAGTGTTTTGGTTATCATAAGGTAAAAGCCCTTTCATATTTATGTATGGACGTGGTCTTGTGAGATGCACTTCTTTTTAAAGGTTTTAATTGACATTTTCATGATTTGTACATTTAAAATTTCAAGTATCTCACGCTAGTTTGTCAAGCCTGAGTTGGGTATTTTTAATAGATCCGAGTAGTTTCAAGTTTAGTTAATGATGCTTGGAGTTTCCAAAGGAGAGATGGAGATCTTCATCTACATATGGATATATTTTATTATCCGCTACATCTATTGCATTTGTTTTTATTTTCTTTTAGCATTTGCAAGGACAAGGGTTTATAAATGTCCAAGATGAATCTAGGTTAAACTCTGATATTGTATTCAAATTTTTCCGCTGTAAATTTTATATTCAAATAATATATGTTATTCCATTCGTGTGAGATTTTGTTCTATCTTTATTTTCTTTTACCGTAACAATTGGGATTTCCGTCACTTGGATTTGCAGCACGTGAATACCAAGGATATATTAGTGTTAATTTTTGAGGGTTGAAAACTCGGTTCGTTACATTTGGTATCAGAGCTTAGTTTGAGCGAACACCTAGCTTTAGTGGGGATAAAACTCATAATAGATAGGGTTAGTAATACCATAGGATGAGTAGCTCATTAGAGATAGGGTCAGTAATACCCTAAAATGAGTTTGAGAGTATTATATATATGAGCATATATTTATTATTTGATATAAAAATGTTTTGTGGTGATTAATCTGCTGAGTGGTTTATGAATTCTTATCGGTGCTTGAAGAGCTCCATGTAATCGATGGGGATTCCTAAATACTTAAACAAGGAGAATCAATACATCGTTTTAAAAGGAGTATGTTTTATATGTACAAAAGTATAAATATTTGTGTGATTGGGAAAATTTATAAGATGTTATCCCTTTGGAAAGTTCCAAGAATAAGGTCTTGATCTGTTTGGTGATGGTGGAAATAAGCTTCTAAGTATCGATCATATGTTGGCTTGGAAAAAAGGTATCGAGTACTTGGTAAATTATTCTCCTTATTATTAGAGGATGAAGGCAAGTTCAAATCCGAACAAGTTGAATTAAGTTATTTGGATAAAAGGTTTTTTAAGTCAAGAAATAACTGATATAAACCTTCTAATGATATCTTGGTATATCACTTAGGTCAAGATGTCTTATTTTACGAGGAATGAGTTTTAGATGACTCCAAAGCAGGCACGAAGAGCATGTGCAGCAAAAGAAGCAGAAGAAAAATTAAAACTAGAATCTTATGTTGGCATATAATATTACAGACGCGGTAAAGAAGGGCATTATGAAGTTCAATGTAAGGATAGGAAAGAAAAGGAAAGAGATAAAAGGAAGGCAGAGAAAAAGAAGAAAGAAATTTTTTTAGGATTGATATATTCTGTCTCAAGTGTAAAAGGCAAGGACATTTTCTACATGAATGCCTTAAAACAAAAATGAAACCTAGAATTCGGTCAGAAAAGGCAAAGGGTTACAATCGTAGCAAAGGACTAGGACATATAACCAAAGAATATCCTAGAACTTACATTTGGTGCTTCCAAGGGAAACATTTAATGAAGGACTGTCCAAAAATAAGGGCGGCTGAATTAGGCCTCAAAGATAAAGCACCATCTACCTCAAAAGGGATCCAAGAATAGTGTGTGTGTGTGTGTGTGTGTGTGTGTGTGTGTGTGTGTATAGCAGTTCAAATATCTATATATAAGATGGTGTTGTATGATAGGCTGTAATCTTTAAGGATCATCTCTAAAGTTTGTAACATAGGCTTGGGTTTGTAATGAATGTATAAATATAATGTTAATTAACAAATCTCTTTTGATCATTCTCTCTGTGCATTTCTTCTATCTTCCATCAGATCGATTTAATAAGATATTGAGAAATAAAAAGTTTAAAGGAATATTAGAAATGGCTTATAAATAATATTTAAATTAATAAATTATTTTATAAAAGTATATTTTATAAAATAAAGCGTAATTAACAAAAATAAAATGATGTTTGAAAAAGGTGGATTTGAGAATTCATATCCTAATGTTTTGAAAAAGTATAAAAGGGAAAGTTATGTAATATAAAATAAGTTTGGAATTAAATTTCTAATGAGACGAATTAATAAAGAAATTTCAAAAGAATTTTGAAATAAGAATTATAAGGGTATTATCCCAAATAAAGAATAATCGACTTCTTTTGGAAAAGAGATAGAAATATTTTTGGGAGTAAATATTTGAAGAAATAAAGGGTTTATAAAAGCATTTAAAGCAAAAGATAATAGTACTATGAAATGTTCACATAAAGATTTGAAAAGTTAAATAAAGTACCGATGTTATACAAAGAACATTTCGTCACACGATTCTGATTTAAGATTCGAGTACGAAACTTAGATTGTGTTTACACCAATCTGAAAAAAGATTTACCACTCAATACTTGACAATGAACATTGTTGAGGGTTTGTGCTGTGATACTTATGTTTTCTATCGTAGTTGAGAAATATGACAGGAAAACTGAAAGTTCTAATTGGAAAGCCTGACCAGATTCTGCGTTAGAGGCTCGGGGGATCAATATTAGTTTGGAAGTAAATTTATGGATTCAAATAGTAGATCAAATCGGATGATATGTATACATTATATGAATGTACGTTTAAAAATAAATATTTTGGACAAATACATTTGGGTTTTGTTTTGCTGTAATTTCGAGGACAAAAATCTTTTAAGAGAGGAGGCATGTAACGACCCGCAAATTTATCAATTTGATCGATTATATTTATTTTTAAATATTAAAATATAAGATTTTATAACATAGATTATAATGTTTTGAACAATAAATAATAATTGTATAAGTATTTACAAAAATATATACTTTGAAAAAACAGCGATAAAATGACTGAAAACCATTTTATCGATAAACAGCTCTATTGATGTGCACGTAAATGTGCATATATTTACATCCATATTTTATCTATTTTTATTTAAATAAATGTCATATTTGGTCATTTTGATATATTTAAAACCAAAATTCAATTATTTTCAAATCATCAAATATTCATCTTCATTCAGGAAAAAAATGGTCATTTTTGTGCGTGTGTCGATTTGAGAATTTTTACTTGGAAATTTTTATGATTTTTATAGAAAATTTTGATGCAAATGGAAGAGGGGTTAATGAACATATGTGCATGCACAAGGGAATACAAATGAATGAAGAGAAAATAATTCAAGCTCATGATAATGGAGAACCCCACCCACTTACCTAAATCTACAATTAGAAGCTAATGGATAACAAAGTGGAGGTTAAAACTTCATGCACTTTTAATGATAGATTAATTAGTGGTTATTGGTTACTTGGTGGCTACACTTCATAAGAGGCATTTTGGGAAGCATCGTAAAAATTGAATTAGGGTTTTATGCATGTATAAATAGCCCTCTTGTGTACATGTAAATATCCTCTACTCTCTTAAATTAGTTAGAAAATCAAAATGAAAGTTGTAAACTCTATGTTTCATGAAATAAAAATGGCTTCCTAGCCTCTTTTTCTTCTCTTTTCTACTTGTTTTTCTTTACTTTTATGCTTATTTTTATTCTTATGCTCTCATTTATTTCATGTTCATAGTTTAGATTTACATTTATGGACTAGTTTAATTCATTTCCTTCTAATAGTTAATCTTCATTTTCTTTGTTTATTCTCTACTTTATTTCATTTTCAATGTTGAAATCTCTATGTGTTGAAAAGATAACACAAATGAGAGGCTAAACCCCTACAATTTAGGGGTAACGAAGCTTTATTTTATCATGTAGATTCAACATAAATTTTCTATGTGTGATCTCTTTTACGCTTTTATGAGAAAATGGATGTTTATGCTTGTTTGTGTTTTATGTTGAATTTGATAGCCTACTTTGTTCATAACAAATAGGCTATGCTTATCTCATTAATCACAAATTGTCTCTTCATCTAAATATGAGCATGACAATGAAGTGAAGTTTGAATCAAAATTTGATGATCTATGTTACTAATTAATAGTAAATGGTACGTGCTTAAACTAGATTTTGGTTTCATTTTCTATGTTATGTTTCATGATATATGAAAAGTAGGACTAGAGTGTATTATAGTTTGATGGTTTGATTTATGTTAATTAATAACTCAAATAGACCATGCTTGTGATAAATACATCACTAATCCTACTTAGATTAAAAGGAGATCATCATTTGATTTTACGTTGATTTATGTGAAAAATATAAGAAAATAGATTTGCCTCTAAATTGAATTTTAATCACATAGTTTTTAATTTCAACATTTGCTTAGCTTTCTAGTTTTCAAAACAATCTCCACTTTTGGTTTAATTTGATTGATTAGAAAATTTTAAAATCTAACAATTCTCTGCGGATCGACTCGTACTCGCCACTTACTAACTTTTGTACGGCGTGCACTTGCAGTATAAATTTTAGTTAAAAAATTTCGACGGTTTTCTAATTCGATAGAAAATTTGTCGTTAAACAAGTTTTTGGCACCGTTGCCGGAGATTTGATTTTATTTTCTATTCTTCGAATTATTTTCTATTGATTATATTGTGTGTTTGTTTTGTATGTTGAGTGCATTTAAAAAAAATATATTTGTATTGTGTGATTTTTGACTGCATTTTGTTTGTGTGCTTGCTTTTCTAGTTTCATTTACATTTGCATATACTAAAAAAAACATACACAATTAAAAAAATTATTTCACTTTCATTTACATTTCTCTTTTGATCACATACATTTTCTTCACTGTTTTGATCATATACAATTTCGCTTTCATTTACTTCCATACATTTCAACTACATCACACACTGCCCTGTGCATTTACTGTTCTTCACTGTTTTGATCATCTGCGCCAAGCTTAACCACCCCTCTGCACATTCCCCACTTCACCAAACTTCTTGCTGCCAATTCACTGTCAGTAGAACCACACTGTCCACCCCTCTCTGATCGACTTGCCATTACAAACAGCATACAACCAGACCACTGCCTGTTGCCTCTGTCCACCCTTCATCTTACTTCTGCCCCAACCCATCATCTTACTTCTGCACATCCCTGCTTTCCTCCACCCATCACAAACAATAGTTCAACCGACTACCTTCCATCTTCAAACAATAACCACATCACCAAATCAACTTCACACCAAGCCACATTCACATCACCAGAAAACATCATCACCTACCACAAGTCCCTGCCTTTTGTCAATACCCTGCCTGAAACACAACCCACAAAGCTTCAACTTCTCTATCAAAACTACCAAAGACCAAACATCAACACCCTTCAAACTTCTGCCATCGCTTCAAACAATTCCACCACCAGAACCACAACTCAGTGCCACGACAGTGCAACCATTTCATAACACACCCATTAATACAAATACAAATCTTCTGTTCCATCACTACTCACTGTCATCAACAATGAACACCATCCAACCCACTGCACTGCTACAGCAATACAATATCAATAGCAACACTCTCTGCCAATACTTCCAACATCTCACAGCAGCACTTCATTAACTCTTATCACCTGATTATCACTGCACTGCAAGTTTTCTTTCAGATCATCTTCAAGGCCACAACATACACTCAAGCTTACAGCTGCTACTTCAAGAATCCATCAACTGTATATTTAAAAATAATCCCCTTCTTTTGCCTGCAAACAGAGCCTCGTCCAAACATTTCTACATTTCTGCTGCCATCTACTTCCATATACTATTCACTGCTATTCATCAACCGCTTCTATACTTCAACATCCCACCAACCATATTCATACTGGCACCACTCTGCCATCCACAAATCAACAGTGATCATCACCATCCATCCATCACAACTACCTCCCATATTACCATACATCCCACTGAACCGTCCAGCCTACTCCAACCACAAACCATCACAAACAGTGCACCACCTTCATCAACTCCATTTTCTCCATTGCCTTCATGCAAACAATCCATTATCCCATTACAAATTCATCGTCCCATACAACATCTCTGCCCACGCTCCGAACTCCACTCTTATACAACTCGAACATTGCAACTGCACCTCCACCACCAAACAACGGCTACACAAAACCATCAAACCACAATCACCTGAATCACAATCACACGCAACTGTGACATTTTCCAAATCAACCACCTCGCAACTTTACCTCCAATTCCAATTCACCCACGAACATCTCCCTACTACAATCGCGAATCCCAATAATCCCCAAATAATTCACCGCCAACAACCACGATCACCGCTTCCACTCTGCAATCGCAAAATCCGCCTTCAGTATCGCTCCTCGCTCCCCTCTTGATCATATGAAACTCAATTCAACCGATTTTTTTATTTTGACAGTGTGATTTCTTTTCACACGCGATTTCAATTTTTTTTGTTTACAAAGAGGAAGGCTTTCTTGTTTTACAGAGAGGAAGGTACTAAGGAACGTATTTGGGCTCATGGGCTTTTGAGTTTAGTTGCATCTGTTTTATTTTAGTCTTTTTTTTTTCTTTTTTCTTTTTGGTTTTTTTGGTTAGGGTTGAATTTGCTCCTTTCTTTCCTTAAAAAAAAGAATTTCTTTTAGTTATTTTCTTGTTTCTTTCAATGTTTTAGTTTCTTGTCTTAAAAAAAAATTATTTTCTTCCAATTTTGTTTTGTTTGCTCTATAAAAAAATTTAATTTGATTTGTTCTGTTTAATTTGTTTTAGTTCCATCCTAACTTTAAAAAAAAACAAATTTCAATTTGTTTTGTTTTCATTTGTTTTGTTTTCACCTTTTTTGTTTGGTTTTTGTTTGATTAAAAAAACTTGTATATATATCTTTTTTTCTAACTTGTCAAAGCAGAATTTCAAAAGGAGAAGTACTGGGGCCAAAAATAAATTGCTTGCTTTGTTTCCAAAAAAAATTGCTTGCTAAAAAAAATTTTGCCTCCTTAAAATAAACTGCTAATGAATTCTGCACTCTCTGGTACCGTGTCCCTATCTCCTGTTTTTATTTGCTTTGCATTGTTGGTTGCTTGCATTTGCATTAAAAAAAAATTCAAAATTCAAAAAAAAAAAAACTTCATTTTAGTTGCATTTTAAATTCCTGTTTAATTTTAGCCTTGCATTCATCTCATCTTGTTTTATTTTCTAAGGGCAATACCCCAATTAACATAAGGTGAGGGATTTCATCACTCTTTCCTTAACTTACAAACGCATTTCATCGTATAATTTGACTAATAATAAATGTTAGATATTCGACTTAAGGGTGTCTCGAGCTCATCTAGGGCTTAATTGTATCTTCACAATTATTTTCTTTGAACAATTTTTGTAACAACCCATAATTTTATAAATATTTTTAATTCAATTTGATTGAAAACTTTGATTTTAAATCATTTAAAAATTGAAATTTTGGAATTTTCCCGTGTAATTTTGGATTTTGTTTACAATTTAATTTCCAAATATAATAAAATAAACATTTTCTGAAAATTATTTATTGTGGTCAAACTTCAACTTTCAGTTGAAAATTTTAAATTTAATTTTTAATTTCTAATCTTTTTCTTTGAAATTATATTTGATTCTAATATTCGTGCTGCTTTTCGTTTCTTCAAATTTCATTTTTTGTACTTTTTAAATTTGATAACTTTCAGCGTTTTACACGTGAATATTTCAACATTTTTCTGTTATTTTCTATTCCAAATTTTCTACCTCATTTCTATTTTATATTTTATTTCCTATTTTCTATTTTATTTTATTTTTCCATTCTATACTTTTCTATTTTTTTTATTTGATTTTGGCTTGGAAATTTCAAAAGACTTAAGTTTCTTTCATGGAAATGAAGCAAAGCCTTTTATTTTCTAGCCGTTCCAAAGCAATTACTCTCCTAGCCGTTCACTTCTCTTTCTCACCTCCATAATTCACGTACAAAAATTACTTCTCAGATCTATTTCTCATTTCATCACTTGAGAAAAATATTTGCAGTAAGTTCCATGGCTTTCTCCTCTTCTTTTGTTTTCTTTTTCTTTTATTCTTCCTCTTTTATTTGTATAAATGCTCGGCATCCACCTTACACAACCCTTAGCCGACCATCACCACCTCCACCACCTACTCCTCCTCCAGCCCCTTGCCGTGACCTGACATGACCATAGCTGCACCCCTATAGATGCAACAGACCTGAACCTTGCCATGCTAGCACCCATACCGAGCCAATATGCCTTGGCCAAACCCACTTGTAGCCAAAGACCTTTCACATGCCTTGCCACATGACCTTTTGCCTTCATGTAACCCTTACCTCTTCACTTTCCCACTGCCTAGCCTTGCATTACCTGACTATTGGCCGAGCATTTCAGGCAGCAACCAGTCTTGGCCGAGCCTATATTGATGGTCAAGCCTTTGGGTGAAGTGGCCAAACCACTTTTCCCACTTTGTTCCTTCTTTTTTGCATTGTTTGATCTTATTTTGTGTTGTATGAATTCTTATATTTGTTTCTTTATTTGTTGTTGCAAGATCTGCATCTTGGCTCATCATCTTCTCCTCGAATCTAGTCGTGCTTTTTCGTGCTTTGCGGAGTTTGTTCGTGTGTTTTGAATTTGATCTCTAGCTTTAGAGTGAGTTTATCACTCTTGACAAATCGTACTTATATAAATGTGAAACAATGTCACTTGAATTGTAGTAGTTGATATGCTATATTATATGCTTACATCTGCCTGTTATCTGACATCATATGATGATATTACCTGATTATATACCTGTTGCATCACCTGACATCATATGATATGTTTTACTGTTTATTTCATTTACTATTTCTCACATTGCAAGTTCCCTGTAGAATAGAATCACCATGGGTTGAAACGATACATACCCGAACGGACATTAGAATAAGGAAAAATCGTTATGAGCTGAAATGATATGCTCAAGCGATTTTTATTTGTTTTATTTGACTTGGGATTGCGGATTTGAAATGATAGAACCTGGATTTTTATTTTAAATAACGAATTGAAATGATATATATCCATATCACTTGACCTAGGTTAGAAAATTATATACATACCCGTGGTTAATTTTAAATGCTTTTCTAAAATTATTAAGTATTTTGAAATATAAAATATGAAAATTTAACTTAAATTGGATTCAAATGATTTAAATAAATTGTTAGTGATTTTCTATAATGTAAAATGTATAAGCAAATTAACGATTAAAATGTAAATTTTGATTTGACTTAATAATTGAAAATTTAGGGTTCAAATGGAATTTTAAGTTTAACTTAGTGATAAGAATATTTTATTTATGAAATGGGCATTTTAAATAAAGTATTAAGTAATTTGTTAAAATAAAATTTAAGAAATTTATAATGTATTTGAATTAACAAATGAATTTTAATTTGAATTGGATATTTATTAATAAAATGTTATTTTATTAAAATTATAAGTTAAGTAATATCCAAAAAAATAAATTTTGAAAAGTGAAATAAGTTTGAAAGGTTAAAAATGAAAAAAGTTGAAGATATATATATATATATATATACATATTTAAAAGGGTATAGTAAAACTTATAACAGTAATTGTATTGTTTCAGAAATGTTGTGGTTTAATGTACTATTTTCAAATTACTACTGGGTTTACGGTAGCGAGTGTTGCTGTTTCTAACAATGTACTGTTTTTCAATCTACCACTATACTTACAGTAGCATTTTTAAAGTGCCGCAGTTTCTGAAAATGAACTATTTTGAATATACTAATATATCTACAGTAGCATTTTTAAAGTGTTGCGGTTTCTAAAATTGAACTGTTTTGAATATACTAATTTATCTACAGTAGCATTTTTAAAGTGTTGCAGTTTCTGAAACTGAACTGTTTTGAACATACTAATATATCTACAGTTGCATTTTTGAAGTGTTGCAGTTTCTGAAAATACAATGTTTTGAAATTGTTATAATTGAATGAATGAACATAGAAAATGCTACAGTTTTGGAAACTGAATATTTGATTTGAAAGGATAACGATTTCATATTTAAATGGTCTAAATGAATTATTTTGATTTGGAATGTAAACCATTTTTGAAATCTATAACCACGGGTTATAATAACGGTTGGTTGTTAAAGAAACCGGGATCGGATATGGGCATACTCTCTGTCGATACCGGAAACCACTTTAACAACCGTTACGCGATGTAGATTCCAGAATGAAGTAGGATGGCGGCGACGTCCTTTGAGGTATGAACGTGGACCCGGCTCCTGTGAGTTGGCATAAGGTGGCTAAAACAGAAGCAATCGACGGGCTAATGAGGTCGCTCCTCTTATCGGACACACTTCTTCGTATGCCATTCTATTACTTTGTGATAGATTGGTGCACACCTTTGATTTTGGGAGTGCGATTCGAGGTGGGCGGTTGTAGCTGCTACGAGTTACCATCGGTCCGGAAGTGCAATTGGTATATCTACCATGGCATTGCCTAGTTGTGCCGTGTCACCTATCCTATCGCGCCTTGTACGATTTTGGTTTTGTGCCGTTCCTATGGAGTATCCTCTGGTGGCTTCCAGATAAGGAGGGACTACGGTACTATATAGACTATGGGCACTATTTATGTGTTAAGGTGGAAAATGTAAAGCCTTAACGCTATTTTAAAGTAAGTGTACTTTACTTTAGACACTATTATAATAGCGTATATTACTACATAGTAAATAGTTTGACGGATCCTTAAAGGATGGGCAGTCCATAGCATCCTTTAAGTTACTTGTGCATTTTATTACAGTTCACTTGAGTTGGTTTACATTGTATAAGTATGTATGTCCTGACTCGAGTGTTCGTGTTTATTTTCTTATGCTCGGACCAGCCTAAATATCAGCTTTGGATTTCCGGAGCTAGGATTTGCTGGAGACTATCTATCTAGTTGTTATCTATTTCCATTCAGCATTTTTCTATTCAGCTTATGTACTAGTGAACATTTATGTATTGGGATTGCCGTTGTATTTACTTTTCAGACTATGGTATTTTGTACTTATTTTGAGACTGTATTTGTGGTAGCTTCATGAACTACTACTGTTATTTTATTTCCGCTGCGAGTTATTCTGATTTATCCGTATCTGTGATTCTGTGATTGGTATTATTTGCTTCAAATTATATTATAATATTCTGTTTTGAATTATTCAAGTCAGACATGTGTGGTTTTATTATCGATTTGAATGGTCCAAATTAGTGGGTCGTTATAGTTGGTATCAGAGCTTTAGTTTTTGGCAAACCTTAGCCTATGGAGCAAAAACTCATTAGAGATAGGGTAGAAACACCCTAGAATGAGTGAAACAAATCTTAGAATCATTTCTTTGTGAGAGAATGTATTTTAAAGTATAAATGATTTTCAAATGATTTTCAAATGATTTTTCAAAGAATTTAAAAGAGTATTTTGATATAAAAACTTTTCCTGTTTTGAAATCAAATTTTCTTAACTTCTCTCTTTTCTTTATCCACCTTGTTAGTAATTTCTTTGTTTGGGATATTCAATTCTCGTTGCATCTTATCTTTTCTAATCTTGTCTTTATTTCTCAATTACCTCTGTCCTAAAATTCATTCTTGATTTTTAAAGATGAGTCGTAGGAATGCTTGAGGTAAGGGGCGTGGTGTTGCCCGAGCTCCTGAGCCTACTGCACCAGTTAGTTTCACTAAACTCTGTAAGGAATACACCGAACTTGGTCGAACCAAGTTTACCGAATCTGAGAGCATTATTGAGGATCAGCAGTGGTTGAAAGATTGGGAAAGGATTTTCTCCGGTCTTGAGATCACTAATGCCCAGCAGCGTCAGTTGGCAGCTTGGCAGTTGAAGGGAGCAACCTTAGATTGGCGGGAGTCCGTCACAGCTCACACTGCTGAGGTAGACATTTCTTGGGAACAGTTTAGGTATAATCTTTGTTTGTCTTAAATTTGGTTCAGTTTCTCCTTTTTGAAATCTGTCTTACATTTCTTTATCGTGCTTTAGGGATGCTTTTGTTGTGAATGGATGTCCGAGGCAGGGAAATCTCAACTGTATCGGGAATTCATGGATCTAAGACAGGGTGATATGTCTTTTGCTGAATATGAGAGGAATTTCAATGAACTTTCTATGTTTGGCCCTAATCTGATTGACACTCCTCTCAAGAATAATGAGAAGTTCATTGTTGGTCTCGTCCGGAGTACTATGATCATCTCATCGCTCAAGTGCATAGCCCTTTCACCACTCTGATGGATATGGCCATTAGATATAAGAATCCTACTTCTAAGGGTCCTCCAGTTGCTCATTCTGCTTCATCTTAGTCTTTTTCTGGAAATTCTAAGAAGAGAAAGCCCAACTTTCACCATCAGAACGGGAATCAGAATAAGACTTTAGGTTTGGGATCATCTTCTTTGTATAGGCAGTCTTTCGACCTATCTGCCATTACTTGTTTCAGATGTAATCAGAAGGGACACTATGCTAATAGCTGTCCTACTTTAGTTGGTGCTGCTATTCCTCCAGCTCAATTGACCAGGTGGGATCTCTGTCACATTTGTCTGCAGTCTACCCATTTCAAGAACAATTGCCCCACTCAGCAGAAGAGCAAGTCATCTGGTATTTTTGCTGTTACTTCTGCTTCTTCTCCAGCTCCACCTCCTGCACCTGCGCCTGCACCTGCTCCTAGTGATAACCAAGGTACACTTCAGGGCACTTTTTCTCTATTTTATTTTCCTGTTCGTGTTCTCTTTGATACTGGAGCTTCCCATAGCTTTATCTCTGTGGATCTTTGTAATAAACTTGAGCATCTTCTTTCTCCCGAGTTTGCTCATGTGCCTTTGTGTGTTTCAAATCCTATTGGTGGTCCTGCGAACCTTAGTAGAATTTGTAGAAATGTGAAACTCTTCCATTCTGGCTATCGGTTTCTGGTGATTTCTTTGTTCTGGGTTTCGATGCTTTTGATCTATTGCTTGGTGGTGATTGGCTGAAGAGGCATGATGTCGTTATCTCTTGTAATTCTCGAACTGTCTCGTTGTTGGTGATAAAGATGATTCTTTGATGATTCAGTGTAGTTTGCCCTAGGATTTTGCTAGCAGCTTTATTTATTCTCTTGATGCTTCTCCTGGTGATATTCATTCGACTCCTATAGTTAGACTCTATACCGATATATTTGGTGAAGTCGCTTCTTTACCTCCTGAGCGGGAAATTGATTTTCAGATTGATCTTATTCCTAGAGCTCGACCTGTAGTTCTTTCTCTTAGAAGAATGGCATCCATGAGAAGGTTGAGTTGAGGAAGCAAATTGAGGACTTGTTCTCCAAGGCTCTGATCAGACCTAGCCATTCAGAATGGGGAGCAGCGGTGGTTTTCGTCACTAAGTCCGATGGTTCTTTGAGGATGTGTGTTTATTATAGGGAGTTGAATAAGCTCACTGTGAGGAACAGATATCCTATGCCACGCATCAATGATAGGTTTGATCAGCTCCATGGAGCTACTGTTTTCTCTCAGCTTGACCTTGCCACATTTTTTCATCAGCTCAGAGTTGCTGAGGAAAGTATCCCCAAGACTGCTTTCCATATTGAGAATGGTTTTTATGAATGGTTAGTTATGCCTTTTGGTTTGACTAATGCTCCTTCTTTCTTTGTTGATTTCATGAATCGTATTTTTCGTGATATGCTTAACAAATTTGTTCTGGTCTTTGTTGATGATATTCTTGTGTTCTCTAAGTCCGAGGAAGAGCATAAATCCCATTTGAGATTTGTTCTGGGGACTCCTAGGAGTCATCGGTTGAAAGCTAAATTCTTGAAATGCCATTTCTGGAAGGATGAAGTCCGATTTCTCGGGCATATTGTATCTAGTAATGGAGTTTCAGTTGATCCAGTCAAGATCGTTGCGATCAATGTAAGTCTTTCTTTTCTTCTCTTTCTTTAATATGATCATTCTATCCTTTCTGTGGTCCTTATTTCTCTCTATTCCGTTACAAGATTGGAAAACTCCTAGGACTCCATATAATATTTGAAGTTTTCTGGGTCTTGCCGGTTATTGTCGGAGATTCATTGAGAATTTTGCTCGGATTTCTGCACCTCTTACTTCTTTAACTCGAAAAAATTCTAAGTTTATATGGAGTGATAAGTGTAAAGCTGCATTCAATGAGTTGAAGTGTAAGCTTACTTCCGCACCAGTGCTTACCGTTCCAAATGGAAATGAGGGATTAATGGTATACACTGATGCTAGTCGTGAGGGTATGGGAGCTGTTTTGATGTAAGGTTGGAAGGTGATTTCCTATGCTAATTGCCAGTTGAAGACCCATGAGGCCAATTATGATGCTCATGATTTGGAATTGCTTGCTATTGCCTTTGCTTTGAAGCTTTGGAGGCATCATCTTTTGGGTGCTAGGTTTGAGCTCATTACTGATCATCAGTCTTTGAAGTATATCATCACCTAGAAAGATTTGAATCAGTGTTAGGTTCGATGGCTTGAGTTTCTCGCTTCTTATGATCTCGACATTAGCTATACCACTGGGAAAGCTAATGTTGTGGCTGATGCTTTGAGTCGGAACAAGGCCATGTTGTGTCAGCTTGTTGTTTCTTCTTCTCCTCTTTTGGATCGTATCATTGCTAAATAGGATGAGGATATGATTATCATATTGATTAAGGAGAGTGTTCGTAGCAGAGTTGGTGGTAGTAGTCTTGATGGTAGTGGAGCTCAGATCGATGATAGAGGTATTTTGAGGATTAATAATCGGATTTGTGTCCCGAATGTTGACTGATTGAGGCAAGATTTACTTTGGAAACATCATCGATCCAGACTTTCTATTCATCCTGGTGTGATGAAGATGTATCAGAATATGAAGAAGCTTTATTGGTGGAGAGGTATGAGGTGAGATATCTCTATCTTTGTTAGTAGGTGTGCGACTTGTCAGCAAGTCAAGGCAAATCATCTGAAGACCCCTGGTTTATTGCAGCCCCTTAAAGTTCCCAATTGGAAATGGAAATAGGTTTCCATGGATTTTATTGATGGATTGCTGAGGACCCGGAGGGGTAATGAGAGTATTTGGATTATTGTGGATAGATTGACCAAATCAGCTCATTTCATTCAGTCAAATCTACCTGTACTGCTTCCAGTCTAGCTGAGATTTATATAAGGGAGATTGTTCGTCTCCATAGTGGTCCTATCAGCATTGTTTGTGATCGGGATCTTATCTTTACTAGTTAGTTTTGGAAGGCTTTTCAGGAATCTTTGGGTACTCGTCTGAATCTGAGAACTGCCTACCATCCGCAGACAGATGGTCAAACGGAAAGAGTGAATCAAATTCTTGAGGATCTTCTTCATGCTTGTGTTCCTGATTATGGAGGATCTTGGGAAGATCATCTCCATCTTGTCGAATTCACCTATAACAGTTATCAGGTATACTTTCCATCTTCGATTTCAACCTTATCTCAGTCTTTTATCTATCTCATTCCGTCTTTGAATTCAGGCTAGTATCGAAATGTCTCCATTTGCTGCTTTTTACGGAAGACCTTGAGTTCTCCATCTTGCTGGATTGAATCCGGTAGTCGTTTGGATCTTTGGCCCTGAAGTGATTTTGGAGGCTTCTGAGAAGGTTGAGGAGATTAGGAGGAAGATGAGGATTGCTCAGGATAGACAGAAGAAGTATGATGATCGTCGTAGGAGGAGTTTGGAGTTTTCTATTGGTGATCTAGTTTTCCTTAAGGTCTCTCCCTTAAGTAATGTGATTCGTTTTGGTCGTTGAGGGAAGCTTTCTTCTAGGTTTGTTGGTCCTTTCCGTATCTTAGAGAGGATTGGTTCTTTAGCTTATCATCTGGATTTGCCTGAGAAGTTTTCTGGAGTGCATAATGTATTACATGTTTCACATCTTCGTCGATATCACATGATCCATCTTTGATTGTCCAGCCTTCTGCTCTCAAAAGTTTGGATATTGAGCCTAATCTGACTGTCGAGAGGAAGACACTTCGTATTATTGAAAGAGGTATGAAACAGCTGAGAAGGAAATCTGTTAACCTGGTCAAAGTGTGGTGGAGTACGGATGATCAGGATTATACCCGGAAGATGGAGGAGAGCATGCGTGCTTCGAACCGGAATTGTTTGTTTCAGATACTATTTGCTTTTATATCTTATCTTTCTTTGTTTTCATGTCTCGTTCCTTTTCGGGGACGAAAACTTTTGAGTGGGGGAGAGTAAAAACTCATAATTTTATAAATATTTTTAATTCAATTTAATTGAAAACTTTGATTTTTAAATCATTTAAAAATTGAAATTTTGGAATTTTCCAATATAATTTTGGATTTTGTTTACAATTTAATTTCCAAATATAATAAAATAAACATTTTCTGAAAATTATATATTTTGGTCAACTGTGGTCAACTTTGACTTTCAGTTGAAAATTTTAAATTTGAATTTTTAATTTTTAATCTTTTCTTTGAAACTATGTTTGATTCTGATATTCGTGCTGCTTTTCGTTTCATCAAATTCCCTTTTTTGTATACTTTTTAAATTTGATAACATTCAACGTTTTACATGCGATTATTTTCAGCATTTTTCTGTTATTTTCTATTCCAAATTTTCTACCTCATTTCTATTTTATATTTTATTTCCTATTTTCTATTTTATTTTATTTTATTTTTCAATCCTATTCTTTTCTATTTTCTTTTATTTAATGTTGGCTTGGAAATTTCAAAAGACTTAAGTTTCTTTCTTGGAAATGAAGCAAGGCCTTTTATTTTCTAGCCGTTCCAAATCAGTTACTCTCCTATCCGTTCACTTCTCTTTCTTACCTCGATAATTCACGTACAAAAATTACTTATCAGATCTATTTCTCATTTCATCACCTGAGAAAAATATTTGCAGTAAGTTCCATGGCATTCTCCTCTACTTTTATTCTCGTTTTCTTTTATTCTTCCTCTTTTATTTGTATAAATGCTCGGCCTCCACATTACAAAACCCCTAGCCGACCATCACCGCCTCCTCCACCACCCACTCCTCCCCCAGCCCCTTGCCATGACCTAACATGACCATAGCCGCACCCCTATAGATGCAACAGACCTGAACCTTGCCATGCTAGCACCCAGACCGAGGCAATATGCCTTGGCCAAACCCACTTGTAGCCAAAGACGTTTCACATGCCTTTCCACATGACCATTTGCCTTCATGTAACCCCTACCTCTTCACTTTCCCACTGCCTAGCCGTGCATTACCTGACCATTGGCCGAGCACTCTAGGCAGCAACCAGTCTTGGCCGAGCCTATATTGATGGTCAAGCCTTCGGGTGAAGTGGCCGAACCACTTTTCCCACTTTGTTCCTTCTTTTCTGCATTGTTTGTTCTTATTTTGTGTTGTATGAATTCTTATATTTGTTTGTTTTATTTGTTGTTGCAAGGTCTGCATCTTGGCTCATCATCTTCTCCTCGAATCTAGTCGTGCTTTTTCTTGCTTTGCGGAGTTTGTTAATGTGTTTTGAATTTGATCTCTAGCTTTAGAGTGAGTTTATCACTCTCAACAAATCGTACTTATATAAATATGAAACAATGTCACTTGAATTGTAGTAGTTAATATGCTATGTTATATGCTCACATCTGTCTGTTATCTGACATTATATGATGATATTACCTAATTATATACCTATTGCATCACCTGACATCATATGATATATTTTACTGTTTATTTCATTTACCGTTTCTCACATTGCAAGTTCCCTGTAAAATAGAATCACTATGGGTTGAAGTGATACATACCCGAACGGACATTAGAATAAGGAAAAATCATTATGAGCTGAAATGATAGGCTCAAGCGATTTTTATTTGTTTTATTTGACTTGGGATTGCGGGTTTGAAATGATAGAACCTGGATTTTTATTTTAAATTACGGATTGAAATGATACATATCCGTATCACTTGACCTAGGTTAGAAAATTATATACATACCCGTGGTAAATTTTAAATGTTTGTCTAAAATTATTATTTTGAAATATAAAATATGAAATTTTAACTTAAATTGGATTTAAATGATTTAAATAAATTGTATAATGATTTTCTATAAGTTAAAATGTATAAGCAAATTAACGATTAAAATGTAAATTTTGATTTGACTTAATAATTGAAAATTTAGGGTTTAAATGGATTTTAAGCTTAACTTAGTGATAAGAATATTTTATTTATGAAATGGGTATTTTAAATAAAGTATTAAGTTATTTGTTAAAATAAAAGTTAAGAAATTCATAATGTATTTGACTTAACAAATGAATTTTAATTTAAATTGGATATTTATTAATAGAATGCTATTTTATTAAAATTATAAGTTAAGTAATATCCAATTTTTTTTTGAAAAGTGAAATAAGTTTGATAGGTTAAAAATGAATTTTTTTGAAGATATATTGTTTTTTTAAAAGGGTATAGTAAAACTTATAACAGTAATTGTAGCGTTTCAGAAATGCTGTGGTTTGATGTATTGTTTTCAAATTACTACTGTTTTACGGTAGCGTTTTATAAGTGCTGCTGTTTCTAACAATATACTGTTTTTCAATCTACCACTATACTTACTGTAGCATTTTTAAAGTGCTGCAGTTTCTGAAATTGAATTGTTTTGAATATACTAATATATCTATAGTAGCATTTTTAAAGTGCTGCAGTTTTGAAATTGAACTGTTTCGAATATACTAATTTATCTACAATAGCATTTTTAAAGTGCTGCAGTTTCTGGAATTGAACTGTTTTGAACATATTAATACATCTATAGTAGCATTTTTAAAGTGCTGCAGTTTCTGAAAATACAATGTTTTGAAATTATTATAATTGAATGAATGAACTTAGAAAATGCTATAATTCTGGAAATTGAATATTTGATTTGAAAGGATAACTACTTCATAATTAAATGGTCAAAAGGTATTATTTTGATTTGGAATATAAACCATTTTTGAAATTTTAACCACGGGTTATAATAACGGTTGGTCGTTAAAGAGACCGGGATCGGATATAGGCATACTCTCTGTTGATACCGAAAACCACTTTAACAACCGTGTACACGGTGGAGATTCCAGAATGAAGTAGGATGGTGGCGACGTCCTTTGAGGTATGAATGTGGACCCGACTCTAATGAGTTAGCATAAGGTGGCTAAAACAGGAGCAATCGACGGGCTAATGAGGTCGCTCCTCTTATCGGACACACTTCTTCGTATGCCATTCTATTACTTTGTGATTGATTGGTGCACACCTTTGATTTTTGGGAGTGTGGTTCGAGGTGGACGGTAGCAGCTGTTACGTGTTTCCACCGTACTGGAAGTGCAATTGGTATATCTACCCTGGCATTGCCTAGTTGTGCCGTGTCACCTACCCTAGCGCGCATTGTATGATTTTGGTTTTGTGTCGTACCTATGGAGTATCTCATGGTGGCTTCCCGATCAGGAGGGACTACGGTACTGTATAGACTATGGGAACTATTTATGTGTTAAGGTGGAAAATGTAAAGCCTTAACATTATTTTAAAGTAGGTTTACTTTACTTTAGACGCTATTATAATAGCGTATATTACTACATAGTAAATAGTTTGACGGATCCTTAAAGGATGGACGGTCCCAAGCATCCTTTAAGTTACTTATGCATTTTATTATAGTTCACTTGAGTTGGTTTACATTGTATAAGTATGTATGGTATAAGTATGTATGTCTTGACTCGAGTATTTGTGTTTATTTTCTTACACTCGGGTCAGCCTGAGTATCAGCTTTGGATCTCACCTTCTGGAGCTAGGATTTGCTGGAGACTATCTATCTAGTTGTTATCTATTTCCATTCAGTATTTTTCTATTCAGCTTATGTAAGTGAACATTTATGTATTGGGAATTCTGTTGTATTTACTTTTCATACTATGGTATTTTGTACTTATTTTGAGACTGTGTTTGAGACTGTATTTGTGGTAGCTTCATGAACTACTACTGTTATTTTATTTCCCCTGCGAGTTATTCTGATTTACCTGTGTCTGTGATTCTGTGATTGGTTTTATTTGCTCCAAATTATATTACAATCTACTGTTTTGAATTATTCAAGTCATACATGTGTGGTTTTATTGTCGATTTGAATGGTCCAAATTAGTGGGTCGTTACAGTTGGTATCAGAGCTTTGGTTTTAGGCAAACGTTAGCCTACCGAGCAAAAACTCATTAAAGATGGGGGAGAAATGCCCTAGAATGAGTGAAATCAATCTTAGAATCATTTCTTTGTGAGAGAATGTATTTTAAAGTATAAAATGATTTTCAAATGATTTTTCAAAGGATTTTAAAAGAGTGCTTTGATAGAAAAACTTTTCTTGTTTTGAAATCAAATTTTCTTAACTTCTCTCTTTTCCTTATCCACCTTGTTAGTAATTTCTTTGTTCGGGATATTCAATTCTCATTGCGTATTGTCATTGTAATCTTGTCTTTATTTCTCATTTAACTCTGTCCTAAAATTCATTCTTGATTTTTCAAGATGAGTCGTAGGAATGCTAGAGGTAAGGGGTGTAAAGGCCCGTAAATCTGTACCCATTTTGAGCTGGCAAAATCCCACAACAATTCAGCCCAAAGTGGAACAAATGTACGAGTCTTCGGTTTTAAAGAAGAAAGAGGTAGAAGAAGAAGAAAAGAAAACAATAACAGAATCTCACATATCGTAGCGGAACAAATATAATAGATAAATGAATATCTTTAAAACAAAGAACCATATCAGTTGTTACATTACATCACATTACATTATCAGAGTGTTACAACAACAATCAGCGGAAAAGAATATAACATATACTAGTGGTACGCTTCGCCATCCGGCTTGCTCCTGATTTCCACAGCATAACTTTTTCGACTTCGCTCCAGAATAATTGACAACCTGATTCTAGGCTGCCCGTGTGGAAAAATTGTGGGCACCCAGAGTTTAGAAACGGAACAATAAACTCAAGGTCAGTCGTGGGACTGGTATTAGATCTTAAAAACAGTTATTTTTCACAAAGAGTATTAAAGAAATTCTCTATGCTTTTTGGAAAATGAAACTACCATAAGGTCTCCCGCCACACACACAATGCAAACGCAGAATTGGAGGAGATTTCTTCTTATGATAGTCAAATATGCTTAATATGAAAAATCCTTTGATATTATTATTAGTGCATAGTGCAGAAAATATTTCAAAAGTATAATATTAATCTTAGCCAGCATAGACATTCCGTACTATGCCTACTATAGCTACCATTTAAATAGAGGTGACCACCATAAGTAAATGGCAGGTTATACAACTAAAACCGTACTGGGTTCGCATTGGGAATTGGATTTCCAACAAATGGTCGGGTTAAGGAACTTCCTACCGCCACATGGGTACGCCCCTGGAGGGACGTCCTGAGAACTTAACCAGCTCTCTGCCAACACAAGGCCGGGTTACCTCTGTAACTAGGTAACTACTACACGAGTATGTCATCCCTCGGTCGTTTGCGACCTTTATCCGAGGATCCTCAACCACAAAGCAACAACCAAAAAGGGTAATAGATTTGCAGCAACCACATAGGTTAAGTATCTGGGCTCCATACCATGATACCACCCTTTTCCAGAAGGAAATGACATACCCTAAAGGGCGTGACCATCATAACCTTGCCGCGTCTTTCCTGTTTCGACTATTTTAGGGTGTGAGGTCCAACGAAGTCTCGTCCACAAAGCTACACTTTTCATAAAGTCATGCTTTGATCAACAAATGATCAGCAGCACTTCGTATGCCACATTACCAAAATGGGAATGTATCACTAGTAACCATCAACTACATAACCTCTGAGCTCGTACGTCTCAGAGAAGGGTGTTAAGCTAAGAGAATAAATTATCCGCCACCAACAGAAATGTATTTGATAGAAACCATCTTTCCATCTCAAAGTGTAACGTCAGACACACATCCATACAAGTCCATTCCGGGATCGAACGGAACCGAAGGCACTTCAAAAGAAGCCCTTGCAAATCCGGATATTCACTAATCACGTCCGGAATCCCCATCACAAAGGGTGATAAAATCTCTATACCGAAGCAACCCAGTGCAGAGATATTTGACAAGTAATCCTTTCGTTTTTGAAAATACTCGGTCTTCAACACTATCTTTAAATGCAATCTCATTTCGTCGTATCATTATTCGGAATGGGTTTTATGACACAAAGTCCTCTCACGGCTAATCCGAATAATGAGCGCTTATTTTTTTAAAATAAGTGTTCAATCAGATTTCAAATAAATCACAACAAATTTCTACTTTGATCTTTTAAATAAAAGATCCATCACAATCACAAAGGTTCAATGTGGTTTTCGGATATCCATTTGGAATCCGACCCCTGGTCGCATCGAAATTCAAATGCCATAAAAAGGCCAATATTGATAGTCGGTAATTTAACTATCAATCAATATTCTTAACAATCACCAAGGTTTAAATAATTTTTCCCAATTATTTGTTTTCAAAAATATCTTCACACGATAAAATTTTAGCACTTCAACTATTTGAAAACAAATTTCAAATCACTTTTCGCAGTTAAATATTTTGAAAACAATTTCAAATCATTTTTCCTTACGCGGAAAATATTTCCAAATATTTATTCATTTCCACTGAAAATCTACCGAGTTCACATATTTTAAAATAATTTAAAATGCTTATCAAAATATACTTAGAGATATTTAAAATAAAACTATTTTGAAACACTTGCTTAAATATTAGTTATGAAAATATTGTACTAATGTCTCATATAAAAATTCAAGTCCAAAACTAATTTTAAAATAAAATTAGTAGATAGGATATAACTATTTAAATATCCAATTTCTAAAATAAATATCAATTTAAAACTTTAAATAATCACTTTTATAATAGTTTAAAATGTATTTTACATTAAAGACTTTCAAAATAACCTATGTGAATAATTTTTTTTCCAAACATTCTATCCTTAAAACCATCTTTACAACTTCAATCTATATTTATAAACTATATTGAAAACATTCTCGGTTTTCGAGGAAAATACACATTCCATTCTAAAATGGTTCATTCAAATCAACTTATAAATTTTTCTGCATTAATTTTAAATTTACGTTCCAAATTCGTAAATTCCTTTCCACACTTTTAAAAATAAACAATATTTATTTTTAAAACAAATTTCCCCTTCTTTTATAAGATTGCCATTGTGAATTTAATTTTCCAAATATCCATTGATATACGATCTTCAAATCGATTTTCAAATATTTACTTTCAACACCAAATCAAATTTCAATCGATTCCCAAATTTTATTTTCCAATACCGAATCAGATTTTCCAAACAGATTCCAAAAATTTATTTTAACTCCAAATTAAATCCCAAATCGATTTCTAAAATTAATTTCAACCCTAAATTAAATCCCAAATTTAATTTCTAAATTTATTTCCTTTTGAAATAAATTCTTTTATCTCTTTCAAGTATTTAAAATCCGTATCTTAAATAATTTCTTCAACTATTAAACAATATTACTCGAAATTCCTTTATAAAAATATTTTCCCATATTTTTGGAATTTATTCAACAAGTTTCAAAATAAAACTTTATCTATTTAAATTTCTTCTTTTTAAATCCACCCATTCCTTTTGAATTGAATTTATTATAAATTTTCTACCCAAATTTCAAAATCAAATTTTTATTTATTTCTGATATCCTATGATATCAAAAATATTTTCGGCTAAATTATAGCCTCAACGATTTTAATCACCAATATAATCACACACAGATTATAAATAATCAACACATAACATATGAAACAAATTAAATATTTGAGGAATCCAGTTGGATCCCTTCAACTTGTTTCCCTGCATCCACAGACGTTAGCATAACAATTAAATACCAATTCCACTTCGAGGTGGAATATCGCAGTATATGAGATTTATAAATATCATCCACTATTATGTGGCGCATAGGGTCTCATCCGCTACATAATGCGGGAAATCAATCACTCCAAATACATATATAATACCAATTGCACTTCGAGGTGGAATATCGCGGTGTATGGGTTTAAATATAATATCATCCGCTATTATGCGGCGCATAAGGTCTAAACTAATATAACTAATAATAATCAATCATCCAAGCACACCATCAACAAATTTTAAATTTAACTATTTAAAATTTAAATCAGAAAAATATTTGATCGAGTGAGAAGATCTCACCTTTATTTTATTAGCATCCATTTCCAATCCAGCTTGCTTCCTTCTTGATTTAAGACCTTGAATAACATTTATAATTTATTAATATTTGAAATAATCGGACAATCAATTACCATTTGTTTATTAATTTGAACTGATTTCGTTCAGAGAAGGAAACCGCTATTGCTTAGTGAATTGAGGAATGAATGACTTGATTTCGTGAATCGCAAATTGGAAGAGAGGGATTCACACAAATCTGGCTTCGAACTTTGATTATGAGATTAAAGAGGGGGATTACGTTCGTCTCCTTGATTTTTATTTACAACGAACGGTTCGATTTGATAATAGAGGCGACTTCTCTTTTTTTTTTTTTTTTTTTTTACCGAATGAAGATGGGAATGGTTTCGTGGTTTTAAAATAAATGAAGAGGGGAGTTTCGTGCTGTGAAAGCCAGTGTTGAATGGAGAAAAAGGGCGTACCTGAGAAGGAACCGCCATTGACTGGTCAACAGTGTATATAATATTATTAAATTTTAAATTGTCCCGGAAACATAGCTAAAAATCTCGACCTACATAGAGATGTGTCGCGAGGCGTTTATAATGCTAAACCCCTATTTCGAATGCAATGGAAAAGGCTTCGAATCCTAATTCGATCGTATGGAGAAGATAGCTTATTAGACTCAGTTATTAAATTGGATTCAATATAAATTTTAGCGCGTTTATATATCGTACGGCCACACACCAACTCTGAATGCTACGAAAATTGAAATTCGATAATAATACAATATTACTGATCCAATGGAACTGGTTTCGTCGAATTCCGAGACTGTGCCTCGAAAGGCTATTTTTAATTATCGGTTAAACAATAAAATTTCAAAACTGAATAAATTATTTCCATATTCAATTCCGAGGCTTCCATTATCTTCAGTATTATCAATATGAATTTTCTAAGCCTTGAAAATATTCTTAACAATCTTGAAACCGAAGATTCAAATTTTTACCCAACTTCAATAAATTAAATTCAATAATTTAATTGCCAAATCCATATTTATATTCGAAATTCAAGTTAAACTAACCTCCTAATATTTAAAATCAATTAAATATTCCATTTCAAATGTTCAAAATTCTGGGTCCTTACATCCTTTCCCCCTTTAAAGAATTTCGTCCCGAAATTTCTAGTTAAGAAGATTGATCCTTAACCCATTTATTATTTTTCCCAATCCAAATAGTTTTATCAACTTGCCCAAAACAAATCTTTTTATTTAAGACTCATCATTAATTCAACTAACTTTCCAATTCAATTATAAGTCCCAAACAATATTGTTTTCTTCAACAATTCAAATTTAAATTTAATTTCAAAATTTCAAAACTTTCTCAAAAAATTTCTAACTCCCTAAATTTTCGAAAAATTTCGCCAGCGTCTCCTTTACGCGACTAGCTCGGTACGACTACAAAATGGCACCACGGGCCCCCAAATTCAAAAAGAAAACAAAAAGCCAAGCGGCTAGACAAGAAAATCATCAAATTTCATATAGAAATTTAAATACATACCTTTTTGTCGAGCAATTCAATTTTATCTTCGAAATCCCAATTCCAATTTTTTCCTTTTCCTATAACATACATGTATATTCTACTAGCCATAATATTCAATTACAACATTCATATATCATTTTGCATATTTCATTACAAAAGTTTGAATACTTACTTCTTATACCATCTTTACTTCATTATTGAAGTTATATATCCATTATCATTCAATCTTGCATTTTAAATTTCATTTGAATTCAATTCACAATTTCAATTTATTTATATTTAATTTAACTTCTGAATATTGAATTTTATCAATTATCTTTTATTTACTACTGCACAATTTTAAATTAGTTTCATTTACTAATTCATTACAAGTTCCAATTCATTTTATCTCAAACCATCTTTTATTTTATTTCTACCTTTATTAACTTAAGTTCACTTCGAACTAATTCTACAACTTCATTTTATTTCACACCATTCAAACTGGTTTTCAATATTCAGTTTCCAATTCTAGTTTTATTTTTTTGTTCATCCCGAAACACAATTCAATTCACTATTTAGGTTTATACCCACTTATATTTAAACTGGATTTCCAATTCCATATGAATTCAATTTACCTCAGACCATAATTAGTTTCACTTACTAATTTTATTTCAATACTTTGCTTTGTTTATCACAAATCAAATTCAATTCCAATTCCAGTTCTATTTACTTACAAATTCGAAATGAATTTCAACATTCAATTTCACTTTCATTTAATTTCAATTGTAAATTTATTTATTCATTCACAACTTTATTTTTCACCTTATAAAATTTTTTTCCATAACTATTTTTTATAAGATTCCAGAGTCTTTTCAACGTTTCAAAATCATTTTTGAAATCAATTCAAATTACCTTTTGAATTTCCCAAAACCAAACCCAGTTTGCAAACAACTTCCGTTTAAAATAATTTGGTAGCAATTTCTCTCCTGGAAACCCGAAAATGAACATCGATGATGCTGCAGTCATCACCGAAGTTATTTTCCAGCGACCTAAAAGAGTTTAGAGCTTTCATCCCTTCAAAACACTTTCCAAAACCGTTGAAAATCATCTTCAAAATCAAAAGGGATTTAAACTTTCCAAATCTCCAAAATTTTCAAATTCTTTTCAAGACATTTCCAAATACTTCTCTGGAATTCCGTTTCAAATTACAAATCACATTTACAATTTATATTCTAAAATTCCATTTGCATGTGAATTTATTTCTTAATTTTGGAGTTACGATTTTAATTTCCTATTCAAATGATAATAATATTATCACTTCCTAACAATCAAGCAACCATATACTATAATAATTTACAAAGATTATTTCCTTTATCTACGAAAATAGTTTTGGGTAAAATTATTTCCTTCATCCTATTTTAAAACAATATCGTGTCGAATTGTTCTGTACGAGTGTTTAGAGATCCCTATCGATAGAGTTGTACAGACTATATCGACCAGAATCCATATACCACTCAACAAACCAATGATCACAATATAAAACAATTTTGTATTCACTAACAAATACACACTCATATCTATTAACACACTCAAACTCATTCTAGAGTACTACTGACTCTATCTCTAATGCGTAACACCCAACAGAGCCAAGGTTGTCGCTTAACCAAATGCTCTGATACCACTGTAAAGGCCCGCAAATCCGTACCCCTTTTGAGCTGGCAAAATCCCACAACAATTCAGCCCAAAGTGGAACAAATGTACGAGTCTTCGGGTTTAAAGAAGAAAAAGGTAGAAGAAGAAGAGAAAACAATAACAGAATCTCACATATCGCAGCGGAACAAATATAATAGATAAATGAATATCTTTAAAACAAAGAACTATATCAGTTGTTACATTGCATCACATTACATTATCAGAGTGTTACAACAACAATCAGTGGAAAAGAATATAACATATACTAGTTATACGCTTCGCCATCCAGCTTGCTCCTGATTTCCATAGCATCTCTTTTCCGACTTCGCTCCAGAATAGTTGACAACCTGATTCTAGGCTGCTCGTGTGGAAAAATTGTGGGCACCCAGAGTTTAGAAAGGGAACAATAAACTCAAGGTCAGTCGTGGGACTGGTGTGAGATCTTAAAAACAGTTATGTTTCATAAAGTGTATAAAAATAAATTCGCTATGCTTTTTGGAAAATGAAACTACCATAAGGCCTCCCGCCACACACACAATGCAAATGCAGAATTTGAGGAGATTTCTCCTTATGATAGTCAAACATGCTTAATACGTAAAATCCTTTGATACTATTATTATTAGTGCATAGTGCAGAAAACATTTCGAAAGTATAATATTAATCTTAGCCAGCATGGACATTCAGTACTATGCCTACCATAGCTACCATCTAAACAATGGTGACCACCATAAGTAAATAGTAGGTTATACAACTAAAACCGTACTGGGTTCGTATTGGGAATTGGATTTCCAACAAATGGTCCGGCTAAGGAACTTCCTACTGCCACATGAATACGCCTCTGAAGGGACATCCCGAGAACTTAACCAGATCTCTGCCAATACAAGGCCGGGTTACCTCTGTAACTAGGTAACTACTACACGAGTATGCCATCCCCTGGTCGTTTGCGACCTTTATCTGAGGATCCTCAACCACAAAGCAACAACCACAAAGGGTAATAGATTTGCAGCAACCACATAGGTTAAGTATCCGAGCTCCATACCAGAATACCACCCTTTTCCAGAAGGAAATGACATACCCTAAAGGGCGCGACCCTCATAACCTTGCCGCATCTTTCCTGTTTCGACCATTTTTGGGGTGTGAGGTCCGACGAAGTCTCGTCCATAAAGCTACACTTTTTCACAAAGTCATGCTTTGATCAATAAATGATCAGCAACACTTCGTATGCCACATTACCAAAATGGGAATGTATCACTAGTAACCATCAACTACATAACCTCTGAGCTCGTACGTATCAGAGAAGGGTGTTAAGCTAAGAGAATAAATTCTTCGCCACCAACAGAAATGTATTTGATAGAAACCAGCTTTATACCTCAAAGTGTAACGTCAGACACACATCCATACAAGTTCGTTCCGGGATCGAACGGAACCGAAGGCACTTCAAAAGAAGCCTTTGTAAATCCTGATATTCACTAATCACGTCTAGAATCCCCATCACAAAGGGTGATAAAATCTCTATACCGGAGCAACCCGGTGCAGAGACATTCGACAGGTAATCCTTTCATTTTCGAAAATACCCGGTCTTCAACACCATCTTCAAATGCAATCCCATTTCATCGTATCATTATTCGGAATGAGTTTTATGACACAAAGTCCTCTCCCGGCTAATCCGAATAATGAGCGCTTATGTTTTTAAAATAAGTGTTCAATCAGATTTCAAACAAATCACAACAAATTTCTACTTTGATCTTTTAAATAAAAGATACATCACAATCACAAAGGCTCGATGTGGTTTTTGGATATCCACTTGGAATCCGACTCCCGGTCGCATCGAAATTCAAATGCCATTAAAAGGCCAATATTGATAGTCAGTTATTTAACTATCAATCAACATTCACAACAATCACCACGGTTTAAGTAATTTTTCCCAATTATTTATTTTCAAAAATATCTTCGCAGGATAAAATTTTAGCACTTCAACTATTTGAAAACAAATTTCAAATCACTTTTCGCAGTTCAATATTTTGAAAACAATTTCAAATCATTTTTCCTTACGCAGAAAATATTTCCAAATATTTATTCATTTCCACTGAAAATCTACCGAGTTCACATATTTTAAAATAATTTAAAATGCTTATCAAAATATACTTAGAGATATTTAAAATAAAACTATTTTGAAACACTTGCTTAAATATTAGTTATGAAAATATTGTACTAATGTCTCATATAAAAATTCAAGTCCAAAACTAATTTTAAAATAAAATTAGTAGATAGGATATAACTATTTAAATATCCAATTTCTAAAATAAATATCAATTTAAAACTTTAAATAATCACTTCTATAATAGTTTAAAATATATTTTACATTAAAGACTTTCAAAATAACCTATGTGAATAATTTTTTTTCCAAACATTCTATCCTTAAAACCATCTTTACAACTTCAATCTATATTTATAAACTATATTGAAAACATTCTCGGTTTTCGAGGAAAATACACATTCCATTCTAAAATGGTTCATTCAAATCAACTTATAAATCTTTCTGCATTAATTTTAAATTTACGTTCCAAATTCGTAAATTCCTTTCCACACTTTTAAAAATAAACAATATTTATTTTTAAAACAAATTTCCCCTTCTTTTATAAGATTGCCATTGTGAATTTAATTTTCCAAATATCCATTGATATACGATCTTCAAATCGATTTTCAAATATTTACTTTCAACACCAAATCAAATTTCAATCGATTCCCAAATTTTATTTTCCAATACCGAATCAGATTTTCCAAACAGATTCCAAAAATTTATTTTAACTCCAAATTAAATCCCAAATCGATTTCTAAAATTAATTTCAACCCTAAATTAAATCCCAAATTTAATTTCTAAATTTATTTCCTTTTGAAATAAATTCTTTTATCTCTTTCAAGTATTTAAAATCCGTATCTTAAATAATTTCTTCAACTATTAAACAATATTACTCGAAATTCCTTTATAAAAATATTTTCCCATATTTTTGGAATTTATTCAACAAGTTTCAAAATAAAACTTTATCTATTTAAATTTCTTCTTTTTAAATCCACCCATTCCTTTTGAATTGAATTTATTATAAATTTTCTACCCAAATTTCAAAATCAAATTTTTATTTATTTCTGATATCCTACGATATCAAAAATATTTTCGGCTAAATTATACCCTCAACGATTTTAATCACCAATATAATCACACAGAGATTATAAATAATCAACACATAACATATGAAACAAATTAAATATTTGAGGAATCCAGTTGGATCCCTTCAACTTGTTTCCCTGCATCCACAGACGTTAGCATAACAATTAAATACCAATTCCACTTCGAGGTGGAATATCGCAGTATATGAGATTTATAATTATCATCCACTATTATGTGGCGCATAGGGTCTCATCCGCTACATAATGCGGGAAATCAATCACTCCAAATACATATATAATACCAATTCCACTTCGAGGTGGAATATCGCGGTGTATGGGTTTAAATATAATATCATCCGCTATTATGCAGCGCATAAGGTCTAAACTAATATAACTAATAATAATCAATCATCCAAGCACACCATCAACAAATTTTAAATTTAACTATTTAAATTTTAAATCAGAAAAATATTTGATTGAGTGAGAAGATCTCACCTTTATTTTATTAGCATCCATTTCCAATCCAGCTTGCTTCCTTCTTGATTTAAGACCTTGAATAACATTTATAATTTATTGATATTTGAAATAATCGAACAATCAATTACCATTTGTTTATTTAATTTGAACTAATTTTCTCTTTACATAATAATTTAAGTTTTAAATTTTTTCTCTTTGCTGTAACTTTTCCTTTACTGTATATTCACTTATATATTTATAAAAATAAATACACATATATGCCTTACTGTAAATTGAATTCCTTTTCTCTGTTTTCTGTACATTTATAAAAATTGAGAAAAACTATAATATCTCTTTTATATAGATATATTTCCTGTAAATACAAAAGAATAGATTTCTTTACCGTGAAAGCTTATATATATATATATATATATATATATATAGAAAAAGAGGAATTATACCTCACTGCTCTCGAACAGTCCAGGCACTGCCCCTTCGACCCTGCTGAACTACGCGACCCCCATGCCCTGGCCTCAGCTTCGACAATTCCTAAGGAACCGGTCTTCACCCAAATCGCCCCGAGCCTAAACATCCACTGCTCAATCGAATCGCGATGCCGTGACCTTCTTCCCAACCTCTCGTACAACCCTACAACCATCGTAATTTACTTCACGTGCCATGAATTCGATCCCCAAAATTTTTTTTGAACTGATTTCGTTCAGAGAAGGAAACCGCTATTGCTTAGTGAATTGAGGAAGGAATGACTTGATTTCGTGAATCGCGAATTGGAAGAGAGGGATTCACGCAAATCTGGCTTCGAACTTTGATTATGAGATGAAAGAGGGGGATTACGTTCGTCTCCTTGATTTTTATTTACAACGAACGGTTCGATTTGATAACAGATGCGGCTTCTCTTTTTTTTACTGAATGAAGATGGGAAGGGTTTCATGGTTTTAAAATAAATAAAGAGGGGAGTTTCGTGCTGTGAAAGCCGGTGTTGAATGGAGAAAAAGGGCGAACCTGAGAAGGAACTGCCATTGACTGGTCAACAGTGCATATAATATTATTAAATTTTAATTTGTCTCGGAAATGTAGCTAAAAATCTCGACCTCCTATCGAGGCGTGCCACTAGGCATTTATAATGTTAAACCCATATTTCGAACGCAATAGAAAAGGCTTCGAGTCCTAATTCGATCGAATGGAGAAGATAGCTTGTTAGACTCAGTTATTAAATTGGATTCAATATAAATTTTAGCGCGTTTATATATCGGACGGCCACACAACAACTCTGAATGCTACGGAAATTGAAATCCGATAATAATACAATATTACTGATCCAATGGAACTGGTTTCATCAAATTCTAAATTAGATCATTTAAAAATTGAAATTGAAATTGAAATCCGATAATGATACAATATTGCTAATTAAAAACTTTGATTTTTAGATCATTTAAAAATTGTAATTTTGGAATTTTCCAATGTACTTTTGGATTTGGTTTACAATTTAGTTTCCAAATATAATAAAATAAACATTTTCTGAAAATTATATATTTTGGTCAACTATGGTCAAACTTTGACTTTCAGTTGAAAATTTTAAATTTGAAATTTTGATTTCTAATCTTTTTCTTTGAAACTATATTTGATTCTGATAGCCGCTTTTCGTTTCGTCAAATTCTCTTTTTTATACTTTTTAAATTTGATAACTTTCAACATTTTACACGCGATTATTTTCAGCACTTTTCTGTTATTTTCTACTCCAAATTTTCTACCTCATTTCTATTTTATATTTTATTTCCAATTTTCTATTTTATTTTATTTTTCCATTCTATACTTTTCTATTTTCTTTTATTTGGTTTTGTCTTGGAAATTTCAAAAGACTTAAGTTTCTTTCTTGGAAATGAAGCAAAGCCTTTTATTTTCTAGCCGTTCCAAAGCAATTACTCTCCTGGCTGTTCACTTCTCTTTCTTACCTCCATAATTCACGTACAAAAATTACTTCTCAGATCTATTTCTCGTTTCATCACCTTAGAAAAATATTTGCAGTAAGTTCCATGGCTTTCTTCTCTTCTTTTATTCTCGTTTTCTTTTATTCTTCCTCTTTTATTTGTATAAATACTCGGCCTCCACCTTACACAACCCCTAGCCGATCATCACCGCCTCCTCCACCACCCACTCCTCCTCCAGCCCCTTGCCATGACCTGATATAACCATAGCCGCACCCCTATAGATGCAATAGACCTAAACCTTGCCATGCTAGCACCCATACCGAGCCAATATGCCTTGGCCGAGCCCACTTGTAGCCAAAGACCTTTCACATGCCTTGCCACATGACCTTTTGCCTTCATGTAACCCCTACCTCTTCACTTTCTCACTGCCTAGCCATGCATTACCTGACCATTGGCCAAGCATTTCAGGCAACAACCAATCTTGGCCGAGCCTATATTGATGGTCAAGCCTTTGGGTGAAGTGGCCGAACCACTTTTCCTACTTTGTTCCTTCTTTTTTTGCATTGTTTGATCTTATTTTGTGTTGTATAAATTCTTATATTTGTTTGTTTTATTTGTTGTTGCAAGATCTACATCTTGGCTTATCATCTTCTCCTCGAATCTAGTCGTGCTTTTTCGTGCTTTGCGGAGTTTGTTCGTGTGTTTTGAATTTGATCTCTAGCATTTAGAGTGACTTTATCACTCTCGACAAATGGTACTTATATAAATGTGAAACAATATCACTTGAATTGTAGTAGTTGATATGCTATGTTATATGCTCACATCTGTCTGTTATCTGACATTATATGATGATATTACCTGATTATATACCTGTTGCATCACCTAACATCATATGATATGTTTTACTATTTATTTCATTTACTGTTTCTCACACTGCTAGTTCCCTGGTGAATGGAATCACTATGGCTTGAAATTATACATACCCGAACGGACATTAGAATAAGGAAAAATCATTATGAGCTGAAATGATAGGCTCAAGCGATTTTTATTTGTTTTATTTGACTTGGGATTGTGGGTATGAAATGATAGAACCCGGATTTTTATTTTAAATTACAGATTGAAAGGATACATATCTGTACCACTTGACCTAGGTTAGAAAATTATATATAGAACTTTGGTTAATTTTAAATGTTTGTGAAAAATTATTATGTATTTTGAAATATAAAATATGAAATTTCAACTTACATTGGATTTAAATGATTTAAATAAATTATAGAGTGATTTACTATAAGTTAAAATGTATAAGCAAACTAATGATTAAAATGTAAATTTTGATTTGACTTAATAATTGAAAATTTAGGGTTCAAATGGAATTTTAAGCTTAACTTAGCGATAAGAATATTTTATTTATGAAATGGGTATTTTAAATAAAGTATTGAGATATTTGTTAAAATAAAATTTAAGAAATTTATAATGTATTTGACTTAGCAAATGAATTTTAATTTAAATTGGATATTTATTAATAAAATGTTATTTTATTAAAATTATAAGTTAAGTAATATCCAAATTTTTTTTTGAAAAGTGAAATAAGTTTGATAAGTTAAAAATGAGAAAAGTTTAAGAAATATTGTTTTTTTTAAAGGGTATAGTAAAATTTGTAGCAGTAATTATAGCGTTTCAGAAATGTTGTGGTTTAATGTACTGTTTTCAAATTACGACCGGGTTTATAGTAGCGTTTTATAAGTGCTGCCGTTTCTAACAATGTACTGTTTTTCAATCTACCACTATATTTGCAGTAGCATTTTTAAAGTGCTGCAATTTCTGAAATTGAACTAGTTGGATATACTAATATATCTACAGTAGCATTTTTAAAGTGCTGTAGTTTCTGAAATTGAACTGTTTTGAATATACTAAGTTATCTACAGTAGCATTTTTAAAGTGCTGCAGTTTCTGAAATTGAACTGTTTTGAACATACTAATATATCTACAGTAGCATTTTTAAAGTGATGCAGTTTCTGAAAATACAATGTTTTGAAATTGTTATAATTAAATGAATGAACTTAGAAAATGCTATAATTCTGGAAATTGAATATTTGATTTGAAAGGATAACGACTTTATATTAAAATGGTCTAAATGAATTATTTTGATTTGGAATATAAACCATTTTTAAAATTTATAACCACGGGTTATAATAATGGTTGGTTGTTAAAGAGACCGGGATCGGATATGGGCATACTCTTTGTCGATACCGAAAACCACTTTAACAACCGTGTACGCGGTGGAGATTCCAAAATGAAGTAGGATGGTGGCGACGTCCTTTGAGGTATGAGCATGGACCCGAATCTCGTGAGTTGGCATAAGGTGGCTAAAACAGGAGCAATCGACGGGCTAATGAGGTTCGCTCCTCTTATCGGACACACTTCTTTGTGTGCCATTCTATTACTTTGTGATTGATTGGTGAGCACCTTTGATATTGGGAGTGTGGTTTGAGGTAGGCGGTAGTTTCTGCTACACGTTACCACCGGTCTAGAAGTGCAATTGGTATATCTACCCTGACATTTCCTAGTTACGCCGTATGACCTACCCTAGCGCGCCTTGTACGATTTTGGTTTTGTGTTGTACCTATGGAATATCCTCTGGTGGCTTCCCGATTAGGAAGGACTAGGTACTGTATAGACTATGGGCACTATTTATGTGTTAAGGTGGAAAATGTAAAGCCTTAACGCTATTTTAAAGTAAGTAAACTTTACTTTAGACACTATTATAATAACATATATTACTTCATAGTAAATTGTTTGACGGATCCTTAAAGGATGGGCGATCCCAAGCACCCTTTAAGTTACCTGTGTATTTTATTACAGTTCACTTGAGTTGGTTTACATTGTATAAGTATGTATGTCCTGACTTGAGTGTTTGTGTTTATTTTCTTACATTCAGGTCAGCCTGAGTATCCGCTTTAAATCTCACGTTCTGGAGCTAGGATTTGCTGGAGACTATCTATCTAGTTTTTATCTATTTCCATTCAGTATTTTTCTATTCAGCTTATGTACTAGTGAACATTTATGTTTTGGGATTTCTGTTGTATTTACTTTTCAGACTATGGTATTTTGTACTTGTTTTGAGACTGTGTTTGAGAATGTATTTGTGGTAGCTTCATGAACTACTACTGTTATTTTATTTCCGCTGCGAGTTGTTCTGATTTATCTATGCCTGTGATTCTGTGATTGGTTTTATTTGCTCCAAATTATATTACAATCTACTTTTTTGAATTATTCAAGTCAGACATGTATGATTTTATTGTCGATTTGAATGGTCTAAATTTGTGGGTTGTTACAGTTGGTATCATAGCTTTGGTTTTGGGCAAACCTTAGCCTGCGGAGCAAAAACTCATTAGAGATAGGGTAGAAATACCCTAGAATGAGTGAAATCAATCTTAGAATCATTTCTTTGTGAGAGAACGTATTTTAAAGTATAAAATGATTTTCAAATGATTTGTCAAAGGGTTTTAAAAGATTATTTTGATATAAATACTTTTCTTGTTTTGAAATCAAATTTTCTTAACTTCTCTCATTTCCTTATTGAATTTGTTAGTAATTTCTATGTTCGGGATATTCAATTCCCGTTGCATCTTATCTTTTCTAATCTTGTCTTTGTTTCTCATTTACCTCTGTCCTAAAATTAATTCTTGATTTTTTAGGATGAGTCGTAGGAATGCTAGAGGTAAGGGGCGTGGTGTTGCCCCGGCTCTTGAGTCATCTGCACCAGTTAGGTTCACTAAACTCTGTAAGGAATACACTGAACTTGGTGGAACCAAGTTTACCGGATCTGAGAACATTATTGAGGCTCGGCAGTGGTTGAAGGATTTGGAGAGGATTTTCTCCTGTCTTGAGATCACTAATGCCTAGCAGCGTCAGTTAACAGCTTGGCAGTTGAAGGGAGCAACCTTAGATTGGTGGGAGTCTGTCACAGCTCACACCGCTGAGGTAGACATTTCTTGGGAACAGTTTGGACATCATCTTTGTTCGTATTGAATTTGGTTCAGTTTCTCCTTTTTGAAATCTGTCTTATATTTCTTTATCGTGCTTTAGGGATGCTTTTGTTATGAAATGGATGTCCGAGGCAGGGAAATCTCAACTGTATCGGGAATTCATGGATCTGAGACAAGGTGATATGTCTTTCGCTGAATATGAGAGGAAGTTCAATGAACCTTCTATGTTTGGCCCTAATCTGTTTTACACTCCTCTCAAGAAGAATGAGAAGTTCATTGCCGGTCCCGTCCGGAGTACTATGATCATCTCATCACTTATGTGCATGGCCCTTTCACCACTCTGATGGACATGGCCATTAGACATGAGAATCCTACTTCTAAGGATCCTCCAGCTGCTTGTTCTGCTTCATCTCAGTGTTTTTCTGGAAATCCTAAGAAGAGAAAGCCCAACTTTCACCATCAGAAGAGGAATCAGTACAAGAATCCAGGGTTGAGATTATCTTCTTCACAGAGGCAGTCTGTCGACCTATCTGCCATTACTTGTTTCAGATGTAATCAGATAGGGAAACTATGCTAATAGCTGTCCTACTTTAGTTGGTGCTACTATTCCTCCAGCTCAATTGACCAGGCGGAATCTCTGTTACATTTGTCTGCAGCCTGGCCATTCCAAGAACAATTGCCCCACTCAGTAGAAGGGCAAGTCATTTGGTATTTTGCAGTTACTTCTGCTTCTTCTCCAGCTTCACCTCCTACATCTGCACCTGTTCCTGCTCTTAGTGATAACCAAGGTACACTTCAGGGAACTTTTTCTTTTTTTATTTTCCTGTTCGTGTTCTCTTTAATACTGGAGCTTCCCATAGCTTTATCTCTGTGGATCTTTGTAGTAAATTTGAGCATGTTCTTTCTCCCGAATTTGCTCCTGTGCTTTTGTGTGTTTCAAATCCTATTGGTGGTCCTGCGAACCTTAGTAGCATTTGTAGAAACGTTAAACTCTTCCATTCCGGCTATCGGTTTCTGGTGATTTCTTTGTTCTGGGTTTTGATACTTTTGATCTATTGCTTGGTGGTGATTGGCTGAAGAGGCATGATGTCGTTATCTCTTATAATTCCTGAACTATCTCTCTTATTGGTGATAAAGTTGATTCTATGGTGATTCAATGTAGTTTGCCCCAGGGTTTTGCCAACAGCCTTATTTATTATCTTGATGTTTCTCCTGGTGATATTCATTCGAATCCTGTAGTAAGACTCTATCTCGATATATTTGGTGAAGTCACTTCTTTACCTCCTAAGCGGGAAATTGATTTTTGGATTGATCTTATTCCTGGAGCTCGACCAATAGTTCTTCCTCCTAGAAGAATGGCACCCGTGAGACGGTTGAGTTGAGGAAGTAAAATGAGGACTTGTTCTCTAAGGGTTTGATCAGACTAGCCATTCAGAATGGGGAGCAGTGGTGGTTTTCGTCACTAAGTCTGATGGTTCTTTAAGGATGTGTGTTGATTATAGGGAGTTGAACAAGCTCATTGTGAGGAACAGATATCCTATGCGTCGCATCAATGATATGTTTGATCAGCTCCATGGAGCTACTGTTTTCTCTTAGCTTGATCTTGCTACAGGTTTTCATTAGCTCAGAGTTGCTGAGGAAAGTATCCCAAGACTGCTTTCCATACCGAGAATGGTTTTTATGAATGGTTAGTTATGCCTTTTGGTTTGACTACTGCTCCTGCTTTCTTTGTTGATTTGATGAATCGTGTTTTTCGTGACGTGCTTAACAAATTTGTTTTGGTCTTTGTTAATGTTATTCTTGTGTTCTCTAAGTCTAAAGGAAGAGCATAAATCCCATTTGAGCTTTATTCTGAGGACTCTTATGAGTCATCAGTTGAAAGCTAAATTCTCGAAATGCCATTTCTAGAAGGATGAATTTCGATTTATCGGGCATATTGTTTCTAGTAATGGAGTTTCAGTTGATCCAGTCAAGATCGCTGCGATCAATGTAAGTCTTTCTTTTCTTCTCTTTCTGTAATACAATCATTCTATCCTTTATGTGGTCCTTATTTCTCCCTTTTCTGTTAAAGGATTGGGAAACTCCTAGGACTCCATCCGATATTCGCAGTTTTCTGGGTCTTGCCGGTTATTATCGGAGATTCATTGAGAATTTTGCTTGGATTTCAATACCTCTCACTGCTTTAACTTGAAAGAATGCTAAGTTTATATGGAGTGATAAGTGTAAAGCTGTATTCAATGAGTTAAAGCGTAAGCTTACTTCCGCACCAGTGCTTACCGTTCCAAATGGAAATGAGGGATTAACGGTATGCACTGATGCCAGTCGTGAGGGTTTGGGAGCTGTTTTGATGCAAGATGGGAAGGTGATTTTCTATGCTAGTGGCAGTTGAAGACCCATGAGGCCAATTTTGCGGCTCATGATTTGGAATTGCTTGCTGTTGTCTTTGCTTTGAAGCTTTAGAGGCATCATCTTTTGGGTGCTAGGTTTTAGCTCTTTTCTGATCATCAGTCTTTGAAGTATATCTTCACCCAGAAGGATTTGACTCAATGTCAGGTTCAGTGGCTTGAGTTTCTTGCTTCTTATGATCTCGACATTAGCTATACCCCCGGGGAATGCTAATGTTGTGGCTGATGCTTTGAGTCGGAAGAAGGCCATGTTTTGTCAGCTAGTTGTTTCTTCTTCTCCTCTTTTGGATCGTATCATTGCTAAACAGAATGAGAATAGGATTATCAAATTATTAAGGAGAGTGTTCGTAGGTATTTTGAGGATTAATAATCGGATTTGTGTCCTGAATGTTGATGGATTGAGGCAAGAGTTACTTCAAGAACATAATCGATCCAGTCTTTCTATTCATCCTGGTGTGATGAAGATGTATCAGGATATGAAGAAGCTTTATTAATGGAGAGGTATGAGGCGAGATATCTCTATCTTTGTTAGTAGGTGTGCGACTTGTCAACAAGTGAAGGAAGATCATCTGAAGACCCCTGGTTTGTTGCAGCCCCTTGAGGTTCCCAATTGGAAATGGGAACAGGTTTCCATGAATTTTACTGATGGATTGCCAAGGACCCAGAGGGGTAATAAGACTATTTTGGTTATTGTGGATAGATTGACCAAATCAGCTCATTTCATTCTGGTCAAATCTACCCGTACTACTTCCAGTCTGGCTGAGATTTATATGAGGGAGATTTTTTGTCTCCATGGTATTCCTATCAGCATTGTTTGTGATCAGGATCCTATCTTTACCAGTCAGTTTTGGAAGGCTTTTCGGGAATCTTTGGGTACTCGTCTGAATCTGAGCATTGCTTACCATCCGCAGACCGACGGTCAAACGGAAAGAGTGAATCGGATTTTTGGGGTCTTCTTCGTGGTTGTGTTCTTGATTATGGAGGATCTTGGGAAGATCATCTCCATCTTGTCGAATTCACCTATAACTACAGTTATCAGGTATATTTTCCATCTTCTGTTTCAATCTTAGCTTAGTCTTTTATCTATCACATTCCATCTTTGAATTCAGGCTAGTATCAAAATGTCTCCATTTGCTGCTCTTTACGGAAGACCTTGTAGATCTCTATCTTACTAGATTGTATCCGGTAACTGTTTGGTTCTTGGTCCTAATGTGATTTTGGAGGCTTCTGAGAAGGTTGAGGAGATTAAGAGGAAGATGAGGATTGCTCAGGATAGGCAGAAGAAGTATGATGATTGTCGTAGGAGAAGTTTGGAGTTTTTTTATTGGTGATCTGGTTTTCCTTAAGGTCTCTCCTTTAAGGAGTGTGATTCGGTTTAGTCATAGAGGGAAGCTTGCTCCCAGGTTTGTTGGTCCTTTTCGTATCTTAGAGAGGATTGGTTCTTTAGCTTATCGTCTAGATTTGCCTGAGAAGTTTTCTGGAGTGCATAATGTATTCCATGTTTCGCATCTTTGTCGATATCTGCATGATTCATCTTTGATTGTTCAGCCTTCTGCTCTTGAGAGTTTGGATATTGAGCCTAATCTGACTGTCGAGAGGAAGCCACTTCGTATTATCGAAAGAGGTACGAAGCAGCCGAGAAGGAAATCTGTCAACCTGGTCAAAGTGCAGTGGAGTACGGATGATCAGGATTGTACCTCGGAGACGGAGGAGAGCATGCGTGCTTCGAATCCGGAATTGTTTGTTTCAGGTACTATTTGCTTTTCTATCTCATCTTTCCTTGTTTTCGTGTCTCGTTCCTTTTCGAGGACGAAAAGTTTTGAGTGGGGAAGAGTGTAACAACCCATAATTTTATAAATATTTTTAATTCAATTTAATTGAAAACTTCGATTTTTAAATCATTTAAAAATTGAAATTTTGGAATTTTCCAATGTACTTTTGGATTTTGTTTACAATTTAATTTCCAAATATAATAAAATAAACATTTTCTGAAAATTATATATTTTGGTCAACTACGGTCAAACTTTGCCTTTCAGTTGAAAATTTCAAATTTGAATTTTTAATTTCTAATCTTTTTCTGTGAAACTATATTTGATTCTGATATTCGTACTGCTTTTCATTTCGTCGCATTCCCTTTTTTATACTTTTTAAATTTGATAACTTTCAGCGTTTTACACGCGATTATTTTCAGCATTTTTCTGTTATTTTCTATTCCAAATTTTCTACCTCATTTCTATTTTATATTTTATTTCCTATTTTCTATTTTATTTTATTTTTCCATTCTATACTTTTTTATTTTATTTTATTTTATTTTGGCTTGAAAATTTCAAAGGACTTAAGTTTCTTTCTTGGAAATGAAGCAAAGCCTTTATTTTCTAGCCGTTCCAAAGCAATTACTCTCCTAGCCGTTCACTTCTCTTTCTTACCTCCATAAACCACGTACAAAAATTACTTCTCAGATCTATTTCTCATTTCATCACCTGAGAAAAATATTTGCAGTAAGTTCCATGGCTTTCTCCTCTTCTTTTATTCTTGTTTTCTTTTATTCTTCCTCTTTTATTTGTATAAATACTCCGCCTCCACCTTACACAACCCCTTGTCGACCATCACCACCTGGTCCACCACCCAGTCCTCCTCCATCCCCTTGTCGTGACCTGACATGACCATAGCCGCACCCCTATTGATGCAACAGACCTGAACCTTGCCATGCTAGCACCTAGACCGAGCCAATATGCCTTAGCCGAACCCACTTGTAGCCAAAGACCTTTCACATGCCTTGCCACATGACCTTTTGCCTTCATGTAACCCCTACCTCTTCACTTTCCCACTGCCTAGCTATGCATTACCTGACCATTTGTCGAGCATTTCAGGCAGCAACCAGTCTTGGCCGAGACAATATTGATGGTCAAGCATTTGGGTGAAGTGGCCGAACCAATTTTCCCACTTTGTTCCTTCTTTTTTGCATTGTTTGGTCTTATTTTGTGTTGTATGAATTCTTATATTTATTTGTTTTATTTGTTGTTGCAAGATCTGCATCTTGGCTCATCATCTTCTCCTTGAATCTAGTCGTGCTTTGCGGAGTTTGTTCGTGTGTTTTGGATTTGATCTCTAGCTTTAGAGTGAGTTTATCACTTTCGACAAATCGTACTTATATAAATGTGAAATAATGTCACTTGAATTGTAGTAGTTGATATGCTATGTTATATGCTCACATCTGTCGGTTATCTGACATTATATGATGATATTACCTGATTATATACCAGTTGCATCACTTGACCTCATACGATATGTTTTACTGTTTATTTCATTTACTGTTTCTCACACTGCAAGTTCCCTGTAGAATAAAATCACTATGGGTTGAAACAATACATACCCGAACGGACATTAGAATAAGAAAAAATCGTTATGAGATGAAATTATAGGCTCAAGCGATTTTTATTTGTTTTATTTGACTTGGGATTTCGGTTTGAAATGATAGAACCCGGATTTTTATTTTAAATTACGGATTGAAATGATACATATCCATATCACTTGACCTAGGTTAGAAAATTATACACAGACCCATGGTTAATTTTAAAAGTTTGTCTAAAATTATTAAGTATTTTGAAATTTAAAATATGAAATTTTAACTTAAACTGGATTTAAATGATTTAAATAAATTGTATAGTGATTTTCTATAAGTTAAAATGTATAAGCAAATAAATGATTAAAATATAAATTTTGATTTGACTTAATAATTGAAAATTTAGGGTTCAAATGGAATTTTAAGCTTAACTTAGTGATAAGAATATTTTACTTATGAAATGGGTATTCTAAATAAAGTATTAAGTTATTTGTTAAAATAAAAGTTAAGAAATTTATAATGTATTTGACTTTACAAATGAATTTTAATTTAAATTGGATATTTATTAATAAAATGTTATTTTATTAAAATTATAAGTTAAGTAATATCCAAAAAAAAAATTGAAAAGTGAAATAAGTTTGATAAGTTAAAAATGAGAAAAGTTGAAGATATATTGTTTTTTAAATGGGTATAGTAAAATTTATAACAATAATTGTAGCTTTTCAGAAATGTTGTGGTTTGATGTACTGTTTTCAAATTACTAATGGGTTTACGGTAGCGTTTTATAAGTGCTGTTGTTTCTAACAACGTACCCTTTTTCAATCTACCACTATAATTACAGTAGCATTTTTAAAGTGCTGTAGTTTCTGAAATTGAACTGTTTGAATGTAGTAATATATCTACAGCAGCATTTTTAAAGTGCTGCAGTTTCTGAAACTGAACTATTTTGAATATACTAAGTTATCTACAGTAGCATTTTTAGAGTGCTGCAGTTTCTGAAATTGAACTGTTTTGAACATACTAATATATCTACAGTAGCATTTTTAAAGTGCTGCAGTTTCTGAAAATACAATGTTTTGAAATTGTTATAATTGAATGAATGAACTTAGAAAATGCTACAATTCTAAAAATTGAATATTTGATTTGAAAGGATAACGACTTCATATTTAAATGGTCTAAATGAATTACTTTGATTTCGAATATAAACCATTTTTGAAATTTATAACCACGGGTTATAATAACGATTGGTTGTTAAAGAGACCGGGATCGGATATGAGCATACTCTCTGTCGATACCGAAAACCACTTTAACAACCGTGCACGCGGTGGAGATTTCAGAATGAAGTAGGATGGTGGCGACGTCCTTTGAGGTATGAACGTGGACCTGACTCCCTTGAGTTGGCGTAAGGTGGCTAAAACAGGAGGAATAGATGGGCTAATGAGGTTGCTCCTCTTATCGGACACACTTCTTCGTATGCCATTCTATTACTTTGTGATTGATTGGTGCGCACCTTTGATTTTGGTAATGTGGTTCGAGGTGGTTGGTAGTAGCTGCTACGCATTTCCACTGGTCCGGAAGTGCAATTGGTATATCTAGCCTGGCATTGCCTAGTTTCGCCGTGTCACCTACCCTAGCGCGCCTTGTACAATTTTGGTTTTGTGTCGTACCTATGGAGTATCCTCTGGTGGCTTCCTGATCAGGAGGGACTACGGTACTGTATAGACTATGGGCACTATTTATGTGTTAAGGTGGAAAATGTAAAGCCTTAACGCTATTTTAAAGTAAGTTTACTTTACTTTAGACACTATTATAATAGCGTATATTACTACATAGTAAATAGTTTGACGGATCCTTAAAGGATGGGCGGTCCCAAGCATCCTTTAAGTTACTTGTGCATTTTATTACAGTTCACTTGAGTTGGTTTACATTGTATAAGTATGTATGTCCTGACTCGAGTGTTTGTGTTTATTTTCTTATGCTCGAGTCAGCCTGAATATCAGCTTTGGATCTCATCTTCTGAAGCTAGGATTTGCTGGAGACTGTCTATCTAGTTTTTATCTATTTCCATTCAGTATTTTTCTATTCAGCTTATATACTAATGAATATTTATGTACTGAGATTTCTGTTGTATTTACTTTTCAGACTATGGTATTTTGTACTTGTTTTGAGACTGTGTTTGAGACTGTATTTGTGGTAGCTTCATGAACTACTACTATTATTTTATTTCCGTCGCGAGTTGTTCTGATTTATTTATGTATGTGATTCTATGATTAGTTTTATTTGCTCCAAATTATATTACAATCTACTATTTTGAATTATTCAAGTCGGACATATGTGGTTTTATTGTCGATTTGAATGGTCCAAATTAGTGGGTCGTTACAATTTTATTTCTTAGTGTCTCTTCGGCAGAGTAATAACCATTTATAAATATTACGGTGATTCGTAAATATTATAGTGGTTGTTGCTCTGAAGGCACTTAAACCTTCGGTTGTATTGCTACAGTGATTCATGGTGCACCGATAACCCCTGCCTATTAACTGGTTGAGAAATATTTTTGTTGGTTTAAGATAAAGTATGATTATACAATTTTGGGTTAGGAGCTACAAGGATAGAAAATTGTAATTAATTATTTTGCATTCATTTAGTTGCATTAGTTCATGCATATTTAAAAAACAATAAAAATCCAAAATCTAATTTTTTTTTATAAATTTTACTTAACTTAGTTTTTAATACCAAAAAAATCCTTTTTCCTTTCCTTTGATAATTTTCAATCAAAAAAAATCCAAAAAATATATAAAATCTTTTCAAAAAAAGAAAAAAATTGAAAATTCAAAAACAAAAAATATCAAATTCCCATTTTAAAAAAATTCCTTTCGGTAAATATTTTAAAATCTAAAAAAAACATATAAAAATTTGAAAAGCCAAAAGCAAATCAAAAATCAAACTTCTCTTTTGAAAACAAATTTCACTTTTCCTTGTAAAAAAAACAACAAAAACAATTTTTCACTTCATTTTTCAAATCTTGTTTCATTCTCTAAACTCGATTCTAACTTCTTTTTCCTCTCGACTTTCACTTGTACATGCGTACTTGGACTCGTGACATAATAACAAATCAATGGACTCGCGACTCAGCAACTAATCGTTTAACTCGAACAGACGATCCTCCCGAAATGGCGAACGAAACGCACCCTCGAACTCTTATGGATAGAATCTTTCCCAATAGAGTTTTTATTCCATCTTGCATAATGTTACCTGCCCCTACTGGTAACCATTTTGAAATTCACTCGAACCATATTGCCACGCTTCTGAAATTTGGCAATTTTGAGCACGATGACCCATACATTTTCTTGACTAAATTCGAACAAGTTTGCGCAACCATTAAACTCCAACAACTTTTCGATGACGGAATCAAACTTCGATTAATCCCATTAGCTCTTATGGATTACGCTGAAAAATGGTTGTACAACTTACCATCGAACTCAATTAAAACTTGGGAAGAATTCTTAAAAGCTTTCTTAAAAAAATTTACCCCTTAGAAAAAACGAGTAGAATCCAAAACGAAATTGTAAGTTTTCATCAATTCAAGGGAGAAACATTTGGAAAATATTTTGAAAGATTCAAAGAGCTTTTGATAAACATCCACACCATAACTTCGAAAAATGGACGATTTGCCAAATCTTATACGATGGACTCGAAAGCAGCTCACGGACCATGCTCGAATCAATGTGCCAAATAAACTTTCTTGCCAAACATCACGATGGTGCTTAGCAATTTCTTGAAAACCTCGCCGAAAAGTCGTCCCAATGGGAATGTTCGAATGAAAAATCAATTTACTAACGATCGAGCGCACACTCGATAGGATCTTCTTTTGCTTTGGAAGCTAAGATCGACACAATGATTAAAAATTTCGATAATGTTTTCTCATCGAATCAAATGAACCAAGCCTCCCACCGATGTGTTATAAATGCAAAGATCCTAATCATATAACCAATCAGTGCCCTAATTCTGTCGAACAAATCAATGCTTTTAATAAAGCCAAAAATGACTTGTTTTCTCTAACGTACAATCCTAGTTGGAGAAATCATCCAAATTTTACTTGGAACCAAAAAAATCCCAATACGAATACGATTAGTCACAATTTTCAAGCATTCTCGAATAATGCTTGGAATCCTCCGTTTCAGCCCAACCGTTTTCAACCAAACTTTGCGGGACCATCTCATAATCAACCGCAATAATCAAATTTTCAACCAAATTACGCTCATCCTCCCCAAGACGATAAACGTTTAAGTTCTTGTAAGAAACTTGAAACGTTGGCTAAAGCTACTATTCAAAGTCTTCAATCGAACAACAATTTGCAAAATTCATTGATCTCATATATGCAAAACACAAGCCAATCAATTGCAAAACTCGAAATGCAAATGAGTGAATTAGCCACGTCTGTAAGTGGACGTGAACGAGGTACATTTCCAAGCCAGCCCATTCCAAATCCCAAAAATCAAAACACAAATTCAAATCAAGCCCATGTTGTTCAAAATAGCAACGTCACCCAATTGAATGCTATCACAACTCTACATTCCGGTAAGAAAATTGATAATCAAGTTGTTAACCCAAATGATTTACCGAAAACCTCTCTCGACACTTCTAAAGTAATGAACAAATTTGAACGGAACGTGGAGCCAAACGTTGAATCAAATGCCGGTCAAAATTCTTCTTCTACTCAAGTAGACCCGCCCATCGAGTATCATGTTCCATTTCCACATCGTCTTCGACCAAAGAAACACTCGGACCAAATGGAAAAGATGTTGGAAATTTTTAAACAAGTCAAAGTTAACAGTCTGCTTCTTGACATCGTTCAGCAAGTCATCAGTTACACGAAATTTCTTAAGGACTTGTGCACCCAAAAGCGACACATTCTAGTGCCCAAAAAAATCTTCTTAGCTGCCAGTTTAAGTGAAGTCTTCTACCAATCCATGTCCGTTAAATACAAAGATCCTGGCTTCCCTACTATTTCATGTACAATTGGAGATAAGATGATTAACAAATATTTGATAGACTTATGTGTGAACTTGATTCCATACTCCATGTACGGACAATTAGGCTTAGCGAGCTCAAACCCACAAAAATTATGCTTCAATTTCGCCGATCGTTCCATTAAGAATCCCGTGGGAGAAATCGAAGACATGCTCATTCGTGCAGAGCAATTCGTATTCCCCATTGATTTTATCATTCTCGAAACACAATCTATGACAAATCCCGCGAGTCAAATTCCATTGATTTTAGGCCGATCATTCTTAGCCACCTCAAATGCCTTAATCAATTGTCGTAACGGATCGATGAAAATCTCTTTAGGAAACATGACTTTGGATCTCAACATTTTCAATCTTGAAAGCCAATCGAATGAACCTCGTAACCAAACGTTGGAAGTTAGTACCATTCATGAAAACTTTGAAAATGAGACATATGATCTTAACGATGAACGTGAGGCCTAGTACAAAAAATTGTTTCATGAAATTCCCAACTAGATTAAATGCACTCTTCCCTTTGAATCGCTTCCAGTTGCATCCGAATCTCAACCCAATTCTTTGATCGAGAAACTCCCAAAGTTGGAACTCAAACCACTTCCAAATCACCTAAAGTACGCATACTTAGGTGATAACGAAACATTGCCCGTCATAATCTTCGCAACTCTCTCTCTTGATCAAGAAACCTCCTTACTTTATATTCTTTCAAAAAACAGGGAAGAAGTTGGGTGGTTCATTGCCGATATTAAGGGAATTAGCCCTACTATTGTCCAACATCGCATTCACTTGATTGACGAAGCCAAACCCACTCGTGATGCGCAACGGAGTCTTAACCCAAAAATTAAAGATGTGGCTTGGAATGAAATTCTTAAGCTCCTCAATAACAGAATCATTTACCCAATCTTTGATAGTTTATGGGTTAGCCCAATTCACGTTGTACCAAAAAAGTCTAGGTTAACTATTGTCAAAAACAATTCAAACGAACTTATTCCAACTTGTACTCAAACGGGTTGACATGTTTGCATTGACTATCGAAAACTAAATGCTACAACACGAAAAGATCACTTCCCTCTTTCTTTCATTGACCAAATGCTCCAACGTTTATCCGGCCACGAATTCTATTGCTTCCTTGATGATTATTCTGGCTATAACCAAATTCCATTTGCTCTTGAAGGTCAAGAGAAAACGACTTTCATGTGTCCATTTGGTACCTCTGCTTATCGACGTATGCATTCGGACTTTGTAACGCTCCTGCTACTTTCCAATGATGCATGTTGGCATTTTTTCCAACATGATTGAACGCTTTCTAGAAATTTTTATGGACAATTTCTCCATTTTTGGCGATTCTTTTTCCCAATGTTTACATCACCTTGAGTTGGTTCTAAATCGATGTAATGAAAAACATTTGACTTTGAATTAGGAAAAATGCCACTTTATGGTCAAACAAGGCATAGTCCTTGGACATATCATCTCAAATAAAGGCATTGAGGTAGATAAAGCGAAATCAACGTAATTGCAAACCTATCCATTCCCAAATCTGTTAAGGACGTTCGATCATTTCTAGGACGCGCTTGCTTTTTTCAACGCTTTGTGAAAGACTTTAGCAAAATCGCCCGTCCTTTGACGACTCTTCTTGGAAAAGACGTTCCTTTCGATTTCGACCCTGATCATATGTCTTCTTTCTAACGTCTTAAGAAGAAACTCATTTCTGCTCTAATCATTTGTGCACCAAATAGGGATCTTCCTTTCGAAATGAAGTGTGACGCTTCTAACTTTGCGGTTGGTGCTGTCTTAGGACAACGCATCAACAAAATCCTTCATGTCATTTACTACGCGGGTATGACTTTGTACGACACCCAAGTCAACTACACAACAACCGAAAAAGAGCTTCTAGCTATCGTTTTTGTGCTTGAGAAGTTTCAACCTTACTTGATAGGTTCACACATCACGGTCTACACTGACCATACTGCGCTAGAATATCTCTTCGCTTCCCATTTGATTTGTTGGATCCTTTTGTTACAAGAGTTTGATCTTACAATCAAGGACAAAAAATGATCTGATAACGTTATAGCTGATCACTTATCTTGTCTTCCGAACGCACCATCTTATTTGCTAATCAATGAAAACTTCCTCGATGAACAAATTCTTTCAATTTCTATTGATCCATGGTACGTCGATATAGTGAACTACTTAGTCGCTAAAGAAACTCCCTCATCTTGGTCCAAACAGGATAAATGTAAATTCCTGTCCCAAGTGAAGTATTTCTATTGGGACGATCCGTACTTGTTCAAATATTGCCCCGACTAAATCATCCGACATTGCATTCAGGATAATGAGATTAGGTATGTTCTTTTATTTTGCCACGATCAAGGGTGAGGTTGACATTTCGATCCTCGAAAAACTGCGGAAAAGGTGTTTCAGTGCGGTTTCTGTTGGCCTTCTCTTTTCAATGACTCATTCGAATTTCGTAAAACTTGCGATCGATGTCAAATGCTTGGATGAATTTCTTGATGAGATATGATGACTCTAAACCCTATTCTTACAATTGAAATCATTGATGTTTGGGGTATCGACTTTATGGGACCTTTTCCCAACTCGTTTGAAACTTGTATATCCTTCTCGCTGTCGATTATGTCTCAAAATGGATCGAAGCCGTTCCTTGTAAAACCAACGACCATAGAATTGTTGTGAAATTTCTCAAAGAAAACATCTTTTCGAGGTTCGGCACACTTGCATAATAATCAGTGATAATGAAACCCATTTTTGCAATCAATCTTTTGAAACATTATTGAAGAAATACTCGATAACCCATAAGTTATCCACTCCATATCATCCTCAAACTTGTGGGCAAGTTGAAGTTTCAAATCGTTAAATAAAACGAATCTTGGAGAAAACTATCAAATAAAACAAATCTCAAAAATTGACCGATGCGCTTTGGACTTACCGTACTGCTTTTAAAACTAACATTGGGATGTCCCCACTTCGTTTAATTTATGGTGAAGCTTGCCATTTACCTGTTGAAATTGAACACAAAGCGTTGTGGGCAATAAAGAACTTAAACTTTGATCTTGAAAAGCTGGCGGAAACCGAAAACTACAACTCAAAGAACTAGAAGGACTTATTAATGTTGCGTATGAAATGAGAAAATTTACAAAGAAAGAACCAAAGTTTTTCATGGAAAGTCAATCCTAAGGAAAAAAATTTCTCCTAACCAGAAAGTTCTTTTATATGACTCAAGAATTCATTTATTCCTTGGGAAACTTAAATCAAGATGGACCAGACCATTTATGGTACAAACTGTTTTTCCACATGGTGCCGTAGAAATAGAAAACCCCAGGGATAGACCAATTTTCAAAGTCAACGGTCATTATTTGAAACCTTTCTTTGAATTGCCAAATATCCAAGAGGGGGAGCGCTTGATTCTTCATGAGACAAGCTACGTCTAATAAGAATGTTAACCCTCTTTTGTAAATATCCCCGTTACACTCATTTTATCGTGCATTGACTGTATGGGCACATTTAAAATTAAGTATGAGGGGAGTCTCATTTTCATTTTTTAAGTTTCATGGTATTTTTGAACTTTCATTTTTAATTTAAAAAATATCAAAATATCTAAATCTCAAAAACATTTTCTTTTTGGAATTTTGATTTATTTTTGAAGAAACACTATAGGATAAGTATAAGTTTTGGTTAATAAATTGAAATTTTTGAAAATTTATTTGTCTTAACAAAAATAAAAATGAAGTTTGATTACAAATAACAATGGTTTAAGTAGTATATATGAAGTTCATATGTGTTAATTATGAAGTATGTTCTAATTGAAAATCGTTTAAAAAAGTGGAAAATTTGAAGTAAAGGATATAATTTTTTATCTTCCAAGTTAATTAGTGGTAAGATGATTTTGCAAAACACTGTCTTTCTAAAATAAATAGAAAAAACATTAAAAAAAATATAAGTAAAAACATATTTGTATATATGTATATATTTATAACACCTAGAGTCATGCGTTCACGCTCGTGTGTTCACTCGCCATGCTCTATACTCTGCTCACGTAAGGCCGAGAAGCAGTGCACGATCCGTATATCTAGCCTTAGTTTGTCTAAGTTAGGTGTATGTATACAAAAATTCTTTTTAATAACGCCTACATTCGATAAATGTTCACACTTGTGTGTTCACTCACCACGCTCTGTATTCCCCTCACATAAGTCCGCAAGGCAGTGCATGGGTAATATATCGGCCTCAGTTTACCTGAGTTAGATATATGCAAATATCAAAAAAAAAATTCAAATAAGAGAGAGTAAGCAATTGAAATCCAAGCACTATTTTGACTTGTTTGATTTAACTTGTTATTGAAGAGAAATGAAAAATACTACTTTGACAAACTTTGATAATCAACTAAGGATCCATTTCATAATTATATTGTGTTATTAACCAAAACAACTAGCCAAACTATAGTCTATCTGTTATGACAACTAAATTTTTGTTGGAAATTTTGACGAGTAAAAGGACTTAAATTTCTTGATAATGACCAGAACTTATATTTAACTTATCTGTGTCCATTTAAAAGTAAATCTTTCGTTTTTTAATATTTTCAAAAACTTGCATTCATCCTGTTTTAAATAAATCTTGCACTTTGCAAATGTTTTCACGTTGCATTTGGATTTTGTGGGTAGTATCCGCTAAAAACCCTTACGAGACAACACTCGTCCTATTGGGGACACCGAGAGGTTTAACGGCCTGTTGCATATGCTCAATGAAATCATGCTCCCTACAAAAACAGATTTATCTTAGTTTACCTTTATTCGAGGATGAATAAAATGATAAGTGTGGGGGTATTTGATGTGCACGTAAATGTACATATATTTACATCCATACTTTATCTATTTTTATTAAATAAATGTCATATTTGGGCATTTTAATATATTTAAAACCAAAATTCAATTATTTTCAAATCATCATATATTCATCTTCACAGGGGTAAAATGGTCATTTTTGTGCATGTGTCAATTTGAAAATTTTTAAATTGGAAATATTTATGATCTTTATAGGAAATTTTGATGCATATGGAAGAGGGTTTCATGAACATATGTGCATGCACAAGGGAATACAAAGGAATGAAGAGGAAATAATTCAAGCTCATGATAATGGAGGACCCCACCCACTTACCTAAATCTACAATTAGAAGCTAATGGACAACAAAGTGGAGGTTAAAACTTCATGCACTTTTAATGATGGATTAATTAGTGGCTAATGGTTACTTTGTGGTCACACTTCCTAAGGGCATTTTGAGAAGCACCCTAAAAATTGAATTAGGGTTTTATGCACGTATAAATAGCCCTCTTATATACATGTAAATATCTTCTACTCTCTTAAATTTTGATAAGCTCTATGTTTCATAAAATAAAAATGGCTTCCTAGTCTCTTTCTCTTCTCTTTTCTAACTTGTTTTCTTCACTTTTATGCTCATTTTTATTCTTATGCTCTCTTTCATTTCATGTTCAAAGTTTAAATTTACATTTATGCACTAGTTTAATTCATTTCGTTCTAGTAGTTAATCTTCTTCTTTTTTGTTTATTCTCTACTTTATTTCGTTTTCAATGTTGAAATCTCTATGTGTTGAAATGATAAAGAGGCTAAACCCCTACAATTTGGGGGTAATGAAGCTTTCTTTTATCATGTAGATTCAACTTAAATTTTCATTTGCCTCTCTTTTGTGCTTAATGGAAAGTTAGATGTTTTTGTGATTTTGTGTTTAATATTGAGTTTGTTGTTCAAAACAAATAGGCTATGCTTAGTCATATGAATCACTAATTACCTCTTTATCTACGTATGATTATGGTATTGGAAGTGGATTTAGAATCAAAATTTGATGGTTTATATATCTAATTCAATAGTTAATAAGCCATGCTTAAAATAGGTTCTACTTTTAATTTCATGTCATTTTCATTAAAGTTAGTAAGTTGGTTAGATGGTGCATTAAAGTTTGATGTTTTATGTGTGTTAATTAATAACACAATTAGGTCATGCTTATGATAAATGCAACAACTAAACTCATAAATGACCAAAAAGATATCATAATTTCATTATGTTGATTTATGTGATCATGAGAGGGGATTTGCTGTAAATTGCTCTTTAATTTCATATTTTTATTCTCTTTAGTTTTGTTTTGTTTTTACTTTCTTTTAGTTAGTTAACAATCCCCCGACTTTGGTTTAATTTGATTGAATTGAATTTCAAAATCTAAACAATTCCCTTTGAATCGATCCGTACTCACATATGTGCTACAATCGTACACCATGCGCTTGCACTTAATTTTAATTTGAAATTTATCGACGGTTTTCTAACTCGATAGAATTTCCATCGTTAAACATCCATAATTATCCAACGTCGCATACGGAGCTAGATACATACACTTATTTTTATAACTGAACAAGAATATGAAATAAAATTATTTATTTTATTTTTGGAATTAAATGTATTTATGACATTACCAGTGATGCCATTATATTTAGTAATTGATTTATGATTTTAAAATAGAGATTTAATGATTCAATAATTATTATAATTATTCAAATAATTGTTGTTAAATGATAATAATTCTTTTAAATAGTTATAAAGTAATAATAAATCGTTTATAATAGTTTTATGAAGATATATGTTTAATTGAAAAATATAAAAAAATTGATTCGCTTTATCGGTATAATAGCAATTTTTTAAATAACTTTTAACATTGATTTATATGATTTTATAATTCAAATGAGATCATTTTTATTAATTAAAAATGATTATAAATTTATTTTCAAATTTGTTTACATATATTGGTAATTTAATGTACAAGTGAAAATGTGTCCGGGAATCGGTTCTCTGGTTGACTACGGTTTATCGAGTGGAGATGTTCGGAGTCAATGCAATGTTGTTTATATGTCATGTACACATATATAACACATAAATACAAACCCTACATATACAAATATTCATATATGTATAAAATTCATTACACATTTATACATTTATATATACATAAAGTTAAAAATATCTAAGATATTTTCCAAAACTTAACCCTTAAGCCATCAAAAGTCAAATGCACATGCCATGAGAAGAGTGAAGTGATGGAGGCACATGGGTAGGAGGGGTAATATGGGGAACATGATGAAAAAGGAAGGGGTTAGTGCATATTGTGATGGTGATGGATAATGATGGTGTTATATATATATATTCCCTTCTTTTGCCTATAAATACAAGCACCCATGCACCCTTTCATTCACTCATTTCTTCAACTCCTTACTCTTCTTTCTTTAGATTTTTAATGGCTTCCACCTTACGGAATTTATGAAGAAATTTTAGTAGAAAAGAAACTAAAATAATACTAGTGTATCTACATATCAAATCCATCTTAAAAACACTTCAAAACACTTCTTCCTCAACATAACCCACAACCACCACCACTCCTCATGCTTGGCCAAGAGCACCACCATCCCTAACCTTGGCCGTGAGCTCCTTCATCCACCCCAAGTCTAGGCCAAGACCTATAAGAAGAAAGGAGCAAGTTCAAAAGGCTCCGGAGCAAGAAAAAGAGGAGGAAGTGCCGCCAGAATCAAAAGAGAAGTCTACGAAAAAGATCGGTGGAGTGGAGCCATAAGTGAATACTCAATGCTTATTAAATGATAAATAATCTCTATAATTATTTTGAAATATGATAATATGACCATTTAATCTCTTAATGATTTGTATGAATGTTTGATAACTTGGTTGATTATATGATTGTTTATATAGATGTTGATATGGTTGGTAACTTGGTTTGATAAATGAAAAGGGAAATGGTTAGTAATTAACCATAGTTAATTAAATGGAAATTTAATCCATAAATAATATGTATATGGAGCTGTTTAGCCTCTTAATGATTTTAAATATAAAAAGGTTTGGAAATGAATTTTATAATAATATAATTTTATGAAATGGTTTAAAAGTTAATATGAGATTTAATATGGAAAATATTTGATATAAATGAATAAAAATGGTTTATAAATGTTTTATAAATAACAAAACTCAGTTAGGAGAAGTTTGGATAAGTTATGAAAAAAAAGTCAAAATAAGGCGTGCCACATCACGGTGGTACGCGATTTCGCGCCTTAAAAGTCAAACGAATATATAAAATGGAATATAGCTCGGAACTCTTTGAGATAAGTATTTTCCAAATTATTATATCCATATCTTTCAAACAAAAAAGAAAATCGAGATTTTGTTTAGTAGATTTTAAAATATGATCACATCAAGTTTTAAATAAAATCACGGTTTGGTTGTTCGGAGGCCAAAGTAGTAAATGTTTAAAAATAGATACTTTTAATTCTTTAGAAATATGAAATAAATTCTAAAAATATTTTAAAATATTTTAAAGCAATTTAAGTTATCAAAATGAATTTTCAAATGATAGAATAGTCAATTTGATCAATACAGCTTAAAAAGCACCATTCACAACACTTTTCTATAACTTTTGAAATTTTAAACTCAACAATTCTTTTTCCAGACCTTTTGTAAATGTTTTTAAATGAATAATAAAGAATTTTAAAGATGATTTGAAGGATGTATAAATTATTTCAATGTGGTTAAATAAATAACTGAAAGTTAATTAAGTATGTTAAATGATTCAGAGTCGATCAAATAACTTGACCACCTTATGGGTGATAGATAGGTAGTCTCTAGGCTTGGGTTTGGAAAACCAGTTTCCTACCCTCCCTAGTTACTCAGATTGGCCCGACGGAGGGGATAGTAAATTTCATTTACTCGGTTCAAAATTTCCTAAATAAAATATAATTTTCCATATTTAAACAACTTGGATTGCATAGAAATAATCTTCCTATACTTGGTATTAAATTCCAAAGAGGGAATCCATACTATCTGTGAGAATTTAAAAGGTAATCTCACCGTTATTCAATGGATAGCAAAGGTTGAATACGAAAATTGATATTGAGTAGAATTAGTAGAATTTAAGTGATCCTCTTTACTCAGTAATGTTTTCCAATATGAGATTTAAATAAATTATTTGGATATGTTTTCCTAAATAAAAGGAGAAATGATTTGGAATTATTCCAAGTTTCAAAAAGGTTTATTTAACCAAACGAATTTGATAAGCAAGGCTTAATGATTCCATATACTATTAAGAGGATAAATGGAATAAACAATATGTCTCTGTGAGATATTTATGAACGAATAAAAAGATGAATTAAATGGAATGTTGATTGATAATCACAAATGAACTTAAGATCTTTTAATTGATGATTGGTCAAAGGAATCGGGGGCGGATTTGGGTAACTCTTATCCGAAAACCACTTTGAACCAATATATACGTGTGAAAGTGAAGATCTAATGTATTTGATGATATTTTTAAAGATGGGGATCCTCATGATGAAGGGCTGCTTGCCACTAGTCCCTTGGGTGAAATTTACCGTATCATATACTTATGGTGGAAGTAGTGCTCTGTTATGAAAATCTTTAATTACAATGACCAATCGCTACTAATCTTAGGAATAATTCCCAACAGGATGCGGTAGGAGAAGTGCCTTCAGTTTCATTATCCTAGAACGAACTTGTACGGACGATTGTTTGACATTGCATTTCTGAGATCACAACTTTGATTTTTACAAACGTACATCGTTTGGTGGCGAAGAAGGCAACTTCTCTTAGCTTAACACCCTTCTCTGAGATCTACAAGCTCAGAGGTTATATATTTATGAAAGTCAGTAATGATCAAAGGAATGGTAATGTGGAATTCATAGTGGAATTTGTGATGATCAAAGCATGGCTTTGCAAAAAACAAAGCTTGGCTTTGTGGAATGTTACCTCACGAGCCTCATATTCAAGGAATGATACATGATACTATGTGGTCTGAAGGATAAATTTTGGGCTATTATTAAGGGAAGATGTCCAGGCACTTGTTGACTTATTGTATGGATGGAAAGGTATGGAGATTGACGGAGATCGTGTAAAGTCATTGGGTAATACTCTATTCTATGGTACTGTAGCAATATAGTTCGGAGGCCGATGGAGATCAAGCAAAGCCACTAGTGTGAACTAGAATTGTTATACGTGGATTTTCGAGTCTGAATGGTCATTAGTTCCCTATCATGTTGGAAATCCAATTCCAAAACTTTGCCTTTACGGTTTTGATTGTAGAACCTACTTTTAAAAAGTAGCTAGTAAGCCATCAAATTTAATTAATGTAACAATTTCAGCTATCTTGATATATTATTTGAAAAGGGTTACTATTTTGGTATAAAAGTGTTTTGGTTATCATAAGGTAAAAACCCATCCCTATTTATGTGCAGGCGCGGTCTTATGAGATACTCTTCTTTTCAAAGGTTTTGACTGACATTAGTATGATCTATACATTTAAAATTTCGAGTATCTCATGCTGGTTTATCAAGCCTGATCCAGGTATTTTTAATACTTAGGTCAGATTCGAGTAGTTTCATGTTTAGCTGAAGATGCTTGGAGTTTCCAAAGGAGAGATGGAGGTCGTCTACGTATGGATGTATTATATTATCCGCTTCCTTTATTGCATTTAATTTTAGTTTTTTAGCATTTGTAAGGACATGGGGTTTATAACTGTCTAGTTTAAATCTAGGTTAGACTTTGATATTGTATTCAAAATTTTCTGCGGTAAAGTTTATCATTAAAATAATATATGTTATTCTTTATGTGAGATTCTGTTCTATCTTTATTTTCTTTTTTCCCTAATAATTGGGCTTTCCGGCACTTGGAATTGCAGCATGTGAATACCAAGGATGTATTAGTGTCGATTTTCGAAAGTCGAAAATTCGGTTCGAGGCACTTAATAAAATCTCTCTAGACATAAATATGTGCAAGATGTGCTGATATAGTTTCCAACTCGTACTGAACAACAGCGATGAAGGAGAACCAAAAGTAAATGATAAATCACAATCTTAAGTATATAGAACTTAAGTAAGAAAAGAAAAGTATGAAGCTAAGGTTTGTAAACCAAAGGTATTAATCAAGGGTTGAGGGTGTCGACGGTTAAGGATGAGTTATGGGTAGAGGATGTGATTTTAGAGATTTAAAGATTAAATATAATAAGTCACCTAAACTATACTAAGTTTAGTTTCCCCAACCGAGACAAGGTTAGTGATTTCCGAAGGTTTGACAAGATATTAAAATTGAAACTAATTGGCTTTCGCAAGGGAATTTATGTTAATGCTTAAGATGGCCAAACTTATGCTTTGAACATTGAAGACAATGTGGTAAGTAATCTCGTTTATCGAAATAGGGTTACACTGGACATTAGCTTAAATAATAGCTAAGTAAAATGCATAACAGTGAATGGCTATATAGCGTATTTGGTAGTTGATGTAAGGCCTGAGGTAGTAGTTAAGGGACAAAAGCGATAGAGTAAATCTTTTGTGGCATCCTCGAATGAGAACGAAGGGGTAAGGCTTAAGTGGCACCCGCAAACAAAAATGTAGGATAAGGCCTGAAGTGACAGCCAAACCGTAAACAACCGTGTAAGGCCTAAAGTGGCAAACACGGTTAAATGTTGGAGTAAGGCCTATGATGGCATCCCAGAACAATCCGTGTAAGGCTTATTGTGGCGGCTATGGATTCGGTTGAAAAGAAAAAACCTGAAGGGGTATACCAAAAGTGAGATAAGTATACATCCTTTGTGGCAGCCGAAAATGAAAACGGAGTTAGTATAAGGCCTTAAGTGGCAACCGAAGGCTAAATCCATGTCCTGGTTGAATGTGAAGGTACAAGGCCTAAGTAGAAGTCGAAAGTTAACTTATATGTTTTTTCAAATAAGGCATAAAGCCTTAGTGGTAGCCATAATATATATTTAGGTTTTGAAAAGAAAACAGAATGATTGTTGAAGAGTTATTGCTCTAGCTTAGGGCATCACGGCTTAAGTATGACATTTTACATTAAACCCATGACTTAAGTTGTCTTGTAAAATTGATGAATAAAAGTTCTAGCATATTGAAGGGAAAGCTTATTCCGCACTTTGGCAGCATTGTCTCACCATCTTATATGTTTTGGATAGTATATTACCCATATTAGACTTTATATTTGACTTATGTTTTATCCTTATTTTATGTATAAACTCATATGTATTCGTTTGAGTAGGTTGAGTTTATGGGTTTAGATAGATTGCTTCCGGGATGGACAAATAATGCAAGTTGAAGACGAAGTAGGAGACTTTTGTGTTATAATTATGTTTTTATTTTCACTGTATTAAGTGTTTGTGCTAGCGTCTTCATATGTTGGGCACGACACTATTGACTATGCTATATTATTTTTTTAACCCCACATGAGCACGACTTTAGGATCTTAATTGTTAAACTTAATCTGCAATGATGAGTTTCATTTTTAGTTATATTCGCTTTGTTTACTTAAGTCTGCTAAATATAACTGCTCTCATCTCTATCGCCGAAAGATATTCCAAGGTGACTACCGTATATTGGAGTTTCATTTTTGGTTTTAGAATGTTACAACAACAACCATGGAATACCCAGCTTTAAACACATACACACACATGTATATATATAAGCACACACTTCTTCTCTAACTCACTCTCCATAATGTATCGATGGCACAACGTTACTTTAGATAGCATAAGGTAGACTAATTGATAAGGGGCATCTTTGTTATGAACTAATATGTTGGAAATATGAGAGAAATTTTTTAACTCAAATAAACAACTCTAAGAAACTAAGCGGTCTCGATAATGAAAATGATAGACATTTAGAGAATGGTTGCTTTATCCAGAGGAACTGGTTTTACAGCAAACATTTGCAAATTAAGCAAATTTGACATGTCAAATATCAGTTAAATGCACGTGTTTAAAAGAAAACAATGTTTTTCGAAGTAAAATATTCATAACTATGGCGTTCTTAAAAATATTCCATAATTTAGCATAACAATTAGCATACAACTATTATTTAGCTAGTTCATGGCAATCAATAAAATATGCTCTATTTCTACATTAAACATCCCTCTGTATAAGTTATACTAAATTTGATACTAAGAGAAGTATGACTAAACAATCAAAGTAATCGTGTACATCATTGTTTTAATGAGTAAGTAAATCACAATGATCACATACTTAAAGAACCCAGGAATCACTTACAGTATGTGCTGATTAGTACAATATGTGTCAAATACTTGCAAATATTACCAAATCTGTAACAACCTATCCTTCATAATACCTTAAAACCATCATCTCACATCAGCGACTGACTTTCGAATACCACAAAAGACAGATTGTTGGGGTAAAATTAGAACGAAACACTAAACTAGAATATTGATAGGATCTCACAATGGAATGATAACATATAATATACCGATATACATGAACATAACATGATGAACAAAAAATATGGATATATGAAATCACACCAACAGAAGCAACTGATAAATAAATATCAATACAGAAAATCAGAATATAACAACTTCCAACAAGGCCGGATTCTAAATAATATCCGATACAACAGATTTTATATACATAATACAAGTTTATCACGTACTACTAAAATAACAAGCGTTTGTGTGCATGTATATATATAATATCGATGTCATGTCTCCAAAATGCTCTAGCTGTGCATCTTGATAGCGTATTCCTAAAAGTACCTCACTCTCAAACTACTCAATCGAGTACTCGAGAGTTCTCATGACATAAACATACAAAGACAAAATGCAGGTCAGACATAAAGCTTGATGTGAGGGAAACTATCTCAAAATATTGTGTATCGAAACTATATACATATAGAACAGGAACTACTAAGGCCCAATCAGTCCTCTCCGTAAATGTGGCTTAGGGTTAATTCTGACCGTTCATAAACAAATAAAGAAAAGTGGAAATTAGCCACAAGGGCCTCTTTAGCAAGTGCAATTAATTTCTAGGACACACCACTGAAATAATTACTTTTAAGGATAAAATGAAAAATAATTTGTTTCTAAGGCCAAAAAACCTATGAAATTATGTCCTTGAAAGTAATTGGACCGCTGATTTTGTCCTTAAAAGTAATTATTCTACTTACTTTGGCCTTGAAATTAATTCTTATGGATGTGTGTCCTAGAAACTAATTAGACTGCAAAGTTTGTCCTTCTAGTGAAATGGCCCTAAAGAATACATATCTCAAAAGTAGGAAATCATATCATAACCTACTCTTTTCCTGTAATCAATGAGTCGGCACAACTAATATAAAGTGACTGATAGGTAATGGTATACCATGTTAAGGTAACCCAATATTATACTAAACATATTTATGGAGAGGACCGATTGGGAATTAGTAGTTTAGCCTCTTAAATAATATGTGTACGGAACATGAACCACTAAGGCCCAATCGGTCTCTTGGGTTATTGAATCGAGCTTCAAGCGTAAAGGCGTATGATGGGGGAGATGAAGGTTCAGTTATGGTGGGTTGTTATGAAGATATAGCGAGGCTTTATTACCAAAAGAAGGTTAAGTGATAATTTTATAGATCCAAGCTTAAGTTACGTTATCATAAATGAATTCTCTGAGCAGTAAAATTGGAATTTAAAAGGTTGGCAAATTTGACTGTGTTAAATTCAGGATACAAAAATCATCGACGTTGAAGACATGATGAAGATGAAGACTCAGTTATAGGTAGAAGATGGTTACAATAACTATGCTAATAACCAAAGCTGTTTAAGAAGTAAGAGTGATGGGCTAGACTTTAATTTTTGCAACTGTTTAAGCTATTATTTCTTTGAGGCCATTTAGTGGTAGTGCACATTATAGTGGACATGAATTTGTCAAAATGCAATTGAATATAGAAGATAAAAGGCCAATGGGTTGTATTGATACATGTGTTTGGTTAGCTATATTTGTATCCATAGCTATGTGTTGTTATTTACTAAATGGTGTTGTATGTATAACTTGATGAAGGTAACTCAACGCTAGTTGTAGTATGTTATTGTGTGATATGCACTGTACTATATCTATAAGAAATAAAAGCAACCAAATACACACACACACAATATATATATATATATATATATATATATATATATATATATATAGATATATATATATATAAAGTCATGTAACCAAATACGTCTATCACAAACGAAGACCGATATCTCGTCATCATCTATCAATATTGATGGACTCTATTATAATACGAATAATAGGCATCACCATAAATATTAGGCTAATATAATCATGATCACTAATATAAGAGCAATATTATGTACGGTCACTAATATAAGACTGATATAATTCATCGAACAATACATACCTCAAGGTCAAAGCCCAAAGGTATGGATTTACTCCGTTCGATCGTACATGCTTGTCGGACATGATCATATGAACCATCATTCTAATTCCATGCCTGATCAATGTTGATTCCATAGGAATCACTTAACATTCACATCTAGATCTCGAGCTTCGCCTCACTTTTCGCCTCCTCGAGTAGGCTATAGTCTTCACTGAAGCTGCACCGAAGCTTGGCACGAACCCTCATCCAAAACCAAAAAAGAAAACCCGATAAAATGGAACCTAACCCAGGCTTTATTGCCTAAGTCAGTGCACCATCGATCCACCAGTGGTCTATCACCAATCAATCGGTGTTATCATATCCCGGGTAATAAAGCCTGCGGTAGGCGCAAACAAATCGCTATTATCGCCAATTCGTGTGTCGTTTCCTTCGTTGCTTCACCTGATGAGCCACCTAGCCTTCCAAGCCTACCTCTACCCATCGAATCTTCTTTGAAGTTCATTGATTGATGTTTCGGAAGTGGTTCTTTATGTGTTCAAAAATCGACTTTGACATGAAATCCACTCTTTGAATGTGTAGATTTCAACTGGCGAATCTAGCGACCCGCCTCCTCTAACATGGCAAAACAACAAAACCGACCTTCCTACCTTATGCGATGTCTACATGCACTCCCATACACCCATTTATGTACGTTTATACACACGCGAACACACAACAACACTTCTATAATATAAATCACGTTTTGGACTTTACCAGTGCGATTACTCGACCAAGTATTTTCCCATGCTACTTAGCACACGCGATAGTCACGATGGCTACATGATACGCACGCTACGTGTTTATATATAAATAAAGATATACATACAACATATATAATAACTCACTTATATATACATAACAACTACTGTTAACCCAAAAATGGATCAACACCCTAGTTTAAGTTTGAAAGCACCAGCCCTGTTCTGACAGAGCAATATCACTTTCACAGATATAAGAAAAGAACAGTTAAAGAAAGAAGACAGAGAAATTTTATAGTGGTTCCGCTATTAATGAAGCCTACGTCCACTTTATATTTTTATTATAGACTAGTTGCAATTGCAAGATGTGTTTGATTACAAGACTTTGATTATCTCTAAATAGATTGAATCCCCAAAGTTGGAATCCACTGGAGAATCACAGTGAATTCCGTTGGAGATTTTTGTGAGGGAGATAGAGAAAATTAATAATGTTTCCAGCAGAGCTTCAGCAACCAGTCCCCAGAAAGTCCCGTTTATGTGGCAGGTAGGATGTCATTTATAAAGAAGAGGACTTTTGGGCTAGCCACTTCATCAATTGTTCGCAGGTAGCTAGGGAACGACCTTAAGGAGTTTAGCTTGCGTTCCGAGCCAAAACCATGGGTTGCTAGTGACCCATGGTCTATGGGTCGCTGCGATCTATAGAGTTGCATTGCTTGGATGCCTCGTTGATGAATTTTGGAGAAGCATGGGTCGCTGGTGATCCATGGTGTATGGGTCGCTAGCGACCCATACACTTAGCCTATTTTTTTTAATCATATTTCTTCCATCCTTCTCTTCTTCCATTTAGCAAAGCGACCTTCCATTTTTCATGGGTTGCTAACGGTCCATAGGGCGTAGGTCGCTAGCGGTCCAAACAATTTGATGTTGTTTTTGAGTTTGGAGTTTGGAATGTTTCCATGATCTTGTATCGTCATTGCTTGTGTAGTCCCATTGCACGTTGTTCCATTTTGATAGTAGTTTGCTAGCTGTTTGCACTCAACTGTTGATTGGGCTGGAAAAATACTGGCCATTTGGTTAGTGATCTCGGTTGTTATCCCAGTAATTTAGCCTGGCTCTTGTTAATTTTTCTCCTTACCCTTTTCGGTTAGGTTTTTGAACCATTCTGATAACACAAGATTGTTCTGTCTCCTGGTTGATCCTGTTGGGTTAAAAACCTAGATAACATTTACCCCTCCATAGTAGTGTGAACAAGGAGTGCTCTTGAAGTTATCGCTCTCGGAGTTTCACACTTATGTGGCAGGTCATGCTATTGGTCTTGACTGCCATTACTTACCATAATAGGTCAAATTTCTTCACTTAGTTTCCTAGATTGCTTCGAAACGATGGATAAACGTTGGAGGATGAAGCGGAGTAAAAATTTACCCCCTTATTATGGGTCACTAGCGATCCATTGTTTATGGATCATAGCAATCCATACGAAATTGCCTTCAAAAGTTGGGTCACTAGATCGATGATGGATCGCAGGCGATCCAATACCTTAGAAAAATTTGGGCTTCTTTTTTCGTCTGCCTACGTATATGCTTGAGCCAACCTAACATCTCATTTGACCCGAATTACTCTTGCTTCTTCACGCGATCCTACTTCGGTGCAATGCAATTCCAGGCGATTCATGCACTTGCTCGACCCGATTCATCACCTCCTTGGATCCATTTCATCGAAGCTCCACACCGTGATCCTCTCTTTGTTTTTTGTGAAACCCTAGCCGACCCATCATTTTGCTATTGCCTCACATGATCGATTCTAAACCCTATCTCGCCTTTGAATCGTTGCCGACCTATCTCCTAGCCCGCCATCAGTCCATCCACATCTTGTTGATTCTACGTCTTCGATCACTCTTGTGTTCTTAAAGTCAGTCAAAGGTGGGTTCGATTAATTTTATTGTAATTACTATGTTTGTGTAATGATTTGATGACGAGTTTCCATTCACAACGTTAATCGTGAGAAGTTTGAGTTGATTGCATTTTAATGGGTCAGATATCTAATCAGGTCTTGAGTTCTCTCCCGGAATAACGTTCGAGCTATGGTCCAATGCTTGATGTGTTTTGCTATCTTCTCCCGTCAGACTAGAATTGGCTTGTGCCCAGTTTTGTAGATGTCACTGCACAACGTATCATCAATCGGTCTCGATTCTTTTGGAGAATTTGGGCTTATCCTTCTTACTTCTTGCACGCTCGGCGTCCCCGTAGTGAGAAGAATTTTTCGCATCGCTTTGGACAACAGATCCGTTATCGATCATTGATCGATAACGGGTAACTGTACAGGAAGCAGAAACAAAAGATGAAAAAGAAGTGACACATGAAGTTCTTTTCTTTTTCCATTGCGAGCGTACTATCTACACAGGATAGGGCGTTTGCAGTGTTTCGAGCATCGAGTTCATCCTATGTAGATGGTACACTCCACTTGCCCCAGTTCACACTTGAAATTCGATGTGCCGACTACAAGTTAATGTTTCTTTGGAATTCAAGTATGGGAGGGGAAGCTATTGGTTTAGGATAGATTTACCTAACCATTTGGGGCGCAATTTTGTTATTTAGAATGAAGCAGCCATCCATGTGTCGTAAGTAAAGCGGGGGAAGCATGGCGCTCTCATAAGCCGAGGCAGCATCCACTTCGCAAGCTCAGTATGGCCAGTTAGTCTCGCTTGGGCCAATTATGGATCGAACACCTCCCAACTTTAGAGTTCTACTTAATCTGCCTGAGAGAGCTTCATCATGGTTTCTGCCAAGGCCCTTCATAACATCTGTGTGCAACGCAGGATTTTCGAAAAGGATGTGCATCTGCCAGAGAAGAACAAATTCGCTCATATGCCACCCCCGGGGTACACCACTTGCCACCGATACATGTGTTTCAATGGAGTCATGCCTCCTTTCAACGAATTTCTATGTGAGACTCTCTCGAACTTGGGTATTGCCCCCATTTTAGCTTCATCCAAATAGCTATGCCATCCTGACTTGCCTGCATGTTCTTTTTATGCGGGCGTTCAACCGTGCTCCAAGTTTTGATGAGTTGTGGTACTTTCTTGCATTCAAGAGGAGAGATGATTGTCCCTCCTTGATCATAATCGAAGCCTAGAGAAACCAAAAAATCATCTTGGATTGCAATACAACTTATCGTAATTCAAGATATAATATTTCTTTGTCAGATACCTTGAGGGGTTCAATCATCAATGGACGATAGGGGGTAAGCTTTTTTTGTTCATCGCATTGGAGTTCCTAACCAACCGTATGTCTCTTGCAGTTATTCCAAGGCCGAACATAGACACATCACTCGATGAAGTTTGTTAGACTTTAAAAGCTATCGATGTCGAGGAGAGAAGCGTTAAAGTATTACTAACTGATGAAAAATTGCGTCGATATGGACTACTAGCTCTGGGTAGATCTGCCGTTCAAGTTGAAATTCCCTCTCCTGCTCAATCCAGGGTTCATACGAGATCTATTTCCTCCTCCTATGATTCCGAAAAAGGCGCCTCCTAAGACAAAGAAAGCCTGTCCGAAGGATCCACCGAGAAGCCCGTGAGAGAGGAGAGGCTGTTGCGACTGGATTAAGCGGCTTAGGTAGAATGCCTCCAATTTCGGAGGAAGCAGAAGAGGATTTCAAATAAAGAGAAGGCAAGGCCGCATTGAACTCAAAAAAGGAAGAGGGAGAGTTTGAAAGTAGTAGTGATGAGTCCACTGCTAGTGAATACGTCTTGTCTGAATTCGACGGTGGGGACCTAGAGTCTTGTGATGAAACTCCGGGTATAAGCCCCGTTCTTCCAAGCTCGCCGCTTCCTGATATAAGTGATAAAGGTAAGCTCTAGAGTCTGGAAGGCATCGAGACTCTCCAAGTATAGACGTTGGAGTGAAGTTCGGGGATTTCAGCGACGTTAATGTTGACTTTGATGAGCTCATGAAATATTATTTTAAATTTGTCACGGCGCCTCCCTGCCTTAATGATATTGCACTATAAGTTAGCCCGGTTCCACTCACAATAGTCGAGGTTAGTCCGATCCCACTTATGACGGCCGTCCGTCCTGGTTCGTGATGACGTTTTAGGTTCGCCTTAGAAACACAACACGTCATGCTAGGATTACATTTATTTTCATTCATTTCTTCATTTTCATTATGTTTATTCTATGCTTCTGAAATCTTTTATGTATGTTTTATGCCAGATATGATGAGGGGACGAGGTTTCTATGATGATTTTGAAGAGTTTACTAACTCACAGATATTCCAAGCGCACTTGCAATCGTTATCAATCCCGAGAAACAGAGGAAGAGTATAGGAGGAGGAAAGAGCTTGAAGCCGAAACCCACCGCCAAGAAGACAGAGATAGATGCCGATCGTATAAAGGCTGGTATAAAAAAAGGAGACCTCTTAAGGATAGGGATGAACCATCGGAAAAGTCAAAGTTTGAACACCGTCCTCATTCTTTAGAGCTTGCTCTAAAGCATTCTTTTATGGGCCAAAAAATTCCCACTACTTTTGCCTCGATTCCACCTTCAACTCATATCTCGTCATCTTCTATCATTATTGCTGCCCTTGGTGCTTCTCGCCCCTATCGAAGACCTGCCTATGTACTTCCTTTGGGCCCCCAAACTTGAGGCAGAGTTTCCTAGTTAGTTCTTGAAGGGGGTTAAGTTCGACCTCGATTTGCATCCCGTTCGTAAAGATTCGTACATGCCACACCTCCAAGCTATTCAAGCGACCTAAAATAGGCCGAGGGATGGGACAAACTCTGCAAACAGCTGGCGGATACGAATAAAAATAATTATCAGGAGATTTTTTCCTTTGAATCAGAGAAGGACGACTTTGAGAGGGCGTTGGCCATTCGTGACGCCAAGATTAAGCAGCTGGAGGAAGAGAAAACGGCGGTGCTACAAGAGAGCAAGAGAATTGCTGACTTACTGGAAAAGGTGAAAGAAGCCCATACCCGAATAGAAATCGTCTATAGAGATGAAATAAAAAAGTTTCATAGAGGAGGAGAAATTAAAGCAAGAAGTGAGCACCTACAGTGCAACGATTGAGGCTCAATCGATAACTATTGTTGATCATGACCTCAACGTTGAAGCGCATAATAAAACCATTTCTGACTAGGATGAGATCATTGCCAAGTTACAGGCTCAGGTCACATAGCTTAGTGCCGATAAGTCTACCGACGAGGCTGAGAAAGCTGCTGTGAGAGCGGATTAGGAGCTCCAAAATGCCTCTGAAAGAAACATGGAGAAGCTTGATGCAACCGTCAAGAACTTTTATGTTAACTCCTTATTGCATCAAGGAAGTCTCAGTTATCTGGGTTCGTAGTTTCCGCACACTCTTGCTCTAGTATGGGAAGAAATTTTATCCTACTTTTCTAATAGCCGCGATGTCCACACCGAGCAAGAGTCAGAGGATGCTTATCTAAATGAAGAGTCGAAGAAATCGTCGCTCGAGGGCAGGGAAAATTCTACGAGTTGAAAGAGAGTAGGAGGTTGCTGGTGCTGCCTTGACGACGCTGCCGAAGCGCTCACCAAGCCTTTTATTTCTGGCACGGGCGAATCGTCAAAGCAGCCTCATGACCTGCCAACAAGTTAAGGAATTAAACCTCTCCCTCAGGTGGTGAAGCGTTCGAAAGAGGGCGAAGGTGGTGAGTTTGAGGTCGCTATTCTTGACCGTTCCTATGGTGTAGGTAATCTTCTTGCCTCCTCTGAATTTGGGAGTTTCCAAATTAACCCGTAAGAGCAAGAGGAATTTAATGCTTTCATTTTTGATCTTATAGGTTCATCTACTTTATCCATTGATGTGCCAACTTCTTCGACGTCCGGGCTAGTTTCCATTTCCACATCTTCCGTGGTTGTCTCCATTCCTGTTCCAGCTTCCACGTCTGCATCTGGCTCGCATCGGAGCCGGAAGCCTAAATGATAGCCGTGCCCCACAGCCCGGATGACCCTTCAGTGTCTTTACAAAGCGATATAACTACAGCAGAGGCCAAGGGTTTAGCGACAAAATTTATATCGAATTACAAATTTGCCGAAAATTTTCAAATTAAATTTTAACCGCAAATGCACGACATACAAAAGTTAGTACATGGCGAAAACAGTCGATTCGCAAGGAATTGTTAGAGTTTAAAAATCTATCCAATCAAATTAGACCAAATAGAGGAGAAATTATTAACTAGAAACAAAATGAATCTCAAATTAGAAATAAAATGAGATTAAAAACTATGAGATTAGAAAACAATTTAGAGGCAAATCCACTCTCATGTTTTTGTAAATCAACAAACAACTAATTTATGATCTCTAGTTTTGGGAATAAGTAAAATAATTGTTGCATTTATCATAAATATGGTTTATTTATGTTATTAATTAACATACCTTAAACCATCAAACTATAACGCAACAAATAAACTACTCATAGATCCTCATGAAAATGAAACCAAAGAAAAAGCCATTTTTAAGTATGATCTATTTACTATTGTAATTAGTAATATAGATCATCAAATTTTGTTCACTTTCTTTCCAAAATCAAAATTAATTAGCAAACGATGATGTAAATTGTGTTTACGTTGAATAAGAATAGCTCATTTGCATAAGCAATATAAGCTATCAAACCCACTTGTATAAACTTACATCAAGATTTACTTTCATGAATCACAAGATAAAGAGATCATAAATTATAAAAATGTTGAAATTACAGAAAGTTAGAGAGCTTCATTACCTCTAAATTGAAGGAGTTTAGCCTCTCATGTGTGTTATCAAATCAAAAATTGTAAATTTCAACATTAAAAAACAAAAGACATAAACCAAGCAAAGAAAGCAAAAGAGATTAGCTACTAACTACTTGAATAAAAATTAAAGCTACACTACTTGAATGAATGTAGATCTAAGCTATAAACATGAAATAAAAGAAAGCATTAAGATAAACATCAACATAAAAGCAAGGAAAAGCATGTAGAAAAGAGAGGAGAAAGAGGATTGGAAGCTATTTTTATTTCACCTTGGTTTTTGGTTTACAACTTGCTAATTTCCTAAGCAAATATATGAGAGAGTAGAAGATATTTACATGTAAATAAGAGGGATATTTATACATGCATCAAAACCCTAATTCATATTTTTAGGGAATTCCTCAATTGCCTTTGAGGTATGTGGCCACCAAGTAATCATTGCATATGTTAATTCTCTACTTAAATGTGCATGAAGCTTTAATGGCCTTTTAGCATGTGCATTAGCTTCTAATTGAAAATCAAGGTAAGTGGGTAGGTGGGGTCCTCCAATATCATGAGCTTGAATTGTTTCCTCTTCATTCATTTGTATTCCCTTGTGCATGCACATATGTTCATGAAGCCCTCTTCCATATGCATCAAAATTTCCTATAAAAATCATAAAAATTTCCAAGTAAAAATTCTCAAATTGATACACGCACAAAAATGACCATTTTACCCCTGAATGAAGATGAATATATGATGATTTGAAAATAATTAAATTTTGGTATTAAACATGTTAAATGCCCAAATATGATATTTACTTGAATAAAAATAGATAAAATATGGATGTAAATATATGCACATTTACGTGCACATCAAATACCCCCACACTTATCTCTTTATTCGTCCTCGAATAAAGAAAAACTAAGATAAATCTATTTTCATAGGAAGCACAATTGCATTGAGCGTATGCAACAAGCCATTAAACCTCTGGATGTCCCCAGTATGACGAGTGTTGTCTCATGAGGGTTTTCAGCGGATACTACCCACAAAATCCAAATGTAGGATGAAAATATTTACAAAATGCAAAATTTATTTACAATGGGATGAATGCAAGTTTTTGAAAGTATTTACAAATGAAAGATTTACTTTTAAATATATATAAATAAGTTAAATATAAGTTTTGGTCATTATCCTGAAAATTTAAGTCATTTACTTGTCAAAATTTCCAACAAAAATTAAGTTGTCATAATAGATAGACGATAGTTTGGCTTAGTTGTTTCGGTTGATAACACAATGTAATTATGAAATGGATCCTTAGTTCATTAACAAAGTTTGTTAAAGTGGTATTCTCATTTCTTTTCAATAACAAGTTAAATCACACAAATAAAAATAATGCTTAGATTTCAATTGCTTACTCTCTCTTATTTGAAAATTTTATTGCTATTAACAATATGTACATAAGCCTAACTCAGGTAAATTAAGGCTAGATGTATTACTCGTGCACTGCCTTACGGACTGGTGTAAGGGGAATACAAAGCGTGGTGAGTGAACACACAAGTGTGAACACTTATCGACTGTAGGTGTTTATTAAAAAGAATTTTTATATACATACACCTAACTCAGATAAAATGAGACCAAATATACCGATCGTGCATTGCCTTTTGGGCTTATGTGAGAAGGGTACAGAGCATGGCTAGTGAACACATAGTGTGAACACATGACTCTAGGTGTTAAAAATATATACATATATACAAAAATTTTTTTGTTTACTTTTTTTTTCTATATTTTTTTAGAAAGAGAGAGTTTTGCAAAATTATTCTAGCACCATTTAACTTAGAAGATAATTTTTTTATATCCTTTACTTTAAATTTACCACTTTTTAAATAAAGATTTTCAATTAGAACATACTTCATAATTAACACATATGAACCTTCCTATATACCAGTTAAACCATTGTTATTTGTAATCAAACTTCATTTTTATTTTTGTTAAGACAAATAAATTTTCAAAATTTTCAATTTATTAACCAAAACTTATACTTATCCCATAGTGTTTCTTCAAAAATAAATCAAAATGCTAAAAAGAAAATGTTATTGAGATTTAGAAATTTTGAGATTTTTTTTAAGTTAAAAGAAAATTCAAAAATGCCATGAAACTAAAAAAAATGAAAATGAAAATAAGACTCCCCCACACTTAATTTTGACTATGTCTCCACAGTCACAGCACGATATAATGAGTGTAATGGAGAAAAATATGTACATATTTACAAAAGAGGGTTAACATTCTTACTAGACATAGCTTGGCTCATGAAGAATCATGAGCTCCTCCTCTTGGTTTGTGGGAAATTCCAAGAAAAGTTTCAAACGATGACCGTTGACTTTGAAAATCGATCCATCCTTGGGGTTTTCTATTTCTACGGCACCATGTGGAAAAACAATTTCATACCAAAAATTGTCCGGTCCATCTTGATTTAAGTTTCCCAAGGAATAAATGAAGTCTTGAGTCATATAAAAGAACTTTCTGGTTAGGCGAAAACTTTTTCCTTAAGATTGATTTGTTATGAAAAACTTTGTTCTTTCTTTGTAAATTTTCTCGTTTTCATATGCATCATTCCTAAGTTCTTCTAGTTCGTTGAGTTGTAGTTTTCGGTTGTCGTCAGCTTTTTCAAGATCAAATTTTAAGTTCTTTATTCCCCATAAAGCTTTGTGTTCGATTTCAAGGGGTAAATGGAAAAATTTACCATAAACTAAACAAAATGGGGACATCCCAAGGTTAGTTTTAAAAGCAGTACGGTAAGGGTCAACTTCTGAGACCAATCTTTTCGATTTTTGTTAACAGTTTTCTCCAAGATATGTTTTATTAGCCGATTTGAAACTTCGGCTTGGCCAAAAGTATGAGATGATATGGAGTGGATAACTTGTGGGTTCTCGAGTATTTTTTTCATTAAAGTTTCAAAAGAACGGTTACAAAAATGGGTTCCGTTATCACTGAATATTGTGAGATGTGTGTCGAACCTCGAAAAGATGTTTTTTTTGAGAAATTTCACAACAATTCTATGATCATTGGTTTTCCACGGAACGACTTTGACCCATTTTGAGACGTAATCGACAGTGAGAAGGATATACAAATTTCCAAAAAAGTTGGAAAAAGGTCCCATAAAGTCGATACCCCAAACATCAAAGATTTCGATCGTAAGAATGCAGTTTAGAGGCATCATATCTCGTGGAGAAATTCGTCCAAGCATTTGACATCGATCGCAAGTTTTACAAAATTCAAATGAATCTTTGAAAAGAGAAGGCCAATAGAAACCACACCGAAGCACTTTTTCAAGGACCGAAATGCCTACCGCACGCTTGATTGTGAAAAAACGAAAGAACACTCCTGATCTCATTATCCAGAATGCAACGTCGGATGATTCGGTCGGGACAATATTTGAAAAAGTATGGATCGTCCCCATAGAAATGTTTCACTTGGAACATGAATTTTCATTTGTTTTGTTTGCACCAAGACGAGGGAGTTTCTTTAGTGACTAAGTAGTTCACTATATCAGCATACCATGGATCAATAGAAATTGAAAGAAGTTGTTCATCGGGGAAGTTTTCATTGATTGGAAAAGAAGATGGTGTGTCGGAGGACGAGATAAGTGATCAACTATGACGTTATCAGATCATTTTTTGTCTTTGACTGTATGATTGAAATCTTGAAGTAAAGGATCCAACGAATCAAACAGGATTTAGCATCCTTCCTAGCGATGAGATATCGAAGCGCAAAATGCTCTGTATACACAGCAATGTATGAACCCATCAAGTAAGGCCAAAACTTTTCGAATGTAAAAATGATAGCTAGAAGCTCTTTTTCAGTTGTTGTGTAGTTAAGTTGAGCATCGTTCAAGTCATACTTGCGTAGTAAATGACATGAAGGATTTTTGATGTGTTGTCCTAAGACAGCACCAACCGCAAAGTTAGAAGCGTCACTCATTATTTCGAAAGGAAGATCCCAATTGGGTGTGCAAGTGACCGGAGCAGAAATAAGTTTGTTTTTGAGACGTTCAAAAGAAGAGATACACTCAGAATTGAAATCAAATGGAACGTCTTTTTCGAGAAGAGTTGACGAGCGATTTTATTAAAGTCTTTCACAAAATGTCGGTAAAAGCTAGCGTGTCCTAGAAATGATCGAATGTCTTTAACAGATTTGGGAATAGATAGGTTTGCAATTTCATCAACTTTCACTTTATCTACCTCAATGCCTTTATTTGAGATGATATGTCTAAGGACTATGCCTTGTTTGACCATAAAGTGGCATTTTCGCAATTCAAAGTTGTTTTTCTTCAGATCGATTTAGAACCAACTCGAGATGATGTAAAAATTGGGAAAATGAATCACCAAAGATAGAGAAATTGTCCATGAAAACTTCTAGAAAGCGCTCAATCATGTCAGAAAAAATGCCAACCATGCATCATTTGAAAGTAGCAGGAGCGTTATAAAGTCCGAATGGCATACGTCGATAAGAAAAGGTACCGAATGGACACATGAAAGTTGTTTTCTGTTGATCTTCAGGAGTAACTAGAATTTCGTTATAGCTAGAACAACCATCAAGGAAGCAGTAGAATTCATGGTCGGCTAAACATTCGAGCATTTGGTCAATGAAAGGAAGAGGGAAGTGATCTTTACGTGTTGCGGCATTTAGTTTTCGATAGTCAATGCAAACACGCCAATCCATTTGAGTACGAGTTGGAATAAGTTTGTTTGAATCGTTCTTGTCAACGGTTAGCCCAGACTTTTCGGTACAATTTGAATTGGTCTAACCCATGAACTATCAGAGATTGGGTAAATGATTCCATTATCGAGAAGTTTAAGAATTTCATCACACATCGCATCTTTCATTTTTGGATTAAGCTTTCGTTACGTGTCACGAACAGGCTTGGCATCGTCGATTAAATGAATGCGATGTTGAACAAGAGCGGGGCAAATTCCTTTTATATCGGAGATCGACCATCCCTTCGCTTCCTTATTTTTCGAAAGAATAAAGAGAAGAGAAGCTTCTTGGTCAAGAGAAAGATTGTTAGAAATGATGACAGGACAAGTTTCATTTTTACCTAAGTATGCGTACTTAAGGTGATCGGGAAGTGGTTTGAGGTCCAACTTTGGTAGTTTCTCGATCAAAGAATTGGGTTGAGATTCAGACTCAACTGGAAGCGATTCAAAGGGAAGAGTGTATTCAATTTCGTTGGGAATTTCACGAAACAATTTTTCGTATTCGACTTCGCGTTCGTCGTTAAGATCAAGTGTCCCATTTTCAAAGTTTTCGTGAATTACACTAACTTCCAATGTTTGGTCACGAGGTTCATTCGATTGGCTTTCAAGATTGAAAATATTAAGATCCAAAATCATGTCTTCAAAAGAGATTTTCATCGATTCGTTATGATAATTGATTAAGGCATTTTAGGTGGCTAAGAATGGTCAGCCTAAAATCAATGGAATTTGACTCTGTCATGGGTTGTGTCTCAAGAACGATAAAACCAATGGGGAATATGAATTGCCCTACTCAAAAGAGCACGTCCTCGCTTTCTCCCACGGGCTTCTTGATGGAACCATCAGCGAATTCAAGCGTGACCTTTGTGGGTTTGAGCTCACCTAAGCCTAATTGTTCGTACACGGAGTATGGAATCAAGTTGACACTCACGCCTTAGTCTATCAAACATTTGTTAATCGTCTAGTCTCCTATTGTACATGAAATCGTAGGGCAGCCAAGATCTTTGTGTTTAACGACATAGATTGGGACAAGACTTCACTCAAACTGGAAGATATGAAGACTTTTATGGGAACTTGAGTGTGTCGCTTTTGGGTACACAAGTTCTTAAGAAATTTCGCATACTTTGGGACTTGATGAACGATGTCAAGAAGCGGAATGTTAACTTGACTTGTTTAAAAATTTCCAATGTCTTTTCCATTTGGTCGAGTGTTTCTTTGGTTGAAGCCGATGTGGAAATGGAACACGATACTCGGTAAGCGGGTCTACTCGAGTAGAAGAAGAAGAATTTTGATTGGCATTCGATTCGACAATTGGCTCCATGTTCTATTCAGTTTCGTTCGTTGTTTTAGAATTGTCAACAAAGGTTTTCGATAAATCCTTTGGATTATCAACTTGATTATTGATTTGTTTACCGGAACGGAGAGTTGTGATAGCATTCAATTGGGTGATGTTTCTATCTTGAACAACATGGGCTTGATTTGAATTTGCGTGGGGGCTGGCTTGGGAATGTTTCTTGTTCGCATTCACATACAGACGTGGCTAATTAACTCATTTGCATTTCAAGTTTTGTAATCGATTGGTTTGTGTTTTGCATATATGAGGTCCATAAATTTTGCAAATTGCTGTTTGATTGAAGACTTTGAGTAGTCTCTTTAGCCAATGTTTCAAGAGTTTTCTCAAGTGAACTTAAACATTTATCGTCTTGGGAAGGATGAGCAAAATTTGGTTGAAAATTTGATTGTTACGGTTGATTATGAGATGGACCCACAAAGTTTGGTTGAAAATGGTTGGGCTGAAAGGGAGGATTCGGAGCATTATTCGGGAGTGCTTGAAAATTGGGACGAACCGTATTTGTGTTGGGATTGTTTTGGTTCCAAGCAAAATTTGGATGATTTGTCCAACTAGGGTTATACTTTGGAGAAAAATGATCATTTTTGGCTTTATTAAAAGCATTGATTTGTTCGACAGAATTGGGACACTGATCGGCTATATGATTAGGATCTTTGCATTAATAACACATCGATTGGGAAGCTTGGTTCATTTGGTTTGATGAGAAAACATTATCGAATTTTTTAATCATTGCATCGATCTTAGCTTTCAAAGAAAAGAAGATCCTATCGAGTGTGCACTCGATCGTGAGTAAATTGATTTTTCGTTCGAACGTTCCCATTGGGATGACTTTTCAGCGAGGTTTCAAGAAATTGCCAAGCATCATCATGATGTTGGGCAAGAAAGTTTCCTTGGCACATTAATTCGAGCATGGTTCGTGAGCTATTTTCGAGTCCATCGTATAAGATTTGCCATCTTTCAAATTTTTTGTGTGGACATTTTATCAAAAGCTCTTTGAATCTTTCAAAATATTTTTCGAATGGTTCTCCTTTGAATTGATGAAAGTTTACAATTTCGTTTCAGATTCTACTCGTTTTTTTCCAAGAGGTAGAACTTTTTTAAGAAAGCTTTTACGAATTCTTCCCACGTTTTAATCGAGTTCGAGGGTAAGCTGTACAACTATTTTTCAGCATAATCTGTAAGAACGGATGGGATTAGCGAAGTTCGATTCCGTTATCAGAAAGTTGTTGGAGTTTAATGGTTGCGCAAACTTGCTCGGATTTAGTCAAAAAGATGTATGGGTCATCGTATTCAAAATTGCCTAATTTTGAAAGCGTGGCAATAGGGTTCGAGTGAATTTCGAAATGGTTACCCGTAGGGGCGGGTAACGCGATGCAAGATGGAATTGAAACTCTATCGGGAAAGATTCTATCCATAAGAGTTCGAGGAGCGTTCTCGCTCGCCATTTCAAGATGATCGTCTATTTGAGTTAAACGATTAGTTGTTGAGTCGCGAGCCTAACGGTTTGTTGTTGTGTCACGAGTCCAAGCACTCATGCACAAGTGAAAATCGATAAGAAAAAGAAATTAGAAACGAGTTCAGAGTATGAAAGAAGATTTGAAAAACGAAGTGAAAAAAATTTGTTTGTTTGTTTTTTTACGAGGAAGAAAACTATTTGCCATGTAAAATTTATTTTGAAAAGAGAAGTTTGATTTTTGGTTTTTCAAATGTTTTAATTTTTGTTTTTTTTTGAATTTTCAAATATTTACCAAAAGGATTTTTGTTTTAGAAAATGGAAATTTGATTTTTGTTTTTGAATTTTCATTTTTTTTTTAAATTTTTTTCTTTTTGAAAAGATTTTTTTTATTTTTGCTTTTGATTGAAAATTTTCAAAGGAAAGGCAATTTTTTTAGATTATAAACTAAGTTAAGTAAAGTTTATAATTTTTTTCTTGGATTTTGGATTTTTCTTTATTTTTTTAAATATGCATGAACTAATGCAACTAAATGAATGCAAATGACTTAATTACAACTTTTGTCCTTAGTAGCTCCTAACCCAAAATAGTATAATTACACCTGTCTTAAGTCAACAAAAATATTTCTCAACCAGGTAACGTGCAGGAGTTTCTGTGTACCACGAATCACTGTAACAATGCAACCGAAGGTTTAAGTACCTTCAGATAAACAACCACTATGATATTTACGAATCACCATAATATTTATAAATGGTTATTACTCTGTCGCAGCCTAAGCATCAAAAAATGAAATTGTTCAAAGAAAACAATTGTGAAGATACAATTAAGCCCTAGATGAGCTCGCGACACGCTTAATTCGAATGTCTAACCTTTATTATTAGTCAAATTCTATAATGAAATGCGATTTGTGGGCTAAGAAAATGGTGATGAAATTCCCCACCTTATGTGAATTGGGGTATTGCCCTTAGAAGAGAAAATAAGATGAGGAGAATGCAAAACATAAATTAGACGTGAATTTATAATGCAACCAAAATGAAATTGTTTTTGTTTTTAGATTTTGAATTTTTTTAATATAAATGCAAATGCAAGCAACCAACAACGCAATTTAAATAAAAATAAGTGATGAAAAGACGACACCAGAGCGTGCAGATTATTAGCAATTTATTTTTATTTTATTTTTTAGTGGTAATTTTTATAAGCAAACAAAGCAATTTATTTTTGCCAAACACTTCTTTTTTTTGAATTTCTGCTTTGGCAACCTGAAAATAAAAACAAGATATATACATAATTTTTTTAAAGAGAGAGAAACTAAACAACGAAAAATCAAAATAATTGAAATCAAAAGAAACAAAACAAAATAAAAGATTTCTAAGCACTTAACTTCTTTTTTTTTTTAAATAAACGGTGAAAATAAAACAAATTGAAACTTCTTTTTAAAGTTAGGATGGAGCTAAAAACGCTTTAAAACCAAAAAAAAAAAATTGGGAGAAGAGAACTACTTAAAAGTTAACATTAAAAAATAATAATTAACGCCTTAAACAGCCCGGCCCAATACTAGTTACTCGGCCATATCAATTCTCAACATCATTTTGTTTTATTGAAACAACGTATGCCTCAATTCACAGAAACATTCTTATCCAAAACACTTATTAGTTTTTTATGTAGTTTGTAGGTAATAATGTCCTTATCATATTTACTTTTTAAGCACATAAAAATTGCATACCATTTTTCAAGCTACACGGCCAACAATCATGACGTGGTTGGCCTGCCTACAACCATGAAATTCACACTGTTTCATATATAATTCAAGCAACTAGGTTAATTTTTTTCCAGATTTTTCGGGAAATTCATATAACATTATTTTCCAACTAATAGAAGTTAAACAGTTGACATGTTGGTTGTTTACTATCTGTGGTATCTATATTGATCATATTTGTATTCAGACTGTTCTAACTAATTTTCGTATTAGACTTGAGTATTATTCTTCGATGATTTGTTTGATTCTCATATACATAGTTGTTGAGTGTAATTTCAAAACAGTAACGAGCGAACCATGTTAACATGCATGTACCATTAAGTTTAAAAAAGATGATGAATTTTGTTTGACATGCCGGATTTGATAAAAGAAGTCTAAATAGGCCATGAAATAATGCTTCAACTAGTACAAAATAATAAACTAGTTGTTACGATAGTTATATTGTCTTATATTTAGGACCATTTTAATTTACATAGCTAGAATGTTTTATGCATCACTAATCAAAGTTATGGTTATTATTTTCTTTTTAGTTATAATTCAAAGCTTGATAATCCTGATTTTATAATAGGTCGATATGATGTTTGTGATATTATTTTGACAAGACATAGCAAGTTAATACTTCGACTGCGCGACTGTGGTTGGCTACATCAGCCACATAGTGTATTGGCCAGTTTGTATATTCCGTTCTTCCTAATGTACATTCAGCAAAGAACATGCAAGTTGTTGGATCATTGAAGGGTTGAACAATATATGAATTCATATTAAAATGGATTAGCAGGAACTTTATAATCTTACCTTATGACGACATATAATTTGGTGTGTCCAGAACAGTGCAACGAAAACAACATTTATAACCACTCAAGTATAATATGTGTTGGGATCAAAATTAGTCACCAACAGTTTGTAAAAGTACCAATATCTAATCCAATCATAGAAATATGAAGAAAAAAAATAAAGAAAAAATTAAAACAACTAGAAACCAAGTAAAAAGAGACGAGATTTATAGTGATTCGGCTAACTTCGGCCTACGTCCACTCTCAAATAATTCTTTTTATTATACTGAAGTTCGTTTACAGTTACAATTCAAAATCAAGAATAAAATTGGCAAAGTGTAGCTTAAGTTGAAGATAAAGAGAAACAAACAGAAGATCGAATGTCATTTATGCTGTATTTATAGGGAAAGACGTGCACAGATCGAGCTGAAATTTTGACAGAAGGTTCGGAAGACAAAGACGAAGCCACCCAAAAATTTCCAAGCTCATTGGGACCCACAATAGGGATCGGTAATGATCCCTAATAGTATTTCCAAATGGGCTGCGATCTCTCTGAGGAGTGGCTCATGATGTTAGCTACTTGCCCTCCAAATTTCGTATCATTTCGACTTATGGTTCGTGAGATATCGCATTCTCCATGAAGTAATGTTGCTTGAATTCTGCTTTCTACCGATCCCTCTAAAGGGATAAGTACCGATCCCTCTATAACATCCCATAATTTTAGTAATGTTATTTTGAATATTTAGTTAGCTAAATTAATAAATAATGTGATAATTATAGGATTAAGATTTATGATTAGTAACGGTTGCCGTGTCATATACAAATGCACTAAAGAATTAAAATGTTGAGGCAAATTGATAAGGGGCAAAGTTGGGAAAAGAGAATTTTTATACCCTAAACCCTTACGAATACAAGTTCATTACTAAATCAAAAATTGAAGTACGGAGGCCGACCACCATTAAGCAAGAAGGAGATAAAGAAAGCAAAGGAAAGAAGATTAATCAACTTAATGCATTCAAATCTCAAACTCCATAATCTCAAAGCTAAAATGAATAATGACTACATATTATTTTTCTAAAAAAAATTCGATTTTAAGATGAACCTGAAGTATTTTGCATGATTGTGCCATGTTTTTGAATGATTAAATGTTTATATATGCTTGTTAGTGCTTTATGCTTGTTAATATAAATTTTATGATATGTTTTAATGTGAAAACTCTATTTAATGACATCCAAATGCCTTGCAATTTTAGATTTAGATCTGAAATAATATTTTTGAGATGGATTTCAATTTTCATAAATTTCTGAATTAATGTAGATTTTATATTAATTTTCTAGTAAAAAATGATTAATTGGGTTTAAAATTATTCACGGTTAAATAATATATGATTTGGGTCAAAAATTAATATATGTTGGAAAACATACTAAAAATGATTTTCTAGAATTTTTGTAGAATTTTTCTAAATATTTTGATGAATATACAAAATTATTTAAGGTATGGGCCTTAAATGTTTTATATATTTATAAAATGAGAAAGGGTATTTCATATATAAATTAAATTGTTTATTTCTGAAATATTGGTAGCACTTTTAGAAGAAAAAAAATTAGCAATCAATAATATTTTAACAAATAAGGCAGGTTAGTTGAAAAGAAATTCTTTTTAAATTAACAAACAGTTTTTACATGCTTTTGGCATGTTTCACTACTTTCGGCACCAGAGGTTCCGACCAAGTACTTCCACCTTCATGCCATCAAAACCAATGTGCCCAATATCAAGTAAATGGTACGTAGCGAATCGGACTAAGGCGAAAGGCACTGGGTCGAAGCTAAGGGTTTCGAAAGGGTCAAAACGTTGTCTTGCTTTTGAATGAAAACACGCCTGCTTTGCTTTCGAAGGAAGAGCTTTTGACTTGGCTGTTTTTCGGCTAAGTCAAATGTTTTAAAGGAATGGTTTCGAATGGGTTGCGTCTTTGTTTTAAGTAAATGCTTTTCGAATGAGGTCGAAACCCTTAACTGTTGCCTTTCTACCTTTAGACGCCAATAGTTTTAGAAGGTATACTTTGCTTTTAAAACTTAACCGCTTCTCCAATGCTTTCGGAAGGTTGGTTTCGACATCAACACTTCTTTCCTTAGGAAATGCTTTCAATAGAGTGCTTTCGACTTAAATGTTTATGACCATTTTGCTCTGTTAGAGGTAGAACCCAAAGGTTTCGAGGGAGTTAATTTTTAATGGTTTTGAAAGGTATTTCCACATGTTTAAAATTGAATCCAAATGCTTTTGAAAGATTTGAAGTTTATAAAGGTGTTTATGCTTTTGAAAGGGTGGTTCCCCAATGGTTTCGAAAAGTTTGAAAGGAAAGGTTTTCCAATGTATCCGAAAGGCTGTGTTTAAAGGTTTTAAAGATACGATGTCTAAGGTTTTAATGTTTTTGGTTTCTCAATGATTCTGAAGGGAAGATTACGAATGGTTTCGAAAGGAATGTTTTGGCCTTTCGGCTTAGGTTATAAATAAGGGTTTTACTTGGTTTCGTAAGGGGTACTTTCATTGGATTCGGAAGGTACTTTCAAAGGTTTAAATATTTTCATCAACAGAGATTTGAGTAAAGTATATATAATGTGGCAATGTGATTTTGAGTAACGCATGGAGTATATGTGTATTCTTTGTTTAATTTTGGTTTAAAGGTTTTAAATCAATTTGAGATGAAAAGGTTTTCAAGGAAAATTTAAGGGAAGATTACCCTAAGTAAAATGACTCAGAAATTAGAACAACAGATGGGACTCGTATAGGGTCGTGCCATATACATTGTCTACTAGCCCTGGCTATTTTAGCACAAAATTCCTGTGTGTAGGGCTTTGTTACAGGTAAGACTAAAACGATGATTACACACAGAAGGGAATATATAATTGTACACATATAGGTTATTGGTGAGCCCGAAAAACCATTAGGATCAGGTGACCTCAGGAGAAGATAAGTTAGGGACAGATAGTCCAGAAGAGAAGTATCTAACATGTATTAGATTTTTTTATTTATATTGTCTGGTAGGCCTGAGTCTGCTAAAGGTTAGTAGTTAGCCAAACAAAACTATAATGTTCGAACAGATAGTTCATTTATTGCCTGAATGTATGTTTACATGATACCGATTTTCATTTTTTACCAGTTTTGGTTGCAGGAAATGATTTGCAAAAGATATGTTTTAAAATGATATTATTGAGGAGAAACCCATTCCGCTAAGCGGCGTGATCTCACTTAATATCGAATAACCGAGATGTACAGTATTATTCACACCAGGCTTTATGTCTGACTCGAAGTTTATGTATTTTCGCTTAAACTCTCAGGTGCTCAAAAATTGATTTTATTTGGCTATGGGTTGAGGTCTATAGGTCTTTAGTAGGTTTGCAAATAAAGCTTTCGAAGAAGAGCAAGTGGCTAACGGATAGCTATTTAGGAGTTGCTGTTTTATTTTGATTATTCTGCTGTGTTTGATTAAGTCATTTATGACTATATAGTACTCTGATCAAATAAGAGGGCATCATCATATGTCCCTATTGGCGTATATTTTAATAATTATATTTTATTTGAACCTGGAAAACGATTATGGGATTATGTAGTTTGAATGTGAAACATGTGTTTTGAAATTTAATCGGTAAAATTTAGTTTTTGAAATCCATGATTTTGTTTCATATTCAAATGCTTCTGATATTATGGATACCATTAACATAGCCATATTTAGTCGACAGAAGTTTATACTATGGATGATTGCAGCATCTGTAGCGCTTAGCTTTGGGCCTCTATATATGGGACATTACAACTTGGAATCAAAGCATAGGTTTATGAAATTTTTTAACTAAAATTATTTTTTGAAAACATAATCGTAAGGAATTAGAATTAAGATCGAGGTATGGAATAAAGTTATAGTAACATACTTGTATTTCACGTTGTATCTCTGCTTTCCTATCTCCCTTAGGCTTTTCTTTTGTATCTCACGAGGGTTGAATACAGATATGGACGCTAGAAGTGGAAGAGTGAATCTTAGAGGAAGCACCACCACAAATGAAAATGCTAGACGGAATACTATAAGGAACCATGGTCAGACACAAGCAGGAAATGTTGGTGCTGGAGTCGCACAAGTGGATATGGGAGCTATGTATCAATTTTTCGTGAACATGGTGCAAGCAGGAATTATTGCTGGAATGGTCGAAGGAAATGCTAGAGTAGGAGTTCAGGAAGCTCCGGGTGGTTAACAATTATGCTGATTTGAGTAGAGACTATACTAGGCTTGGAAGGAAGCCATTTATCGGAACTTAGGACGCTAATAAGGTGGAGAACTTATTGCTACATTGTAGGAGGATCTTTGTAGACTTGGGGCTCAATGATAAGCAGAAGAGAAGGCTTGCTTCGTGATAGCGCAGGGAGCAACTTTATTTTGGTGGAATAGTGTGACGGTTGGAGTGGATGAGGAAACGATGACATGGGCTGAGTTTAGAAGGAGGTTACAAGAGAGGTTCATGTTTATGACGACGCAGTCTGCTTTGCTCAGAAAGTTTGCTGAGTTGAAGCGGGGGAGTTATCTGTGTTGGAATATTCTAGAAGATTTAAAGAGTTGGCTAGGTATGGACATGCCACTGTGGATACTATGATGAAGAGAAATGAGAAGTTTATAAGGGGGTTGAAGCCTGAGTTGGCAAGGGCTACATTACCTCATATCAGAGATCCTTGTGATGTTGCAGTAGAAATGGCGTTGATGCATGAATAGATATTTCCTTCCCTAGAGAAGAACAAGATGAAGGAGAACCTGGTAGGGCAGGTCAAAAGAGGAAGTTCTTTCATAAGAAGGGTGCTCAGGAGGATGGAGCCGCAAAGAAAGGAAAGTATGAGGTTGTTTGCTTTAAGTGCGACAATAAGGGGCACTTTGCGAATGAATGTCTTACTAGAAAAGCAAAGGAAGTGATTGGGAAGAAGAATATTAGATGCTTTAATTGCTAGCAGGTTGGCCATTATAAGAACCAGTGCAAAAAGCCTGCTAAGGATGGGAAGGACAAGGTGTATGCATTGGAACCTGCTGCATCAGGACCAACGGTGCAGGAGAAAGGGAAAGAAGTGTTAGGAGGTACACTTCAGATTCATGGTATGTTATTAACATTCTATTTAATGCTGGTGCATCGCATTCTTTTATATCTTGTTGTTTGGTAGATAAGCTTAATCTAGAATCCACATATTTATTTACTTCCTTAAGGGTTGCAAATCCATAGGAGGGTATGCGACGCTTGGGATGAAGTGTAACCACTTAAAGTTTGACTTGCTTTATCACACCTTTGTTTGCAGTTTGCATGTATTTGACTTTGTAGGGTTTGGAATTATTTTGGGTATGGATTGGTTAAGTAAGTATGATGCTAGGATATTTTACCATGATAAGAAAATATCACATAGACACCCTAACTTTGGTGATCGGATTTTCTATACCGTAGAAAACCCTATTTGTGAGGTGAATGCTTTGCTGGGTGTTGTGGGGTTGGAAGGCGAGTTGAATTTAGTTTTTGTGGTTATAGAATTTGCAGATGTTTTTAAGCTTGTGGTAGGATTATCACTGAAATGAGTCATTGAGTTTTGGATAGATTTGGTTCCAAAAGCAGAACCGGTGAGTAGACCACCAAGTAGAATGACACCTACAGAGATGAGGGGGCTGAAGGTGTAGTTGGTGGATCTGGAAGGCAAGAATTTTATCATCGCTGGTAGTTCACCTTGGAGAGTAGCCATGGTGTTTGCTAAGAAACCAAACGGATCGTTAAGGTTATGTATCGATTATCATAAGTTGAATGAGAAGATGATAAAGAACCGATATCCATTGCCTAGAATTAATGATCTGTCCAATCTATTGAGTGGAGACAAGGTATTTTCTTAGTTGGATATGGCAACAGGTTTTCATCAGCTTAGAGTGGCAGAGGAAAGTATTCCTTTGACAGCGTTTAGAACTAGATATGGATCGTATAGATGGTTAGTGATGTTGTTCGAGCTAACTAATGCGTCGGCATTCTTTGTGGATTTGATGAATCGAGTTTTTTGAGAGCGCTTGGATAAGTTCGTGTTGGTGTTCATAGATGATATTTTGATGTACTCTAAAGATGAAAGGGAGCATGAATTTCATCATAGAATTGTGCTTGAGACGCTGAGGCAGCTTCAATTGAAGGTGAAGTTTTCAAAGTGTTGTTTCTGGAAGAAGGAAGTGAAGCTTCTTGGTCATGCAGTCTCAGAGAAAGGGTTGTCTGTAGATCTGACTAAGACTGAAATAGTGAATAATTGGAAAAGACCCAAGACAGTGACTGAGATAAAAAAATTCTTGGATTAGCTGGGTACTGTTGAAGGTTTATAAAGGATTTTTCACGAATAGTAGCACCAATGACTAAGCTAACGTGTAAGGATGTGAAATTTGAGTGGACCGGTAAGTGTGAGGAAGCATTCCAGAGCTTAAAGCACTTATTGACCCATGCATCTGTATTAGTTGTTCGAAAAGGGAATCAGGGTTTGCTAGTATATATAGATGCGCGTGGAACTGGATTAGGAGCTGTTTTAATGTAGAGAGGTAGAGTGATTGCCTATGCTTCTCGACAGCTTGGACTGCATGAGGTTAGATATCCAACGCATGATTTGGAATTAGCTACGGTAATTTTTGCATTGAAGGTGCGGAGACATTACATTTTGGGAGAGAGAGATTTTAGCTTTTTACGGATCATAAATCGTTGAAGTATTTGTTCTCTCTGATGGAGTTAAACATGAGACAATAGAGATGGTTAGAGTTTATTGCTGCTTATGTTTTTGGAATTGAGTATACACTAGAGAAAGGTAATAAGATTGCAGATGCGCTTAGCGAAAAGCATCAGAATGCAGTGTTGGTAATGATAGCGGAGTGGAAAGATTTTGAAGCATTATCGACTTGCAGAGTGTAGTGGAGATCTGAAGCTAGCTCTAGTAAGGTAACTGCTATGTTGTCATGTTTAGAAGTTCAACTGGTTATAATTGAAAGGGTTGCTTCTAAATAGATGGAAGATCCAGTATTAGTTGAACGGATCAGGAAGTTAAGGGATGGAACGTAAAGCGATGACTTAACGGATTTTAGTCTTGATCAGAATGGGTGGTCGAGAAAGAAAGGAAGATTGTGTGTTCCGAATGAGGGAGATACAACGAAGGAAGTTTTGGAGGAATGCTATCATTCGAAGTTCACTATTCATCCAGGAGGAACTAAGATGTATCGGGCTATGAAGAGAAGTTTCTTCTGGGAATGTATGAAGAGTGATGTAGGCTTATGGGTGAAGTGGTGTTTGAACTATCAACAGGTAAAAGCCGAACATCAAAAGCCAAGTGGGTTGTTACAGCCATTAGATATTCCGGTATCGAAAGGAGATTATATTTCTATGGATTTTATTAACTGGTTGCCAAGATCTAGTAGGAGAAATGAAAGTATATAGGTCATAGTGGATAGATTGACCAAGAACGCCCATTTCATTCCAGTTAAGTCGACTAGGACGAAACATGTTTTGGCTAAGTTATTTATGAAGAATACAGTTAGACTTTATGGAATTCCTAGTAGTATTGTAAGCGGTAGAGATTCCTTGTTTAATAGTGAGTTTTGGAAGTGTCTACGGGTGGTTTTAGGAACCAAGCTCAAAATTAGTACCGCTTACAATCCATAGACCAATGGGCAAACAGAATAGTTAACAAAGTCTTGGAGGATTTGTTAAGAGCTTGTGTGGTAGATTTTGGGGGATCATGGAAAGACCATCTGCACTTAATTGAGTTTTCATATAACAACAATTATCCGACTAGTACATGGATGGCGCCGTTTGAAGCGTCGTATGGAAGGCCACACAAATCACCAGTTTTGTTGGTTAGAGACTGGAGATACGTTGGTTCTTGGTCCAGATTAAGTTAGAGACGCTGCAGAGAAGATTGAGTTGATTCAAGATAGAATAAAGGAATCTCAGTCTAGGCAGAAGAGTAATGCAGATAAAAGACAGAAAGACTCGAAGTTCTCTGTTGGAGATTATGTTTTTATTAAGGTCTCACCGATGAAGGGTGTGATTAGATTCGGGAAATCAGGAAAGTTGGCATCGAGATTCATAGGACCATTTCCTATTATAGAGAGAATCCAGAAACTCGCGTATATAATAAAGTTACCGAGTAGTTTGGTAGGAGTCCCTGATGTTTTTCATGTTTCTCATCTAGGAAAGCGTGTTAGAGACCCAAAGACTACTATTGCACCGAACGTGTTAGATGATTTAGTAGTAGAGCCGAACTTGATTATAGTTAGAAAGCCGATTCGTATAGTCACGAGAGATGAGAAGAGGCTAAGGAACAGAACGGTCAGATTATTGAAAGTCCAATGCAGTACGATGAGAGAGACTATACTTGGAAGACTGAGAGCGGGATTAGAGACGCTTGTCCTGATTTGCTTGATGGTATGTTTTACCTTTATGTTTGGTTTGTTGTGTAGCTTATCGTAATTCCGAGGAAGAAATTCTTTAAGTGGGAAGATTGTAACACCCTATATTTTTAGTACCATTATTTAGGATATTTAAGTAGCTAAATAAAATAAAATAAGATGATGATTAAAGGATTGAGATTTATGATTAGTAAGGATAGTCGTGCCATATACAAATGAACTAAAGAATTAAAATGTTATGGCAAATAGATAAGGGGCAAAGTTAGGAAAAGCATTTTTATACCCTAAACCCTTAAGAATACACTTTCATTACTAAATCAAATATTGAAGTATAGAGGCCGCCCGCCATTAAGTAAGAAAGAAATAAAGAAAGCAAAGGAAAGGAAAGAAGATTAATCAACATAATCCATTCAAATCTCAAAGCTAAGGTGAATAATGAATACATCTTATTTTTCTAATTTTTTCGGTTTTTTGATGAATGTGAAGTATTATGCATGATTATGCCGTAGTTTTTAATGATTAAATATTTATATATGATTGTTGATGATTTATGGTTGTTCATATAGATTTTATGATATCTTTTAATATGAGAACTCTATTTGATGATGTCCAAGCGCCTTACGATTTTAGATTTAGATCGGAAATGATACTTTTGAGATGGGTTTCAATTTTCATTATTTTTTGAATCAAGGTGGATTTTATATTAATTTTATAGTAAAGAAAATGATTAATTAGGTTTAAAATTATTTACAATTAAATAACATATGATTTGGGTCTGAAAATAATATATGTTGGAAAACATATTAAAATGATTTTTTGTAATTTTCGTAGAGTTTTCCTAAGTTTTTAGATGAATATATAAAATTATTTAAGGTATGTGACTTAAATGTTTTATATATTTATAAAAGAATAAGGGGTATTTTATGAATAAATTAAATTGTTTATTTTTGAAATATTGGCAACACTTTTAGAAAAGAAAATTATCAACCAATAATATGTTGACAAACAAGGCAGGTTATCTGAGAAGAAATTCTTTTTAAAGTAAAAATCAGTTTTTACATGCTTTTAGCATGTTTCACTACTTTCAGCACCAAGGGTTCCAATCATGTAATTCCGCCTTCAAACCTTCGAAACCAACGCATCTGGTATCAAGTAATTGGTACATAGTGAATTAGACTAAGGCAAAAGGCACTGGGTCAAAGCTAAGGGTTTCGAAGGGGTCGAAATGTGGTCGTGCTTTTAAATGAATACGCGCATGTTTTGCTTTCGAAGGAAGGGCTTTCGGCTTTGTTGGCTTTCGGCTGAGTTCAAATATTTTAAAGGAATGTTTTGGACTGAGTTGCACCTTTGTTTTAAGTAAATGCTTTCGAATGGGGTCAAAACACCTAGCTGCCGCCTTTCTACCTTTTGACATCAATGGTTTCGAAAGTTATACATTGCTTTTAAAACATAGTCACTTTTCCAATGCTACCGGAAGCTTGGTTTTGACACCAACACTTCTTTGCTTAGGAAATGCTTTCGAAAGAGTGCTTTCGGCTTTAGTTTTTATGACCCTTTTGCTCCGTTGAAGGTAGATCCCAAAGGTTTCGAGGGGGTTAAATTTTAATGGTTTGAAAGGTGTTTCCACTTGTTTAAAATTGAACCTAAATGCTTTCGAAAGTTTTGAAGTTTATAAAGGTTTTTTTGCTTTCGAAAGGTTTTACATGAAGGTTTCGAAGGAGTGGTTCCCCAATGGTTTCGAAAGGTTTGAAAGGAAAGGTTTTCCAATGTATTCGAATGGTAATGTTTAAAGGTTTTTAAGATAGGATTTCTAAGGTTTTAATGCTTTCGAAGGAATGAGTTTTCAATGATTTCAAAGGGAAGATTATGAATGCTTTCGAAAGGAATGTTTTGTCTTTTCACCCTAGGTTATAAAGAAGGGTTTTACTTGGATTCGAAAGGGATACTTTCAATGGATTCTAAAGGGATACTTTCAATGGTTTAAATGTTTTCATCAACCAAGATTTGATTAAAGTATATATAACATGGCAAGGTGATTTTGAGTAATGCATGGAGTATATGTATTTTTCTTGTTTAAGTTGGTTTAAAGGTTTTAAATCAATTTGAGATGAAAAGGTTTTCAAGGAGAATTTAAGGGAAGATTACCCTAAGTAAAATGACTCGAATATTAGAATACCATATGGGACTGACATAGGGTCATGCCAAATACATTAGCTACTAGCCCCATCTAATTTAGTATAAAATTCCAGTGCGTAGCACTTTGTCACGGCTAAGACTAAAATGATGATTACATATAGAAGGGAATACATATTTGTATACAGAGAGGTTATTGGTGAGCCCACAAAACCATTAGGATCATGTGGCACTGGGAGAAGATAAGTTAGTGACAAGTATCTAACAGATGTTAGATTATTTTATTTATATTGTCTGGTAGGCCCGAGTCAGCCAAAGATTAGTAGTTAGCCAAACGAAACTATAGTGTTCGAACAGATAATTCATTTATTACCCGATATGTATGTTTACATGATAATGCTTTACAGTTTTAACCAGTTTTGGCTGTAGAAAATGATTTAAAAGATATGTTTTAAAAGGATATTAGTGAGGGGAAACCCGTTCCGCTTAGCGGCGTGGGCTCACTTAATTTCAAATAATCGAGATGTATAGGATTATTTACACCAGGCTTTATGTCTGACTCGAAGTTTATGTTTTTCCCTCTAAACTCATGGGTGCTCAAAAATTGATTTGAGTAGGCTAAGGGTTGAGGTTTACAGGTTTTTAGTAGGTTGATGAATAAAGCTTACAAAGATGAGTAGGTGGCTGACGGATAACTATTTAGGAGTTGTTGTTTTATTTTTTTTATTCCGTTGTATTGTATTAAGTTAGTTATTACTATATAGTACTCTGATCAACCAAGGGGGCATCATCATATGTCACTTTCGGCATATTTTATCATAATTATATTTTATCTGAACCGGGAAAACAATTATGGAATTATGTAATTTTAATGTGAAAGATGTGTTTTGATATGTAATTAGTAAAATGTTGTTTTTCAAAATTGTGATTTTGTTTCATATTCAAATGCTTCTGATATTATGGATACCATAGCCGATTTAATCGCCAAAAGTTAATACTATAGATGACTGCAGAATTTATAGCGCTTAGCTTTGGGCCTCTAGATAGGGGATGTTACACCCTCCAATCTTTTTCAAATGCCATGTGATCCCTATAGGAGCTTCTCCATGTTGGATTATGCTTAGCCTCTAAGTTTTACGCCAATTGGATTAGCAAAACTCAAGTTATTAATTAGTCTTTGTTATAATAAGTTGTGAAGGCTGATTACAGCTGATCCTATGTAGGGATAGGTACCGATCCCTCCAGCTTGCTCCAAATGATATGCGATCCCTATTGGGTGTTCCATATGTTGTGCTCAAAGTTTCAGGTCAAATGGATTAGTAGATATGGAGATATTTACTAATCACTGGTATATTATGAATATAACCGACCCCTACAAGGGAAGAGTGTCGATCCCTATGAAGGGATCAATACCAATCCCTTCAAGTTGCATGTTTTAGGGTGTGATTCCTAGGGTGAACTCCCTAGAGTCCCCTCCATTTGTTCCTAGAGTTTCACTTCGATCCCCTTGTAGCTGTTCGGTTATTAATTATTTTCTATTGAAATGCACTTGGTCCTATGTGTTGAACCATATTCCATACTTTGAACATTCTGCCTTGCATATCTATCAATTCCATTCAAGCTTAACTTCAAGTTATTATCTATACTTGATTTATGGATCCCACAATCATCACTGTGGACTCATCGGCCTCGACAATCGCGAAATTTGTTGGATTAAACCCGCATGTATACTGCCGTGGCAAAAGGTGGGTTAACACTTTGCCCCCCAAAACATGTCTTGCGATAGGAAGATGTATTTTGAATTGCCGTAAATCCAAATCCGAAATCCATAATCCGTTGATAGCCGTACTTTCCAATCTAGAATCCAATATGTTGCCAATCCAAATCCACAGTTTATCTAGATCGTTAGTGAAATCCATGACTGTTCCGAGTCAATATCCAATTCCGAATACATTCCAAATCCTTAGCTGAATCTGTATCTTTCCAAAGCCAATAGCCAAATCCATGATCTTACCAGATTTTTTGCCAAATCCAAAGCCTCGTTTCACTGGATCCATGCCGAACACAATAAATATTTGATGACCTAAGTAGGCTGATCTATCGTGTTCGAGCGAAGCGACCTACCCCTTGCCAGGCATAGTCCATACCAAACGACCTTGATCTCTCCAGATCCTTGCCGAGCACAATCTATGCTCGACGACTTGAGCAGGCCGATCTATCGCACTTGAGCGAAGTGGCTACCCCTTGCCAGGCATAGTCCATAATTGACGACCTTGATCTCTCCGGATCCTTACCGAGTACAATCCATACTCAATGACCTGAGTAGGCCAATCCATCACGTTCGAGCGAAGTGACCTATCCCCTGCCAGGCATAGTCCATACCTGTTGATCTGTGTTATCGATTATATTGATCCAAAATTAAACATTACTAAGTCCATTTGCCAAAATATAAAATAAGAGTCCATACAACCAATAAACCAGAGTTCGAAGCAAACAAGAAGAAAAGATAAGAAAAAGGAAAATTAACTTTACAAACCCGAGCACTACAATTTATCATCATCTCAGAGCATGCCTAGGGACGGTCCTTGATCCCATAAATATGTAAGTGACTTAACCATCCTACTGCGGAGTTTGTTACTTATTCCATGCCATTCCATCAATTGATGACAAGTTGATGATGACGCCTTGATATAGTGCCATTTTCATTTGAAGTGGACGGTGGCTGCTCCTATTCCACCGTCGCAGCCCGAGACCTCACATATTGTTGTAACCAACCATTCCTCACGTGTTCCTCAATGATATCCTTCAAATGCCTGTAGTCATTTATATTGCCCATCCAGCTCATGGAATAGGTGGTGCTTTCCTGATGTTCGTTCGCATTCAAAGGGTCTCCTTTCTTGCCGGCCTTTGATAGGGGAGGCATCCTCAAGTATCCAGGTATATAAATTCTAGGGTTTCATTTAACTCAGAGTAAGAAGAGAATTTAAGTTCCCCTCTCTGTTGCTTCGATCCATCAAAGCTATTATCCATGTTCTGTTTACCCTTGTCCTTTCCTAAGCTCTCACTGGGCAGTTCTCCACCCCGTACTATATTAACTTTTGTTGCCTCTTTATTATCTTTTGTGTCTTCTAGTTGTAGAAACCGTTCTACTTCGTAGTATAATTCCCAGAGATCCATCAATGGATCTCGTATCATTGATATCTTAAAATCTGAATTATCTGCAACTCCTAACACTGCCACCATCAGTACCGTCGATTGATCTAGTCGGTCCACCTAAATAACTGCTGCATTGAACCTAGTTAAGAAATTCTTGAGGGATTCTCCTGCCCACTGCTTTACTGATGTCAATGTCATCATATTCTTGGGTCTCGTAATGTGAACCCGAAGCCGCTTAATAAATCTTTCGACCAATTCCATCCATTTGCTAATAGAACCACTCTCCAACCGTCTGAACCATAGCACGACATCCGTTAAGTACAAGGGGAAGCATCATGCCAGGACTTCTTCCAAAGCCCTTATACTTCCATGTGCTGTGTATACCTCATCATTACATAGTTGGATCTGACTTTCCATCATAAGCTTCTAGTATTGATGTTTGAATTCTGCTGGATTCCTAGCATTCCTGATATTATGAGCGAATGGACTTCTATTTACATCTTCCAGATCCCTGTTCAATAATCCTCCAAGCATGGCTCGCTTGATGATCTCCGCAAACCTATCATTGTCTTCTAATGGTAGTCTCCTATCATCATGTCTGAGTTGCCTTGGAGTCTACGAATGAATTCTAGAATGTATTCCTCTAGACGAGCAACAAAATTCCGATTTTCACCAATCTCCATGGGATTGACCACGGATCCTCTAGCATCACGATCGACCAGACTCAACAGCATGTCCCCATGTCTTTGGGGATCGGTGACGATCCCTCTAGGTGCACTCTTCCACTCCTTCGTCCATTGGCTCTATATCCATGTTTCTGGTTCTAATTTCCAACAATTCCTACCACCTCAACTACTTGATCCATAGCTCCAGTGGTTCCTATCGTTCCAACTCCTTGGTCTTGCATTCCAGTAGCTCCTATGGCTCCAATCTATCTGATCCGTCGTAGTAGATTCTACGTCATCTCCTCTTGTCTTTTCAGCATCTGTTCCTATATAGCACCCATCATTGTTCACATTTCATCTCTGGTGACGTAGAGAGATGTTTGATTAGCTCCAGATCCTGGGGAAGAATCTTGACTCCCTTCATGATGGCTCCTATCTGCTGGCTGTTTCCTTGTTGATGTCTCACCATTGCTCCAAATCCAAGGTCTTTAATTGATTTTGAAGCTAAATTCTAAATCCACTAGAGATAGCTTTCTCAGTGAAAGCACCAAAATATTAACGTCAAAATTGGACACCAACACCCAATTATGTAAAAGTACTATTATCCAATCCAATCATAGAAATGTGAAGAGAAGTAAATGAAGAACAAAATTAAAACAATAAGAAAGTAAGTGAAAATAGATAAGATTTATAGTTGTTCGGCTAACTCCAGCCTACGTCCATTCCTAAATAATCCTTTTTTTTATTGAAGTTTGTTTACAGTTACAATCTGAAATCAAGAATAAAATTGGTAGTGTGTAGCCTATGTTGAAGATATAGAGAAGCAGAAAGAAGATTCCTTTTTCTGATGACATGCCTATAGTATTTATAGGGGAAGACGTGCATTGATCGGGCTAAAATTTTGATAGAAGGTTCGGGAGACCAAGACGAGGCAACCAAAAACTTTCTAGTCCCATTGGGGCCCATAATAGGGATCAGTACATCCGAATGGACTGAGATCTCTATGAGGGGTTCCCTATGATGTTAGCTACCACAAACCTTACAAGGGAAGAGTGCCGACCCCTATGGAGGGATCGGTACTGATCCTTTCAAGTTGCATGTTTTGGGGTGCGACCCTAGGGTGAACTCCCTAGGGTCCTCTTTTCCTGTTCCCATAGTTTCACGTCAATCCCTCTTGTGGTTGTTGAGTTATAATTGTTTTCTATCGAAGTGCTCTTGATCTTATGTGTTGAACAATAAATAGTTAGTCCAAGTGGTGTAGCGCCATGTGTATGTGGCTCGTATGCAGCTTCAGGGTCACAATTGGTTATAGACAAGTGGAATGGAGATAATAATTTTGAAAAGTGATAATGGAAGACGAAAGCAGTTATTTGGCGGAATATAGTGTATTTGGTAGTGTTTGATGCATATTTATTGCCGGCAAACATCTCGGATGTTAAGAGAGAGGAAATGAAAGAGTGGGCATTCACTACACTCTAACTTGCTATGGGTATTTGAGACAAGTTGGAGGAGTTATATATGAAGAAGTCACTAGCTAATCGTTTGATCTTGTTGCGAACATTTTTTACTTATAAGATGAAGGAAAGAACATCGCTAAAGGCACATTTGAATGTGTTTGATGATTTGCTAACGAAGATAAAGGCAGTAGATTTGAAGATTGAGAAAGAGTAAAAAGTGATGATATTGTTGTGTTCATTGTCGGACTGTTATACGGGTTTCTCAAATTATTTAATCTATAGCCGAGATACTTTGACTCTAGAAGATGTCAAAAATTGGTCTTCTTATCGAGAAGTTGAGGGACCAAAAGAAGGAGTTGGATGATGGAAGTAGTGGTGCTAGTAGTGGTCGCGGTTATTTGTGGAGAAGGAGAGATATGAGAAGAAAGGGAACCGGAGGTGTTCTAGATGAAGGAAGCTTGATTGGAGAGGGAAGTCAAAGGAAAGAAATGGAAAGTGCTTTATTTGTAAGAAACCTAGTCATCGGGAGACCGAATGTTTGGACAAGGAGAAGGCAAAGACGGAAGTATCATCTTCACCCGTAGCGGTGGAGAGTGGAGTTGGTGAGGGAGATGTAGATGTGTTGACAGCAGTAACAATGGATGTTTCGGGCAGCGAATGGGTACTCGATTGGGGGGCATCTTATCATATGACGTCGAATAGGAATTTTTCTTCTTCTTATGTTGATAAAGAAAGAAGTTTAATCGTTTTTTTAGCAAAATGGCTATGTAACACGAGAGTGATTCGTAAGTCGAAAGGCATTGGTTCCATGCAAATTCAGATGTTTGACGGAGTGGTTCGTACTCTCACTAATGTACGCTATGTTCCGGGATTTCGGAAGTCTCTTATCTCGTTGGGGCACTTGGATTCTTTAGAATGTAAGATCACTATTGAGAGTTATAGCTTGTAGGTTTCGAAGGGTATGCTTGTGGCGATGAAGGGTGCTAGGACTCATGGTGTTTATTTGCTTCAATATGAAACTTCTATATGTGTTAATAGTTCTCATGGCTCGGATGCGACTAGATTGTGACATTTGAGGTGGGTTTGTCTTGGAGAGGAGTTTGAATATTCTTCGAAAGAAGGAGATGATCGATGGAGAGATTTTCAGCAAGCTTAAGTATTATGAGGAATGTTTCATGGGGAAGCAAACAAAAGTTTCATTCGGTGAAGGAAAATATGATTCGAGAAGGGCTCTTAAGTACGTTCACACGGATGTTTGGGGACCAAGACCGGTAGCTTCTTTGGGAGGAGAAAGGTATTGTATTTCTTTTATTGATGACTTTTCTCTAAAGGTATAAGTGTATGCAATGAAGGCTAAGTCGGAGGCATTTGCAAAGGTCAAAGCATGGAAAGCTCTTTTCGAGAATAAGAATGGAAAGTCTTAAAGATTCTAAGGTTCGACAATGGAGAAGAGTATATTTCGGAGAGTTCTTGGAGTTTTGAAAGCATCATGACATTTGTAGGCATTTTACTATGTTGGGAGATCCACAATCGAACGGTATTGCAGAGAGGATGAATCGTACACTACTTGAAAAAGCTCGATGCTTGGATCGAGTTTGTCTAGGGGATTTTGGGCCGAAACTTTATCAACCGCGGTGCATATTGTTAACTGAATTCCGTGCTTGACTATTGGTAAAAAAATTCCATAGCAGGTATGGAAGGGAAAGAGCATTGACTTGAGTTATCTTTGTGTGTTTGGTAGTCAGGTTTTGATCCGGGTAATGAAAAGCTTGAGCCTAGAGCTTTCAAGGGGATTTTTCTTGCTATACTGATTGTAAAGACCTTCATTTTTGGACATTTGAAATTGGAATATTTAGTTGATTTTAAATATTAAAAAGAAATTTTTTAACTTGAATTTCAAATATATCCATTTATTGGATAATTTAACCATTGGATTTAATAATTGGAAATCGGGTAAAATATTGAATCTTGGTTTTTAAGCTTGTTAAAAATAGTTTAAAGGCTTATAAAATTTATATTAATAATACCGATGATAATAGAAACTTTTAAATTGAATTTAAAGGCGATCTGTTCAGTTTTGAAAATATATCGTTGAAATCGACGTTTAAAAATAGCCTTCTGGGACACAGTCTTGGATTTCGATGAAACCAGTTCCATTGGATCCGTAATAGTGTATTATTATTGGTTTCAAATTTCGTAGTGATTGGAGTTATCGTTTGGACGTACGGGATACAAATGCGCAGAAATCTATATCGAAAATTCAATATTATAATGGAGTCCAAAAGGCTATCTTCTCCGTAGGATCGAACTAGAACTCGATACCTTTCCATTGCGTTTAGAATAGGGATATAACATTATGAACACCTAGCGGCACGCCTCGATAGCAGATCAAGATTTTAGGCTTCATTTTTGAGAAGATTTAAAATTTAAATAATATAATTGCATTTTTGACCAGTCAAATGATTTCTCGTCAGTATCCTTCCCCTTCAATTCAAAAATCACTGTAGCCCCTTCTTCACGCTAACTTCTCTTCAATGTCGTGTCCCTCTCCATATTTTCAATAACTGAGCCTTCCTTCCATTGAATTCAAAAAGAAGGAAAATAAAACGGTTATCTTTAAAAAGGGTTAATAATGGCCGAACGAAAATTTTATCCTCCCTGTTAAAAACATGAATTCTTTTCCTCCTCTCTTCACTTTAACACGAGACCGTGTTTCCCCTTTCCTCCTAAATAAATGAAATTCGTTCGAAAAAAATCAGTTCAAAAAATATATATAGAATTTGGGCGAGGGAGTTGCGAATGCTGTGCGATGGGAGGCGACATGAGTCAAAGGCGAATCGATAGCCGTGGGAAGTAGAGCGCGACTCATCATCAAGCATTGCTTTGGAGATCAGTGGTGTCGCAAGCAAGGATTGGGGGCCAAAATTGAACGATGATTTCGAGCTTAGCAAATTGATTGGCAGAAGGATGTGCGAGATGGGGGAAGGCAATGTCGGGCTCGACAGTGGCAGCGATTCTGGATAGAGATGTAATCGCGATGGACGCGATAGGTAGGATGACAGTGGAGGGGGATCGAGGTCGCGATGACCTCGATTTGTGTGCATAATGGACTGGGTGCAGTGAGGTATACGATTCATTTTTATTTTTTCAATTTAAATTTAATAATATACATATATGTGTATATGTACAGAATAAGAAAAAAATAATATAAATATATCTATATAAATATATACATACCTATTTTCACTTATTAGTTTATTTTAAAATAAGGGATTGTGGTGATTAACTTGTTTAATTTACTCATTAAATTATTTTAGTTACTAAAAATTATTTATTATAGAAAAATAAGTTTAAATTAAATTAATGAATGATAATTGACTATTGGATTATTTCAAATGTTAATAAATTGTAAAATGTTTATACAAGGTCTAAAATTGTAAAGAAACCAAGTCGAGATAGAAACGATTTGCAATTAAAAAAAAGATAGGCGAGTTAATCTCACTAAACTTGGAAATTCTGCAATTAATTTTAAGTAGAAAAAATTATTATTGGTTGATTGATTGAATCTGATAATTATTATCAGTCTGGATGTGATATTATATATAATAGTATATATATTGGAGTGATTGATGTTCCCGCATTATATAACGAATGAGACCCTATGTGCCCCACATAATAGTGGATGACCCTATATACCGTGATTTTCCCCTTAAAGTAGGATTGGTATTTTTATATTGTGCTAACATCTGTGGATGTAGGGAAACAGATTGGAGGGATCCAACTAGGTTCCTCAAAAATATTAAAAAAAATTTTTATATTCAGTGATATGATTTATTTTGAATAATTTGTGATAGATGATGTGGAAATTGAATTTATTGAATGCTATGGTGTTGCTAGATATATTTTGACATTGGAGATGTCAATAACATAAAAATTGGATTTTTAAAAGGGAAACGAAAAGGAATTTTTTAAGTAAAATAAGAATGTTGAAATGGATAAATTAAAAGAATGAATTTGGGAAAAAGGTAAAAAGTTTGATTTGAAAGTCCTATTAAATAAATTTCAAGTATGGAAAATAAAGATTTTGAATAAATGGGAATAAAAGAGTTTTGAGGGCTTAAGCGATATTATTTAAGAATTAAAAGGATTTATTTTTAAATTCAAGATTTAAATGGTTTGGGAAAAATAAAAGGATAATTTTGTAAATAAAGTATGAAATTCATGTTCCAGATTTAAATAAGATTTTAAATCAGAAAAAGAAGGAGAATCTGAAAGTAGGGATTTGGGGTGATTTGGGTAAATCAAGAAATAGATTTAAAAATGGAATTAATTCATAAAATCGATTTGGAAATCGATTAAGTGTTTTGAAACAGTGATTAAAAGGAAAATGAGACTATGGTATTTATACGTTGGGTTTATAAATAAAGTGAAATATTTATCAGTGGATAATTTGAAATTATAAATTCACGGTGGGAATTCATAAGGAGATGGTAATTCATTTTAAAAATAAATAGTGGTTTTATTTTTAAAAGCGTGGAACAGGAAATTTGCGGTATTTGGCGTAAATTAAACTGTAGATAAATCGAGAAGGATTTATAAATGATTAGACGTGCTGTATTAGAGTGGAAAGTGTATTTTCCTGAAAAGCTAAGTATATTTTCATAGAAAGATTTTTAAGTTTAAATTAGAAGTTTTGAAAGTGTTTTGAAAGAATGTTTTATAAAAATTTATTATTTAGTTGTTTTAAAATTGTTAAAGTAAATATTTATTAAGTTAATTATAGTAGTTAAGTATTTTTAAAGGTTAAATTAGTATTATGATTTAAAGGATAATTATTACATGTTTATGCTTTATATAATAGTTTTATTTTAAAAAGTAATTTTGGGCTAAAGTTTTACTTGGAGAATTATTATAGAATTTCATGAGTATTATTTTGAATAAAGAATTAATTAGCTTATCTTAAATATTTTAAGCGTATATCTTTGGATAAAGTGATTTAATTTATTTAAAAACTAAATTTAATAAGGTTTTGTGTTTTCGGTGGAAATATAGTATTTGATTGAATTGATTATTTATTTGATAATTAAATAACCGACTATCCAAATCTGGACCCGAATATAACTTCGGAAATATCTAGGAGAAGTATGGGGATTATATGGTACAGTTACCGTTCGAAGTGTTATACTGTACGTATAAACTCATTCATTCTTCTAGGACGTTTTTAAGGAAATCCATCCACTAACGGTTAGGAGGAGATCTCCGATCTTATTTTCGTATTTTTATTTCTTAAAGAACCGGGGTTGAGTTTACCGAGAATAGCGATCATTGTTTCGAAGAGACCAGGAACAGATTTGTGATCGAAAACCACTTCGATCCAATGAGTACATTTTCAAAATGAAGACAAGAGCTAGGAGTCGAAGATGGAGCAGTGAAGTTCAAGGGATAGTCGCTACTAATCCTTAGGGTGATTCCAAAATGAATGTAGTAGAAGTAGTACCTTCAGTTTCGTTCGGACCGGGAACGTACTTGTATGGACGAATGCTATCAGACCATCATCATTGGAGGACGATGGTAATTATAAGTGAATGCATGCTTAAAAGGTAATCGTAGCTCAAGCTTCATCAACCGGAAATGGCTAAAATAGGGGAGGTGGAGCAAGGCTGATTGGGTAGCACCCAAGTAGGGTAAGGTCATCCCTGTCTAGAGTCCCTATTTCGGCTGTGTGGACGGTTGCTGATCCCAACCGCGGAGTGATCTTATTCGGACTATTCGGTATGGGGTAGCTCCGATCTTGTGTTGCAGGGGATTAGAAGTGGTCCTCAGTATGCTGATCTAAGCCAGGTACTATGACAGACAGTACCCCAATAGCCCTGCCATTGTATGAAAACCAAATCTCCAATAAGCGTCGTACGGTTTTGATTGTGCCTAAATATGCTAGAACGTGAGATGCAAGCATTTCAACTATTTAAATAAGTATTTGTACTTAGACACTATTATCATATCATAGGATTTGATAAGAAATGTTTTGGTTATTGTAAGGCAAAAACCTGGCATGTTTATTTGTGGTGTGGTCGTACGAGATACCTTTGATTTCAAAGGACTTTGAAAACCTTAATAATTCAATTGAGTGTGTTTTCTCACGCTGGTTTTCCAGATTGACTCGGGTGTAATTTTATTATAATGCTCGGGTCAGACCGAGTATTACAGATTCAGGATAGGATGCTATGGAGCTCAGGAGACGAGCTGCATGACGGAGACGTCTATCACGTATCAGACTTATATTCCACTATGTAGGTATGCTGTATATTCAGCTTTGTGAGGACAAGTATTATAACTGTCCACTATTGTGCTATTGATTTGTGTTGTACTCTGATGATGTAATGTATAAAACGGTTATAGTTCTTTGTATAAAGATAAATTGTTATCTATTATATATTGTTCCTCTACGACTGTGAGATTCTATGCTGTTGTTTTCTATTTTATTCTTCTACCTCTTTCTTCTTTCCCTTACGGTCTGATATTTCCGGCATTCGATTGTTGTGCATGAAATACAGTGGACGTATTGATTTCGACTTTCGAAGGTCGAAAAACCAGGTCGCGATACGGATGGAGTAAAAGGCAATTGGATATGGAATCTGAAAACGAAGAAGGTTGTGAATTCTCATCATGTTACTTTGGATGAGTCGGTTTTGTTCAAGGATAATGAGAGCTCACCGGTTGTTCCAGAATTGGTTCATGATGAATCAAAGGAGAAGGAAGTTATTCCACCTTTCATCCAATGAGTAGAGTAGCTGGAGTGCTTGTGAGGAGGAAGCGGTTGATGTTACATCACAAAATCCACAGGGTTCGTCTAGTAGTATTAGTGATGTACATGATTCTATAGAGGATTCGGTTCATGGTGGAGCCAAAAGGAGTTTGGGTGATAGTATTGCTACTCGTGTGGGTTGACGTGCTATAAGGCCACCCGATAGATATGGTGATTAGAACTATCTTAGCTTTTGTGATAATTTGGACTATGCTCTTCGTGTAGTCCAAGATGAGCCGATGGACCTTGATGAAGTTATAGAGTCGAGTGATACCTCGAAGTGGATTTGTGAAATGGAGGAAGAGATGTAATCGATTCAAAGCTAGGCTAGTAGCTAAGGGGTTGCACAAAGAACGGGAAAGAAGTATGATGAGATATTCAAACTGGCTGTGCGCCATACTTCAATCCAGATATTGCTATAGTTGCTTTCACGACTAGGAGTGGGAGCAACTTTATGTGAAAACCGCCTTCTTGCATGATGACTTGGATGAAGGCATCTACATGGAGCAACCGGTGGGTTTTTGTTGTAGATGGCAAGTTAAATTTGGTTTGCAAGTTAAAGAAATCATTACGTGGTTTGAAGCAATCGCTTAGAAAATGGTATAAGAGATTTGATCATTTTATGCTTGAAAATGGTTTTAATAGAAGCACCAAGGATGCTTGTGTTTATTTTAAGAGGTTGGAAAATGATTGTTGGACGTATTTACTCTTTATATGGACGATATGCTCATTGCTTCTAAGGATATGAATGAAATCAACTGGTTAAAATTGAGTTTAAATCGAAAATCGAAATGAAGGACCTTGGAGAAGCAAAGAGGATATTGGGGATAGAAATAGAGATGGATCAAAAGCGTTTTTAGTTGAAATTGACTCAAAAGGAATACATAAAGAAAGTGCTTCGCTAGTTTAGCATGGAGAATGCAAAGGCGTCAAATACATCTTTACCTTTGCATGTGAAGCTTTCGAGTAAGGGATCACCTATCTTGGAGAAAGACAAGGCTTATATGCAAATGTGCCATATGCTAGTGCGGTTGGAGGTTTAATTTATGCTATGGTGTGTACAGGGCCCAATGTTGCAAACGCCATTGGGATGGTTAGGCAGTAGATGACTAATTCGGAGAAATCACATTGGGAAACTGTGAAGCTTATATTGAGATACCTTGGATGTACATCATCTCATGGTCTTATTTTTGGCGGTAGTGGGAAGATGAATTACAAGTTGGTTGGTTAATGTGATTCAGACTACGCCAGTGATAGGGATCAGAGAAAGTAAACTTCTAGATATGTCTTCATACTTGGTGGTACAGCCATAAGTTGAAGATCGAGATTACGGACTGTAGTTGCTTTATCCACGACGGAGGTAGAATTGATAGCCGTGGTGGAAGCGAAAAAGGCAGCACTTTATTTGAGGCGATTGCTGGGTGACTTGGGATCCGAGCATGATAGTATCGTTGTTCGATGTGATAGCCATAGTGTTATTTACTTGGTAGAGAATTTGGCATTTAGCTTATGGACTAATCATATTGCAGTGAGAGAGTCCTTTTAGTATCCATGGTGAAGATAAGCAAGTATATCTTCAGAAAGTGTACACAAAGGATAACGCGGCGGATACGTTCACTAAGGCATTGTCGGTAAGTTGATTCGTTTGTTAAAGTGCTAGGTGCCACGAGGTGGCATGGTTGAGGGAGGAGCTTGGTTATAAATGGTGAAGAGTATCGTTGAGAGATTGTGGTTCTACCTTCTTGGTGGGTACTTGTTTACACTCCATAGTGCTTTTGTCTTTTAATGAGATGGTTTTGGATTTGAGTGCTTTCAACACTTCGTTTGCGGCGGGGGATTTGCCTGAGCTCGTTGATGGAGTGTAATAGGCGGTGGCTTTGTCCGAGCTCGTTGAGAAAGCATTCGAGCTTATTTGGTTGAAGGTAGAAGTGGTGATAGTTTGGCACTATCGGTTCTTGGAGTTGGAGATAGATATAGTGTCGAGGTGGAGTGTTAAATTTTGATGAAACTATATAAAGAATTGAAGAGGTCGGAAGTTGCTTGATAACGGTGGAAATGGTTCATAAATCAAAGCTCGAAGAGGAAGATATGGAGAAGAAGGTGGAGTGTTACTGGAGCAACAATTGACAGATGTCTGCCATAAAGTGACAGACATCTGAGCTCAGGGTTCTGGTAACCCAAGAGTTATGATAGACGTCTGTCATCCTATCACAGATGTCTGACAGTAGGCTTACTACAACTCGGAAGTTGCGACAAACATTTGAAAGGTTGTGACGACGTCTGACGCTGTGTAGTTTTTTTTTTGGTCCAGAATTTATGTATTCGCTTGTAGGGCTTCAAAGGGCAAATTGGGTATTTTTCAATGAATGATGGTTCATTATATAATTATTTTTAGGATTTAAAGCAAGATGACTTTACGACTGCAAGGTTTAATCAAGGATTTATCCTCTATTAATTAGGGTTTATCTAAACCTAGTTTTCTTCAATTCTTTTCTCCACAAATCTATTCTATTTGAATATTGATCATTAAAATCAATCTCTTATGCTCTTCTTACTGGTATTAATAAAGGCTCTCTCTCAAAGTGGATGTACATTAACAAGACGTTAGTGAAACCACTATAAATTGGTGTGTGGTTTATTTTATTGTCATTCATTTGTTTCTTTAATGCTTGTTTGGTGATTATGATTGATTTTGGATTGGATTGAGATATTGATTGGTTGTTTTTGCACTTCTTACCACGTTCTTGTTTTTGCTGTGCTTTGAGGTTTTGATTTGAGTGGTCTGGAGTTAGAAGTTTGGCAGGAAACCATTGGCTTTGATCTTGGGGCATACAATCTGGTAATTGGGGTAGCTACAGAAGTGTGTATGATGTTTTATCGGCAACAAATTACTCAAGTGTGCCTGCATATATAGATGTGTAATCACTATACTTTAGGCAGATTTTATGTGTAGGATCGTTTTCACCCTGGAGGGGGTGAATAGGGTGATAGTAATAATAAAAATTAATGTGGAAATATAAATATAAAACAGAAAATAATGCAGTAGAGATCACACACAGATTTACCCAGCTTCAGCAATAACCTGCCAACGTGCTGTCCCCATGGTTTCTACTGGAAATTAAGTAGTCAAACGCTTACAAACACATGTAAACTTGCGATACTCGCAACGCTACCACAACTCAGCCGCTGAGGTGTGAATTCCCAAAATACGCCCCGTAATTTTTACCTAATCACATGACTAGAAAGTTTCACAATTAAAAGGAAAAATTACAAATGAAAATAAACAACTAAACTCAAAACCCTACTTAAAACATTTATTCCCAATAAAAAGAATATAAGGTCGGCCTAATAAATGATTAAAATAGAGATGCCTCCCTTTTATTTATTTTTGTTTGTAACTCTGGCCATTCCTTTTGCTTCTCTTCAACAATTTAGGGTTTCATGAAAATTGAAGCGCCGCTTGAAATCAATTGATTGATGTGATGATTTTTCTTCGAATTGCTTTGTCAATCAACTCTCTGGCCTTGATAACTTGTGGTATCTTCAATTTTGTCGAGCTTGTATGATGTGAAAGTTGTATGTGATTTTGCTCCTTTTTTCGATTTTGATTATTGCTTGACTTGATTCGAGTTCTGGATTGGTTATGTTTTATTTGCTTGCTGTCTGATTTTGCTAGAACTCGAATGAGAAATGCCAATGATGAATTTGGATTAAATAGGGATCGAAACCCAATATTTTTGTTTGTATTCTTTTGTTTGAATTCTTCATGTTGCTATGCTTGTCCATTGATTTGTAATCAAACATAGGTGATGCTTTCTAACTTGTTCTTAGTTGAATAGTTTAAGTTGATTCCTTCTTTTGATCCTAAGACTTTGGCATTGTAAATTTTGAGATGATCTGGACTTTGACTTGTTCACAATTGACTTGCTGACAATTTTCAAACTGTTGTTCCGTTCTCTTTTCGAACCATGACTTGTTCATGGCCCATGGCTTTGAATTTCTTCATTCTTATATGTAGTTATATACATTTATACATACATACATATATGTATATACATATTTATGTATATATGTTACTGTATTTAAACTTGTATATGTTGAGTCTTGATTGATGTTTCTAATCCATTGTGCTAGCTGTTGTCTGGTTGATTCTTCATGTGTACTCGAGTCTGCACATATTGGTTAAACTTGAGTCTTTTGAAGCGATATGTGTATCTGAACATGTTCACTTGTTTGCTGGTCACCTCTGTATACATACATGTCTGGTGGTCTTGATGTTGTGAGTCTAGCCATTGCATTGAACTGCTTGTTATGCTGCCTTTGGTTTGACCTTATCTTGTGTACTTCATGTTGAGTTGTTGTATACATTTGTGTTGAGGCCTTTTTGGTTGAGTCTGTTATCATGTTCTCGTTTTATGTTTTCATATTGGTTTCCATGTGCCATTTTAAAATCTGGTCCGGTTGCACTTGCTCTTCATTTCTTCATTGTGTTCATGTTATCATGTTTCCTTGTTTTTGAAGTCTTGTTGCATGTTGAACTGCTTGCATGCTCCAATGTGCATTATTCTGGTCTTATTTAGATATGCATTGAAGTATGTTAACCCATTTGGTGTCTTTATATGTGTACATTTAGTTGAGGCTTCATGTTCACATGTGCACTTCATGTTGACATGGGGCGTATATGCATGTACACTGGTTCCTCTTGGTTATGACTTGGTGTGACGGTCTGGTTGAGGCTGTCATTTGAATTTTCTTGGACATTTCGTATATTTTTATGTTCAAGTTGCAACTTATCTTGATTTTCTTCAAGTTAGACTGTCTCTTGTTTGCTCTGAACTTCATGTGTACATCCATTCATACCTGAACTGATATATGTGAACTCTGGTTCATGTTGAAATTGAACTTGCTTCGAGCTAAGTGTCCAGTTCCTTGTTTTGTACATGTCTGAATGTAGCTTGATGCTCTGTATATTTTGGGGTTTGGTTGTACATATGGTATTTTTTAAAGCTATATCCTTTGTACATGTGATTGAGGCAGTTGTCATATTTGTTGGACCTAAGAATGTTTTGTTTTTTGGTCGAGGCTTCATGTGTACACTGATTAAAGGAACGCCTTGATCCTTTGTACATATCTTTTGTACTTTCTAAACTAAATTTTATTTTGTATTTTGGATTGCACCTGTGTTGAATCCAAGCTCGATTTGGGTTTGACCTTATGCTCACCTGTCCCTGCGATTTCAACAAGTAAGTGTATATCGGTGTGCACGCCCTTATGGCATGTACAGTGATACACTGTGTATGTCACAAGTTGTTCGTGTAAGATGAATTAACAAAAATGACGATGAACAACCCAAATAACTGAGGCAAATAATATTTTCAGAATACACACTTTATTGCGCACTGCAAAATATATTCTTTTTCAATTTTACTTCATGACTGTTTATTTTGCAGATAGCTTAGATGCTAAATGTGGGCTGGAACAAAGTTGAAGATCAAATATGAGCCTTGAGTGACTTATGCAGTGAGGTGAACCATGTACGAAAAATTGTTTGTTGAAATTTTTTTTGTAACAGAAGTTTTATTGTAATTGAAAATGTGTAAATCTATTGAGAGCACAAATTTTTACTACTTGAATTCGTAATAAATATTTATTTGAATACGAATTTCGAGTTGTTTATATTATTAAACAAATATTTCTTTAATTACATGGAAAATTAAAATAGTACAATAATAAATGCATTCAAACGAATATATATAAATATTTGTTTATTATCATAAAACAAAAATCATTGGCTATTGTATTGTACATTATGCAACTAGTAACAGATATTGAATTTTTGGCTACCTGGCAGAGGACGATAAACACAAAGGCAGAGAGCATGTAATGCCCGTGACCTGTAGGCAATGATGGTAAGCCATTATGATTTTCATTGGCTTGCACGAATAATTGCAAAGATCGAGGAGAGAGTGTTGCAATTGTAGATAATGCAACTGTAGACGTAGAAGAATCGAATGTGGTAGTGTGATGTAGGAAATGGAGGTGCGCCGCGGGAGTGATCATAGATTAGGTGACGAATAATGAATATAATGGGAACTAAATTATTTTCTTATTAGAGGACTTAGTTGACGAAGCCATGGAGTGCACTATTCCTGAGGAATTGGCTTGGAGAATGGAGAAAACTCTTGGAGAGCTGAAATGTGATGAGTCAATTAATGGAGGTAGAACAAATATGAAATGGATTGAAACGAGCGACAAAGAGAACTAGTGTTTAGGTCTGAACTATGGCTAAATGCATTCTTCTAATGCTTCCTTCACATAGTGGGCAGAAATGAGAAAATATGAAGTGGCTATTACTACAAAATGGACTGGACTGCACCTTAGTGAGCTAACCTTTGTCAGAGTTGCATTGGACTAGCTGAGATTGGTAAACTAAAGCAAGCATGGCCCAACTAAAATCGTTGTCTGCAACAAAATGGATGGAACTTAGGAAATGTGATGAGATTATTTGTTTGTATTATGTTTGTTTTGAAATGGAAATAATGTAATCGTAGTTTTTAGTTTTTATTAGTTTATCATCGTTAATGCTATTATTTTTATTAAAATTTGTTCATGAAAATTAATGTTAATTGCTAATTAGCATAATATTATTGATATTATGTTCTATTGTTTGTGCAAAATGATTTGTATATTTATAAAAATGTCTGTGATAAGCAATATGTTTTAGAAATGCTTTGTCACCGAGGAAGGTTCAACGGAGCGGAAACCTACATGTTAATTAATTATTTTTTCATTCAAAAAAATATGTTTACTAGTTTTTTTTTTCATTTATCCAAAATAATTATTATTGCTCTTTAGCATTTTTAATTAGTTTTTAATAGATATAATAATAATTGATTAGGAAATTAATTAAAAGATGATATTTGAATTAAAATTTCTTATTAATGGAAAAATGGACATCAACTCCTCTCCCATTTCCACATCACATTTCCACATCATGTGATGTGTCTAATAGGGGAATTTGAGTACAAAATTTATGCGAATGGCAACAACAATAAGTTAGACTTTGTTAACTACTATCGAATTTGTATAAACCGCAACTTATATTTACTACCTTTTCATACTTTACCTCATATGATGTTCAATTAATCTTACGTTTACAAGAGTTCAAAGGTTTGATTTCAAAGTTGAATAAGCAAACCAGAAAAAATGTTACGATAAGTATTCAAAAAATTAGCACCGCTTGGATAACATTATTATATCACATGATGTAGTCTTACAAATTATTATTTTAATCCAAACTCTTATTAGTTGCTTACTCTAAATATTATGTTAAGGTTTCATACGCAGACCTGCTTATTACCTTTAACAACATCGATCAAAGTTTCAAAATTTTAGTTGTACCTTGTGTTGGAAAATTGATGGATAAGAATAATAAAGAGAAAATGATGGAAGTTGTCCCCTGGGTGAGGCCATTATCTTAAAAGTGAAATTCGGCATGATTATGGTGCAATCGATAATTGTCGTCCGCTCTCCAAGGTTAACACAACGATCTTTCATATATTGCACCCATGATTGAAGGATTTGAAGATTTGTAGAAGTCACTGCCCATGAATTTTGAGTTTTTTAGAAAATTGATTCTATTTTAGAGAAAATTGTAGAGAGAAAAAGATAAAGAAGATACTTTTGTTTCCTGCTAATTTTTTATTCCTTTATCAAAGAAGAGAGAATAAAGATAAACTTACAATTCTTATCTCTTTTGAGCTTATCAATCATAATAAATAAGCATTCCATAAAAAACATTTTCTAATTAATAAAGAACGCAAAAGGTTAAGCAATAAAAAGACTTTGGTTTTTATTGTAGTTATCCAAAAATCCCTCACAAATTAAAAAAAATCAAAGAAGATGAATGAAAATAACTCGGACATGAAGAAAGTTTCATACGTAAGTACTAATGTATTTTGATTGAATTGATGAAGTGAGTTCAAAGCTTAATCTAAGTAGTAATTTTTTTTGAACTACAAAGATTTGGATTGAGATCTCACAACACGTACTACACTTTCAATTTCTACAAACTCCGTGATAAATATGCGCTTAAATGACCGTGTGCCTAGCTTGGGAACTCATGAGTGCTCTAAAGAGCTCAAATCTCACATAGAATATGGCCCACATTCACACTCAAGTAGATGAATCAATCAAGTACTCTACTCTAGTACCATCATGGCTATGGACCCATTAAGAGCAAAAATCTCAACCTCACAAAATAAATATACATAATTCATCAAATGCATCTCAAAAGCACCTTTAATACTGGCTATGAATTAATAAGGCACTACTTCAAATAAATCAATGAAATCCATCAAGTTCATCTCAAAAGCACCATCAGTGCTTGTTAGGGATTTTAAAAGAGCAAATAAGCTCAAACAAAAATAAATCAGTATATCCATCGAATGCGTCTCAAAAGCACCACCAAAACTGGCTAGAGTATGCAAAAGCAAAGAATATGAAACTTGTAGTAAATAGTAGAGTCCATCAAACGTGTGCCAAAAGCATCATCAAAACTGGCAAAGGAGAATACAAAAGCAAAAAAGCTCAAACTTGTAACAAATAGTAGAATCCATCAAGGGCTTTTCAAAAGCAACACCAAAATTGGTTATGAATTATATAAAAGCAAAGAAGCTCAAAGTTGTATCAGATAGAAGAATCCATCAAGTGCGTATCAAAAACACCACCAATAATTGGTTATGTTGTTACAACCCTGACTCGACCTTCGAAATTCGGCACCAAATACATCACCCGTATTCGAATGTCACAGATTCAAACATCGAATCTGGTTCGCCGTAGCTTATAACACATTAAGTACAACAACACAGTGGAAGAAAAACAATATATAACATTGATACGATTCCCCAAATACATCCCTATACAACAATACTTGACTACCAATATCAAAGAATATATAAATACACCACAGCGGAAACAACTTCAAAGTGATCTTCCAAGATAACATCTAAAATCTGCAATCTCCTTCTCCAAAGCTCTAATCCAAAGAAAGAATGAATTCCCCATCATACTGAACTTAAGCAAACTAGGACAATGATGAACTAAATGCAATTGCCAAATCCAAAGGCTTTAAAGATATCGAATCTACATCTACTATCTGACTTTCTGAAAAATCTAACTCTAGACAGCCCGTGCGAAAAATTGTGGGCACCCAGAGTTTAGAATGGGAACAATAAACTCCAGGTCAGTCATGGGACTGGTGAGCGCAAACGAAAATAGTTTATTTGAAAAAAACAAACAAAATAATTTAAAAGAAATTCGCAATTCTTTTTGGAAAATAAAACTACCATGAGGCCTCCCGCCGCACACAAAATGCAAATGCAGAATTGGAGGAGATTTCTCCTTATGATTGTCAAACATGCTTGATACGTAAAATCCTTTTGATATTATTATTAGTGCATAGTGTAGAAAATATTTCGAAAGTATAATATTAATCTTAGCCAGCATACAACCATTATTGTATGCCTACTATTGCTACCATGTTCAATAGCAGGTTACCACCACATTCCATGGCAGGTTAAACAACTAAAACCGTACAGAGCACGCGTTGTTTCTTTGGATTTCCAACAAATGGTCAGGCTAAGAAACTTCCTGGGCCACATGGGTACGCCTCTGGAGGGACGCCCCAAGAACCTAACCGGATCTCTGCCAACACAAGGCCGAGTCACCTCTGTAACTAGGTAACTCCTACACAAGTATGCCATCCCCCGGTCGTTACCGACCTTTATCCGAGGCCCCTCAACACCAACAACCACAAAGCAATAGATTTGCAGCAACCACATAGGTTAAATATCTAGGCTTCATACCGTGATCTACCTTTTATCCAGAAGGAAATGGACATACCCTCAGCGGTGCTATCCCCAAATAACCTTGCTGCGTCATTCCTTTTTCGACCATTCCGGGTTGTGAGGTCCGACGAGGTCTCGTCCATAAAGCTACGCTTTACACAAAAGCCATGCTTTGATCAACAAATGATCAGCATCACTTTGCATGCCACATTACTAAATTGAGAATGTATCACCGGTAACATCAATTACATAACCTCTGAGCTCGTACGTCTTGGAGAAGTGTGTTAAGCTAAGAGAATAAATTCTCCGCCACCAAACAGAAATGTATTTGATAGAAACCAGTTTTACATCTCAAAGTGTAATGTCAGACATACATCCATACAAGTCTGTTCCGGGTTCGAACAGAACCAAAGCTACTTCAAAGGACGCCCTTGCAATTCGGAAAATCTCTAGTCATGTCCGGACTCCCCATCACAAAGGGGGATCAAATCTCTATACCGGGCCATTCGGTGCAGAGACGTTCGACAGGTAATCCTTTCGCTAACGAAAATATCCGGTCTTCACCTCCGGTCTTCAAATGCAATCCATAACGTCGTACCATTATTCGGAATGGGTTATATGACACAAAGTCCTCTCCCGGCTAAACCGAATAATGAGCGAATATTTAAAAACATATGGATATTGGGATCTTAGTTAAGTCCCAACTTAAAGCCCAAAACATTTCTTAAATTGTTTCAACAAATTACCATTTTCAAATCCTTAAACAAAAAGATTCACTTCACAAAGTTCACCAATCTTTCACAAAGATTAATTCATAGCTTTCAAAACTATTTACAATTCAAATCCTTTATACAAAAGATACACCTTTAAGATCCTATTATTTTGGAAACAAAGTTCACTTATCTTTAGCAAAGATTCATTTATAGCTTTCAAAACAATTCCATTTCAAATTTGAAACCCCTTTCAACAAAGAATAGAAGTTCTTTCTTTATTTGAAAGCTATTATCATTTGAAAACAAATACTTTTCATTTTCGAAAAATCCGATCAAATATACACAAGTTATAATGCTTATCTCCATTCATAGATTCACAAATAAATAATATACATTCATCACAGATAAATAAATTACATTCATCACAGCTCGAATCAAAATAATTCATACCATAAAGTATCACACATCAAGGATATCAAACAATTCATCATTCAATAGTCTAAACATTCATAAGTAAGATCAACTAGTCATTTGATTAATTTAAACCAGATTAATTACTTATGAATAATTTACTAATCCTAGTTAATTAATCATTAATTAATTACAAACCATTTGAATTAATTATCCTTTAATCATTTATTAATTACCCTTTAATAATAAATTAATCAACCTTTAATTATTTATTAATTAACCTTTAATTATTTAATTTTTTTCTTTAATTAATTGTCCTTAATTAATTAAATTAATTAATTAGCCCTTAATTAATTACCATTTAATTAATAAATTACAATAAGTGATTTCCCCTATTCACTTTCATTAATTAATCATTAATTGATTAATTATCCTTAAATTAATTACCTTAATTAATTAATCACATAGATTAACTATTCTTTAATCACTTGATTAATCCACTTTAATCATTAATTAATTACTTTTAACTAAGTAATTATCTTTAAGTAATTAATTACCCTTTAATTACTCAGCATAAATTAGTCAACGTTTTATTAAAGTAATTGGCCTTTAATTACCTTCATTAACAAATCCTTAAAGTTTTAATTAATTAAAAAATAAATCTTTTATTGTAAATAATTACTTTAATTATCTTTTAAAAATCTTGTTAATGACTTTTGGAAAATAAATCATCATTAATGCATTAATTTACTCAAGATTTTTATGTTAAATTAATGATTTGAAAACATTTCATTTTTCTTACTTACTTACTCAATTACAATATAAAGTTTATTTAAAATAAACTTTGAAAAAAAAGATTATATATATATATATTGAAATACTTTAGACTCAAATAATTTTATTTTTCCAAATCTTTAATAATTAAACGTTAATTATTTTTAAAGAAATGGTTAATAAATTATTAAATCCAAATTAAATTTTAAACTTAAAACTTGCTATTTCTTTTAAATTAAAACCTATTTACTTTCAATTCAACTAAAACACGAGCCAAATGTTTGAATACCCAAGCCTAACTTCGAGTTCCTTATATTTTCTTTTTTCTTCGAGTATTTCCGCGAATTCCTCTGAGTCGAACCCGATGAAACTACGTCTTCTTTGACCACCACAATTTCCAGCTAAATGATCGACACTCATGCACGTGCACGATCACCAGAACCGTTTTCGACCAACGTCGTGACCACTTACGAGTCACTCTTGACCTTGACGATGAACTTCACTACCCAGTTCGATCAAATTCGACTGGAATAAAAATCGAGATATCATGTAATTTCCTAAGCCCAACGACCAATGACAAAACTTCCTCTTCCCCATGATCCCGGCCACCATCATCCACGCCACGTCGACCAAAGTTGCCTCGACGAGCCACGAAGCTATTCCTCCTGATCCGATCACCTGAATTGCCTCGACGACGATGCAGTTTCCCCGAGAACCAGTTTGACAAAATACCAGTTTAAAACCCTAAAATCGAGTCACACCGTTGCCATGATCAACCAGAAAATTTGCGAGCATTTTTCTGATGATTACTGATGCAGGATCCACATTCAGCCTTAATCACGCCGACGATAACTTCGTTGATTGACGCCAATTGACGAAAATGTCTTTTTCGTTCATCTAAGAAATTCTCGGCCATTCCAAATTTAAAAATCATTAGACCTTCATCAAAAATCATTATTTCGTGATATAAACTTGTTTATGTAATCAGATTCTGAAGTTAAAATATTTGAATTTTCTGATATGTTATGATCTTACTATAAATTATTTCAAAAGTATTTACTTAATATTATTTTTAAAATAACTTTACATTGGTATAATCATTTTACCTTTCAGGAATCATAGCTTGAAATGATTTAACCATGATGATATGAATTTTCTAGATGAAATGTTAGCCTGCAAATATTAAACAGAGAGATTGCATGCTTAACACAAACATGCATACATTCATTCACACTCTTATATTTGTATAAACTTGCAGCTGTTTCTACTTTTCTACAACATTTCCAAATCATCATCATCACAGATATAAGAATTAAGAAGATCTGGTTTCAAAAGAAATAAAGTTTGCTCACCTTTGAAAACAGAGAAGTAGAGAACAAAACCTGGAACCATATTTTGAAACAGAAGCTTGACTTTTGTTTTTGATTTGAATCCTTGATGTTTGAATCTGACTTTTGAAGCTTGATGATGTTTGAGTTGATTTACTGATTTGCTTTGATCTGGTTGAACTGGAAACTGATTTCCTTGAGTTTGATCTTGCTTTCAGGCTTCCAGATTTTAAAATTTTGAACTTGATTTCTTTTGCATGGCTCTTAATTCTTTTAGTTTCCAGGTTTTGAAAACTGAAATAATCTTTATTGTTTCACTTTTGAACGCTTGAAGCTTTGAATCGCACATGTTGACAATTTAAAATAGCTGAAGTTGTTTTTTGATTCAGGTTGAAAATTAAAGCCATTAAAGTTGTTGTTTAGTTTTTTCTTCTGGTTTTGGTTTTGGGAATATGAAGGAAAAATAAAGTGTAAACAACCTTGTTTTTATTTCATTTATTATTTTAAAATAAAGATAAATGTGACACTTGTCTACTTGGATTACACTTGTTCAAACTCATGTTTATTTTCTTCACATTTGTTAAAATGGGTAATTTTATGTCCAAATCCTCCACTTAAATTAATTTAAAAATTATGTTTAAATCCTTATGTTAATAAATTTACACTTTTGTATATTTAAGAATCATGTTTTTGTAAATATGTTTTTATACTTATTATGTCTTAAATGTTATATACTTTTAAATAGAAACCTTTTCATTAATCTTATTTTAATCAAAAATATTTAATATATATATATATATATTTACCTTTATAACTATTTTCATAACCTTAAGAAAATGATTTGAAATCAAATTATACATAACTAATAAATAATCCTATATTCATATACATAGTTGTTTCTTGAAACATAGAATTTTAAATCCAATTTTTATTTCCAATATATTTATATTTTCCAAGATAGTTATTATTGAATTCCAAATCAAAAATTATATTTAAAAATATACTTACATATATATAAATAAACACATATTTTTTACTTATTCTAGAAATTTTCTAAATTAATCATCATTAAATTCACAATTTAATTCCAAAAATTAAATTAATTACCCATTCAAACTTTGATTTAAAACGGGGATGTTATAAATTCCCCCTTAAGAAAATTTCGTCCTCGAAATTTGCTAGACAAGGAGACAACCAAAGAATGGATGGAGAATGTTTTACCTGATCAAACTGAATATCTATTCTGCATATGGCTTACCAAATCAGAATATCATCAGTACATATGAGAATGAACTCATTCGATACTATACAAGATACTCGGGTCATCCAGTATACGAAATATGCAGGGGCATTGGTTAGTCCAAGGTGATAACTAACTACTCGTAGAATATATCTAGACCCAATAGAAAAAACAATGGATACTCAATCCAAGTTGGAATATTCCAAAGTATACATCAACTTATCCCCCTCGGGAATTTGAATCCTCATAAGAAATTACAAAAAAAAAAAATCAAACTTTGGTTTTGACCGAAATCGTTTCATTGGTACAATCCAATTTAACTTTATATTTAATTAACCAATTCATTACAATTTAAATTTCAAATTCATTAAAGTTAAAAACGAAAAGAAAACAGATGGAAGATTGATGAGAATACGGACTAAGAATTTTTCTTCAACGGTTTGTAGGGCCACCACCACACCAAATCTTCTTCTTGGAGCTGCCAGAAAACGTTCATAGAATTGAAATTGGACGACGATCAAAAAGAGAATTGATGGGCAAAGATTGTTTCCGTTGTTGAAGGGTATTGACCATTTGTAGTGGTACGTCTTTTTCCCCTACCTCGTCCTCTTCTTGCACTCATACTCACTATCAGTGGATAGTAAGAGAATTTACTAAGGCATACAGACAGATATTTTAGGGATATACTCATTCTAGGGTATTTGTAACCCTATCTCTAATGAGTTACCTAATGTGTTATACTCCTGAGCTAAAGTTCTTACTCACCTTCCGCTCTGATACCAAATGTGATAGTCTTGGGTCTTCGACCGTCTGATAGTGGCCACTCTTGACTGGTAGGCTTTTCAAACATCCCAGCCCCGTCGTGGCTCACAATGGTACCCTGACCTTGCTTTTACGGCCAGCATTTCAACTTCTTCACCTACTCGATTAACCAACCCCTTCCCGGGGACATGTAGGGGTAAGAGTCTCCCGTTCGCCACCAAATGCGAAGAGAGAACCCCCTATCATGCTCTAATGAAGCAAGGTCAGTCATGGGGCTGGTGTGAGCAAACAAAAATAGTTTATTTGAACAAAAGCAAACAATAGAATTTAAAAGAAATTCGCAATGCTTTTTGAAAAATGAAATTACCATAAGGCCTCCCGTCGCACACACAATGCAAACGCAGAATTAAAGGAGATTTCTCCTTATGACAGTCAAACATGCTTGATACGTAAAATCCTTTTGATATTATTATTAGTGCATAGTGCAGAAAACATTTCGAAAGTATAATATTAATCCTAGCCCGCATATAACCATTATTGTATGCCTACTATAGCTACCATGTTCAATAGCAGGTTACCACCACATTCCATGGCAGGTTATACAACTAAAACCGTACATGACACGTATTGTTTCTTTGGATTTCCAACAAATAGTCAGGCAAAGGAACTTCCTGGGCCATATGGGTACGCCTCTGGAGGGACGCCCCGAGAACCTAACCGGATCTCTGCCAACACAAGGTTGGGTTACCTCTGTAACTAGGTAACTACTACACGAGTATGCCATTCTCCGGCCGTTACCGACCTTTATCCGAGGGCCCTCAACACCAACAGCCACAAAGCAATAGATTTGCAGCAACCACATAGGTTAAATATATGGCTTCATATCATGATACCACCTTTTATCCAGAAGGAAATGGACATACCCTCAAGGGGCGCTACCCTCAAATAACCTTACTGCATCCTTCTTGTTTCGACCATTCCGGGTTGTGAGGTCCGATGAGGTCTCGTCTACAAAGCTACGCTTTACACAAAAGCCATGCTTTGATCAACAAATGATCAGCAGCACTTCGCATGCCACATTACCAAATTGGGAATGTATCACTAGTAACATCAACTAAATAACCTCTGAGCTTGTACGTCTCAAAGAAGGGTGTTAAACTAAGAAAATAAATTCTCTGCCACCAAACAGAAATGTATTTGATAGAAACCAGCTTTACATCTCAAAGTGTAATGTCATACATACATCCATACAAGTCTGTTCCAGGTTCAACAGAATCGAAGGCACTTGAAAAGAAGCCCTTGCAATCCGGATAATCTCTAATCACGTCCGGATTCCCCATCACAAAGGGTGATCAAATCTCTATACCAGGGTCATTCGGTGCAGAGACATTCGACAGGTAATCCTTTCGCTTTCGAAAATATCCGGTCTTTACCAAGGTCTTCAAATGCAATCCATAACATCGTATCATTATTCAGAATGGGTTATATGACACAAAGTCCTCTCTCGGCTAACCAAATAATGAGCGCAATATTTAAAAACATATGGATATTGGGATCTTAGTTGAGTCACAACTTAAATCCCAAAACCTTTCTTCAAATGGTTTAAACAAATTACCATTTTCAAATATTTAAACAAAAAGATTCACTTCGTAAAGTTCACCAATCATCCACAAAGATTAGTTCATGGCTTTCAAAACTATTTACAATTCAAATCCTTTATACAAAAGATACACCTTTAAGATCCTCTTATTTTGGAAACAATGTTCACTTATCTTTAGCAAAGATTCATTTATAGCTTTCAAAACAATTCAATTTCAAATTTGAAACCCCTTTCAACAAAAAATAGAAGTCCTTTCTTTATTTGAAAGCTATTATCATTTGAAAACAAATACTTTTCGTTTTCGAAAAATTCGATCAAACATACACAAGTTATAGCCTTTAAAAGTATAATTCCAGAAAATCAGTGAACTGCCGTATCATCGGCAAGTTCTATTTGAATTAAATCCAAATTTCCCAAAAAAATTTGTTTAATACACTTCGAAATAATTTAAAATATATATATACATTATATAACTTGAATAACCATTTTAAAGCATAATTTCCATATAAACATATATACATACATACATACATATATATATATATACATATATATATATATATATATATAACTTCAAAATCTTGAATTCAAATTCAAATCAAACTATTTAAATTTCAAAACTTTATCAAGCTATTCAAAATAATTTTTATCTTCAAACTCCTTTCGAAAGCTTTTCATACTAACTCCAATTCCAGTTCCAAAACAATTTTTGGATTCAAATTCAATTTTCAAAACCATTTTAAATATAATAATATTAAATTCATATATCTATGACTTAACTGATTTCCTCGTGAAATCCATATTTGTGTATGTATGGTGTAGTCTAGGGGTTCTACACAATAGTGCAACATCATCAATCATTATAGATTCAAGCACAGAAAAATCGATAAGCGGTATAATCCTATAATGCTTATCTCCATTCATAGATTCACAGATAAATAATATGCATTCATCACAGATAAATGAATTACATTCATCACAGCTCGAATCAAAATAATTCATAACACAAAGTATCACACATCAGGGATATCAAACAATTCATCATTCAATAGAATCCAAATATTCATAAGTAAGATCAGCTAGTCATTTGATTAATTTAAACCAGATTAATTACTTATGACTAATTAACTAATCCTGGTTAATTAATCATTAATTAATTACAAACCATTTGAATTAAATATCCTTTAATCATTTATTAATTAGCCTTTAATAATAAATTAACAACCTCTAATTATTTATTAATTAACCTTTAATTATTTAATTTTTTCTTTAATTAATTATCCTTAATTAATTAGCCCTTAATTAATTACCATTTAATTAATAAATTACAATAAGTGATTACCCTTAATCACTTTCATTAATTAATCTTTAATTGATTAATTATCCTCAAATTAATTACTTTAATTAATTAATCACATAAATTAATTATTCTTTAATCACTTGATTAATCCACTTTAATCATTAATTGATTACTTTTAGTTAGGTAATTGTCTTTAAGTAATAATTACCCTTTAATTACTTATTATAAATTAGTCAACTTTTTATTAAAGTAATCAATCTTTTAAGAAATTACATTAAGTAATTGACCTTTAATTACCTTCATTAATAAATCCCTTAAAGTTTTAATTAATTAAAAGATAAATCTTTTATCTTAAATAATTACTTTAATTATCTTTTAAAAATCTTGTTAATGACTTTTGGAAAATAAATCGTCATTAATATATTAATTTACTCAAGATTTATAAGTTAAATTAATGATTTGAAGACATTTCATTTTTCTTATTTATTTACTTAATTACAATATTAAGTTTATTTAAAATAAACTTTTAAAAACAAAGGTTATATATATATATATATTGAAATACTTTAAACTCAAATAATTTTATTTTTCCAAATCTTTAATAAACTCCATCTTAATTAAACATTAATTATTTTTAAAGAAATAGTTATTAAATTATTAAATCCTGATTAAGTTTTAAACTTAAAACTTGCTATTTCTTTTAAATTAAAACCTGTTTATTTTCAATTCAACTAAAACCCAAGCCAAATGTTCGAATACCCAAGCCTAACTTCAAGTTCCCCATATTTTCTTTTTGCTTCGAGTATTTCCGCGAATTCCTCCGGGTCGAACCCGATGAAACTACGTCTTTTTCAACCACCACAATTTCAAGCTATATGATCGACACTCGTGCACGTACACGATCACCAGAACTATTTCTGGCCAACGTTGCAACCACCCACGAGTCACTCTTGACCTTGACGATGAACTCCACTACCCAGTTCGATCAAATTCGACTGGAATAAAAATCGAGCTATCACATAATTTCCTGAACCCAACTACCAACGACAAAACTTCCTCTTCCTGATGATCCCAACCACCATCATCCATGCCACGTCGACCAGAGTTGCCCCGACGACCCACGAAGCTATTCCCCCTGGTCCGATCACATGAATTGCCTCGACGACGATGCAGTTTCCCCAAGAACAAGTTCGACAAAAACGCAGTTTGAAACCCTAAAATCGAGTCGCACCATCGCCAGGATCTACCAGAAAATTTGCGAGAATTTTTTTGATGATCACCAATGCACGTACCACCTTCAGCTTTATTCACGCCGATGATAACTTCGTTGATTGACGGCAATTGACAAAAATGACATTTTCATACATCTAAGAAATTCTCGACCATTCCAAACTAAAATATCATTAAACCTTCATCAAAAATCATTATTTCGTGATACAAACTTGTTTATGTAATCATATCTTAAAGTTAAAATATTCGATTTTTCTGATATATTATGATCTTACTTCAAATTATTTCAAAAATATTTACTTAATATTATTTTTAAAAATAACTTTGTATTGTTATAAGCATTTTACCTTTCAGAATCATTGCTTGAAACGATTTACCCATGAAGATATGAATTTTCCTGATGAAATGGTAACCTGCAAATATTAAATAGAGAGATTGCATGCTTAACACAAACATGCATACATCCATTCAAACACTTATATTTGTATATACTTGCAGCTATTTCTACTTTTCTACAGCATTTCCAAATCATCATCATCATATATATAAGAATTAAGAAGATCTGGTTTCAAAAGATATAAAGTTTGCTCCTTTGAAAACAGAGAAGTAGAGAACAAAACCTAGAACTGTATTTTGAAACAGAAGCTTAAATTTTTTTTTTTTGATTTCAATCCTTGATGTTTGAACCTGACCTTTGAAGCTTGATGATGTTTGAGTTGATTTACTGATTTTCTTTGATCCGGTTGAACTGGAAACTGATTTCCTTGAGTTTGATCTAGCTTTCAGGCTTCCATATTTTAAAATGGGGAATTTCACTAAAAGGACAAACTTTGCAGTCCAATTAGTTTCTAGGACACACATCCACAGAAATTAATTTCAAGACCAAAGTCAACAGAATAAGTACTTTAAGGACAAAATCAGTCGTCCAATTACTTTCAAGGACATAATTTCATAGGTTTTTAGGCCTTAGAAATTAATTATTTTGCATTTTGTCTTTAAAATTAATTATTTTAGTTTTATGTCCTAGAAACTAATTGCAGTTGCTAAAGAGGCCCTTGTGGCTAATTTCCGCTGTTAAAAATTTGAACTTGATTTCTTTTGCATGGCTTTTAATTCTTTTAGTTTCCACGTTTTGAAAACTGAAATGATCTTTGTTGTTTCAGTTTTGATTACTTGAAGCTTTGAATTGCACATGTTGAAAATTTAAAATTGCTGAAGTTGTTCTTTTGATTCAGCTTGAAGATTGAAGCCATTAAAGTTGTTGTTTAGTTTTTTTTGTTTTGGTTTTGAGAATATGAAGGAAAAATAAAGTGTAAAAACCTTGTTTTTATTTCATTTATTATTTTAAAATAAAGATAAATGTGACATTTGTCTACTTTGATTACACTCGTTCAAACTCATGTTTATTTTCTTCACATTTGTTAAAATGAGTAATTTTATGTCTAAATCCTCCACTTAAATAAATTTAAAAATTATGTTTAAACCCTTATGTTAATAAATTTACACTTTTGTATATTTAAGAATCATGTTTTTATAAATATGTTTTTATACTTATTATGTTTTAAATGTTTTATACTTTTAAATACAAACCTTTTCATTAATCTTATTTTAATCAAAAATATTTAATATATATATATATATATATTTACCTTTATAACAATTTTCATAACCTTAAGAAAATGATTTGAAATCAAATTATACATAACTAATAAATAATCATATATTCATATATATAGTTGTTTCTTGACACATAGAATTTTAAATCCAATTTTAATTTCCAATATATATAGTTTTTCAAGATATTTATTATTGAATTCTAAATCCAAAATTTTATTTAAAAATCTACTTCCACATATATAAATAAACACATTTTTATTTACTTATTCTAGAAATTTTCTAAACTAATTCATCATTATATCCACAATTTAATTCCAAAAATTAATTAATTACCCATTCAAATTTTGATTTAAAAACGGGGATGTTACATACGGACTATACAAAAGCAAAAAAACTTAAAATCATTTAAAATAGAAAAATCCATCTAATGCATCTCAAAATTACCACTAAAAATAGGTTATGGATCGTATAAAGCAAAGAAGCTTAAAATCATACTAAATAGAAAAATCCATCAAGCGCAATTTAAAGAGGACCACCGAAAAACCGATTATGGATTACACAAAACCAATCAAACTCATAAATACGAAAAAATAGGAAGAGAAAGTGCAATCATATTGTGTTGATTGACCACTCTTGAGTATTCATCGTATTTTTCTCTACTCTAGGCTCGAGTCTCATTGCTCTTGAAAATTCAAGGACTAATTTTCTTTAAAGATAATTTTGAAAGCGGATGCATGAAGTTCTATATGATCATATTCATTTTTATGATATCATTTCTTTCATCAATTTCTCAATTGGTTTAGGCCCAAAATAGATCCATCTTTCATTCCACTGCACATTCTTGTAGAAATTCCAATGTTCATCAATAGGGGTACAAATGTAGCTCCTTATATCATAAGTAATAGATGTTTAATAATTCATGAGAAACATGATGCTTCCTTCAATTTTACCATATTAGTCATTTGACTAATTGCGTTATTTATTCTTACATATACAGGAACCATGGAGAGATAACATAGATGCCACATAAAAACATTCAAATTTTTCTATGTTTTTCTCAACATTGTGAGATTTACTTTTTTTAAAAGAAATTCCTCATATTAGCCTTTTGTAAATATGTTGTCTCTAATAGAAGGACATAAAGGAATTCATAAACAAATACGTAGTTTCTATTGTTAATTTTTCTAAACTGTGGTGACCCACTTCAGCGAAATACCCCTGCACTTTGGAAATTTAGTTTAGAACTCATTTTCATCATCCAAGAATATCCCTTTTTAGTTTCTTGAGAGAAATCATGTTAGTATGAAATAACCTAACACATTAGTCTACCCACATAAAATCTAACTAGCAAAAATCTGTATATTCAATTTTAAATCTTCAGTTACATTCAATATTAATGTTTTGTATCTTTATACGTACAAACATAAATTAACACTAAACATGTAAAAAAAGATCAAATAAAACCAACCACAAATTAATACAGTGCACAATTCAACTCATGACATTCTTCTATTTTCATGCAAAACTAAAAAACAATGCAATTATTCAAGCGACATATCAAAATTAGGTCTTATAAGCGAGTTCATACAAAAGGGAAAATACATAAATGATCATGTTTACATATATATTCAACACATATATTTCCAGCACTTATAATTAAAACTCCAGTGTCATACATGTATTTGATATAATTAATTTATTCATATTTCTAATCCATATATTGGTAATCCAAATACATATTCCTCCAGCAAGAAATTTTTCTTAAGCCTGTATTTGGATCAAAATAACTATTTACATATATTCATAAGAACATGATAGTTTACAAGTATAAGTATCTCGTTTTAAAAAAAAATTATGCTAAAAAAACTTATTCTCTTTGATTTATAAATACTCTTCATAAATATACCTCCCTTATTTTTAGTATCTAGTGTTTCATCTTATTTCAAAGTCAAATTAATATCATAGCTTGCTTTCATATAAGTTTTGTGTACATTGTACCATCATTAAATTGTAATACGTAACTCATATCATTATTTCTTCATTTTTAACAAATTCATTCATGTCCACAAAGTGAATATTATAAATCTTTAAGAATAAATTTCAATTATATTTCCAAATAAATTGATGCATAACAAACATGGTTGAGTCTAATAGTAAACAACAATCAAATTCTGGAATATACTCATGTCTTTGAAATGATGACATTCTTTCTGCTTTTGGATGAAAATTTTCAAGATCAATATATGAACTAGATATTCAAAATTTCTCCATTCTCATAATTGACATAATATAAAATCTTAATATATTTATCATATTTGTTCAACTACAAAAACTTATACACCTCTTAACATTAATATTACAATCCAGAACAACAATTTTCCCAAATAGGATTGTGATAAACTTGATATTATAAAAGTTTATAATCTTTGTATTTGAAATCATTAGATTTATGTTCTTCTCATAATAATCCAACTCTATAAATCAATAAACATAAAGTCTCTTATTAGTTGGTTTCATCTTTTTACAATGATTTTTTCAACCAAATTCAATTTTCATTCAAAAATTAAATAAATCATTAAGTGCTCTAAATTTGAATACAGTGAGAATAGTAATATGCGGCGGAGCCTACCGACGGCAGCTGATGGCACGGTCAATTTATTTTGAACGGCTTCCGATGGCCACTCATTTTATTTATTTAAACCTATTATTTTATTAATATATACTAGTTATATAAGTTTGAAACTTGACTAAATATATAATAATTAAAATCCTAAGCATTTGTAAAGGTATTTCTATTCAATTATTCAAATTTATAATAGTTTCCAATTAATTAAATTAGCATCGTCGATAGTATTTTTTGTTGTATACATGATTATATTCGATAATAATTAACTATATTGAAAATTAATTCCATTTTAGTTAATAATGTGGAATTAGTCGAACAACGTGATCTCAACAATTCTTTCACTGAATATTATAAAGATATCTTTGGAAATAAAAATAAGCATAGAGTTAGTGTTAGATGGAATGATCTTTATCCATCCATCTCTAATATTAATTTTTCTGATTTAGATGTTCCTTTTACTGAAGAGGAAATCCGAAAAGCCATTTTTGATTTACCAGGAGATAAATCTCCGGGCCCGGATGGATTTCCTATTTTCTTTTATAAAACTTTTGGGAGGTTTTAAAATTAGACTTAATTAGTATGTTTAATGAATTTTATAATGGTAATCTCCAATTAGGTTGTTTTAATTTTGCTAATGTTATTTTATTACATAAAAAAGTTGGTGCTAATACTTTAAAAGATTTTAGACCCATCTCGTTGATTAATTGCTCTGTTAAAATTATTTCTAAAATTTTAGCTAATAGACTTAGTTTAAAAATGAATGATCTAATTGACTGCTCTCAATCAGCTTTCATTAAAGGAAGAAATATCACTGATGGTGTAGCGGTTTCAAGAATATATTAATTTTTGTTGTTAAAATAATATAACTTGTGATATTTTAAAATTAGATTTTGCTAATGCTTTTGACTCGGTTTATTGGGATTTTCTAATAGATATTTTCCTTGCCAGAGGCTTTAGTAATAGATGGATTAACTGGATCATTAACTTTCTTAATACTGGAAAGTCTAGTATTATGGTTAATGGTATTTTAGGTAATAAAATCCAATCCAAGAGAGGTTTAAGGAAAGGGGATCCTTTATCGCCCCTTCTGTTTAATTTAGCGGCTGATGTCTTTTCTAAGATTATTAAGTATGCTGTTAGCAATAATCTTTTGGGTTTTATTGGTAATGATAGTTCAAGTTTTGGTTTGTCTGTCCTTCATTTTGCTGATGATACTTTGCTTTTTTCCTCTCATCTTCCTAGACACATTATTGCTCTCAAGTTTATTCTTTATAGTTTTGAACTTTTATCGAATTTAAAAATAAACTTTGATAAAAGTTCTGTTTTAGTTTTAAATGATATTGATAAAGTAGAAAATTTAGTTGCTAATACTTTAAATTGTAAAACTATGAGTTTTCCAATCGACTATCTTGGTTTTGTAATCAGACCTTCAAAACTTAAGCACGGGGATTGGTTAATAATCATTGATAAAATTAAAAATAGGATTACTAATTGGAATGGGAGATTCTTATCTAGAGCTGGTAGATTGGTTTTGATTAATTCTGTTTTATCAGCTCTCCATATCTATTGGATGTCTATGCACCTTTTTCCTGATTGGGTGATAGATAAAATAGATAAAATTAGAAAGGATTCCCTTTGGAGTGGTGAAAATCCAAACAGTAGCATTAAATGTTTAGTTAATTGGGATACTGTCTGTAAGTCCAAAAGAGAGGGTGGTTTAGGAGTCATTAATTTACATAATATGAACCTGTCTCTTCTTGGTAAATGGTTATGGAAATTAAGAGATACTAGTGATAATGCCATTTGGAAGGAGACTATATCTAAGTATTACTACAATGGTAGTTATAATCTCTATCTAATTAGTCCTTCGATTTATAGTAAACTATCCTATTTTTGGAAATCCATCTTAAAATGTAGTGATATTTTTAACTTAGGTGTAAATAGTATTATTCATTCTGGTAATAATACTTCTTTTTGGCACGATAGTTGGATTTCCGCTACTCCTCTAAAGAATGAGTTCAAAGATTTATATGATATTTGTAATTTTAAATTTGCATTTATTTATGATGTTTTTAACTCTGAAAGTGACCCTCCTTGGATTTTCAATTTTAATAGTATTTTAGTAGGCTCTACCCTTAGACAGCTTTATTTGCTTTATGCTAAGCTAAATCTTTATAATATTGACAGCGATAATGATTATATTAGTTGGGAGTGGGATAAGAGTAAGAAATATTTTTCTAATTCCTTTTACAGATTTATTACTTTTCGGGTGTTACTGTCAATTGTTTTAAGTTTTTTGGAAGTCAAATGCTCCTCCAAAATCTAAGATCCATATGTGGCTCATCATTCATGGTAAATTAAACACTACTGAATTTTAAAAAAAGAAAAATATTAACATTGATAATAAATGTTATTTTTGTAACACATACTCTGAAGATATTAATCATATTTATTATGAATGCATGGATACACATTTTATTCTTATAAAGACCCTTAATATTTTTGAGTTTAATATTAGTTCTAGAGTTTCTGATTGTTTTTTATATTGGAACTCTTTTAGGTTTAAGTTCAATAAGGATTTTAGATACTTGCTTGATACTTTATTCACCATTTCTTATTGGTTCATTTGGTTTGAAAGAAATCAAAGGATTTTTAATAATAAAATAATCGCTATAATAATTTGATAATTTCAATTTCATCTTTCTGCTTAAATTGGATATCAAATCCCAAATATAAATTAGCCAAAAATAATTGCTTTAAGAAATATCTTAACAAGGTTAGAAATAATATTAACACATTCAAACTTAACATAAATAATTTTGTCTCTAATAATATTTATATTAATTCCTATTCTAATTTAAATAATGTTCACATGATGCATCATAATGCTCTTCCTATAATAGGCCCTTAAAATAATTTCTTGTTTTGTTTTTATTTCTGTTTTCATTTGTTTTTTAGTCCTTGTTTTCTTATTTGTTTTCCTCTTCAATTTGGTTCTTTTTTCCTTTACTTTTTTAGAATTGTTAGTTTTTGGCTCTAGCTTATCCTTGCTTTATTTTTCACTTTGGTTTTTATTCTCACGTATATGTATATAAATTCTATTTATATACATATATGTGATTCACTCTAACTTGGTTTCCTAGTTTCGTTACAGGTTTGGTTTAGGTAGGTTGCTTGTTTTTCTCTTGACTGGTTTGCAGGATAGCTTGCAGCTTTGTACATGTTGGCAGGATAGCTTTTCTCAGGGATTCTGATTACTTTTGGCATTTATTTTTGGTTACTCCAGGTCTTCAGAGTGGAGTTCTTCATTTTGGTCCACCTATTGCAGTTCTTCTTTATGGATCTTCACTCATTAGAGATTAGTTTTTTTTCTCTTCTGAGGCGTTTTCATTGAGTCATTTTTTTTTGGTGTTGTATTTTAGTATATCTGATTTTAGATACCTCTAACACCCTATTATTGGGAGGTGGCCTTGCCGGAGCTCCGTATTAGGGTGTAATGGGCGGTGGCTTTGCCGGAGCTCATTTGAGAGGTATCAATTTCTTTATTTTTTCTAATTTTTAGACTTGTCACTTGCCAGGCATGTTGGCAACCCCATTTTATTTGTTATATATATATCGCTCCATGTGTGCTCTCCTCTTTTATCAGAGGATCACACATTTTTCTCAAAAAAACTATATCGAAAATCGAACATAGATAATAATTTTCTACAAGTTTCATTCCATCAATTACATCAATTAGAGTTAGTGCGAGTCAAAAATATGATTGGAGAATTTAGTTAAATACAAATTTATTTAATATTTAATCACTTTCTCTCTCTCTCTTCACATCTCTCTTTGTCTTTCCCAAAATAAACGATCCATGTTCAATGTCGGCGGTCTCCACTTGTAGGCCATCGATGACGGTGATGTCTGAAGGGAAATTAAATGATTGGATCGTAGGAGCAAATTCCCAAAGTGGATCGACCTGAAGTTACTATGTCGGTGAGAATCTGAGCTAGAAGCTTCGCCCTAGGGTTGTGAGATCTCGAGCTACGGCCCACCGTAGGCGTCGAGACTGGTAATGTGGATTGTCTTGGCGAGGGGAGGTCAGCGTTGGAGTGGATCGACGTCAGGAGCTATATGATGGCAGTGGGGAGGAGATGAAGATAGCAACATTTGGGTTTGAACAATGTACAGGTTTGGGTTAGTGATTAGAGAGTTGATTATTTTTATTAATCTCTAATTTAATTACTCAATATTCTAAAATGCATATCGTGCTCATACAAGGTCGGATTGGAATGCGATTTCTTGCATTGGACCAGTGGAGACATCACCTACGCAATGGAATAGCTTTGTTCGCTTTTTGTATGATTGAAAAAAGGGCTAAGGTGGACGGAATTATAACTCCGAAATTATTTCTCAATACGAATCCCCATAATTTTATACATAGAAAATGTTGCTCGGTAGTGGTAGAAAAAATATATACATATATGAAGTATTTCCCCATTTGATTGGATTTGTTTGAATAAATATCCAAAATAATTGATTAATATCCTGTATATTCATATTGCGTTATATTAATGTCGAATAAAGCTAGATAGTGATGATGTTAATTTATAGTTACTATAAATTAATTAAACCCTAATTAGGAGTTATTTTAGTGATAGAAATATCAGTGATATTTTACTGCTAATATTTGAGACAATTGATTAATATCCTGTATATGTAGATATTTAATTCTATTCGTAGTTAATAGAGTTAGATGGAGTTCATATTACTTTGCAACATGGTTACAATTAATTAGAACACTAATTATGAGTAATATTAATGATAGAAATATTATTATATATTTTATCACCAATCAAAACTCAGAAGTTAGAAATTACAAAAGAAGTATTTTATTACATAATAGGGTTGATAAAACTGTAAAATCCAGAATATTGGTATAATGGATTTATCAAATTTAGACCCTAAGAAATGATTTTAATGTATATAAAAATTATATACATGGGTTATATAATTTTATTGATAGCTAAACTTAATTTTAAAAGAATAATTAAGTGAAATTAATTTATAATATGATTGAGAGGCAAGTATATTATTTTCCAAAATAAGTTTGGGACATCTATAACATAATATGAAGAATATATGATTTGAGTAAATAAACAAATAATCAGATTGTTGAACTAAATTTCTCGAGTAAGACTAATTTCGTTAAATAAGATGTTATGATTTATAGAAAGTTTTTAGTGTTGTGAACGGTTTCATTAGTCTATATAATTGTATAATATGGTTTTTATTAAACAATTAAATTAGTTAAATGAGTAAAGCAACATAAAAGAATGTGTATACATTTATATGTAGTCTATATATACTCAATGGTAGCTCACGGAAAAAATATTAATGTAGTTTGATACTTAAGAAGTATATTTGGACGAGCTAAATAAATTAAAGGATAAAAATGTCATAGATTGTGATATAGTTGCCAATGATCGAGTATCGAGTTCCGTGGAAAGACAATGTAATAGATATAGCAGAGATGTCATAACTCATACCTTGATGGGCCTAAATTTTGACAAAAATCAAAATCCAGGTCTATCAAAGCACAGATCGTTGGATTTAATACCTACAAATAAACATGAGAATAATTAGAAATTAATAGAAATCTAAACTCACCGCGGAAACAATAGTAGGATAAGAATGCTAACTATGACTACCATATTGGAATTAATGGTATTCCGTGGATAGCAGATTTGTCACATCAGCATCGAGCATGAGAGAAAGAAGACTTCTCCAACAATAAAGCACATTTAGCTTCAGTGACATGTTCCTCTAAATTCTATCTTATGGGTTGTAATGAAGAGAGGGCAGAATAACGTTCTAATGACTGGATTATAAACTATCCATAAAATAAACTTATACCGATTGGTTTTCATATAATAATTGTGTCAATCAAGGTTAGCAATTCTAATCTAACCTTGCACCGCACACACAATTACTTACATACCCCTTCTCAAGGTACAAAATACTGATGAGCCTTATCAACCATCCAATACTTCCAAATCCAGTTGCTATTTAATACTTCTAAATATGAAGCGGGCTTTTATAATACTTTTAAAAAGAGAAATAGGCAGATTTTGCCATTTAAGACCTTAATTAAGGTAGACCCCATCATTTAAGAACTATTCCCAAGATGCTTTGCAACAATGTTGTCAATGGTTGGTGGGTCCTAGCTATAAAGACCTCTAACCACTATTTAAGGCTTTCAAATTTAATGTCCAACTATTACCGCATATATCGTTGATAAAATCGTAGCTATGTAATAAAAAATATCCAAACCACTCAATACCTTTTATTGGAAAAAAACAGACTCTGGTCATTTAAGATCTTAATTAAGGCGGACCCTATCATTTAAGACCTATTCTTAAGGCGTGCTCCTTAATGGTACTATTGTTATTACGGCTTTAGCAATGTGAGAGACTGTACCCAAGCCACTTAATACTTCCAAGTCGAAAATTGGCAAATTCTAGTCATTTAAGACCTTAGTTAAGGCAGACCCCATCATTTAAGACCTATTTTTAGAAGTGTGCTCCTCAATGGTATCATCTAGCTGTCATTGCTTGGAAATCTCGTTGGCCTACTTAATACTTCTTTTATAGGAAAGAGGAGGACCCTACAGTCAATTAAGACCCCACAACTGAAGCGAACCCTTCCCGCGATATGCACTATCACTCTTAATTATAAATATGGAATTTCATTAGGTTACTTCTTTTGGTCATGAGGTGAGCCCTTCAGCCACTTAAGACCTCAACATTGAATTAAGCCCTTTTTAGAGATATCCTCATTTATTTATTTAGAATCTCACTAGGTTACTTAATACTTCCATTTAGGAGAGATGCAGACCCTTCCACCATTTAAGACCTCAAACCAGAAGCAAACCCCTATGGAGATATCCCTCACCGCTCCTAAATCCAAATTTGGACCGTTTAATACTTTCCAATTAAGAAAGCAGGCCCAATCTCTCATGTTATCATAGGTCATAGGATTAGTGATATCTCACATCAGTAATAAGTACACCCGACTGCCGGTAGCATCAAAGTGAAGGGTAGTCTTCTATCGAGTGACTCTACCGATCTCGCATCACTAACCTACAAAGTCCAATTGACCACCCTAAATCTTTTCATATATTATCATAGATAGACTTTAGACTCATCTTACTAATTCCCTTTTTATTTAAGGCACTAAGATTTACGTTAAATATTTGTCCACTCATAAATCCTCGTTTGATGCTTATAAATTTCAATTTGTCCATAAAATCCTAATGGACACTTCCTAATACATTTATGTATGATTACTAATTTCAAATTAGTAACCTTGTATATTTATTCCATTTTTACCATCCTATTAATCCATTTATCCTATCAAATTATTTCAACTTCCATATTTATTACCATTTACTGGAGTTACAATGTTTTAAATTCTTTTCTCATTAGTTAATTTATTTAGACGTGAATATTACGTGCAAGCGTCATTATTAGTTTTTTATTTAATTATTATAAGCGTAGTAAATTATGTACAAATATTTACTTCAATCAAACCAATTATATATCTTCACAGGAATATTCTTTTCCATGTTAAATTATTGGAATCATGCCTAAAAAGATTATCCGTGTCACGACCCGACTTTCTACTCCCAGAAAATCGCATCATGAATTAAGAAAGAAAGGGATAGAAGAAGAAAAGAAAGAAGAGAAAGAAGAAACAACACAAGAATCTCAACAGCGGAACGAATAAATTATATTAATAACATAAGTATTTACATAATATACAATACCAATCAGAGATACACAGCATACACATCACATATACTAGACAGTTATAAACACATGTCTAGTATTTACAACTCAATACACCAACACAGAGAACACACAGCGGAATACTATATATATATATCTACACGCAGAAGCCTCCTGCTCCAATGCTCCTCCATAATTCGTCAAAGCTAACCAGAATCCTAACCTGAATCCCTTGACTACTCATAAAAATTTGAGTACCCAAGAGTTTATGAAAAACAAAAATAAACTCCGGGTCAGACATGGGTCTGGTGTGAGTAACAGGTTAAAGTTGCTTAACTTTCAAAAATCTTTTGAAAAGAAAGGTATCACGTAAGACTTCCCACACATAAACATGGAAAAGTTTTTACCTTACGCTAACCAAAACATTTGATAGGAAATCCGATGATATTATAATAGTGTCTAGGGTTTTCAAATAAATAAGAAATAGCCGAAATTGTTACGTGATTAAATTCAAGCTACTAGCCACAAAAGTGGGTAATACAATCAAAACCGTTGGCACTTATTGGATTTTGGATTCCATACAATGGCAGGGCTACTGGGGTACCGTCCGTCACAGTACGTGGCCTAGATCACCGTACCGAGGAGCCACCCTAACTCCCCTGCAACACAAGGCCGGACCCATTCCTTACTGAATAGTTCCGAACAAGACAACCCCGACGGTTAGAGCTCAAAAGACCGTCCACACAGCCGAAATAAAAAGGGACTTCTAGACAGGGATCAATCTTGCTCTCCAGTGGGTGCGACCCACGAAGCCTTGCTGCACCTCCCCTGTTTTAGCCATTCCCGGTTGATGAGGCTTGAGGTTACGATTACCTTTATAGGACATATCATCTTAGAATGCTCATCGTCCACCTGACGATGTTCTGAAAGCATTCAATCCATACAAGTTCGTTCCGGGTTCGAACGAAACCGAAGGCATTATCTCGTTACACTCATTTTGGAATCACCCTCAGAGTTAACGACGATAACCCTTGCACTCTGATTCACCATCTCGAATCTATAAGTACTATTCCGTCAAACTCATTACGGAATCACCCACAGAGTTATACTAACATATAGCCCTTACACCTCGAGTCTTCACTTGCTCCACTTGGATTCACGACCTAACGTTATTTGGAATCGATGTGGTTTTCGGATATCCAAATATGGAAACCCGATCCCGGTCTCATCGAAAACCAAAGCGTGTCTTTTAAGGTCCAAGTTGTTTTAAAGTTTTAAAACAATTCAATTACAGTATCTATATACACAGATAGACAATTCATAATTATAACTGATAATCAACATTATCACATAACAGGTAATCTACATTATCAATATCAAATAGATATCCCATATATCATCATCACAATAGATAACCTACGTTATCACAATACAGTCAAACATCCATACCACATAATATCATTTATCTCATTACTGAGATCTCAAAGTATCCAAGTCAAACCATGACATCCATTCATACATAAGCAAAGATTTACTTATAACAATATAATTAATTTAAAATGAATTAAATTAATTATCTCTATCTCTAATTAATTTAAAATGAATTAAATTAATTTTCCCAACTTTAATTAATTTATAATAAATTAAATTAATTACTTCATCTTTAATTAATTTAAAATGAATTAAATTAATTACTTCACCAAATTATAACTTGCTTATCCATCTATTTAATTGATTACAATCAATTAATCATTCAAAATAGATCTTCCTAATTAATCAGTCTTGATTAATTACTCTTAATTACATTCATGTAATTATCCTTAATTAATTTCACAAATTAATTATCCTCAACTAAACAGTAATTAACCTTTAATTACTTCAATTTATTAATTAATCATAATTAATTACTTTAATCCTTAATTAATTATATTAATTAATTACCTTTAATTACTTATTATTGATTAATTAATCATAATTAATCAACTTTAATTACATCATTAATTTAAATAATTAATGATCCTTAATTATTCCTTAAATTAATTACTCTAAGTAATTAACTAACTTAATTACTATATTAAACCAAATTAATTATCCTTAAATCAATTTCTTAATTAATTATTTGATTAATTACCAAATAATTAATCCAAATTTATCTCATACTTAAACATCTCCTTAATTACAATTTGTAATTATTAAATAGTTACTTAATTGAGTAATTCCTAAATCATTAATTACATAAAGTAATTATTTATAACCCAAATGTTTAAAATTAATTAAACTTAATTAATTAAGAATAAACAATCTCATTAAACTAAATTAATTACATTTAGTAATTAATTTCTTAATTACTTTATTAAGTAATTACCCAAACCATTTACAATTGATTATTAATAAATTAATTAATCTAATTAATTATAAAAATTAATCACATTAATTAATTATTAAATAAATCCTGGTTAATGACCTTCATTAACCATTCTCTAATTATTTTTATTAAGTAATTAACTGAGATTAATTATAAATTTAATTATCTTTAATTATCTAAATTTAAAGTCTAATTTTTAAAATAAATTAACCTTGATTAAAAACTTAATTACTTAATCAATAATTTATTAATTATTAATTAATAATCTAATTAATGATCTAAATTTCAAATTGATTAACCCCTAAATCAATATTCATTCAACTTTAATAATTAATTAAATAAATTAATTAATTAATTCTTAATTACTTTTTTTTTAAATTAATTTCAAAACATTTATTCTTAACTAAATTTTAGAATAAGACATTTCTAAATTATGTTTGAAACAAATTTTATTTTAACAAAGTACTTTTAAACTTGTTTCCAAATTTCATTTTAAATACAAGTTTTAAAATGAAAATAATTTAAACTTATCAAAGTTTAAACAACTTCTAACTTTAGCATCTCAATAACTCAATTTATTTTTAGTTTAAATCTTCCAACTTCAAACTTTCTTTTAAATTTCAAAAAGCTGAATACACATTCTACTTTGATCCCCAAATTTAAACTTAAGATTCAAATTAGCTTTGAATTCAAATTTAAATTTAAATTTTAAACTCTGTTTAAAACCTTAAACTTCATATTCAAAACATTTTATAAAACACTTTAACAAATTTCAAAGTTGTTAAAAACCCTTCATTTTATTTTATAAAACTTATATATACTTAAATCTATAATTCAAACTCATTTTGAATTAAGATTTTAAACCTGTTTTAAAACTTTGTTTTAAAACTTGCTCTACACTCTTTTTAAATTCTGTTTTAAATTTTAAAAACTCAAATATTGTCAGGTTTGTAAAACAGGTTCAGGTTTATTAAACCTGTAAAAATTTCTTTACCCTTTTATTTATTTAAACTGGAATGTTAATTAACTTGAATTCAAATAAATTCAAACTTGAATTCAAATATGATTTAAATTTCTTAATCATTAAAATGATTCAAGCTTTTGCAAATTTTTAAACCCAGAGATTACAGGTTTTATGAAACCCGTAAAACAAAAACCAAAACCTCCACAAATTTCTTCGAGTCTGCTACACCACATCCCCGAGTCAAACACATAACTGCTTCGGGCAACTCACCTTATATACTCGAGCCAACCAAACACAAGCTAACCTTCATCAGTAATGTCCCATCCCCGTGCATATGCACAGCGTCGTCGTCCACACTAGATTGTCAGCGACTATTAGACACACCAGAAACCAACCCAACATCCATCCTTGGCCATCGAATCAAACAATCACCCAAGGAAACAAAATCGAACTCAAAACTCCAAACCTGAAAAACAACATACAGGTTTTTCCCAAAACCTGTCAATGGAAAATTTGAATTGCTCCGACCACCTGAGAGTTTACCCCCTTCGGCCTTAACTACATCCACGACCAAGCTTCCAATTTCCAAAATCTTACCACACTCGATCAAGTATACAAGTCGAAATGACTTATTCTTTAAAACCCATCAAACTAGGGTTTAAAAATGAAAACCAAATCTGCACCTTCCTCAATGACAACCATCAGCCTTCATGAATTTTCATGGCATCTCCTAACACTACTCTATCAACATGAACAATCTCAGAGCCTCAAAGTACACAGATCACCAGAGAACCCAAATAGTTTATATTCAGTTCAAAACAAAACTGCTCCTTTATTACTTTTCTAAAAACAATGATTCTTGATTTAAAAATCATGTTATAGCTAATTCTTTGGATTTATAATGCTGAATTACTAAATTTGCTTGCTTGGATTTTTTTGTTAAAATTGATGCAGTGCTATTTTTTTTATGTTTCCTGTTAGATCTTATTTCCAGAGGCAACAAACTCTGTTTAGCTTGATTTAAATTTTTCCAATCTATGATAAGCAACTTCATTGGATTTTAAAACAGAACTATCACCATTTAAATCAAGTGTTGAGGTTTTCAAATGGAAAAAATTTGGATCTGTGAACAACAGAGCACATAACAGTATGCACAAACATATTTACAACAAACTTTATAATACACAACAATACTTATTTCTACCAAAACATTTTAGCATGCAACCTAAATAAAATTTTAGATTTTAGAGTTACTCACCTATTAACAAATGCAGAGCTGTTTTGATCCTGATTTACTCCATGTTTGAAATGATATGCAGATGATCCCAGAGACAAGAATGCAGACCTCTGTTTTGACTTCCATTTGAATTTATATGCAGTTTTTGCCTATTTGTTTTCTCTGACCAAAATGCTTGCATGCAGGTGCTAGTTGATGCAACTTCTTTGATTTTGCAAAAGTGGAGTATGCAGATGTTCTGTTGAATTTGCAGACATCTTTTGATTTTGAGATGAAGGTGAGTTTGATTGTTGAAGAAGAGGAATATGAAGTTTTGATCTTTGATTTAAGAAGTTGATGATTTTCTTTTGATTAAAGAAAATGAAGATTCGATATAAATGAAAAATGTAAACTTAGCTAAATGTATTTTCAGATTTTTAAGGAAAGCAAAGAAAATTAAAAACTAAAAATCTAACACATGTCCATTTGTTACAACACTTGTCAAATTGTAAAGACAAATTTTGAACACTTGTTTATATGTTGTTAGTTTATTTTTAAAATATATTTATAAATTTACAAAAGAAGTAAAAACAAACAATGTTTCACAATTTGAAACTTATACATATTAAAAATTAAAACAAATAAGATTTTATACCTTTGAACTTAAATTCAAACTAAATTCAAAATAAAACAATATCAAATCAAGTTAAGAATGCAGATTCAATTTTAATATAAAAATTTCAAATCTTATTCAAAGCTTATTTAAATAGTCAATACAATATTAATATTGCTTTTATAAATCTCTTTTATTAAGTTTAAAATCATTTTACGAGAAATTATACTTTTATTCAATAAATAATCCATTTTATTAAGTCATGAAATCATTTGTTGAATTTATTCTAAATTTTTAACTCAACCAATTTAATTTAAAACATTTCAATATTTTCTTATCAATTTATAAATCATATTTTTACTTATGAAATAGTCTTTGAAAACTCAATAATACTAATTTGAAACAAAATTTCCAAATTAAAATGTTTATATTAGAAATTTTAAAACATAATTCAATATTAAATTTAAACCAACATCATTTATTTAATTTTTGAAAAACTTAAATATTAAATAAAACAAATTTTCCAAAATTACTACAAATATCAAAACTAGAAAATATGCTTTATTTATTGAAATTAAAACAAAACCAATCTATTTAAAATATAAACCAAATATTTATTTTGAAAATAGAAATCAATTTTTTATTTAAAAGATAAAATAACCAATTTAAATATTTACTGAAGAAGATTATCAAATCTATTTGAATAATTATTAACAGAATACCAATATCAATTTAATTTTAACTACAGATTATTAAATTTATATTGTTAAAAATTTCGGGATGTTACAATCCTTCCCCCTTAAAAGAATTTCGACCTCGAAATTTAAAACATAGGTAATCTAATAATCTTATTAAATTTAAATTTAAATTTTAAACACAAGCATATATCAAACATATGCTAACAACCAAAACAACCAATCAAACAATTCTAATTATCCAGACAAATTCTGGATAGAATTTTATCGAGTATATATACCCGGATACTCGCTCTAGAAAATCCAAACAAACAAACAATACTATGAAGCTATAAAACAACTATATCTATAACACTAGACAAGATATCAGACTACAAACGAGTCTGACTCAACAACCAAAACTCCAGAACTGCTGGTTCCAAAACCAGAGATAGATCATTTACGTACTCCCTTAGAGATACGTGAAACTCATCGGATCTCAGTTATCCAAACTAGCAATCCAATTCTGTAGATCAATCACTTAATCTTCTAGATCACAGAAAAGATCCAAAACACTCCAGAGCTAACTTCTCAGACTTACCCAAACTTATAGCTCACTTTCGATCAGAGTAAACTTATCCAAAATTAAATCTCCGACTTCAGAATCCAAATTCCTTCGACACTTATCCACAAACTCTCTTCAGACAATCCTGGGCTGTCCACAGCCTTACTGATCAACTCAACCTTCGCTGATGCTTCTAGAAACAAACTAGACCAATCAACACAACAAAATGATCTCCTCAAGATCAACCAAAACCAACCACTCAAACTCAACTTCTCAACATCAGAAGTCAACAACTTCTTCTGTCCAGAAAAAGAAAAGCAGATGCATTTCCAAACTGCTTCCGCTGCTCAACTCTGATCCGAAGTAGAAGGGAATGCTTGAAGAAGAATGCAAGCACAAACAGGGCAACACACCCCAGAGATATGGTTCAACAAATCCATAAGAATCATCCAGAAGTTCCTCCAAAACTCCGAGCTGCTACTCCAACTCAATCTCCTTGAAACCATCCTTCTATAAAGCTGAACCACCGGTTCCATTCCTGGAATTTCAGTCAATAAGAAAAACTCAATCACCAGATGCGAACCAAACTCTGACTTCCTGAAGACATCCAGAAAACTCAGATAACCCAAGAAAACACTCAAACAATCGCAAGTCACTTTTGCGATCTACCAAAACAAATCCAAGGAAAACCGTTCTTCCTTCACCCAATAGAACAGCTTACACTTAACTGGCCAATCCATCGAAGAAACGGGTTCACTCAACTACTTCTGAACTCCATTCCAGAAAACTGCTAAGCTAAAAGATCTCTTGCCAACACCAAGAATATTCCAAGCTACACTACTGCCACAGATGCCAAAGAATTCCAAAACAATGCTCTTCGGAAAACTCGGACTTCAAATCAAACAGAAACTCCAGCTGACCACAGCCACAACACTAAAGCAGACTCACTTCTTTAACTTGTTCCAAAGAAAACATCTTCGGGAACATTCATAATTATTGCATCTCATCACGCAGCTACTACTCCCTGACGTATCCAAAACACCATCACTTGCTTCTGCCCAATCTACAGATCCTAACACTACTCATCCAACGTCATAAATAAACTCCGAACTTTCACAGGTTTCCTTCAGAGATCAATGAAGTTCTTCATCACTACAGAACTCACTCGAGACGGTATTAGGTCTACAATCTCGACAGATACACTTCCAACCTCAAACATTCAAACTCCAACCAATAGTAGTCGTGTTACACACACTACTACCCCATCTACCATATAACTTATATTGGAAAACCTGAACAGGTAACCCAACAGATAGGTAGAAATAAATATATATATATATATATATATATATATATATATACATATATAGTTATAAAAATTACAAATACGCTCTCTCAAGAAAGACACCACTATAGAGCTTAGGTATTCACTCAACCTAACGCTCTGATACCAACTGTCACGTCCTTAGTCTTTTCAACCATCGGGAAGCCGCTCACTCGACTGGTAGGCTTTTCAACCATCCCAGCCCCGCCGTGGCTAACAGTGATACATCGGGTTTGCTTTTACGGCCATCCTCTCGACTCGCAACCAACCCAGGGCCTTATACTACCCAAAAGGGACATGTAGGGGTAAGAGTCTCCCGTTCGCCACCTAACGTGAAGCGAGAACCCCCTATCACGCTGTAATGAAGCAAACCCGATCCCGGTCTCATCGAAAACCAAAGCGTGTCTTTTAAGGTCCAAGTTGTTTTAAAGTTTTAAAATAATTCAATTACAGTATCTATATACACAGATAGACAATTCATAATTATAACTGATAATCAACATTATCACATAACAGGTAATCTACATTATCAATATCAAATAGATATCCCATATATCATCATCACAATAGATAACCTACGTTATCACAATACAGTCAAACATCCATACCACACAATATCATTTATCTCATTACTGAGATCTCAAAGCATCCAAGTTAAACCATGACATTCATTCATACATAAGCAAAGATTTACTTATCACAATATAATTAATTTAAAATGAATTAAATTAATTATCTCTATCTCTAATTAATTTAAAATGAATTAAATTAATTTTCCCAACTTTAATTAATTTATAATAAATTAAATTAATTACTTCATCTTTAATTAATTTAAAATGAATTAAATTAATTACTTCACCAAATTATAACTTGCTTATCCATCTATTTAATTGATTACAATCAATTAATCATTCAAAATAGATCTTCCTAATTAATCAGTCTTGATTAATTACTCTTAATTACATTCACGTAATTATCCTTAATTAATTTCACAAATTAATTATCCTCAACTAAACAGTAATTAACCTTTAATTACTTCAATTTATTAATTAATCATAATTAATTACTTTAATCCTTAATTAATTATATTAATTAATTACCTTTAATTACTTATTATTGATTAATTAATCATAATTAATCAACTTTAATTACATCATTAATTTAAATAATTAATGATCCTTAATTATTCCTTAAATTAATTACTCTAAGTAATTAACTAACTTAATTACTATATTAAACCAAATTAATTATCCTTAAATCAATTTCTTAATTAATTATTTGATTAATTACCAAATAATTAATCCAAATTTATCTCATACTTAAACATCTCCTTAATTACAATATGTAATTATTAAATAGTTACTTAATTGAGTAATTCCCAAATCATTAATTACATAAAGTAATTATTTATAACCCAAATGTTTAAAATTAATTAAACTTAATTAATTAAGAATAAACAATCTCATTAAACTAAATTAATTACATTTAGTAATTAATTTCTTAATTACTTTATTAAGTAATTACCCAAACCATTTACAATTGATTATTAATAAATTAATTAATCTAATTAATTATAAAAATTAATCACATTAATTAATTATTAAATAAATCCTGGTTAATGACCTTCATTAACCATTCTCTAATTATTTTTATTAAGTAATTAACTGAGATTAATTATAAATTTAATTATCTTTAATTATCTAAATTTAAAGTCTAATTTTTAAAATAAATTAACCTTGATTAAAAACTTAATTAATAATTTATTAATTATTAATTAATAATCTAATTAATGATCTAAATTTCAAATTGATTAACCCCTAAATCAATATTCATTCAACTTTAATAATTAATTAAATTAATTAATTAATCATTTCTTAATTACTTTTTTTTAAAAATTAATTTCAAAACATTCATTCTTAACTAAATTTTAGAATAAGACATTTCTAAATTATGTTTGAAACAAATTTTATTTTAAACAAAGTACTTTTGAACTTGTTTCCAAATTTCATTTTAAATACAAGTTTTAAAATGAAAATAATTTAAACTTATCAAAGTTTAAACAATTTCTAACTTTAGCATCTCAATAACTCAATTTATTTTTAGTTTAAATCTTCCAACTTCAAACTTTCTTTTAAATTTCAAAAACTGAATACACATTCTACTTTGATCCCCAAATTTAAACTTAAGATTCAAATTAGCTTTGAATTCAAATTTAAAATTAAATTTTAAACTCTGTTTAAAACCTTAAACTTCATATTCAAAACATTTTATAAAACACTTTAACAAATTTCAAAGTTGTTAAAAACCCTTCATTTTATTTTATAAAACTTATATATCCTTAAATCTATAATTCAAACTCATTTTGAATTAAGATTTTAAACCTGTTTTAAAACTTTGTTTTAAAAATTGCTCTACACTCTTTTTAAATTTAGTTTTAAATTTAAAAACTCAAATATTGTCAGGTTTGTAAAACAGGTTCAGGTTTATTAAACCTGTAAAAATTTCTTTACCCTTTTATTTATTTAAACTGGAATGTTAATTAACTTGAATTCAAATAAATTCAAACTTAAATTCAAATATGATTTAAATTTCTTAATCATTAAAATGATTCAAGCTTTTGCAAATTTTTAAACCCAGAGATTACAGGTTTTATAAAACCTGTAAAACAAAAACCAGAACCCCCATAAATTTCTTCGAGTCTGCTACACCACATCCCCGAGTCAAACACATAACTGCTTCGGGCAACTCACCTTATATACTCGAGCCAACCAAACACAGGCTAACCTTCATCAGTAATGTCCCATCCCCGTGCATATGCACAGCGTCGCCGTCCACACTAGATCGTCAGCGACTATTACGACACACCAGAAACCAACCCAGCGTCCATCCTTGGCCATCGAATCAAACAATCACCCAAGGAAACAAAATCGAACTCAAAACTCCAAACCTGAAAAACAACACACAGGTTTTTCCCAAAACCTGTCAATGGAAAATTTGAATTGCTCCGACCACCTGAGAGTTTACCCCCTTCGGCCTTAACTACATCCACGACCAAGCTTCCAATTTCCAAAACCTTACCACACTCGATAAAGTATACAAGTCGAAATGACTTATTCTTTAAAACCCATCAAACTAGGGTTTAAAAATGAAAACCAAATCTGCACCTTCCTCAATGACAACCATCAGCCTTCATGAATTTTCATAGCATCTCCTAACACTACTCTATCAACATGAACAATCTCAGAGCCTCAAAGTACACAGATCACCAGAGAACCCAAATAGTTTATATTCAGTTCAAAACAAAACTGCTCCTTTATTACTTTTCTAAAAACAATGATTCTTGATTTAAAAATCATGTTATAGCTAATTCTTTGATTTATAATGCTGAATTACTAAATTTGCTTGCTTGGATTTTTTTGTTAAAATTGATATGCAGTGCTATTTTTTTTTATGTTTCCTGTTAAATCTTATTTCCAGAGGCAACAAACTCTGTTTAGCTTGATTTAAAATTTTCTAATCTATGATAAGCAACTTCTTTGGATTTTTAAAAACAGAACTATCACCATTTAAATCAAGTGTTGAGGTTTTTAAATGGAAAAAAATTGGATCTGTGAACAACAGAGCACATAACAGTATGCACAAACATATTTACAACAAACTTTATAATACACAACAATACTTATTTCTACCAAAACATTTTAGCATGCAACCTAAATAAAATTTTAGATTTTAGAGTTACTCACCTATTAACAAATGCAGAGCTGTTTTGATCCTGATTTACTCCATGTTTGAAATGATATGCAGATGATCCCAGAGACAAGAATGCAGACCTCTGTTTTGACTTCCATTTGAATTTATATGCAGTTTTTGCCTATTTGTTTTCTCTGACCAAAATGCTTGCATGCAGGTGCTAGTTGATGCAACTTCTTTGATTTTGCAAAAGTGGAGTATGCAGATGTTCTGTTGAATTTGCAGACATCTTTTGATTTTGAGATGAAGGTGAGTTTGATTGTTGAAGAAGAGGAATATGAAGTTTTGATCTTTGATTTAAGAAGTTGATGATTTTCTTTTGATTAAAGAAAATGAAGATTCGATATGAATGAAAAATGTAAACTTAGCTAAATGTATTTTCAGATTTTTAAGGAAAGCAAAGAAAATTAAAAACTAAAAATCTAACACATGTCCATTTGTTACAACACTTGTCAAATTGTAAAGACAAATTTTGAACACTTGTTTATATGTTGTTAGTTTATTTTTAAAATATATTTATAAATTTACAAAAGAAGTAAAAACAAACAATGTTTCACAATTTGAAACTTATACACATTAAAAATTAAAAAAAATAAGATTTTATACCTTTGAACTTAAATTCAAACTAAATTCAAAATAAAGCAATATCAAATCAAGTTAAGAATATAGAATCAATTTTAATATAAAAATTTCAAATCTTATTCAAAGCTTATTTAAATAGTCAATACAATATTAATATTGCTTTTATAAATCTCTTTTATTAAGTTTAAAATCATTTTACAAGAAATTATACTTTTATTCAATAAATAATCCATTTTATTAAGTCATGAAATCATTTGTTGAATTTATTCTAAATTTTAAACTCAATCCAATTTAATTTAAAACATTTCAATATTTTCTTATCAATTTATAAATCATATTTTTACTTATGAAATAGTCTTTGAAAACTCAATACTAATTTGAAACAAATTTTCCAAATTAAAATGTTTATATTAGAAATTTTAAAACATAATTCAATATTAAATTTAAACCAACATCATTTATTTAATTTTTGAAAAACTTAAATATTAAATAAAACAAATTTTCCAAAATTACTACAAATATCAAAACTAGAAAATATGCTTTATTTATTGAAATTAAAACAAAACCAATCTATTTAAAATATAAACCAAATATTTATTTTGAAAATAGAAATCAATTTTTTATTTAAAAGATAAAATAACCAATTTAAATATTTACTGAAGAAGATTATCAAATCTATTTGAATAATTATTAACAGAATACCAATATCAATTTAATTTTAACTATAGATTATTAAATTTATATTGTTAAAAATTTCGGGATGTTACAATCCGCTATAACTTTCATAAATTAGTCCTAAACAAAAGATTTAACTTTAACATATAAAAGGTTACATCTTATGAAATTACGAGGAATAATCATTTCTTTTTATTACCAAAATAGACGGTGTAAATTATAATGAATTCATACTTTACACGTCTTTTCTCTTTTTGTTTGCATGTATTCCTTGTTAGATCAAACCTTGTATTTTTCTTGAAAGGAAAATAAATCAACTAATTTACAAATATTAAACGGATCTAAATTCCAACAATTCCAAACATAAAAAAGTTTATATTAAATAAGATTAGGGTAATAATCCAAATTCATAAATTATCATACAGCCTATTTAAGATCTGGAATAATTTTCATTCAAATCAATATTCTAAATTCATACTTTTGGGAGTGATTTCTAGATCAGGTTGTAAACAATTCTCAATCAATTCATAAACAAGAATACGTAGGCAATATTATTATATTCAGATCATATTCAATTCAATGCATATAACTCATATACAGTTAATCAATTAGGCATAAAATCAAATAAATACCAACGGGATAATTTTCATATTATAGTAATCTATAAAATTTATCACTCACCTTTCAAAAGCGATCCAAATCTCCAGATCCGAAATAAAACCTTTGATTCATCTTCAAATTCATTTTAATCCAATAGATATGTATAAAAGGGTGTATATATATACATACACATTATAATTACTGATCTAAGAAGAGATTTGGGATAGAGAGAGAGAAAATAGATACAAATATATAATATATATATATAAATTACCTCAAATAAGCATATGGTTGATTCTCTTCTGCTTTTTATTATATTTTTACTCTTTTTCAATTTGTATGGATACATATACAAATATCTTAGCTTTGTAATTTAGAAAGAAAGTGGAGAAGAAGAAATGACATAGCTTCACTACTGCCTCCATAAAAATATGAGAAGAGAAGAGATGATTAGGCTTGAATTTATAGGTGCTAGAGTCAAGCAAAACCATACGATTTAAAATATTATATCTGGGCCGTTGTGGCCTAGACTAATCCTAGTCGTCTGAAGGCGAACGATCGACTGCCTTTGGAGCACCGATCGATCGCCAGTGGTCGATGAGTCCTCATGACTTTTCGGCCTGAAGGCCTGGATGATTAATTAATGAATGTTAGTTTTTCTTATTTAATTATTTTCGTTTCAAATTCGTCTTCCGTCCGTGACATCTACTTTGAACTTCGATCGTAAAACTCCAAATATGAAAGTTGCTTAGATTTTTGCCACAAACGCAATGGTGAAAGTTTCACGGTCAAATTCTATCGTTTGCACAAAATTTATTTTGGAGCCTAATTAATTGACTGACTAACTAATTAAATAAGTAATGCCAAATTGTAGGGTGTTACAAAAGACGATGCTTAAAATGAGGTGGAACTTGTGTGGCGTTTTCACTCAATGTAAACGAGACATTATCATGAGATGTCTTGATAATATGACTTATTAGGTGAGACTAGAGTTATATGTTAACTTTGGTTGTTCGATACGTATATTCAAGAGACAATACGTTCTATATAGCTTCGATGGATTGACTTGAGCTACCGAGTGCAAGTTATACGGAATACGTCCATTATCCATATAATATGGACACGTAGAGATTACGTAGATAATCCATGATACTACGTGAGAACTGCATGACTTGCATACGAGATTTCGGACCATGTTCGGAGAGAGATGGTGATGGCTATCTAAAATAGATCACATATCACCAATGCTTGTAGTAGAGGTCAAAGTGAGATTTATACAAGTCTATTGCATTATGATGTGACTAAGAGTCTATAGTATATTTAGATGTTGACTTATTCTAGTTTGTCCTTCAATGGTAGTCAATGGAAGGAAGATTAGTAATATATCGTATAGTGGACGATTATTAATATATCGTATGGTAAATGATTAGTAATATATCATATAGTAGACGAATAGTAATATGTCGTATTATAGACGATGGATACTAAATTGTATAATAGGCGGTTAGTATATACATCGTATGGTAGGCGATTGATAATATAATATATAATAGAAGATTGACACTATATCGTATAATAGATAATTTGAAGCAAATAATGGGTGATACGGTTCTTTTGTGGAGTTTCGTATGACTTGTATAAATTGGTTGATATTAGAGGTAGACCTAGATGAGGATTCCTATATCATCACTAGTCTCGAATAGTTTTGACCTTACACTTATACAGTAGGATGTGCCTCACATTTCACTATTGTGCATGCCCATTTATAGTCACAACATTACATTCATGATGGACCAAGTTAAGGATATAGGAAAATAGAAGGGTAAGGTGTAATTCCCTATCTTTAGGATGAGTTTACTTTATTTGCATATCAGCAGTTCGGATTTCCCCTAAGCTACGTTTGTAGAGAGGGCCGGTTGTGATTTAACTATCATACTTAATTTGTATATAGTTTTAATATAGAGTATTCTAAAATAGCCCCCCGCCCCACACCAGAATTTATATTTGACCCTCGTTTTGTCTTGGTCTGCTTATGTCATGACAACTCTCTGCTACTCGATTAAGTAGTTTGAGAGTCGGGTGCTTTTGGAGATACACTTGCAGGATGCAGTTGGAGCATTTTTGAAGGCGTAGCACCGAGATTTTGATATATATATATATATATATATATATATAGTACATAACGGACCTATTACTTATTATGAGACTGTTGTATTAAATATTTATTCAGAACTCCATTCGAATGGGAGTTGATGTATTTTGATTTTCTATATTGATATTTATTTATTAGTTGCTTCCGCTAGTGTGGTGTCTTATATATTATCATCTTATTATGTTCATGTATATTCAATATATTATATGTTGTTATTTCATTGTGAGATCTTATCGATGTTTTGATTTGGTGTTTTTGTTTTAATTTTACCCCAACAAACTGTCTATTTTGGTATTCAGGAGTCAGACGTTGTCATTTGATGTTTGTAATGACTCATATTTTTAGCTATTTAAATTGTTGAATTTATTGTAATCATTAGAGAAAAATGGTTGAAAATAAAGGTTGTAATGATTTTGAATGTAAGTTGTTAGATATGAACTTGAATAATAGTTTTAAATAAACTAATTTTGAAGATTTAATAATAATAAGTATTGAAAGGTAATGTTATGTATTGTCTGGGTTTATAATTAATAATTAAAGTTGAATAATAATTGTGAATTATGTAGATATAAATAAAGTGGTTTGGTAACTAAAATTCATCTAAAATCTAATATTGGGATTTATTTGAATATCGGACAATTAAATTGTTTAAATTTAATATTGCAATTATTTGAATAATTGAATTATGAATTTCATATGATTGAAAATAATATCAGGAGTTAATGTAAATTTTATTTAAACAACAATGAAGATTGTTAATATTTAAAATTGGATTTAAAAATGAATAATTAGAAATTGAAAATTTTATATTATAATCGAGACATTATAATATTGGATTCGTAATAGTGTATTATTATTGGATTTCAAATTTCGTAACATTTGATGTAATCGTTTGGTCGTACGGAATAGAAACGCATCGAACTAGTATCGAAAATTCAATATAACAATTGAGTTCAAAATGCTATCTTCTCCATACGGTCGAAGTAGGACTCGAAATCTTTTCCATTGCGTTCGAAATATGGGTATAACATTATAAACGCCTAGCGGCACACCTCAATAGGAGTTTAAAACTTTGAGTTGCTTAAATCGAGATATTTTGAATATTAAATTAACATATATCAAGTCAAGCACAGCTATTTTAACATTCCATCAGCCTACATCCTTTCTTTTCATGTCAACCGCCCTAGTGACCTACCCGTCACTTTTAAAAATGTGTCCCCTCCTTCATTTTCAACACAGCATAGTAAAGAAGAAAAAAAATAAAGGAATGAAAACTTTGAAAATCAAAATCTCGAAATCCGCTCAATGAAAAAATATGAAACCACTTCCTAAATTCGTGTTTTTCGAAGATCGTCGATCCGATGTATGGTTTGTAGGGTGCGAACTTGATTGATGGGTTTCGAATTTAGTGTCATAGGCTTGAACTCGACTAGGGTTTTACTTTTTGGAGGTCGCGGCCATGTTTGGCGATTCCGAGGGTGGTGGCGTGTTTCTCGGGGGTGAGCGCACCTATGAGTGAATTTTCATGTAGCTCGACGGTAGTTTGGGGAGTGCGATAATTCATGGTCGAGAGGAGCAGATCACGATATGGGGTGATTGACCGAGCGGGTCGAATTGGACATAGGAAAATTGAGCTCGCGAAGAGATGGCATTTGGTGGTTTCGGTTGGTCGAAAGGCGGAGCGGAAGGCCGTGTTGTAGGATCGATTTCACCCTAGAGGGGGGCGAATAGGGTGATGCTACTAATTATAAAAATTATTGCGGAAGCTTATAAAATTATTTCAACACAGATATATCAAAATAATAGCAGCATAGATAATATCAGAATAATAAATGCAGAAATAAAACGACACAGAATTTACCCAACTTTGGCTAAACCCTGCCTATGTGCTGCCCCCAAGGTTTCTACTAAGTAGTCACACACTTACACACGTAAACTTATGACACCCGCTACTGACTAACCTAACTCTACGCTCAAAACCCTGCCACAACTCAGCCACCGAGTTGCGAATTCTCAAACTACGCCACGTAGTTTGTGCCCTTGTCACACGACTAGAAATTACAGCGGTTTAAAAGTTAAAATACAAAGTAAAACAATTTAAAAATCAAAACCCTAATTTATACTAAAGCTTTAATTTATAGGCCGGCCCAATGTAATAAAAATCAGATCCCTTTTCTTCTTATTATTCGGCCGGCTTTCTTTCTACTTGTTCTCGTTCCACTTTGCTGTGGAATTAGGGCTTTTTGAAGTCGTCGACTTTCAGTTGCTTAATCGAAATAGAAGTTTTCTAGTTCGTTGCTTTCGTCGATCATTTGTCTCTTTGAATCGCCTTTGCCTACTTCAATTCGATCAAGTTCGAATTTGATTCTGGTATGTAATTTACTCCTTTTGCTTTACTGGTTTTGGCTTGCTTGAACTCGATCGATGATTCGAGTTGAATGATTACGTTCTCTGTTTAGCTCGAACTCCAATGCACCTTTGCCGATGATGTTTAGGGTTTATATAGGATTTGATTTCCTATATTTTCGTTCGTATATGATCATTTGACTTCGTTTGATAATTTTGCTTGAATTCTTTTTGGCCGCATGATTATATTTGAAAGATTGTGATTTTTCTGACTTTGTTAAATTCGTATATTTGTGACTTGATTCCCACAGTGTTGATTTCTGACTTGGTCAATTTCTTGTCCACCACGGTTTCGAATTTATTTTGCTGATGTTGATTTTGTTCTTTGTTTCCTTTGACTCCGGTCAGTTGCTCACGGCTTCAACTTGATTTTTGATATTACCAGACTTTGACTTGATTTTTACGAATTTGATTCTGTTGTGATTTTTGCATCACTGCAACCTGTACTTTTGAAGATTGATTCTCTGGTCTCTGACTTTGTCTTGTTCAACATGTGTGTTAAGCCTGTATACGTATCACTACATATGCTGTTTACTTTGTTATCGAGTTGCACTACTTGCATATCCACATAAACTTGTTGTATCACCATTTCATGTTTACTTGAGGCTTGCACTTGAACGTCAGTCTGGTCGACACTTGTATTTTGTTGCATTGTGTTTGACATGATATTATAGCATTGAAACTGTAACTTGATTGTGTTCCAATTATCAACTCTAGTACTTGCTGTTGGACTTCATGTAGTTTGTCTGATCTTTGTAAAAGCACCGTTTTTGTTCGAAACTGCTACGTAAAAATGTTCGACTTTGAATTGTTTGCATATAAGCTGATATGTGTTTTTGTACATATTCTATTTGTCACTGTTGCATTATATATATATGTTTCTTGATCGTATTGTCCACCTGAGTTCACATGTATTGAGATCTGGTTTCATTTTCATGTGCAGTTTAGCTTGATCTTGGTTTCACTTGAGTTGTTGTAGTTTAGTTGCTTCACCATACTTCTGTGTTTTCATTTAGTCTTGGTTCCTATAAGGCTGTAGTTGTCTCTCTGGTCAGTGGTGCATGGCTGTCATCAGCTCGTGCCGTAAGGTGTTGGGTTAAGTCTCGCAACGAGCGCAACCCTCGTGTTTAGTTGCCACCATTGAGTGTATGATGTCATTTAGCTGGTTTGGTGGCGAACTTTTTCCTGTTCCTTTATGGTCCTGGTCTAGTGTTCTGATTTATGTTTGCATTGACTTCTGTCCATTGTACTTCGAGTCATGTTGCATTTATGGATGCACTTTAGTTGCTTGTATATATGTATACAAGTGTGATGGTCTCTGGTAGTTATAATAACATGTGATATTTTAGTGTCACGTAAACTTGTTGAGTCTGGTTGCATTCTGGTTTCTCTGACGACATGTGCTAGATTGGTTGAAGTTGTTTTGAACATGGTCATTGTATTGAACTTGCACCTGTGTTGAATCCAGTTTTAAGGCTCGGGTTTGACCTTGTGCTCGTGTTGTGATTTTATTTTTATTTCACTTGAGTTGAACCCGACATGATTTGGGTTTGACCTTGTGCTCACTTGTCCCTGTAACTTTATCAAGTGTATATCGGTGTGCACGGCCTTGTGGCATGTACAGTGATACATTGTGCATGTCACAAGCTGTTCGTGTGATGAATTCAAATTTAAATGATGACGAACAACCCAAATAACTGAGGCAAATATTATTTTTAAAATTCACATTTTATTTTTTACTGCAAAAGTATTTTATTTTCAATTTTACCACGTCAATGTTTATTTTCGCAGATTGCTCAGATGCTGGATTCAATCTGGACTGAAGTTGAAGATAAATACGAGTGAGAGTGAATTGTAGTGAGGTGCAACTGTAAATTAGAAATTATGATGTAATCAAAATTGTACTATAATTGAAATTGTATATGTATAGTGAGAGCTTGAATTTGTACTATTCAAAATTGTAATAAAATATTTGTTTGAATAAAATATCCGTTTGAATTCATATTCTATGTTATTTTTTATTCAGCAAATATTTATTATGTGAAAAATAAATAGTACATTAACAAATACATTTAAATGAATATATATATATATATATGTTTATTATCATCAAACAAACATCATATAATCGCATATTCAACACGTGTCGGTGCTAAACGTGCACATCTGGAGTGAGCTACCTTACATGCACAGGGGAAGATAAAGAAAAGGGGAAAGAAGAAGAAGCTATAGTAGTGGGTTAGAGGTATGAGTGGGCTGACCTTCTTTTCTATTGGGTATGGGTTTAAAATAAAACAAAATAAAAATTATATTAGTATTTCATTTAATTGTATCGATGAACTAAAAAGTTAATAACTCTCGCTTACGAGGTCCTATTGGACGAGACCTTTTGTGTTACGACTGTAACGGCAAGAGCTTCGCAATGAAACTGGTTTGGATGGATTTTGAGACTTTCGGAATTTAGGATAAAATCGGACGTTGTTTGATTGTAGTTCCAAAACGGAACATCTCAGCGACGACAGGAAATCAAAGTGAGTGTTTTATAATGCTCACAGCGTACAAGAATATTTTTATGCTAGTTAAATTGGTTTTATGAAGTGATATAAATTTTATTGGTCGTTGTTTGATAATTTAATTGTCATCTAGATTGTCATTGAATTAATTTTTAAAATTAAAATTGACGGTCAAATTGAAATTGAAGTTTGATTGCAAGTAAATTACCGGATATTGACAACTATGAAATTGCTCAGAATTATATTGTTTATTTGTATGATTGATTGTGATGGAGGAAAATTGGCTGATATTTGGATGTTATTTGTTTATATATATCCTGTTATCACCTTGTATATTATTTATAGTGTATAAAACTGTAAATTGATTTATTTCGAATACATTAAAAAATATGTTGAAATGATATGTACCAAGTGCATTGAGATTAGGATTGAAATGATATATATCATCACTGAAATTAAATTGAAATAACCGATCACTTGGCCATAGGATATAAAATTATACACGAACATCGGATTGGTTGAATTAAATGATTTTAAAATTTTTAGATTTGAAATTATTTAAATGTTTTTGATATAAAAGAAATAAAAATTAGATTTATAGAAATCAAATTACTTTTGAACTTAAACCCTGAAGGTTGAAATTTAAATTTGGTAATAGAAATTTTTTAAATAATCGAAGTTGAGATTTTGAAGTTATAATAGAAATATAATTTGAATTTTTGGAAATCGATTTGTTTTAAAGGATTGAAATTTTATTCGAATTTTGAATATCACTAAGTAAAAGTGATATAAAAACAATAATTTGAAATTGAGCTTGGAATTGAATTATATTTGAAAATTGGGATTTTCAATTGAATATTGAAGGATAATTTGATTTAAATGTTTTGTATCGATATTTTGAAAATCGAGCTCGAAATCAATATAAATTTAAATTGAACTAATTGGATTTGAAAGCGGAATTAAATTAATTTGAAATCGAAGTTGAAATTGATCTGAATTGAAATTGAAATTGAATCGATTGAATGGAAATTGGAATTGATTTGAATTGGAAAGTTGGAATTGAATCGGTTTGACTTTGAAATCATTTTCAAATAAATTATTTAATATAAAACTATTTAAAGGCTATTTTTTAAATACCCAAATATTTTGAATTTCCAAACGATTTTGCTATGTAAACCATTTTAATACTTAAACCATTTATATAAAACTATTTTAACCTTTTAAAACTAATATAACTATTTTAATTATTTAAACTATTTTAAAACTATTCAAACTATTTATTTCTAAATTTCAAACTGGTCAAGGGTGGAATGCTAATTTTTAGGTCATGGATTTAAATAAAATTGGCTTAAATGAAGTTATAACCCAAAATTGGAATTCAAGTTGATTTTTGGAAGCGAAATTGAGATATTAAGGCGAAAATAATTTCGAACTGAAATATAATATTTTGAATAAATATGAGGATTTTAAAATGGATTTGATTGTGAAGTGAATATGATATTTTGATATCAAGTATGAACTGTTTTCTAAATGTAAAGATACCAACCTGTGTGTAAAACGACTTTTAGTTGTTAAAGAGTCCAGAGCCGGATATAGACATACTCACTGTCGATACCGGAACCACATTAACAACTATGTACGTGGAGTGATGATCTAGAACAAAGTGGTTGGCTTTGGCGTCGTTTGTTGGATTCGAAGAAAGAGAATGATGATGGATTAGCCTGACACTTGTGCCAATTCGAAATGACTAAAACAGGAGCGATACCGGCCAAGTGGGCTAGCTACCCCAAGCGAACGCACTTCTTCGTATTACCATTATTTATATTGTGATTGATTGGTGCGCACCCTCCAGATTATAGGAGTATTGAACGCGGTGGGCGATCATGGCTATGATGCATTACCACCAATCGGGAAAGGTAAACTGGTAGTATCCTGGGCATTGCCTCATGTGTCTTGTCATACTTTTATCCCTAAACGAGACCCCGACAATTTTGGTTTAGTGTAGTCGTATCACGGGCCTCCCTATCCACCAACCGCTTAAGTGGTGTTTTATATGCAAACTGTAGGACAATGCTTAAAAACACGTTAAGGGGGATTAATGTAAAGCCTTAACGCTAAGAAAAATATTTATTTTACTAATTATACATTAATATATAGCGTACTCAACTATCTATATATATTTTAATGGATCCTTAAGAGATAGAAAATCCCGTAATATCTCTTGAGTTATTACACGCGCGTTATACGTTGGATGGGAGATGTGAAAACCCGTGAGCTTCTTTAACACCGTGAAATTCATGTTATATACGATATCGATTTGACTCACATTTAGTCCTGACTCGATCATTTTGTCTTTTCATTACGCTCAGGTCTGCCCTGAGTTTTTCAGCTTATTGAAGATTTATTGTGGAGGACGAAGATAAAGATTTGGTATATTATTACTATTATTAGTCTTACACAGGTTGTCTGCTGCATTATATATTTATCCCTGATGTATTATATAACTCTGATGAATGTTGTATAGATTATAATCATATGTAAATATAAACAGCTTCATGAACTGTTTATTTGATTATTATTTTTTATCGTTTTGCTGCGAGATTATGTGTTCGTTTCTTCCTTTTCTCTTATTTTCTTATTTACCCCAATAACAATCCTTCTTTTTGAATGGTTGAGTTGACATGTGTGGTTTATTGTCGATTTAAACTATACAAAAAGGTAGGTCGTTACAGTTAGTATCAGAGCTTTGGTTTAGCGATAACCTTACTTTTTTGGGGTAACTCATTAGAGATAGGGATAGTGGTACCTTAGAATGAGCTTGAGTGTATTAATAGATATGAGCGCGTATTTGTTGGTGAATATGAAATGTTTTATATTATGTTGACTTATCGGTTGAGTGTTTATGAATTCTGCTCGGTACAGAAAGTACGACCATATCGATAGGGGTTTCCAAACTCTTAAATAAGATAAATCGACATGGTATTATTTTGAAATTGGGTAAATGAAATAATTTGACCCTAATTATATTTAATATATAAAGAAATAATTTTTCAGAAATTAGTAGGGTATATATAGGGTGTACTGGTATTTAGAAAACTAATCATTATCATTTATTGTTTGAATAGTCAATATTCCTAATCTATTAGCTATTATATGATTATAAGAAAATGAAATTGTATAAGTGTGATTTATAAAATATAAACTGCAAGTAAAATGAATATAAAGTTGAGAATTGGAGAAATTTAAATTCCGGTGTTTCTGAAAAAGGTTTTCAAGGTTTGGAAAATAATATGAGTATGGTTTAAGAGTATATACAAATACAATTTTTTTCAAATAAAATTTTAAAAGGAACTAATTCAGTACTCCCCTCTTCTCTCGCTTGAAAAAAAATTCGGTTTGCATATTCTAGAGATCAATGGTGGATTTGTAGAGAAGAAGAAGATCAATTATCAATTTAATTTAGATAAAGTATGTGGGAGAGAAAGTTCAATGTTGATCGGTTTAATAGAGAGGCGGCAAAATTTTTATTTTATCGCTTCTTGTTTTGCCGCTTCATGTGGACAGCAATAACGTTCTAGAAATTGTTTTTTCTTATATTTTAATTATCCTCCAAATAATTTTAGCTTTTTTATTAAAATATTGCACCTTACTGCTGCGAATAATATATTTCCTTGTAGTGAACTTAGCTTAATTAGCGTATATGGGCATAATTTAGAGTATTTGTTTCCTTAAATGTTGAAAATAATAATTCATTGCATAATGATTTATTAGTTTATATCTTTAATTATATATAAAATCTAATTTATTAGAATATGGCATGCGGTAAATTATTGTATAATGTGGTTATTACTTAAATATTATATTATATTCATAATTCGTTAAATTTGAAAACACATAAGATTTTATAAAAAAAATTATATAATTAATAAACCAAAAAATAAAAACCAATTATTGTACAAATGATAATATGTTATATAATTAATAAAAAATCATAATGTATATGTAACAGTAATATATGAACAAATTGGTGCATAATATATTTTGTTTTTTATATATCTTAGAGAGGTTTTTCGCTTCATTTGACAAGTATTGTATGTGATCTATGAATATTCGTTTTTATCCTAGAACGGACATTTGTGTTCGTTTGATACAATATTAGTTGAATTTGTCCTTGTTTTGGGCAACTTATGAACACAATAAAGTAATTACATTTTGTAAATCATTTCATTTTAAACGGTTCATAAAATTTAGAAAGCACTTCCTTTTTGTTCTCTTTGTACAAGCGTTTGTTACGATACATGTAACAAAGGGGAAATGTTATCAAAATTTTATTGAATCATTTAAAATAAAAATATTTACGAAGTGTAATTAATATCGTGTATGTAATGGAAAGTAGGATGACCGACCATCAAAGTAGATGTAACAATCCGTAAATTTTTATAATTAAAACTATTAAAATTAATAAGATTTTAGAATTTAGATATTGTGAGAAATTAATTTTTTTGATTTATTAGTAAGAAAATAATTAGTATATAAATTTAATTTTGTTGTTTGTATGTTATTAATAACTATTTAAGCAAGTTAATTTATAACTCTTATGTGTAAACAACAATTTTGTAAATGTATTTAAGTTACTGTAAAAAGAATTCAATTGTTTAAATTATCTTTCCATTAATTAGGTTCCGTTTAAAATTTTAATGTTGAAATTTATTGCAGTTAATTTGATTTGGAATCTTCCAATAAAAGGGAAAGAGAATTTAATTTAAATTAATGGCATTTAATGGTAGAAATTTTCCGTTTTAAAGTGTAATTTTGATATTAATTACAATTATTTCGATTTGGAATCTTTTAATTTAAAAGAGATCAAGAAAACATTAATTGTTGTTAATGGATTTAACGAAAGAAACGTACGTTATTGTTAAAATGAAAAGGATGTTTTAATGAAAAAAATGAACGTTGTTGTTTTTAAAGTAAGTCTAATTTTATAATAAGAAAAAAATTAAATTTTGAAACAACATTTTACGGTCGTTAAATAGCAGTCTTTGACAGTATAGAAGTGATTCTAATGCTAATCGTAAGATTTAGAAAAAATTAAATATTTTATGTTCGTGATTGTGTGCCGATAAAAACGCCGATTTTAAATTTGAATTTGGAATCATGATTCACCATTTATTTTATGCATCGGTGGTCCCTGTTACCTTAATTGATGTGTTCAAATTTTATTTAATGCATGTTAACAAAACTTTTGAATGGGCATAAAATTGAGTTGATTTTGGGGTTAACAAAATTAATTGAATTGAAATACGTTTCCATATAGAACTAATGTGGCATTATATTCATTTTGAAGTATGAAAGGCGCTGTTCATCATGAATTCACATTCATTCACGTTTCATATTTTGTTGCTTTTAATAACTACTATCTCATTCATTTTTTTCTCTGCCTTGTTCTCTTTCACATTTTAACCATTCATGTTAAATAAAAAACAAATACACTCTCTTTTTTTCATAAAACTTTCATTTATTCTCAGTCTATTCATTTTCCATTCTTATTGTTAACTGTACATTCTCTCGCCTACTTTTGTTCGGCCTAATTCTTATATACCTCTTGTATTTGTATCTAAGCATTTACTTTTACACGTTGTAACTTTTAATATTCATTCTTTTTTATAACTTCTGCCTGCACTAATTCGTCCATTAACTTTTCGTTTCCAATGCACTAAATACTCACATGTTCATGCAGATTAACCTATTCAATGATGCTATTCTTCATTTATAAGCTTCCAAATGCTCTTATTCTATTTAGTGTTAACATTTTTATAAATTAACTCATTAGTAAATATTAACAATTCATATTTAATGCACGCGCATCATTCATGCTAGCCTGTTCATGTTCATATTTATTAAACACATAACCACATCGTTTTTTGAAAAGCTTACTATATCTTTATATTCTTTGTCACCTCCTCCTTTCACAGACTATGCTGCTCCTCCATATTTATTTCTTCTCATTCTTATTATTTTGTCTCTTTCTTCCTACATCTATACCTTCTGCATGCTTTAAACAAGAAGAATACACATGAGTGCCTAAGCCTTTAGTGTTTTTCCAATCCTTCTCCTAAGCATTTGGCAACGTGAGTCCATCAATGTTTTATTTTATATATTTTATTATTAAATTTATATATATACACTATTTTATTAATATTTTGTAAAACTTGAATTTGAGTTTCGGATCATCTTTTATTTTGTGTAAAGTTACTTTGGTTGTTGTATTCAAATTTATTTATTGTATGTTAATTATGTTTAAATGGGTGTATAAAAAGTATATTTGATGTTAATATATTTAATTGAGTGGAACATGCAATTAATTAGATCCAAATAGTTCCTTCATTTCCTTATTATTCAATACACCTGCCACTATTTCCACGTTTTGGTTGTATTACAATTCGTTGATGTAGTTGAAACGTGATTTCACATCTTTTCTCATTCTTCCGTTTTGTTTATTTCGTTTTCTTTATTTTATTACCTAAAGCATTTACTTAGATCATATAACTTCATTTTATTTGTCCCTTCCATACCTATTTCGTTTGTAACTTCCCTTTCTTCATTTTTTTAATATCATATCTCATTCTTTCCCCCAGAACTTCATTATTTTCAAACATCAGGGCCTCTATTTATCTCCTCAAAGCCTCGGTGTCAACATAGCTTTATACCTCCACTTAGTTACTGCCAATTCATTTTTACTGAAGCTATGTTTAAAAATGAAAAAAAGTGTAAGCATTTATTTCTTCCTCAACCACATCCGCACCCTTCCTCATCACCTTGCCTTCTTCTGCAGGAAGCCTTCAAAAAAAACAAATAATGAGAATTAGCTTTCATGGTTTTTGCTTTCTACTTCTTGCCTTTGTTTTAGGTACATCAAATTTGAAAACGTTGGTTATTAAAGTTTTTTATTTTAATAATTAAATGTGTATGTATTTTTTTAATATATCCTTATATTCCGAATATCTTCCACATATGAGCTTCGATACATATGTAGTATCTTCCATTGGACTCGTATTGGAATTCCTGACGACATGAAATAGGTTTGGCTGAGTTTGGAGACTGTTGGGAAGGCATCTTTGTTTGGATTTTTGCGCTCTAAATATCAAAGGTGAGTGTTTTGACCCACTCATGAATATTAAATTAACTTTGTTAGTTAAATTAAATTAGTGATGTGATTAGAAATTTGTTGATTGTTGTTTGTTATTTTTAGATTGTCATTTAAGTTAAATTTGAATTTATATTGAATTGAATTGCCATTTAATTAATATTGTATATAAATTGCTAGTTAAACATCTGATAATCAATTGAATGTTATGATTTATTGGCTGATTTGGATGTTGGATTGTGATGGATGTTATTGGTTGACATTTTGGATGATTAGATGTTTATTTATGTGTACATCTCTGTATCACTATGGATTGAAGTGATAACCCAAGCGGTTTCCATTGGGTTGGAAATTTTGATTTTGGATACTGGTTGAAATGATATATACCCATATAATCTCTTGAATTTGGATTATTTATTGGAATTGAATTATTTGAAAGGTTTAAGTTTTAAATTTAAACTTCAGATTTATTTCAATTAAAATGATTAAGATTGGTGTTTCGGATTATTTGAAATCTTTTAAATAATTATATCCACGTTGTACACTTGATAGGAGATGAAAATCCCGTAACATCTTTGAAGCCATTATAGTAATATTTCTATTCTACTTATTTTTATTCGACTTAATAAGATCTTTTAGTCCCGACTCGAGTGTTTTGTCTTTTCATTACGCACGAGTCAGACTGAGCTTTTCAATGTATTGAAGACCATTTTTGTGGAGGATGAAGACGGATATTACTCTATAATTTATTATTAATTATTCTACTACTTAATGTGTTCCGCTGTATTATTTTTTTATTTATTTATTTTGTATGTATAACTCTGATTTGTATTGTAAAAGTGTAATCAAATTTCATTTGTAAAACAACTTCATGAACTGTTTATTTGATTATTATATTTTATCATTTCGCTGCAAGATTCTATGTTTTTTTTTCCTTCTTTTCTATTATTTTCTTATTTGCTCCATTAACAATCCTCTCTTTTGAATGGTTTGAGTTGACATGTGTGGTTTATTATCGATTTAAACCGTCCAAAAGGGTGGGTCGTTACAGTTGGTATCAAAGCTTTGGTTTAGACATACCTTAGCCTGTTGGGGTTAACTCATTAGAGATAGGGTAGTAATACCTTAGAATGAGTTGTATGAGCGTATATATATGAAAGCGCACATTTGTTAGTGTTATAAAATGTTTTATATGAGTTTTGAAATGAATAATTTTTCCTAATACTATATGTTATATAAGGGGATAAATTTTTTATAACCAATATAGTTATTTGTAATGTGTTTGATTTATGAAATGGTAATATTTAATTATTATCATTTATAGTGTGATTTGTTGTATTTAGTCAGTTTATAAGCATTGACTATTATTGTTGATTGAATTTATGAACTGAACACTAGTTTAATAATGGTGCAATAAAGAGAATAAAATGAATAATTAGGATAATTGGTTATGAAATTGAAATATTTGGTTGTGAATATTGTTGTTTGTTGATTGGTTGTTTCAACTATTGAAATAAAATGGAATATCTGAATATTTGAATAGTTGGAAACTTCTGAATTAATATATGAGTTGAAACTTAGAAATTGTGTTGAATTATACAGTTGAATTCGCTAACCTTAATTTGTTGAAAAGTAAAGGGGAAACTAATTGGACAAACAAATATATACTAAAAGTGAAATGATTATAAATAAAGTCATGAGTTGAAAATTGTTTATGAAATAAATGGATGTTGCAACAAATGGTTATACTTAAAGTGTGATAACTTTAAACTCGAGTAATGCCTTATAAAAAGGAGTTAAGTCTTTATAAATTGGTTATAAAGTTAAGGAAATTTCTTATGAAATGGTTCGTAAATAAATGTAATATTAAATGAGAGATATTACATGTGAAACTTAATGTAATTTAAAACGAAGAGAAATATAAACAATGTTAGAGAATGAATATATTAATGTTTTATATTAAATGGAGAAATTCTGTGAAATAAATATTAAAGTATAAAGTGATATTTATGTTAGTCAATGAGATTAATAATGAATTTAAATTAAATGCAATTGTGATGAAATAAATTAGAATAAATACGTAGTTTTATTTGCATAATTAATTTGATCCGGATTTGAGTACCCAAGTTCGAGGTGAATTACACCATTTCTTGTTAAGATTTTCCATTCGATTCTTGATGGCGAATATTTGATATGGATTTTGGTTTGATTCTAAAATTATCTATTATAGTATATGGCTGTGCAAAAAGAATGATGGTTTCTAGTTAAGAAACCTTATCGAAGTCCGCATTAGGGAAGTCGAATGAACAATACTAGTTTGAAAGCTAACTTGTGTGATCGAGCGAGCGATCAAATGTGATATTGCGTGATGTTGACATATGTATGTACATCTTATGTTCTAATATTATTGATATGTTTTGACGCTGAAATTGAAAGTTGTTGGGTTGGATATCTTTGTAATTTAAATTGGAACTTTCTTTTATGCAAAACTACTATTAATTTAAACCATTTTACAAAACTAATTTCTTTTATTTTTCTTATACAAACTATTTTTCAGATAATTTTATACACACGCTATTTTATTTACAAAAATTATCTTACAGGCTATTCTATAAACTATTTTATTTACAAAAACTATCTTACAGACTATTCTGCAAACTATTTTATTTACAAAAACTATCTTACAGACTATTCTACAAAATATTTTATTTAAAAAAACTATCTTACATACTATTCTCAAACTATCTTACAAACTATTTTCCAGACAATTTTATATACAAACTATTTACAGATCTATTTTATACAAACTATTATAAATTCAAAAGTATAAAGCAAAGATGTTCAATCCTATATGGCTCTTCATGCAGCGTAACTGATTTTGGAAATTTTTTGATTCTTATATAAGACAGACTATATAAGTATAAAGTGATTTTAAAAAACTTTTGATTTTGGAAGGTATTTGACCTGAAAAGATAAATCTTATATATAACAGAATTTAGATAAGAATGACTTGATATATTCGAGACTATCGATTTTGGAAAGTACTCTGTCTGAAATGAAATCTTATATAAATGGAATTTATATAAGTGCGATATTTGAAGCTATGATTTTGAAAGGGTACTATATATGTGGTAATTTATTATTTTGAAGTAAAAGGTATGGGGAAGTACTCTCTGCGAAGAAGTATAGTATGATATGCTTCAACCCAAATGGACTTAGGGAATCCAGGAATGGATTCGACCGATAAACCCTAATATACTTGGATGAATTTAGAAATGGATTCGAACCGATGTGGTTGTCCGAACTTAAACTCATGATCCTTGATTTATTTCAGGGTAGATGGTACTTTAGTTTACCCAATGGAGGCGCTTTCAATCTTGGGATCTGTTATTTATGGATCTTCCAGGAAGGAAGTGCATCCATTGAGTGAATCATTGAATCAGCAGTTACCCTTGCAGCAGGGGTCAATGGTCCCTTGTTTACGAAATGGCTACGATATTTTTTTGGAATCCGAAAGGTGGAAGGATCTTCTGGAAAGTTTTATGTCCCTTGCGTAAACAATGGGTCAGCAGCGGACCACTGCTATTGTAACATCCACATTTGACATCAAATTTTGAATGGTACTTCTCATACATGTTCTTTTTAGTATTTTTCACTAGGTGTTGAAACATATCTACTAAGTAGTTGGAGATTTCTAGTCGTATGCTTGATCAACGTACGACCAGAGTCTGCAAGAACGAGGATAAACATGTTAAAACATCGACTTATAAAAGTATTTTGGTAAAGTATTATATAAAGAATATTTTGGTAATTTTTTTAATTTGTAAAGGCTTTAAAAATGTTTAAAATGTTGTTAATTATGTACAACATGGTTTAATAGTAAATCATTAGTATTGTATATATTGTAGGAAGTTATTAATAAAATAAAACATATTTAAAGTTAATGATTATTGATTTATTAATGATGTTTAAAAGTAGGAAGTTATTAATAAAATAAAACATATTTAAAGTTAATGATTATTGATTTATTAATGATGTTTAAAAGTATTTTGAGATTTAAAACTAATAAAATTTATAAATAATGGATTTAAGGTTTTCAATAATTTCTTTTTAAATATAAGTAGTGACGTAAATAATTGTTTTCATATAGTTTACACATATTTATAAAGATGTTATTTAAAATAAATTATGTGTATTTATAAATGAAGCAAGAAATTTTATAGATGAATTTATTTTCCGTAAAGTGTTAAAGATGATGATTTGCAAATGAAGTTTTCAAATGAATATTTAAAGTAAAATTTATATAACATTCTTTGAATATATAATTTGCGAAGTTTTATTTATAGCAATATACTTACTAATAAATTTGAATCTCTACTTGGAACTATGGTTTGAAATATTTACTTGATTTCGAAGCACTAATAGTAAATTTACAGGTTTATTCATTATTTGAATTTTTGTATGAAACCATAATAAATGTTTTTTTCCATGATTTGAATATTCATTTTAAACAAGTGTGTAAAATTAACTATGACGATATAAAATTTTATACTTTGATTTGGATATTTAATGTATGATTTGAGTATACTATTAATTTCAATTTAATAATCTAGGGTTATACTTATTTTAAAATATGAGTCTAATAAATTATCGGATTTAAGGAACTTTATAATAAAGGGGGGCTTATCATAATATTTTGATATAAACTTCTAACATTGCTTAAATTTTTGGAAAATTCTTACATAATGCTATGAAGTTGTTTTAGGTATATCTTATATCCTTACTAAGTGAAGGAGGTTAAATATTTTAATTGAATTTTTAGATATATTGAAATATTTCTTTTCTCTTCAAGGGTTAATACCAAAAACTTATGTAACATTCAATTACATTCCAAATATATATATATATATATATATATACATATATATATAGAAATGTTTAATAAGTTGAAATGTTAATAGAATATTATATAAGTAAAACTTAAGTAATGGAAGTGTTCAATGAAATTATTTTTAAATAAGAATTTTGATGTACAAGAAATGTTATATAAGTAAAACTTTGGAAACCAATTTTTTTTTAAAATACTGTAATTTGAATTCTCAAATTCTTAATTTATATTCATTTTGATTCTGAATCAATTTATAAACCATGTTTCATAATTTCAACACCTTATAACATATAACAATAGAAAATGATATAGTAGTGTTGAAAAAATAATGAATGAAAATCTAGTATTATCATTTCTAATAACTAATTCATTTAACTATCCAATTTCAGAAATTTTTTACTTTTATATATAAAATATAACTATACATAAAATTATGTCATTTACTAATTTCGAAAACAATATCATGTCAGTTTGCTCTTGTTTAAGTGTTTTGGAATTCCTATCGATAGCGTGGGCCAAATGAATCGATCGAAACCCCAAATCAACCTTAACAACGCAAACAACACAATATAAAACACTTCCATATAAATTACAAAATACACTTCCTCACAGGAAGATTCAAGAATGGATTCTGAAACAAGGATAGAGATTCAAAATTTAGATGAACCCTATTCAAAGAGAATTCTAACTACAAAGATAGACTTGAAAAGAATATAAGATAATTAAATTACAAAAGGAGAAATGGTAGACCTATTTTTATCGCAGCGACCTTAACCGGGTCAACTGAGATTCTAAGGATAAGATCGAAGCGGAGTTTAAATTTCCTTCTTAGAAGGAAGAGAAGTGACTTTACCCAATATCAGGATAATATCTGATTATCAGAGTGGAGTCAAGATTACTAGGCAGAGAATCAAACGAATATATATAACTACTTGCATAATTTTGAGGCAATTGACATTCGATCACGAGAGGATTTACCCAGCCATCTACAAGAGGAATGATTCGGGCATTACAAGAATAACCACATCAAAACCGAGGATCTAAAAATCTTCGGTTAGTCGACGCTTGCTGTGAAGGAGCTTCACCCCTTTCAAATCAAAATAAGATTAACGGGACTGTCGATGGAATGAATCACACACACCAGGATGAAATTGCCAATTGAGGTGGCAAGATGTACTCAAATTTATTACAGAGATCAACTAGAATGGAGCTATAGGATGCTCCAGTATCTAAAGAACACGAATAGGGAGAGACAAGAATGGATTTCAGAACAAAAGGGAAAGTTTCGAAATTCAAAAGAAATCCTAAGCAAGGAGAATCCTAACGAAGAAATTCAAGCTCAAACGAATATGATTCTATGATTAAATTTTTACTCCATCTGCTTAGTTTTGCGTAAACCAAAGCTCTGATACCAACTGTAATGACCCGCTATTTTGAACCGTTCAAATCGACAATCATCCACTCAAGTCAGACTTGAATTGCTCAAAACAACAGATTGTTAATTTTATATTTAGAAAAATTTAGCATATACAATAAATAAATCAATCACAGAATTACAGACACAGAGTAATATAATAATAATCAGTGGAATATATAAATAGTAGTTTACGAAGCTATTATAAAACATCCGAGTTAAAACAAAATACAACAGATATCTCGAATACACAGAAGTTATTAATACAAATGCCAATGATAAGTCTGAAAAAAACAGGAATAAGCTGAAGTAACTAGAAAGATGAGTGGATAATGATAGATCTCCAAGCAAAGGTCCAATCTTCAAAGGTGAGTCTTAAATGCCGTGACACTCAGTCTGACCCGAGCATAAAGCAAAACACAAAACACTCGAGTCGTGATTAACATTCTTATATCAGTAAATTCAACTCAAGTGAAACGTCAACTAAGATACAAGTAACTTAAAGGATGCTTGGGATTTCCATCCTCTTAGGATCTGTGGAACTATCTACTATGTAGTAATATACACCTATTATAATATGTCTATCTGTAAAGTAAAGTATTAAAATAGCGTTAAGGCGTGACCCATATGCCCTTCAACACATTTTATATAATGTCGTAGTCCATACAGTACTGTAAACTGTACCAAACTGGTGGGCTACCAAGGATAACTCTATAGATACGATACAAACCAAAATCGTAGTGTGCTCGACAAGGTAGATGACAAGGCACGCAAGGCTATACCCTGGATAACATTCTACTAATTTACACTTCCGGGCTGGTGGTAACGCATAGCCGTAGCTACCGCCTACCTCGTACAACGCTCTCAAAATTAAAGGTGCACCCAATCAAATCATAAAGTTATAGAATGGTATCGAAGAGGTGTGTCCGATCGGAGGAGCTACCTTACTTGTCCCATCAATTTCTCCTGTTTTAGTTATCTTATTTGGGTTTGTTTCATACCTCAATGCAGCAACTTCGGCAAACCATCCTACTTCGTTCTGGATTCACCACCCCGTACACAGTTGTTAAAGTGGTTTTTGGTATTGGTAGAAAGTATGACAATATCCTATCCCGGTCTCTTTAACAACCAAACGCTTATTTCACACCATGGTCATTTCATTTCAAATAGTTCATACTTCATAACAAAATATCATATTCATTCAAAACCATATCAATTCGATATCATTATTCACTTTAAATAATCTTATTTCCAGAATCGTAATAACGCTTTCGAAATCATAACACTTTTGAAATCATAGCACTTTTGTAACATAACACTCCCAACTTAAACAGTTTAGATATTGAAAATAATATATTTTAAAATAGGTATAAATTAAAAATAGTTTATAGTTATTTAAAGAGAGTATACTGAAATAGTTTCCAAATTGGAAATTTTCATCCAATTTCATAAATCGATTCAAATCGACTTAAATTTCAAAATTCAATTTAAATAATCCATGTTCATTAATTATAATTCAAATTCTTAGAAAACCATTTTTAATTTATATCAGTTTCCAATAAAGATTTGAACTACAAATTAAACCATTTCAATTTCAATAGGTTTCAAAGTTTAACTTCAAACATTTTCAATAACTCAATTTGATAAATTTCATTTATTTCTCAAGTTCAACTTTACTATTATTTAGTTTTTAAATATTCACTTAATCAACCCAATAATCATTTAAATAAAATCTCAAATTACAAATTTAAATAAAACTAAATATCTCATTCCAATTTATTTAAATTTGAAAATATTCATTCAATCGCCTTAAATCAAAAATCAAGTTGTAAAATCATATCTTAAAATTTTCAAATTCAATAAGTTTCAAATCAATTTTTATTTAAGTATAATTCTTAAACAAATACAATTTCAAATCAATTTCAATTTATCTTTCCAACCTTAATTTATTATAATTATTACAAAATCTATTTTTAAATAATTTTAAATAAATACCTAACATATTATATACTAATTAGATTAAATTTTATTAAATTATATCTTAGTATTAAATATATTTTATATTAAATATATTTTTATATATTTTAAAGTAGTAAAATTATAAGTAAAATCTTAAAAATTATATTTAAAAACTAACTTATAAATTTAAAATTTCCAAAACATATAATTCTAAAAATAAAAAATTTAGACATATATAAAAATAACATTTATACATATTACATTTTAGAAATCAATATTTATTAAAACCCATATATTTCCTTTCAAAAACTTAAGAAATAATTTTCAAAAATATAGAACAACGGCGTCCGTATATAATTTTCTATCCTATGGTCAAGTGATATAGATATTTATCATTTCAATCCGCAATTTAAACATCTACAAGTATATATCATTTCAACCCGCAATTCCAAAATTCAAAATCAATGAAAATCGCTTGGGTTTATCATTTCAACCCATAACGAATTTTTCCTATTCTAGAATATCGTTCGGGTATGTATCATTTCAACCCATTAGGAATTCTAAACTAACAGGGAACTTGCAGAGGGAGAACAAATACGATAACAATATAACATATCAGCAACATAGATATATCATCGGTAACTAATTTTAAATATAATATATATACAACAGATTATGGTGTCATATGTCACAGTTAAAAAAATGGTAGATAATAGCATAGCATATTTAACAATTAAATAACTTAACAATTCAAATTTAACAGCATATTTCAATTGTCATTTCAAGTGAAATCAAATTTACTAAATATAAGAATGTTAATCGTGAGTGATTGTTCCTCGAGACTAGAGAACAAGAAGATGATACAAACATGTGCACAGTATAGCCACGGACTAACGGGATAGCAACAAGCTAGGAATTACTGCGACAAATTTGATATTGAGAAAGTAAGCTAAGGTGGACAAGAGATAGATGAAACAAAATATATCTTATATATATATATATATATATATATATATATATATATTCTAAGATCAATTTAAAACATATAATTTGAAATTATTGTTTAATTCAAACACCTATAGAATAAAATCTCTATATATTTATTTGAAAAACCCAAACTCACATATATACTTATATATATAGACTAATATATAAACATATATATAAACTTACATACCTATTTTATTTTAAAATCAATTTTTATAAGAAAATCAATATAAACTTACCTGGTTATAATATATTTCTAAACTCAAACAGATCTTATATTTAAAATATGTAAACTTATATATAACAGACAGTTTATATATAACTTAAAAAGAATCAAATAGATTGTATATACATATACATCACTATGCTTATATATATATATATATATATATATATATACACACATACAAAATGACATATCAACATACCCATTAGAAAAACAAAACTGGAATTGAAACAAAAATGAGCAGGCAAAAACAACTTATATATTTTTGCAAGAGCTAGTGTGCATACCTATATAAGAAAAAGAGGAGAGATGAGGTCATGAAGACGTGAGTAGTTTTAACCAAACATGAATGCAAATTGTATATATTTGTTTGTTTTTTTCTCAACTTTGCTAGGTATATACTTTCAAAGATGCAGGTGGCGGAGATTAAAGGAGCGAAGCATGGGAGGTTTGTGTGGTTGACAAGAGATGCAAGGCAAGGCCGGGTTGATTATGGGTGCAGACGGGGTTGACATGGAGGGTGGGCATGGGGAGTTACATGGGTTTGGTGCACGTGGTAGGTAAGTTGCGGGGTGAGCGTGATGAGGTGAATGACGGCTAAGGGAGAGGACGTGGTGGCGTTTCTGGAAATGAAGGGAAAGGCGGGTATACAAAAGGGAGGAGGTGATCAGCTTTCTCGAACAGTTGCATGCTTTCACCATTTCATGTAGGGGTGTGTGTGTGTATTGAACAAAGAGCAGTGAAAAATGGATGAGTTGTCAGGCAAGTAAAAAGTGGCAGGTTTATTTAAGCAAGATGAAAGCAAATGTGAATTCATTTTCTCTCTTGACAAAACGAAAATGAAGATAGGAGAAGGAATGGACGAAACAAATTCAACTAGCAATATAACGACCATAAGAATAGAAAATGTTAGATATTAATTTCCAGGAATATAAAGAGTTTGTGGCTATTGGTTTATACACGGTGGATATATGAATGGACACAAGGAATTCAAAAGGCTCAAAATGTACCGATACGGCAAACCATTTCACAGATTCTGTGTCCACCAGACGTCGAAACAAGCAAATGAATATACTGTGAAGATCAACATGACAAGACGAACAGAATGGTACATAGATATCTATGATATCTATAAGTTATAAAAACTCGATTTTTCGTGGCCGAAAATGCTGCTAAAACGTCGGAAATAAGATAAACGGGGTCGGAGAGGTCCAACTTTGACGAAACAAATTATGACGATTCACTCAGAAATTGATTTAAAATTTTATTATATAAAAATATTCAGATTTTAAAAATATTTTATTTTAATCTAATTAACTAATTTTAAATTGAAAATTACACAAAAAAAATTTCTTTCATATTTTCTACTAAAAATTTACCGGTTGCTATGTTAAAATAGACGTATTTCAAATATCAAATTTCCATTGTTAAATTTTATTGTTTAGTTTCAAGCAAAATTTTAGTTAATTACGTTATTAAAACCGATAAATTACCGGATCGTTGCATTATGTTTAAATGGGTGTATAAAAAGTATATTTGGTGTTAGTATATTTAGTTGAGTGGAACATGCAATTAATTAGATCCTAAGTGGTCCCTTCATTTCCTTATTATTCGATACACCTGCCACTATTCCACATTTTGGGTTTATTACAATCCGTTGATGGAGTTGAAACGTGATTTCACATCCTTTCTCATTCTTCTGTTTTGTTTATTTTATTACCCAAAGCATTTACTTAGATCATATAGCTTCATTTTATTTGTCCTTTCATACATATTGTTACTTCCCTTTCTTTGTTTGTTTCATATCATATCTCATTCTTTCCGCCTAGAACTTCCTTATTTTCAAACATCAGTGCCTCTATTTTTTTCCTCAAAGTCTCAATGCCAACATAGCTTTATACCTCCACTTAGTTACTGCCAATTCATTTTTACCGAAGCTATGTTCAAAAAAGAAAAAAAAAAGTGTGAGCATCTATTTCTTCCTCAACCACATCTGCACCTTTCCTCATCTCCTTGCCTTCTTTTGCAAGAAGCCTTCAAAAAAACAAGTAATGAGAATTAGCTTTCCTTGTTTTGGCTTTCTATTTCTTGCCTATGTTTTGGGTACATCAAATTTGAAAACATGAGTTATTAAAGTTTCTTATTTTAATAATTAAATGTGTACATTTTTTTTTAATATCTCCTTATAACCTAAATATCTTCCACATACGAGCTTCGATACACGTGTAGTTTCTTCCATTGGATTCGTACTGGAATTCCTGACGACATGAAATAGGTTGGCTGAGTTTGGAGACTGTTGGAAAGGCATCTTTGTTTAGATTTTGGCATTCCAAGTATCAAAGGTGAGTGTTTTGACTCACTCACGAATACTAAATTAACTTATATTAGTTAAATTAAATTTATGATGTGATTAGAAAATTATTGATTGTTGTTTGGTATTTTTGGATTGTCATTTAAGTTAAATTTGAATTTATATTGAATTGAATTGCCATTTAATTAATATTGAATATAAATTGCTAGTTAAACACCTAATAATAATAATCAATTGATCGTTGTGATTTATTGGCTGATTTGAATGTTGGATTGTGATGAATCTTATTTTTTTACATTTTGGATGATCGAATGTTTATTTATGTATACATCTCTGTTATCGCTATGGATTGAAATGATAACCCGAGCCGTTTCCATTGGGTTGGAAATTTTGATTTTGGACACTGGTTCAAATGACATATACCCGTATAATTTCTTGATTTTGGATTATTTATTGGAACCGAATTATTTGAAAGGTTTAAGTTATAAATTTAAACTTCGGATTTATTTCAATTAAAATGATTAAGATTGGTATTTTGGATTATTTGAAATCTTTTAAATAATTATATCCACGTTGTACACTTAATAGGAGATGAAATCTCGTAACATCTCTGAAGCCATTACAGTAATATTTCTATTCTACTTATTTTGATTTGACTTACATAAGATCCTTTAGTCCTAACTCGTGTGTTTTGTCTATTCATTATGCCCGGGTCAGTCTGAGCTTTTAAGTATATTGAAGACCATTTTATTTTGAAGGATGAAGATAGAGATGAGTCTACTATTTATTATTAATTATTCCACTACATCATGTGTTCCGCTGCATCATATATTTATTTTTGTTGTATGTATAACTCTGATTTGTATTGTAAAAGTGTAATCAAATGTCATTTGTAAAACAAGCTTCATGAACTGTTTATTTGATTATTATATTTTATCATTCCACTGCAAGATTTTGTGTTTTGTTTTTCCTTCTTTTATATTATTTTTTTATTTACCTCATTAACAATCCTCTCTTTTGAATGGTTTGAGTTGACATGTGTGGTTTATTGTCGATTTAAACCGTTCAAAAGTGTGGGTCGTTATAGTAGAAAACAATAAACTAAAAATTTAATATTATATTCATAATTTATGCTAATCTGTAAAATGTATAAATGATAACTAATAAATGAATTATGGTTAAAGGAACATTAAAACGTATAAATGAATTGAAAAATAAAATAAAAAAGAATAATATATTATATAATTAACAAAACATTAATATGAATTTAAAATAAAATGTCAATCTATAAAATGATCAATACTATTTTGATTATCTATCATATTTTCTTAAATAGGAAACTAAAATGAGCACCGACTTTGTTGACGCAGATGGATGTATCAAACATGAAGAGGGTTGAAAGGTTCAATAAAAGAACATTTTATAATGGTGTAAACATATTTATTGAATTCGCTTTAAGTAATAATGGAAAGGACAATAAAATTCGTTATCCGTGTAGTAGGTGCAAACTCTTGAAGCATTTGGTACTTGATATAGTTAAAGTTCATTTGTGCCTATACAGTTTTGTGCCAAACTATAAAGTATGGGAACGTCATAGAGAACTTATAGCACCTAATTATGTACAGTCGAAGGAGAAGGTGAGTAATGATATTGTCATGGTGAATCCTATATAAGATAGGGTTTTGAAGATGCAGTACGATCAATGTTTTCTACAGTTGAAGTTGATGATGATGTAAATATCGAAGAAGAACCAAATATCGAATCAAAGAAAATCTATGATTTATTGGATACAGCTAAGAAAACTCTTTGGGATAGATGTAAAAGTGGCAATCAATTACCAGTAACTGCAGAGTACATTGCGATAAAATCAAAATACAACCTCACAGAAGTCAGATTTACAACTGTTGTACAAGTAGCAAAACGATATATGCCACCCGTTAATTTAATGTACGAAAATCATTATGAAGTAAAAAAAACTTATATCTGCTTTTGGTATGCCGTATCAAAAAATAGACATATGTTTAATGGTTGCATGTTGTTTTGGAAAAGCGACATCAATCTTAGAAAGTGCAGAATATATAACGAGGGAAGATACAAACCAAAAAAAAGAAGGGAACAGAAGTTCAATGCAGGCGTATGCAATACTTACCCATCACTCCTAGGCTTCAGAAGTTATATGCATCTTCTGTAACCGCGCCTCATAGGAGACGGCACGGTGTGAGAACACAAGAAGAAATATGTCAACGCACCCAGCTGATGGAGAAGCATAGAAGCATTTTGATAAGACATATTCTGCTTTACCAACGAGAGTTATACTGTTAGACTTGGTTATGTATGGATGGATTTTTACCATTCTCTCAATTTGGTTATAAATATTCATCTTGACCTATTATCGTTACACCTTACAATTTATCTCCATGGATGTATATGAAAATTCCACATATGTTTCTCACTACGTCATCCCTGGTCCTAATGATCCGACACAAGCAATCGATATTTATTTACAACCATTGATTGAAGAGTTGAAAACATAGTGACATGAAGGAGTTGAAACATACGGCATTTCAATAAAAGAATTTTCATATGTTTGCTTCTTTGTTATGGATTATTAACGATTTTCATGCGGATGTAATGCTTTCAAGTTGGAGTACGGCCAGTCGTTTAGCTTGTCCTTATGGCATGAAAGAAACATAAGCATTTTCTTTACCCCTTGGGAAGAAAATTTCGTGCTTTGATTGTTCATGTCAATCATCCTTTTAGAAGAGATAGAAAAACTATACAGTTAATAGACAAGAGACAAAGCAACACCAACGATTTGGTCAAGTTGAAGGAATATATAAACTTGTAAAGGATTATCCAAAGATACATAAAATCGGAGTACAAATTGAAATTCCAAATTAATCGAGATTCATAATTGGTGCGAACAAAGTAAATTTTAGGAGTTGACTTATTGGAAAGATCTCATACTTCGTCATAATATTGATGTGATGCACAATAAGAAAAACGTGTTTGATAATGTGTTTAATACAATTTTGAATGTTAAGGGGAAGACTAATGACGATTTGGAATCAAGATGTGATAGACAAGAAATATGTAAGCATCCCGAGCTTCATATCAAACCAAATAACAATAAAAAAATCCAAACCATGCTATGAGTTAAATAATAACCAAGTTAAAGTTCTATTTATATGATTTCACACATGTAAATCATATAAATTCATTTTCAAGTTTATCCATTTGGATACTTAAATGTAATATCAGAAAAACCACAATGACTACTGAAGAAAATGAAGTGAATTTTTAAATTAGAAATGTTACATTTACAAGCATTTATGATTTGTAAATGCTATTTTATCTCCTTCGAGAAATGGAAGGATAAAATTTATAATCTCCATCAAGAGTTTTATTATTTTATCATACTATTGATTTTTGATTAAATGCTTACATTTCAAATTAATGGTCTAACGAAAAGTCTTTAAGTTAGCTAAATTTGAATTCACAAAATATATAATTTTACATTTGTCTCGAGTCAAATTATATGATAAATTCATACCAATCTAGATCATGGCCATTAACTATAACTTGCGTCATGCTTAATAATAATATATAACGACTTAAATTTTATTCTTCACTATATCTAATTCTTTATTGTGTTCCATATATAAAATGCAATAATCTAAATCAAACATACACAATTATAGTGTCTAAATTTGCATATAAAAAATATTTGAGCATATATTTCTTTATTGTCATATAGCTATTAAAAACTTCGCTACAATCTTAATAATTTCTTTTATCATAAACTTATATATGTTAGTAAATATACCTTTGCACCATAGCATATCAACATATATGTTGCTACGAATAATATATATCATTAACCAAAGCAATTTTTAAGACATGCTACGTTCTCAACAATATCAATGATATGAATCATTATGAAAACTCAAAATTAATTCAAACAAAAAGGTAGAAGGTAAAAGTAGAGTGTACCTTAGTATTACTTAAATAATGTTCTTACCAATCCAATGATTTGTATCCTACATTTAATTCAAATTTGCATAAAATCATCGATTTTTTTTTTCATTCACCAATCATCGTAACATTTTAATCTTTACTCCAAAACTCAAATAGCTTAGTCTTCATGAAAGATGGATTAAATTTCGCTTTCAAATTGTTGGAATATTGGTGGGCGTGAGTAATAAAGAGAAAGTGGTGAAAGTTTTGTCATGGATGAAGCCATTGCCTTGAAAACGAAATTTGGCATGACTATATGCTGCAATCGATAATTGTCATCTGTTTTCTAAGGTTAACACAACGATCCTTCATACTTGAGAATCAAGAATGAAGGATTTAAAGATTTGTATAAGTCACTATCCAGAAGTTTTGAGTATATTTGAAAATTTGATTTCAATTTAGAGAGAACTGTGAAGAGAAAAAGATAAAGAATGTGACTTTTGTTTTCTGCTAATTTTTTATTCTTTTATAAGTGAATAAAGACAAACATACAATTCTCATCTTTTCAGCCTATCAATTACAATTAATAAGTATTTCATAAAAAATGTTTTCTCATTAATAAAGAATGCAAAAGATCAAACAGTGAAATAACTTTGGTTTTTATTGTAATTACCTAGAACTTTGAAGATGTTTATGGTTCGCTAATATAACAATTTATTTAAGTACTTTCATATGTTGATGAAGCTTCACCAAATTGTCTGGTTTGATGTTATTAGATCGTTTTGGTTACAAAGTTTTATAAGGTGCACCATGCCTAGACAATGACTATCATGCAACATTCTAGTTCAAAAAATTACCTATAACATTAAATAAGAACCTCAATATTTTATTATTGTGAAATACACAATCAGGTGCATATTTTAGGTTTTTTTTTTCAAGTTGCTCAAAAGAACCCGAGTGGACAGGGTGGACCACACACTTTAAGTAATGACAATTGAAGGGTAGATGTTTTGTTTGCATATTTTTTCAAATTCCCTACATTAACCAACACTTACAAATAAGAATTAAGAGTATAAAATTTTTCGTTAAAAGCTAAGGTAGCGTTTGTTTTAAAAACAAATTTTGTGTTTTCGTTTTTTCAATATGTATCTCAAATATAAAAAGAATGAAGTGACGACGGATGGGATGAAAGAAAGACGGATGAGATGACGAAGGGGATAGAAAGACGACGGAAGAATGGACGGTTTCACGTGCTTTTGTTATTTTTCAAAACGCGGAAAAAAAAATTGTTTTCTATTTTGCGTGTTAAATTCGTTTTCTAAATCAGTCGTTTTTGACAATATAAATGCGTCGTGTGTATGTTTGTATGGACGAAAATCCAAAACTAAAATTAACAAACTAAAGCTACCAAGCTTTGGTGATCGCTGAATCTAAACTTGGATGTTTTCAATTCCGAAAACAGCATGAACATTTTTTTATCATCGTAAGCTCAAAGTGCATTAGAAAACAAAAAATACATAAGATAACCGTATGCTATAATCGCTCATGTGCCATCTGCGCGGTTGTCTATTTTAATTACCAAGTAAAAGTATTATGGGGCCTTTAATATCAGCTCTTTTATGGAGTCGCTAGTGACGTCTGTGGTGTTTGAGGTCATCGACGTTGACACATGTTGAACCATCGATGTTATGCACCGTGATTATTTTATCCTTGCAATATTAGACCAAACTAAATGCGACCTTTTCCTCATTGAAGAACGATGGAAGACAAAAGGATGCATTTAAATTAATTGGTCAATCAATCATCATTCATCCAACTGTACAAGTGCATTACAATACCATCGTCGCGTCTCTCTTTGACCCAATTTATATACATAAAACATTAGTTTAAAACGTATTTGTGTACGGACAACTGTTCTTTGAAGTTGCAACCGAGAACCAAAAAGCTACAGGCTACAAGCCTACAGCATTGTACTGAAATTTTTTTATTTTACGGACGTTTAAACTAGGCATCATCGTTATGCGAAAAAAAAATTGGTACCTCTACCTGAATTTTTAAAATTACAAAAATGCCCACGCTAAACCAGAGTGCTAGAACGGGGTTTACCGTTGTATTCCAAACCAGAATTGCTAAAATTATTTATTTTGCAATGTCACTTACTTATATCCGTCGGTTCGAAACTGATTCAAACCTAATGGATTTCGACTTTAGACGAATAAGATTTTATCGGATTTAAACTTTATATTTCTTGAGATGTAGATCCGAGTAAACTCGGGATTTGGATCGGATCGGATGGGTTCTAGTCAATTGAATAATTACACATAAAATACACATACATTCGTGCCTTATGATTAAGCCTTTCAATTTAGCTTTGTTCGAATCGGTTTTGATCAGATCTAAATGATATTTTTTATCATTCAAGTAGATCGGATCTAAGATGGTTCGGTATATTTTTGGGTCAGGTTCAGCTATTCTCAGTTGATGGTTTGAATCGCTTTTGTGGATCCAAATATTCAACTCTGATTGATTTTTTTGAAAGAAATAAAACTGGTTCTTTTGGTATGCGTGTGCTTCCCATGCACATGACTACTTTGAATAGTGCCAAATCGATGTACAAAATATTAGAGTTGCTGCAAAGCAACAATTCCAGCTAACTTTTCTCCATTTAACAGTAGCCAGACCCGTTAGATATGTCAAGCAAATTTTGTTGTAAGTTTTATTCTTGAACAAACATTAGTTTTACATTGTTACGATGTTATCATGATAGAAGTAATCATTAGAGTCACCATAGAGAGAAAAAAAATGCAACTGTAACAATTCTACTAGAAAGTCAAAAATGATTATTGATACAAGGGTGGTGAAACTCTCTCAGCTATGACATGTTTTTCTACAAATTATATATGTTAAACATATTTAAAAGAAAATGATTTTTACAAATATTTAGTCATATTTTGTGTTGAAATATGTACGGTTTGTTAGATCATATTTTTTAAGTGATATTAAGATTTGATAATATTTGTGAAAAAACATTTTGAATTTGCAAAGGAAGTTTATTTGTTAAGATCATATTTTTAATTGAATTTAAGATTTGATAATATCTATAGAGGAACGTTTTTTGTAATTCACGTTGACACCAAAATAATGTGACACCGAAAGTATTGCAACTATTAAGATAAACGTCATTGCATGCGTTCCGTGCATGATCATGCCACACGCTTTGAGCGTGAATTGTTTTTCTGCAGATTTTATATATTTAATTTACTCAAGGAAATTTTTTATAGAAATATTCAGTCGTATTTTTATGTTGAAATAATTCGTTGTTAGTTTGGATTTTATTTTTAAGTTACAATATATAATTTTTTTTGTCTGAATTTTTATTGTATCTATCAAATAATAAATACAAATAATATTATAGTATTATTTATGTAGGATTGTATTGGTGCAATAGGTGAAACACATGTTTCTTGTAACAACCCGCATATTTATCGATTTTATATTTAAATATTTTATCGTTCGTCGGATTTTGGTCTGAAAAGCTACTTTTTGCATACAGTCGAATTGGGACTCGAGACCACCTCCATTGAGTTCAAAATGACGTTTGCGACCTTTTTGAGTATAAGCTTCGATATGTTTGGAGAAAGTTGATTTTTGCTACTTTTCACTTAGGGTTTTGGTTTGGGCTGAGCTCATTAACCCACTTATGTATTCAGTCCCAACCCTTTCCAACTCTTCATTACTTCATTTCTAATTCCTAACTCTTCAAGCTTTCAACAATGGTGGAAGAGAATGGGAAATATAAATTCTAAGCCCTAGCTTCCTTTGCAAATCCATCTCCTAGCTCCAAAGTTCAAGAGAACCCATTGGTAAGCTTCCTCTTCTTCTTCTCCAACTCATTCTCTTATCAATTTCAGAAATTTTCTAAACCTAATTTAGGAAATGTTTCTACTTTAAGCTTAGATTCAAGCTTGTTGAGTTGGAATTGAAGAGTGCTTGTTCTTGCCATTGCTTCATAGCTTCTCCTTCATTGATTTGGGTTCAAAGGTGAGATTTTTAATCTCACATCTAAGTCTATGAATTATCTTCGAATGTTAGGTATGAATTCCTAACACTTATTCGTGTGCATTTGCTTTTGGTTTGGATTGAATTGGTGTATATTCCAATTTTTAGTGTTTTGAGTTCAATTCGTTAAAAATCCTAACTTCTATGTTTGAACATGTTTTTGGTGATGCATCGAGGAGCATATAGGGCCGGGTAGTCGATTGACATAAACCCTTAGCGTCGTTGCTCGTGCGAATGCAATTTTGGTCAAGATTGAACCTCATTGGTAATAGGCATGGATGAGGCTGGAAACAGGCTCGGCCGACCGACCCCCCAGGTCCGGTTGACCGACCTGCTTCCAAGTGCATAAGCACTTTCTGTTTTAAGGTTCGGTCGACCGAGTACAGGGTTCGGTCGACCGACCTGCTGTCCCGAGAGGTTTCCAACCTTTGGTTCGGTCGACCGACTCAGGGAGTCCGGTCGACCGACCTAATGATTTTTGCCAGATTTGCCTATTTTGCTATGTTCGTTTGAATATCCAACTTTAATCGATTCGTGTTATCTCCCTTTTGTTGTCTTCATTTATTATCGACTTTGATGACCTTTTCTTTGGGAATTTTAGATATATCCACTTTGATGGATTTGATATCGATTTCTTTGGATTTTATTCACGTCTTCGAATGTGAATTTTTATGCCCGATTGTTTCTACAATCACTTCTATGATTTGTCACTTTAAAATATAAAGGTTTTCTATACTAGTAGTAAATATCAAAACTCTTTCTTCAAATGATTTCAACGCTATTTTATTACAAAGCTCGTTTTCTCAAACCGATTTCCAATCTATTAGTATATACAAACCTTTACCTCACTCGTATGAGAAATCTAATTAAACGACTTAGTAAAACAAGTGGTATGAAACGCTTGCGTTTACTTCGTCGGTTAATTCTTGGACTTGTTCGATTGAATCTCTTGTGACAATTTTCTAGTGGAGATCTACAATTTGTTCGTAAATATTTAAGTTAAGCTAGTGGTTATGGGACATGAAGCTAAGCTCATATATTTACTAGCTTATTGTAATTGACACTTCTCGTTGATCATGACGATCATCTTTGTGGTTTAGACTAGCAATGTGCGATGTCTCTTTGTTTATGCGGAGGACTGTTCCTCATTTTATTGAGCTTCGTCTCATTTCTCACATGGGTCGTACCTTTTTAGGTGCGTCAATGTTTTATTATGCATGGGGTGTACCTTTCTAGGTGCATCGATGTTGTTTATACATGGGTCGTACCTTTTTAGGTGCGTCAATGTTTATTTATGCATGGGGTGTACCTTTCTAGGTGCATCGATGTTTGTTTACTTCGTGGAGCAATCGGCTCAATAAGTCGGGGCATGGGGCGTATATTTCTAGGTGCGTCGATGTTCGTCTATGCATGGGGCGTGTCTTTCTAGGTGCGTCGATGTTCGACTTAGCATGGGGTGTATCTTTCTAGGTGCATCGGTGTTAGACATTATATGGGGTGTATCTTTCTAGGTGCATCGATGTTTATTTATGCATGGGATGTATCTTTCTAGGTGCATCGATGTTTATTTATGCATGGGGCGTATCTTTCTAGGTGCGTCGATGCTAGAGCATGGGGCGTATCTTTCTAGGTGCGTCGATGTTCGACTATACATGGGGCGTGTCTTTCTAGGTGCGTCGATGTCCAGTTTGTGGGATTGGCCATCCTTTTTATTGTGATTTGGTTCATCGGATGTCCCGTTGTGCGACGTCGTTGTTCCTTTTTATTGTGATTTCTGGATTTCGTGTGTTGAATTCTGGAATTTATGTTTCACCAACTTTTACGATGGGCATTGATATATATGTCATATATTGTGGCTTGGTGAATGAAATTAGGAGTATGACATTCCTTTTTATCTTGAGTAGATCTTTGTGATATTGATTAATCTCTTGTTGATTTTTCAATTACTTATATATCACAGCTTTGCATTGTGATTATTATATGTTTATGTCATATCTCTTATTATATATCACTTCATCTGATATTTATAGCTAGACTGATCCGTTTATTATTTTCTTCTTAAATAATACTCGGGTCAGACTGAGATATTACAGGTGCTTCTGCTTGACTCCTTATCGGACTATCATCTGACTTTTGGCTAACTACTTAGATTAGTAGTTTTTTTGTTGTGTACATTTGAGATACAGACTCTATGATGTATACTTATTCTTTTGTCTAGCACTTGTATCTATTCTTTTTGATATTGTGGATCTTGTTTGACCACTACTCTGATATACACTTTTATGTGTAATATTCATATCTATTTCCGCCTTTGTGATATGAATTATCTGTGACTGATTTATGTTATGTTTATTTCTATATTTGTTTCCGAAGACATCATAGCCACTGTGTAGTAGCTTTGAGTTTGTGTCGGCATGTCGGATTTCCACTTGAAAAGATTTGCATGTTATACTATCTGACATATCGATGCTCGCACAAAGCAATTACACGGATGGTCGCTTCTCAACAGCCTTATTCTCCGTGCTAGTTGACAGCATTACTCCGTAGTGTTTTTGGCTAGCATGGGTATAGAGGTGGGGCGTCACAGCTTGTTATCAAAGCCAAACTTCGGAACAATATGGAATATTATAACAAGGATCATCGTCCTAAGTCTTTCTTAGGAGTCGTGCTTTAGGATTTTATTCGAGTCTTCGTACCGATTCATCCTATTTTCCTTTATGATTCCTTGTTTTATCAATCAAGTTTGATTGAAATTTACTTTGAGAATAACTTTTTCCTCTTCTTTCTTTCTTTCTTAAAGAAGAGAAATGGTTAGACCAGGCCGTCCCAGCGTCGGTCAATCTAGTGCTACTCCCCAAGATGGAGTTTTTATGTCTGCCCAACAACTTTTAGATCTTGTTAAGAGTGCTCAAGCTGTCGGTCCCATTCCAGAGCCTACTCATCCTAGATCCGGTTTTGCACACTTGTGCAGAGACTACACTGATTTGGGTGGAAGGCCATTCAAGGGATCCGAAGGTGTTATAGAAATTCAAGCTTGGCTCAAATCATGCGATCGTATCTTTACTCGCATGAATCTTATTGACCTTCATCGAGTCCAAGTGGCTTCTAGCATGCTCCAAGAAAGAGCATTAGATTTGTATGAGCTTTTAATTTCTGAAATTGTTGAAGCGGATCTCACTTGGGAGCAATTCCGAGAAAGATTCGAATTGAAATTCGTGCCGGAGGCTGAAAAAGTAACTTTGGCCCGGCGTTTTATTGACCTTGTTCAAGGTGAATCTTCTGTGACGGACTACGTCGCATCTTTCGAATCTCTCTCTAAGTACGGGGTCGAGTATATTAATACCCCATTGAAGAAAAACCAGAGATTTGTCTATGGCTTGAATAAGAATCTTAAGAAGCCATTACTCCTGAAACTTGAAGTTTCATTTGATCAGCTTATTGATATTGCTCTTCGTCTTGAAGAGGCTGATAAAGAAAGTCTAAACTTTTCAGGAAAGAAGATTATTTAAAAGAAATTCTTTCTTTTTAATACTCTTATTCTTGTGATTCCTGGAGAGGAACCAAGACTTTGTTATTTGTACCGATACTAGTCGTATTGGTTTGGATGCCATTCTCTTGCAAAGGAGAACGTGCTATCTCTTGTGCTTCTAAATCATTATAGCTTATCGAGACTAGATATGCCACTCATGATCTGGTGCTCTCGGTTATTATTTTTGCTTTTGGAATTTGGCATCATCATATTTGGATGAGAAAATTGTTCTCTACCCCGACCATAAATCTTTGGAATATTTATTTTCTCATAAGGAACTTCATGTCGACTTGTGTTCCTGGCATCTTATGATCTTGATATTCTTTTTATTCCCGGAAGGGAAATCGTGTTGCCAATGCGCATAGCCGTAAGCAACAAGTGGTTGATTCTTTGATGTTGCCTGAATGGAATTATCTTTTTATCAAGATCATCGGACGTTTAGATGTACTTCGTTTTATTGAGTTTCAACTCATTTCTTTTATGGACTAGTGTCCGATGTCTTTTTATTGTGTTCGGTTCATTGGACGTACCGTTTTTGTACTACGTCGGTGTTCCAAATTATTCGAGTTTCTAGTTTCTCGGGCATACCGTATTTGTACTACGCCGTTGCACCGGCTCAACTTTCTGCTATTCTTGACGTTTTCCACGTCTTTTAACTATGGAAATGCTTTTATGTTTCCGGTTTTTATTCTTGTGCCCGGTGTTGTTGAGGGGATTGAAGTTTCACCAAAATTGACTTTTGAGCAACATTCTATTCGCATCATTGCTTTGGAGGTGGAGCGCCTTCGACAAAAAGATATTCTTTTTGATAAATGTTCAATGGTTCTCGAATCCTAAGGATTGCTCATGAGAAATCTTGAGAATTCATCGAACGAAAACTTTCGGATTTACTCCTTCGTGCTCTTCATGGTGAACTTCTTATTTCAATTTTCTTTTGTGTTGATATGCTTCCATGGTTGTTACTTCTTATTTTTCTTCTTAAGTATTGCGAGGACGCAATTTCTTTAAGGAGGGGAGTCTGTAACAACCCGCATATTTATCGATTTTATATTTAAATATTTTATCGTTCGTCGGATTTGGTCCGAAAATCTACTTTTTGCAAACAGTCGAATTGGGACTCGAGACCACCCCCATTGAGTTCAAAATGACATTTGCGACCTTTTTGAGTATAAGCTTCGATATGTTTGGAGAAAGTTGATTTTTGCTACTTTTCACTTAGGGTTTTGGTTTGGGCTGAGCTCATTAACCCCACTTATGTATTCAGTCCCAACCCTTTCCAACTCTTCATTACTTCATTTCTAATTCCTAACTCTTCAAGCTTTCAACAATGGTGGAAGAGAATGGGAAATAGAAATTCCTAAGCCCTAGCTTCCTTTGCAAATCCATCTCCTAGCTCCAAAGTTCAAGAGAACCCATTGGTAAGCTTTCTCTTCTTCTTCTCCAACTCATTCTCTTATCAATTTCAGAAATTTTCTAAACCTAATTTAGGAAATGTTTCTCCTTTAAGCTTAGATTCAAGCTTGTTGAGTTGGAATTGAAGAGTGCTTGTTCTTGTCATTGCTTCATAGCTTCTCCTTCATTGATTTGGGTTCAAAGGTGAGATTTTTAATCTCACATCTAAGTCTATGAATTATCTTCGAATGTTAGGTATGAATTTCTAACACATTCGTGTGCATTTGCTTTTGGTTTGGATTGAATTGGTGTATATTCCAATTTTTAGTGTTTTGAGTTCAATTCGTTAAAAATCCTAACTTCTATGTTTGAACATGTTTTTGGTGATGCATCGAGGAGCATATAGGGCCGGGTAGTCGATTGACATAAACCCTTAGCGTCGTTGCTCGTGCGAATGCAATTTTGGTCAAGATTGAACCTCATTGGTAATAGGCATGGATGAGGCTGGAAACAGGCTCGGCCGACCGACCCCCCTGGTCCGGTCGACCGACCTGCTTCCAAGTGCATAAGCACTTTCTGTTTTAAGGTTCGGTCGACCGAGTACAGGGCTCGGTCGACCGACCTGCTGTCCCGAGAGGTTTCCAACCTTTGGTTCGGTCGACTGACTCAGGGAGTCCGGTCGACCGACCTGATGATTTTTGCCAGATTTGCCTATTTTGCTATGTTCGTTTGAATATCCAACTTTAATCGATTCGTGTTTTCTCCCTTTTGTTGTCGTCATTTATTATCGACTTTGATGGCCTTTTCTTTGGGAATTTTAGATATATCCACTTTGATGGATTTGATATCGATTTCTTTGGATTTTATTTACGTTTTCGAATGTGAATTTTTATGCCTGATTGTTTCTACAATCACTTCTATGATTTGTCACTTTAAAATATAAAGGTTTTCTATACTAGTAGTAAATATCAAAACTCTTTCTTCAAATGATTTCAACACTATTTTATTACAAAGCTCGTTTTCTCAAACCGATTTCCAATCTATTAGTATATACAAACCTTTACCTCACTCGTATAAGAAATCTAATTAAACGACTTAGTAAAACAAGTGGTATGAAACGCTTGCGTTTACTTCGTCGGTTAATTCTTGGACTTGTTCGATTGAATCTCTTGTGACAATTTTCTAGTGGAGATCTACAATTTGTTCGTAAATATTTAAGTTAAGCTAGTGGTTATGCGACATGAAGCTAAGCTCATATATTTACTAGCTTATTGTAATTGACACTTCTCGTTGATCATGACGATCATCTTTGTGGTTTAGAATAGCAATGTGCGATGTCTCTTTGTTTATGTGGAGGACTGATCCTCATTTTATTGAGCTTCGTCTCATTTCTCACATGGGTCGTACCTTTTTAGGTGCGTCAATGTTTTATTATGCATGGGGTGTACCTTTCTAGGTGCATTGATGTTTGTTTATACATGGGTCGTACCTTTTTAGGTGCGTCAATGTTTATTTATGCATGGGGTGTACCTTTCTAGGTGCATCGATGTTTGTTTACTTCGTGGAGCAATCAGCTCAATAAGTCGGGGCATGGGGCATATCTTTCTAGGTGCGTCGATGTTCGTCTATGCATGGGGCGTGTCTTTCTAGGTGCGTCGATGTTCGACTTAGCATGGGGTGTATCTTTCTAGGTGCATCGGTGTTAGACATTACATGGGGTGTATCTTTCTAGGTGCATCGATGTTTATTTATGCATGAGATGTATCTTTCTAGGTGCATCGATGTTTATTTATGCATGGGGCGTATCTTTCTAGGTGCGTCGATGCTAAAGCATGGGGCGTATCTTTCTAGGTGCGTCGATGTTCGACTGTACATGGGGCGTGTCTTTCTAGGTGCGTCGATGTCCAGTTTGTGGGATTGGCCATCCTTTTTATTGTGATTTGGTTCATCGGATGTCCCGTTGTACGACGTCGTTGTTCCTTTTTATTGTGATTTCTGGATTTCGTGTGTTGAATTCTGGAATTTATGTTTCACCAACTTTTACGATGGGCATTGATATATATGTCATATATTGTGGCTTGGTGAATGAAATTAGGAGTATGACATTCCTTTTTATCTTGAGTAGATCTTTGTGATATTGGTTAATCTCTTGTTGATTTTTCAATTACTTATATATCACAGCTTTGCATTGTGATTATTATATGTTTATGTCATATCTCTTATTATATATCACTTCATCTGATATTTATAGCTAGACTGATCCGTTTATTATTTTCTTCTTAAATAATACTCAGGTCAGACTGAGATATTACAGGTGCTTCTGCTTGACTCCTTATCGGACTATCATCTGATTTTTGGCTAACTACTTAGATTAGTAGTTTTTTTGTTGTGTACATTTGAGATACAGACTCTATGATGTATACTTATTTTTTTGTCTAGCACTTGCATCTATTCTTTTTGATATTGTGGATCTTGTTTGACCACTACTCTGATATACACTTTTATGTGTAATATTCATATCTATTTCCGCCTTTGTGATATGAATTATCTGTGACTGATTTATGTTATATTTATTTCTATATTTGTTTCCGAAAACATCATAGCCACTTTGTAGTAGCTTTGAGTTTGTGTCGGCATGTCGGATTTCCACTTGAAAGGATTTGCATGTTATACTATCTGACATATCGATGCTCGCACAAAGCAATTACACGGATGGTCGCTTCTCAACAGCCTTATTCTCCGTGCTAGTTGACAGCATTACTCCGTAGTGTTCTTGGCTAGCGTGGGTATAGAGGTGGGGCGTCACATTTCTCCTGCGTCGAAGCAAACATCTTTTCGTGGAAGGAAAACCAATATAACAAATATCATGGTGACATGTGATTTTCATATAAAATTCATATTTGTATATACTGGATAGGAAGACGCTACTAACGATTCTCAAGCATTCATTAATGCAGTTACAAAAACTGAAAATTATTCCTAATGCCAAGAAGAGATATATTTTATTGTGTAAAATGTCACTATCAAACATTATTAGATAATTAGTTACATCATACTTATTTTTGTAATATTTATATAATACATGGCTACTACCTTATAGATCAATATTACCTTGTTGATGCTGGATACCCAAATATGCTTGCATTTTTGGCTCTTTATCGAGGACATAGATTTTATTTACGTGATTATAACGGACAAGGAAAACTACGTGCAAAGGAAGAACCGTTCAATTATAAGTACTCATTGTGCCGAAATATATTTAGCCATATTTTTGTGCGTGAGTTGTTTCTTTGGAAATTTTTTATGTTTTTATTCAAGAGAACGTGATTTGCAGAAATATTCACTCATATTTTTGTGTTGGTTGTTAGTTTGGATTTTATTCTAAGTTGTAATATTTAATTTTTTATTTATATTATTAATTAATAAATATCGAATTTGACAAGCACCTTTGTCCAAGTGGTTAATTGATTCGGGTTTGGTGCAGGATGTCACAAGTTCGAAACTTGCTTTCGAACGTTTATTGGACATGGGATATGTTGTCTGAATGATTTGTTGTATATAAAGTACCAGTTCAAAAAAAAAAATTATCGAATTTGTAAAGATCTTATTTTTAAGTGATATTAAGATTTAGTAGTAGTTGTAGATGAACGTTTTGAATTTTTAAAGGACCTTTATTTTTTAGATCGTATTTTTAAGTGACAATATGATTTGATAATATGCGTGGACGGAAGTTTTGAATTTGTAAAAAAAGTATTTGTTAGATCATATTTTCAAATGATATTAAGATTTGATATTAAACATGTTTTTAGTAGTTCACGCTGACATAAAAAACCGTGATATAAAATGTATTACAGCTTTCATTAAGGATTTTAACGATATGCCAATAATGAAACGATCATCAGTACATCGTTAACTTAAAATTTTGTTGATTTGGTGGTGGTGAATTTGAAGGAAAATCGAAAAAAAAATATCATTAGATCACCAATCCACAAGCACATTAAGTTTTATTGCAATAAAATTTTGATAATGGTGAAAAACTAAAAGATGTGTTAATACTCAGTATTTATTTCATTATTAATTATCAACCATAAAAGAAGTATAGCACTAGCATTTTAATTTTATGTTAAATAAATTTTGTATTATGTGTTTGTAATTAATTTTTTGTTATACTACTTGCTAGGATTTTTGGCCAGCGACTATAAAGAGTTTCAAAACAAGTGCAATATCCTCGTGAAAACACCTTAAAGTTACACTTCTACTTTTATAATCATGCATATATTATGCAAAAACGATTAAATTTAACATGTGACACTAATTCCTTTAATTCGTTTTTTCTCTTCACATGTAGGACAACTAAACCGAAAAAATGATCCAATTAAAGAGAAACAGTTTCACTCTAGTCATTTGCAAATATTTACAGAAATTCTGCAAAATATTTTGCAAAGAAAAAAAACTGGAAATATTTCAAAAATACACTCCAACAGTTTGTAATTGGTACTTTTTTTCAAATATTGGGAGTAAAAACAACATATTTTCAAATAAAAAGAAAGGTTTGTTTTTTATATTTCGTTCTGTTATATAACCATGATTTAGTGCGGATTTAAAACGAACAAGACATGCTTCTATATATTCGTCGACAATATCTTTCTTTCCCGTCCAAGCGGGATGGAAGTATTCTTATAAATATTTATAAGATGAAAATAATAGAGAAGATGACTTTACATTATGATTTGAAATAAGGGGGCACTCAAATTACATCCGCAATTCATACTTTAATTTTTCTATTCAATTTGTAGTATTAAATCGGAAAATTTTGGCAAACATAATGAAAATATTTCAAATAGGTAAAATATCTTTATTAATAATAATTTAAGTTCACATGATTATCCTTTAAAACTCGTCTTAAGAATAAGAAAACAATGAAAATAAAAATGCCAGTTTACTTACGAGGGAATTAATTTAAAGAACAAAAATTTGTATATTTTTTGTCTTAAGGACACGACCTCAATATTTTTAACACAAGGACAAACATTTTCTAAAAATTATTCATAAGGACAAACATTTTTCAAAATTATTCATAAGGACAACAAAACTGCTACCAAGCTAAAAACTGATACCTAAAAACTGCTACCGATAACTACAAACTGATACCTAAAACTGCTATCAGTAACTAAAAACTGATACCTACAGAAAGTTGTCCTTAAGGATAAAATATCGAAGGTCTGTCCTTGAGACTAAAAGCTGTGAAATTTTGTCCTTGACAATAATTTCCTGTTTACTTTAATCCTTCAAGCGAATTTCAACTATATAGAAAAACTACAAAACAATTCAATCAGCCCAACATTTTACAAGTATTTTGCATTTTACCGCAAATGTTTGCAGGAACAACCGTATTTTCTTTATATGTTTTTTTTTTAAAATATGGCTCGCATTGTATCGAAGCGGATACGTAGAAGAGATTATCATAAAGTCTTACATTGCAAGATATCATAAAATACAGCAAAAAGTTCTGTTTAAAACAAACGGCTCTAATGGCAACGTTTTTCTAGATCTCGTTTTTCCCCAATTTCTCTGGTTATCGCGTACTCCCCTCCTCTTCCCTTTGTCTTCTCTCTGCTGTATTCTGTCTTGTTGGTTCCTGTCTGATGGCTTCGATGCCGATAACGTGTGGGGGAGAGTTTGTCCTCTCTGGCTCGTTTGTTCGCTCTTGTCCCTCTTTCGCTTCGATTGGTGGCGCCATCTTGGCTGTCACACCGGGGCCGATTTCTGTGGTTGTTACTGGCTTGTGCTCGATTGAGATTAAGGTTTTCGACTTGGTCTCTTTTAGGGATCTCTGTCGTAATCGGTTTTTGGTGGTCGATGGTTGTTTTTTGGAGATCTTACCTTTTTCTGAGGGTGGATTGAATGTTTGTGCGCCTCGTTCTTGCCGATTGACTGAGGCGCTGCCGGCGTCAGTGGTCGCGCAGCCTACCTGCGGGGGAGCATGTGGTTCGAATCGGGATTTCATCACCCCATTTGAACCGAGGCTATCGTTCTCTGCCTCGTGCGACTTGCTGCCTGGTGGTGCTCCTCTGGTCGTTGGCTTGGTGCCCTGTGGTGTTTCTTTTGTGGATGCTGTGGAGCAGGAAGGGGATTTTATCACCTCTCCCTGTCTTGAGGCAGCGGCTAGCATTTGTGGCCCTGATCCTCCCTGTTGCGTTGTTTCTCCCAGTTCGTTGCTAGGCGTAGCCTTTTCTGATTGGCAGTGGAATGTCTCGCTTTGGCGTCAAGCATGGTTTGGTCTCTTGTTTGCTGATGTGGTTGCAGCCTTGACCGAAAGGGAGTTCACCGCCTTTTCTGGTCAGGGGGCAATGGTTGTCTCGCCTGCGTCCCTTCAGGTGGATCGGTTTGGTGTTGTGGTTGGTGGTTGTGTTGACTGTCCGTTAGTGTGCTGGGAAGGTGTTGGTTTTGGGTTTGACGATTTGGGCATCGTATCTAAGCATTGCGTGCTTCCTGTGGGTGATTATCTTGTTTTTTATTCCGCTTCGGCGAGGCAGGTGGGTGGCGTGATTATCAGGCAGGTGAGTTTCTCTTCCTTCCTGTTTTGCTTGGCAGTTGTTGATGGCTTTTCTGTGGTTTGTTGGCTTGTGTCAGATGCCGTGGTTATCGTTTTTATGAGCCATGACATGCTTAGGTATGTGCTCCCTGATTTTGCTGCCCTGATTTGGGTTGGCGGCGAGTCAGGTCCTTTTGGCATCGAACGCTCTGTGTGGAGCGATCGTTGTAGTTCTTTCGTTTGGTCTTGTGATCTGAGTCAAAGCGACGTCGGGTTTGTGTCGTATTTGACTTTTTTAGAGCTCTGTTTTAGGGTTGGCTTCTTATGGTCTATGCGGAGTTTTCTCCTCGACTGGATCGATTGGTTCAGGCGATATTCCAGTACTGGTCGTATAGTGACCGCCGTCCCGGTTCACTATGCGGACAGTCAGGAAAATTGCCAGCTTTTATCGATTCGGTCGGGAGATCCTTCTGCTAAGACCACTCTGCGAATCTCACTCACCTCGCAGGGCTATCTCACTAGTGATAGCTCGGATTGGGTAAGGTTCCTTCAACATCGCGGGATGCGTATTTTGTGCTCCCCTACATACTTTTGCCCGTTTAGGCCTATTCTCGGTTCCCCTGAACCCTCGTCTGCTTGTTGCTCTTCCCTTTGTTCTCTTCCCTCTTCTAACTGTTCCCTATCGATTTGTATTCCGATGCTTAGTTCAGAGGAGATTGCGATCATTAATGATCGGCTATCTCGTCTGACTAAAAATTCGGCTCCTTCTAGATCTTCGTCCCAGCGGACGGGCTCGTTGGAGGGGTTCGGTGCTTCTGCGGAGTGTGAGCCTGGTCTAGAGTCAGGGCTACTGCCTAGGACTTCTAGACGCAGATCGTGTCGCGCACCGTCTTTTCTTCGTACTATTCGTACTCGCTCTATAGCGGCGAGTGAGCAGATCGATCGATCGGCTCTTTCCTCCCTGTACCGTTGTTGAGTTGCGTTTGATCTGCCTTCTTGTCTTGTTTTTTCTATTCCTCTATATTTGTGTCCATGTCGAACCTTCTCTTCTGGAACATTCGTGGTGTTGGCAATGAAGCTTCTTCTGCTAGGCTTAAGCGGATTGTCCGTAAGCATTCTATTGGCTTGGTGGCTCTGTTTGAACCTTTTGTGGGTCCAGGAGCGGCTATCAAGGAGGTTCTTTCGCTTGGGTTTGGCGGTGCCTTGGCTAATGTGTCGGGGAAGATTTGGATTCTCTGGTCCAAAGCCTGTGTAGTTCGTCCTGTTTTCGATTCCCCCCAACTGTTCTCTGTTGTTTGCTCCTCCCCCTTATTTCCTCAACCGTTCCTATTTTCGGCGGTTTACGCTAAATGTGATCGGGTGGAAAGATTGGCTCTCTGGGATGATATTCAATCTCTTGCTGTTCGGGGCTTTGCTCTCTCTGTGGTAGGTGGGGATTTCAATGTTGTCGCAAGTCAGGCTGAAAAATTGGGGGGAGCGGCCGTCAATCGGCAATCGGTTATCGACTTCAACTCTTTCATTGTGAGTTCTGGTTTGGCTGAAATCCCTTTCGTGGGATCCGCTTATACTTGGTCCAACAATCAGGAAGGCCATCATCGGATTCTCTCTCGATTGGATAGGATCTTTGGTTCTGCTGAATGGTTTAACCTTCCTTTTTCTTTCTCTACTTCTCACCTTCATCGTTCTTGCTCTGATCATGCGCCTCTGGTGTTGCGCTGTTCTTCTCGGTCTTCATCGGGTCCTTCATCTTTTCGCTATCTCAGTATGTGGAGCTCTCACCATGATTTTCTTCGGGTTGTGGAGGAATCGTGGCAAGCTCCAATTCAAGCTCCTCCCATGGGGGCTTTCTTCCAAAAATTGAAACGTTTGAAGGCTCGCCTAAAGACGTGGAATATTCAAGTTTTCAGGAACATTTTCGATCGTGTTCGCTCGGCTGAAGAGGCTCTTATCGTAGCCGAGTCTGAGTACGACGAGAATCCGTCTTCTGAGAACAGGTCTACTTGGGCTTGTGCCCAAATGGCCTTTTCTTCGGAACTTCGTGTTGAAAATTCTTACCTCCGCCAACTGGCTAGAGTCAAATGGGTTGTTGACGGTGACGCGAATTCCAAATTCTTCCACTCTTCTATTCGTAAGAAAGCAAACCTGCTTTCTATTCGAGAGATAGGTAGGCCTGATCTCTCTGTGGCTTCTTCTCCCTCGGAAGTTAGAGAGGTCATTGTTTCTCACTTCCAATCCTACCTGGGAGCTGCCTCCGTGTCCGATCCGGATCAGGTTCTCCTGTCGTTCATTCCTCGGCTTATTCCTACGGCAGAAAGTGCGGCTTTAGCCTTTCCCCCTTCGTCGGAAGAGATTCGTGTTTGCGTTTTTGCTCTTAGTAAGGACAGTGCCTGTGGTCCGGATGGTTTCAACGGTTCCTTCTATCGGCATGCTTGGTCTATCATCCAGTCAGACCTTTGTCTGGCTATTCAGCAGTTCTTTTCAGGTAGCTCTCTTCCCATTAGCTGGTCCTCCACTAACTTGGTTCTCATCCCCAAGATGGACTTCCCTCGGTCTTGTGTTGATTATCGCCCAATCAGCCTCTGCAATTTCTCAAATAAAGTGATTTCTAAGGTATTGGCTATGCGTTTGGCTCCATACCTGGATCGCATTATTTCCTCATCTCAGGCGGGTTTTGTCAAAGGACGTTTGATCACTGATAACGTTCTATTAGCTCAGGAGCTAATTTCTCAGATTGACAAGAAAGTCAGAGGGTCTAACATTGTTTTTAAACTTGATATGGAAAAGGCATATGATCGTATGTCGTGGTTTTTTGTCATCAAAGTTCTTCGTGCCTTCGGGTTTCCTGAGACCCTGATCGATTTGGTGTGGAGACTCATATCCAACTGTTGGTTCTCTGTTATCATTAACGGATCGGCTAATGGTTTTTTCAAGGCAGGGAGAGGGCTTCGTCAGGGCGATCCCCTATCTCCTTCTCTTTTTGTTATTGCGGCTGAGGCCTTTATCCGAGGTATCCACGTCTTAACGATGTATGGCCAAATCCATCGTTTTGGTCTTCCTAGTGGTTGTCCTCTCGTCTCTTCCCTGTCCTTTGCGGACGATATTGTCATCTTCTCCAATGGGTATCGAACTTCGGTTCGGAGGCTCATTCGTTTCATCAATCTTTACGAACGGTGTTCGGGACAACTTGTCAACTCCTCTAAGAGTTGTTTCGTCCCTTCGAAGAACATGGAGCCTGATAGGGTATCCTGGGTCGAATCGTTTACCGGATTCAGGGTAGCTTCTCTGCCTCTTCCGTATTTGGGTATCGCCCTCTACAGAGGCAGGAAACTCAACGCCCTATTCGATCCTCTTACTGACAAAGTTCGGGGAAAGATCATTCGTTGGAATGCCTCTCTTCTGTCCATTGCAGGCAGATTGGTCCTCATCAAGTCTGTTTTGGGGTCTCTGGGCACTCATATTTTCGCCGCTATGACCCCCACTTCTTCCTTCTTCAGGTCGTTCCAATCTCTGGTCTCCTCCTTCTTCTGGGGTTCGAAGGTGGACAATCACCGCCACCACTGGGTTTCCTGGAATGTTATCTGTCGCCCCAAAAATGAGGGAGGGCTGGGTGTCTGTAATCCTAAGGACATTTGTTTGGCTTTCGCTTGTAAGTTGTGGTTTAGATTTGGCTCTAACGATTCTCTTTGGGCTTCGTTCCTTCATGCCAAATATCAGAGGCTAGCCGCTGGTGGCTTCATCGGTACCCCCTCTTATGCTAGTGAGACTTGGAAGCATATGCAGTCGGTCAAGTTGTTTTCCGATTCTCATGGCGGTCTTTCCGGATGGGACGGCGGCCAATTTTCTATTCGTAAGGTCTGGCTCTCTACTCGATCGCCGGCCCCTCCGTCCCCCTCATTCTCATTTATCTGGAACTCTAGAATCCCCCCGAAGGTGTCTCTTTTTATGTGGCGCTCTCTTCATAATGGTTTGCCAGTTGAAATGAACCTTCAGCGGATTGGCATTTGCCTTGTGTCTCGCTGCAGGTGCTGCGGCAACAGCCATACGGAATCGGTGGACCATTTGCTTTTCTCTGGTTGTATCGCCAGAGCCTGCTGGAACTACTTCGGTAATTTGATGAGTATTCGCGGTCGTGTTTCCTCGTCGTCCGACCTTCTGGGTTCCTGGTGGATCGGTTGTAGTAGTAAATCTCTTCGTTCTATCTGCGGTCGTCTTATTTCTAGCCTTATCTGCTGGCACATCTGGTGTGCGAGGAATAAGGCCATTTTTGAGGAATTGCCAATGGATCCTTTATCAATTATCCGTCGCGTTAAAAATGATGTTTTCTTGGCTTTTAGAGGTCGACCCTTCAGGGGAACAGTCAGCTCTCGTACTGCTACCCTGGTCGCCCTTCTTTCAATTTCCTGCTCTCAGTCCTCCGTAAGATCGGGAATTGGGTGATCTTCGATCTCCAATAGCTTCTCCTGCTTGTTGGCCTTTTTAGTTTCTTTTCCCCTTGTCTCGCCCCCCCCCCCCCTTTTTAATTAAATCTTGTTTTGGGCTTTCCTGTATTTTATCAGGTTCTGGTTAGTTGGCTGGATTGGAGCTTTACTCCCGCTGTTAGCTGTTTCTTGGCAGTTGGTCCATCGGTTATTTCTCTTGGCCTCCTTCTCTGCTGGTCTTTGGTCTTAGGTCATTTGGCGGTGAGTTTCTTGTTAGTTTGTTCTGTTTCCTTTGGCAGCTGTGCTTGGTTGGTATTGACATCGGCATCGGGCGGTGGCTTTGCCGGAGCTCGATGACGATGTTAGATGGGCGGTGGTTTATCCGGAGCTCATCTTTGTTCTTCCTTGCCTGCTCTCCTATTTCTCCGCTCCTTTGTCAGGCTTCTCCTACTGTTATTATCTCGTCTTTTGTTTTGGTTTTTTGGTCTTTGGATGTATTTTGGTAGTTTCGGCTGTTCTGCTTTGCTTCTGAGTTACCTGTCAGGCTTGTTGACAGCTTTTGATGTTGATTAATAAAATTTCTGTTATTAAAAAAAAAAAAAAAAAAAAGATATCATAAAATAGATAAACAAATTCATAAGATTAATAACATGTAACAAAAAGAGATTTATTTTGTTGTGTGTTGCAATAAAACTATATATGCTCCAGGGAATGTATGGATGCGCCGGCACCAAAAGGTTTTTTTTTACTCAATAATTTTTTTGCAATTTAATGCAAATTTCACCTCTAAAGAAAAGCATGGGAAAAAATAGACTTTGTCTAAATATAATCATAGGGTGTTAGTTTACAAAGTTTATTTGGAAACTTGCCACAATAGAGGTGTCAAAAATTTCCACTAATGATTGCTCAAATAATAAAATCAACAGTGTAATTCTATAACTACACTCACATCAATGATTCATTGCAAAAGAGATCTCATAGCTCCAAATTGGACACGGTCCTTGATAATCACGCTATCATCACTGTCAAGTTCTTAATTAAAACAATTATTCAAAATGAGTGATTGCGATCCGGAGTATTCCGGATGGATTTGATATAAAAGGATCCGGTATCTGCCCGAAAACCGAATTCAGTAACTTATTACTGCAGTCGAGTTTAGCAACTCTGTTTGACGTTAATCCGTTGGAAAAGTCGGTCTTTAGAACAGTCGCCATTTAATGGCCAATTCCCGTTAAAAGTCATCGCCCCCACGCTGGACTAGGAAAATAAACAAATTAGCCACACCTACATTTCCTCAAGAATATAAACAACTCATTTCCTCCCAAAAACACAAACTCAACCTTCCATCACCAAATTTTCAACCAATAACCGTACATAAAGAAGCAAAAGCTTAAAATCAGAAGAGTAATATAGAAGAAAAAAAGAAGAAGCAGCAAACATGGCTTTCGGAATTTCAGACGAATTATTAGGTACTTTTGTGCCAATCGTAGTATATTGGTTATATTCAGGATTTTATGTTTTGTTGGGCGGTCTTGAAAAGTACAGACTGCATCCGAAAGGCGAAGAAGAGTTGAAGAACGTCGCGACTAGAAAAATGGTGGTCAAAGGTGTCTTAGTTCAACAAGCTTTTCAAGTTGCCGTTTCTCTTCTCTTGTTCACGGTATGTTTTCATCTTTGACATTGCATATCTACTTTTTGGAAAGTATTTGGATAAATCACATATTAATTTAGCAGACAGGATGTAGATTCTGGATCTCTTTGAAATCTGATTTATGAAATATTTCCAATTGTGTACTTTACATAACCTTTCTTGTTTTTACTTTTGATCAATTGATGTTAGTCAGCAGGGGAAAAAAAAAACAGTATCTGTAAAGTTTCTTGATTCAACAATTTTAAAAGTTACAGTAAAATTTTCTCAATTTGAAATTTAATTTGAAGTAGTCATAGATCTACATACTTAGTGAATTGAACACCACAAAAATCCAGTTTACAGGTAAGGAAGGGTTGGTTCTGGTTTGCCTTTTATGTGTCCGAGGAAATGATAATGAGACCAAAAAATGATGCGGTTATTTTTGCTCTATTATAAAGATGAAAGGATTTGCTAATCAATAGTAGATTTGAACAGGATCCATCTATCTTAATTATCAACCTAAACAAAGCCCCAATGAATTCAACTGTTTCAGTAAAGTTTTTATTCTACCTTTTAAGTTTTCAGTGTTTTTGGTTCATGACATAAGGATACTCTTGTCTGTGTGGATCACAACACTGGGTAAGTAAAATGAATCTATTTTGCTATCCTTTGCCATGCAGTGGTTATCCACACAAGTAACGATCTTTTGACATTTTGAAAGTAGAAAACAAATAAGTTTGATTACATGAAGTGACATGCATAAAACAAAGCATCTCAAACCCCTTTAACCAGTTAAAAAACCATGCAGTTCATTAGCGATGACAGTGGAAAAGTGCGGCCGCAACCATCAATACTGATAATCATAGCACAATTTGCAGTAGCGATGTTCGTAATGGACACATGGCAGTACTTCATGCACAGGTACATGCACATAAACAAGTTCTTATTCAAGCACATCCACTCCAAGCACCACAGCCTAATAGTCCCATACGCCTACGGAGCCCTATACAACCACCCTATCGAAGGGCTTATCCTAGACACCATAGGGGGTGCCCTATCCTTCCTTGCAGCTGACATGACCCCTCTGACCGCTGTCTTCTTCTTCTCCTTCGCCACCATTAAAACTGTGGATGACCACTGTGGACTGTGGCTTCCGGGCAACATACTGCATGTGCTCTTCAGGAACAACTGTGCCTACCATGATATTCATCATCAGCTGTATGGAAACAAGTATAATTACTCGCAGCCTTTCTTTGTGACTTGGGATAAGGTATTTGGAACGCATATGGATTACTCCCTTGAGAAGAGAGATGGAGGTGGGTTCGAGGCCAGACCTGTTAAGAAGATCGATTAAGTTGAGAGCGTTTGTATGTATGTATACGCGTTGATGAGTTTGTTTGTTAATAAGTGATGATTGTTATGCGGTGAAGATACTGATCGAAATATATTAATGCTGTATTTATTGATACAAACCTTTTGGTCTGAACATGGCATGATTTTAGTTTAATCCATTTAGCATCAAAGCATGTGGTTTGATCTGTTATTATGGGTTGCTTCTGAGAGTTGGTGGCCGTGGTTTCAACAGTGAATAATGAAGGCCGGCGGTTTATTAATTTATTTTACATAGAATTTTAGAGTCTAGCCTTTTATATAAAACTAGATTTACAGTACACACTGAGTGCCAATTTTAGAGTCTAGCTTTTCCTAATGCTTAGTAGCAACATGGAAATGGTGCCACTGATACAAGGAACGCTTCCGTTGACCATATTGAGTTGTACTGCTTTAATTGACTTGAACTGCTTTAATTGAGTTGAACTGCTTTAATGTGCTCGCTAGGTAGTATCCTTCTTCCATTAATCCCATGATGGAGGAGTGTCATCTTGGTCTTCCTAACGGCGTCCCTCTTGCTAAGCATTAGAAGGTTGACGTTTATTGCGAAGCTGCCCTTCTTGATTGCAGGGATAATGATCCAGATTTTTTTGAATGTAACGTAGACTTTGTGATGAGCAAGCCAATGGAAGTAGGTCAATAAACGATCAAATACAGACTATCTACTCAGATAGCGGCGTATCTTTATTCGTATCTAAAATTATTTTCAAATATCTATATCCATGAACACAGAAAAATATTGAATATTTATCGAATATTTTTCGATCAATTCACAACTAATAAATCTAAACGAATAAATAGAAAATTTTGATTCATTATAAATCCATTTCATTATTAAAAAAATATATGCTAAGAATAATTTATACAGCAAATATTGATTTTTATACATAATTTTTTTACCTAGATAATAGTAAATGACAATCATTTGATGTACTAAAACACGTGAAAAAACAAATTTAATTTTGACAAAAATCTGACGTATGTGCTGAAATGTTTCGGCATCTCCTTGCATACGTCATAATTTGGTATTCCTACATCACCTTTAAAGCACATAATTTTCATGGCAACATTTATTATAATAAAAGAAATATTCTTTTGTTACATGCTACTAATTTCATATATATGCTCATCTCCTTTTAGAATATCTTACTGTGTGTGACTAATCATAATCCGATCTACGCGCACACACACTCTAATACAGTGCGAGCCACACCTAACAAATCTCCACCTTAATGAGCATTTTTTTTCAATTCAACTTGAAGTTATACAAAGTGCTCAAACACTTGGGTAAGGTCGTTAACACATCTCAACGGTTCAAATTAGGTTGTTACCACCTCTTAGCAGGTGGACCAAGCTGTTTTAAAAAGAGCCCTCTTTTTCACGGTTGGAGCATGCCGTTCTAACATATAGCTTCACCTTAATGAGAATCCAGAACTCAAGCCACATACTAGAGCATACTTAGATCAGTGCTGCATTAAATTGATTCCCTCAAACCATCAGCTCTAATACCATGTTGAAAAAGCAAGACCATCGAACGAATCTCTTTGGTGTCAGCGTCATGATTAGATATCCGTACATCCATTGAAGCACATTTATGTTCATGAGGAACATTTACTGCAACAAAAATAATCTCTTATTGTTACATGCTACCAATCCCATGTATATGTTAGTCTCATTTTATGGTGTCTTGCGATGTGAAACTAATCTTAATACAATCTACGCATCCACTTTAATACAATGCGAGCAACATTTAACAGATTTCTACCTAGACGAGCATTTTTCTCAATTCAACTTGAATTTATACAGAGTCCTCAAATATTTGGATTAGGTCACTACAACCTCTCAGCGGTTGGACTAAGCCGTTTTACAAGGCGCCATATTTTCCATGGTTGGAGCAGACTGCATTTAAACATATAACTCCACCTTAATGAGAATTGCGAGCTCAAGCCACATACTAGAGCATACTCAGGACAATACTGCATCATATTTGTCCTTCGAACCATCAAATTTGATACCATGTTGAAAGTTTTAGCATATCCTCACATCTCCACTATGCACACACTTCATTTAGTGTAGAAGAAGTAAAACCATAAAACAAAGCTCTTTTGGTGCCAGCGTCATGATTGGATATTCTTACATCTTCTAGAGCGCATATATTTTCATGGCAATATTTATTGTAATGAAAGTAATTCCTTGTTATTATATGCTACCAATCTCATATATATACCCATCTCCATTAGGATATCTTACGATATGAGGCTTATCATAATCCAATCTACGCGTCCACTATAATATAATGTGAGCCATACCTGTTTGCGTCAAAAACGGTCGCAAACACCCATTTGTTTGCGAAGTACCAATTTTCAAAAATAATATCCAAATAGAAAGATAAGCACGCAGGTTACATAATAAATAGCAGAAAAAGTAAAGGAACACACGAGTTTTATAGTGGTTCGGCAAATTCCGGCTTACATCCACTCCAATAATTTTTTATTAATATTGTAAGATTACAAATACATTTTTTTTTGCCTTAGAAAATTAATAAAGGAAGAGATAAAAAGTGATGAAGGAGAGCCAGCCGAAAAAGACTCTTGTAATGAACCAAGTCCGCTATATTATAGGTGAAGACATGCATGGATCAGACTGAAATTTCAACAGAAGAACCTCCAAGCTCATACGGCCCGACCCACAAAATTTGGGATCGATCGGATACCAAAAAACAATTTAGGCTGATCGTTCCATACTAACTCCGATGGGGCTGCGATCGTTTTTATGGGGTGCCTCATGCCTCTAATCCATGCTCTTAAAGTTTCACGTCATCCCGACTTATTGTTTATGAGACTTCGATCAATCTTCGCTGTTTTGACTAGAAATTGGATCGTAGGCGATCCTTTCATGCTTCATCCTTTTGAGATGCTATCAATCATGTGGGTTACCCTTGATGTTAGTTATTTTCTCTCCAAATTTCATACAATTCGACGTACCATTTGTGAGATATCACATTTTTCGTAAACTATGGATCGTTATGATGATTTTGTACGATCGTTATTGGAACGATCGATATGTTTTTCTGATATTTATGAGTTTTAATGTGCGATCGATTTTGGGGACTCCTTTCTTCAATATATTGATGTTCCAAAAGTTTCATAGGTAACCGAGTTATGGATCTTGAGTTATTGATCGATTTTCATCGATTTATGCTGTTTTATGGATCGTTCTATGTGGATCATGACCAATTTATCCAGCTTCATCGTGTGGCCCGGTGATCGATGGTGCAGATTCCTCATGGTATAATGTAGTTATCCTGCAAATTTAATCTCAGTTGCCTTTGTAAATTTTGAGTTATAGATCGATCGACATCGAAAATCGCCAAAACGATCGTTGAAAAACCCATTTCAGAGTTGACCCGAAGCGAGACCTGAAGTAATCATCTTTCTGACTTGAAGTAGGTGCTAAAAATTCTGGCCTAGGGTTAGACTCGGGTAAAGTCAAAAATTTTCCAAAGCAAACGTGATTTTGACTCCAAGCACAAAAAACGATCGAGGCCAATGTTTTTCCCTAAGCGCCGATGTTCTGACTCCAAGCACTCAAAGCACCGATCGTTCTGACTCCAAGCCGACTCCAAGCAATCACATGCCTGACACCAAGCATGATCCAACACTTCAAATTCCTACGACTCCAAGAAAGTAACAAATTTTCCCTGGGCCGACTCCAAGCAAATCACTACTTATCCGTCGATACCGATCCATCTTCTTTTTTCCATAACCCGAGCATACGAACTACGATCGACTTGAAATTTAAAATATAGCCTTATGAGACCTTCCTTGTCACTCCTTACCGATTGCACCTTGATTAAGACCCAGTCCGAATCCGTCCAACTATTGTCCATAGTTCCAAATATCATCGATTTTCGAGCCTGATAACCATTTCTTCGGGCTTCCTGCCTTGATAATCATAGCAGACATTTAGCCAAATTTCATAATCTACCGCCTGGTCAAAAGGCGGTATAACATTTGCTCCTAAAACATGCCTTGTGGTAGGATTGCGTGTTTTGAATTGCCTTAAGTTCAATTTTTGATACCCAATGATGACCTATGAACAAATCTGCGATCTTTCCTGATTATTAGTAACGGCCTTTTGGGACCATTAATCAAATCGTAGCCGTCCCAGGCTAATGATGATCACATGGGATCGAGTGTCTATTCAAGGAAAAATGCAGTCGTTTGAGATCAAATGCCTATTTGAGGCAAAATGCGATCGTTTGAGATCGAGTCCATGTACGAGGCATAATTTGATCATTCGAGATCGAGTGCTTGTTCGAGGCGAAATGTGATCGTTCGAGATCGAGTGTCGTTCGAGGCAAAATGTGATTGTCCGAATAAGACTCAAAATTATTAATATGAGATTGCACGTTCGAGTGAGTTTTTTAATCAAAATATTCAACTAATAAAATTAATTCCAAGTATTAAAAGAAAAACAAAAACTAAGCACTACAATTAATGCCACTCCGGGTGTGACGATTCGTCGTCATCTCAGAGCATGCATAGGGACCGTTCTCATTCCTGTACATGTGTGAGTGACTTAGCCATTTTATTGTGGAGTTTATTACTTATTCCTTATCATCCCGATCAACTGATGAAAACTTGACGCCTCGATCCAAGGCAGTTCCCGTTCGATGCGGATGGTGGTTGCTCCTGTTCCACTGCTGCTGCCCGAATTCTTATGTATTGTGACAGCCTACCGTTCTGGACATGGTCCTCAATCTCATCCTTTAAGTGCCCGTAGTCGTTTGTACTAAGCCTGTCCATCTCATGGAACAGACGATATTTTTCTTATTTTCATTTTTTGTAGGCTCTCTCCCCATTGGCCTTCGATAAGGGATCTGCCTCCTAGTATCTAGATATATCCATTCCAATGTCTCACTCAATTCCGTGTAAGAGGTGAATCTCGATTCCCTTCGCGATCGCTTCGATCCATTAGAGCCATCCTCTGCTTTCCGTTTTCCTTTATCCTTGTTTGAACCTTCCCCGGGCGGGCCTCCGCCTTTAAGCGCATAAACTTCCTCTTCCTCTCTTCCTTCTCTATCAGCTTTTGCATCTTCCTGTCGTAGAAACCTTTCTACTTCATGATAAAATTCCCCTAGACCCACCAGTGGATCTCGTTCTAAGGATATCTTGAAATTCAAGTTATCTGCAATCCTTGACACCGTTGTCAAAACCATCGATGGATCCAGTCGATCAACCGAAGCTACTGTCGCATTAAGCCTGCTTAATATTTCCCCGAGTGATTCTCCTTTCCACTTCTTCATCGATTTTAAAGTCATCACATTCTTGGGTCTTGTGATGTGGATCGCAAATTTCCTCATAAACCTTCAATCAGTTCCGTCCATGTGCTAATAGAGCCACTTTCCAACTATCTGAACCATAACGCAGCTATGTCAGTTAAGTATAAAGGGAAGAACCGTGCCATGATTTCCTTCGTTGCCCCAGTACTTCCATATGTCTCATTTATCTCGTCAAATGAACAACGGGATTGTTTTTCCATTATATGTCTCAAGCGTTGGTAGTTTGAACTCCCATGGATTCCTAGCTTGCCTGATATTAGCAGCGAAGGGACTCCTATTTACATCTTTCAGATCCCTATTTACCAATCCTTCTCTCATAGCCCGTCTGATCATTTCTGTCAACCTGTCATTTTCATCCAGTGGTAGTCTTCGATTATCGTCTCCAATCTGCCCCCCAAGTCCATGGGGGAATCTTGAAATTTGGTCTTCTGGACGAGCATCCGCATTCTGATCAATGCTAAATTGCACAACATGGCTTGGTATCCTACTTGGGATCAATCCAACGTGACCTTGGGGCATGCCTCCATGTATGGATCAATCGGCACCGATTATTCTAAAATGATCAGACCCGATCGTTCTTGGTTGGCGAAGGCCGCTCCCTATTGTTCCACTCCATTTTGCATCCTATTAGCTTCATTTCCTTGGTCCTAATTCTGGTTTTCTTCAGCTGCTACTGCTCCAATTCTGTGGTCCATATTTACAGTATTTCCTTCTACTCCATTTCCTTAGTTTTGCGCTCTAGCTTGTCCAATATGTCAGAGTAGATCCTGCATAATCTCCTCCTGTCTCTTTAACATCCTCTCCTACATAGCATCCATCATTGTTCCCATTTCATCTCTGGTTATGTAGATAGAAGTCTAATTTTCTCCAGCTCTAGATGAAGCCTCCTGTCTCCCTCCATGATGGCTCTTATCTGCTAACCGTCTCCTTTTTGATTGCCTAGCCATTACTTCCTAGCTCCAAGTATCCAAGCTTTCAAATCCATGGGTGCAAGTCCCTCTCAGCGAAAGGACCAAAATGTTTGCATCAAAAATGGTCACAAACACCAAGTTATATGTGAAAACACAAATTTCTAAAGGTAATATCCAAATAGAAAGATAAGCATGCAGATCACAAAATAAAAGGTAGAAAAAGTAAAGGAACACGAGTTTTATGTGGTTCGAAAAACTCCGATCTATGTCCACTATAATAATCTTTTATTTATACTGTACGATTACAAGTACAGTTGTATTTCCTTAGAAAATTAATGGAGGAAGAGATAAGAAGTAATGGGGGAGAGCCAACTAAAAAGGTCCCTTGCATGAGCCAAGTCCGTTGTATTTATAGGTGAAGACGTGCATGGATTAGGCTGACATTTCGGCAAAAGAACCTCCAGGCCTATATGACACGAACCAAAAAATTTGGGATCGATCGAACACAAAATTATAATTTAGACCGATCATTCCATTATAACTCCAATGGGGTTATGATCTTTTTTATAGGGTCCCCCATGCCTCTAGTCCATGCCTCTAAAGTTTTGCATCATTTCGACTTACCGTTTGTGAGACATCAATCGATCTTCATTGTTTTGACTAGAAATTGGATCATAGGCGATCCTTCCATGCTTAATCCTTTTGAGTCGCGATCGATCATCTTGGTTATCCCTAATTTTAGCTATTTGCTTTTTAAATTTCGTGCAATTCCGACATACTGTTTGTGAGATACAACGTTTTTCATAAACTATGGATCGTTATGTTGATTTTGTACGGCCGTTTTTTGAGCGATCGGTATGTTTTCCTGATATTTATGAGTTTTGATATGCAATCGATTTTGGGGACTCCTTTCTTCAATATATCGATGTTCCTAAAGTTTCATGGGTAATGGAGTTGTAAATCTTGAGCTATTGATCGATCTTTGTCAATTTGTTCTGTTTTATGGATCGTTCTATAAGGATCATGACAAATCGATCAAACTTCATCGTGTGGCTTGGTGATCGATAGTGTGGGTCCTTTATGGTATAGTGTAGTTGTCCTACAAATATCATGTCGATTGTCTTTGTAAATTTTGAGTTATAGATCGATCGTCGTCCAAAATCGCCAAAACGATCGTCGAAAACCCCACTTCAGGGTTGACCCGAAGCGAGACCTAAAGCAATCACCTTTTCGACTTGGATGCCGAATATTTTGGCCCAAATTTGACTCTGGTAAAATCAATTTTTTCCCAAAGCAAACATGATTCTGATTCCAAGCACAAAAAACGATCGGGGCCGATCGTTTTCCCCAAGCATCGACTGTTCTGACTCCAAGTACGGAAAACGATTGGGACCGATCATTTTTCTTCAAGCAATGGTCATTCTTTCTCCAATCCAACTCCAAGAAATCACTTGTCTGACACCAAGCACAATCCAGCACTTCAAATTCCTGCGACTCCAAGCAAGTAGCAAATTTTTGCTTGTCCGACTCCAAGCAAAGTGCCAATGATCAGTCGATACCGATCCATCTTATTTTGTCCATAACTCGAGCATATGAACTTCGATCGACTTGAAATTTGAAATGTATCCTTTTGAGGCCTTCCTTGTCACTCCATACTGATTGCACCTTGATTGGAACCCAGTCTGAACCCGCCCAACTATTGTCCATAGTTTCAAATATTATCGATTTTCGAGCCTGATGACCGTCTCTCTGGGCTTCTAACCTTTATAGTCACAAAAGCCATTTAGTCATCTTTTATGATACACTGGCTGGTTAAAAGGTGGTATAACAATACCTAGCAGATCTACATCTTTGCGAGTGTTTTCTTAATTCAACTTGAAGTTGCAGAGTCTTCAAACGCCTAATAAGGTCGCTAACACCTCTCAACGGTTTAGAGTAGGTCGCTACCACCTATCAGCATTTTGGCCAAGCTATTTTTTTTATAAAGAGTCATCTTTTTCACGGTTGAAGCAGGCCACGTTCTAACATATAGCTCTACCTTAATGAGAATCCCGAGCTCAAGCAACATATTGGAGCATAATTAGGTCAATGCTGCATCATATTGGTCCCCTTGAACCATCGGCTCTGATACCATGTTGAAATTTTTCGGCGCCCTCTCGCACCTCTGCTATGGGCGCACTTCAGTTAGTGTAAAAGAGGCAAGACCACCAAATGAAGCTCTTTCGTGTCAGCGCCATAATTGGATATCCCTACATCCCTTAGAGCACATATATGTTCATGGAAACATTTACTGTAACAAAAGGAATCTCTTATTATTACATGCTACTAATCTCATATATATGCTCGTCTCTTTTTAGGATATTTTGCGATGTGGGACTAATCATGATCCAATCTACATACCCATTTTAATATAATGTGATCCACACCTAACAATATGATTATCAGATATGGATACGACCATATTCGCATCCGTATTCATTTTTTTTATATTGGATAATTTTTCATATGTTCGATATGGATACAGACGGATTTCAAATTTTTTAGATACTCATTTACAACCCTAAATGGAACCGGTGAAGGGTCAAGTAGACTATAACACTAAGGGCCAGCCCATTAGACATCACAGCAAGCCCATGAGCTAGGACAACCCACCAGGCAGGGGTACAAAAATAAAAAACGGCATAGCAGGCAGCAGCTTGAGAACTCGGTATATTATGCTTTTTTCATTTACACACATTTAACTTTTCTCTTTCATGAAAAAATAAGGTTTCTGAAAATTGTAATCATCGTGCTCAGCTAGTATTGCATCGCTCTCTACAATATTGTAGCGCCGCTACTCTAACCTCTCCTCTAGTCAATATCGGCCTTAGTCTTCTCGATTGCAATTCTTCCTATCATGCTTAGGAAAAATTTAGTGTAATTTTATTTTTCTAAATTAACTTATGATTTAGATCGATGAAATTGGGGTCTCTATATATGGACTGGTGAAACTGATTTTGAATTGTGCATTATTGGTTAATTTCAAACTCCTAGTATTGTGTAATTTGATTTAAATAGTAGCTAATTGTTAGCACCAAAATTGGTCACTAACACCCTTAGAAAGATTGTGTAGAGAGATTAATGAAGAAAGAAAATTAAAACAGAGAAGAGAATGTAAATTTAAATGCAGAAAGTAAGAACACCAAATTTATAGGGGTTCGACGTAGCTGCCTACGTCCACTTTGAATTTGATCTTTATTTCTTTCTTTGATACTTGATTACATATACAATCCATTTCTAAGTACTTGAATACATTTGCTGAATAAAAAGCTTAAGTCTTGAATGTGGGTTGAATGCGGCAGAATTTCCCCAGTGTTCTCTCCCAATTCTCCCCTTTTTTCTGTGCCCCTGCCCCTCTATTTATAGGCCAAGGGGGGTTGGACTTCCCTGGTGGGCCTGGTAGCTGAATATCTTGGCCCAAGTGGAGTGGTCTCTGTGCGCCAAACTAGTGAGGCCGAACGACCAAATGCCGAGCCTACCTCCTTATGCCGAACGAGGTATGGCCGGACACTCTGGGTGTCGAGCATCCATTTGTGCCGGGAGAGATGACTCGCCGAACAAGGTGTGGATGCCGAACGATGCTTTTGGCCGAGCGAAGTCCAATGCCGAAAGCTCTTCCAGATGTCGAGCGCTCTTTAGATGTCGAGCGGTGTGGTGCCGAACAATCCCCTTAGGCCGAACGAGATGAGGCCGAACGATTTAAACCTTGTGAGAAGCTGACTGCCGAACACTTCCCAATGCCGAACGCCTCTAAGTGCCGAGCGTTCCTTTCTGCCGAGTGTCCCCTTATGCCGAGCAATCTAGATAAGCCGAGTACTTAGTGGCCGTCCCATACCGAACAGTCTTAACATGCCGAACGATAGTTTAACCGAACGATGGGGAGGCCGAGTACTAAGTTGCTGGTCAATCCCCCGGGAAACACTTGCCCCCCAAAGTGTATTACGTGACCGAACGTGATATGCTTTGAATTATGTATCCTCTATGCTCCGTTTCGAACCTTGGTTAAATCTTCTCGGAGGTGCCTTCTTGAGAATATCAGTGATGGAGGTGTGTGCCGAGCGCGGTGTAAATGCCGAACGCTCTGTGCATGCCGAATGGTACCCTTTTGACCGGCTCTACCGGTTATGGCCCCTTCAACTTCTTCTTCTTCCCTATAAAACCTGCCGTCCTCCTTCTTCCCCTCTTTCCCACTTTCATTTCCGTTATTCTCCAAGAGCCTGCAATTCTCGCCTATTAATCGGATACTAAAAGCCTAATCAATTCTTCCTACGCTTCGATCTACCGACTAGGTATCATCCCTTCTATTTAAATCCTAAACAGTTTCAAATAAGAAATTCTAGGTTTGTAAAATAGAACCGTAGCCGAGAGGATTACGTGGACAGTGGAATCAAACTCCGATTGGGATATCTTTTAAGCTGAATGGTGTGAGGTGAGGAGAAATAGCTAGGGATGATCACACATAGGAGTTGTTGGGTGATGTGTTGTAGTCCGGCTTAGTTCCTTCGTGCTGAACGAGACTTAGGAGGAGAAGAAAGAATAGAGGAAGTGTCGGTGGTGGTTAGGATGCCGAACGACATGATCCGGAATGACTTGCCGCACGACCTGTTCTTGTTGTTCGGCGTGGATGGAGGAGGAGAGGAATGGAACTGTAGCCAAGGGTGGAGTGTCGAACGTTAAGGCTCGGCATAGCTTTGGTTCGGCGTGCCTCGCCATAGGCCGATGATGGAATGGAAGGTTAGAGTGGAAGCATGGATTGGTGGGGATGCTAGGTGTTGTTTCGACCGAACAAAATCTTGGCCGAACGATGCTTTGCCGAACACTAGCTAATTCGAACGATAGCTAGGCCGAACGAGAGTTTGGCCGAACGAGTTTTAGGCCGAACGGTAGCTTCGCCGACCGACAGCTTGGCCGAACGAACATAAATGCCGAACCATATCAAGGCCGAACAAACATAGATGCCGAACCATATCAAGGCCGAACAAACATAGATGCCGAACCATATCAAGGCCGAACAAACATAGATACCGAACCATATCAAGGCTGCACAAACATAAATGCTGAACAATCATACGTGTCGAACCATCATAGGCGCCGAACAACCATAAGTGCCGACCTAACAATTGCCTTGCCTAATCATATAACAAAATAAGGACAAGGACTCTAGCATACTAGCATATCAAACTGATCCGGGCTATTCGCTTCCTAGCTTTAGTAGATATAAACCTGAACTTAGATTGACATAATCAGATAACTTCTTTTAACGTTTTCTGAATATGCAACTGTAATCACCATAAGGTAGGCTTTTGGGGATGGCTAGCGATGACGGTCTTCGAAGTCGACGATGTGAAGCTCAGTTTTATATCAGTAACTTTGTGACCTTCAAATTTTCAATGCTTATACACGATTGACCGCACTAGTTCACACACAACGTGGGGGAATACTCGTGTTGTTAATTCTAACGTTGAACATTTTTCAAGTATAGTTCTCACAAGTGCTTTCGTCAAATTCAATATTTATCGGAGATGTCTAAGAGATCTAGCTCCGCCACGCTTTCTGACAGACCCGGGCCGTCTTCTAAACAAGGGGTTGCAGATTCTTCTAACCCGTCGACTTCCCCCGCTCATGATTTAGCTCCTGATGCCCTGGAGGCATCGATTCTTTTGGATAATCCGATAGATTCACAGGCTTCGAAGATTAACGAAGTCGCGCTCCGGCGAATATGCTCTATCCACGGAATCCCTTTCACCGACGTGTTGGTTCCATTGGGGCATGTCCGCCCACACCTGCCCCCAGTTGGATATACCGCCTGTAATAAGTTTATGTGCTGGGTGGGCAGCGTGCCTTCATTCAATTTATTTCTTCGGGACGTGTTGCAATACATGGACATCGCCCCTTCACAGCTGCACTCGAATGGCGACGCATTCATTCATGGCACATACCTTCTCTTCATGACCGTCTTTTCTAGTCCTCCAACTCCCGGTGACATCATATATATTTATATGATCAAGAAACGGAGAGATAGCCCCTCTTTTGTGTTCCTCGAGCCGCACCACAAATGCCAAATTTTAACCGGGGCATGGAGCAAATTTTCCCTGTACAAACAAGAGTGGTTCTATGTGCGTTGCCCCCTAGTTTCTCGAGGAGATGGGTTGAAGGAAGTAAGTCTTTCTCTTGGAACGATGCTCATGTTTTGATCGAGGCTATGCCTTTTCTAACTCTTGTTTCGTCTTTTCAAGTATCAATCCAAGCCCTGGTGGCAGCGGTTATTCTGAAGCCGTTGAAGCTATTAGAGCTCTTCCCAACAAAGAACGAGACATACGAACTCTCATTTCGAATGAGTCACTGTCAAGGTTCGCATTGTTAGCAGAAGGCCGTCGGGTAAGCCTTCCTGAAGGCGTCTCCATACCAAGCCCGCATCCAGTAAAGGGAAAAAGTTGGCTGAGTCATCATCACGACACACCCCTGATATACAGGAAGAGGGGGAAATCAAGGAGGGTGGAACACCCGAAGCACAAGATGAGAATCTAGGTCCATCTCAAGATCCTATAGTTGACGTGCACGATATAGAAACGTCACCCTCTCCTTCGCAGGGAAAAAATGGATTGACGTATAAGATCAGAAAGGAGAATATTGGCGGAACTTCGAAAGCTGCGCTTATTCCGACGGAGAAAAAGGCTTCTTCAAAGCACGTAGAGAGTTCTTTAAAGGGCTTATCGAACCTCTCCATTCCGGATGATCTTCTCAATTATGACTTTGACGATCCAGAGGTATTCAAACTTCATTCGCCCATCAAAGACGACGCGGGCGCTCTGACCCAGAGTCAGGGAGAGAAAACTCCTATTAGCAAAGCGACTGGTCCGTTGGGGGGAAACCCTAGGACACACATGAATACTTGCACTTCAATTTTCGCTTAGATTTTTGTCGTCACACTTCCCTTTGCTAATTCGCTGTTATTTGAATTCTGTACAGGTGGTATGGGGCATTCACATGGATTCGATCGCCTTCGCGGTTCATCAGTTCTTCATCATTCTGGACGGGACTCGGGTTCCGGAAGACGTCGAGAGATAGGGATGGTGACGGCGATAAAGACTATCATTCCCGGGACTCGTCGTCTCAGAGGAGAACTCATTATCAGCCAAAATACCACCAGGATACATCTTCTTACGCGGAGCAAAGTAGAGACAAGCGCGGCCATAAAAGGTCGCAACCTGATGCTCCCCGGGACCAACACTCTGATTCTTCTTCCACTCGTCAGTCCCGAGATTCCTACAGGAGGGGTGAACTTTCAAAGCCGTCTCCTCCTGCTCCTGCAACGGACCCGTCAGTGCTGGAGAGGCTGGCCGAGATTAAAGATAAATTTCCGAAAATCTGCTTCGATGGCCTGAAATTCCTCCCAGCTATTCACCCTATTTCCGGACATGATAAACAGAGCACCCTTGCCTATACGAATGTCGTCTATGTTCAACATGACACGTTTGTTCATCTAGACGAAAAACTTTCTGAAGTTTCCATGGAGCGCCAGCATCAAATCGACCGTCTGAAGCTTGAGGCTATCCATGACAAGGATATCATTAAAGCTTAGGATGAAGAAATGACCACTTACAAGTCTGAGCTCGAGGTCGCCCATCAGAGAGCTAAGGACACTACTGAGGCCGTTACTCGTCTGGAATCAACCCATAAGAAAGAACTTGACGAGGCAGTTCAACGGTGTGGGGCTTTGGCTCTAGAGAAGGACTCCGTTCAAAAGGAGTGGGACGTGCTTAGCCTCCGAGTCAAGGAGCTTGAGGAGCAGCTTCGCAGGGAGAGCGAAGAGAAAACGTCCTCCCAAGAGGAGTCACAACGATACTGTGACGAGATCGTTGCCACTCGACTTTTGAAAGAAAAAATTGAGGGCGGCTTTCTAGGGCTGAGGAGTTAAAGAGGGAGGCCCGTGAAGAGGGCAAAAGGATTGCGTCCATCAATATCTACTCGCGTCTTGAGGAGGCTAGAGAAGAAGGCAGGGAGGAGGTCAAAAATATGTTTGACCCACTAATAGCTGAGTTCAACGCCCACGTTCTCATGCATCGAGACTTAACTTTCTTAGGCGAGGGTTATCTTGAATCTCTAGCCGAGGCATGGGAGGCATTGATGGAAATCAGGAAGGCCGAGCATGGAACCGAAGAGATTGATGAGGGGGAATTGATAAAAGAATATCTCAGGGGAAACGAGCCTTCGGACTTGTCTGCAGCTCATGCTTCTATTTGATCGGCCGATCGACCGATACTTGATCCATTCGAGCAACATATTGGTTACAATCCGGAGGACCCTGGCCTTGGTGTCCATATTCTGTCTCCCATTCCGGAGGGTGAGATCCCCTTGACGGCTGAGAGTCTGCCGGAAGCTGGTATATGACTCTTCACTTTGAGATTCGAAATGTTGACATCCTGGGACCATTGAATTCTAATGTTTGTTTTCCATGCATGCGCGCAGGTCGTTCTGATCCTGGGCCCACTCCAAGGAGCGATGTCGCCAAGGAGGTGGAGGAGAAGATAGGTGAGGCTAGTCAGGCAGGAGAAGCTCCCGGGCCAGATGCTCAGGTGATTTGGGCGCTGGATGAAGACAAATCTTAGACTTCTTCTCCCATCAAGGGGAGTTATGAAGAAGAGATCATAGGCGCCTCCGAACACACGTCTGAGCTGAGTATGAAGGAGCGGCTGGAGAAAGAGAAGAGAGAAACGACCAAGATCAAGGTCGAGCCTCAAGCCGTGGACCCTGACGATCCCTTGAATAGGCCGCTAAAGATCATTCTCCCTGGCAGGTCTAAACCTGTGGATGTCCCTCATACTTCTTCGGCTGTCACTCCTCCATCAACGAAGAGTACCGAGGGTAAACGCAGAGGAGAGGGGTCGTATGAGAAAACAACGGAGGTGAAGAAGGCGAGGAAGCATAAGAAATAATTATTACTCTCGTTCAACGAGGGTTAGTTTATATTAGGCAAGTACTTTTGTTTTCTTAGTTTGTGTAAATAAGCTTTTGATTCCGAGCTTCAAAGGAGTTGTAATGGAAACCTATCTTTGATGAATAAAACTTGGTTTTTCAATCTTTTCATGGCTCTTGTTGTTCAATTTTCTTTGTGATTATGACTCAAATCCAAGCTGTTGTGAATATAATAGACCTCTCGTTCCATTTTCATATAGCTCGAAAATTCTTCGAGAGCCGTTTGTTTTGTTCTTCCGCGCTCCCGGCACTCAGAATATCTGATACACATGCTGAAGGCTCGATGTCTTCAAGTCATTTACATCCAGTCCGTCTTCGGCGGACCTGGTCGTTTAAATCATTTGTCCGTGGGTCCGCGCTCCGCGGACTTTGAGTACTCCAATCCACACTCCGGAGACTTGGAGATTTTAAGTCGTTTATACTCGAGTCCGCGCTCCGGGGACTTAGAGTACTCCGGTCCGCGCTCCGGGGACTTGGAGAATTTAAATCGTTTGTACTCGAGTCCGCGCTCCGGGGACTTAGAGTACTCCGGTCCGCGCTCCGGGGACTTGGAGATTTTAAATCGTTTATACTCGAGTCCGCACTTCGGGGACTTAGAGTACTCCAGTCCGCGCTCCGGGGACTTGGAGATTTTTAAGCCGTTTATAATCGAGTCCACGCTCCGGGGACTTAGAGTACTCCAGTCCGCGCTCCAGGGACTTGGAGATTTTTAAGTCGTTTATGCTCGAGTCCACGCTCCGGGGACTTAGAGATTTTAAATCGTTTATACTCGAGTCCGCGCTCCGGAACTTAGAGTACTCCAGTCTGCGCTCCGGAGACTTGGAGATTTTTAAGTCGTTTATGCTCGAGTCCACGCTCCGAGGACTTAGAGTACTCTAGTCCGCGCTCCGGGGACTTGGAGATTTTAAATCGTTTATACTCGAGTCCGCGCTCCGGGGACTTAGAGTACTCCAGTCCGCAATCCGGGGACTTGGAGATTTTAAATCGTTTATACTCGAGTCCGCGCTCTGGGGACTTAGAGTACTCCAGTCCGCGCTCCGGGGACTTGGAGATTTTTAAGTCGTTTATACTCGAGTCCACACTCCGGGGACTTAGAGTACTCTATTCCGCGCTCCGGGGACTTGGAGATTTTAAATCGTTTATACTCGAGTCCGCGCTCCGGGGACTTAGAGTATTCCAGTCCGCGCTCCGGGGACTTGGAGATTTTAAATCGTTTATACTCGAGTCCATGCTCCGAGGACTTAGAGTACTGCGGTCCGCGCTCCGGGGACTTGGAGATTTTAAATCGTTTATACTCGAGTCCGCGTTTCGGGGACTTAGAGTACTCCAGTCCGCGCTCCAGGGACTTGGAGATTTTAAATCGTTTATACTCGAGTCCGCGCTCCGGGGACTTAGAGTACTCCGGTCTGCGCTCCGGGGACTTGGAGATTTTTAAATCGTTTATACTCGAGTCCGCGCTCCGGAGACTTAGAGTACTCCGGTCCGTGCTCCGGGGACTTGGAGATTTTAAATCATTTATAATCGAGCCCGCGCTCCGGGGACTTAGAGTACTCCAGTCCGCGCTCCGGGGACTTGGAGATTTTAAATTGTTTATACCCGAGTCCGCGCTCCGGGGACTTAGAGTACTCCAGTCTGCACTCCGAGGACTTGGAGATTTTAAATCGATTATACTCGAGTCCGCGCTCCGGGGACTTAGAGTACTCTAGTCCGCGCTTCGGGGACTTGGAGATTTTTATGTCGTTTATACTCGAGTCCACACTTCGGGGACTTAGAGCATTCTAGTCCGTGCTCCAGGGACTTGGAGATTTTAAATCGTTTATACTCGAGTCCACGCTCCGGGGACTTAGAGTACTCCAGTCTGCGCTCCGAGGACTTGGAGATTTTAAATCATTTATACTCGAGTCTGCGATCCGGGGACTTAGAGTACTCCAGTCCGCGCTCCGGGGACTTGGAGACTTTTAATTCGTTTATGCTCGTTCGTACGTTAGCCGAAATAACATAATTTTATTTGCCCGTCACAGGATCATCATTTGTAGAGGCATTAGTAATTCATGGAAAAGATGGCTTCAAGCCTTTATTAATGAGTGCGAGTTAGATTGCCTTATTACATGCCAAGAATTAGAAATAAAAGCATACTGGAAATAAATGCAGCTGGTACATGAAAGAAATAGACTAAGTATAATAATGCCGCAAGTGCTCGCTGTTCCATGCTCGGGAGAGCGTCGCACCATCGACGGTCGATAGCTTGAAAGTTTCTTCTCCAAGCTTCCGTTCGATGACGTATGGACCCTCCCATGCGGGATTCATATGAGATGGGACTGGAAAAACCCATTTGAAAACAAGGTCTCCCACACCAAAAATTCTCGGTCGGACCTTTTCGTTATAATATTTAGCGACTCCATGTCTATATGCGGCCGCTCTCAAATTGGCTTCCTCGCGCTTTTCGTCAATGAAGTCCGACGATTCTAATAAGAGATTCTGGTTCGACTCGGGGTCGTAATGAGTTACCCGATGTGATGGAACTTCAAGTTCCACGGGTATGACAGTTTCCGTGCCATATGCCAATGCGAAGGGAGTGTGGCCAGTTGCGGTTTTGTGGGTAGTTCTATAAGCCCAAAGCACTGTCGGGAGTTTATCCACCCACTTGCCTCTATCCTTTTCCAAACGTTTCTTCAATATGGACTCGATTAATTTGTTTACGGCTTCTACCTGTCCATTCGCCTTTGGGTGAGCAACTGCTGCAAATTTCTTCTCAATGCCATATTTCTGTCAAAATTATTTGAACTCCTTGCTCTCGGATTGAGTTCCATTGTCCGTGACGATGGTCCGTGGAAGGCCAAAACGACATATGATATTTCGTACGACGAAATTAATAACCGTCTTGGCAGTTATCGTGGCCAGAGACTCTGCTTCTGCCCATTTGGTAAAGTAGTCGACTGCAACTACTGTATATTTCGCTCCACCTTTGGCTAAGGGTAAAGAGCCAACTAGGTCGATCCCCCACAACGCAAATGGCCAGGGACTAACTATTTGTGTGAGTTCCGTTGGCGGAGCTCTCGGGATCTTTGCATATATCTGGCATTTGTCACATTTTCTCACATAATCTGCAGCACCCCGATTGACAGTCGGCCAATAGTATCCGTAACGGAGGATTTTCTTTGCTAACGTTTGCCCCCCAGTGTGGTCACCGCACTCTCCCTCATGGACTTCCTTTAATACTTGTTTTATCTCATCATGGGCCACGCACCGGAGTAAGGGGGTCAATAATCCCCTCCGATACATTATCCCATCATGTATGACATAACGCGAAGCCTTACGAAGGACTTGACGTCTTTCGTTCCTCTTTTCAGGTAAATCCCCTTGTAGCAAGAACTGTCTAATCGGGGTTAACCATGATTCCTTCTCAGGTTCGGTTTCTAATACGAGATCTATCTCCATCATTTCTATACTCAGAGCATGGAGGGTCTCAACGGGGAACAATCCCATTTGCTGTGCATCGCCAATGCTCGCAATTTTGCCAACGAATCGGCTTCTCTATTTTGTTCGCATGGGACATGCGAGATGTCGTAACATTCCAGATTCACCAACATCTCTTGAACACGAGCAAGGTATGGAGCCAGTCTCTGTCTCTTCGCTTGATAGTCTCCCCGCACCTGATATACTACCAGTTGCGAGTCGCAGAAGATTTCAATTGACTTCACTCCCAGTTCGTTAACAAGTCTCAGGCCAGCAATCAATGCTTCATATTCGGCTTCGTTATTTGTCGCTGCAAACTGAAGCTTCAAAGCGTAGCAAATTGATCGGTCTTTCGGAGTCACAAGGACTACGCCAGACCCCAAGCGACGATCATTAGATGCACCATCGGTGTACATCTTCCATCGGACGGGAGGTATGACACTGTGACTGCTCGGTTCATCTGGCATAGTGAATTCAGCAATGAAGTCAGCTAGTTCTTATCCTTATATGGCCCTTCGCGGTGGATAGGTAATATCGAACTGACTTAACTCAATATTCCATTTCAGCATCCTTCCAAAAGTTTCCGATCGTTGGAGTACCTGTCGCAAGGGTTGGTCAGTGTAGACACCGACTGAGTGTGCCTGAAAGTAGGGGCGAAGCTTGCGAGATGCAATCACCAAGCAATAGGCTAGTTTCTCAATCTTTGGATAATTTCTTTCCGCCCCTGTCAAGCATTTACTGACATAATAAACTGGCTTTTGAATCCGGTCTTCCTCGCGAACCAAGGCTGCACTGATAGCACGCTGGGATACCGCCAAGTATACATACATCATTTCGTGGTCGATTGGCTTTGACAGTACAGGGGGACTTTCTAAGTGCCTTACCAAAGCCCGAAATGCTTCCTCACAGTCGGATGTCCATTCGAAGTTTCTCTTTCCTTTCTTTATAATGTCGAAGAAGGGAATACACTTATCTGTAGCTCTGGATATGAATCGACTTAGCGTGGCCACTTTTCCATTCAGGCTCTGTACCTGTTTTATGGTTCTGGGCACTTGTATATCTCGAATAGCCCGAATCTTCTCTGGTTTAGCATCGATTTTCGGTCCCAGAAACTTTCCTGACGCTACGCCGAACGAACACTTCAACGGGTTGATCTTCATTCCATAATGCCTGAGTATGTCAAACATCTCCGCCAAGTCTTGGATGTGGTCGTTTGACCGCCGTGACTTCACGAGCATGTCATCCACATAGACTTCCATTGTTTTACCAATCTGATCTTTGAACATGCGATTCACCAGGCGTTGATAAGTTGCTCCTGCGTTCTTCAATCCAAATGGCATTACTACATAGCAGTACAATCCCATGTTCGTGACGAAACTGGTGTGTTCTTGGTCTGGGAGGTGCATTGGGATTTGATTGTATCCGGAGTACGCATCCATAAATGATAATAGCTCATGTTCGGCAGTTGAGTCGACCAGCTAGTCAATCCTAGGCAACGGGAAGCTATCCTTAGGGCATGCTTTGTTTAAATCAGAATAATCAATACAAGTTCTCCATTTCCCATTTGTTTTATTTACTAACACCGGGTTAGATACCCATTTAGGGTAGAAGGCGTCGCGGACGAACCCGTTGGCTTTGAGTTTGTCCACCTCCTCTTTGAGAGCTGCAGACCTCTCCGCGTCCATGCCTCTCCTTTTTTGTTTCACACGTACATGCTTCGGGTCTATGTTCAACATATGACTCGCAAGTGTAGGAGAGATCCCGTGCATATCAGAATGTGTCCAAGCGAAAACAACAAGATTTGCTCGGAGGAAGTTAGTGAGGTTCTCGGCCACCTCGGGGTCGAGTTGTGATCCAATTTTAAGAACTCGTGATGGGTCGTTGCAGCTAACTAAGATGTCAACGATTAGTTCAGCCAGTGCCGCATTTGTTTCCCTGGGTTCCTCATCATCATCTCTCGGATCTATGTCTCTATGGATCCGAGAATGTTGCCCGAGCGAGGGCTCGGGCGCTAGTTGTCAATCATCAGAATTTTGGATGCGGACAGAGCTGTCCGCAACCTTTCCTTTCTCCCTACGTCGTGCCTATCTGAGCTCAGCTACATAGCATGCACGGCCGGTTGCCTGATCACCGTGTACCACTCCAACCCCTTTATCTGTTGGAAATTTTAACGTCAAACACCAAGCGGCCAAAGCCGCCCTAAATTCCGCCAGGGCTGGACGACCTAGAAATACGTTGTATGGGGAATCAACATCCAGTACTATGAATGGTAGGATTCACACTCTACTGCGTTCACCTTGTCCTAGTTCAACCGGTAACTCCACGTATCCCATTGCATCGGTTGATGCGCCATTAAAGTCATGGATTCTGGCTTTGGATTGTTTCAAATCCTTGGTCTCCATTTTCATTTGGTCGTATGCCTTTCGAAAGATGATGTTAACGGAACTTCCGCAATCAATTAGAATTTTCTTCACAAATGCCGGCCCGATGGTCGCAGATATGACCATTGGGTCGATGGTAGGGGCCTCTACCTTATCCGCATCTCTGCTCCTGAATACGATATCATCATCCATCGTGCGCTGCTGCTTTGCAGGAGTCCCATCCTCCACATTCGAACAACACTTATACTCCGCATGTCTTAAAGAGTTAGCATATCGCTCCATCTCCTACCAATTCTTATCCGCAGGATGAGGTCCGCCAGCAATCGTGTTAAAAACCAATCTGCCCACAGTTCGAGTAGGTTGTTCTGGTTGGTGTGGGGCCGGCCCACGCCCAGGGTCCGATGTTTCTTGCCTTCCGTCCTGTGGGTCTTTGAAAAATTCCTGTAGCGTTTTCTGTCTAATCAGCTTTTCTATAGCATCATGGAGGTGTCTACACTCCTCTGTGTTGTGCCCATTAGACTCGTGAAAACGGCAATACTTCCCGGTCCGCTTCTGTTCCTCCGTCGATTCCTTTGGGCATGGCTTTCTATATTGGAAAGTGTTGCAAGTTGATAAATAGATGTTCTCAAGAGATGCGTTCAACGGGGTGTATTCATTGTAGGTTGGGATCCTTGATTTCCATCTCCCTGTTTCTTTTTTCTTTCCGGGATTTCCACCTCCAGATCCTTTAGACTGCCCAGGATTGTTCTAGACGTTAAGTTGAGTTTTTCCAGAATTATCGCCGGTTTGCTTCACAGCGATGTTGCTTTTCACAGACTCCCGAACGGGCCCTGGTGCCTTGTCTCTCTTGTCCACCGAGCTTCCTCCCTCCTTATGAACTGATGAGCTTTCGAATAAAAACGTTCCAGCGTAGCTGGGGGCTTCCCCGCCAACAAATCTCCAAATTCAGAATCTGAATCCACACCACGCATTACTGCCATCAAAATCGCGTGGTCGTTAGGATTGCTCACCTCGGTAGCAGCAACATGAAACCTTTGCAGGTATGCTTTTAATGACTCTCCCAAAGCTTGGATTCCGCTTGATAAGGACATCACGTCCTTTGGGCGAGTGGTGTGTATCCTGAATTGTTCTATGAATTTCACCGCTAATTCTTCAAAGCTGGATATAGATCGAGGTGGGAGTCGAGTGAACCACATGGTGGAAATTCCGAACAAAGTGATTGGGAAGCACCTACATTTGGTCGCGTCATTGGCTCTTGCAGAATCCATCATCCATCCATACCTCATCACATGTTGTCTCGGATCGGTCTTCCCTTCATAGGCTGGAATGGTGGGCATGCTGAACTTTCTTGGGTATTCAGCCTGTAGAATGGTATCCGTGAAGGGAGTATGACTCTTAGACACTCCCCAGTCTTCATTAGTTAGACCTTGGTTCTCTTTCATCAACTGCCTGACCATAGCTATCAAATCCGGGGTTTGTATGGAAGATGGGAGGTTGGGTTCCGTTCCACGGGGCCGTGCAGGTTGATGTCCCGTCCGATTTGGGTCTTGGAGATTCGGACGTCCGATCTCTTCACGGGCTTGATTTCTAGTAGATCAATCAGTGGCACCTGCTTGTGCGTCTTCATCCTTACGGCGTCTACGCCTAGGAGGTTCATCAGCTGAAGTCGAACTATCATCTTCAGAGTAGGGGACAGGGCTACCTCCAGCATTCTGATGCTGCTGCTGAGTAAGATGAGTTATGAGGTTAGCGTTGTCTTGCCTTTGCTTAGCAAGTTGCCTTCTACTTTCCTTAAGCTCTTTTATCAAGTCATTGAACTCTGCACCGGAAACAACTTCCACTTGGTTTTGGTTGGAGGGCCCTGCGCCTCGAATCGCTTGATGATTGCTAGTCCCAGTTGTTGCACACTAGCGGTTTCGTGGGCATCTGCATTTTGAGAGGATGATCTAGTTCGTGGTCTTCCCATGGTAGATTTGTTGGTTGTAACTCTGAGTAGAATCAACAGATGCCTTATGAATGATTATGGATCTCCTTGGGGGATTTATGCAATCCAGTAGGTCCAAAGTAGATCCTAATTGCCTGAGTTCAGTTCTCAGTGAAAGCACCAAAATGTTAGCACCAAAATTGGTCACTAACACCCTTAGAAAGATTGTGTAGAGAGATTAATGAAGAAAGTAAATTAAAACAGAGAAGAGAATGTAAATTTAAATGCAGAAAGTAAGAACACCAAATTTATAGTGGTTCGGCATAGCAGCCTACATCCACTTTGAAGTTGATCTTTATTTCTTTCTTTGATACTTGATTACAGATACAACCGTTTCTAAGTACTTGAATACATTTGCTGAATAAAAAGCTTAAGTCTTGAATGAGGGTTGAATGCGGTAGAATTTCGTCAGTGTTCTCTCCCAATTCTCTCCTTTTTTCTGTGCCCCTGCCCCTCTATTTATAGGCGAAGGGGGGTTGGACTTCCTTGGTGGGCCTGGTAGCTGAATATCTTGGCCCAAATAGAGTGGTCTCTATGCGCCGAACCAGTGAGGCTGAACAACCAAATGCCGAGCCTCCCTCCTTATGCCGAACGAGGTGTGGCCGGACACTCTAGGTGCCGAGCATCCGTTTGTGCCGGGCGAGATGACTCGCCGAACAAGGTGTGGATGCCGAACGATGCTTTTGGCCGAGCGAAGTCCAATGTCGAACGCTCTACCAGATGCCGAGCGCTCTTCAGATGCCGAGCGGTGTGGTTCCGAACAATCCCCTTAGGCCGAACGAGATGAGGCCGAACGATCTAAACCTTGTGAGAAGCTGCCCGCCGAACACTTCCCAATGCCGAACGCCTCTAAGTGCCGAGCGTTTCTTTCTGCCGAGTGTCCCCTTATGCCGAGCAATCTAGATAAGCCGAGTACTTAGTGGCCGTCCCATGCCGAATGGTCTTAACATGTCGAACGATAGTTTAACCGAACGATGGGGAGGCTGAGTACTAAGTTGCCTAGTCAATCCCTCGGGAAACTCTAATAATAGCAAATTTTGGAATGTGGACGTTAAACCCTTATAACAAATTAAAAATGTAGACCGTGCAAAGAATAAATGTTCTAATTAGTAAATTTGGCTGTATATTATAATATTATACATGTATATCTTTTAATTAATGAAATGGTATTTGAGAATTACTTAACAAATCTTTAGGTGTTATTCTAATTTTATTGTGAAAATACATTAAGTTCTGCAAAAGGAACAATCTTACTTGTAAAATTAATGAAGCGATTTATGAGAATACCGATAATTTCATTGAAGAGAATGCAAATGAAAGTAGCAATATGGACAAGGAAGATGAAGTGCATGGAAACTGGTAATGAAGAGTTGAGGGAATGTTGTACTTGTGTAGAAAGTTATTTAAAACACAACCAATAATATGATTTATATGGATAAGATTTATTTCAAGATTTAAAAGATTTGCAAACCATGTTACCTAAAAAGTGATAATCGATTGACATTCTTGACTTCACAAGGTCTTAGGTGGATGGTGGTGGTTTTTAATGTGCATGGGTTGCATATCGAATTTTGTTACCTATATAGATTAAAGTTGCTTCCATGGAGAGAAGTTTTCCTAAATTACATAAATTATAAGTTACTTTCGAACAACCACGTCACAAAAGAGATTTAACGGATTATCATTAATCTCATTTGGCAGTTCATTTTTTTGTAGAAATTTGATTTTTGTGACAATTTAATTTAAGAGTTTGCTTCAAAAACGCAAGAAAAAGTGTTTTTATGAGCTTGTTGAAAGTTATAACATTTTGTATAAGAAGCTAGTATTTTACTTTGTTTACTTAAATTAAATATTGTGGTCCAATTGTTTGTACGTGATATTTTTTTTAATTTAGAGTATATTTGTTTGCAAAAAATTAATAGTTAATATAGTTTGTATTGGAAGACAAGAAAAATTCAACATGGCTCGGGCATTGAATTAGTTAGGCCGCCACTGATAACAATCAAAATCAAACTCTAGCTATGTTTTTTCTCATGTCACATGTATAATTGTTTTGGATAAAGTGCATCGTCCAACGGGATAATTAATATGACAGATTTAAAAAATTCTTTTGTAAATTATTGCACAAGATCTTTAAATTATATTTTTCATGCATAATTTAGTTATATTAAGTAATGTTTAATGTTAATTTGATATGATGGATGTTACGCAATTTAAAAATAATTTTGTTTTGATTAATTTTATGTTGTAGTTTATGTTGAACGTTATATATTCTCGTTTAGTATATATAATAAAGATTTCAAAAAGGATGTAAACATTTAATAAACTGATACCCACATACATGCATGTGTGCACCCACGCGTGTGTGTACATACATACATACATACATACATACATGCATGCATACATACATACATACATACACACGTACACACACACTTGTTGAGATTTATAACCATATAATAAGTATAGATATACACATATGATTGAGCATGTGATATATGTTATAAATGTGATATTTCATAAAATAAACATTTAAACTACAATAGTCATATTTGGCCATAATATAAACATTTATATATATATATATATATATAGCATTTTAATTATATTTTTACAGTATTTTAACACACACATATATAACAATTATTAATTAGTCAAGTATTTATTTTATATCGTTTGTTTAATTAAATCAATACATAACAATCATATATTATTTTAATTAATTTTAAGGATTCAAATAAATAAATAAAAACCATAATATATCAATATAACATTTATATTAATTTTAACTTGTTACATTCATTAATTAATTCATCAAATAGATTTTGAAATATGTTGATAAATACCTTTAGCGACTCCCTAGTTTGAACCTGGTTTACTATAATAATTAAACATTTTATGCATTAAAGATTTTAGGAATTATGTTGAAGCACGGTAGCCTACACGAGTTTAGTTACTTACTGGTTATCTAAGTGAAATCATGTTTCTAATCGTTTAAGCTACATCCTTAGCAATGATATATTGTGCATGTTTTCTCTTTGTTGTCACTGTATCACATAGAAATCTAAAGCTTAAATGATGGTCAAAACCCTAATAATATCTATAATTCATTGTGAAGTACAACATTAAAGCCTAGGTTCAATCTTGTAACATTTATCGATTAATCGGTTGATTTGGCTAAAGAGTTTGACTTTAAGTTGACTACCAATTACATTGATATTAATCTTTTAAGGAAGGAGACAATCCTCTTTAGAAAAGAGTTTCACTTCAAGTGGTTCAACTTACACCCATAACTCTATTAATATTGTTGAAATTGGATTTTCCATGCTAGCTTCTAGTTTGGTTCCATTACGATATTAAGATGATTTATTCTCACTGCATGTCGTATAATAAATCGAATACCAACACCTACTCTTAAATATAAATGAATATATAAAACCTTATCAAATAAATCCCTCAATTACACTCTTTTACAAGTCTTTGGATATGCAAGTTGGCTACTTGTGCGTCATTACAACAAACAAAAAATTCATAAAAGGTAAACAACTTGTGTGTTCTTGGGTTTGACGTTAGTGGTAGAGTTATGGGTGTATTCTAGCGGCAGCTATGTAAATTTTATTATATAACTTAACTCTTAAGAGAATATTTTTTAAAATAATTTACTTTTGGATTTACTTTTCTATTATATGTATTATTATATTGGATATAAGCATGTTTTATATACGTTAAAATTATATAAGTAGAAAATCCTTAAGAAAATATTTAATCAATTGGAGTTACAAAAATGTAACTATGAATTTTGAATCGATATTCAAATACTTGCCTTTAATGTTCATTATCAAGATGTATCATAAGGTGGATATTGATACATCCATTAATACTAGTGTACGTAATGCTCTCCATACAGTGGATGATGAATTACTCATGAACATTGTGGACACCAAGGGATTACGTACTCATGGTTGTTTAGTACAATCACAGTACGACTCGACGAAAATTTTGTATAGGTAAATACAACTAAATCAAATGGTAAGATCTAATGTAATGATGTGTAGTAATCTTCAGACTTAAGAGTATTATGGATCTAAAGAAACTAGACCATTGACATAATATTACGATCATGTTATGTCCATAGTTGGATATCCGTGGAACAACTTGAAGTGAAATACTACTCAAGAGAGGATTCATCTCCTTCATTAGATAATGATAGTATCACTATAATTGATACTCAACTAAAAATCAAAATATATGGCCAGAGTAAAAACGGTTAATCGATAAATGTTATCTGATTGAACCAAGGATTTTAAAGTTGACTATGCAATTAACTATGGCTGTTATAAAAGTTTCCAAGCATTGACCATTCTCTAGATATCTTAGTTATTTAGTGACTATGGAAAGAAAACATGCATAAATAATTGTCACAAGGTGTAGCTTTATAAAGATTAGAAATTGGAATTTTCCTAAATGATCTATAAATGACTAAACTTGTACTCGACAGTGTACTTTGACAAATTCATACATACTTCAATATTTAGATTGTTTGAATATTGACCGAGGACCAAGTTCACATCAGAGATTCAATAAAACCAAGTTGTTAACTTTTCTTGAGAAAAAGATATACAACATGATGCTGCACAGCCGTAACTAGTATAAAGAAAGTAGAAATATTCTGACTAACAAGCCTAGTCAGTAAAGTTCCCAGCATATCAACACCCATACATCATAAATACATAATATTTTCTACATAGATAAAGTTCCTAGTCTAGATCAAAAGGCAGCATATGCACATATGCCTCTAATGCTATCATGCATCAACATTATTGCTACTAGTAGACCCCGGATATGCAGTGTTGCTAATTAGGAGTTACAGTGGCCACAAAGATACACCCGTCTAGTCAAATATTATAAACATAATTTTTTTTGCTACTGATAAGACTTGAATTTAAAGTTAAAACATCGTCCATTCCTTTCTATCCAAATCACCCAGCCATATGTAAAGGCAAGAAAAGCCACCGCATAACCGACGGAGGTCGAAATCTATAACTAAACAGCATGTCAAGGAAGTTAGTGTCGATCAACAGGTTTGAAGCACATAGCGCCCAAACCTAAAAACAAAAGTTGCAATCAAAGAAAATTGGCCTAGTGGGGTCCGTGCAACTATCATAAAGGAAGACTATAAGCACTGCCCAGATGTTTCAAAGCCAATTTATCGGTTGTATTAAGTTTATTCATTATAATAAGACACATAGGAATCTTGAACTTTAAAGGGCATTTGATATGCCATAGGGGTGAGAAATTTAAACACATACCGAAGGAGTTGTAAAATTTGTACAAGGACTTAACCGAAAATACACTCCCTCCATTGCTCCCCTTGAGTAGCTATCTTCTTCATCCGATAGGGAGACGTCGGCCATTAGCTGAAGTTGAGAGCATAATGAACACCGGTTATCTCCAGCTATAATGCTATTGAAATAGATGCTTCAGCTTCCTTTGATGAAGGCCCGATGGAGAAATATATATTTGTCTAAGGCAAGACGATAAAGCTATGGGAAAATGAAGGAGGAGGAAACATTGTTAGGCCAAGGACCCATCCAGAAGGCAGTTTTCTTTCCATTTCCAATTGAGATTATATTACTGATACACAAAGCTCTACAGCAGAGCAAGATGTTTTTCTAGAAGCTTTAGGCTTTTGCAAGCGGGTTGAGCTTGAGGTCAGATAGTGAAAAAATACCCTGGTAGTAGTAGTGGGTGACCTACAACACCAAGGTCTTTGGCCAACCCAAGACTAAAAAACATCTCCATTCCCTTAAAAAGCTTTGTTAAATTGTTGGAGATTAATGATTCCTAAGCTCCTATCTTTCTTCAGCCTATAAAATCTATCCCAAACCACCAAGTAGTTAGCCAGAGAGATGCTGTCTGTATCCTTCAAAAGGAATACTCGCTTGATAGAGTTGATCTTCTTAGTAAACCATGGCGGGGCTTTGTAAAACGAGAATCAATAGATTGAGAGAGATGAAAGGTTAGAATTAACAGGTGTTAATCTACCAATATTAAACAGGAAAGTGCCTTTCCACTTAGCAAGCCTTCTTAGAATTTTGTTGTAACAATCCGCTATTTTCAACCATTCGCATCCGCACATGTCAGGCTTGAATTGCTCAAAATATCAGAATGTTAATTTCTATTTAGCAAAACTCAGCATATAAGTAGATAAAATAATCACAAAATCAAAGACATAGAGTAATATAACAATAAGCAGTGGAAAACAAAAGAATAGTAGTTCATGAAGCTACTATATTTATAACAGAGTTAAAAGAAGATACAATAAAAGTCTTGAATACAATAGAAACTCAATACAATAGTCCAATACAAGATCGGAATACATCAATGGAATCAACTGAATAATTGTAAGCTGAGTCGATAGTTGGATCTCCTAGTGAAGCTCCAACTCCAAAGGTGAGCCTCAAAAGCTGTAACGCTCAGTCTGACTCGTGTGCAAAGAAAAACACATAACACTCGAGTCAGGATTAACATTCATATATCAATAAATCCAAATCAAGTGAAATATCAACTGAAATACAAGTAAATCAAATGATGTTTAGGATAACCATCCTCTAAGGATCCGTTAACTATCTACTATGTAGTAACATACCTATTATATAGTAAAGTAAACTATTAAAATAGCGTTAAGGTGTTACCCATATCCCCCTTAACACATTTTTATAATGCCATAGTCTATACAGATACTGTAAACTCCACTCTCAAATGGGCTATCAGGGAGCACTCCGTAGGTATGACACAAAACGAACTCGTAGAAGACTCTATAGGGCATGCGACACGACACTCGAGGCAATGCCAAGGTAGATATACTGTTTGCGTATCCTGACTGGTGGTAACGCATAGCAACTACTGCTGCCTACCTCGTGATACACTCCCAAATCAAATGGTGCACCAAGCAATAGAATGGTATCGAAGAAATGTGTCCGATCAGAGGAATGACCTCACTTGGTCCGGTGTGGCTCCTGTTTTAGCCGCATCAAGCTGACTCACGGGAGTCAGGGCTACGTAAATACCATATAGAATCGTCACCAAACCATCCTACTTCATTCTAAAATCTCCACCACGTACAAAGCTGTTAAAGTGGTTTTCAGTATTGACAGAGAGTATGACAATATCCGATCCTGGTCTCCTTACAAAACTTTATTATAACACCTTGGTCATTTCAAAATAATTTATACTTCAAAACCAAAATATCATTTTCATTTCAAAACTACATCAACACGGTATAATTTTCCACTTCAAATATATCAATTTCCAAAATCATAGCACTTTCAAAGTTATAGCACTTCCGAAACCAAAACACTTGAAATTATAACACTTTTGAAATCATAACACTTTGAAATGATAATACTTTGGAAACCATAACTTTGCAATACCACTTAAATAGTTTAGATATTAATAATAATATATAATAAAATAGTTTATAAAATAAAATAGTTTATATAAAAATAGTTATAAGTTAAAATAGTTTATATTAAAATAGTCTATATAGTAAAAAATAATATAAGTAGTTTTAAATAAAATCTTTCAAATACTTTATATAACAAAACAGCTTCCTCTAATTTCACAGATCGATTCAAATCAACTTGAATTCCAAAATTCAAATTTAATTCAATCTCAATTCATCAATTTCAACTCAATTCAGTTTCTCAATAAACCATTTCAAATTATATCAATTTCAAATACAGGTTTGAACCACAAAATAAACCATTTCAATTTCAATATATTTCAAAGTTTTAAATATTCCACATTTTCAAAACTAAATTTGATAATTTCATATATATATATATATATATATATATATATATATATCTTAATCCACTTTACTATTATTTAGTTTTGAAATATCTACTTAATAAATTCAATATCATTTAAATAAAACCTCAAATTTCAAATAACTGAATATTCCTTCAATTTATTTAAACTTGAAATATTCATTTAATCACCTTAAAACAAAATCAAGTTATAAAATCATATCCTTTCAAAAATCTCAAATTTAATATGTTTCAAATTGATTTTAATTAAATATAACTCTTAATTAAATACAATTTCAAATAAATTCAAATTTATCAATCCAATCTTAACTTATAAAATCATTTTAAAATCTATTTTAAAATATAATCTTAAATAAATACTTAAACATCTTATTAAATTTATTTATATATTAAATCTTTTTATATATTCTACAAATAGTAAAATTATAAAAAAATTCTTAAAATTTATAATTTCAAAATTAACTTATAACTTTACAATTTTCAAAACATATAAATTTAAAAATCTAAATTTTAAAATTTTATAAAAGTACATTTATGTATAATATCTTAAAATCATTATTTATTAACCATAAATTAATTTTCCAAAACCATAGAAATCATTTTCAAAATATTTATATATAGACCAACGGTGTCTGTATATAATTTTCTTTCCTATGGTCAAGTGGTACAGATATTTATCATTTCAATCCGTAATTTAATTATATATATATATATATATATATATGTATGTATGTATGTATCATCTTAACCCGTAATCCCAAATTCCATTCAACGAAAGTGCTTGGGTTTATCATTTCAACCCATAACGATTTTCTCCTATTCTACAGATCGTTCGGGTATGTATCATTTCAACCCATAGGGAATCCTATACTAACAGAGAACTTGTAGAGTGATAACAGATGTGATAATAATATAACAGGCATATATCATCAATATAAATAACAGATAATGGTGTCAGATGTCGTAGATGAACAGATAGCATATATATAGCAATGTAAATAACTAACAACAGAAGTATTTCAATTGTCATTTCAATTGAAATCAAATTTAATAAATATAAGAACGTTAATCGCGAGTGATTGCTCACCTTTCGAGGTTAGAGAGAAGCATGAGAAAGAGATGAGATATGAATCCAAAGCAAGGTGAGATGGGCACGAATTTGACGATCAAAACTGATGACAAGGAATCGACGAAATCAAATCAGAACTGGATCGATGAAGATAATTGACATAAGTGAGCTTATAAATATAACTATATATAACTATATACATATATAAAATCATATTCTAAATTCAAACGTATATTAAATTATACATACATACATACATACATACATACATACATATATCAAAACCCATTATTTCAAATTAAAACATGCATAGAAAAATCAAACATATATATACATTATATATTTAAAATAAACACTCATATTTATACTTATTAAAATTCAAAATGCTTACATGTGTAAATTTTTGTAACTTGAAAATTATACTAACATGCAATTCATATATACTATATAAGACTTACTTATTATATAAAACATAACTGAATTCCTAAAAGACAGTAAAGAAGAAAAAGCATGGTCTAAAATAAAAATCAATATATATCATGCTGTAAAACAAAATGTAACCATAGATAATAATAAACAAATATGCATATACTTTTTCTCAAAAGGGATGATGCTGCTGCATGTATGCTTTCCCAAAATATGCAAACTACTTTGAAAATGAACAAATATATATACTTATATACATCTGATATTAAATGTCAATATAACCTTTCTTTATTATCATACACATATAAATTCAAATAGGTCGGCTATAAATTTATACACACACACACACACACACTCTTATGTGTACAAGCAGATCAAAGATAAGTTATATAAGCTTATATATCAATATTACAAAAACCTTTTTTAATACAAATAGATTATAAAATACTATATAACAGTATATTTAAACTTACATATAACTAATGGGTTTCAAACCATATCCATATAAACTACTTGTTAACAATCTATATAACTTATATATATAAACTTGACAGAACTATTTACTTATATAAACTAATATAATATCATGTACTAAGTTACATACTGCCAACAGAAAAAATAAAGTATATATAAAAACCATATGTATGTTAAGATACAAATAATATTGTATGACTAATTATTTCCAAACCGCAAGCTATAGAAGAGAAAACCCGACATACAAATATATACCTTAAACAAGTACTCGAAGGAAAGGAGCCATGGAAGGCCGAGAGGAGAAAAGCAGCTGGCTAGCTGGTGATGCTTCGGCGCAGGCGTAATTGTGGCCTTGGAATTGAACTGGGTGGTGATTGTCTTGGTGAAAGGCCAGTGCGGCTTCGGCTGGTCGGTTAGGGTGTAGGGGAAGAGGCCGCTCATGGGGAGGTGGAAGGTTGGAGGCTCAACCTTGGTGGGAAGTTGGTCAAGAGGGAGAGGAACTCAGATTGGTGGTTGTTAGACAGGGAGGAGTGGCTGGTGATTTTCATGGTGGGAAGGGTGCTTTGCGGTGAGGAGGTTCGAGTGGCGGTCTGGGTTGATGTAGGCCGAAGGGAAGACGAGCACGCGGAGGGGTGCCGGAGAGGGTGGAGGCACCGTTCAAATGGTCATGCCGTGCTTGGTAGTTGATGGGTTTCAGAAAGGGAAGAGAAATCGGAAAAGAAGGTGGATGAATGGTTTGAGAAAACTAAGAAGCGGCTAGTATAATATATATACTTTTGTTTTTTTCTCTGTATAAAAGCATGCTCAAATGAAACGTACTGTCATAAATATAAAGTAGCAGTAGGAATAGAAAATTCAACCGTTGCATTCAGGAGATATAATGTTATAAATGTTAGTGGCTGTTTATTTGAGCAGTCTAAAATTCGAATGGACACAGGATACCAAAAAGTTCAAAAATGGGTGCCGATACGGTTAACTGTTTCTTTACAGATTTCACCGCGTACTGGACCCAAAATACACAAGTGAATATACTATGGAGATCAGTACGGCGAGACGAACAGGTTGGTACACAGATATGAGTGATATGATCATCCTATCAAAAGTCAAAAATGGGTACCGAAAATGCTGCTAATTTTCCGAAAATAAGATAGACGGAGCAATAGTAGTCTAAATTTGACGAAACGAAATATGCCGCCCTACTCAGAAGTTGATTTACAAATTTATTGTAAAAAATATATTCAAGTTTGGAAAACATTTTGTTATCATCTAATATTAACTGATTTAAATTTAAATAGAAATTACATAAGAAAATAAACTTTCATATTATCAGATGAAAATTCACCATTTACTATGTTTATATAGACGTATTTCAAATATCAAATTTTTATTTCAAAATTAAATTGTTTAGAATTTAACAAAATTCCAGTTAATTTCGTTATTTAAAACCATTAAAATTTATGGGTCGTTACGCTCTCTCCCACTCAAAACTTTTCGTCCCCGAAAAGGAAGGAGGTAGGAGAGTGGAAACAACAAGAAAGAAAAGATAGGTTTGAAATATAAAATAAAACAATTAATTTAAAACCATATAAACCACATTTACTTTAAAATTTGGTTTATATTCAATTAGTTGATTCTAATTCGTTTTATTTAATCAATCAAGTTTATTGTGTTCACATTTGATTGGTTTCACTTCCATATATTTTTATCCCATTTATTTGTTTCAAATTTATTAACATTTATTACAAAAAATTTCATAACAAAATTTGTTAAAATTTACTCATTTATTAAACCTATTTGATCAACCATAGTTAATTCCACCTCAACATTCAACTTCAACAATTCAAAACCACGTAAATTCAATTTAAATAAAGTAATATTCAACACTTTGGTTTAATCCATTTTATTCAACTAATAAATAGTCATTCAATATATTTATTTTCTTTCATTTTATCCATATTTATTCCAAGAAATTCATTTTTTTTAAAATTAAGTCATTTTTTTATTCATTTGTTCAGCTAAGTTGATTCCACTAAAATTCAAGTTCACTATTCTTAAGTTCATATTTACCCGCTTAAATAGTCTTCTCTTCTATTTATTTAATTTATTTCACTTAACATATTTTGCAACATATATTGGGTGTATACATTTTATAACCATATGTTATTCAACAAATAAATTTCCCTTTTTATTATCCAATTTATTATCTGTAAATTCCCTTAACAAAACACCATCCCTTGATATCATATTGTTTATATCATAGTATATACTATCCAATTACATTTAAAATTTCTACGTAAGTTATATAAATGTTTATGAGTGCAATTAAAAACTATAAAAAAATTCCTTCTATCTACAACATTTATATTAAGCCAGATTTTAGTTCAAACAATTTATTACTTAAGTTTTCTTCTTGTACAACCTATTATACCCTAACATTTTAACTTTTTTGAATATTTTAGGTAAGTTATATATTAGAATGCAGTTTAGTATGATACAGATAATTTTTATTCAAATTCAACTATTTCAAGTTGGTTAAATTTCATTTATCATTTCAGATATTCCAATTATTCAAACATTTCACTTTATTTCAATAATTGAAATCATTTCTTAATATAAAATATAAGATTCAAATTTTCGGTTTTGCTTCAAACTATTTTGAAATAATTATGTACATATCAAATCATATTCAAGAATTTCAAATCAAATCCATTTTCTAAAACAAAAGTGTAGCAAAGCTACTAACTAATTCCTCCACTGTGAAACTCGAAAATGAATGTCGATGATGCTGCAATCAACACCGAAATTATTTTCCAGTAACAATGAAGGAGAGTACAGGATTTAAACTTTAAAATTATTCTTTTGAAATGATTTATATTTGAAAATACTTTTAAATAGTAGTACTTTTCAAAACTTTAAAAACAAACTTTGAAATGTATCGGGAATTTAATCCTCAAATCCTTATTTTAAATTGATTTCATTTCCAAATCTAATTCATAAACCATGCGTTTAAAATTTCATTTCCCTATAATATACAATAGAAATGTTAATAAAACAAAAATTGAATTTTTTTAGCATTATCATTTCTAACAACAATCTCATTTAGCTATTTCAATTTCAGAAAACAATACCAAGCCCATAACCGAGCGTTGATTTGACGAATCGATCGAAACCCAAAATTCAAACTTAGCAAGTCAACCAACACAATATAAAATATTTGAATATATTAATTTACAAATACACTCCCTCGCTCGATGATACAAAATAGATTACAAAACAAAGATAGAGATTCAAATTAGAGGAACCCTAATCAAAGAGAATTCTAATCAGAAGATAAGCTTGAATGGGAGATAGGATAATTAGATAGAAAAAGAGAAAAGATAGATATACTAAGATAAATCTTGTGTGACCATAATCGAGTCAACCGTGATTTCAAAATAAGATCGACGTAGAATTCTGAGGCAAATCGACATTCGATAGCAAGAAATAGAATTCGGGCATAACAAGAGATAGCAGCATCTAAAATGAGGATAAGTCTTCGGTGAATCGATGTCTGTTGGAAAGGAGTTTCACTCCTTTACAAATCATACAGTGGAGCTATGGATGCTCCAGAATCAAGAAGAATACGAATAGGGAGAGACAAGACTTGATTTCAGAACAGAGGGGTAGTTCCAAAAATTTAAAGGAAACCAAGTCTAAGAGGAAGGAATTCAAGCTCGAACGAAAGTGATTCTTTAATTAAATTTACTTTATATACTGAGTTTTGCCTAAAACCAGAGCTCTAATACCACATGTAACAACCCGCTATTTTCAACCATTCGCATCCACATATATTGGGCTTGAATTGCACAAAATATCAGATTTTTAATTTATATTTGAAAAAACTCAGCATATATAGTAGACAAAATAATCACAGAATCACAGACACAGAGTAATGAAACAATAAGCAGCGGAAAACGAAAGAATAGTAGTTCATGAAGCTACTATGTATATAACAGAGTTAAAACAAGATACAGCAGAAGTCTTGAATACAATAGAAATCTCAATACAATAGTAAAATACAAGATCCAAATACATCAACGGAATCAACTGAATAACTGCAAGCTGAATCGATAGTTGGATCTCCAAGTGAAGCTCCAACTCCAAAGGTGAGCCTCAAAAGCTATAACGCTCAGTCTGACCCGAGCGTAAAGCAAAACACAAAACACTCGAGTCAGGATTAACATTCTTATATCAATAAATCCAACTCAAGTGAAATATCAACTGAAATACAAGTAACTCAAAGGATGTTTGGGATAACCATCCTCTAAAGATCCGTTAAACATCTACTATGTAGTAACATACGCTATTATAATAATGTCTATAGTAAAGTAAACTATTAAAATAGCATTAAGGCGTTACCCATATCCCCCTAAACACATTTTTATAATGTCGTAGTCTATACAGATACTGTAATCTCCACTTGCAAGTGGGCTATCAGAGAGCACTCCATACGACACAAAACAAACTCGTAGAAGGCGCGATAGGGCATGCGACATGGTACTCGAGGCAATGCCAGGGTAGATATACCGTTTGCTTATCTGGACTGGTGGTAATGCATAGCAGCTACTACCACCCACCTCGTGACACACTCCCAAATCAAAGGCTGCACCCAATCAATTCACAAAAGCAATAGAATGGTATCGAAAAAATGTGCCCGATCGGAGGAATGACCTCACTTGGCCCGGATCCTGTTTTAGCTGCATCAAGCCGACTCACGGAAGTTGGGGCTATGTAAATACCATATAAAATCGTCACCAAGCCATCCTACTTCATTTTGGAATCTCCACCACGTACACAGTTGTTAAAGTGGTTTTCGGTATTGGCAGAGAGTATGACAATATCCGATCCCGGTCTCTTTAACAACCAAACGTATTATAACACCGTGGTCATTTCAAAATAGTTTATACTTCAAAACCAAAATATCATTTCCATTTCAAAACCAGAACAATACGGTATCATTTTCCACTTCAAATATATCCATTTCCATAATCATAGCACTTTCGAAGTTATAACACTTCCGAAACCAAAACAATTGAAATTATAACACTTTTGAAATCATAACACTTTGGAATTATAATACTTTGGAAACCATAACTTTGCAATCATAACTTTCATCCCTTAAACATTTTAGATATTAATAATAATATATAATAAAATAATTTATAAAATAAAATAGTTTATATAAAAATAGTTATAAGTTAAAATAGTTGATACTAAAAATATTTTATTTTAAAATATTCTATATAGTAAAAAAATATAAGTAGTTTTAAATAAAATCTTTCGAATACTTTATATAATAAAATAGCTTCCTCAAATTTCACAAATCGATTCAAATCGACTTGAATTCCAAAATTCAAATTTAATTCAATCTCAATTCATCAATTTCAACTCAATTCAGTTTCTCAATAAACCATTTCAAATTATATCAATTTCAAATACAGGTTTGAACCACAAAATAAACCATTTCAATTTCAATATATTTCTAAGCTTTAAATATTTGCACATTTTCAAAACTAAATTTGATAATTTCATATATATATATCTTAATCCACTTTACTATTATTTAGTTTTGAAATATTTACTTAATAAATTCAATATCATTTAAATAAAACCTCAAATTTCAAATAACTGAATATTCCTTCAATTTATTTAAACTTGAAATATTTTTTTAATCACCTTAAAACAAAATCAAGTTATAAAATCATATCCTCTCAAAAATCTCAAATTTAATAAGTTTCAAATTGATTTTAATTAAATATAACTCTTAATTAAATACTATTTCAAATAAATTCAAATTTATCAATCCAATCTTAACTTATTAAATCATTTTAAAATCTATTTTAAAATATAATCTTAAATAAATACTTAAACATCTTATTAAATTTATTTATATATTAAATCTTTTTATATATTCTACAAATAGTAAAATTATAATTAAATTCTTAAAATTTATAATTTCAAAATTAACTTATAACTATACAATTTTCAAAACATATAAATTTTAAAATCTAAATTTTAAAATTTTATAAAAATACATTTATGTATAATATCTTAAAATCAATATTTATTAACCATAAATTTCTTTTCCAAAACTATAGAAATCATTTTCAAAATATTTGTATATAGACCAACGATGTCTTTATGTAATTTTCTATCCTATGATCAAGTAATACAGATATTTATCATTTCAATCCGTAATTTAAATATATATACGGGTATATATCATTTCAACCCGCGATCCCAAATTCCATTCAATGAAAATGCTTGGGTTTATTATTTCAACCCATAACGATTTTCTCCTACAAATAGTTCGGGTATGTATCATTTCAACCCGTAGGGAATCCTATACTAACAGGGAACTTGCAAATGATAACAGATATGATAATAATATAACAGACATATATCATCAATATAAATAACAGATAATGGTGTCAGATGTCACATGTGAACAGATTGCATATATTAGCAACGTAAATAACTAACAACAACATATTTTAATTGTCGTTTCAATTGAAATCAAATTTAATAAATATAAGAATGTTAATCGTGAGTGATTGCTCACCTTTCAAGGTTAGAGAGAAGCAAGAGAATGAGATAAGTTACGAATCCAAAACAAGGTGAGATGGGCACGAATTTGACGATCAAAGCTGATGACAAGGAATCGATGAAATCAAATCAGAACTGGATCGATAAGATAATTGATGTAAATGAGCTTATATATAACTATATACATATATAAAATCATATTCTAAATTCAAACATATATTAAATTATATATATATATATTCAAAATCCATTGTTTCAAATTAAAACATGCATAGAAAAATCAAACATATATATATATATATAGACACATTATATATTTAAAATAAACACTCATATTTATTCTTATTAAAATGAAAAATGCTTACATATGTCAGTTTTTTTAACTTGGTGTACTATAAACGACTTACTTATTATATAAAACATAACTGAATTCCAAAAGACAGTAAAGAAGAAAAAGTAAGGTCTAAAATAAAAATAATATATATCATGCTGTAAAACAAAATGTAACCATAGATAGTAATAAACAAATATATATATATATATATATATATATATACACTTTTTCCTAAAAGGAATGATGCTGCTACATGTATGCTTTCCCAAAATATGTGAACTACTTTTAAAATGAACAAATATATATACTTATATACATCTGATATTAAATGTCAATATTACCTTTCTTTATTATAATACACATATAAATTCAAATAGTCAGCTATAAACTTATACATATATACAATTATGTGTACAAGCAGATCAAAGATAAGTTATATAAACATATATATATATATATATATATATATATATATATATATCAATATTACAAAAACCTGTTTTAATACAAACGGATTATAAAATACTATATAACTATATAACTGTATATTTAAACTTACATATAGCTAATGGGTTTCAAAGCATATCCATATAAACTACTTATTAACAATCTATATAACTGATATATATAAATTTGACAAAACCATTTACTTATATAAACTAATATAATAACTAATATAACATCATGTACTAAGTTACATACCATCAACAGAAAAAAAGTAAATATATATATAAACCGTATGTACGTCAAGATACAAATAATATTGTATGACTAATAATTTCCAAACCACAAGCTATAGAAAAGAAAACCCGACATACAAATATATACCTTAAACAAATACTCGAAGGAAAGGAGCCATGGAAGGCTGAGAGAAAAAAGCAGCAGGCTAGGTGGCGATGCTTCGGCCCAGGCGTAATTGAGGCCTTGGGATTGAATTGGGTGGTGATTATCTCGGTGAAAGGCCAGTGCGGCTTCGACTGGCCTGTCACAGTGTAGGGGAAGAGGCTGCCCATGGGGAGGTGGAAGATTGGAGGCTCGGCCTCGGTGGGAAGTTGGTCAAGAGAGAGAGAGAGAGGAGCTCATATTAGTGGTTACTAAACAGGGAGGAGCGACTGGTGATTTTTCGTGGTGGGTAGGGTGCTTTGCGGTGAGGAGGTTCGAGTGGCGGTCTGGGTTGATGTAGGCCGAAGGGAAGATGAGCACGAGGAGGGGTGCCGGGGTGGTTGAAGGCGCCGTTCAAGTGGTCGTGCTGTGCTTGGTAGCTAGCGGGTTTCAGAATGGGAAGCGAATTGGAAAAGGAGGTGGATGAATGGTTTGAGATAACGAAGAAGCGGATAGTATAATATATACTTTTGTTTTTTTTTCTTTGTATAAAAGCATGCTCAAATGAAACGTACTATCATAAATATAAAGTAGTAGTGGGAATAGAAATTTCAACCGTTGCATTCAGGAGATATAATGTTATAAACGTTAGTGGCTGTTTATTTGAGCAGTTTGAAATTCGAATGGACACAGGATACCAAAAAGTTCAAAAATCGATGCCGATACGATTAATTGTTTTTTTCATGGATTCCACCGCGTACCGAACCTGAAACACATAAATGAGTATACTACGGAAATTAGTACGGCAAGACGAATAGGATGGTAAATAGATGTGAGTGATACGATCATTCGATCAAAAGTCGATAATCGGTACTGAAAATGCTGCTAATTTGCCGAAAATAAGATAGACAGAGCAATAGCAGTCCAATTTTGACAAAACGAAATATGACGCCTCACTCAAAAGATGATTTACAAATTTATCGTATAAAAATATTCAAGTTTGGGAAACATTTTATTATCATCTAATATTAATTGATTTAAATTTAACAGGAAATTATTGTGAAGGACAAAAATTTTCAGCATTTTAGCCTCATGGACAGACCTTCAGTATTTTAGCCAGAAGGGCAGCTTTCTTTAGGTATCGGTTTTTAGTTATTGGTAGCATTTTTTATGTATCAGTTTGTAGTTATCGGTAGCAGTTTTTAGGTATCAGTTTTTAGTTCAGTAGCAGTTTTGGAAGAATGTTTGTCCTTATGAATAATTTTGTAAGAATGTTTGTCCTTTTTAATAAATTTTAGATGAATGTTTGTCCTTGTGGTTAAACTATTCAGATCGTGTCCTTGTGGCTAAAAATATACGAATTTTTGTCCTTTAAATTAATTCCCCCTTAAATTTAAATAGAAATTACACAAGAAAATAAACTTCCATATTATCAGATGAAAATTCACCATTTACGATGTTTATATAGACATATTCCAAATATCAAATTTTTATTTAAAAATTCAATTGTTTAGAATTTGATAAAATTCCAGTTAATATCATTATTTAAAACTATTAAAATTTACGGGTCGTTACATTTGTCAAGGATAACAGACTCTGTGACGCCCCACCTCTATACCCACGCTAGCCAAGAACACTACGGAGTAATGCTGTCGACTAGCACGGAGAATAAGGCTGTTGAGGAGCGACCATCTGTATAATTGCTTTGTGCGAGTACCGATATGCCAGATAAAAATATAACTTTTCATCTCAAGAGGAAATCCGACATACCGACACAAACTCAAAGCTACTACACAGGGGCTATAATATCTTCGGAAATAAATATAGAAATAAACGTAACATAAATCAGTCACAGACAATTCATATCACAAAGGCGGAAATAGATATGAATATTACACTAGGAAGTGTATATCAGAGTAGCGGTCTAAAAAGATCCACAATATCACAAAAGAATAGATGCAAGTGCAAGCCAAACGAATATGTGTACATCAAGGAGTCAATAACTTAGATGTATACAACAAGAACTACCCAACTAAAGTAGTTAGCCAAAAGATCATATGATGGTCCGATAAGGTGGCAAGCAGAAGCACCTGTAAAATCTCAGTCTGACCCGAATATTATTTATAAGAAGAAAATAATAAACGGATCAGTCTAGCTATAAATATCAGATGAAATGATATAGAATAACAGATATAACTAAACGTATAATAATCACAATGCCAAGCTGTGATAAATAAATAATTGAAAAATCAATAAGAGATTAATCAATATCGCAAAGATCTTCTCAAAGATAAAAAGGAATGTCATACTCCTAATTTCCTTCAGCGAGCCACAATAAATGACATATATATCAATGCCAATCGTAAAAGTTGGTGAAACATAATTCCAGAAATCAACACAAGAAATCCAGAAATCAAATAATTCGGAGCATCGACGTCGTACAGCGTGACATCCGATGAACCAAATCACAATCAAAGGGAACAACGACGTCGTACAGCGTGACATCCGATGAACCAAATCACAACCAAAGGGAACAACGACGTCGTACAGCGTGACATTCGATGAACCAAATCACAATCAAAGGGAACAACGACGTAGTACAGCGTGACATCCGATGAACCAAATCACAATCAAAGGGAACAACGACGTCGTACAGCGTGACATCCGATCAACCAAATCACAATCAAAGGGAACAACGACGTCGTACAGCGTGACATCCGATGAACCAAGTCAAAAAGACATCGCACAATGCTAGTCTAAAACATAAAATGATCGTCATGATCAAAGAGAAGTGTCAATTACAGTAAGCTAGTAAATATATGAGCTTAGCTTCATGTCCCATACCCACTAGCTTAACTTAAATATTTAGGAACAAATTGTAGATCTCCACTACAAAATTGTCACAAGAGATTCAATCGAACAAGTCCAAGAATTAACCGATGAAGTAAACGCAAGCGTTTCATACCACTCGTTTTACTAGGTCGTTTAATTAGATTTCTCATACGAGTGAGGTAAATGCTTGTATATACTAATAGATTGGAAAACGGTTTAAGAAACGAGCTTTGTAATAAAATAGTGTTGAAATTGTTTTGATGAAAGAATTTTGATATTTACTACTAGTATAGAAAACCTTTATATTTTTAAAGTGACAAATCACAAAGAAGATTGTAGGAACAATCAATCACTAAAATTCACAACGAAGATGTGAGTTACTTCCAAAGAAATCGATATCAAATCCATCAAAATGGATATTTACAAAAATCCCAAAGAAAATGTCATCAGAGTCGAGAATAAGTGATAACAACTAACCGGATTAACAAAAATCGATAAACCTTGGAAATTTACTCAAAAATAGCCAAAATAGGCAAATTAAACAGTTCCAGATGTCTGGTAGGTGTTCCCAGACGTCTGGCCCTAGTATCTGGAAGTATATGTGTTTTCTCCCTTCTGTTTTTAGTTCCTGGGCCATTTCAGGCGTCTGAAATTTTCAACCAGACGTCTGAATTTGATTCCAGACGTCTGGATTTTGTTTCAGACGTCTGGATTTAGTCTCTGCCTTTTCCAGACCTCTTTCCAGACGTCTGAATTTTTCAACCAGACGTCTGGATTTGGTTTCAGACGTCTGAAATCTTCTGCCAGGCAAAAAAAAACAGCCTAAACCAAAAATGGAAAATCCAAACCGAAATGCGATCGAACGAGCGATGGATGCTAAGGATTTATGCCAATCGACAACCCAGCACTATAGGCTCTTCGATGCATCACCAAAAACATGTTCAAACATCAAAGATTGGATTTTTAAAGATTTGACTACAAAACACCAAAAATTTGAATATTCACCAATTCAATCCAAATCAAAAGTAAATGAACATAAATAAGTGTTAGGAATTCATACCCAAAAATCAAAGATAGTTATAGACATAGATGTGAGATAAAAATCTCACCTTTGAACCCAAATCAATGAAGAAGAAGCTTGAAAGCAAAGGAGGAATCAACCACTCTTCAACACAACCCAAATGAGCTTGAATCTCAACTCAAAAGAAGAACATTCCTAAATTTAGGTTTAGCAAATTTCAGAAATCAAAGAGAGAATGAGTTAGAGAAGAAGTAGGTGATGCTTACCAATAGCCTCTCTTTGAATTTGGAGCTAGAAGTTGGATTTTGCTATGGAACTAGGGCTTGGAGTTTTAATTTCCACTCTCTTCCACCATTGTTGCTAAAGCTTGAAGGGTTAGGAATTAGAAATGAAATGAAGATAAGTGGGGTTGGAGCTAGGGCTCAGCTGGGGTTAATGGGCTGAGACAACAAACCAAAGCCCTAAGTGAAAAAGTAGCCAAATTCGACTAACTCCAAACACATCGAAGTTTATACTCAAAAAGGTCGAAAATGTCATTTTGAACTCAATGGGGGTGGTCTCGAGTCCCAATTCGACTGTTTGCAAAAAGTAGCTTTTCGGACCAAAATCCGACGAACGATAAAATATTTAAATAAAATATTCAAATATAAAATCGATAAATATGCGGGTTATTACAGACTAGTCTTCTCTCTTAACCTAGCTGGCCTGATAGTAAGTCCAAGGTATGAACAAGGGAAGGTCTGGTTACTAAAAAAAGATCTTTTTTATTAGAACCAAACATATGTATACACATCATAATATTAAATACAAATAATCTACAAATATAATTATACACACACACATATTATTAAATGGACGAAACAAATTTGTATTTTATACGTGTGTGTGTATATATATTGCATGAGAATATATGATATCAGTTATGTTAATTCATTATTCCATGAAATTGTCCACTTAATTATAACAATAGATCCCAATGGTTATTTGCACACATTTGACACTTATATGTCATATGTCGGTTCACAACATTTGTTTATTGTATTTACAATGTTTATATTATGAATGTGAAAATTTAACAAATTAAGCATCAAATTAAAATTTAATTGAACCGAAATAATAACATATATTATATTTTTAGATTTAAAATATAATACACAAACTGTATATACATAAAGTTTTAATGTAAAATTTATTAAATTTAAATTAGATTTATAAACTTTTTTTATTATTGATTACTGAATTCTATTTAGTGTAAATGATATATTCATGTAAATAATAAACAGGATCTAGTGCAATTTAATAAAAGGATGTTTCTTAACTTTCCCTTTTTTATGCCACTACTGATGTACCTGATCCAAGAATGGCATTAGATCAAGTTGATAATAGGGGTTCTCGCAGTGTGATGTACGATGAAGCATTGACTCTCACCCCTATATATGTTAGGTCAAGGAGTTGATAGGTTGTGTGTGAGTCAAGAGGCTATACATTAAGCTTGCGTTTGATGTATCTTATTGGGTCACCCAAAAGGATTTGGGCCGGACCAACAATGATCCAAGTGCTAATACAATAATAGTATCAATGCCCGTATTATGTTCATAAGAATAATTTATCAACTGGTAGGGAAGTTAATTGGAAAATCCAATTTGATGGGAAATGTGGTTAACTAAGAATAATGTTACTTTAATTAATTTTTTTATGAATCAAAACCCTCCCATCTCCTTGCCTTTATGTGGCTTATTGAAGTGGTCCATTTCAAGGGTATGTCCTAGTGGAAGACATAAAAGTGATTTGCGCCTTAGATTGATTCAAATATGCATATATGAATATTATAAATTAAATTTGAAAGCATTTTAAATATAAATAAAATAATATAAATTTTTGTGAGTTATAAAGTGCAAATTAAAAATTATTTTAAATTAACGTAAATATAAATATTATGTTTAAATTAACTAAGAGGTTAAATTAATAAAGCAATAAAAATGAATATATATATAACTTTGTGTATTATACATGTTATAATAAATTTAAAAAATATATAACATATGTAAAGAAAAGGGAGGTTTAAATGAATTAAAGTACATATAGACTTAAGGGAGTATGCATAACGTATAAAGGTATGATGTCAAAGGATTATACTCACCTCCTTCAACATGTCGATAATACACAGTTAATAATATTTTAAATTACGAATTCAAAATAAAGTTGCTCTCCACCATTTACAATATTAATAGAATACTATACATACCTATGGTTATTAAGCACCCTTAAGACATATAATACTTATAGTTATGTTTATATTATCCATAAATTAGTAAGAATATCATGTAACTTTGTTGAGCACCCTCAATGGCCACATAATTAACCTTAGGCTATGGTGAAATAATGAGTCTAGAGTTTTGACTGTGCATTATGATTTCTTGAGCACTCTCAAGTCATAAAGATGACTAGGAGCAAATAAAAGGATGGATCGGAATTATATACGAGATATAATTAGTAAAGAGTTACTTACTATTTATGGGAACTATAACTTATTGAGCACCACCAAGGTTGGAGTAACATGATAAATGGATTCTGATACCCAATGAAGGAATTCAAGAAATTCCTGTATGCCTTTTAGGTGTTTTGAGATATGCATAATACAATAGAAGCATTAAATAAATGTAATAAACCAATCTAATAAATATAAGAACATATGCGTTGTTATTTAGTTTACTGTAATAAATTTGCATAAATAAAATGGTAACAATGAAGCTATTTCTAGAGAAAATACACTAACCAAGGCTAACTTTAAGGATAGGCTAAGGAATGTAAAAATTACCTATCAAAAACTCTAGCATGTGATCTCTAATGAGCCTAGTGTAAACATGATGAAAATGTCATGCCCATATAAATAGCGATCTACGAGCCATGACTGAGAGGCTTCAAACTTGTTTAATGTTATGTATTATTAACCATGAGCACCGAGCTCTAAAAAAAACATGAGAATATGGATTTTCAATCCATATTTCAACACCTACAAAAGTTGCATTGTGAGAAGTCTCATACCATAAGGTACAAGATTTCATGGAAATTGTTTCATACGTAGATAAGCAAGGTGCTTATGTCCATGATCACATACTTAATGTGATTAGGTACATAGATAGATTGGTGATGTTGAGAACACAATTTGACACTGCGCTACAGATTGACCTAATTCGTGAACCACTCACTTCGCTATTTGATTCGTTCTTATTAAATTTCAACATGAAAAAGATGAAGTGTACTTTCATGATCTACTTAATGTGTTAAGGATGACCGAGAGTACTTTCAGGAAATAACCTAGTGCAATGCTTGCAGTAAACCTTGCATCTTCCTTAAATAAATTCAAGGAAGAGAAAGTGTAGGTCGAAGGGTAATAATGATAAATCTATAGCCAAAGAAGAGAAGAGAAAATGTCACTTTTGTTCTAAGAAGGGGCATTAGAAAAGGAGTTGTTCAAATTATTTGAAGACACTCATGGGGAGGTCGAATTTGATTATGCTCCTAAAGGTAATTTCCTTATAGAAAATTGTTCACATATAAGTGCTTTAAGTTGGTTTTTAAATACCGAATATGGAGCTTTTATCCATAATTCGTTACATGGACTTAGGAGCAAGAGGCCCATAGCAGGTGGGAGCTTTCCAAGTTTCAAATGGAGTCATTGTAGTTGCCATCGTGGTAGGAGATTACCATGTGAAGCTTGTTAGCGGACAAGAATTAATTTTATATTATTATTATGTATCGAACTTTATTAGTAAAATAAATTTTGTTTCATGTTTGACGGTATGAGGATATTGTTTTATTGTAACAACAATATTATGAATATTTCTTATAATAATAAAACTACTTGCTTTGGTACTTTGAAAGTTGGCATTTATATACTTAATTATAATCATGTATTTTTTGTTGAAAATAATAATGCACTTAAAATAAATGATAGCCAACTTTGGAACAATAGAAAAGGCTGCATTAGTAAGAAACGATTGAACTAGTTAATAAACCAATGGTTTTTATCACCATTTAATTCTAACTCATTTGATACTTATACATCACGTCTACAGTAAAATGGCTAAGAACCAATTTAGTGTGATCAACGAAAGCGTAATTGAACTCTTAGGACTAGTATATATTGACGTATATGGTCATATGTCTACAATTACTGAAGGTAGATCTACTTATTCTGTTACATTTACTGATGATTTATCTAGATATGAATATTTGTATCTTATGAAACACACATCATAGATTTATGATAAATTCATAGAATATAAGAAGGATTTGAGAACATACCTATAGAAAAATTAAAATATTTCGATCTAATTAAGGCGGTGGGTACATTGGATATGAGCTCCAAGTGTACCAAAATGAGATTGGGATTCTCTCTCAAGTCACTACTAAACATACTCCTCGATGCAATGGCGTTTTGGAAATGATGGATTGAACTCGGTTAGACATGGTTCGATCGATGACGAGTGATACCAAGCTGCTTCTTTCCTATTAGAGATATGCGACTTGTATGTTGAATTCTGATCCATCTAAATGTGCCTAAGACCCTATATGAGTTATGGATTGGTAAAAAACCCCATCTTAATAATCATAAGGCATGGGTTGTCTGGCTTATGTTAAGAATGTAAACCACATGAAATTTGTGGTAAGACGAGTCTTATGCAAGTTTATAAGGCATCCTACAAATTCTCATAGATACATATTCTATCATACTAAGGAACAATAAATGTTTTTTTAGGACATGCTACATTTTGGAAAAGGAATTTCAATATTGAGAATTAGTGACAGCAAGATGGACTTGGATGAGATCTGAGAGACTTCCATGGAAACTAAATATTTAAATAGCAATTTGACACCTGTATAAGGCACACAACCTATTAGAAGATCTAGTAGGTATCATATGCTAGAGAGATACAATGGGTTTCTCATCGATGACGAGGAAGAGGATTGTGTCATCAAAAATGATGATCCCCACACGTACTGACAAAACTTAGAAAGTAAAGACTCTTTCTTATGGATTGATGTGATGAAATCCGAAATGGATTCCACCTACAAGAACAAAGTTTGGACTTTGGATAATGTATTTTAAGGAATGAAACCTATTGACTAAAAATGGATATCTAAAAAAATGATCAATATAGATGGAATGGCTATGATATTTTATGTAACGTACGCGATTTTTCGTTGCCGAAAAACCGAATAGTTATGGGTTTAAGAAAAAGAAAAGAAGAAGAAAGAAGAAAGAAGAGAGGAAAGAAAAAGAAAATAGAACATAGAACGGAACAGAAACAGAAAATAGAACAACATCAGAATCTCACAATTCGCAGCGGAACAACATATAATAGATAAATGAATAATCTTTAAACAAAGAACTATATCAGTTATTACATTACATTACATCATATCATCAGAGTGTACAACATTAAACAATGCAGCGGAAAAGAAAGTACTATATACTAGTAATACGCCAATGCCATCCATCTTGCCTCCAGCAACTCCTGAATTCCAGAATATCCCGATAAACCTTAACTCTTGACTGCCCGTGTGAAAATTGGTGGGCACCCAGAGTTTAGGAAGGAAAACAATAAACTCCGAGTCAGTCATGTGACTGGTGCGAGAACTAAACAGTTTATTTTTCTTTAAAATCAAAATAGAGGAATTTTTTTTTAATTCAATTCGTAATGCTTTTAAAAATGAGACTACTATAAGACCTCCTGCCACACACACAATGCAAACGCAGACTTGGAGGAGATTTCTTCTTATGTTAGTCAAAGATGCTTGATACACATTAAAAAGAAAACATTTGATATTATTATTAGTGCATAGTGTAGGAAAAATTCATTTCGAAAGTAGAATATAAATCTTAGCCAGCATAGGTACCATTATATTATGCCTACTAATAGCTACCATATTAGATGGCAGGTTCTACAACTAAAACCGTACAAGTCTCGTATTGTTTCTTTGGGTTTCCAACGAATGATCAGGCCAAGGAACTTCCCATTTCCACATGAGAATGCCTCTGGATGGACATCCCCGAGAACCAAACCGGATCTCTACCAACACAAGGCCGGGTTACCCCTAACTGAGTAACAACTGACCGAATATGCCATCCCCCGGTCCTTTGGGACCTTTCACCGAGCGCTCGCAATCAATTCACACAATCATAACAAAGTGTTTTCAACATGAGTAAGTATCTGGGCTCCATACCATGATACCACCCTTTTCCAGAAGGAAATGCACACATCCTAAAGGGCGCTACCCCTCATAACCTTGCTGCTTCTTTCCTGTTTTGACCATTCACGGGGTGTGAGGCTCGACGAAGTCACGTCCACAAAAACATACTTTATACAAAAGCCATGCTTTGGGTCAACAAATGATCATAGAAATGATCACCAAGATAGACGATCAAATAAATGATCCTATCACAAATAATCAACACAATGATCATTTACAGCTACACTCAGCATGTCACATTACCAAATTGGGAATATATCGCTGATAACTTCAACTATATAACCTCTGAGCTCGTACGTCTCAGAGAAGGGTGTTAAGCTAAAAGAATAAATTCTCCGCCACCAACAGAAATATATTTGAAAGAAATCGGCTTTACATCTCACTTTGTAATGTCAGACACACAATCCATACAAGTCTGTTCCGGGCTCGAACAGAACCGAAGGCACTTACAAAGAAGTCCTTGCAATCCGAATAATCTCTAATCACGTTCGGATTTCCCATCACATATGGAGATCTCAATACCGGGGATCAGCCAGTGCAGAGACAATCAACAAGAAACCCTTTCGCTTTCGAAAATATCCGGTCTTCAACACCGGTCTTCGAATGCAATTCATAACGACGTATCACATATTCGGAATGGGTTATACGACCCCAAGGTCCTTTCCCGGTTAACCCGAATAGTGAGCGCTTATTTAAAAAAAAAAAATAAGTGTGGCATTCAAATTTAAGCAATTCACAACAAATACCTATTTAAAGGTAAATATTGATAGTCGGTTATTGAACTATCAATAGATATGCCAACATCACCAGATTCCAAATAATTTTCCAAATTATTTATTTCCCAAAAATATCTTTATAAGATATGCATTCTCCATTCTTTAAAAATAAATCAATATTTATTTTTAAACTCATTTTCCAAATTTCATTTATAAATTCCATATTGAATTTACATTCCAAAATATTTATGAATATACGATTTCCATTCGATTTCTAATATTCATTTTCAATTTATCTTTAAAAAGATAAATTCTAAATATTCACTTAATATTGGAAAAGCATTTCTATACTTATTAAAAATAAGTAATTCACAGATCTTTTTATTTTCTATACTCAGAAAATATTTAATATACCCTAATCGAAATTAAGTATATATTTCATTCTTTAAGGAAATCATTCACTTAACCATATTTATTTGGGCCAAAACGAATGTTGCGTAAAACATCGTTACGACAACCCAAAATCACTAGTATAGGGATTCGAAATTAAAATAGATATATAAATCCCAATACTATACAAAACATTTCCTTTCGGAAATCATTTATTATAACAACAGTGTTATAATTTACCATTTCCTTCTATTTCTCGAAAACGTCTATTTCAACAATGAATGTTGAAATCTATGGTTTCGATAGTTAATATATTTTAAAACATCTTTAGATCGTTTTAATTCTATTTAAAACATCACATTCAAAACATTTCTTTAACATATTATTCACTATTCAAAAACGTGAATATACCTTGTTAATAAATTTCATCACTTCTATTCATTCTATTTTAAAGGATTATTCACTGTCTAAACATGAATATAATTCCATTAACAAATTATAACAATTTTTACTTATCAAAATAAGTCGTTGCGAATTTATAAGACAATGTTTATAAATTCCATTTCTATTTTTTTTTTTTACAACAACTTCCTTTTATAAATTTCCTTTATAAATCTATTCAATTTCATATCTCAATGATATACTAAAATTTCATATTATAAGTTAAATACTTATAATTTATTTGTTTACAAAATCGTTCCTTTAAACTTCATAATTATAAATCTTATAACTTATAAGATTCATTTATTTATCCAAAATCTATTCTTTTAACTTTATAAATTTTATAAACCTACTGCTTATAAAATCTCATTTATAACTTCACCGTTATAATTCTATAATTTCAATTTATGAAATTCATTTACAATTCATTCTAATACTTGTAAAAGCTTGTTTTATAATTCCAATATTTTTAATTTATAAATATCAATTTATAAATCTTTTTAATATAAAACAATTTATATTACTATTTTAAAACGTCTTTCAACTCCTTTATAATTTATCATTTTGATTTATAAAATAATCAAATTTGATAAATTCTATAGATTTCATTCCTTTATGAAATCCATTTACAAATCATCCTATCATTTATAAAAGCTCGTTTTATAATTCAAGATATTCTAAATTTATAAATATCAATTTATAAATCTTTTAATATAAATCAATTTATATTATTACTTTAAACATCTTTAAATTCTTTTATAATTTCATCATTCTGATTTATAAAATAAAAATTTTATAAATCCTATTTTAAACTTCTTATAATAAATTCAGAAATCCCAGTTCAAGCTATTTTATAAAATCACTAATCCCATATTTTCAAAAATCAACTTTTAACTGTATTTCTCAAAAATCATAATTTTTTATAACATTAAAATTATAACGTTTATTTATTTAAGATGAATCAATTCCAAAAATATTTTATAAATGTATATTTCCAAAAATCACTTTAGAAATCAAAATCGTTATTTTTAAACTTCAAAAATTGGATTCGATGATGCAACACATAAATAGTCAATCACGACTTTCAAATATCATATATCATCCATGATAAACAATCAAACATCACAATATCTAAAATCAATAAATATTTGTGAGGAATCCAGTTGGATCCCTCCAACCTGTTTCCCTGCATCCACAGACATTAGCACAATACCATTCCACTTCGAGGTGGAATATCGCGGTATATGGGATTTTATAAAATATATCCGCTTACTAACGGCGCAATAGGGTCTCATCCGCTAAAAAAATGCGGGAAATCAATCAACTGCAATATATACATATGCCAATATATATATATTGCTATATATATAATATAATACCAATTCCACTTCGAGGTGGAATATCGCGGTATATGGGTGTAATAAATAACCTCCGCTTACTAACGGCGTATATGGTCTATTCACATCCAATATATATATATCAATCATCATTCAATCATTCAATCAACACAGTCAATCAATTTTTAATCTAACTATTTAAAATTTTAATAAATAACAAAATTCCTTTTGAGTGAGAAGTTCTCACCTTTATTCCCGTTTGCAATCCATTATCCATCTTGACTTGATTTTCTTGATTTATACCTTGTATAAATATTTACACAATTTATTAATATTCGAAATAATCGAATAATAAATTTTCGTTTTGATTATTAAATTAATCAATGGTTTTGTTCTAAACCAATTCCTTTAATAATTTTATTCAACTACTATTTAATTTTAAAACTAAATTTTCTTCTTTAATAAATTTATTTTAACTAATTATTTCAATCTCAAGTTAATGATTTTTATTTTAAACTAAAAATTAAAGATTCAAACTGATTTTCTTTAATTAAATTTGTTTAACTTAAAAATTTAAATTTCTTTTAATAAACTTTCTTAACTAACTATTTATTTAAATAAATTTTCCCTTTGAAAAAAAAATCCTAACTAGAAATTTCTCATTGAACTTAATTTCCTTTTTATAAATTTTAAATCAACTAATCTTTTCTTAATAAATTGTTTTTGGCTTTCAAACAATTTCTTTTTAATACTTTGATTTAACAAAAATTAAATTCAAAACTATTCTTTATAAATTCAAATCTTTATTTTATATAACATTTGGACAAATCGCATAATTAATTTGAATTTCTATCCAAATTTTTTTCAATAATCTTTTTAGTAACAAAAATAATTGAATGAACTAATGAAACCATCTTCCACTAATTTCATTATTTAAAATAACCTTTATTATCTTTCAATTAAATTTTGAACTAATTTTCCTTTTGATAAATTTCTGTTAACTAATTATTTATTTAAATAAATTTTCCTTTTTATAAATTAAATCAACTAATTATAAAATTCTTTTTTTTCTTTTAATAACTTAAAACTTTTCAATATTTTAATTTACAAATATATATTTAAATAAATAAGTAAAATCTTTCAATCCCTTATCTATCTATATATAAGTATATATATAACTTAATAAAATAACTGAAAATACTTTAATGTGAATTTAATCAATATAACTTTTTTTTTTGAAATATCTATATATATTTTATTTATTTAAAACTGCCTCTATATATATATAAAAATCAAAAATAAAAATAAAAATAAAACGATATACCTTACTGTAAAAATTCAAAACCCAGCATCTCGAGCCCGCGAAGTCCCCCTTGCAGCTGCTATGACACCGGCCCCCCAACACCATCGCCTGCAGTCGACTCGCGACCTTCTCCTCCGGTTGCCACGAGCACCGCGCCACCATCCATCGCGACCCCCATCACGAATCGCGTCGCCTCGCGCCTGCGCACAACCCTTATCGACGCCGCAACAGTATCACGCGCGACCCTCGAGGTCGGTAAGAGCCACGATAAGACATGTTGACTATTAAGATGAATTTCTGTTATTAAGCAAGCATCTAGAAGTTGGAATAAATATTTTGACATGGTAATCAAATAGTTTAGTTTCAATCAAAACATAAAGGAAGTGTGCGTATATAGGGAAGAAAAAATGGTGCTATTACGTTCCTTGTATTTTACTGTGACGACCAGCCCTTCACAATACCTTTAATCAACGTCGAATGACAATATCAGACTCTTGAATACCATAGAAGACAGTCTGTCGAGGTAAATTGAAAACAAAGATCTTAATAAGGCATATCGATATAACCTTACAATGGATTCATAACATATAATATACTGAACGTATATGTCATGGCCTGCCTTTCATTCCACAGAAAAATGCATCATTATCAAGAAAGAAAGGGATAGGAAAGAGAAAAGATGAGGAAGACAGAACTAAACAATATCAGAATCTCATAGCGAAACGAATAAATTATATTACATCACATAAGATATTATATAGTATCATATACATCAGAGTTACATAGATTGTACATCTCAAATTAGACAGTTATAAAAGTCTGTCTATTATACAATTCAAATACATCACAGAGATACAAACCAAACACTAGCACAACGAAACCATAATATCTATATATGTTGAAGCCACCTTTTCCAAATCTCCTTCAGAATTCGTCAAAGCTAATCTGAATCCCTTGGCTACTCGTAAAAATTTGAGTACCCAAGAGTTTAATAAAATAGAAAATAAACTCTGGGTCAGATATGGGTCTGGTGTGAGTAAACGAGTTAAAGCTGCTTAACTTTGAAAATCATTTGAAAAGAAAGGTATCTCGTAAGACTTCCTACACATAAACATGGAAAAGTTTTTACCTCATGATAACCAAAACATTTGATAGGAAATCCAACGATATTATAATAGTGTCTAGGGTTTTCAAATAAATAGAAAATAGCTGAAATTGTTACATTATTAAATTCCAGCATACTAGCCACAAAGTGGGTTCTACAATCAAAACCGTAAAGGCACATAGGGAAAATGAGTTTCCATCAGTGGCAGGGCTATTGGGGTACCGTCCGTCACAGTACCTGGTCTAGATCTGAGTACCAAGGATTCACCCTGATCCCCTGCAACACAAGGCTGGAACCATCCCTTACTGGATAATCCCGAACAAGACAAACCCGCAGTTGGCATGACCAACCACACACTGAGATGAAAAAAGGGACCACTAGACAGGGGAAAATCTCTTCCTACTTAGGTGAGACCCACTTAGCCTTGCTGCACCTCCCCTGTTTTAGCCACTCCCGTTTGACGAGGCTTGAGGCTACGATTACCTTTTAGAACACATATCTTGGAATGCTCATCGTCCTCCATTGATGATGTTCTGAAAGCTTTCAATCCATACAAGTTCGTTCCGGGTTCGAACGAAACCGAAGGCACTATCTCGCTACACTCATTTTGGAATCACCCTCAGAGTTAACGACAATAGCCCTTGCACTCTGAATCTCCATCTCGAATCTGAAAGCACTATCTCCGTTAAACTCATCTTGGAATCTCCCTTAGAGTTTTAACGACAAACAGTTCTTACACTTCGAGTCTTCACCTTGATCTTCACTTGAATTCATGACCTAACGTTTAATTTGGATCGACGTGGTTTTTGGATATTCCAATTTGGAAATCCGATCCCGGTATCAACGAAATCAAAAATGACATTTTAATGTCCAAGTTGCTTAAAGGGTTTAAACAATTTAATCGATATTAAGGGTACAAATTCACACAGATAGATAATTCACATTATCACAGATAGATAATCCATATTACCCAATTCAACCAAACATCTTACGTCACAAAGCAGCATATATCACATATCAGAGATATCACACCCAAACCATCCAATATCATTCAATCATCCATTAGCAAGACTGATTCATTCTTAATCAATTTAGTTAATCTCCAATTCAATTAATTACCAACTTTAATCATTTGGATTACCTTAATCCTGCTTACTTATCATTAATTAATTACAAACCAATTAATTAATCATCCTTTAATTATCCATAATTAATTATCCTTAATTAATTATTCTTTAATTATATTAAATAATTAACCTTTAATTAATTAAGTAAATTAATTATCCTTTAACCATTCACATAAATTAACCTTTAATTATTCTCACTAAATAATTACATAAATTAACCTTTAATTATTCTCACTAATTAATTACATTAATTAATGATCATCTAATCACTTCATTAATTAATTATTCTTTTAATTAATTACATTTAGCAAGAAATCTTTAACTTAATCACATTCATTAATTAACCTTTAATCACATTCAGTAATTAATTATCCTTTAATTTACTTACATTAATTAACTAACATCCTTAATCTATTACTTTCATTAATCCTTTAATTAGTTACACCAAGTAATTAATCCTTAAGTACTTCCATTAAGTAATTATTCCCTAATTACTTCTCTTAAGTAATTTCCCTTTAATTTATTACATTCAGTAATTATCCATTAATTACTTACACTAAGTAATTATACCTTATGAATTACATTAAGTAATTATACTTAATCCATTTCACAAGTGGTTATTCTTAATTAATTAATCAAATTAATTATCTTAAATTGATTAAATTAATTAATTATCTTTAATTAATTAAGTAATTATACTTTAAATTACTTTTATAAATAAGACTTAATTAATTAAGATAAACTATTTATCTTAATTAAACAATTACTTAACATTAAATTAGATGCTTGAAATAATTTATACAAAACATTTGGGAAAACCTTTATTAATTAAAGTATAATTACTCTTATCTTTAACACAACTTAATTCAACATCACCTTTTACACTTGAAAACACATAGGAATTTAATTAAAAAATTAGCCTAACATAAATACTTTTAAAATCAACCAATTTTAAACCATTTAACTTTTACTTTTAAATTTGAAACTTGTTTTAAAATCTTGTTTTAAATAACTTTACCTAGAAACTTTGTATCATTTCCATTGAAAATTTATTTATTTTAATTAATGTTTAAAAATTTGTTTTAAACTTGCTTTTTGAACTAGTTAATATATTTTTGAAACTAGCTTTACTTTTTCTTTGAAAAACATATTTATTTAAAATACACTTTTAAAACTTTGTAACATTTCTTTAAGAACTAAAATATCATTATAACTTTAAAATTTAATCCAAACATTTTTCTTCTGTATAAAGTTGTTCACGTTTTAAAATTTTAAAACCCGATTATTATTTCGAAACATTTCCATTCTTTTGCTTCTAAAAACATATTAACAGTTTGTTAAAATTCAAATCATCTTATATTTCAAACCCGAACATGATTTGCTTTTAAAATTTGAAACCTGCCTACCTATCATAATCCAACTCGAGACAAAATACCAAAAACCCCAAGCACCCTACAACTTTTCCCAAGTTACCCTCCTCGTCATCTGACTTTGAGAAAAACCCAAACAATCCTCGAGTCAACCTCGAGTACTAGCTTCTTCCCCAAACTTAACAAACCCAGATTCGCGAATGTGCATCGTGCACATGCACGCACCATCGCTAGAGCTCCGACCTCCGCCGTGACCTTCGTTAAGTCGACGACCACCCCATCGTTCCATGCGACCACCTAAACTTACCGATTCACCTGCGAATCAAAATCAAACCCAACGACCCAAGCCTGGAACCTACCTCAATCGAAAAACCTCCCCTTGGCCATCGCCTCCGACCTTAGGAACACACGTCGACCAACCTAAAGCCACGCCACGCTCCAACGAACCCTTTCCTCACCATGCAATCGAGTTCGGCCTCCCCACGGCGACGAATTCTCCTCGAACACATCGACATCCCAAACTGTCGAGCAAACCATATTCCGATGCTCCCTTCCCACCACGACCAACGGTAAATACCTTCACCAATTTTCCCATGATCGCCCACTCTCAAGCTACCTTCGACAATGATCACGACGACCACCTCCAAGCCGATCGTCGAAATTTGACGATGAAACAAAATCTGATCATCCCCAATTATCTAACTGAATACGAACTTAAACGTAATGATTTATATATCAAAATTCATCATTTTGCATAACGTTTCAATTTATATAATCAAGAATTGAAATTAACATTATTGATTTAAACCTATTTTTGAACTTCACTGTTATTTATAAATTTCCGAGGTAAATACTTAATATAAATTCTCGAAGTTATTTTTAAAAGTGATGTTGCACAATTTCAATCATCTTTCATTTACAAATCAAAATCTAATATTGACTGTGTGGTGAGATATTGATTTTTATTTAGTGACCAAAACCTGTAAACACACAATAGAGCATATCTACGTATATATATATTCAGACAATACATAGGCATTTCATACTTATATACATATATTTACGTCCAAACATTCCTATAAACATTATATATTATATTCATCACATGCATCAAGGTTTAATTACTAATTTTATAACTGTTTTAAAAAAAATGTTTACTCACTGGATAGTGAAAATAGAGGGCAGGCTTTCAGGTTTTAAATCTTGAACTTGATTGCCTGAGTTTGATTTGTACTTGACTTTGTTTTACTAGTTGAGTTGAATCTGCTTGCTAGCTTTGCTCAGGTTGAAAATTGAAATGGATGAAGTTGATTTGCCTGTTTAAGTTGAATTTGCTTGAAACTGCTTTGCTTTATTCTTGAAATAGTTGAAACTTTTAGTTTTGATTTTCTTTTGAAATTGGGTTTTCAGTTTTCTTTAGTTTTGAAAATGAAAGGAGATTGAGAGGAAGAAGTTGTTTTGAAATGAAAATAAAAATGATCAGGTTTCTCTAATGCTTATTTTTTTAAATTTAGTTTTAAAAGAAAAATGAATGTTGCCACTTGTTAACTACAAATGGTCCTTTGCTTACAAATGTATTTGCATGAATACATTATTTTACTAATGTCTAAAGCTTGTCTTATATATTTACAAATGTTTAACTCCATTTTTAAATTAATTACTCAAAAATTTATATTAATATGTTATATTTATATTTATTTATGTTTATGGTTTACACTTATATATATATATATATTTGTAAACCATGTTCATGTGTAATTTAAAGAAAGAATTTTAAAAGCAAAAGAAATGAACCAAAATTTAAATCTTATTTCAACTCAAGCAAAAATATTTTTAATTAACATATATATTAGGTTTGAAAATATAGAATAAATTTGAACTAACTTTGAAAATTTATTAACTTGAATTTTAAAACATAGTTTCAAATCACAATATATACATATACATATATATATATATATACATTATAATTTGAAAAAATATCTTTTATTAAATTAAAATCGAAGACTTCCTATTTACAATGTATATGCATATATATACATTATAAATAGAATACAATTTACTAGCTTTGAAAATTATTATATTGAATTTTAAAACAAATTTTCCAATCACAATACACACACACGCACATATATATTATAATTAGACAACTTATTTATATTAGCTTTGAAAATATAAATTTTACCAATTAAATATTTATAAAAGAAGATTATTAAACCAATTTAATTACTTATTAATAAAGATTATCAAATTGCTATTGCCTAAAATTCCGGGTCATCACATTCCTCCCCCCTTAAAAGAATTTCATCCTCGAAATTTAAAAGCAAAGATAATTTAATAATCCAACAAAGGTTTTATTTTCAAATAGCACGCATACATATCAATCATATACTAACAATTGTAGCAGCCAATTTATCCAAACAAACAAATTCAACTATCATACAAAATTCGGTACAGGACTTCCTAATACTATCTAGAGTTTCCCAAGTACAAACACTGGGATATTCGCTCTACTGAATCTAAACTAGCTACACCACTCTGATCCTGAGCTTTTTCTCAGCTTGATCTAAAATTTGAACAAGATATCAGACCACACTCTAGTCCAGCTCAACTACCAGATCCTTCTGAACTGCTAGTTCCACAACCAGTGATGAATCATACACATACTTCCTCAGAGATACGTGAAATACATTGAATCCTAGCCATCCAAACTAGTAATTCAATCCTGTAGACCAAAGAACTTATCCTCTCGTGAACACTGAAGAGGTCCAATATACTTCGGGCTAGCTTTTCAGACTTATTAAATTGATTACTCCTTCGATCAGAGAAACTCCTATCAAAAATCAAATCTTCAACTTCGAATTCCAAATTTCTCCGTTTCTTATCCGCATAACTCTTCTGCCGATTATGGGCTGCCTTCATCCTCTCTTAAACTAGAACAATCTTCGCAGGCGCATTAAGAAACAAATCTGGACTAAGAATAGGACAATATCTGGATCTACCCAACAAAATGGATCTCCCAAGGTCCGTCGAAATTCAGGACACAAACTCTTTATACAAACATCAGTAGACTTCGGACTTACTTTTCCCATCCGGAAAAGACAAAACAGGTGCACTCGCCAATCTCGCCTTCAGATTCTGAAAAAAAACACTTCTTCGCATTCAGAGGTCCACTTGAACTTCCTGTAGAAACCCTCTAATCCAAAACAAATGCGAACTTTCGTAGGAATATTGGGTTGCTTCCACTCTTGCACAGCTGCTACCTCGCTTCCGCTGCACAACTCTGATTTGGAGGTGATGAGAATGCCACCGATGAACATGAGCAAAAACTCGATCAACACATCCCGGAAGACACGGTTCATCGGATCCACAAAAGAGAAAACACAGAAGCTCCGAGAAATCCCGAGCCTGCTTCACTAAATTCTCTCTCTAGAAGCCATTCTTATACTTAGTTGAACCACAGGTATCACTCTCAGAACCAAGTCGATACGGAACTCAATCTCCGATGCTAAGGCAAACCTTGACTTCTTTGAAGACATCCGGAAAATCTCCGACCACTTGGATAGGTTCTACCTCCTCTTGAGATGCCTCATCCCAAGCAAAAGATTATTCAAATGATCTCTTTGAACTAAACGCAAGTCACTTTGGCGATCCTACCAAGTTTAGATTCCAAAGATACTGTTCTCTATTCACAAATCAGAATAGTTTTAGCCTTTCCTACTAGAAGAAGAAACTGATGGTCCACCTTCCAAACAAATACCCTGCTCTGCTAAGCTTCCTGAAGAAGTGAGAAAACTTCACCATCTGCCCTGCTGCTGACAGAAGAAACACAAAAATTTTAGGAAAGATTATCAAATTGTTATTGTCCAAAATTCTGGGTCATCACAATATATTAATAGAATATGGTAAACAATATATAAGAGACTTCTTTTGAAGAAGCAACTGATAAATAAATATCAATACAGAAAGTCAGGATACATTAACTCCATGCGTACGAAGTTTTGAATACACTATCTGATATTACAAGTCTCATATATAAATAACATATCTATTGTGTAGTATCTCAACCACAAGTACACATAAACAAAATATCGACATCATACTTCCAAAATGCTCCAACTGTCTTGTAAGCATATCTCCAAAAGTATCTAACTCACAAGCTACTCAATTGAGTATTCAAGAGATTACATGACATAAACAAACAAGAATATAATGTAGGTCGAACTTAAAGCCCAATTGAAGGAAACTAACTGAAAATACTGTATATCAAAACTATATACAAATATAAAACCAGAAACTAATAAGACACATCCGGTCCTCTCCCGAAACTGGTTTAGGATTAATCCAGACTGCTCATAAAGGGTAAAGTAAACCTGTCCCTACAAGATAGGAAATCATACCATAACCTCCTCTTCTCCTATAATAAAAAAGTCAGCATATCCTAGTAATACCAATACTAGATAGCCCATACGCCATAAAGAACGGTGTCATTATACTCATGTTAGTTAGTGTAGGGATAGTGTTAACCCCAAGATCTATGGGAAACAGTGTAGTATAAATTATACTAGTGTGGATGGATCTTAAGGCTAATATAACACTAGAGGGGGGTAAATAGAATTTTATAACAAATTTAGGGCTTTTCAAAATAGTTTCAAGATTTATATCAAAACACAGATGTAACGACCCACCTTTTTGGACGGTTTAAATCGACAATAAACCACAATGTCAACTCAAACCATTCAAAAAGGAGGATTGCTAATGGGGTAAATAAGAAAATAATAGAAAAGAAGGAAAAACAAAACACATAATCTCACCGCGGAATGAAAAAATATAACAATCAAATAAATACTTCATGAAGCTGTTTATAACTAATATTTGATTGAAATTTTACAATACAAATCAGAGTTATACATACAGCAACTTTAAATAATGTAATGGAATAACATGATGCAATGGAATAAATATTTATAAATAGTAGACAAATCCCCGTCTTCATCCTCAAATAAATGGTCTTCAATACAATGAAATGCTCGTGCTGACCCGAGTGTAATGAAAAGACAAAACATTCGAGTCAGAACTAAAAGATCTTATGTAAGTTAAATCAAAATAGGTAAATATGAATGTAATGGCTTCATAGGTGTTTAAGGGAATTTACATCTCCTATCCAGTGTCTAACGTGCGTGCAATAACTTAAGAGATGTTCGGGATTCTATGTCTTAAGGATCCATTAAACTATCTACATACATAGTACAACACGCTATTATAATATGTCTATAATAAAGTAAAGTATTAAAATAGCGTTAATCATTACCCATACCCCCCTTAACACATTTTTATATAAATACCGTAGTCTATATAGAGACTGTAAGCTCCACCAAACCGGTAGGATACTCAGGGAGCACTCCATACGTATGATACAAACCAAACTCGTAGTAAGCACGATATGGCGTATGACAAGGCATTGAGGTAACGCCAAGGGTAGGATACTATCGTTTTTCAGAACTGGGCTGGTGGTAACGCATAGCAGCTATTACCCCCACCTCGAAACACACTCGCATAATCAAATCGAAGGTGGCCACCAAATCAATCATAAAGCAACGGATATGGTATCGAAGAAGCATGTCCACTCGGAGAAGCGACCTCACTTAGCCTAGGTATAGCTCCTGTTTTAGTCATATCAAGCTGACCCGAGGGGGTCGGGACTGCGGTCATACCTCATACAGTAGCGTTCGCCAAACCATCCTACTTCATTCAAGATTCTCCACCACGTGCACAGTTGTTAAAGTGGATTTCCGTCTTGGCAGAAGTACGACAATATCCGATCTCAGTCTCTTTAATAGCCAAACGCTTATTTCACACCGATTGGTTCTTTTACATTTCCAAAACCAATTCATATTGATATCAAAATATCATATTCAGTTCAAAATCATAACACTTTCGAAATCATTATTTACTTCAGAATCATACTCACTTCCGAATCATAATCATTTCAAAATCATATTCATTTCCAAAATCATAACCATAAAAATAGGTTAAACCATCATTTCAAAATATTCACATTTAAATCAAGTTAATCTAAATCACAACAGGTCCAACTTTAAACAGTTTGAATATTGAAAGTAGTTTATATATTGGAATAATTATACATTAAAAATATTTTATATTTTAAAAATAGGTTATAAATTAAAATAGTTTACATATTAGAAATAGTTTGTATATTAAGATAAGTAAATTAAAAGTTATTTATAAATTTAAAATAATATATATTGAAATAGTTTATAATTTAAAAATAGGTAATAGATTAAAATAGTTTATAATTTAGAAATAGTTTATATATTGAATTATATATTAAAAATAGGTTATAGATTAAAATAGTTTATAATTTAGAAATAGTTTATATATCAAAATAGGTTGTATATTAAAAATAGGTTATATATTAAAAATAATTAATGTATTAAAACTTATTAACATATTAAAATGGTTTATATGAGAAATAGTTTATAAGTTAAAAGAGTTTGTATATTAAAAGAGTTTATATTGAAATAGTTTCAAATTAGAATTATTTTTTCAATTTCACAAATCAATTCAAATCAACATTAATTCCAAAATTCAATTTAAATAAATCTCAGCTCAATGACCTCAATTCAAAAGACTAAAGGTTTCAGTTCCAATTCTCTTTATAATCATTCAATTTATATCGATTTCAAATCCATGTTTGCACTACAAATTTAAACCACTTCAAATTCAATAGGTTTCAAAATTTAAATATTCAACCCTTTAACATAAGTAATTTTTTTATGAATTTCATTTATATTTTAAAATTCAACTTTAAGATTTCAATTTAAATTCTTTAAACAATTCACTTAAACCAATTTCAATTTTAACATTTTAAAAGGTTGGATTTTGAAAACAATTTAGTTCATATAAATCAATTTTTTTTTCATGTTATCACTCAACCGAATTCAAAAATTTAGGATTTAAAATCATTTAATCATTTAATTTAACCAATCCGGTGTCCATATATAATTTCCTACCCTATGGTCAAGTGATATGGTTATATATATCTTTTTAACCCGTATTAATTTAAATTTATCGGTATACATCATTTCAACCGCAATCCCGAGAAAATTTAAAATCCATAAAATCGCTCGGATTTATCATTTCAACCCATAATGATTTTTCCCTAATGTATAAGATCATTCGGGTATGTATCATTTCAACCCATAGTGATTTTTCTAACAATAACTAAGGGAACTTGCAGTGTGATAGTAACATATAAAATGAACATAGTATCCAATCATCCAAATATCAACAGTTAAACATCCATCACAATCATCATTCAAATCAACCAATAAATTACAACAGATAAACTGGTTACCGTTATCAGGTATTTAACTGGCAATTAATTTCAGTATTAATTTAAATGGCAATTGAATTCCATGTAAATTCAAATTAAGTTTGAATGAAAATTTAAATATACTAAACAGTAATCAATAAATTTCTAATCACATCATAAAATTTAATTTAATCAACATAAGATGATTTAGCATTTGTGAGTGGGTTAAAACACTCATCTTTTAACGAAGCTGCAAATTCAAACTAACCAAATTATGATGAATCCAACTCCACGATGTAGATAATGTCGACAAGAATCCAACGTAAGAAACCACATGCAAATTCGACCTCATGCGGAAAGGCTATCGATTAATAAACATTACGATTTTAAATTAAATTAATTAAACTATATTTACCCTGCTAATTACCTTCATTAGTTCTAAGCCATGCCATTAAGCTTAAATAGTTCCCCTAAATCACGTTTCCACCTCGTTCCCTCTTAAGCATCCAACCCAGACCACGAACCAAACCCGTCCGCTCTTCCTCCTCTTTGCCAGCGCCTCCGCTCATCTGACCATGTCGCTCGCCTGCCATGCGTAGCCACCCACGCCACAGCTTCCCGCCGGTCTCGTGCCTAGACAGGCCTCCATTCGTCTAGAATCTCCCTTGAACTTAGGATGGTCGGAGGAGAAATCCAGCCTCCATGCTACACCGGACTCCATCACAGCCGTTCACTGCCTTCGCCTCGTCGTTGTTGTTTTGTTAATTGATGCTGAGAGCCGATGTGGCCTCTAGTGGCTCTGGCGAATGTAGGTTGTTGGATGATGGTGAATAACCAATGGCAGCTAGGGTTTGGGAATTTGGATTTGAAGTTTTTTTTATTTTCATTTTTGACATCAAAGAAGAGGAACATAAAGGATAGAAATTTGTACGTACAAAAAAAAGAAAAGCTGCTAGGGTATTTAGAAAAAACTATTTATATGGACAAAGATAGATAAGAATGAATGGACACATCGAATTAGTCGAAACGATTACGTGAACCCAAAAAGCCCGCTTCTTTTCTAAAATAAAACTAGGTCATCCAATATATCAAAAAATATGTTTTCGACATTTTTAAACTCAATGGAACTAGTTTCAAATCCAAATTCCATTGTATACGAAAGTTAGCTTTTAAAATCAGATTATATCTATTTAAATTATATTAATTAATTTATACGTGTTTCGAGCTCGCACGATCAAACGATAAGGCCGAACTTGAAATCCTACAGTAATTCACTGTTACGGATCCGATGAAACTAGTTTCGTCGAAAATCGAGACAGTGGTCAAAATGGCTATTTTTAAACGTAAATCAATTAAATTATTATTAAATGGATTTAATCATCTTTAAATTCAAGTTTAAAGTTAACCATTTATCATTCTTGACTCCATAGAAATCTAATAATCTTCTAAATAAAATTCCCATGTTAAATTGAACATTTAAACATTGCACTAATGTCAGCTTTCAATTGCAATTGTAATAAATTTCTATTTAATTATATTTTAAATTCAAACAAATTCCTTTATTTTGATTTACACTCTTTTTATTCAATCATCTAATACCATATGAGTTCATTTGACACTAGTTTACAATTTATTACAGTCATATTCTACAGTTATCATCCTAACTCGTATTAATGCAATATTTAACTACATTTAATTTTATTGATTACTAATTCAATATTCAAATGGATTAATTAATGAGATGATAATTAAAACAATTGTTTTATAATAATAATTCATATCCTTTAACTTGTTGTTTATAGCCAAGGATTATAAATTGCTTACCAAAGCTAATTTTATATTCTATATTAACATATTTCAATTTGCAACAATATAATCTCAACATTGAATTTGACATCTAATTTATCTCTTATATACAATTATAACCGAAACTAATTTTACAATTATTTCAATTAATTGAAAATACATTTAATTAGTTGTCAGTAACATTCAAATAACATTATTAAATCGTATTCTAATTATTTTCCTCACTAATAAATCATATAATTTTAATTTCTCGCTATATTAAATTTCAAAAATCTTATTTAATTTAATAATTCTAATTATCAAAAATTACGGGCCGTTAGGACAGATAATAAATACAGATATATATTAAAAGGCAGTCAATCGTGTAGAAATGCAGTAAAAGTAAAAGAGACGACAAATGTTGATTTATATTGGTTTGGATTGACCAATCCTACATCTAGTCCTATACAGTATTTGTACATATTTCCTTTCAATGCCTACTTTAATCAAGTAGCAAGAATACCATAATATAATCTTGATTTCAAAGCAATAAGATACACCGTCCTGACTTTCCGAGCTCAGGATAGACTCTCTTGATTTACCGAGCAACAAGGTTACCCACTTGGTTTGAACGGGCAACAAGCGCACCTACTTTATTTGAATGGACAACAAGCACACCCAGTTGATTTGAATGGAAAACAAGCACACCTACACAAATAGTTGTAACTTTAATATAAAATATCTTATAGCATTTTGATCTTTGAATTGGTGAAAAAAGTTTAAAACATCAAGAGAAGGATTTGAATACTTGCAAAACAGTAAGTAGATTATAAAGAATAAATGTAGTGAAGTAGAGACTGAAATTGAGTGGATTTGAAAAGATTAGAAAGTGGATTTGTGGAATATATGATGAGAATTTAGAGTAAGAAGAATGGAGTGAATAATTAGTAAAAAAATCCTAATCCTCCTTAGATAGTGTTTGCAGAACATGTCCTTTCACAATCAGATGGAGCCAAAAAACATAACTCTTCAAATTTTAGAAAACCATCTAACGGTACATATGTCGACGTACTTAGATGGGATATGTAGACACATCCTTGTATGTTGGGACAAAATAACAATATTTTTGTAATGTTATATGAAATTTTGTCAAATCATTTGAAAATATTTTTAACTACTTTAACATAACAAACTTTTATATAATATTTGTATAAATATACTTTGAAAATAAAATAGATTTTTGGTGAGAGAGTATTTCAAAGAAAATAAAGTTTCTATTCAAGGAATTTAACAAATTTGTCTAATGTCTATAAATACTATCTAGAGTCTTAAACTCTTCATGTCTTTTTCTTCAAACTCATGAATCTTCAATTGTCTTGATCATTTCTAAATCTTGATCTCTAGTCTCTTTACTGATCGGTCTTCAAAATCGATTATCATGTACTTATATAAACCTATGTAACATAATACAAAATATTCTATACAACTTGGGAAAACATTAGCACCTATATTCGTATGGTTGTTGTCATCAAAATCAATATCTTTGGTATTAGCGATCTTCGTCTTTTGATGATGATAACCACGTAAATATTTTTATCATAAAATATAATGTAACTCCCCCTAAATTGGTTAACTCCCTTTATTTTGAATAACTTCCCCTTAGTATATGCATATATTATATTTTATACATTTTCTCCCCCTTTGTCATCGAAAAAAACGGGTAAAGAAGAATAAATTTTCCCTAAATGTGACATATTAAATACTATGAAATATGATAATGCGGTATACAAAATCAAAGTCAATACCAATTGTGAAAAAATATTTTTGAGAAATAAATTTATATAAATACATTTATAATTACATCTATTTAAACCATACATTGCAATTTTTACACTTATACACACTACATAAAAAGTAGTTTCTAATTATATAAACTAAAGTGTACAAATATTTTGAATACATATTAAAACTAAATTTTCTTAGAAATGTCGACCCATCTTTTGGATCCAAAGATTGGATTGGTGTTGATAATTTCCAAATCTTCATATTCCACTTTTGCTTTAAATTTTGAGCATTCCAGGGTGTTGTCTAGAACTTCTTTAGCGAAATAAGAAATCAAGCATCAAAGAGAATTGAAATGTTTTTTTTTGCTCTTTAATCATTTTCATTTGATTAACTCCAGTGTCATTTATTGCAAAAAATGATGCAAAAATCTCTTTTGGATGCTTGAAGAGTTTCTTCTAGATTGTCCCTTATTTTTTTTGTGAAAACTGTTGTTCCGATTCTTTTTTTTTGTGAAAAGAGATGTGCAAAAAAGAATAAAATAGGAGGATGGATTGATTTCCTAGTTTTTCTGAAGAAATATGGCTTTATCGTAATGACGAGATGGATTAAAAACTAATCCCCTCAAATTAAAATAACTAATCTTTTTGAAATTCGAAATCTGGAAATACTAAATTTGTCGACATATGTATGTAGGGTTGTAACACCTAGATTTTTGGTAACATTATTTAGGATATTTAATTAGCTAAATAAAATAATGCGTTGATTAGGGGATTGAGATTTAATTTTATTAAGGGGTAGCCATGCCATTTAACCAATGAATTAAAAGAAGATTTAGAATGAAATAAAGAAGGGTTAAAATAGGAAAGGGGCTTTTCCTATATCCCTTAAACTTGGCCATGTATTCTCCTATACACGTTTGTTTCGTTTTCAAAATTTTAAAAGCTAAGGCCGACCACCATTAACAAGAGAAAGAGGAAGAAGATTAAGAAAAGATAAGGAAGAAGCTAATTCAAATCAAATCCATTCACATCTCAATCTCTATAATCTATAAAGCTAAGGTGAATAATGTTTACATCTCAAATCTTTTATTGGTTCATTTTTAAGATGAATCCTGAATATTTTGCATTGATTTGCCATGTTTTTGAATGATGGAATGATTATATATACTTGTTGATGATTTATGATTGTTCATATAGATTTTATGACATGTTTTGATATGAAAGCCCTATTAAATGGCATCCAAATGCCTTGCGAATTTTTATATTGACAAGAAATAATATTTAAGAGATGGGTTTTAATTTTCTGATTTTTCTAAATTTTTGCGGAATTAATATGAATTTTCTAGTAAAGAAAATGTTATTTTGGGTTATAAATTATTTATGATTAAATATTTATTGGTTGGTCTGAAATTTATATGTGTTAGAAAACATATAAAACGTAATTTTCTGGAATTTTTATAGATTTTTCCTAGTAGTTTTAATGGTTATATAAAATTACTTAAGGTATAGGACTTAAATGTTTTATATAATTAAGGAAGGAGAATGGGCTTTCGTAAATAAATTTTTTAATTTTGGAAAGTCAGCAGCACTTTTGAAAAGAGAAACTGGAAACTAATCAGATTTAGAAAAACGAGGCAAGTTAGGTACAAAAGAAATAGTTTAAAAGTACAAATAAACATGCTTTTCACTATTTCGATGCTTTCGACACCAGGTTCCGCCTTCATATCTTCGCTCCGACTCCATCGAAACCAATGCACATGGTATCAAGAAACTGGTATGTAGTGAATTGGATGTAGGCGAAAAGTATAGGGTCGAAACCAGGGGTTTTGAAAGGGTTGGAGCATTATTTTGGTTCTAAGGAAAATGTAACAACCCATATTCCAGTGGGTCCGGATTTTTCGCAAAAATTCTAAGATCCAAGCCCACTGAAGCTCTAGCTGGGTATCCGGTATCCTGCAAATAGGTAAAGACAGATATATCAAAGCTCAATAAAAATCTCATAGCGGAACTAATTAAATATAATAGTAAGCAAACGCTCACCAATATAATCACACTGTTATAAGTGTCTCAAAGCTGAAAAGTCTTCGCCATCTATCTAACCTGTAGGATGTTATGAGGAGGGGGTCAGAACTAAAGTTCTAGCAGATGGTTAAATTATACACTTTTAAGCTTAATTCTACATATACCATTTTATTTCCATTTACTGTTAAAGTTCATTAGGTTTATAATACTTTCGCCTCTGTGCGTGAATCGTGCCATCTACTCCCTAGTAGATTAAAACCTAATAACTAATATATATGTAGCTATATGCCTAAAAACCGCATCGGTCCTAGGTACTACCCATTGTACCTTCCGTATCCTCCTCGCAAAGGACTCCATCGTCTTGCTTCCATGACGTTCTGTGACTACATCTATAAAGGACTGCTTCATAAGGCCTATAATACATATGTTCCGTCATCTACTATGAAAATGTAAAACTGCGTCCGCACTTTATTGCTCGGACATCCACAATGTACCACCCTGTGCCTGCATTGAGGACTATATGTAATCATTCTCTCTACTCCCTGAATCCCGCTTAACAAGGTCTACTTTTGCGGAACTCAGTCGTGGATTTTCAATTTCTATAAAGGACTACCTCATCAGGCATACGATACAGATATTCAATTTCTATAAAGGGCTGCCTCGTTAGGCCTACAATGCAGATATTCTATTTGGTCTATCTCTTTTTTTATCGTGGCTATGGCCCTACGCAGCCACCCCTTAACTAATCAAAAGACCTCTAAAGAGCTAAGTGGCCGTGCCCTACTACAAACAATCTAAACATCCAATTGGCAGCGCCCCTCATCCAATGTCTCGATGGTGAAAGTATCATTGGACTGTTGGTTTAACTCTTGTCTTTTCCGAACTCAATCTTAGTTTCGATGCTGGACCGATATCCGCATGCGACTATCCTTTTGGGTCCTGCCCACTAAACTTACTTGCAAATACCGGAACATACAAATATTCTACTTCAAACATCAACCCCTTTTGACTGCCTACAATGGTCCTGCCATGCAAAAAGCAATCAAGGCATACTCTTCTAATGGAACACCTACAGACCTACCTCTGGAGGACTACTTCACTATGTCTACCCCTGAGGGCCATCCTAAAGTACCTTCATGTCCCGTTGAAGTCTCATACTTCCTTCTAGCCTAAAATAACTAAGTTAGACGTGCTTCTTCTGTGCTGAATCTACGATGAACTTCTTCGTTAGGCTCTTCATCCTTTGGGCTGCTCCAAACTCATCTCACTCTTTTATTAGACCCTAAGTATAATCTTTTAATTTGCATTTAGTTTACTTTTCTTATTCTATTGGCCATTTATTTACCCTAATTAGCATAATCTTGTCCCAGCCTTACCTACCTGTTTTGAGACTATTAGTTCCCGACTGGAAGGAAATGCCGTTGGTATGGGCCACTTCTATTATCTTGCTTATTAACTTAATCCAAGGTCTAAGTTTATTAAAATAAGTCTCTTCTATTATTTCTGCTCTATTGCTTATTAACTTAACTTAAGTCTTAAAATAAGCCTTTTCTGTTCTTCTACTTAATTATAACCTATGATATAATTTTACTTGTAATTGTCACTTTTATTTTCTTTTATAATCTGTACATTATAAATATAATTACAAGTGTCTCTTCTCTATTCTAGTCTGACTTCTTCTGTTATGATGTTGAATTCTCTTTAATTCTCTTGTATTATATGACAATCTTGTCTTGGAACTACATCCAATTGTCACAAATTTATTTATCATGATAACTGCTTTACTTTTATTCTATTTTCTGTGCAGTAAATGTAGATCTAGGTACATTACTGTTTATGGTTTCTAGTCTTATCTAATAATTAACTTGATTCCTTCAGTTCTTTACTTTATTTTCTTATATTCTAATAAGTAGTTCTATTCTACTTGGTTGGTTACGAAAACTTACTAAAAATACATTTCCATATTTTTAATACTAAATAATGCTGTAAACAATAATCCGCAAGTGTAAGATATTTTTTTTATTTCTTTACTTTTTGGATAGTGCAAAATACAGTTCTCTATTTTACAGTAATTCCCTTTTTCTTTCTTTTATTTTTGCAATTACGTTTATTGTTATCTTTTTAAATATTAAACTATAGAAATGTATCATATTTTATAACCAACTAATTAATCTATCACTTACTTACAAATAAAATTATTAGATTTTTCTTTTATTTATTACTCTCGTTTTAGCATAATTATTGTATGTCTTCTTTTTAGGCTTAAGCCTTTTTCTATCATTGTTAAGCCTAATTTTTATACATATTTAAATGGATATCTATCTTCCTTTTCCATATGAATAGTTAAATATAAATTTATAGTCTCAGCATAGTAAATTAATAGAGTTAACTATTGCAATAAATGCTTAATTAAATAATTAACAGGAATCTAATGATAATATAACATAAACAAAAAAGGAATATAATTTAAATCCACTCACATGAAAAGAAAACACTCCAACTGTCGTGGCCCGTTTTTCCATACCATTTGAATCGACAATAAACCACACATATCCAGCCCAAATTGCATGAAAATACGAAACATGAAGGGTGATAAAGAAAAATAGACAGAATAGAATCTCACACGATTGGAATAATATATAATATTAAATAATATCTTCATAGCAGAAAACTTTCAAAATACATATGTCAGAGTTTAACCTAAATTCAGCCTGGACAGTTATAAACATCTGTCCTTACAATTGCTGACAAACATAAACTAAAAAAACTAAGTACAAAGAATATAGAATATATCCATACGTAGATGAATATCTCCAGCTCTCATCGGCAAATTCCAACCGTCTTCGACAAAATTTGAAACTACTCGGATCTAACTCGAGTATTTTAAATACCCGGATCAGGCTTGATAAACTGGCTTAAGAAAAACTCAACAATAAATGACAGTGTCATATATCAACCTTTGAATAAAATTCTTTTGAAAAGAAAGAGTATCTCATAGGACCATGCCCATACATAAACACAGACCGGTTTTTACCTTATGATAACTAAATCACTTTTATATCAAAACCTTTGATATTATCTCTAATAACATTATTTGAAAACATTTGCAAATAAACTTATTAATCTTAGCCAAAATTGTTACCATTATTAAATTCCAGCATATTAGGTTCTACAAACAAAACTGTAGGTTCTTATTGGAGAATGGATTTCCATACAAATGACCAGGTGAAGGATCTACCTTCCGAAATGGGTACACCTCTAGATGGATGCCCCGAGGAACAGCACAAAGGAACCTCTGCCAACACAAGACCGACCAACCTTTGTAACTAGATAGTACCGAATAAGTCACCCCCCCCCCCTTCGTTACCGACCTTTAACCGAGCGCTTATTTTAATACACCACATTAATTTACATCCCGAACGTCACATCAGGAAGAAATATATCTAGAAGGGGATGACTATACCCAACTTGGGAATGACCCACTTAACCTTGCGCATCTAATCTTATTTCGCTCATATCCGATTTGATAAGGCTTGAGGCAACGTGTAACGACCCAGAATTTTTATTATTTAAAATTTGAATATTTAATTAATTTTAAATATTAATTAGTGAAATTTATAAGTCGAATAAATTTTATTTCGAATAATTGGATTTAACTGAATGATTAAATCGATAATTTAATATGTTAAATTATGGAAATAATTGAAAATAGGGTTAAAAATGATTAAAATTGATTTGTAAAATTTTATTTTATCATGTTGGAGTTAGAACGATATTTTAGACCTTTTAAAATCGAATTAAAAGTTAATTTGTGAAAATTGAATATTTTAATATTTAATTATCGATTGAAAAATAGCCAATTTTTGAACAGTATCAGAATTGGACGAAAATAGTTCCATTGGATCCGTAATAGTTAGTTATTACCGGATTTTAATTTTCGTAGCAATCGGAGTTATCGTTTAATCGTGGCAGCTCGAAACGCATTGAAATTGTTTTTAATATTAATTTGGCGAGTTAAAATAGCCATTTTTCAAATGGTCTCGGATTTCGATGAAACTAGTTTCATCGGATCCGTAATGTGATATTATTATAAGGTTTTAAATTTCAAGTCAATCGGATTTACCATTTGTCCGGTGCAAGCTAAAATGCCTAGAAAATCGTTTAATCGGTTTAATTTTAAATCGAACGTTTATTGCCATAACTTGCACAGATGACCGAATTAGCTTTCGAAACCTGTTCCATTGTGTCCGGAACGCGGGGTAAACCCCAGAAACGCCAGTCACTGCACGTAAATCGGAGTTTGGAAAAATCGAAATGAATAGTGTTCGTTCGGTTCCCTATAAATACCCCCATAATTCTAAAAAAAATATAAATAAATAAAACCCAAACCCTAGGAAACGCAGCCGCCACCATCAATTCGACGGCCAGAAAATGTCGTTCCTTTCTCCCCCAATCTCTTCTAATCCATCAACTTTCACACGAAATCATCAACACGAAAGTTCTAGAGCTCGGGAAGTACTTCAAATCCGTACGGTTAAGATTTCATTTCGTCAACCAGAGGGGAGGCTAGAGGGGTGCGTGCATCACCGTTTCAAGCACGAATTCCCATGTTTAGGAGCAGCCGAGTGCTATGGGGTGGTAGGCGTGGGTAGCTCTTGGCGAGGCGAGTGGGATGAAGGGTGCTGATCATCTTGGAATGAGGTGTGGAAGGAGAAAAATTAAACCCTAGGGCGGCCTATTTGGGTTCGAACGCACGCAAAATTCACCTGGGGAAGAAGGTGCGTGTAGCGGCCGTGATTTCGTGTGTGGGGATGGACGCCAGGATGTGAGTTGTAGGGTTTTAAATAAATTTAATAAGTTGTAAATAATTATATTTATAATTGTAAAAACTTTAAACTGCGATATCTCTTTCGTACGAGGTCCTTTTCGAACGAGATTTTTTGCGTTGGAATCGTATTGACGAGCACTACGCTATGGAATTGGATTGGTGTCGTTTGGAGTTAGTGAGAATTTTGGGTAAAATTAAACGCGCGTTTAATTTTATTCGAAATAAATCGCTAAAACGAAATTGAAATCAAGGTGAGAACTTCTCACTCAATCGAATCGGTTTCGATTTTAATTTTAAATAGTTAGATTTAAAATACTTGAATGCATGTTTGAATGATGATTGTTATCTATTGATTGTTAAAATAGACATTATGCGCCGTTAGTAAGCGGATGTTATTTATTAAAAACATATACCGCGAATATTTCATAAACAGTGAAATTGGTATTATATATAATAGCAATATATATATTGGCATATGTGTATATTGCAGTTGTTGATTTCCTGCATTGTATAGCGGATGCGACCCTATTGCGCCGTCTATTAAGCGGATAATATTTTATAAATCTCATATACCGCGATAATTCTGTACTGGAGCGGAATTGGTATTGTGCTAATATTTGTGGATGCAGGGAAACAGGTTGGAGGGATCCAACTGGATTCCTCAACTGTATTGGTTTATTTACAGATATTGTGATATTTGTGGATTATCATATCGATATATGATATTTGGATGTCGTGATTGACTATTTGGTGCTGCTGCATCATCGGATCCATTTCTGAAGTTTTAAAATAATGATTTTGGTTTTAAAAGGAATTTTAAAGTGATTTTCAAAAGTATACGTTTTATTAAATTTTGAATTGATTCATTTTAAATAATTAAGATGTTATAAATTTTATGTTATAAAAATTAAGATTTTTGAGAAATATAACCGCAATGAGATTTTTGGAAATCAATAGTTAATTAATTTACAAATTGGTTTAAATTGGGATTTTTGAATTATTAAAAACGATGTATATAAAAGACTTATAAAATTGATATATTTTATAAATTAAAAATATTGGAATATTAAAACGAGTTTTTATAAGTATTAAAAATGAAATAAAAATGGATTTCATAAGTGAACGCAATTTATAGATTTATAAATTGTGAAGTTATAAAATGGATAGATTTTTGTAAAATATAAGATCTATAAGTAATCAACTTATAAATCGGATTTGGCATTTAAAATGAGATATAAAAAGGATTTTTATAAATAGAAGTTTATAAAAATATAAATGGAGTTTATAAACGTTGTTTATAAATCCGAAATCAATTGAATTTGATAAGTTGGATATAGGAATATATGAAAGGAATTATATTCACGATTTTGGACAGTGAATATATTATTAAATGAAATGGATATGTTTTGGGGAAGGAACATTATGAAATGAAGTTAATGATTTTAAAGACATTTTAAAATGCATTAAGTATCGAATACATAGATTTCAACATTCATTGTTGAAATAGACGTTTTCGAGAAATAGAAGGAAATGGTGGACTATAACACTGTTGTTATAGTAAATGGTTTCCGAAAGGAAATGTTTTGTATAATATTGGGATTTATATATCTATTTAAACTTTGAATCCCTATACTAGTGATTTTGGGTCGTCGTAACGATGTTTTACGTAACATTCATTTTGGCCCAAACAAATGTGTTTAAGAGAATGATTTCTTAAAGAATGAAATATATACTTAATTTTCGATTTAAGTATATTGAATATTTTCCAAGTGTTGAAATTGAATGGATTTGTGATGTACTTATTATTAAATAAGTATGGAAATATTTTTCCAATGTGAAATGAACGTTTTAGAATTTATCCTTGTAAGATAAATTGAAAATGAATAATAGAAGTCGATTAGAAAATCGTATATTCATAGATATTTGGGAAATTATTTGGATTTGGTGATGTTGAGCATGCCTATTGATAGTTAAATAATCCGACTATCAATATTTACCTTTAAATAGGTATTTGTTGTGAATTGCTTGAATTTGAATGCCACACTTATTTTTGAATAAGCGCTCACTATTCGGGTTAGCCGGGAAAGGACCTTGGGGTCGTATAACCCATTCCGAGTATGTGATACGTCGTTATGGATTGCATTCGATGACCGGTGTTGAAGACCAGATGTTTGTGAAAACGGATGGATTACCGTCGAGTTACTCTACATCGGCTGATCTCCGATATAGAGGTTTTATCACCCTTAGTGACGGGAAGTCCGGTCGTGATTAGTGAATATCCGGATTGCAAGGACTTCTTTGGAAGTGCCTTCGGTTCTGTTCGATCCCGGAACAGACTTGTATGGATTGTATTTCTGACATTACAAATTAAGATATAAAGCTGATTTCTTTCAAATATATTTCTGTTGGTGGCGGAGAATTTATTCTCTTAGCTTAACACCCTTCTCTGAGACGTACGAGCTCAGAGGTTATATAGTTGAAGGTTATTAGTGATATACTCCCAATTTGGTAGTGTGGCATGCTGAGTGTTGCTGTGAAATGATCATTGTTTGATCATTTGTGATAGGATCATTTATTTGATCATTTATCTTGGTGATCATTTCTATGATCATTTGTTTACCAAAGCACGACTTTTGTATAAAGTGTGGCTTTGTGGACGAGACTTCGTCGGACCTCACACCCCGAAAATGGTCAAAACTGGAAGGATGCGACAAGGTTAGTAGGGGGTAGCGCCCCTTTAGTGTATGTCATTCCTTCTGGATAGAGGTGGTATCATGGTATGGAGCCCAGATATTTAACCTATGTTGTTGCTGCAAATTTTGTGGTTGTTGGAAATCGAGGATCCTCGGATAGATCGGTTACGATCGGGGGATGACATATTCGTGTCAGTAGTTACCCAGTTAGGGGTAACCCGGCCTTGTGTTGGCAGAGATCCGGTTTGGTTCTCGGGACGTCATTCCAGAGGCGTTTCCATGTGGCAATGGGAAGTTCCTTGGCCTGACCATTTGTTGGAAATCCAATTTCCAATACGAAACCCTGTACGGTTTTAGTTGTAGAATCTATCATTCACTTATGGTGGCGCCCCACTGTTTGGATGGTAGCTATAGTAGACATAGTTCGAAATGTCTATATTGGCTAAGATTTATATTCTATTTTCGAAATGAATTTTGCCTACACTATGCACTAGTAATAATATCAAATGTTCTCTTTAATGCGTATCAAGCATCTTTGACTATCATAAGGAGAAATCTCCTCCGATTCTGCGTTTGCATTGTGTGTGTGTGCGGGAGGCCTTATGGTAGTCTCATTTTTAAAAGCATTGCGAATTGACTTTAAAATTATTCTTCTATTTTGATTTTAAAGATAAACTGTTTTGAGTTCTCACACCAGTCACATGACTGACTCGGAGTTTATTGTTTTCCTTCCCAAACTCTGGGTGCCCACCAATTTCCACACGGGCAGTCAAGAGTTAAGGTTTATCAGGATATTCCGGAATTCAGGAGTTGCTGGAGGCAAGCTGGATGGCATGGCGTATTACTAGTATATTATATTTCTTTTCCGCTGCATGTTGTTGTTGTACACTCTGATGATGTAATGTAAAGTAATATGATGTAATGTAATAACTGATATAGTTCTTTGTTCAAAGATTATTCATTTAATTATTATATGTTGTTCCGCTGCGAATTGTGAGATTCTGATGTTGTTCTGTTATTTCTTCTGTTCTGTTCTATCTTTTTCTATCTTCTTCTACTCTTTCTTTTTCTAAAAACCCTAACTATTCGGTTTTTCGACAACGAAAAATCGAGTACGTTACACAACGATAACCTTTTCACACAGCACATATCACTTCTTTGAATGCCACACTACCATTTCCGTTAACTATTAATTGCCTTCTACAAAACTATGAGCCCGTACGTCTCAAGGAGGGTGTTAAGCTAAGAGAAGTTGCCTTCTCCACCACCAGTGATGTACGTTTGTAAAAACCAATATACGTAATCTTTAGAAATGCAACGTCAGATAAACGTCCATACAAGTTGTCCAAGAACAGGACAAACCGAAGGCACTCTCTTACTACCACTAGTAGCGAGTAGTCCTTGCAATTCAAAAAATCTCCACTACGAGGAGACCACTACTATAAATAAATCTATAATGGGAGCTACCCAGAGCATATTCAACAAGCAGTCTTCACGCTATGAAGATCCACGGTCTTCAATACTCATCATCTTCAACATATCTTCACATTCGAACATTTATATTGGTTCGAAGTGGTTTTCGGATAGGAATCACCGAAATCCGACCCCAGTTCCTTCGAAATCCAATTATCGATAAAAAGTGAATATGAGTATATAGGATTTATTAAGTCTCTTTTCACTTTAATTCTTTTCGGCGGATTTCGAAATCTCTTTATTTTGACTAAGGATAGTTCTGAGTAATTTATTCTATTGCTTTGGAAAATATCTCAAATTTCCTCACTTAACTCTCGATCCAAATTTCTTAAGTTTTAGGCTGGTCAAAAAAAAAAGTTATTTAAGACATCGTTTACGATAAACCCTAAATCAATTTTAGCAAACATTTTTGAGTAAGTAAGATCATAAAAATCATTCATTTTGGAGATTGCTTAAATTTTGGATAATACCAAAGTTCTCTTATTTTGGAAACTCAATACAATCTTTTTATTTAAGAGCATCCGGGCTTTCCTTTCGATCTTTTCCACCCCTTGCCTAAAAAATAAAACATAGACCATCTAGTTTCAGGGCACTGGTTTCTCCATCCCTAACCTTAGTTAAACACTTTGTTTTTTCTTCCAAGATCTCACAAGCGGGACAAATGTATTAGTCGTACCCGCATACTCAGTTATCAACTTTATTTTGGAATTGCTTATAAAGATTCCAAATTATCTTTAAAACGTTATCTTCCCTTTTAAAAACATTCACAATTGATTCTGGGAAAAATTGTTATATTTAAACTTATATTCCAATAGTTATAGAATTCGAGCATAAAAGTGCTGTAGAAAGTGCTATATAAGCTTATTTGATTTAAACAACTTTTAAACATTTGATAATTCATATTTTTCACTCCAAATCTCCTTTAAACCATTTCAATAGATTTATCAAATTTATTTCATACTTTTCCCCATATTAAAACGTTCATTTAATTGGATTTCCTGTTATGGTCACTTAATTGTGCTAGCGCGATTTTTCAAGAAAATTGATTTGGACTTAATTCAAAATCTACTCAACGAAATTTTGACTTTCTTTCTTCGTTTAGAAGAGATGGATATAATAGTCTAGATTTTTCTTATCTTAAAGAATTCCGAGCTATATTACACTCTACATACTCATTTGAACTTTTCGACGCGAAATCGCGAACTATCGTTGCGCGACGCACCTAGTTTTAACTTATTTTTCAATATTTGAAATAATTTATTCAAATTTAATTCTATCACTTATAAATTATTATAAATAATTTTAAATTAATATTTTCACTTTTTAAAGTATTTAAAATGAGTTTTCACTATTACTATATTATAACATTATTATATTCCTATTATTTTAATATTAAATTTTAAATTTCAATTTCAATTCAATTTCAATTCTAACTTCAAATTAAACTCATTTAAAACTTAGAAATCAAATCTAATTTCAATTTAAACTTAAATTCAACCTTAATGTCAACTTCAGTTTTCAAAACCGATTTCAATTTCACCATTCATCGCAATTTTAATTTCAATTTAACTATCCTTTTAAAACCGTTTCACTTAATATTTAAAATTCTCTTTTATTTTAACTTTACTTCTACTTCTAGTTGAAAAGAGACTTATTTTTTCAAAATATCTCATATCACCAAAATACGGTCTTATTAACAAAGGGATTGCTTAATCAATAATGATAAAAAAATTATTGTCCATATTAACATCACAACCTTACAAACGATCATATGACATTAACATTTTCAATGGGTATAGTATGATAAATGTCATAACGTTACTATGGATTAGCCAACGTATTCAAACAATCAATTAAACATCCATATCATTAAGTGGTGATTAACTAGCATAACAATTAAACTTGATAATCAATATAATTCAAAAAGCGATGAGAATTTCTCACCTTTAACCAAAACGTTTTGCTTCCCACCAACATTCATTTAATTCAATGCTTCACTAAACCACCATCTAAACATTCTTCCACCTTTTACAAGTGCTCGGCCACTGCCCCACATCCCTTCTTGCTCTTGGTCATAGCCTTCCCCTTCTATATTGCTCATGTCCTCCCCCTATCAACTCTCAAACTCATGGTCTAAGGCATTTTTAAGAATAAAGAAGAAGAAGTGAATTTAGAAAAGGCTAGAGAGTAACAAGTGGATTAGTGCTTAAGCACTTCACTATTTTTAACCCTCCTACCTCTCTTAAAGAGAGAAGCCATTATTGAGCAAAAGAAAGCTCAAAAATGAAGAAGAAGAATGAGAAATGTGAAGAAAATGAGAAGAATGGACGGGTATTTAAAGAAAAAGTAAGGAGTGGTGAATTATAAAACTAACCCTTTACAAAATTACTAAAATATCCTTACTTTCTCTTACGTTTTTCAACACTTACCATCGCCTTATTACATCATCACTTTATGTCTTAATCACTTAATATTTAAATAAAAAAAAGTAAAGATTTGGTTGGATTTGATGTGACATGTTTTGTCTTTTTATGTTTACTTCTGCTAATTGTTTTCTAAACTTGTTTAGTAAAAGTAAACTTGATTAGTGAATTAAATAATACTTATACTATTTGAATATATATTCATATATAAGAAAATAAAGGTGCAACAACGTTCGACAACTTTTAATCGACAAAACGTTGATTTTCAACAAAATGTTTTACGGTCATATTTTGACGTTTTAGTTAAATTATTCATTTATATAAACCAAATTTAAAATGAACATTTTCCTTCTTTTAAATAAATTAAAACATGTCTATTCATATTTTAAAAATCATATTTAAATAATATCAAAATCTCTATTTTTACAGTGTTTGTAAAATTGACAAAATGCGATAAATTTTGGTTATTTTTGTAGAACGATTATCGACATGTTTTTAAATCTTTTAATATACTTTTATTATCTTTATTAGGTGTTTTCAATAAGATTTAACTTTTCAAATATATATTTAAATCCATTTATTTAAGCCTTTATTTTTTTAATTTTTTTTAACTTTTGTTGATTTGTTCTAAAATTCAAATTTATACTTTTTAATTTATTAACTATAAGAATATATAATTATTTATTATATATAACATATTTATTTAAGTTTGAGGCTCCTTTTAAATTTAAAACGAACGAAATCTCTCATTTTCGAAGTAGCGAAATTACGGGTAGTTACATTCTCTCCTACTTAAAAGCATTTCGTCCTCGAAATGGAAGTTAGATAAAGGAATCTATCTCATACTCATATCCTCAAAAAATTTGACTTATTTATACTGATGATAGAAAAGAAGAAGGTCGATATCAACACTAAAACAATTGATGCCAAACATACATATAGAAATTCCCTACACTAACCTGGATACTTATCATGTACTTAAGGTTATATATGCATCAAGTCAAACTTCTATCGTACACATCCTAGTGCGTAATGCATACTTAAGATAATACATCCAACAATCAAACAAGACTATACATCCAAAAATAACCAAACTGATACTATATCAATATAAATGAATGCATCCACATAACTCATACTCTAACTTGAGCATGTACTATACCTGTGGTCTATATATATACATACCAAAACATCAGGCCAACCCTTATCTCTTAGTGCCTACTATTTAAGATAACTACCCAACTACTATGTTGGAAGACCCAAAACATCATACTATATGTGATATTTGATTCGATCTATTATTTGAATCCACAACTTTACCTCTAAACTAGTATATCGATCCCCCGATTTTCTAGTGCAAACTTTGATCAGACTTTCTAATCACAACCCTTGCTTTCCTTGCATAGCTATCAACTATGATAGAAAACTTAAGCACATAATCACAAACTCTCATCAATGTTCGCCGTCAAGAATCGAGTTATAAATACTTTTTCGGATTAGTGTAAACACCTCAAAGTTCTGTACTCAAATCTTAGATCAAATTTTATGTGCCAAAAAGATTTACGTATAACTTATTTATTTATTCACATTCATTTTTACCTAATGTATTTTTTTTAAATTTTTTTTAATCCAAGTTTATTTCATAACCGTGTACTTTCTTCTAAATCCATTATTACTTGAGCATACAAATTTGACTTAAACTTGTATAATATACCTTTACTTCCTAAGAGTATATATACATATCCTTAAACTTCAAATTGTTATTAGTTCAATTAGGGTGTTTAACCAATGTGGAATTTTACTATTATCTCAAATTAATAAGTTATAAAACTTAATCCTTAGTTTTATTTATCTAAGTTCTTAATTTAGCTAATATCATTTATCTTATCCATATATTATTAAGACAACTTTACTAAGTGTACATCGTTTTCTATTTAATCTTATAATTATCAACTTAACTTATTTACCTAACCATTTTGTAAATCAAATTTCTTAACCTTAAATCCATTAAATACCTTATATTCAAATTGTGAAACTTAATTCACATGGTATTTGTTACTTAAACATTTTCATCCAATAATCAACCTACTAACCATATTATTCAAAATTATCTCCTTTTAATCTTACTTCATTTTGAATTACAAATGTTACCCTAAATGTATCACTAATTCAAAGTTTTATATTAGGATGATATTTCTTATATCTCTTATTCCTAAATTTCATTTTGATTTTTAACCTAATCAAAGTGTCTAGATTTCAATTACCTTATCTCCTTTATAAGTTATAGAACTTACCCTTTTATAATATATTTACCCAAAATCTCAATTTCGGCTTATCTTTTTCTGTCTTATTGATAAGAATTTTTCTGTGCATTTTGTTTTTACTTTCTCCAATTACAACTTCTAGCTTCAATATTATCATCAAATGTCTTATAGTAAAATTATGAATTTTACTTCGCAAGGAATTTGTACTTAGCTTTTAAATCCACCAATTATGATAATCACTTAATCATTATTATTTCTTAATACTAAATACCTAAGGGTATATGATTAAAGTTCTAAATTCTAATTCTCAACTAATTGATTTTATATGGAATATATTATAATCAAATTGTGCAATTCTAATCGCACGATATTCATATTTTAGTTTTACAAAGCAAAATTACAATCAATCCTTAATTTCTAACCAAAATAATAATATCCTCTTTGTTTATTCGAAATATAAACCCAAGGTAAAATTATTTCATTTACCAATTTCTTTAAAACAAAATCATTTTTATAAAATTAACAAATACACACTCATATATAATATGCTCAAACTCATTCCAGGTGTTGCTAACCCTATCTTTAATGAGTTGCTCATCCTAAGATATTACTAATCCTATCTCTGATGAGTCTTTACCCATAATAAAGCCAAGGTTCTCGCTTAACCTTTAACTATGATACCAAATGTCATGGCTTGTTTTTCCGTACCCTTTGAATCGACAATAAACCACACATGTCTAACCCATATTGCACGAAAATACGGAATATGAAGGGTAATAAAGAAAAATGGAAAAAACAGAATCTCGAACGAATGGAATAATATATAAAATATAATATCTTTACAGCGGAAAACTTTTAAAATACATATATCAGAGTCTAACGTAAATTCAGCCTGGACAGTTATAAACATCTATCCTTACAGTTGCTGACAAACATCAAACTAAAACAACTAAGTATAGCAGATAATAGAATATGTCCATACGTAGATGAATATCTCCAGCTCTCCTTTGGAAACTCCAACCGTCTTCGACAAAACCTGAAACTACTCGGATCTGAGCTGAGTATTAAAAGTACCCGGATTAGGCTTGATAAACTAACGTGAGAAAAACTCAATAATAAATGACAGTGTCATATATCAGCCTTTGAATAAAATCTTTTGAAAAGAAAGAGTATCTCATAAGACCACACCCACACATAAACATGTGCAGGTTTTTAACTTATGATAACTAAAACACTTTTATATCAAAACCTTTGATATTATCTCTAATGATATTCTTTGAAAACATTTGCAAATAAACTTATTAATCTTAGCCAAAATTGTTACCATTATCAAATTTTAGCATACTAGGTTCTACAAACAAAACCGTAGATTCTTATTGGAGAACGGATTTCCATACAAATGACCAGGTGAAGGATCTATCTTCCAAAATGGGTACACCTCTAGATGGATTCCCCGAGGAACAGCACAAAGGAACCTCTGCCAACACAAGACCGACCTACCACTGTAACTAGATAATACCGAATATTTCATCCCCCAGTCGTTACCGACCTTTAACCGAGCACTCATTTCCATACAACACATTAATTTACATCCCAAACGTCATAGTGGGAAGAAATATATCTAGAATGGGATGACCATACACTACTTGGGAATGACCCACTTAGCCTTGCCTCATCTAATCCTGTTTCGGTCATTTCCGGGTTTGATGAGGCTTGAGGCAACGATTACCTTTTCACATTGCACATATCACATCTTTGAATGCCACATTGCCATTTCCGTCAACTACTAATTGCCTTCCACAAAAATACAACCCTTGAGCTCGTATGTCTCAAGGAGGGTGTTAAGCTAAGAGAAGTTGCCTTTTCCGCCACCAGTGATGTACGTTTGTAAAAACCAATGAACGTAATATTTAGAAATGCAATGTCAGACAAATGTCCATATAAATTGTCCAGGAACAAGACAAACCAAAGGCACGCTTCTACTACCACTAGTAGCAACTAGTCCTTACAATCCGAAAAATCTCCACCATGAGGAGACCACTACTATAAATTACTCTATAATGGGAGCTACCCAGAGCATGTTCAACAAGCAGTCTTCACGCTATGAAGATCCACGGTCTTCAATAATCGTCATCTTCAACATGTCTTCACATTCAAACGTATATAATTGTTGGAAGTAGTTTTCAGATAGGAACCACTCAAATCCGACCCAGTTCCTTCAAAATCCAATTATCGGTAAAAGTGAATATGAGTATATAGGATTTATTAAGTCTCTTTTCACTTTAATTTTTTTCGGTGGATTTCGAAATCCCTTTATTTTGACTTAGGATAATTCTAAGTAATTCATTCTATTGGTTTGGAAAATATCTCAAATTTCCTCACTTAACTCTCGATCCAAATTTCTTAACTTTTAGGAGGGTCAAAAACAATGTTATTTAAGACATTTTTTACGATATACCCTAAATCAATCTTAGCAAACACTTTTTAGTAAGTAGGATCATAAAAATTATTCATTTTGGAGATTGCTTAAATTTTGGATAATACCAATGTTCTTTTATTTTCGAAACTCAATACGATCTTTTTATTTAAGAGCATCCGGGCTTTCCTTTCGATATTTTCCACCCCCCGCCTAAGAAAATAAAATGTAGGCCAGGGATGTTCAAGGAACTGGTTGCTCCATCCCTTACCTTAGTTAAACACCTTGTTTTATCTTCCCAGATCTCACAAGTGAGACAAATGTACTAGTCGTATCCGCATACTCAGTTATCAACTTTATTTTGTAATTGCTTATAAAGATTCCAAATTATCTTTCAAACGCTATCTTCCCTTTTAAAAACATTCACAATTGATTCTGGGAAAAATCGTTATATTTAAACTCATATTCCAAAAGTTATAGAATTCGCAGCATAAAAGTGCGCAGAAAGTGCTATTGTAACGACCCGAAATTTTCGATTTCGAAAATTCCAGATAGTTATGAAAAAGAAGAAAGAGATAGAAGAAGAACAGAAACAACATCTCATATTCGCAGCGGATAAAATATAATAATAAATAATAACAGTTTACAAAAGAATACTATATATTTCGATTACATTTAATATACATCAGAGTTTCACATATATACAGACACTGGACATATACAAATCAACAATTTAAGATATTCGAATTTTTCACATTGATTTGCTTTTTACTGTAAATTTTGAACTTACAGTATTTATATTCACTGTCCACCTTTAGAAAATTTTCCAGATTATGGGTTTAAGTTTTAAACAACTTATTTAGTTCAAATCCTAAGTTTTAAATGTTTTTATATGTAGAGTATAAATCTTTCTCTACTTCTCTTGACACAGAGACTTGAAAATACTGAAGAACATCGTATAGCAGAGGTTCCAGAAATCAGCAAACATCACTGAACAACTTTGTTTCACAATATACAACAAACATATGATTTTCATGAACCAATTATCGAGATTTAAATTCCTAAGATGATACGATTACTCACCTGAAAATCTTTGAACAGAATGTTTGAGAAAACTGCAGTTTAATCTCCCTTGAATACTTTCTGTTTTTGTTTGAACTTGAGTTTAAACTTTGAAAAATAAATGAAGATGGTTGCTTTCTTATGTTTGCTGAACGAACTAAAAAAGAAGATGGTCACATATATAGAAGAGAACAGGTACTTAAGGGAGGTTATAACTGGTTAAGTTGCTTTCTTACCTTTGTTTATCTTGACCAGATTTTATTACTGAAATATAAAGATTTGTAAAACCTTTGAAATGACTAAATTTAGGCTGAGATGATAGCAATTTAATGCTAAGGTTTCCTATTGTGTTTACATATTATAATTATGTTTAGCTGTACATAAATATTTTGTAAGAAAATATACACTTTGCAGGCAAACACTTGGCTTGCAAATGAAGATATTATGTTTTTATCTTTTTGTTTTATGAACATAGATATTTGCATATAAGAGTACACTTTGTAATTAGACGTATGGCTTGAGTAAGAAAATTTGCTTTATCAACTACTAGCTTTCAAATGTACAACAAATGTTTGTATTTATTAACTTCTAGTTTGAATAATGTTTGTCTGGTTTACTTTTCTTTGGTCTTATTTCTTTTTATACTTTGTGCTTATTTTATTTTATACATTTGTGCTTTAAATCTTCAGTTTATGTTGTATGTTTAACAAAATTATTTAATCCTTGTTTCTTTTATTTTCATTTTTTTATTTTTTATTTATATTTATTTCTATTTGTACTTTACTATCAATATTTAAATTATATACATAAGTTTACTTATTTATTTATATTTGTATTTCAACTATCAATAATTAAATTAGATTCATAGGTTTGAATTATATTTTATATTGATAGAATTAGATTTTAATTTAAACATTATTATTCATATGTATTTATTTATCAAATATTAACAATGTAAAGCATTTTAATTCAATTTTATAAGGAAGATTTTATTGTAAATATTATTAAGAGATTTTATTTTAAATTTCCAGAAATCCAATTTCCTTTTCAAATTACAAATTTATATAAACAAATGGCAATTATTTCTAAAAAATTTGTTCATTTTAAAATGATCAATTCACATTTAATTTAATCAGATTAAATATTTATTAAAATAAATAGGGCCAAAATCCAGAGTCATCACAGCTATATAAGATTATTTGATTTAAACAACTATTAAACATTCGATAATTCATATTTTTCAATCCTTTAAACCATTCAAGTAGATTTATCAAATTTATTTCATATTTTTTCAATATTAAAAACATTCATTTAAATGGATTTCCAGTTATGGTCACTTAACAATACTAGTGCTATTTTTCTATAAAATTGATTTTGACTTAAATCAAAATCTACTCAACGAAATTTTGATTTTCTTTCTTCGTTTAGAAGATATGGATATAATAGTCTGGAATTTTCTTATCTCAAAGAATTCCGAGCTATATTCCAGTCTACACACTCATTTGAACTTTTCGGCGCGAAATCGCGAACTATCGTTGCGCGACGCACCTAGTTTTAACTTATTTTTCAATAGTTGAAATAATTTATTCAAATTGAATTCTATCACTTATAAAATTATTATAAATCATTCTAAATCAATATTTTTACCTTTTAAAGTATTTAAAATGAATTTTCACTATTACCATATTATAATATTATAATATTCCTATTATTTTAATTAATTTTAAATTTCAATTTCAATTCAATTTCAATTCTAACTTCAAATTAAACTCATTTAAAATTTAGAATTCAAATATAATTTCAATTTAAACTTAAATTCAACCTTAATCTCAATTTGAGTTTTCAAAATCGATTTCAATTTCACTATTCATCTAAATTTCAATTTCAATTTAACTATCCTTTTTAAACCCGTTTCACTTCATATTTCAAATTCTCTTTTATTTTAACTTTAATTTCACTTCTAATTGAAAAAAGACTTATTTTTTCAAAATATCTCATATCACTAAAATATGGTCTTATTACCAAAGGGATTGCTTAATTAATAATGATAGAAAATTTAATGTCCATATTAACATCACAACCATATAAACAATCATATGACATTAACATTTTCAATGTGGGTATAGTACGATAAATGTCATAACATTATTATGGATTATCCAACATATTCAAACAATCAACCAAACATGCATATCATTAAATGGTGAATCTAACATAACAATTAAACTTGATAATCAGTATAATTCAAAAAACGATGAGAATTTCTCACCTTTAACCAAAATGTTTTACTTCCTACCAACATTCATTTAATTCAATGCTTCACTAAACCACCACCTAAACATTCTTCCACCTTTTCCAAGTGCTCGGCCACCACTTTACATCCATTCTTGCTCTTGGCCATAGCCTTCTCCTTCCATATTGCTCACATCCTATCCCTATCAACTCCAAAACTCACGGCCTAAGGCCATTTTTAAGAAGAGAAGAAGAAGAAGTGAATTTAGAAGATGTTAGAGCGTAACAAGTGTATTAGTGCTTAACACTCCACTATTTTTAACCCTTCTACCTCTATTAAAGAGAGAAGCCATTAATGAGGAAAAGAAAGCTCAAAAATGAAGAAGAAGAAGAATGAGAAATGTGAAGAAAATGAGAAGAATGGATGAGTATTTATAAAAATAAGGAGTGGTGAATTACAAAACCAACCCTTTACAAAATTACCAAAATATCCTTACTTTATCTTACTTTTTTAAACACTTACCATCACATTATCACATCATCACTTTATGTCTTAATCACTTAATATTTAAGTAAAGAAAAGTCAAGATTTGGCTGGATTTGATATGACATGTTTTGTCCTTTTATGTTTACTTTTGCTAATTGTTTTCTAAACATTTTAGTAAAAGTAAACTTGATTAGTGAATTAAATAATACTTATACTATTTGAATATATGTTTATATATAAGAAAATAAAGGCACAGCAACGTTGCGACAACTTTTAATCGACAAAACGTTGATTTTCGACAAATGCTTTACGGTTATATTTTGACGTTTTAGTTAAACTATTCATTTATGTAAACCAAATTTCAAATGAACTTTTTTATTATTTTAAATAAATTAAAAAATTTATATTCATATTTTAAAATCATATTTAAATAATATCAAAATCTCTTTTTTTACAGTGTATGTAAAACTGACAAAATGCGATAAATTTGGGTTAATTTTGTAAAACGATTATTAACATGTTTTAAATCTTTTAATATACTTTTATTATCTTTATTAGGTGTTTTTAATAACATTTAACGTTTTAAATAAATATTTAAATCCATTTATTTAAGCCTTTATTTATTTTTACAAAACTTAACTTTTGTTGATTAGTTCTATAATTCAAATTTATACTTTTTAATTTATTAACTATAAGAGTAGATAATTATTTATTATATATAACATATTTATTTAAGTTTTAGATTCCTTTTAAATTTAAAATGAATGAAATCTCTCATTTTCGAAGTAGAGAAATTACATGTCGTTATACCAAGTTCCAGATCTGATTTTTAACCCAGTTCTATTATCCATAGCCTTCCCTATTGCAACCCATTTGGATCCATAAGTCGGGGTTCATATGGATTTATAGATCCAGATTTAATTGAAGAAAAATAAAATAAATAAACTAGAGAACCAGATCTGAGAACTTTACCTCATTCGGATGACATTATTCGAACATCTCTATTTCAGACCTATAATTTCTATATCTACCTTGTAAATCAGAAGGCGTAAATCCAAAATAGCTAATTTTTGAAGAATCAGAGGAGAAAGAAGAGTGATAGGGCTTCAGCACCCATTTATAAAAATATGAGTTTGAAGGCTAGCCCTGCCTCTTAATTTATAGAGTCAAAACAGTGTCATCTGTTCGCTTAAAACGATGCAAATCAGGTCTTCCAAAAGGGTGCAGAATGAGCGCGCCTGATTTGTTTTTAAACGCTTTATTTATTATAAACATTTACCATTTAAACGTTTCCTATTAATTCTAATTTACTCTCATAATTCTTCGATTTAATGCTCTTTATAATGCACGTCTATTTTGGATTTTAAACGTGCCTTATTTGTTTTATTAAATGTTATTTATAAACGTTAACTTTTAAACGATATAAATTATAAACATTTAACCTTATTTTTTATGTTGATTGTTTATTCAAATCAATCCGCTTCTTAATTGATCCTTCAATTTAATTTTTATGTGCATCAATACACTGCCTATATGCATACATTCAAATCTAGGTCGACTATTATTTCTTTTTCTTATTAATTGACATTTTCTACTGATTACGTTACAATCCTAATTAACAACCCCATTAATGGATTAACATGTCACCTCTGTTAGTTAATTTTTTTAATTAATATTTTACACATCGTAACGTTACATTAATTGGCAGGTCAATTAATTCCACCATTCAATTAACATATATATTTAATATGCATATATTTTTTATCTAGATTTGAATTCGAACATTTATTTGTTACATTTATATGTAAACCTCTTTAAATTGAGGGATCTGATATATACACACATGTTATATATTATCCCCAATATTATTTCACATATTAATTAATTGCACTTTTTAGCTAATTCTTTTTGCAATGTTAATTATTCCCCTTATTTTTTTCCTCTTACATCTTACTCTCTTAATAATTTACATTCATTACAAACATAATAAATTTGTTACTACTTTTATAAATATCCTATGAATTAAATGCTAATGTTTATAATTGATAAAATTTCCATGTTTGCATATGTAATTGTTTTTTACGCTAAAACTTCAAATGGCTATAACTTCTCCGTTTGAAGTCTATTCAGCTAAACATTGTATATGAAAGTTGATCAGAAAATTGTCACGAACACAATGTCAAATTGCAACCTTAGCAAAAATTCATTTTTCGCTGTTTCATAATTATTAATTAGATTTATTTTAATTTAACTGTCAATAAAATGTGGGGTGTTACTCCCACCCTTTAGGAAATTAATTCCCCGAAATTCGACAAGGGTAAAATTATGTAATTTCTCGCATCATTCACAACCATTTTGTGTACATCCAATTTTGCGACCATCGGTGTTCTTATGCAAAAATGTTATTCAATACAAGGTATATGCATGTACATGAATTTCTAAGCGGTACCTCCTATATGAATGCTTTTCTTCTTTAAAAATTTATTTTAAAATATGATGCACACATCCTAAATATACTTGCGGTTTCTATATGAATGCAATTTTTTTGTAAACTCAAAACATTTTTCATCTAATTTTTCCGCATTCCTACTGAATTGGGATGTAGTTCAATGAATTTTTCATCCGAATCCTACCATAAAACTTTTAATATTTGAATTTTCGAAAAAACTAATTTTCTGAACTTGATTTCTTATGTCAGAAAGAAGGTAGAAAACGAAAATTTTCATATTTCTCCGTTTTACTTTTGCGCATCTCTCTCTCCATACTTGGAACTTATGCCGCTATCCTATAAAATCTCTATTTTCTTTCCCAAGCACGGTTTACATAAGAATTTTTTTTCTTTTCAAACTTTTTTCCAAGCTTAATTTATGGGAAAGATGTATTTTTCTTTTGCAATTCTCATTTAATTCTATTGATGTTTCTGTTGCTCTCTTTAGATCTTACTGTTTTTCTTTTAGTTACTTTTTATTAGTTTTTACTCTTTTTTTAATATAGAAACTAAACACGGCTATCATCTAGGGCTACGAGGTCTAGAACTACGTCCACTCTGACACAGAAAGGTTTTACTCTAGGAATCCAAGTAACTCATATGCTCCTCCTGCCGTCTATTACTTATTACCAATTTACATTGTAATGCTCATGACGTATAAGATCTATTCACCTCTTCTATTCCATGCTTAAAAAGGAATAGCTATGTCTCATTAACTGCAATGGATCAGGGTTTCAATCTATGCAATCTCTATCTAAAAAGGCAGCTAAACTTGTGAAAATTTTCTCTTTACCTTTCAATTTTCTCCAACTATGGACTATTTTTCCAACCACGTGTGTCATACTAACTTACTAATATCACTTCACTATTTTTCTATAATCTACACACATGAAGCAACATTTCTAGGTTTTCATTAATGTCCTATACACCTTACGGGAAATTTTATTATTACTACTAGGAGTATTTACTACTATAGCCTTACACTTTTCTCATTACACCTAGGAAACGATTCCTATCTACTCCATATTTAAAAGTTTGATTTGGTCTAGTATTTATCATTTTTATTCAAAAATTAAAACTCCTAAATTTCTGAAACATCAAATCCTAAAATTCTTGCCTTGAAAGTGTTATTTTGAAGTTTTCTGTTAATTTCAAAGGTACTCGGTTACTTCAAATTTTATCTTTTCAAAAACTTATTTATTTTTCCACCAAACAATCTTTCTTTAAAACATTTCTTGCTTGTTCTTAAAACATTTTTCTTTTTTTCTTCACTTAAAAAAATGTCCTCACATATTTTCAAAATATCCTTCTTTTTTTCGCAGATTTTCAAATTTACTAAAACTGGAGTAGATAAGAACAATTATTTTATCAAAAATCTCTTAACTTTCCTACTCTTCCAATTACTTAACCTTGAAGGAGTTTCTAACTTACTACACTTAATGTTTTTATACCTTAATGTATTGGAATTACTTTCACTTATGAGAAACCCTTATGGCTAAAACCTTATATGAATCCTTTAGAGCAGGATTTCATACCTTAACGATTTTGTACCTTAATATTTCTAACTAAGATGCTTTCGACTTCGTTAGCTTTTGACTAGGTAAAATGAATTCAAAGAGATGGTTTCGATTGGGTTGCGCTTTTGTTTTAAATGAATGCTCTCGAATGAGTCGAAGTCTTTATCTACCGCTTCCTACCTTTCTATCCAGATGGTTTTGAAAGGGTTGTTTTGTTTTCTAAAAACCTGGCCACCTCACCAATGCTTTCGAAGGGATGGTTTCAACACCATCACTTCATTACTTAGGAAATGGTTTTGAAACAGATGCTTTCGAGTTAAAATGATTTAAAGACCATTTTTCTCAGGTTGAAGTATAATCCAAATGGTTTCGAAGAGATGATTTTTTATGGTTTTGAAAGGTGTTTCCATAGGTTTTTAATTGAACCCAAGTGCTTATGAAAGGATTATGATTTGACTATTTCGGAAGGTTTTAATGAATGGCTTTGCAGATGCAGTTTCCCAGGGTTCCGAAAGGGTTGAAAGGAAAGGTTTTTCCTATGTTTTCGAAAGGCAATATTTAAAGGTTTTGAAAGAAGGATGTCTAAAATTTTAAAGCTTTCGAAGGGAAGGTTTTAATGCTTTCGAAAGGAAGACTTTGAATGGTTTTGAAAGGGAGGATTTAGCCTTTTGGCATAGGTTAGCTAAGGTGTTTTACATGGTTTCGGAAGGGTTACTTTCAAGGGTTTCGATGGGTTGTTTAATGGTTTTAAACAAAGGTTTTGAATATGTTAAATATGCAGAATAACCTAAGTGTTTTAAGTTAAAATGGACTTTAACTTATTTTGAGAGGGTAGTTAATCCGAATTAAATCTCATCAACATTATTTTGAGTAAAGTATATATAACATGAAAAAATAGCTTAGAATAAAGCTAAATATGTATTTTCCTTGTATATATATGATTTAAATGGTTAAGTCGTTTTGAAAAGGTTTTTCGAGGAAAATTTAAATGGCAATTAACCCTAAGAGATGACTCAGATTAGAAGACTAGATAGCATTAGTGTAGGGTCACGCCCTTTGCTTATTAGCTATTAGCCCGTAGCTAATTTAGTTCAGAATTCCAGTGTATAAGGCTTGGTTAGACTAAAATGTTGGCTACACACATAACAGAATATTTATGTACAAAGGTAGGTTATTGGTACGCCAAAAAATTATTAGGATCAGTTGACCCTTGCAGAAGTAAGTTAAGGACAGACCGTCTAGAAGTTTTGTCTAACAGATGTTTAGACCATTTGATATTTATCTGGTAGGCGCGAGTCAGCCAAAGGGGCAGTTATCCCATGTTTTGGATAGTTAGTCTAGTTTGGGACAGTCAGTCCAGTTTGCGGGTTGTCAACCCAGATTTCGGACAGGTAATCCATTTATTACCCGTTTTCAGCATAATTGATACTACTACTATTATTATTTGTAATGATCCTGGTTTTGTGTCAAATTTAATTTGATAATTAAAATAAATTTTTGAATTAAATTGTGAATTTATTTGGTATTTTCCAAATTAAATAAGATATGTGCCTGTTTATTTATATAAATAGATTGTAATTTGAAATTTGAAATTTTCCAAAATAAATAATATTTGTTGTTTATTTATATATATGTATACAAATTGATTTTTAATTTGAATTTTGAATTTTGAATTTGAAACTCAAAAATGAATATTTTGAGAAATAATTTGGATTTGAAAACTCTATAATTTAAAACTAATAAAAATTTGTTTTGGAATTTTAATATATATATATATATATATATATGTATGTATGTATGTATATCAATATTCTGGAATTTATGTTTGGATTTAATACAACAATTTTCTAAAAGTTAATTAAAGTTAAATTGAATATTTTAACACTAATAATTATTCATTGTTATCCGTTTAAGTATAATAACTTAAATTTTATTTTAAATAAGATTTAATAAAGAGGTTAATTTTCTTTCTTTTGAAAATTAACATGAGACAAGTATAATCTGTATATATATACACAAAACATTTAAAACTTAATACATATATAAATATAATAACATAAATTAGTATATAAACATAAGAAAGTAATATAAAATTGTACAAAGACATTTGTAAGTTAATAATAAGGAATATTAACATTTGTAAGCTAATGAATACATGAGAATAACAAGTGTAAGCTTAGTTTAAAATATAATTAACAAGTGTCTTTTGTTTCTTTATTTTTCAACATAATAAATAAAATTAAAAAGATATTATATAAACATCTTTGTTTCTCCTACCTTCATTCTTCTTCATTTTCAAAAGACTATAAATTAGAAAAAAATCAAAGCTAAAATAAACCTGAAAATCCAAAACAAAAACCAGATCAGAAGAGAAAAACAAAGTAGTTCAAAAATCAAACCAAAGTTCAGTCTGGATCATCTCAAACATAAAGATCCAGATCAAAAAAATCTCAAACCTGAATGCAAAATAGATTCAAGACCATTTTAACTGGAACTTAAATAAAAAACATTGCAAAATCTTAAAACCTGGAAGCTGTTCAACCTAAGGCTAAGCAAGATTCAAGTTGCCGTTTCAGATCAAATCTAAGTACAACATTCAAAGATCAGGCAAGGTCAGATCAAAGATAAAACATTAAAACAAATTCCAGATCAAAGAAATTTCTTTGCTCCTTTGTTCAAAAACATCAAGCCTGCTCTCTGTTCAAAACAATATCCAGGTGAGCAAGCTTTTAAACCAAATCCTCTTGATTTCTTATGCTTGTGATGATGACGACTTGGAAATGTTGTATGAATGTAAATATATCTGTTAGTTTATATATATATATATATATATATATATATATATATATGCATGTGTGTGTGTTGTGTGTGTGTGTGAATTAATGTATGCATGTCTGTGTTCATGCATGTACAATTCTTTGTTGTTCTACAGGTTATAATCCACTAAAAGAAAAAAATCAATTTCTTTTCAACCATCAAATTTTAGGTTATGATTTCTTAAAGAAATTTGTTTATAATGAAAAAAAATGTATTTTTAAAAATGTTTAAAAGTATAGTTATCAAGTATTTTAAATGGGAAAAAGGAAAACAATCAAACTTTTGAAAAATCAAACGTTTTAATTTTTTGATTTGATTACATAACCAAGTTCGAATTTGAAAATGATGATTTTAGAGAATCATTTCAAGATTTTTCAATTAGTAAATCGTGAGAAATCATGAGATGAACGAGATTTGCATTTTCGTCAATCTCTTGCGATCGACGACGAATTATGGATCATGATTGACGACGAAGGTAGTTGGGAGGATATAGATTGGAGGAAAAATGGAATTATATTTTTTCGAACATCATTGATGACGATAAAATGGGAAATAGGGTTTTAGGAATGGTTTCATGAAGCAAATTCGTCGTCGATGGTGGATTAAGGGTGATCGCACCAGGGGTCGGTGCATTGACGAGTGGCGCTGCTTTGGTCGGAATTTCATGGTCACTGATGGCTTGAAGCGGTGGAGCGAGGTGAATTTGGCGAACGAGTTAGGTTCCAGGAAGGTGTTGATAGGCTCGATCTCGATTTTGGCACGAGTTCATTGATCTGGATAGTCGATTGGGTAGTGGTGATCAACGATGACTTGTTGATGGTAGCGAGGTTGGTCGGAAGGAGGCCGATTGATCGTGCGCATACACGAGTATTAGTCGTGTATCTGGAAGTTGTAATGATTGAGGAAGAAGAGGTTACTTGAGGATGGACACGGGAAAACGAGGGTTTGACTCGATGCAAAGGGAAGGATGTGGATTACTCGAAGACGAGCTCGGGAAAATTGGTGTTTGGCTCGGGATTTCATTTGTTTAACTCAGGTCTGGGAATTATGGGTAATAACAAGTTGTTAAATTTTAAAACTTGGTCAAGTTTAAACAATTTTTAACCCATTTCTTTTTTGAATAATAAATGTTGATTTAAGTTGGGATTAATTAAGATCTTAAAACAAATTATTTTAAGTTTAAAATGTTTAATATATATAACCTTATTTTAAAGCTTATTTTAAATAAACTTAATTTTTGTAATTAAGTAAGTAATTAAGAAATGAAATGTTTTCAAATCACTAATTTAACTTAAAGGTCTTGAGTTAATTAATGTATTAATGATGATTTATTTCCAAAAGTCACTAACAAGGTTTCAATGATAATTACAGTAATTAATTAAGATAAATTGTTTGTCTTTTAATTAATTAAGATCTTAAGAAATTAATGGATAATTAATTAAGGATCATTAAATTGATACAATTAATTAATATAAGCAATTAAAGGTTAATTAAAGTGATTAATTAAAGGATAATAAATTAAGATGATTAATTTATTAATGTGATTAATTAATTAAGGTGATTATTTGAAGGTTAATTTGTTAATATGATTAATTAATTAAAATTAATTAAAGGTTAATTATCTAATGGTCAAGGGTTAATTAAATAATGATTAAAGGTTGATTGATTTGTTAATTAAGATTTATAAATTAATCATTAAAGGATAATTAATTAGTGATTAAAGGTGAATTAATTTATGATTAAAGGCTAATTAATTTATGATTGAAAGATAATTACTTAATGTAATTAATTGGGGGTTGATTAATTAGCTTATGGATAATTAATTTATGTGATTAATTGAGGATAATTAATTAATTAATTAAGGATAATTAATTAAGTTGGATAATTAAGGATGATTAAATTAATTTCATTAATTAATTAAAATAATAGCCAATGGTTAGTAATTAATTAATGTTAATTAACCTAGATCAGTAAGCAATTAATCTGGTTTAAATTAATTATAATCAGGTGATTAATTAATTTGCTTATGGATGATTGAATTGTATTTAATGCTTTGAATTGATTAATATCTCTGATGTATGATGTTTTGCGATATGAATGGTATGATTTGAGCTGTGAACTATGATTTATTTATCTGTGATGAATTTACATATTTATTTGTGAATGAAAGATAAGCGTTATAAGATTATACTGCTTATCGATATTGTTGTGCTTGAATTGATGATGGTTGTGATATTGTATTGTTATGTGTAAAACCCCTGGACTACAGCACACACACACAAATATGGATTTCACGGAAAATTAGTTAAGTCAGACATATTTTGAATTTAATATTATTTTCAATAATGTGAAATTTAAAGGTTGAATTTTGAATCCAATTGGTTTAGAAATAAAATTGAGTTGAATATGAAAAGCTTTTGGAAAGGAAGTTTTGAAATTAAAATATAGTTTGAATATAATTTATCTTGTTTAAGTTTTGAAATTATTTTAAAATTATGGTTTAAAAGGGTTATATAAGTTACACAAAATATATGTGAGGAATTTAAACCATTTTTAAGGTATATTAAATATGTTATTTTGGAGACTGAATTTAATTCAAATAGGACTTGTCGAGAATACGGCAGTTTGCTGATTTTCCAATGTATAGTTTGAAAGGCTATAACTTGAGTTAATTTAATCGAATTTTCCCAAAATGAAAAGCATTTGTTTTCAAATGATAATAGCTTTCATATAAAGAAAGAATTCCTAATTTTGTTGGAAGGATTTCAAGTTTGAAATAGTTTTGAAAGCTATGAATGAATCTTTGCTAAAGATTGGTGAACTTTGTTTTCAAATTGAATAGGACCTTCACGGGTGAATCTTTTGTTTAAAAGATTAAATGGAATTTTGTTTAAACCATTCAAAAGGAAAGGTTTTGGGCATTAAGTTGTGACTTAACCAAGATCCCAATATATCCATATGCTTTTAAAATAAGTGCTCATTATTCGGTTTAGCCGGGAGAGGACTTTAGGTCATAAAACACATTCTGAATAAATGATATGATGAAATGGATAACATTTGAAGATGGTGGTAAAGACCGGGTATTTTCGAAAACGAATGAGTTACCTGTCGAATGTCTCTACATCGAGTGGCCTCAGTATAGAGATCTCCATATGTGATGGGGAGTCCGATCGGGATTGTGAATACCCGGATTTGCAAAGGCTTCTTTTGAAGTGCCTTCGGTTCCATTCGAACCCGGAACGGACTTGTATGGATGTATGTCTGACGTTACACTTTAAGATGTAAAGCTGGTTCTTATCAAATACATTTCTGTTTGGTGGCGGAGAATTTATTCTCTTAGCTTAACACCTTCTCTGAGACGTACGAGGTCAGAGGTTATGTAGTTGATGGTTACTAGTGATATATTCCCAATTTCGTAATAAGGCATTCTAAGTGTTGCTAATCATTTGTTGATCGAAACATGGCTTTTGTGAAAAGCGTAGCTTTGTGGACGAGACTTTGTTAGAACCTCACAATCCGAAAATGGTCGAAAAAGGAAGGATGCAGCAAGGTTATGAGGGTCACGCCCTTTAGGGTATATACATTTCCTTCTGGATAAAAAGTGGTATCATGGTATGGAGCCCAGATATTTAACTTATATGGTTGTTGCAATTTGTTGGTGGATCCCGGGATAATGGTCGGTGACGAACGGGGGAAGGCATACTCGTGACATTTAGTTACCTAGTTACAGAGGTAACCCGACCTTGTGTTGGAAGAAAACTGGTTAAGTTCTCGGGCGTCCCTCCAGAGGCATACCCATTCGGTGAAGGAAGTTCCTTAGCCTTGACCATTTGTTGGAAATCCAATCATCCAATATGAGCTCTGTACGGTTTTAGTTGTAGAACCTGCCATTTAACATGGTAGCTATAGTAGGCATACTATAATGTTACGTATGCAAGCTAAGATTAATATTATACTTTCGAAATGTTTTCTGCGCTATGCACAAATAATAATATCAAAAAGAATTTTTTCGTATCAAGCATGTTTTGCTATCATAAGGAGAAATCACCTCCAATTGTGCGTTTGTATTGTGTGTGGCGGGAAGCCTTTGTTAATACCCTAGGTATTGTTTGATGACAACAACCACATAAATATTACCACTAACATATCTTTGAGTTATGCAGTCATATCAGATTTATTATGGAGACATTTTAGAGATAAACCAGAATTCAGTGGAAGCAAATGAATTATAGAAGAAGGTCAATTAGAGCAATTGAAGAACAAAACCCAATTAGAGAAGAATGCTGAAGGATAAAGGTGTTTGAAGTGATGAGGAGTTGGTTTAACCTTAGAATATCTTGTTAAAGATCTCATGGCAATTATACTTGAAGATCATCAACCATTGACCTCAACCGAATCACAAAAATCCACAAATATAAGGTAATTTGAAATGCTTAAAATTTGCAGCACTTATTAGTGTTTCTGTTTATTTTGCAACACACCCACGTCGACATGAGGTACCTGGGCATTTCGACATACTAGCAGTTTTTCAGAATTTCAAATTTTAAATGAAGAGACATTTCCCTCCACCTCTTCATCAAAAGACACGTCTCTTCAACCACTATATAAAGGCATCTGAAAACGAATTTTAACATCATGAATTCTCATTTTCTCTTACTCCTTCTTCTCTAAACATTTGCAAAAAAAATCCATTGCATACTCTTCAAATCTCCTTGCAAATCGATACTAGTTCAGTCCAATTCTTTACTGACTTGCAAGCCACACAATATCAGAGAGTTGTACTTCAATTCACATCATTCTCTCTCTGATTTCGTCCTATTCCTCAAAGAAATTGCCATTGGAAGTCTATAGGATCATTATACCGAATCTGCAAGAATCTGTATTGAGGATACAAGTACTTGCCATAGTTTGTTGTTGCTGATAAGGAGAAGGTGTTCTTGTAGCCTATAAAATCAAGAGGGTGTGTCTTGTTGTCCGTGAAACCAAGATTGTAAAGGTGTTCTTGCCACCCGTGGAAAGCAAGCGATTATAGTGGAATTCTGCACGATAGAGTGCAGGACTGGATATAGGATTGGTTAATCCGAACCAGTAAAAAAATCCGGGTGTTATTTACATTACTGCATTTTATTTTATTACTTACTTATTCTTTGGTTACTTCTTTCTGTATGCAATTTGAGTAAATACAGTTTTATATTCATAAGTAAGTAGTTAATACACAATTCACCACTTCTAGTGTCTGAATAGCCTTAAAATCCAACATTGTGTTTTAGCCACCCTAGTTTCTTACATTTGATATCAGAGCATTAGTTTTCAAAAATTCATAACTTGGTTTTTGAAAAGTATAAATGGCTAGTGACACTAGTAACATATTTTTAACACTTTTGTAGAAGGACAATCTACCACTAGACCCCCTCTATTTGATGGCAGTAGTTATGCATATTGGGCTTGTAGGATGAAATGTTATTTGTAATTTAATGGTTTGGATATTTGGAACATTACCCAAATAGAATATATAGATCCTCAAACTATATATTCAAAATGGACACTAGACCAAAAGACACAAGCACTTAATAACTCTAAGGCCATGAACATTTTATTTTGCTCCTTACATAGAAATGAATTTAATCGAGTGTCTATTTGTAATTCTGCATATGAAATTTGGAAAACACTGCAAATCACACATGAAGGCACCAATAAAGTAAAACAAACAAAGATATCTATGTTATCTAACCAGTTTCAGCTCTTTCAAATGAAACCAAATGAGTCTATTTCTGATATGTATTCTACATTTCAAGATATAGTACATGCCTTAATATCATTAGAAAAGAAAATTAATGAAGAAGACCAAGTCAGAAAGATCCTGAATTCACTTCCTAGTGAATGGGATCAAAAGACTCTGGCAATTGAAGAAGCCAATGATATTAGTATTATGAAAATAGAAGATTTAATTGGTGAACTAATGTCCTATGAAGTAAAGTTGCAGATTAGAAAAGAGAATCAGGCAAATGAGAAGAAATCACTAGCACTCAATGCTATGATCGACAAAGATGAACCAGATGATGATGCTATTGATGATGATATCGAGTTTATGACCAAGAATTTCAAGAAATTCTTGAAGTATTGGATAACAAACAAACTTCGAAAAACTAACAACAATAATTCTAGAAATGGAAATTTTGTTAAGTGTTCGAATGTGATAAACCCGATCATTTGAAAAGAGACTGTCCCAAACTGATGAAATCAAAGTCAAACATCAATAAGGAGAGGAAACAGGAATTCAATGCAAAATGGGATGATTCATACACATCATCAAGTGATAGTGATTCAGAAACAGAAAACGCCAACATGTGCTTCATGGCAAAGGATGACTAGGTATGGAATTTTAATAAAGAAATTACTAATGTTTTGAATGATATGAATCAGGGATATAAAATACTTAGGAAAGAGTACAACAATAGTTTGGCAGAGATAGATAGACTGAAAATATTTAATGAAAGGTTATCTGAAGAAAAACAATGTCTAAAAAATGAAATTGAAAGACTTAATAGGTATAATGATGAAAAGAATTTGACACTTGGAAGTTTTGAAAAATTAAAAAGTGAAAATGAATCCTTAAAATCAGAAAATCTTTCAATGAAGTCACAGATCACTGATCTGAATGACAAAATAACATCTCTAGACGATGTTATTCTTAACCTAATAAGGATTTTGACCAAATGAAAAATGATGTTGATAAATTTAAGAAAGGGAAGGATAATCTAGAAAAATTATTATCTACATCTAAGCACACTAGGAATAAACATCTCTCAAATATTTACATGGTTGTCATCATCAAAAAGGCGGAGATTGTTAATGCCCTAGGTATTGATTTTGATGACAACAACCATATAAATATTACTACTAACATATCTTCGAGTTATGCAGTCATATCAAATTTATTATGGAGATATTTTAGAGATAAACAAGAATTCAGTGGAAGCAAATGAATTATAGAAGAAGGTCAATCAGAGCAATTGAAGAACAAAACCCAATTAGAGAAGAATGCTGAAGGATAAAGGTGTTTGAAGTGATGAGGAGTTGGTTGAACCTTAGAATATCTTGTTAAAGATCTCATGGCAATTATACTTGAAGATCGTCAACCATTGACCTCAACCGAATCACAAAAATCCATAAATATAAGGCAATTTGAAATGCTGAAAATTTGCAACACTTATTAGTGTTGCTATTCATTTTGCAATACACCTATGTCGACATGGGGTACTTGGGCATGTCGACATACTAGCAGTTTTTCAGAATTTCAAATTTTAAATGAAGAGACATTTCCCTCCACCTCTTCACCAAAAGACACGTCTCTTCAACCACTATATAAAGGCCTCTGAAAATGAATTTTAACATCAAGAATTCTCATTTTCTCTTACTCCTTCTCCCAACATTTGCAAAAGAAATCCATTGCATACTCTTCAAATCTCCTTGCAAATCGATACTATTTCACTCCAATTCTTCACCGATTTGCAAGCCACATAATATCAGGGAGTTGTACTTTAATTCACATCACTCTCTCTGATTTCATCCTATTCCTCAAAGAAATTGCCATTGGAGGTCTACAGGATCATTATACCGAATCTGCAAGAATCTGTATTGAAGATACAAGTACTTGCCATAGTTTGTTATTACTGATAAGGAGAAGGTGTTCTTGTAGCCTATAAAATCAAGAGGGTGTGTCTTGTAGCCCGTGAAACCAAGATTGTAAAGATGTTCTTGCCACCCGTGGAAAGCAAGCGATTATAGTGGAATTCTGCACGATAGAGTGTAGGACTGGATGTAGGATTGGTTAATCCGAACCAGTATAAAAATCCAGGTGTTATTTACATTACTGCATTTTATTTTATTACTTACTTGTTCTCTGATTACTTCTTTCTGTTTGCAATTTGAGTAAATACAGTTTTATATTCATAAGTAAGTAGTTAATACACAATTCACCACTTCTAGTGTTTGAATAGCCTTAAGATCCAACATTGTATTTTAGCCACCCCAGTTTTCTACAGCCTTATGGTAGTTTCATTTTCTAAAAAGCATTGCGGATTTCTTTTTTAGTTCTTTTTGTTTGTTTTTGTTCAAAACAACTGTCTTTGTTTGCTCACACCAGTCCCATGACTGACCTAGAGTTTATTGTTCCCTTTTAAACTCTGCATGCCCACAATTTTCCACACGGACAACCTAGAGTTAGGTTTTCAGATAGTCAGCTAGTAGGTGTAGATTCGATAGCCTTCAATCTTTGGAGTCTTTGGGTTTGGTGATCGCATTGTGTTTCATTACAGCATGATGGTGGTTCGAGCTTATGGTTTGGAGTTTTGGAGCTTGGCATTGAAGATGATGTTTTCCGCTGCCATTACTGGTGTTTTTTGCTGTGTCTTCTGCTACTGTGTATCTCGGATAATATATGTTGATCATTTCATTTGTATCACTGTTGTATCAAATGTTGTGTATCAATAAAATTATTCTTTTGTTTCCACTATGTTGTATCATCTAATGTTGTTATAAGCTTTGGCGAATCGAATTTCAACGTTTGAATCTGTGGCATTCGAATATGGGTGAAGTATGGATGTCGAGTTTCGAGCGCTGGAATTTGGGTCATCACATTATTATTATTATTATTACTACTACTATTATCAGTTGATTAACCCGTTTGGTTACATGAAAGGATTTGCAAAATATATGTTTTGAAAAGGATATTAGTGAGGAAAAACCCGTTCCGCTAAACAGCGTGGTCTCACTTAATATTAGCAAACCGAGATGTAACGGTATTATTCACATCAGGCTTTATGTCTGACTCGAAGTTTTTGTTTCCTCTTAAACTCTCTGGTGCTTAAAATTGATTTGAGTAGGCTGAGGGTTGAAGTTTTCGGGTTTTTGAAATTTTGATGAATAAAGCTTCCAAAGACGAGCAGGCGGTTGACGTATAGCTAATTAGGAGTGACAGTTTTATTTTGTTTTAATTCCACTATATATATTATGTCAGATATGACTATATTGACTCTGATCAACCAAGGGGGCATCGTCATATGTCGCTCTTGGCATATTTTTGCAATGATTATAATTGATCTTTACCTGGGAGACGTTTAGGGATTATGTAATTTCGATATGAATGTTTTTGAAATGTAATTAGTGAAATATTGTTTTTTGTGAAATCTATGATTTTATTTATATTTAATGCTTTTGGTATTATAGATACCATTAACATTACCGTATTTTTTCATCAGAAGTTAGTACTATGGATGACTGCAGCATATGTAGCCCTTAGCTTTTAGCATCTAGATACGGGATGTTACAAGGGTATGCCGACATACATGTAGTAAATTGCATGTATTTGTTTTATTTTTTTTATATTTTATATTATTTTAGTTTATGATTTAAAAGAACAAAAGATTAATAAGATTGACAACAAAATAAGATTTCTAACAAATTTCCTTAAAATGGAGAGATACATAAACATAATGAAAAATACAAAGAAATGACATAAATAAAACTAGAAAATACAAAACACTAATTAAATCTAAGACGGTGATGGAGAAGAATTTTCACTAAGCTTTTTTATTATCTTTGCAAATTATTTGTCAACTTTTTTTGAGAGGCAAGTGAATTTCTTGCTAAATGAATGCTTTAGCTTCTTTTGATTATTAAGAAGCTTCTCTTAATTTCTAATAATCTCTTTGTTTGAATAGCGAGATGGTTCATCATAGTTTTAAACAGATGTATCAATTTCCTCCATATCCTCTTCTTTTTCTTCCTCCTCTTCTATTTCTATTTCATCATCTTTTCCTTTTTGAAGAATATCTTGCTCTTCTTCTCTTATCAATCTTTCTTCCTTTTTAGTAAGCAACTCATAAGGCACAAATTCAAAAGGAATGTGAATGAGAGAGTTGTTTGTTTTTTCAAAATCTTTATAAGGCAAAATGTTTTTACCTCTTATGTTAATATCAGAGTAGTTGAAAATTCTTGTAAGATACGCACTGTGGTAAAGTGTGTATTCATGTCTAGAAATTTTCTTTTGAACAAAGTCATCCAAAATCACTTGAGCCCAATTCATATCATAATTTCCAAAAATAGCTTTGAAAACTTTATAAGTGGGGTTGTTGTTATTCCCCGTTCCAGGTGTAATAATTTGTTGTAAAATAAGACTTACTAATCTTGATTTTGGCCCTAGAATTTTACCTCTAAAACTAAGTTCTTAGTTATTTGAAAATAAATCATGCATAGCTTCACTATTTCCATAATTTATTTCAAAAGTGGAGAGGTCATTTGCACTACTTTTACAATTAAGAATTTGACCAAGAGTATCAATCTAAAATAATAATAGTATATTTGATACTACTTCAAATCAAACCTTCCTTTCCTTAATAAAACTTTCCATTTAAATTGGCATAAAACATTTTGACCAAATCGGGATAGCAATTAAAATTATTTTATGATAAATCGGTTAAACTAAAAATACCTTTTTATGAAGCAAGATCTTATACCATAAAAAAAGTTTCATTAAAATTAGCAAATCTACTAAAAAAACTTACCATATTTTAAATAAATGTGTGTTTTAATAGATTCTTGATCATTTAAAACTTGATTTTTGGTTCTTTTGGTGAGCCTAATGGTTTTAGATGAAGAGGGTCAGTTTGAAGAAGACATTATGAGTTTGCTTTGGAAGAAAGAGAGCGAAGAATTTGTTTGATTATTCAAATAAAGTGTGTGTTGAAAATAGGGTTAGATGTGTGAATATATAAAGTTTGAATGAATATATGACAACCAAAAAGGTATCATTTCAAATTTTAAATTGAATGTAAAAGAGAGGGAAGTTTAAAAATTCAAATTTGAAAAGATTCTTCAAATTTTGTCAAGGTATGTCGACATACCTAGGTGACATATGTTGAGGTATATGCGAGAACTTCAATGTTCAATAAATAAAGAAATACATTCTTATAATTATATATATATATATATATATTTCTATATTAAATATTTGTAAAAAAAATCAAAAAATGAAAAATTTAAAAGAAAAAATTCGAATAAGAGTAAAATATGAGATGTAAAACCATCTATTTCGCTATTTCCATTGTTTGGCTCATTTAATCTTCCATCACCTTAAAACACATGTTGATATTTTCAATTTTTGATTCATTGTCACTGGATGTTGTATTAGAGTCATCCAAATGTATTGGTGTTTGGTGAATTCTTTGCTTTCTTTTGATGTGGATAGTCTCTTCGTAGATGGCCATATTCATCACAGTCGAAACACTAAAAAACATTCATGCTTCCAGAATTTTTATTCTCAAATTTTTGATAGTAGTCCATCGTTTTGTATTTTGGATTTTTTTAAAATTTTGGATCACAAAAGCAATCTCCTCATCATTATCGTTATCATCTGAATCTTTATAATCGGTTGTTGCGTTGAATGCAAATGATTTCTTTACGATCACCCACTTTCCTTTCTACCCTACAACCATTTTTCATAGGACATTAGATTACCAATTAATTCTTCAATTTTTAATTTACCAATATCATTGGTTTCCTCTACTGCTAAATTCTTTTGGTCCTATTCCAAAGAGAATGAATTAAAGATTTTCCTAACCTAGTTATCTTTCAAGAAATTTTTCTATAGTGATATTAATGAATGAACCATATCTTGAAATCGAGAATAGATGTCAGAAATAGACTCATTTGGTTTAATTTTAAAAAGTTGGAACTAGTTGGTTAGCATGGAAATCTTTGTTTGTTGTAGTTTACTAGTGCCCTTATGTGTGGCTTGCAACGTTCTCCAAATTTCATAGTCAAACTCATAAATAGAAACTCAATTAAATTCATTTTTCTCCAAGGAGCAACATAAAATATTTATGGCCTTTGAGTTATTGAGTGCTTATATTTTTTGGTCTATGGTCTAGTGTGAATATACAGTTTGGGGTTTAGTGTATTAGCTTGTGTAATTTTCCAAATACCAAAGTAATTGAATTGTAAATAAATTTTTATCCTACATGACCAGTAAGCATAATTATTACCATTAAATAGGCGGGGTCTAGCAGTTGATTATCCTTTTACAAAAGTATTAAAAGTGTACTACCAATGTTACTAACCACTATAATTTTCAAAAATCAAATAACGAGTTTTTAGAAACCTAATGCTCTGATACCAAATGTAGAAATTGGTGTATAGTGTAAGTTATTGTAACGACCCGCTATTTTGGACCTTTCAAATCGACAATAAAACCACACACGTTGGACTTGAATAGCTCAAAATACTGAAATGTTAATTTAAATTTGGCAAAACTCAGAACATACAGTAAATAAATAAATCACATATCACAGACACAGAGTAATATAATGCAGCGGAAGCAAAGAAATAGTAGTTCATGAAGCTACTATATATATAACACAGTCAAATAAGATACAACAAAAGTCTCGAATATAATAGCCAAATAAAAGATCGGACTACATCACTAGAATCAACTGAATATCTGAAAGCTGGATAGATAGCTGGCTCCAAGCGAAGCAACAACTCCAAAGGTGAGTCTCAAAAGCTGAACCACTCAGTCTGACTCGAGCGTAAAGAAAAACACAAAAAACTCGAGTCAGGATTAACATTCTTATATCAATAAATCCAACTCAAATGAAATAACAACAGAAATACAAGTAACTCAAAGGATGTTTGGGATAACCATCCTCTAAGGATCCGTTAAACTATCTACAATATAGTAATATGTACTATTATAATAATGTCTAGAAGTAAAGTAAACATACTTAAAAATAGCGTTAAGGCTTTACATTTTCCACCTTAGCACATACATAGTCCCAGTAGTCTATCCAGTATCATAGACCCTCCTGATCGGAAAGCTACCAGAGGATACTCCATAAGTTATGACACAAAACCAAAATCGTACAAGGCATGCTAGGGTTGGTGACACGGCACAACTATGTAATGCCAGGGTAGATATACCAATTACGCTTCCGGACCGGTGGTAACACATAGCAGCCACTACCGCCCACCTCGAGCCATACTCCTAAAAATCAAAGGTGCGCACCAATCAATCACAAAGTAGTAGAATGGTATCGAATAAGTGTGTCCGATCAGAGGAGCTACCTCATTAGCCCGTCAATCGCTCCTGTTTTAGCCACCTTATGCTAACTCACGGGAGTATAGTCCTCGTATATACCTCAATAGGACGTCGCCACCATCCTACTTCATTCTGGAATCTCCACCGCGTACACGGCTGTTAAAATGGTTTTCGGATTTGGCAGAGAGTATGACAACTTTCGATCCCGGTCTCTTTAACAACCAAACATTATTATTACACCGTGGTCATTTCAAAATAATTTATACTTCAAAACCAGAATATCATATCCATTTCAAAACCATATAAATACGATATAATTTCCATTTCAAAAACCAAATCAATATGATATCATTTCCACTTCAAAAACCAAATCAATACGATATCATTTTTTTAAAAACTAAATCAATATAATATTGTTTTTATTTCAAATATATTCACTTCCAGAATCATAGTACTTTCAAAGTTATAACACATTCAAAACCAAACACTTGAAAATATGACATTTTAAAAACATAATACTTTGAAATTCATAGCTTCGAAACTATAACTTTCACTACTTAAACAGTTTAGATGTTCAGATAGTATATATAATATAGTAGTTTTAAATCTAAAATTACTTTATAAATAAAATAATTTCCTCAACTCCACAAATTGATTCAAATCAATTTGAATCCAAAAATTCAGTTTTAAATCAAATCTCAGTTCATAAATTTCAACTCAATTCATTTTTCAATAATCTATTTCAATTAATATCAATTTCAAAAACAGATTTGAACCTCAAATAAACCATTTCAAATTCCATATATTTCAAAGCTTTAACTATCCTATAATTTCAAAACTAAATTCTTATAATTTCATATATATCAGATTCAATTTACTATTATTTAGTTTTGAAATATTTACTAAATAAATCCAAGATCATTTAAATAAAACTTTCAAACTTCAGATAACTGAATATTGCTTTAATTTATTTAAACTTGATATATTCATCACCTTAAACAAAATCAAATTATAAAAATCGTATCCTTTAAAATCTCAATTTTATTAAATTTAAAATCAAATTTATTTGAATATAATTGTTAAATAAATTTAACACCAAATCAATTTCATATTTATCATCCAACCTTAATTTTATTTAAATCATTATAAATTATATATAAAATATAATTTAAATAAACACTTACCATATTTCATTTTAACAAAATCAAACTTTATTATTAAACTTATTTTATATTTTAAAACCAAATTATACATAGCTTAAAATCAAGAATTTAACTACGTATAAAATAACTTTTATATAATATCCAATTCAATATTTTATAAAACCATATTTTCTTTCCAAAACAATAGAAAAAAATTTTCAAAACATTTATATATAGACCAGCGGTGTCTGTATATAATATTCTATCCTATGGTCAAGTGATACAGATATTTATCATTTCAACCCGCAGTTTAAATATATACAGGTATATATCTTTTCAACCCGCAATCCCAAATTCAATTCAAACGAAAATCGCTTGGGTCTATCCTTTCAACCCATAACGATTTTCTCCTATTCTAAAGTCCGTTCGGGTATGTATCATTTCAATCCATAGTTAATTCTATACTAAAAGGGAACTTGCAAAGTGATAACAGATATGATAATAACATAACAACAGGCATATATCATCAATATAGATAACAGATAATGGTGTCTGATGCCGTAGGTGAACAGATACAGATAACAGCATATATATAGCAATGTAAATAACTAACACCAGCATATTTCAACTATCGTTTCAATTGAAATCAAATCCAATAAATATAAGAACGTTAATCGTGAGTGATTGCTCACCTTTTGAGGCTAGAGAGAAAAGACAACGGAATGAGTTACGGATCCAAACACGAATTTCGAAGCAAAGCACGATGGAACTGAGTTTGAGGAATACAGCTGATAATAGGAATCAATGTAAACAAATCAAATCAGTTTTGATTCAAACTGATAATATATACATTATTTACATATTTTTCAAAAAAAAGTCAATTTTAAAAATATATATACTTAAAATAAAATCTATATATATAATTCAAGTAAATATTTCAAAGAATATATATATACATAATAATTCATACAAATAATTGTACTTCATATTCCTTTCAAAATTTCCAAATCATAAAATATATACTAATACAAATATATATATGCAGATTTTAAAATAGTGCAAAGAAAAATATGTACGTAACATATATACTTGAATGTATAGCTGGACAAACTTCACCTTTGTATAAACCGATGTTAAAATAAAATAAGTATAAACTAATATTAAAATAAAGACATATACATATCAATTTCATGAATTTTTTGTTTCATACAAAATGTATCTTGTATACATATTGTTTAACTAATATATATACTTTAGAATATAATACTGCGACTTATATACATACACGCACATAAGCGAATATATAAATATATATATTTCACGATATAAGAATACAGCGTATAAAAATTTATAAACCTGCCCAAATGAATGCACAGATCAATGCTTTTACAACATACATCGATATATACACAAACGCAAATACATATAGGCAGTACTCCACCCATGTCAAATCTCGAAAAATATGAGTACATACTATCACTAACTCGAACATATTATAACATAGAAACAGCAAAACAAAATATTATACGAAATATTATACATACTATATTATATATATTATACATACTATATATACTGTAAATGGTACAAATATATAAAATAGGATTATAACATAAAAACAGCAAAACAAAATTTATATATGCAGTCAAATAGGTAAAATATATATATACATATACTAATATATACACTACAGAGAATCGCAAATTTAAACTCAGCAAATATACTCATAGATGTGAACAGCTGCTACATATATGACTAACGTATCATAACCACACACACAGATGTATATTTATATATATATATATATATATAAATTTATCGAAATCAATAGATATTGAAATAAAAACAAACTAACAATCGAAATATCTACGGGAATCAATTTAAACGTATATAAGAATACTTTTAAACAATATATATACATATCCATTTTTTTAAGCACATACAATACCTCCTTGAAATTAGTATATATATACTATATAGGATAGAGATATAAAAGTAAGATATACTATATATAAATATATACTTACCTATCAAGCACAGAGGAGAGACAGGAAATCAAAGAGGAGAGAGGAGTGGGTCGGTTGTAGGGGACAGGGAGGAGTTCGGGTCGAGGAGATCTGGCAAAGCAAGGTGCAACGTGTGCTTGGTTGCCGAGGTTGACTGGCTTCGTGTGCCTGGCAAGGTGGAGGGGAGGAATAGCATGGCTTCAGCCATTGGGTAGGTGAAAGTGGCGGTTTTCATGAGGTGGCCAGATAAGGGAGGGGACGGGCTCGAGCAGGTGATGAGAGGCGGTTATCGAGGCTCGATTCTGGCTTAGGATTCCATGGAATTCGGCGGTCGAGGTGATAGCATGGAGGCGGTTGGGTGGGGAAGAAGGAAACGAGAAGATAAGGAGGAAAAATGGAGGAGAAGAGATATTAGCCTGGGAAGAAGAAAAGAATGCAACAGTTTCCTTGTTTTATATTATATTTCCCAATCGAAGGATATGAACAGAATGAATAAAATAATATTGAACGAAATGAACAGAACAAAATAAAGTGAACTGATGGAATGGAAAAAGGTGGAAGTTGAAAAGGAATATGATAACAAACGACTATCCAGTTAATAAGTGGGAAAATGGGAAGGCATAGAGAAACAAAATACTGAAATGATTATCGGTTCTACAACCGATCGCCAGTTTCACCGCATACTGGATTTCAAAACACAGAATTGAATATACCGCAGAGATTAGTACAACGAGACGATCAAAACGGTATACAGTGTACGATCATCCGATCGAAAGTCGATAATCGGTACCGAAAATGCTGCTAAAACACCAGAATTAAGATAAACGAGGCAATAGCAGTCCAAATTTGAGAAAACGACAGATGACGTCTCACTCAGAAGATGATTGACAATTTTTCTATATAAAAATATTCAGGTTTGAAAAATATTTTATTATCATCAAATATTAACTGATTTGAATTTAAATAAAATTGCGCAAGAAAACCAACTTTCATATTATCTGATGTAAATTTACCATTTAAAATTTCACATAATTTAAATTAAATATACTAATAAAACAAATAAAATTATTAAAAATTTACGGTTCATTACAGTTATACTAGTGTGGATGGATCTTAAGGCTGCCAAAACACTAGAGGGGATAAATAGTGTTTTATAACTGATATAGTACTTTTCTAAATAGTTTCAAGTTTAAATTAAAAAAAATCAAAACTAATATATATAACAGGCAATCACAGATATATATATATATATATATACACACACACACATACATATATATATACACACATATACATATACATACACACATAAATGCAGCAAAATAAAATAAAAGAGAGATGACACCAGGAGTTTTATACTGGTTCGAATTTACCATTCCCGCATCCAGTCCTGTACATTATCAATATAGATTTCCTTTCAACACCTACTTTAGTCACACAACAAGCAAACCAGAATATAATCTTGATTCCAAAACAATAAGATACACCATCCTGACTTTTCGAGCTCAAGGTAGAATCTCTTGACTTATTAGGCAACAAAATCACCCACTTGATGTAAATGGGCAACAAGCACGTCCACTTGATTTGAACGGGCAATAAGCACATCCAATTGATTTGAACGGGCAATAACCACACCTACAACAAGCACACCTATGAGATTTGAATGGATGACAAGCACACCCATACAAAATAGTAGTAAAGTGTGACAATATGGAAATTTGGAATATTTGAAAATGAAATATTTAATTTATTTTAAATATTGAAAGTTATTTTTTACTTAAATTTCAAAAATATCTGGTTATTTGGTAATAAAATATCTGAATTTAATTATTGAAAGTTGGGTAAAATATTGAATCTTGATTTATAAGCTGACTAAAAATATTCTAAGGCTTAGAAAATTCATATTGATAATACTGAAGATAATGAAAGCTTCAGAATTGAATTTGGAAATGATTTGTTCATTTTTGAATTTATATCGTTTACATCGACATTTAAAAAAATAGCCTTCCGTGGCACAGTCTTGGAATTCGATGAAACCAGTTACATTGGATCTATAATAGTGCTTTATTATGGGATTTCAATTTTCGAAGCATTCGGGGTTGTCGTGTGGCCATACGGTTGATAAACGCGCTGAATTTGAATCGAAAATTCAATATAAGTACTGGTTCAAAAATCCATCTTCTCCATATGATCGAATGTGGACCCAAAACCTTTTTCATTGCGTTTGTAATAGTGATTTAACATTATAAACGCCTGGCGGCATGCCTCGATAGGACGTCGAGATTTTGAATTGTGAAAGTCAAGATGATTTAGATTTGAATTTAAATTTAAAAAACATATATAGATTCATACAATAGGAAAGTTGACACGTCTCTTCCCTTAGGACATGTGTTCTCCTTGGTTGACATGTAAAGAAAAGTCGCTACCTCCCTTCAAAATCCGACAGCTGAAAACAAATTCTTTTCTTTCTCCTCAAAACGTAACCAAAATTAAATCAAGCAGAGAAAAAGAATTCAAATCATGACCGAACAATTTTCTCAGGAAAAAGAGAGAAAAAGAAAAAGAAAAAGGGAAGCTAGGCATAATCGCTTGCCTTCTCCCTCAAGACCTTTAGTTGGATCGAATTCGTTAATCCAAATCGAGGCGACCGGAGCTATCGTGAAATCGTGCGCCTCGCGATAGCAAACTCAAGCGATCGGTTGGAGGGTGTATATTCGTGCGTTCGATCATGCAGGCGAAAAGAGGGAGGGCGAGTGAAGTGGAGGCGGCGCAGTGGAGTCTGTGGTGCGAGTGAGGGTGAGGTGTGCGTTGGGTGTGGCGATCCGTAAGGTCGTGTGCTCCAGTGATAGGCGCGAGGAGATGGTGGGGCAGCGATCGTCGGCAGCTCCTAGTAGCAGCTAGGGCAAGGGCAAGAAGGAGGCTCTCGTGATGGTTAGGGGCTTGAACTCGAGCACTGGAAGGTTGGGGGTCTCGCGATGGTAGCGTGCTTGTGGTGGGTCGTATCGATGGTTGCGACAAGTTTCCCGGGCAGCAAGGTATAACCTATTTCGATTTTAAATTCACATTTGATTTTATATACACAGATTTAAAAAAAAATAGAAGATAAAATGTATATATCCACATGCATGCTCCAGTTTAAAACAGAAAAAAGGGAATTTGAAATGTTTGAAAGATTATATATAAAAATTTGATTTTTAAATCTATATAAATTAATTTTTATAAGTAAGGGCTTCAAAGATGAAGAAAATAAATGTTTTGCTAAAAGAAGGAATTAGTTTAAATTAAATTTATAGATGGAAATAGACCTTTCGATGGTTTCAAATGTTAAAAAAATTGTATAATTGTTATGCAAGGTCAGAACCGTGAAATCAAGTCGGAATTGGAATGGATTGCAAATCAAAAGAAAAGGTGAGATTTTCTCACTCAAATTAAAATAATTGAAATTTCAATTATTGATTGATTGCCTGATGGTGATAGTATATGTGTATATATATTTAGAGTGATTGATTTCCCTCATTATATAGCAGATGAGACCCTATGTGCCACATGATAGTCGATGATATTATATAATCCCACATACCGCGATATTCCACCTCGAAGTGGAATTGTTATTTAATTGTTGTGCTAACATCTATGGATGCAGGGAAACAGGTTGGAGGGATCCAACTGGATTCCTCACATTGTTGAATTTATTTGTATATGTTGTGATGTGATAATCTATGAATGATTATATTAGTATGAATAATTATATTGGTGAATGGAATTTATTTGAAGACTATGGTTTAGCCGAACATATTTTTGGAATCGTGAGATACCAAAAATATATATGATTTGATTTTTGGAAATTAAAGTAGAAAATTTTATGTAAATTCATTTTAAAAAATTGGATAAATTTAAAAGAAGGAATTTTAAAAAGGATAAAGATTGATTTTTGTAATCCTATTGAATAAAATTCCAAAATGTGGGAAAAAGATTTTAATAAATGGATTTCGAGTGATATTGTCTAAAAGTTGGAGAATTTGTTTAAAATTCATATTTTAAATAGTTTGGAAGAAATAAAGGAATTTGTTTTAAAAGATAATAAATTTAGAAATCAATTTGAAAATTGATTTGGTGTTTGGAAAGAAATTTAGAAATCAATTTGAAAACTGATTTGGTGTTTGGAAATGAATTTAGAAATCAATTTGGAGTTTGTTTTGGTGTTTGGAAATAAATTTAGAAATCAACTTGGAATTTGATTCGGTGTTTGAAAATAAATTTGGGAATCGATTGGAATTTGATTCGGTGTTTGAAAGTGAATATTTGAAAATCAATTTGAAAATCATATGTCAGTGGATATTTAAAAATTTAAATTCACAATGGGAATTTATAATGTAAAGGGAAATTTGTTTTAAAAATAAATATTGGGTTATTTTTAAAGTGCGGAAAGAAACTTATGGATTTGGAATGTAAATTTAAAATAAATTAAGAAGGATTTATTAGTTGATTTAAATGGACCATTTTGAAATGGAAGGTGTACTTTCCCTGGAAAGCCGAGTATGATTTCAAAGTAGCTTTCAAAATATAAATTAAAATTTGTATAATTGGTTTTAAAAAGAATATTATTGGACAAATTATTTTCAAAAGATGTTTTTAAATCTTTAAAGTGAATATTGTTAAGTTGATTATGGAAGTGGTTATTTTAAAGATTGAATTGGTATTTGATTTAGAAAACGGTTATTTTAATAATTACACTTTATCTAATAATTTTATTTTTACAAATTATTTGAATTTGAGTTTTATATGAGATATTGATATAACATTTCACAATAAATGTTTTAAATAAAGTGTTTTAAAATAGTTTTTATTTTAAATGTTTTCAAGTATATATTCTTAGATAAGTGATTTAAATTATTTTAAAAGTATTCGAACTCGGCAAATTTTCAGTGCAAACAAATAAATATCTAGAAATTTATTCCGCGCAAGGAAAGTGATTTGAAATTTGTTTTCAAAGTGATGAAGTGTTAAAAATATATCTTGCGAAGATGTTTTGAAAATAAATAATTGGGGGAAAATTATTTAAATGTTGGTGATTATTGTGAATATTGTTTGATAGTTAAATAACCGACTATCAATATTGGCCTTTAAATGACATTTGAATTTCGATGCGACCGGGGGTCGGATTCCAAATGGATATTTGAAAAACACATCGAATCTTGGTGATGGATCTTTTGTTTAAAAAGATCAAAGTGAAAATTTGTTGTGATTTACTTGAAATCTGAATGTAACACTTATTTTTAAAATAAGCGCCCATTATTCGAATTAGCCGGGACAGGACTTTGTGTCATAATGATACGACGAAATGAGATTGCATTTGAAGATGGTGTTGAAGATCGGGTATTTTTGAAAGCGAAAGTATTACCTGTCGAATGTCTCTGCACCGAGTTGCTCCGGTATAGAGATTATATGACCCTTTGTGATGGGGAGTCCGGACGTGATTAGTGAATATCCGGATTTGTAAGGGCTTCTTTGAAGTGCCTTCGGTTCCGTTCGAACCCGGAACGGACTTGTATGGATGTGTGTCTGACGTCACACTTTGAGATGTAAAGCTGGTTTCTATCAAATACATTTCTGTTGGTGGCGGAGAATTTATTCTCTTAGCTTAACACCATTCTCTGTGACGTACGAGCTCAGAGGTTATGTAGTTGATGGTTGCTAGTGATACATTCCTAATTTGGTAATGTGGCATGCGAAGTGCTGCTGATCATTTATTGATCGAAGCATTGCTTTTGTGAAAAGCGTAGCTTTGTGGACGAGACTTCGTCGGACCTCACATCCCAAAATGGTCGAAACAGGGAGGATGTGGCAAGGTTGTTTGGGGGTAGTGCCCTTAGGGTATGTCCATTTCCTTCTGAAAAAAGGTGGTACAAGGGTATGGAGCCCAGATATTTAACCTATGTGGTTGCTGCAAATTTATTGCTTTGTGGTTGAGGATCCTCGGATAAAAGTCGGTAACGACCGGGGGTGGCATACTTGTAGGGTTATCTAGTTACAGCTTTATTAAAGCGTGAGGTAACCCGATCTTGTATTAGCAGAGAGCTGGTTAAGTTCTCGGGGCGTCCCTCCAGTGGCGTATCCATGTGGCCCAGGAAGTTCCTTAGCCTGACCATTTGTCGGAAATCCAAAGAAACAATACGCGCCCTGTACGGTTTTAGTTGTATAACATGCCTTTTACTTATGGCGGTGACCGACCGTTTAATTGGTAGCTATAGTAGGCATAATACGAAATGTCTATGCTGGCTAAGATTAATATTATACTTTTGAAATGTTTTCCACACTATGCACTAAGGATAATATTAAAAAGGATTTTGCGTATCAAGCATTTTTGACTATCATAAGAAGAAATCTCCTCCTATTCTGGGTTTTCGTAGTGTGTGTGGCGGGAGGCCTTATGGTAGTTTCATTTTCCAAAAACATAGCGGATTTCTTTTCCTTTCTTTGTGAAAATAACTGTTTTTAAGATCTCACACCAGTCCCATGACTGACCTGCAGTTTATTGTTTCCTTTCTAAACTCTGGGTGTCCATAATTTTCCACACGGACAGCCTAGAGTCAGGTTATCATTATTCTGGAGTGAAGTCTGGAAATATGCTATGGAGATCTGGAGGCAAGCTGGGTGGCGAGAAGTGTCACTAGTGTAATGTCATTTCTTTTCCGTTGTTGTATTGTGTTGTTGTAAACTCTAATGACGTATTGTAATAACATATATGGTTCTTTGTTTTAAAGATTATTCATTTATCTATTATATGTAATTCCCCTGTGAATGTGAGATTTTGATATTGTTTTTATGTTTCTTCTTCTATCTTCTTCTTCTTTAACCCTAACGGTTCGGTTTTCCGGCATTCGATTGTGCGGTATTTGATACAGTAGACGTATTGATGTCGACTTTTGGGCATCAAAAGAAATTGGATCATTACAATGTGAGATCAAAGCAATTGGTTAAGCAACAACCTTGGCTCTGGTGGGGATTACTCATTAGAGATAGAGTCAATAGTACTCTAGAATGATTTGAGTGTAATAATAGATATGAGCGCGTATTTGTTAGTGAATATGAAAATTGTTTTGTAGTGTTTTGACTTATCGGTTGATTGTTTATAGATTCTGGTCGGTGCAGTTTGGCTAACTGTATGGATAGGGTTTCTACACTATTAAATAAGGTAAATCGACATAGTATTATTTTAAAATCGGGTAGGGTCAGTGTGGCGGACAGCTGTATCCCCTAGCTCTACTCTCCGGAGTAGGGTTTATAAAAAAAAAATCGGGTAAATGAAATAATTTCAGCCTAATTATTTTTATATATAAAAGAAATCATTTTCCATAAATTATTATAGTATATAGTTGCTTCATTATTAGGAAGTGATAATATTAAATTATTATCATTGATTATTAGATGAGATATTGAAAACATAACCAAAGGTTAAGAAATATAATTCATATACAAATGGAATTTGTAAATACAAATTGTAAATGTAATTTGAAATAGAATTCTAGAGTAATATTTGAAAATTAAGTTGAAAGGATTTGAGAATTGAAATTTTGGTGAAAAGTTTAAATCCCGTTTGAGATTGAAAATGATTTTCAAAAATTTTGGAAAAAAATAATATTAGTAAAGTTATTTAGGGAATATATTTTTGAATTGAATTTGAAATCTGGTCGAATTTGGATTTAAAAATATTTGGAAAGTATTTTTAAGTGAGTAAAAGCACTAAACTCTTTTCGATCACTGGAAAATAACTTCGGTGATGACTGCAGCATCATCGATGTTGATTTTCCAGTTTCCAGGAGAGGAATTGGTGTCGAATTATTTTAAATGGTAGTTGTTTGCAAACTGAGTTTGGTTTTGGGAATTCAAAAGATAATTTGAATTGATTTCAAAAATGATTTTAAAACGTTGGAAAGACTCTCGAATCCTACATAAAATATTTTCGAATATAATTGAGTTTGGCAACTTATAAATTTGAAATTGTTAGAATAAAATCTAACTTGAAAGGAACTAAAATTAAATTAAGTGTGAAATGTAAATAAGTTGGAAAACTTATAGAAGCCTAAAATTTGGATTAAAATTGAATATTTGGATTGAGTAAAATTAAGTGAAATGGAAAATTAGTCAAGTTGGATCAAATAAAGCAAAGCACTGAAATGAAATTAGTAAGTGAAACTAACTGAAGATGAAAAAAATTGAATTCATATGGAATGGGAAATCCAGTTTACACAGGTTTAGCTTACGATGTATTTGGAAGACCTCAACCAAACGAATATTTCACAGAGAGCCGACAGGGGATTCCATTAATAACCGGCCGTTTTGATTCTTTGGAACAACTTGATGAATTTAGTAGTTATTTGAATTTAGTACAAAAAAATTTCTCATTTCTTCATATAGAATTTTTTCTATCCAAATCAAATTGAAATTTTGATTTGGATAGAAAGGAATGATCCATTTTTTTTTCAAGATTTTCCTATTCAGGAAAGAAAATGTTTTTTCGATAAAGAAAAATATATATAAGATATAGAGGAAATATACTATGTTATATTTATATTTACAAACCAAAATGGTGAATTGAAATTGAATATAAGAAGTATATGTAATACTTATATTGAACTTAAGAAACGGATAATGGAATTCTTAAGTAATTTTTGAGTTGAGAAAATATTCTAAATTAATAAGTGAATGAAGATTAAACTGGAAGTTGTGGAATGGTAATTGTGATAAAAATGAATGTAAATAAAATAAAAATGATATATCTAATAATCAATTGGAATTAATACGTATGATATACATATATTATTTTCGCACAGCAATTTGATCCAGAATTCGAACATAGAATTTCGAGATAGTTATATCGATCCGAATTGGGATTTTTCACTCGATTTTTGACGACGAACCTGGATATGGATTTTTGGTTGATTCTGGAATTTCTATATCATAGTTTACGGCTATGCAAGGAGAATGACGATTTCTGATCAAGAAACCAGATCTGAGTCCGTACTAGGAAGTCGGGTGGACGATACTAGTTCGGAAGTAATATTGTGTGATCGAGTGAGCGATCAGATTTGATATTACGTACGGATGATATAAGGATATCGTACAGGCTTGAATGAAATAAATATTGAAACTTTTGTAAAGAAATGTATAAAATGATTTTGAAAGTTATGATTGGATATTATTGCTGAGTAAGATATACAGGTGTTATAAAGGAAAAGGAAATTGAATTTTTTATTTCGAAGATAAATTTAAATTGCTCAACAAACGGTATGTATTTAAATTTCTATATGAGATTTGATGATTTTCTTGTCTAGCCGCTTGGCGTTTTGTTTTCTTTTGAAATCTAGGGGCCCGTTGTGCCATTTTGTAGTCGTATCGAGCTAGCCGCGCAAAGGAGACGCTGACGAAATTTTTTAAAATTTAGGGAGTTATAAAAATTTTGAAATTTTTTTAAAGTTTTAAAAATTTAAATTTAAATTTGAATTGTTAAGGAAACAATGTTCTTTGAAAAATAAGAAAGATTTTGGAAAGTTAGTCGAAGTGATAATGGGTATCTAATTGGGTTGACAACTTGTTAAAACTGTTTCGTTTTGGGGAAGATAATGAATGGGTTAAGGATCATTCTTCTTAACTAGTAATTTCGGGACGAAATTCTATTAAGGGGGAAGAATGTGACGACCCAAAAACTTGAAACATTTGAAAATGAAATATTCAATTTATTTTAAATATTGAAAGTTATTTTTTTACTTGAATTTCAAAAATATCTGGTTATTTGGCAATAAAATTTCTTAATTTAGTTATTGAAAGTTAGGTAAAATATTTAATCTTGAAGCTGATTAAAAATATCCTAAAGGCTTAGAAAATTCATATTGATAATATGAAGATAATGAAAGCTTTAGAGTTGAATTTGAAAGTGATTTGTTCAGTTTTGAATTTATATCGTTTAAATCGACATTTAAAAAAATAGCCTTCCGAGGCACAGTCTCGGAATTCGACGAAACCAGTTCCATTAGATCCATAATAGTGTTTTATTATCGGATTTCAATTTTTGAAGCATTCAGAGTTGTTGTGTGGTCGTAGGGTTGATAAACGTGCTGAATTTAAATCGAAAATTTAATATAAATACTGGTTCAAAAAGCTATCTTCTCCATACGATCGAATTTGGACCCGAAACCTTTTCCATTGCATTCAGAATAGGGATTTAACATTATAAACGTCTGGCGACATGCCTCGATAGGATGTCGAGATTTTGAATTGTGAAAGTCAAGATGATTTAGATTTGATTTTAAATTATATATATATATATATATATATTCATACAGTAGGCCAGTTAGACACGTCTCCTCCCTTAGAACACGTGTTCTCCTTGGTTGACACGTAAAGAAAAGTCACTTCCCCCTTCTAAATCCAACAGCCGAAAACAAATTCTTTGCTTTCTCCTCAAAACGAAACCAAAATTAAATCAAGCAGAGAAAAAGAATTCAAATCATGGCCGAACAAATTTCTCAGGAAAAAAAGAACAAAAAAGAAAAAGGGAAGCTTCACATAATCGCCTGCCTTCTCCTTCAAGACCTTTAGTTAGATCGAATTCGTTAATCCAAATCGAGGTGACCGGAGCCATCATGAAATCGCGTGCCTCACGATAGCAAACTCAGGAGATCGGCTGGAGGGTGTAGATGCATGCGTTCATTCATGCAAGCGAGAAGAGGAAGGGAGAGTGAAGTGGAGGCGACACCGTGGAGTTGGCGGTGCGAGCGGGGCTGTGGTGTGCATTGGGTGTGGCGATCCGCAAGGTCGCATGCTCCGGCGATATGCGCGAGGAGATGGTGGGGGCGGCGATCGTCAGCAGCTCCTAGTAGCAGCTAAGGCAAGAGTGAGGAGGAGGCTCTCGTGATGGTGAGCGGCTCGAACTCGAGCACTGGAAGGTCGGGGGTCTCGCGATGGCAGTGCACGTGTGTACTTGACTGGGTCGTATAGGTGGTTGCGACGAGTTTTTCGGGCAGCAAGGTATAACCTATTTCGATTTTAAATTCATATTTGATTTTATATACACAGATTTTAAAAAATTAATAGAAGATAAAATGTGTATATCCACATGTATGCTCCAGTTTAAAATAGGAATTTGAAATGTTTGAAAGATTATATATAAAAATTTGATTTTTGAATCTACGTAAACTAATTTTTATAAGTAAGGGTTTCAAAGATAAAGAAAATAAATATTGTGTTAAAAGAAGGAATTAGTTTAAATTAAATTTACAGATGGAAATAGATCGTTCGATAGTTTCAAATGTTAACAAAATCATATAATTGTTATGTAAGGTCAAAACCGTGAAATCAAGTTGGAATTAGATTGGATTGCAAATAAAAAGCAAAGGTGAGATTTTCCCACTCAAATTAAAATAATTGAAATTTCAGCTATTGATTGATTGCCTGAATGTGATATATATATACACACACACACATATATTTAGAGTGATTGATTTCCCGCATTATGTAGCGGATGAGACCTTATGCGCCACATAATAGCGGATGATATTATATATTCCCATATACTGCGATATTCCACCTCGAAGTGGAATTGGTATTTAATTGTTGTGCTAACATCTATGGATGCAGGAAAACAGGTTGGAGGGATCCAACTGGATTCCTCGCATTGTTGAATTTATTTGTATATGTTGTGATGTGATAATCTATGAATGATTATATTGGTGTGAATAATTATATTGATGAATGAAATTTATTTGAAGGCTATGGTTTAGCCGAACATATTTTTCGTATCGTAGGATACCCGAAACGTATATGATTGGATTTTTGGAAATTAAAGTAGAAAATTTTAAGTAAATTCATTTTAAAGAATTGGATAAATTTAAAAGAAGGAATTTTAAAAAGGATAAAGATTGATTTTTGTAATCCTATGGAAGAAAATTCCAAAATATGGGAAAAAGGTTTTAATAAATGGATTTCGAGTGATATTGTTTAAAAGTTGGAGAATTTATTTAAAATTCAGATTTTAAATAGTCTGGAAGAAATAAAGGAATTTGTTTTAAAAGATAATAAATTTAGAAATCAATTTGAAAATTGATTTGGTGTTTGGAAATAAATATAGAAATCAATTTGAAAATTGATTTGGTGTTTGGAAATAAATTTAGAAAGAAATTTGGAATTTGATTTGGTGTTTGGAAATAAATTTAGAAGTCAACTTGGAATTTGATTCGGTGTTTGAAAATAAATTTGGGAATCAATTTGGAATTTGATTTGGTGTTTGAAAGTGAATATTTGGAAATCGATTTGAAAATCGTATATCAGTGGATATTTGGAAATTTAAATTCACAATGAGAATTTATAAAGTAAAGGGAAATTTGTTTTAAAAATAAATATTGGGTTGTTTTAAAAGTGTGGAAAGAAATTTCTAGATTTGGAATGTAAATTTAAAATAAATCAAGAAGAATTTATTAATTGATTTAAATGGACCATTTTGAAATGGAAGGTGTATTATCCCTGGAAAGCCAAGCATGGTTTCAAAGTAGCTTTTAAAATATAAATTAAAAGTTCTAGAATTGGTTTTAAAAAGAATATTGTTGGAGAAATTATTTTCGGAAATTGTTTTTAAATCTTTAAAGTTATTATTATTAGGTTGATTATGGAAGTGGTTATTTTAAAGATTGAATTGGTATTTGATTTAGAAAATGATTATTTTAATAATTACACTTTATCTAATAATTTTATTTTAAAAATTATTTGAAATTGAGTTTTGTATGAGATATTGATATAAAATTTCATAACAAATGTTTTAAATGAAGTGTTTTAAAGTAATTTTTATTTTAAATGTTTCCAAGTACATATTTTTGGATAAGTGATTTAAATTATTTTAAAAGTATTCGAACTCGGCAAATGTTTTGTGGAAATAAATAAATATTTGGAAAATTATTCCGCATGGGGAATCTCCTCCAATTATGCGTTTGCATTGTGTGTATGGCGAGAGGCCTTATGGTAGTTTCGTTTACCAAAAGCACAACGGATTTCTTTTCCTTTCTTTATTAAAATAACTATTTTTAAGATCTCACACCAATCCCATGACTGACCTGGAGTTTATTGTTTCCTTTCCAAACTCTGAGTGCCCATAATTTTCCACACGGGCAGCCTAGAGTCAGGTTATCATTATTTTGGAGCAAAGTCAGGAAATATGCTGTGGAGATCTGGAGGCAAGCTGGATGGCGAGTAGTATCACTAGTATATTGTCATTTCTTTTCCGCTATTGTATTGTGTTGTTGTAAACTCTAGTGATGTATTCTAATAATAGATATGGTTCTTTGTTTTAAAGATTATTCATTTATCTATTATATGTTGTTCCCTTGTAAATGAAATTCTGATATTGTTTTTCTGTTTCTTCTTCTATCTTCTTCTTCTTTAACCCTAACGGTTCGGTTTTCCGGCATTCAATTGTGCGGCATTTGATACAGTGGACGCATTGATGTCGACTTTCGAGCGTCGAAAAAAATTAGGTCATTACATAAAGAGTAGTTGATTCAAAATACAAATAGTTGTAACTTGAATACAAAATATCATATGGCCCTTTTATAGAAGTTTGATCTATGAATTGGTGAAAAATGTTTCAAACAACAAGCAAATGATTTGTGCACATAATATACAGTGAGTAGATTATAGAGAATAAATGTAGTGAAGCAAAGATTAAATTTGAGTGGATTTAAGGAGTATAGAAAGTGGATTTTGTGAAGTACATAATGAGAATTTAGAGTAAGGAGAATGAAGTGAATAATTAGTAAAAATATGCATTTTTATTGTCCCCTTTATATAGTGTTCAAGGGACATGTCCATTCGCAAAAATGTGGAGCCATAAAATATAACTCTTCAAATTTTAAAAAACTACCTAATGGTACATATGTCGACATACCTTGGTAGGATATGTTGACATATCTTTGTACTTATGTTGGGAAAAAAAAATATTTTAAACTTTTATAAAATTATGAAATTTTGTAATATAATTTAAAAATAGTTTTTATACTTTAATATATAACTTTTATAAAATATTGTATATATATTTTGAAATAAAATAGATTTTTGTTGAGTGAGTATTTCAAAGAAATGAAAGTTACTATTCAACGACTTTAACAAATTTAGCTAATGTAAGTCTTGAACTCTTCATGTCTTTTTCTTTAAACTCACGATTCATCAATTGTCTTGATCATCTATGAATCTTGATTTCTAGTCTCTTTACCGAACAATCTTCAAACTTAATTATCCTGCACTAGTATAAACCTATGTAACATCGTGCAAAATATTCTATACAATTTGGGAACACATTAGTACCTATTAGTGCCAACACCCTATATTATCAATAATTTAACAATTCCTACAACATAATTATAAATGCAAATACTTAATTATACACACTCACGTATCGTTTTTATATGATAGGCCTATTGTGTAACAGCCTGTTATTTTAACATTAACTAATTAAAAAAATTAATTAATAAATAATAAAGCCAAAAAATGGAATTTTTACAGATGTCAGAATTTGGATATTAATCAGGCGTTGCTGGGTTCTTGATGATTTTCTAATTAGTTTCCATATATAAAGTTTTTTTATCAGTGTTCAAACGAAAAAGTTATTGGTATCTGAAGATTTCAAATCAGAAATAATTGTATATGTAATTAAGGATATTGACAAAATTAATTAACGTTAATGCTTGCTTAGGTTTTAAGTAAACACTAATGCAGAAATAAATTATCTCAAATGGCTGAAAAAGGAATTAAATATACAAAATATAACATCATTAATTAACAAACATTACTAGCACAAATCAGTTGACCCCTATTATTGATTGGTCGACACTTAGCGGCTGGCCAATAAATGTGTCATCTGTGAATTTTGATGTGGCTAAACAGTCTGGATATAAAATAATTTAATCCAACGGTTAACGTTGATTCGAACCCCTATAAATATGAGCTTAACCCTCACTTTTTTTTCATATTTTCTGAACCGACGGCGAAGCTCTGTCATTTTCTCTTCTCCACAAAATTCTTAATTCTATATAAAATTATAGTTCATACACGTATATACAAGCGAAGCATAACATATTCAAATCATCAAAGCCAAGGTAAATTATAAATCCGGATCTAAATCTAAATTAAATCCAAATCCCTTCTCAGATATAGATTTCTTATAGATATATGTATGGTTGCGGTATATGTATTCAAATAGGGAAAATGAGGAGAATCAAACTGGAATAACAGGGATTGGATCTGGAGATTTGGAAAGCTTAATGGTGAGTGCGAAAATTATACACCTTTATATAATATTGGATTTATTTAATTGTAGATATGTTCCTTATACGCCCAGAATTAATTATTTGGAGCTATAGGCTTAATTATATGTAATATTGTTTGTACTAAAAAGCATGGGGTAGTAGTTGTCCAAGATTTGATAGATTATGCAGTAGTTCTAGATTTGTCGGCTAAATGATTTATGCAAGTAAATATAAATTAGAAGTTAGACAATAAATTATTAGGATTTAAGTTATATTTTGATTCGTTAGAATATTCGGTGTTGCAATGTAAATTTCAATAGGTTATCAAGCTCAAATTCATAAATAAAAGTGTACCATTTGAAATAACAAGAAATATGCCTGAAAGAAGGAGGTGTATAAAATAAGGATATTTACTATATTTTGTACTATCGATTTCAATAAATATAAAAATATAATCCCTCGTAATTCCAAATGTAACACAAATTCCTTTTTTGGATAAGATATAGAGGTTTATAGTGTTAACCTTCCCTTTTAATGGAGATGCAATTCCAATGCATTGGAAGTGCAGCAGTCTCTAAGTATGAATTAAAGAATTGTGCTTGTGATAAAATAAACAGTTAAATTATAAGAATATGTATGTGTGTGTGTGCACATGTGCAATAAGGACAATATAGAAATCAAATAGTAAACGAAAAAATGATAGGCAAGTAATATAATGAATAAAAGAAACAAATATATAAAATATACGGGTATAGGAAGTCCACAAAACAAGGAAGGATAGTAAGAGTTAAAAATGATAGACATAAAGATTTAATAAAAACAAAAGAAGTAAATACTAAAAGATACTTAAATCTTTTAAGTTCAAGGAAAGCGATAAATGATATTGAAACAAGGGGTCAGCTAAATTGCAATAACTAAATATGAGTAATTGAACATTGGAGGTGTAATAATGAAAAAAGAATGAACACACGCACACACTTAGCCTCAAGTTTATATTTATAATGGGTTCGAATGATTAAAGTTAGCTAAATAAAAATGTCATAGTTATTAAAATGGATTGGAATGCAAGGTCAGTAGTGTTACATAATAGAAGTCTGCCCACTACAAGGGGCTACTAGCAGTTGTGTACACATTATACTGATGTGAGACACATCCAACTGTAAGACCCATGGAATTTTATACGTTTGCATATTAGTGAGGGATACCCAAGTAGGAAGGTTTGCCTTGGTCGAAGTGTCAAAGTACGAGCAGAGTCTGCTTCAACCTTTTAGGTGGTATTAAGTAACAAGTGAATGCTACTTTGATTGCGTTAGGCAATCTAAATGGGATGGTGAGAAAGGCTCAGTGTTATGTCAATGTGTGTTTAGTACCATACTTTGAAGTAGGAGTTGCACATAGGTCGAGAACGTCATCAGTCTTGAGTGGTCAGTGGAAAGACAAAAGTTACACCTAAAAGGCAACACTTCCTGCTAGTGTAGATCACGTTTAAATCATACAACGCCATAGACGTTCGCTAGTTTTTTTGTTATGGGCAAGGATAGATAACCCTTTGCGGAGGTATTTCAAAAAAGGATAGCATACGGCTAATGCCATTATTAGGCACTACGGGAGTCCCTCGGTACGCATGACGACGAGCATAAGACTACTTTGATGATGGACCCTGATGAGGTGTTGGGTCACGGATACTAACAGGGATAGTGTCTTAGTCTAAAGGGGACTATGATACGTATATATTTATATATATATGTATGTAGTTATGGTTTACTTTGGGTAGATGGGCGTATATAAGCGTACGTTAAGTCGAGACGACTAAATAAAATAAAATAAAATGACATAACATGTAATGGAGGGCAATCGACATGAATTAATGTTATGTATAAAGTTTGTAATTTACCAGTCACTAGAATGTTGTTCTGAACCCCTCCTCATTACAATCCATAAAATAGCTTTAGAGGGATAAGTACTGGTACAAGGGCGGTAACAGTGGAAGGACATATTTTCTTATGCGTGTTCGACACTGAAAAAACACTAAATGTTGGAAGTGCCAACCTTAGTGGTGACTACATGTTTTATTATACTTTACTATTCCTTTGTGAGTTTATATCGATAGTTCCTTTGATATGCATCCGTTTATTTGCAAGATACGTAATGAATGATCTATGCTTCGATGGACTTGGATTTTGATTTTATGAAAACCGTGCCTATTGGAGTGTGGGTCGTCACATTTGGTATAAGAGTTTAGATTAGTCGATTTTAAAAATTAGGAAAAATTAAGGGAATTTAGTTGTATTTACTATATATATGTGTTTGTTATGCGCCAGACTCTAAAATTCTGACTATAGAAGCATTACAACCATAGTTTGGAAAGATGGATAAGTTGACTGTGAGTCAGAACAATGGGTGAAGTTGAAGGTCTACACCTATTCCAATTGCCCCCAAGGGAAGTAGATCATATAGGAAGGAGTTGACTTAAGAAGAGCACGAATTCGACATATTGAAATGTACCTGAAGCTAGATAGTACTCGACTACCTTGAAGAGCATAGATTGATCTATGGTTGTACATCCCTGTAGAATTCCCGATTGATGATGTAAAGTAGGTCTAGATAAATGGGAAAGTAAGAATCTATATGTGTAGATGTCTAGAAGCAAGTTTCCGAAAGAAGGTGTGTAGTAATTATTCTAAGATAACCGTCAGATTTTTAATATTCTAAGGAAGATAAGTTAGTAAGTAAGTAGTAAAGAAGAAAAGTCTATCAAAGGGACAAATAAAAATCCACTCGGAATCCTACCGCATATAAAAGAGTTTAATATAAAAGTTGGAATGATTTTAATATACAAGTTGAAAAAATATTTAAATTAGAAATGATTTTCAAAGGAATTATTTGAAGGTAGAAAACCCCTATTTTTGAAAAGTACATAAATATTAAATTTTCGAAAAAATAAAATATTTATATTTTACTTAAGTAAAATGTTTCAGTAGAAACTAAAATTGTTTAAATTGAAAATTTCAGTTAATGGTTCATTAATAAAAAGTTATTTCTTTTGGAAAAAATAGTAGAGCATATATAGCTCGTTGAATTTTCCAGAACGAAAAAAATTTAAGTTGAAAATTCTTTATAGGGTGGATAATAGGGAAGACTATAATTTGAGAGAAAAGCTATAGAAATAGAAGCAATTTAAATAAAAGCAGTTAAGTAGAAGAATTCTAAGCAGTGGTAAAATTAGGAAATATAAATAGAAATAATGTTAGAAATTTATATAAAATAATATTAGTAATTAGAAATAATATAAGAAATTCAAAGAAAGAAAAATAAAATAAATAATTTCCCCAAATATATGCAGTAATTACATACACCTTTTGTAACATTCCTGATTTTAAGAACAAATTAATTTAATAATTAATTTGATATTTGGAATTAGACTTTGAAATATTTGGTAATTAATATAAAATTTTGAATTAAATTACTAGATTAATTGGTAAAATTTATTTGAGTTTCTCCAAAAACAATTAAAATGCGAGTTTTATTAATAGATTGTGAAAATAGGAATTAATAAAAGCTTTAAAATTTATATATATGTATATAAATGGATTTTTTAAATTGAGTCTGGAATTTGAAATTCAAAATAAATATTTTGAGAAATAAATTGGATTTAAGAATTTTATAAACTAGTAGAGAGTTGTTTTCTATTATATATACATGTATGTAAATATGTACATTGTGATTGGGAAGATAGGATTTAAGATCAATATAAGAATTATTCTCTTAAAGATGTATAAAAAGTTATAAAAGGAAACATAAACAGAAATTAATATAAAGATATTTGAATTTAATTTTATGAAATGGATTTTAAAAGTTGTTTGAAGTTAAACCTTTATTCTAAAGACTTATATACATATATAATCTATATACGTGTTTATTATTAAAATACAACTAAACTTTGAAATTAATTTCTTTAAAAAGTTATGATTTGTACAACGACTTGAATTTAAAATTTAAAACAAGAATGAATATAAAATATTTACCTTTTGAAATTTAATAAATGTATTGAAAATAAAGAAAAGAATTGAATTTATTAACTTATAAATATTTATTAGTAATGTATAATTTGGACTTCAAATCATTTTCTTGAAAATTGTATAAATGTAAATGGTAGGAAAATGTATGAATATATTGAGATTATATTATGAAAAAAAATTGAAATAAACTTGAATATATAAGATTTAAGAAGAAAAATTTATATACTTTCTTTTTTGAATTTGCTTGAACTAAGTTTGTATAAAAATATATGAGCATTTGGAAGTATATATATGTATAAATATTGGAAATATAAGTATAAGATTTAGGATACAGCATATATATATATATATATATATATATATATGTAAGTGTAAAATAGATAGAACATGTTTTATAAATTAAAATAAAATGAGGTTTAAAACACAAATTTGTAGGAAGGGGTTTAAACACAATTTTTATCATATGTGACAAATGTTAAGCAAGTAACAATATTGATTTACAAGTGTAAACCATGCAATAAGAAATTAAACAAGTGACAATTTTCTTTCTCTTAAAAAAATTAAAATGTAATATAATGCATAAGAGGAAAATTCAGGCCAATGCATGTCTTCAAAATTCTTTCATCTTCAACCTGAAACGAGAAATTAAGAAAACAACAAAGTTCAATAACTCAAATTCAAAGTAAAACCCGAATCATAAATCTGAAAATAAACATGCAATCGGACCAAGTTACTATCCTTTAAGCAAATCCCAAACCAAGTTTCAAGCAATTCAAACAAACGAAAGATTCAAGTTAAAAACCTGGCAACCAAAATCAAATAGCAAGAAGCAAGTTAATAATCAAACTCAAGAAGCAGTTCAAGGTTTTAACTTTAGATTTCAAACTGGAAACAACAAGAAAAGCTCAAGATCAATTGGCAACCAGATCAGATCAAATTCTAGATTTTCAAACCTGAAAACATTCCAGTCTTCACTGTCTCTGTACTTCCAAGGTGAGCAAACTTTCCTTTTAAGATCCTAACCTAAATACCCTGATGATCTTTTGAAGTATGGCATGAAATATGCATGGATGATTGTGTGAATTTGCCTGCATGTTTGTGTATGTAGAGAGATAAGGATGTGCATGTAAATTTTAACCTTTGTTCTCATTTACAGGTTTCAAAACCTGTTCGAAATTCAAAATCTAAATCCCTAATCTCTTTCTGGCTTTAATGTTCGAATAAAATGTGTTTGAATTAACATAATCTTAATTTTAAAAATATCTTTAAGGTATATTTAGGAAGTAGTTTAACTGGAAGAACAAAACACAGCAAAACTCTAAAGCATGCTAAATTTTAAGTATCTCAATTTCTTGATTTATTCATATAGTATGATTTTTTTCACAAGCTATGATTTTTAAAAGAAGAATCATGAATTTTAATTAAGAGAATCGCGGGGATTTGGAAGTTGAACGTGAAAAGGATTTTAAGCAATTCACGACGATCAGAGCAATAGTGGACCTCGGGATTAATGGTGATGGAGGCTTGTGTGATGTAGATTGTAGGAAAAATATCCGATGAATTTATAAATTGCGATGGCGACGGTGCGGCAGTATTTTAGGGTTTAAGGACATTTTCTCGACGGCAAGTTTTGTAAGGTAAATACGAAAGCATCGGTCTTGACTAGATGTGGGGGGATAGGTGCGTGGGGTTGCGGCGGAGCTCCGGGCGAAGTCGCGAGGGTTCTGGCGAATTAATTAGGAGATGCGAGGTGTATTTGTTGATGAAGTTGGGTTTCCAGGTGGAATTCGTTAGCTCGATTTTGATTCTCTGACGTATTCATCGATCTAGATGTTTAGTTTGCTCGGCAAAGTCATCAGTGATGTGTTGAGGGCGACGATGACCAGAGTCGATCGACGATCATGTGCATGTGCATCACGTATCACCAGCTCCTGTTATGGTTCCAAATTAGAGAAGATGAAGTTTGCTCTCGGGTTTTGCTCGGGATAAAGCATGCTCGACTCGAAGGAATTGCAAAGCTATCTCGAAGTAAATCAGGTCGCGACTGGCTCGAGTGTGAGATCGAGAAATTTTGGTGATGGCTCGGGTCTGTTGTTTTTAATATAAAAACAGTTTTAAAATTTTATAACCAATCCAGTTTTTATTCTGTAGAAAATTTGTTAAAACAAATTCTTTTGTAAATGATTTAATGTTTATCAAAATTTTGAATTGGTTAAACGGTTTTAAATATAAGTTATTTTAAGGATTATTAAATAAAGATTTTTAATGATAATTTTTTAAGATAAATGGATTATCTTTTAATTAATTAAAAGTTGTAAGTGGTTAAAGATTTATTACGTAGTTAAAGATTTATTACTTAATGAAAGAAATAAAATGATAATTGATTGATGAATAGAATTTAGAAAGATAATTACCTAATGTAATTAAAAGGGATTGATTATTTAATTACTCAAGGATTTATTAATGTGATTAATTAATTAAAATGGTTGGTGGTTAATTTGTTAATGTTATTTAATTTATAATATTCAAGATGATTAATTAAGCTATTAAAAAAAATTCAATTAAGGATAATTAATTTGAAGGGTTAATTAATTGAGATAATTAATTGAGGATAATTCATTAATTAAAGATTAATTAATGAAAGTGATTAGGAATAATCGCTTATTGTAATAAATCAAGGATAATTAGGTAAATGACAATTAATTAAGGATTAATTATAATTAAGGATGATTGATTGGTAACTAATTAAGGCTTGATTAATTAATATAAATTAATTAAGGATAATTAATTAAAAATAATTAAATAATTAAAGGTTAATTATTTAGTGATTAAAGGTTGATTTAATTATTAATGACGGTTGATAAATCAATAATTAAAAGTTGATTAATTTATTAGTAAATGATTAAAGAATAATTGATCCAATTGATTTGTAATTAGTTAATATTAATTAACAGGATTAGTAAATTATTCATAAGTAATTAATCTGATTTAAATTAACCAGTTGATTAATAAATTTTACTTATGAATGTTTGGATTCTTTTGAATGTTTGAATGGTTTGATATTTCTCATATGTGATGCTTTGTGATCCGAATTATTCTGATTTGTGCTGTAAAGTGTGACGTAATTTATTCATCTGCGACGTAATTTATTCATTCGTGATGTAACTTATTTATCCGTGAATCTGTGTATGTAGATAAGCATTATTGGAATATACCGCTTATCGATATTGATATAATTGAATCTGTGACGATTGATGTTGTTGCACTATTGTGTGAAACCCTGGGACTACACCTTACACACACAAATATGGATCGCACTTGGAAATCGGTTAAGTCATAGATATTTGAATTAAATATTTTAAAATGTTTTTAAAGTTAAATTTTGAATTCAAATGATTTTTGGAAATGGAATGGAATTAATATGAAGAACTTTGAAAAGAAGTTTTAAAGATAAAAGTTATTTTGAATAACTTAATAAAATTTTGAAATTTAAATAATTTGATTTAAATTAGAATTCAATATTTGAAATTGAATTCAATGATTTGAAAATATGGTTTAAAAAGATTATACAAATTATAAAGGTGTTTATATGGGTTTTTAACCATTCAAAAAATAATAATAATATTGTTTTGTAATTTAAATTTGAACCAAGTTTTATACTTGAATGGCTTTAACTTATGTAAATGTAATCAGCTTTAAATTGTGTGAAAGATTATTAAACCTTGTTTTGAAATCGAAGAGAGTTTTAAATGGTATATCTTTCATATAAAAGATTTGAATTGGAAATGGTTTGAAAGTTATGAATTAAATCTTTAATTTAAAGATTGGATAAGTTAATCCAATTTGAAATGAAATTGTTTTGAAAAGCCGTGAATGAACCTTTGTGGAAAATTGGTGAACTTTGTGAAATGAACCTTTTTGTTTAAATTTTTTTTTTTGGAATGGTAATTTGTTTTAAACCATCTAAAGAAATGTTTTGGATAATAAGTTGTGACTTAACTGAAATCCTATATCCATATGTTTTTAAATATTGCGCTCATTATTCGATTTAGCCAGGAGAGGACCTTGTGTCATATAACCTATTCTGAATAATGATACGTCAATATGGATAGCATTTGAAGACCGGTGGTGAAGACCGGGTATTTTCGAGAACGAAAGGATAACCCGTCGATTGTCTCTGCGCTGAGTCGCGCCTCCATTTGTCCCTTCCAGGCGATCGAAAAATAAAGAAATGGTATACAGATTCCCTAAGTGATGGGAAGTCCGATCGGGATTGTGAATACCCGGATTTGCAAGGGCTTCTTTGGAAGTGCCTTCGGTTCTGTTCGAACCCGGAACAAACTTGTATGGATGTGTGTCTGACATTACACTTTGAGATGTAAAACCGGTTTCTATCAAATACATTTCTGTTTGGTGGCGGAGATTCATTCTCTTAGCTTAACACCCTTCCCTGAGACGTACGAGCTTAAAGGTTATGTAGTTGATGGTTACTAGTGATACATTCCCAATTGGGTGATGTGGCATACGAAGTGCTGCTGATCATTTGTTGGTCAAAGCATGACTTTGTGAAAAAGTATAGCTTTGTGGATGAGACCTCATCGAGCCTCACAACCCAGTAATGGTCGAAACAGGAAAGTTGCGGCAAGGTTTCAGGGGTCGTACCCTTAGGGTTTGTCCATTCCTTCTGGAAAAGGATGGTATCATGGTATGGAGCCCAGATACTTACTCATGTGGACACTATATATTTATTATTATGTGATGTTGTTGGTATAGAAGGCCCTCGGATAAAGGTCGCAAACGACCGGGGGTGGCATATCTTAGGTTTTACCCCTGGGAAGGGGTAGATTGGCCTTGTGTTAGCAGAGAGCCGTGTAGGTTCTCGGAGCGTCCCTCCAGAGGCGTTCCCATGTGGCAATAGAAAGTTTCTTGGCCTGACCATTTGTTGGAAATCCAATCATCCAATACGCGCCTTGTACGGTTTTAGTTGTATAACCTGCCATCTACTTATGGTGGCGCCTCACTGTTTGGATGGTAGCTATAGTAGGCATAGTTCGAAATGTCTATGCTGGCTAAGATTAATATTATACTTTCAAAATGTTTTCCACTATGAACTAATAATAATAATATCAAAATGGTTTTCGCGTATCAAGCATTTTTGACTATCATAAGGAGAAATCTCCTCCAATTCTGCGTTTGCATGGTGTGTGTGGCGGAAGGCCTTTTGGTAGTATCATTTTCCAAAAAGCATTACGGATTTGAACTTTAAAAGCTTTTATTGTTTGTTTTAAAAATAAACTGTTTTTGTTTGCTCACACCAGTCCCACGACTGACCTGGAGTTATTGTTCCTTTTCTAAACTCTAGGTGCCCACTATTTTCCAACGGGCAGTCAAGAGTTTGGTTTTTCAAACAATCGAGTAGTAGGAGTAGTTCGATATCTTTGAAGCCTTTGGATCTTGGCGATTACACTTGCTTCATTCTGGAGTTATCTTAGTTTCTTATTGCATCGTAATGATGGTTCGAGCTATCTTTAGTTTGGAGATGGAGTTGCAGCTTCATTATGGAGTTGGATTCGTTTGGAGATGTATTTTTATTGAAGATATTCTTTCTGCTGCTATTGTCTTGTATCATATCTCTGATGTATATTGATTGTATCATCATTGTATCTGAATATTGTATCAAATGTTGTAAATCAATGATATTATTTCATTGTTTTCTTCCGCTGTGTTGTACTTAATGTGTTATAAGCTCCGGCGAACCAGATTCGACGTTTGGACCTGCGGCATTTGAATACGAGTGACGTATTCAGTGTCGATTTTTGAAGGTCGAGTCAGGACCGTTACATTTGGTATCAGAGCTGAAGGTTGAAACTTTAGCTCAGGAGTATAACACATTAGGTAAATCATTAGAGATAGGGTGAAGTATACCCTAGAATGAGTATTCCCTAAGATATCCGTTCGTGTGCCTCAGTAAATTCTCTTACTATCCACTGATAGTGAGTATGAGTACCAGAAGAGGACGAGATAAGGGACAGAGGAATACCAGTACAAATGTTCAATGCCCTGCAACAACAGAAATATCTTTCTCTGTCAATCTCCTTTGATTCGATTCCAATTTCTTTGATGTCTTCGTGGCAGCTCGAGGAAGAAGCTTCGGTGTGATGGTGGCCCTATGAATCGTGTAGATAAGTCTCTATTTCGTATTCTCTTCGTCAAATTTATATCAGCTTTTCGTTTTTAACTTTAGCGAATTGAAATTTGATTTGAAATAAATTAGTTAACCAAAATATAAAGTTAAATAAATTATATCGATAAACCAATTTCGATTAAACGAAAATTTGAAATTCTATTGTAATTTCTTGTGAGGATCAAAGTCCGAAGAGGGACAAGATATATAATTTGGGGTGTTTCGACTTAAATTTGGAATCCATACTTAGTATTTGAGAATTTCGAAAGACTGTATCCAATTATCTGTTCTTTTGGGGTCCAGATATATACTACGAATGGTTAGTTATCCCTTCGAACTAACCAATGCCCATGTATATTTCATAGATCTGGATGACCCCGAGTATCTTGTAAAGAGTTAAATAGATTCGTTCTTGTATCTATTAATGATATTCTGATTTGGTAAGCCAAAAACAGAATAGATAATCGGCTTGATTTGTGAGTCGATCCTCTATCTTTGTGTACCTATCCATTCTTTGTTGTCTCCCTGGCAAATTTCGGGGACGAAATTTTCTTGGGGTGGGGGAACCTGTAACATCCCTGATTTAAATGCCAAATTAATTTAATAATTAGTTTTATCTTTTGAATTAAACTTTGAAATATTTGGTAATTAATATAAAATTTTAAATTAAATTGTGAGATTAGTTGGTAAAATTTATTTGAGTTTCTCCAAAAACAATTAAAATGTGGGTTTTATAAATAGATTATGAAAACAGGAATTAATAAAAGCTTTAAAATTTATATATATATATATGTATATATAAATGGATTTATTTAAATTGAATCTGGAATTTGAAATTCAAGAATAAATATTCTGAGAAATAAATTGGATTTAATAATTTTATAAACTAGCAGAGAGTTGTTTTCTATTATATATACATGTATGAAAATATATACATTGTGATTGGGAAGACATGATTTAAGATCAGCATAAGAATTATTTTCTTAAAGATGTATAAATAGTTATAAAAGGAAATATAAATAGAAATTTATATAAAGATATGTGAATTTAATTTTATGAAATGGATTTTAAAAGTTGTTTGAAGTTAAACCTTTATTCTAAAGACTTATATACATATATAATCTATATATGTGTTTATTATGAAAATATAACTAAACTTTGAAATTTATTTCTTTAAAAAGTTATGATTTGTACAACGACTTGAATTTAAAATTTAAAACAAGAATGAATACAAAATATTTACCTTTTGAAATTTAATAAATGTATTGAAAATAAAGAAAATAATTGAATTTATTAACTTATAAATATTTATTAGTAATGTATAATTTGGATTTCAAATCATTTTCTTGAAAGTTGTATAAATGTAAATGGTAGGAAAATGTATGAATATATTGAGATTATATTATGAAAAAAAATTGAGATAAACTTGAATAAAATAAGATTTAAGAAGAAAAATTTATATACTTTCTTTTTTGAATTTGCTTAAACTAAGTTTGTATAAAAGTATATGAGCATTTGAAAGTATATATATGCATAAATATTGGAAATATAAGTATAAGATTTAGGATACAACATATATATACATATATACATATATATATATGTGTAAGTGTAAAATAGATAGAACATGTTTTATAAATTAAAATAAAATAAGGTTTAAAACACAAATTTGTAGGAAGGGGTTTAAACACAATTTTTATCATATGTGACAAATGTTAAGTAAGTAACAATATTGATTTACAAGTGCAAACCATGCAATAAGAAATTAAACAAGTGGCAATTTTCTTTCTCTTAAAAAAATTTAAAATGTAATATAGTGCATAAGAGCAAAATTCAGGCCAATGCATGTCTTCAAAATTCTTTCATCTTCAACCTGAAACCAGAAATTAAGAAAACAGCAAAGCTCAACAACTCAAATTCAAAGTAAAACCCAAATCATAAATCTAGAAAAAAAACATGATATCAAACTAAGTTACAAGCCTGTAAGCAAATCCTAAACCAAGTTTCAAGCAATTCAAACAAATGCAAGATTCAAGTTAAAAACCTGGCAACCAAAATCAAACAGCAAGAAGCAAGTTAATAGTCAAACTCAAGAAGCAGTTCAAGGTTTCAACTTTAGATTTCAAACTGGAAACAACAAGCAAAGCTCAAGATCAATTGGCAACCAGATCAGATCAAATTCTAGCTTTTCAAACATGAAAACATTCCAGGCTTCACTGTCTCTGCTTCATACTTCCAAGGTGAGCAAACTTTCCTTTTAAGATCCTAACCTATATACCCTGATGATCTTTTGAAGTATGGTGTGAAATATGCTTGGATGATTGTGTGAATTTGCCTGCATGTTTGTGTATGTAGAGAGATAAGGACGTGCATGTAAATTTTAACCTCTGTTCTCAAAACCTGTTCAAAATTCAAAATCTAAATCCCTAATCTCTTTTTGGCTTTAATGTTCGAATAAAATGTGTTTGAATTTACGTAATATTAATTTCAAAAATATCTTTAAGGTATATTTGGGAAGTAATTTAACTGGAAGAATAAAACACAGCAAAACCCTAAAGCATGTTAAATTTTAAGTATCTCAATTTCTTGATTTATTTATGTAGTATGATTTGTTTTCACAACTATGATTTTTAAAAGAAGAATCATGAATTTTAGTTAAGAGAATCGCAGGTATTTGGGAGTTGAACATGAAAAGGATTTTAAGCAATTCACGGTGATCGGAGCAATAGTGGACCTCGGGATTAATGGTGATGGAGGCTTGCGTGATGTAGATTGTAGGAAAAATATCCGATGAATTTATAAATTGCGATGGCGACGGCGCGACAGTATTTTAGGGTTTAAGGACATTTTCATGACGGCAAGTTTTGCGAGGTAAATACGAAAGCATGGGCGCATCGTTCTTGACCAGACGTGGGGGGATAGGTGCGTGGGGTTGCGGCGGAGCTCCGGGCGAAGTTGCGAGGGTTCTGGCGAAGTAATGAGGAGACGCGAGGTGAATTTGTTGATGAAGTTGGGTTTCCAGGTGGAGTTCGTTAGCTCGATTTTGATTCTCTAATGTATTCATCGATCTGGATGTTTGGTTTGCTCGGCAAAGTCATCAGTAATGTGTTGAGGGCGGCGACGATGACCAAATTCGATCGGCGATTATATGCACGTGCACCACGTATCACCAGCATCTGTTATGGTTCCAAATTGTAGAAGATGAATTTTTCTCTCTGGTTTTGCTCGGGATAAAGCATGTTCGACTTGAAGGAATTACAAAGCTATCTCGAAGTAAATCAGGTCGCGAGTGGCTCGAGTGTGTGATCGAGAAATTTATGTGATGGCTCGGGTCTGTTGTTTTTAATATAAAAACAGTTTTAAAACTTTATAACCAATCCAGTTTTTATTCTGGGGAAAATTTGTTAAAACAAATTCTTTTGTAAATGATCTAATGTTTATAAAAATTTTGAATTGGTTAAACGGTTTTAAATATAAGTTATTTTAAGGATTATTAAATAAAGATTTTTTAATGATAATTTTTTAAGATAAATGGATTATCTTTTAATTAATTAAAAGATGTAAGTGGTTAAAGATTTATTACTTAATGAAAGTAATAAAATGATAACTGATTGATGAATAGAATTTAGAAAGATAATTACCCAATGTAATTAAAAGGGATTGATTATTTAATTACTCAATGATTTATTAATGTGATTAATTAATTAAAATGGTTCGAGGTTAATTTGTTAATGTTATTTAATTTATAATATTCAAGATGATTAACCAAGCAACTAAAAAAATTTAATTAAGGATAACTAATTTGAAGGATTAATTAATTGAGATAATTAATTGAGGATAATTCATTAATTAAAGATTAATAAACTCTTAACCAATTGTATTACCTAAATTCTTCTTCATTAATTGATTCTAAATAAATAAATTAATCATCTCTCAATGATCTTCCTTAATTAATCTCCCTTGATTAATCATCCTTTAATTACATTCAAGTAATTATCCTTAACCATATACAGTAATTATCCTTTAATTACTAACATTAATTACAATAATTAATGATCCTTTATTTACTTCCATTAATTAATCAACTATAATTAATTGCATTAATCCTTAATTAATTACAATTAATTAATCACACTTAAATTAATTACTTTTGATTAATCAACCTTGATTAATTCATTAATTAACTAATGATCCTTATTAATTAATAATCCCTTTAATAAATTAAATAATTAACTTGTAATTAATCATCTCATTAATAATAAACGGTAATTAACAACTTGTAATTACTTATCTTAATTAATTAACATCTTAATTAATTATATTAACCCCTTGATTAATTATCTAATTAATTAATCTTTAATTACTTCATTGAGTAATAAATTAATTAATAATCCTTAATTAATTAATTTTACAATTTTAATTAATTACACTTAGTAATTAATCATATTCATTAATTAATTAATCACATTAATCAATTAACTAAAATTAACTAAGTAATTAACCCTTAATTACTTACATAAGAAATTATCTTCTAATTACTGCCATTAGATTATTACTCTCTTAATTAATTACTTAACAAGTAATTAAATAATATGTAATTCTTTAATTAATTAATTACCCCATAATTAATTAATTTCGAATCAGTTATATTAATTAATCCTTAGATTAATAACATCTAGTGATTAACCATTAATCACTTCCATTTAATTACTCCCATGAGTAATTTTCCACTAATTACTTCCATAAGTAATTACACACAAATTACTTCCATAAGTAATTTCTCTTTTCTTAATTAGATTCAATAATCAACCATTAATTACTTCGTTAAGTAACTACACTTAATTAATTCATAACTAAGTGATTCTTTAAAATTAAACAAACAATTAACTAATTATTTAAAATTAATTAAATAATCAGTTAACTTCTTATGTTTAAAAATTCTAAATTAAGAAAAGCATTTATCTTAATTAATCTTTACTTATTAACAAATCATATTTAATTAAGTATTCTTACATTCATAACAAGATAATTTAACCATATTGATCTTTATAAATAAATTATTTGAATTAATCAAATCTTAATAACTTGAAGACAAATTATTTAATTTGGTTTACAAAATTATAACATTAACCTTATTTGGAAACAATGCATCTAGAAACCAATTTGAAATTTAAAACACTTTAATTATCTAATTTAAACTTATTTATTTCAATATAAATTGAAACTTAGTTTTTAAACCATTACTTAGAAATTTTACTTAAAACTTTGATTCAATATTTAAATTCAAAACACTCTTTTAAATTGAAATTCAAAATTTACTTAAGATAATTACTTTCAAAAACAATCATCTTATAACATTTTAAATTTGAAAATTGAATTCAATTAACACTTTTAAAGTTGATTTACTTTTACATCAAAGAACAAGTTTAACTTTTATAAATTTGTTTCCTTTATAAACTTGTTTTATAATTTTAAAGCTTACCTTAATTTATTCAAACTCAAGTTTACCTTGCAACTTATACCATTATATAGTATGAACCAGAAAATGAACATCCTTAAATACTTGAGTTCGAACCCTCCTTTACATGAGTCTGCCTCGAGAAAATCTCCAGCTCCTTCAACTTCGAGTTGTCACCGAGAAAAACGCGAGAGCTACTCCGGGTTACCCTCGTCTTCCCCAATTCACATATTTCCAGTGCACACAACAAACACACGTGCATGTGCCCCATCGCCTCCGGCCACCGTAGGCCATCGCGACCATCGCCGACCATCACACGATCGCACGCAAGCACAAAAACAAACCCAGATCGAACGGTAACCACTCGAATCAAAAACGACCCCCTTAGCTCAAAATACTGCAGTAGTCACTTCCACAAAACCACCAACGGCCGACCATCACGGCGCCGTTAGACCTCGCCGACCCCACCACAGAACCATCTCGACCCCGAGTCTCCATTCTCCTTAACGCGAACGCCTCCGGTCCATCTTTCACGTCGCAAATGTCACGACAGTCAAACCCAGCCAAATTCAAGCTTAAACCCTACTTTGATCAAATCCAAACACCATGTCCTCTAAGAAAAATCACCAGTATTTTTCCCATCATCCACATCACAAAAGCAAGCTTCACCCATAAATTCGACTTCAATTATTGAGTAGATCATCGGCAATTCGTCAAATTGCCGATATCGTTCAACTCAAAATTCCCAAACGAATATCAATTTAAAAATTATGCAATGCATGTTAAAAATCATCATTTCTAACATCTAATCCATTTATACAATCCAAAACAAGAATTAAGGTTATTGATTTTCTGACATGAATCAAGATTTCACTGTATTTTCCATTTGAAAAATTATTTGTAAATTTAAATTTACAGGAACTATTTTTAAAATTACCATCAAACATAAATATACAACTTTCATTCACATGTCAAGTTCAAATAAGGTTTAGATTGGAAATTTTTTGCATTTTTCCTTAAGAAGAACAACTCCTGTAAATATACAGAGATGAACTTTACAGGTTCATCTATACCCAGACATTCCATACCCTCAATCATGCATATACAACAGTATTCATGTAAACAAATATTCATAATCATAGCCAAATTCATCACATGCAAAAATAAATTCAACTACAATATGATTAAAACTGTTTTTAAGAGGTTTACTCACATTTTAATTTGCAGAGCAGGTTTTTTGAATTTTCCAGGCCTGAATATTAAATTTGAAAAAACTTTTGATGTTGAAATCCTACTGCATGCCTCAAATTGATGTTTTAAAGGTGTTGAAACTTGCTGAGTTGATCATCCATTTGAATTTGCAGAAGATTTGAAGTTGCGGATAGAAGTTGATATGAAGAACTTTATTTTGCAGATTTAATTTCAGATTTGATCTTCATTTGCTTTTAGTTTTCAATTCCAGGTTTTGAAAAATTTTCTGGTTTGAGTTAAGAAAAGAAAACAAAGAAATGAAAGTATTATGTAAAAAACTAGTTTTCTTCTAAAAACATTTATTTAAAAATTAAAATAAATATGTTGCCACTTGTTATATGAACTTACATTTGTCATTCATATTGCTTAATTTCCCTACACATGTTTTTGAGATGTCCTAACATGTTTACACATGTTATTAAGATGACTTATGATATGTACTTAAGTATTTTTTTTATAAATTTTCATTTAATTTAAAAATATTAATATAAGCTTACTTTTAAAATCAAATAAGTGTATTATATATTTTCTTTAAATTGTGAAATATGTATTTGTATTTATATTTATATAAAATATGAATTTAGTAAATTTATTTATTTACACTTACAAATTATTCTAATTTAAGAGATTATTTTTAAAAGAAAGTTTATTTATAACTTTATACATACATACATATATATATATATATATATATATATATAACCATTTCAATTTAAACACTTTTAAAGAAAACAAAAATAAAATTTTGATTAAAACTTATTTAAACTATCCTTTTTAAAATAAACAATTATCTTATATTTTTAAAACAATTGAATTAATCTTAAATTATATTTTGAAAAATATTGAGTTTTAAAACAAAGCTTCAAATTACAATTCATACATATATAAATTATTAATAGATTAAATTTCAAAACAACTCCAAATTATAACATATACATACATATATATTACAATTTGAAAATTCATCATTTATTTAAAACAGATTTTCCTATTCATAATATATATCAAATATATATATTATAAATAGAATGAAATTTTATTGGCTTTGAAAGATAATGCTTATCAAAATTTAAATTGTTAAAAAGATATTGATCAATATTGCCAGATTAAATATTTATTAACTTTAAAAGATTAAATTTACCAATTTAAATTAAAATTATAAAGAAAAATTATCAAATCAAATTAATTATTAATACGAATTATTTAATTGATATTGCCTAAAATTCCGGGCCATCACAGATTGTATGGACAAATGTTAAGGGGAATAAATCCCCATTCTGCTATAAATTGATTGAATTATTTTGACATCTATTTAGCAGGATAAATTACCATCCCGTTGTCATGTTATTTGGACTTGTATAGGCCAACTGGTTATATTGATGTGTTATTCCCAGATTGGATATGAACTTTTGTGGTAGCTTATGTAAACAATTATTAAGTAACTTAGAAATCAAATTGAAATTGAAAGGTAAATTAAACTAGTACCATTGGGATTGCTTAGCCTCTTTTTTAATTTGTAAAGTGTGTTTGAATTAACTTAAATTCTTTAATCAATTTAGAGTTTAAAGTTTATAAATGATATCCAAGTTATGCTATCATGTTGTAAAGTTATTTATAAGCAATAACTTTTTTATAAAAGGGGTTTCATTAAAGGGTTGCTTTAAGTGTTCTATAAATGATGTTTTGTAAATGATGAAGGAGCATAGAATGGTTTATATAAAGAGTTTTAAAAATAGGAAAATGGTTCATAAATCATTTCAGAGATTTGGAAAGAGGTTTATAAATTAACTGAAAGGTTTATAAAAGTGGGTTATAACTTTATTTTGAAAGTTATAAGTTAATTGAAATATGAGATGAGCTTTTAAAAAGCGAATTTTTGATAAAGGGTAAGCGGACCGTTTTATTTGGAAGAAATGTTTGGTTATTTAATATGGTATTTGGAAAGAAGAAAAGTTTGAAAAGTTTGTATATATACTTATACCGATAAGATAAGTATATGATTTGTTTCAAGGCATGAAAAGTAAAATGTTTTGGTAATATACTTATAACGTTGAGGTAATATATAAATTTTCCCAAGTATAAAGTAAATGCAAGGGGTTTGGGAGTAGTGTTTTGAAAAGGTCTTGTATCTAATTTATAAAGAGGTTTTATTAATTAAAGAGAATTAATAAAGACTTAGTGGATCCCATATTGTTGATGCTCCTCATCGACGAAGCTCTTTGATAAAACTCTTTGTCGATGAAACTCTTTATGAATGAAATTCTTTATTAAAGAATCATTTTATGGATGAAACTCTTTATCGATGAAACTCTTTATTGATTGATGAAAATCTTTATCGATGATGTTCTTTGATGAAACTCTTAATCGATGAAACTCTTTAGTGGTGACGCTCTTCACGACAATGCTCTTTGATGAAACGCTTTATTGATGAAACTCTTTATCGATGGAACTCCTTATCGATAAAAATCTTTATTGATGACGCTCTTCATCGACGATGCTCTTTGATGAAACTCTTTATCGATAAAACTCTTCATTGATGAAACTCTTTATCGATGAAACTCTTTATCGATGATGCTCCTCATCGATGACGCTATTTAATGAAACACTTTATTGATGGAACTCTTACCGATGAAACTCTTCTCTCTTCATCGTCGATGCTCTTTGATGAAACTCTTTATCGATAAAACTCTTTATCGATTGAAACTCCATATTGATAAAAATATTTATTGACGATGCTCTTCATCGACGACATTCTTTGATGAAACTCTTTATCGATGAAACTTTTTATTGATGAAACTCTTTATCAATGAAACTCTTTATTAATGAAACTCTTTATCGATGAAACTCTTTATTGATTGAAATAGTTTACTAAATGATGTAATCTTTCTTATTATTAACCGATCAATTAAATTTACATATTTTATTATTGTTATACTCACATTTTATGACCTTATACTGCATCTACGGGTTTTGGAGGCAGAATTACCAGCTAGGTTGTCCCAGTAGTAAGTATGGTCAGACTAAACTTCAGAGTGAGTAGAATTTCATCTAGGAGATCAGATAGATCGAATGTGTTAGGATGCCTTGAACTGATCACAATACTTGACACATGAATTTAAAAATAGATAAGATTATAGGTGGGACTGATGCAGGGTTGCGCCCTATGGTTTAGCCATTAGCCCCCGGTTGGTAAAGGTCCACGATTCCAGTGCATAGGGCTTATCAATAGTGATACGAAAAGATGTTTATGTACAAAAAGTAGCTCGTAGCTGCATATGCTCACCAGATTATTTTAGTAGTTTTACTCCTAACCATATTTGGAGATCTGGGGACATCTGGTTATGTTTTGGCCCGAGTCAACCCGATAGGTTATTGGTTGACCTGCAAAACCATTAGATTTATAGTGATCCTAGGAAAACTATGATTTGAAATGGATAGTCTATTTTTGGGAATGGTAAACTTCGGGTCCACATAACCTTAGGTTGATAGTATAGTCAGACTTACTTAGGCTGCATGCAAGCATATGAACATGTTATGTTTTTTCTAACCATTGTGTGTGTAGATGCATGATTACGATTGACATATTTTGTAAGATATTAGTGAAGGGAAAACCCTTCCTCTCTACGGCATGTCTCACTAGGTCTCAGTTTTGGTTTAAGATGGTATATTATTATTTATACCATACTTTCTGTCTGGCCCAAATTTTGTTTTTCCTCCTCAACTCTTGAGTACTCATTTCAATAGGTCGAAAGTAGGGATTTTTAGGTTAGACGAATAAACTTCTGGAGATGTGCATGAGGCAAATTAGCTAATGTAAGAGAATTTATTTTTCTATGTTCTTTTAAAACTTATGCTATGTTTCAATGGATGTAGTGACAGAATTTATAACTGTCATGTATTAGACTCTGATCAACCAAGGGCATCTTCATATATCATTCTTGAAGTATTTTATAATTATTATATTTTCTCTAAACATGGGCAACGAATGAGATTATGTAATGAATATGAAAATCTTATTTATGAATTGTAATGAAATTTGACTAATGAAAAATGTTTGAATTTTTTTCATATTCATATGTTTCTTATGTTATTGATATGATTAACATTACCACATTTTGTCGTCGAAGAATAATACCATTGATGACTGCAGCATTAGTAGCGCTTATTTTCAGGCCTCAAAATAAGAGATGTTACACTTTCTCAATATTTTGTCAATAAGTGAACCAAACTTGTTTTAAAACAACTTAGTGTTAAAATTATAAAAATCTAAAAGTAGATTTTCTTATATGGATTGTACTTGGAAAAGTCAAAAAAGGATTGAGGGAAAAAAGATGTTCCAAGGTGCAGTGGAAAAGGGTACACAACAGAAGAATGGAAATATGGAATTTTCTATCTGAGTCGTTTTTTTTGACATAAGGGTGTAGGTTTAGAAAACCATATTTTCCAAATTTTTGATGCTAAGAAATTGTGTGCTAGATATTGGATAGTAGGGATTGGATGCTAAATTGGTTGAACTATACTTCTACTCGTAGAGATGTGAGAAAATTTGGATACAAAAACAAAGATTTTGATTTCCAAAATTTGTAAACAAATAGAACTGTCAATGTATATAGATTGCTTGCACCAAGTTTTCAAGAAAATTATTTTTGAAAATGCATTCATATAGTATGTATCGGTTATAATTATTCTGTATACATATCATATGTATTGCGATACACCATGCACTTGTACATGATAGGTTGAAAAAAAAATTGTACACTAATTGATTGGATAGTTTAGAATAGTTGGGCATTATGTTATGTGATTCCGTCCTTAAGGATTTTCGAGGACGAAATACCTTTAGGGAGGAGAATGTAACACCAAGTAATTTTAATGATAATTAATTAAAAAGAAACTAATTAATAAAAAATAACACAAAAAATAGAATTTTAACAAATTTCATAATTTGGCTATGAAACTTGCATTATATGGTTCGTGGCGATTTTCTGATCAATTTTCATACATAATGTTTTTCGATCGGAGTTCAAATGAAAAAGTTGTCGACATTTGATGATTTTAAATCGCAAATAATTATATATGCAATTAAGGAAATTAAAAAATTAATTAACATTAACGGTTGCTTAGGGTTTAAGTAAATACTAACGCATAAATAAATTATCTCGAATGGAACTAAATTAGAAAAATAAGACATCAGTAATTAATTAACGTTATCAGCACAAACAGATCGACCCTTAATTTATATCATTTGACACCTAGCGGTTGAACGGTGGAGGATGACGGTCGACTAGCGGATGCATCGGCTATGAGTTTGACATGACTGAATGATCCGAATTTAAAATAATTTAATCGAATGACTGACATTGAATCGACCCCTTATAAATATAGGTCTACTCGTTACTTTTCTTCTCATTTTTTTTGAAGCGATGGCGAAGCTTTGTCCTCTTCTCCACAAAGTTCTAAAATCTAAGTAAAATTATAGTTTATAAATGTATATACAAGTGGAGAATATCATATTATAATTGAGAAGAAGAATAAAGTCAAATCCAATCATCAAAGGCAAGGTAAATTATAAATATAGATCTAAATCTAAATAAAATCCAAATATTTTCTCAGATCCAGATTTCTAATAGATATATTTTTACCTGTGGTATATGTATTCAAATAGGGAAAATAAGGGGACCCCAACTGTAATAATAGAGATTAGATCCGAAGATTTTGAATGCTTAGATGAGTGGAAAAGTTATATACTTTTATATAATATTGGATTTATTTCATTGTACATCTGTTCCTTATATGCTAGGATTTAATTATTTGGAGGTGTACGCTTAATTACATGCATGTAATGAAATTTAAAACCTTACCTACATACTTTATGATTGATAACTTAAATTTAGTATTGCACCCACTTGAATCTGGAAAGTATGGGTTAGCAGTAGTCCCTGAATTTTATAAATCATGTAGTAGTTCCGGATTTATCGGTTAAATGGTCCATAAGTAAATGTAAATTAGAAGTTATCATAATAAATTTTCAGGATTTAAGTAGTATTTTAATTCATTGCAATGTTGGGTGTTGCAATGTAAATTTCTATAGATTATTAAGTTCAGATTCATAAATAAAAGTGTATCTTTGTAAATAACAAATAACAATATAAAAGAAAGAGATGTATAAAATAAGGATATTTATCATATTTTGTACTATATATTTCAATAATATAGCAATATAATCCCTTGTAATTCCAAATGTAACACAAATTTCCTCTTTGGATATGATATAGAGATTTGCAGTATTAACATTTTCTTTTGAGGGAGATGTAATTCTAGTGCATTAAATTGTAGAAATCTCTAAGTGTGAATTAAAAAATTGTAGTTGTGATAATAATAACGGTTAAACTGTAAGAATTAATATACTTATGCAATAAAGACATGGTTAAAATCAAATAGTAAACGAAAAAAAGTTTGGCAAGTAATAAAATGAATAAAGGCAAGAATTATATAAAATATACGAGTATGGGAAGTATACTAAACAAGTATAGTAAGGGTTAAAGAGGATAGAAATTAAAATTCAATAATAGAAAGAGAAAGTAAATAGCAAAAGATACTTAAATTTGGCAAGCTCAAGGAAAGTGATAAATGATATTAAACCAAGATTAATGAAACAAGGGGTTGGTTAAATAAAAATAACTGAATATCAGTAGTTAAGCATTAAAGGCATAATAATGAAATAAGAATGAATGCAAACACATATACACATAGCCTCAAGTATACGTTTATGACGAGTGTGAATTTTTAAAGTTAGCTAAAGTTTAGCTTAGATAAGAATGGCATAGTCATTAAAATAGGTTGGAATACAAGGACAGTAGTGATCCATAATAGAAGTCTGCCCACCGCCAATGGCTATTATAGTTGTATATACATTATACTTATGTGGGACATCCAACCCATGGAATTATATACGTTTGGTATAGGTAAGGGATACCTAAGTAGGATGGTTTGCCTCGGTCAAAGTGTCAAAGGACAAGTGGAGGCTGCTTCAACCTTTTAAGAGGTATTAAGTAACAAGTGGGTATTACCTTGATTGCATTAAGCAATCTAAATGCGATGATGAGCAAGGCTCGACGCTAGCCAATGTGTGTTTGGTACCATTTTAGAAGTAGAAATTGTACATAGGTCAAGAACGTCATAAGTCCTGAGTGGTCAACGGAAAGACAAGGGTTATGCCAAAATGGCTACCCCTCCTACTAGTGTAGATAATGTTTAGGTTATGTACTACCACAGTTGTTTAATAGTTTTTTTGTTAGGGGAAAGGCTAGATAACTCTTTATGGAGGTCTTTTAAAAACGGATAGAATATGGTTAATAATTGTGATGCTATTTGTTACGCCCGACCTCTATACCCACGCTAGCCAAGGACACTACAGGGTAATGTCGTCAACTAACACGGAGAATAAGGCTGGTTAGGAGCGACCATCTATAGCCTTGCTCTAACTATCTATTGAATACATCGACAATAGTCATACCAAGCAGGTCGACATACCCAATGAATACTTAAAACGAAACCATAGGTGGTTGGAGGATATATCAGAACAGAATATAACAACTCAAATGTAATATACATCACAGAACAATAGATCATCATATACACATATATTGATACATAACAGAGTATTCAAAATAATACATGTCAAGTGGTATAGCAAACCACAATATACAAACGATTCCAGATGAATACATATATCAGAGTTACAACAAAAAGGACTACGCAAAAAGCTTTAACAAAAAGGAACAAGCTAGATAGTCCATGCAGAAGCAAAATAGGCTAAGTCCAAAAGCACCTAACCTGAAACATCTCGGTCTGACCCGAGTATAAAATACACGGGTCAGTCTAGCTAAACAAATCAGTTAGATAAACTGAACAACAATAACCTGCAAGGTCACAATGTATAATACATATCTCTAAAAAAGATAACACAATCATCTAACAAAAGATGAATCATATCATAACAAGCCTCATATCATCGGCGACTCAACGAAAAAAGGATAGGAATATCCCAAAACAAGCCATAAAGGCAAATAACAAATACCAATGATGGTAACACAAGTTCCACAAGGTAATCGCTATACTTCATGCGGCTCAAAAAAACCAACACCGAAGGGCGATACCTAGAGAATATACATATTAATGAAATATCATAAAATTTGCACGTGCTCAGTACTGTATAAACAAGGATCCATGAGCCCGAAGACTCCAAACCCAAATATCACTCGAGCGGCTCATAAAGACCTAACTCTGAAAGCGATACAATAGGGCAACAAACCCGAAGGCACAAACCCGAAGGCACAAACCCGAAGGCACAAACCCGAAGGCACAAACCCGAAGGCAACAAACCTGAAGGTGCAAACCCGAAGGCAACACACCCGAAGGCAACACACCCGAAGGCAACAAACCGTAGTGGTGAAGGTCCGGAGGCCCAGTACTGGACACCACTAACTGGCGGAATGTGTCATAACTCTCAAAAAGGAATCCGAAAAGTGGTAACGTGAGTCCCATAACCACTTGTTCGTACTAAACGGTTTACTATCCGTTAGTTAATTTCACACTCAAAGCAGTACAAAGTTCACCTCATCTCATCGGTAAACCAGACCAAAAGGCCAAAACGATCAATCGAATAGGTCGGGGATTAATCGAAAAGATAAACGCATGGATTCATGGTCCGTGTTTTACCTAACCATTTAATCTCCTTTCCACTCCGCTCGAAGTGCGAAATTGTGTGTGCGGTTTAAATAGAATTTATGAATTGGAGAAGGAAACTTTTAATACTATTTATAGGGATTATTTATAAAAACCCGTGAATGAAGCAAAAAATAAGTTATCAAAGCCAAAGATGCAATGACAACCACTAAGAACCAACTTGAATCGATAAAATTTGGAAAACCAATCAAAATGAGCAAAAATAGGCAAAACAGAAAAATAGGAGCAGGTCGGTCAGCCGGCTATAGGGCTCGGTCGACTAGCCAGAAGCAGGGAAAAAGTTCGGGGTAACAGGTCGGTCGACCGGCTACAGGGCTCGGTCGGCCGAACTGCAAGTTCCTGCAGTTCCTGCCCTTTCTCATCGAAGTGCAAATTCTTCCAAAACGCAATCGGTCGAGCAATGGGTCTAAGGAGCCTTAGCCAATAGATACCCCAGCTCCATTAGCTCTCCGATTCGCCACCAAAAACATATTCAAACATCAAAGTTAGGATCTTTAAAGAATTGAACCCAAACACTAAAAATTTGGATATTCACCAATTCAATCCAAACCAAAAGCAAGTGCATATGAACAAGTGTTAGGAATTCATACCCAACAATCAAAGATAGATATAAGCATAGATGAGAGATCAAAATCTCATCTTACATCAATAATATCAAGAGAAGTAGATGTGAGTTCAAAACTCACCTATTTACACACAAACAAAGAAGAAGAAGCTCAAACACAAGAAGGAGACTAACTACTCTTCACTTCAACTCTACAAGCTTCGATCTAAGAATAAAACACATATTTCCCAAATTAGGTTTAGGAAACTTTATGAAATTGAAGAGGAGAAGAGTTGGAGAAGATGAAGAGGAGGCTTACCAATAGCTTCTCTTTGATTTTTGGAGCAAGAATTCAAGTTGCAAGAAGAAACTAGGGCTTGGAATTTCTAATTCCCATTCTCTTCTCCCATTTTCAGTTTTTAGCTTAAGTTTTTATGAAATGAAATAAGTGAGTGGAGGAGAGGGACTAAGTTAGGGTTAATTAGATAGTTAGTGGGTTGAACCCAACCCAAAACCCAACTAGAAAAAGTTGCAAAATTCAACTTACTCCAAACATATCAAAGCTTATACTCAAAAAGATCGCAAACGCCATTTTGGACTCAATCGAGGTGGTTTCGAGTCCCAATTCGGCCATTTGCAAAAAGTAACATTTCGGATCCAAAAATCCGACTAACGACGCTATATTTAAATAAAACATTTAAATATAAAATAGTTAAATATGCGGGTTGTTACACCATTATTAGGAATTACGGGAGTTCCCTAGCATGCACGATGACGAGGACGTGATACTGCATTGATGATGTATCCTGAAGAGGTGCTGAGTTATGGATACTAGTAGGGATCATATCTTGGTCTAAAAGGGGACCGTGGCATTTATATATTTACATATATACGTATGTATTTATGGTTTACTTTGGGTAGATGGGTATATCATACCCATACCTCGAGTCAAGAAGATTAAATAAAATAAAAGGACATACCATGCAATGGAAGGCAATCGACATAAATTAGTGTTATGTATAAAGTATGTAATTTACCAATCACTAGAACATTTTTCTGACCCACTTCTCATTACACCCACATGATTGCTTTAGAGGGACAGTTATAGGAATAATGACTAAACGATGAAATGACATATTTTCTTATACATGCTCGGCAATGACAATGACACTAGATGCTGGAAGTGTCAACCTTGTTCGGTAACTATAAAGTATAATTATACTTTACTATTCCGCCATGAGTTTATATCGATAGTTCTCTGACATGCATTTATTTATCTGCAGGATACCAAAACAACGGTCTGTGTTTCGTTGGACTTGGATTTTCAACTTTGCGAAAACTAAGGCACATTGGGTTTCGAGTTGTCTCACTAAGCAGTCGATGTCCAATATCATCCCGACGCTGAACAAAAAGTCAATGGAGCAACTACACCATATGTGCTTATTGGATTCATCTACATTACTAACCCATGAGAGTCCGTAAGTGGAACCGATTTTCCTTATACGACCTCATTGCTGCATAGGTTACCCCGTACAAACCTAGACTGCTCTCCTGGCACTGATGAAAATCCTTAGCACTGCAGTGCTCACTAGCGTCGATATCTGCGCTACCACTATTGGGTAGAAGTATCCCTTAAGCACTTCTCTGAACCCTCCCAAAGGCTTGGCACAAAATCATAAAACAAACTTATAAAAGAATATGTAGAACAAGAACCATGCTGCAACTCAAATCTAGTCGTCCTCTCCATGTTCTCTCCCCATGACACTTATATCGACCCTAATGGATCTCTCAAGTACAGTAGTGCATTGAACCATGGCGTCTATTCCATATGTTTGTTCATACATCTGCCTGATTTCACATTGATCACCAGCCATAATGTGTTCGCCCATCTGCCTGGATCTTATATCGATCCCTCGCTGTCAACTCACCCATGGTTCACTCGTCGTGCATTTACCCTCCATGGATCTCTCAAGCACACAATGCATCAAACCATTAAAATCTCCAAACTTCATCAAACTAAAATGTCCAACTTCTTTGCTTATTTTATAAAATATGTCAAGAGCTTATTAATCATTTTTAAGCATTTTAATACATAATGTCTTCATTAGAGTTTAGTATTCACTTCATAATTATCTTATAAAACCTAATAATCATTTTGTAAAATATTCCATTCACTTATAAAATTATTCCATTACTTAAATAATATTTAGAAGCACTAATTAAGCTTCAATAAGCCTCTAATCACTTTAATAACAAGTGTAGAGCTCAAAACCCACTTAGTTAGTTTAATAACCTCTTCAAAGTCATTATTAGCATCTTTAATAATTAATGTGCTAGCATAACCATCCTTTACTTAAATTATCACACATCATTTATTAAACATACATTATCAATCCAAGCTACTTACTAACCTTTCTAAAACCAATTCAAATGAAGCGATACAAATTGAAGATATGTACATAATCATATAACTTAATTAGCTATTAATAAATCATAACATGACACACCATTATCTAAGTAAACCAAAATTACTTCCTAACTTACTAGCTTTTCCAAAATTAGCAAGTAATGTTTCTAATAAATAATGAGTCGATGTTTATGTCTTTACAACAATAACATAAGACTAAATTCAACTTTATCATTCTCTAAATTACTTCAGAATACTCCATAATCATTATAGATAAATCAATGAAGTATAACAAGTAAATAAGGTAACAGAACCATCCCATTCACCTATTCTTCACCAAACCAATCTTCAAATCACCACAACCAAATTCCCAACTCTCGTTAAATTTGAGATTAAGCTCCAAACTTTTCTTCAAGCTTAAATAATGATTTCATTTTTGTGGAATAGATTAAAAACAATTGTAGTGATTTTGTTGGGTATTTTAGGAATTATTTAAGCCTGGATTATAAGATCCAGGGCTAGGGTTTATGGAGGGATAAGATAAGGGATTAGGGAATGAAAATGAAATGTTACATTGAATGAAAGTGAAAGGACAGGTTAGCTAACTTATAGGCAAGTTGATGGGACTAAACCCTAAATTCATTTCATCCTATCATTCACCTCAAAAACTTATCAACACCAAACCGAGCCAAGCTTATACCCATTCTTCTCGAGACAAAATTACGGTCTCGATAGCGGGCGCCTTGTGCACTAATTCATTCATCTCTAAAATTTGAGTATAATAGAAGTTCAATTGATTAACAATTAATTATTCAAATCAATTATTTAAATATCGTGCCGTTAAACTGCAGTTGTTACATTCCCCCCTCCTTGTAAAAATTTCATCCTCGAAATCTTAAGAATGGTTCAAACCCTTAAGACATTAAGTTTAACTAAATTGAACTTTTTTGGCAGTTCTCCTTTTCCCAGCCAGCATTTAAGAAACTCATAAAACATAATATAAACCTCATATCCAAGGATACGTATAACAAAAAAGACATGTATATTCTCTATCTAACTCATATGTATCTTTTTGTAAGCAAACTTACTCCCTTTGTAATGTAAGGTAAGCAAAGCCCACGGCTATCATGTAACAGCATTTACTCTCCACCCATAGATACCTAACAACTACATACAAAGAGGACCATGCACTAACTCAACAATAACTTAGAATTAACTGTACAATTCAACGTAGTAACAAATATTACCACAATCATACATGACTATCCATTGGAGAATAAATCAAAATGAGTTCGTGTAACGACCCGCATTTTTTTGATAATTAAAACTATTAAAATCAATAAGATTTTGGAATATTAATATTATAAGAAATTAAAATTTATGACTTGTAATGATAAAACAAATAGAATGTAATATAATAATGTTGATTTAATGTAATTAATAGCCATTTTAATCCAATTTCAATCAATGGATATAATTGTAAGGTTATTTGGTTATAATTGTAAGTAAAAAAATAAATTAAATGATGTATTTAATGGTGAGATTGTATGTAATTGGTTCAAATGGGTTAATATAGGATATAAAATCATTTGGTAAGCAATTTATAACCCTTTTTTGTAAATGATAAGATAATAGAATATGAATTATTATTATTATATACGATTGTTAAATTATCTCCGCATTAATTTGTCCATTTGAATTTTGAATGGTATTTAATGAAATTAAGACAATTGAATGTTGGATGTCATGTTGGAATCATATATTGTTAATTGAAATAGGATTTTATGAATTTGGAAATCAATTTATTTGTACATAAATTATTGGGTTTTGTTTATAAACAGTTGACTTGGAAATGTGTTTAATTTATTAGTATATAATAATTGCTTTAATTATCATTTAGTTATTTAATCCGTTTAAATTAATTTAGAAATCGATAAAATTTTATATAATTGAAATAGTGCAAATAATATGGAAAAATATGATAATTGTAGAATATTAATGGAATAAAACGTAAATCAATGTTAATTATATCCATAAGATGATAGTTGGGTGAATAATAAGAGTGAAATAAATTAGTAAATGAATTCACTAGAATTATTGTAGGATTTAAAGTTTCGTAGCGATCGGACTTGTCATTTGATCGCGCGGACTCGAAATGCGTAGAAATCAATTTATTGAAATCAATTTGAAATACGTTAATTTTAATTCTAAATTCTTCATACATTGGAATTAGAACTTGAAACCTGATCCATCAAGTATAAAAATATTGAAAAAATCTATTTTGATATATGAGATGACCTACTTTCATTTCGGAGATGGAACGGGCTTTTCGGGTCGTTATTATCGTTTCGAACCAATTCGATGTGATCATTTTTTCTTATCAGGCCTTGTCCATATGAATAGATTTTTTTCTAAACCTAGCAGTCTTTCAATTTCTTATTTCCATACGTCCATCAACTTTTGTCCTCTCCTTTTTTCAATGGCAAAAACCAATTCCAATTCCAAATTCTAAATCCAATTTCAAAAACCAAATTCAAAATTCTAATTCTCCAAACTCTATCATATTATATATCATTGGAAAGCTCTCAACGAGTGCAACCCAAAACCGCTGTTAGTGTTTGCAATTGATTTTTGATTTGTCCAAAATTGGTAAGAACATTCTTGGTCGTTTATTTAGAGGATGATCAACGGCGATTGATCATTGATTCGAGGGTATGGATGGGTGGAGAGTGCCGTGCGGAGTTCATCCGTGATGGTCGTTTGTCATATCGGTGGCTAGATCATTGTGAAAAATTTAAGTAGGGTTTGAAATTTCTTGTAGTGGCTGGCTTTCTAGGCATGAACGTGGGTGGTTAGAGGTTGGCATGTAGGTGGAGGCGAGGTGTTGATGAGGTCTGGCTAATTGAGGAGGCGCATGGCTATGGATCTGATGAACGGCGATGGCCAGGTTTCAGTTCAAACGAGAGGTCTTACGCGATTTTTTGTGCTAGGGTTACTGTGCAAGAAGGTGTGACGTGGCCGTTGAGTGAGGTATTTCATTTTTTATTTTATTTTACTTCAATTTTATTTTTCAAATGTTCTAATCATCATAAATTTTCCATACGAGCTCGGATTCATGCGCAGTTTGCTCCATTGAGATCGTATCGAAATTCCAAACATTATGAAATTGGATTGAACGAATTCTGAGATTGTTGAATTTCGGGCCTTTATTTGGATTTTAAATCGACTAAAAATCAAAAGTTAGTGTTTTAACCCACTCAAGAATGTTGAATTATCTTGTGTTAGTTTAATTAAATTGATGGTAATATTACAAATTCATTGATTGTTGTTCGGTATTTTAAATAGTCATTTACATTAAATTTGAATTTATATTGAATCGAATTTCCATTTAATTAATATTGAATATAATTTGCTAGTTAAAGACCTGATAATGATAACCAATTAATTGTTGAGATTTATTGGCTAATTTGGATGTTGAATTTGTGATGTATGTTATTGGTTGACATTTTGGATGATTGGATGTTTATTTATGTCTATATCTCTGTTATCCCTATGGGTTGAAGTGATACATACTCGAACGATCTTATAGATTAGGGAAATTCATTACGGGTTGAAATAATAAACCCGAGCGATTTTCGTTGATATGGAAATTTTGATTTTGGATACTAGTTGAGATGACATATACCCATATGTTTCTTGAATTTGGATTATTTAATGAATTATTTAGAAGGTTTAAGTTAATTTAAATTGCAGATTTATTTTAACTAAAATGACTAAGGTTTGTATTTCGAATTATTTGAAATCTTTTAAATAATTATACCCATATGTTGTACACTTGATAGGAGATGGAAATCCCGTAACATCTCTGAAACCATTACACTAATATTTATATTACTTATTCTAATTTGACTTACACTAGATTTTTTAGTTCCGACTCGAATGTTTTGTCTTTTCATTATGCTTGTGTCAGTCTGAGCTTTTCAGTATTTTGAAGACTGTTTTTTAGAGGACGAAGACGAAGATTTAGTATTTATTACTATTTATTACTATTATTCCACTGCATATTGTGTTCCGCTGCATTATTGTTTATTTTTGATGTATGTATAACTCTGATCCGAATTGTAAATGTGCAATGAAATGTTATTTGTAAAACAGCTTCATGAACTGTTTATTTGATTATTATATTTTGTCATTCCGCTGTAAGACTCTGTATTTTGTTTTTCCTTCTTTTTCTCCTTTTCTTATTTACCCCATTAACAATCCTTCGTTTTGAATGGTTTGAATTAGACATGCGTGGTTTATTGTCGATTCAAACTATCCAAAATGTTGGGTTATTACAGTTTGAATCTAAATATACCATAGACTCCCACATCAAAATGCAATAGAGTTGTATAGATCTTACCTTAACCTCTATAATATGCATGAGTAATATGTGATCTATTTTTAATAGTTATTGTCATCACTTTCGAAGCATGCCACAACATGTAATAACGATTAGCACACTAGCAACCAAACACACAAAACAAGTTAACAACTAGCATGCAAGCAACCAAACACATCTAATAAGTAATAGCTATTAGCACAATAGCAACCAAACAGACAAAACAATTAACAACAATTAGCATGCAAACAAGCAAACACATCAAACAAGTAAAACACTAGCATGTTATGTATGCAAGTCTATACCAACACGCACGACAACCAATAATAATCATAACATGCATGTCAAGCTACAAACTCTCATGAGTCAGTTTGATATTGAAAAAACAACATAAAGCCTAAGTAGTGCAACTCCTTCGATGAATGCAACACATGAAAGATTATTACACCTCCCGCTATGAAAAGAAAACTTATACGGTATGTTAGATCATCAGTCCTCTCAACTCTCGAATATATCAAGCAATCTAAGTTCAATATTCTCTTCTTCCAAACTTGTCTCTTTCTCCCAAGGAGAAAACTTTACTAATTAAATCATTATTAAATTATGGTCTACTTCTGCTTGGGCTAACTCAGGTTCAAACTCACCTCAACCGCACAAAGGATAATGTGCTAAGTATACAATGACACTCGCCTCAGCAAGTATCACGTCTCCACTTAGAAGATTATCTAAATTTTCACAAATCTAGTCAAGAAGTCCTTCCCTAAGCTATTTTAACTATACAATGAATGTTTACGCTAGCTTTATGTGTACAGACCATCCATATTAATATACGATGCTCGATTAAATCTTTTGTTTGCTCGCATAGTTTCTTTGTTAAGCTAGGGTCGTCCACCTGACTTCTCTCTTAAGAATTTCGATCCGGTTTGTCCAACCATTTAAGTTTCCATACATGACTAGGCTCATGCACTAATATCGCTAAGTCACCTCAAGAATCTGACTCAAGTGCTCACCTTTAAGGAATAAGTGAAAAACTTTTGCATAACTAGTGCATTTTTCCAAGAACCCCCATGCTTGAACTAAGGGTTAAGAACTAGTACTTAATGGACTGATCCTTAGAAAACATTAGTATTACCTAGAGGATTAATTACATCACCTAAATTTTCATAACACTAAGTCAAACACCTCTAGCATGAACAACTTGATGCAAATGTCTATAAATCATTTGCTCGGTCTTTGCTCAATACTGGGAAACCACCGAATTTTACTTGGATGTTAACTCTAAGTCACATTCTACTGACAAACCACACTCGACTCAAGAGCCCGTGCATCAAGTTCAAATGGTTGTACTCTCGATCACTAGACCATAGCTTGTCAACTAAGGTTATTCATACAAGGTTTACCATTACAAAATAATTTACCAACTATGCACGATGCCATACTTAGCTTATCTACCAAGTAACTAGCAATAGATGAATATTTCACTCTACTATCAGAAAGAACATAAGAAAGTAACTTATAAATAAAGCATACCTTGCTACATGAGCTTCTTTCGTTTCTCCTGAGCAGTAGGACCCGGTACTGCCTTAAAGGCATAAGTCACCGCCACTTACCTGCCTTTTTGAACTGTGGGAAAATCTGTAACACCGTGATTTTTTAATAATTAAATAATCAAATAACGATGAACATTAAAATAAATTTTTTTGAATTGTGAGAATATTTTCTCGAAATTTATACCATTGTGTCCATGACGATTTTCTGATCAGTTTCCATATATAACTTGTCAAAATCCAAGTCAATGTGAAGAAGTTACTGGAAAAACGAGAGATGGGAAATAATCGTAAAAATAGAAAAAAAAATATGGGTTGACCCATAGGTCGACCCAGTCGATCACCAGGTCGACCCGAGGAAAGCACAGGTTGACCTAGGGTAGACCCGCGTTACAATCTGGACGTAGTTTCGTCCGGTACGTGCCGAACCAATTAAAATTCGATTTTCCACAATCTGAGCCATGCGTTGATTTATCTAATGGCTCCAAACGACCCTTTAAGGTGGTGGCTCCAGATTCAATCCAAGAATACAACGGTCTAAGATCTCCAAACTCCACTATAAATAGAACTCTAGGCCTAGCTATTTTCTCATAATTAGATTTTCTCCCAATGGGTTCATTGCATGAGGCTAGACCCTAAATAGAAAATATTTCTTTGGGTTCATTGCCTGGGCCTGGACCCTAAAAAGAAAATATCTCTAAGGAGGTGATCTTCTCAATAAAAAATATTGTACACCTTAAAAGGGGATCCATAAGGATCATGGAGCCAAGCTAATCACAAGCAATGCTAAGGACGATAGGTGAGTGGATTTAAATTATATACCTTTTTCGTTTATTATATATTATCGTTAAATTCCCGTTAATTATTTAATTAAGTATTTATTTCAGTAGTTAATTCTGTTAATTTATTATGCCGAGACTGTAAATCTATATTTAACTATTTAGATGGAAAAGAAAGATAGAGATCTATTTAAATAGGAATAAAACTAGGCTTAACAATCGTAGAAAAAGGCTTAAGCCTAGAAGGAAGACATTTACAGTAATTATGCTAAAACGAGAGTAATAACTAATAACTTGATTTTGAAATAAGTGATAGGTTAATTGGTTGGTTTAGAAAATAGAATACATTTCTATAGTTTAATATTTTAAAAAAATAACAAAAACCGTAATTGCAAGAATAAAAGAAGGAAAAAGGGAATTGGTATAAAATAAAGAAACCATTGTATTTTGCACTATCCAAAAAGTAAAGAAATAATAAAAGAAATATCTTGCAGTTACGGATTAATGTTTATAGCATTATTTAGTATTAAAATATGGAAATGGATTTTTAGTACAGTATTCGTAAACAACCAAATAGAATGGAACTACTTCCTAGAATATAAGAAAATAAAGTAAAGAATTGAAGGAATCAAGTTAATTATTAGATAAGACTAGAAGCTATAAACAGAAATGTCTAGATCTGCATTTACTCCGTAGATAATAGAATAAAAGTAAAGCAGTTATTGTAATAAGTAAATTTATGACAATCGGACGTAGTCCCAAGCCAAGATTGTCATATACTATAAGAGAATTAAAGAGAATTCAATATCATAATAAAAGAAGACATACAAGAATAGAAAAAAGACGCTTGTAGTTATATTAGTAATGTACAGATTATAAAAGAAAATAAAAGTGACAATTACAAGTAAAATTATAACATAGGTTATAATTAAGTAGAAGGAACAGAAAAGACTTATTTAAGACTTAAATTAAGTTAATAAGCAAATAGAGCAGAAATAATAAAAGAGGCTTATTTTAATAAACTTAAGACCTAAATTAAGTTAATAAGCAAGGTAATAGAAGTGGCTAATACCAACAGCATTCCCTTGCAGTCAGGAACTGATGGTCTCAGAATAGTTAGGTGAGGCTGGTGTTGCGCCAAAATTGGTCACTAACACCCTTAGAGAGTTTGTGTAGAGAGATTAATGAAGAAGATAAATTAAAATAGAGAAGATAATATAAATTAAAATGCAGGAGACGAGAACACAGAATTTATAGTGGTTCGGCGTTGTAGCCTACGTCCACTTTGAAGTTGATCCTTTATTTCTTTACTTTAAACTTGATTACAGATACAATCTGCTTTTAAGTATTCAAATACAATTGTGAAATAAAAGTAGAAGTCTTGGATGAGGTTTGGATGAGGCAGAGTCTCCCCTGTGTTCTCTGAAATCTCCTCCTCCTTTTCTGTGCCCCTGCCCCTCTATTTATAGACGAATGTAGGTTGGACTTCCCTGGTGGGCCAGATGGCTAAACAGCTCGGCCTAGATAGGACGCGCCCTGCATGCTGAGTGGAACATGCCGAACGGTCGGCATGCCGAGCCCTCCTTTTCAAGTCGATGGATCTCTCTGTTGAATGGAGGAAGCGGGCCGAACGATGCTGGGATGCCGAGTGAGGCGTGGATGCCTAGTGAAAGGATACGCCGAGTAGAGGGGATGCCGAACACAGGACATGCCGAGCAAAGGATATGCCGAGCACAGGACATGCCGAACAAGGGGTATGCCGAGCACGGGATGTGCCGAACAAAGAGTATGCCGAGTGAAGAGCAGGCCGAGTGGAGGGAGTGCCGAGTGAAATGCTGAAGGTCTCGTGCCGAGTGCAAACCTGGATGGACGTACGTTCTTCAATGCCGAGTAGAACCCTTGACTGCCGAACGTTCAAACGTGTCGAGTGCTCATTTGTGCCGAGTACAACCCTGCATGCCGAACGTTCTAGTTGCCTGGTCGATTCTCCAGGTAACATTTTGCCCTCCAAAGTACACCGTGTGTTCGAACAGGGTGTGCTTTGAACTACTGGATTAGTGCATTGCCGCTGAATGCCAAGGATGCCGAACGATCTTGCCGAACGATGCGAGTGCCGAATGACTGGAAGCCGAGTCAAACCGTTTTGACCGGTAGAGCCGGTCAGAGTCCCTTCATCTTCCTCTTCTTCTCTATAAAAGCCGCCTTCTTTCCTTCTCTTTTCTCACTTCTTGCTTTTACAATTCCGAGCTCACAAACCATTCGTGCAATCAGAATTCAAGGGTTTCTCATAACTTTCCTACGTTCGATCCACGTACTAGGTATCTTCTTACCCGAGTTCCTCTTCTGGCAATTCCCCATCGATTCGCTGTTGGTGGGGACTTAAGTTCGATTTGGAATGTTTCCAAGGTCGAGCGTCTAGTTGTAGAGAGAGAGAGAACCAAATTCGAACGCCTTGCAGAATCATTAGTGAGTGTTCGGCAGAGGAGGAGAAGGTATGGAGGATATGCCGAGTGTTTGGACTCGGCATAATCTTAGTTTGGCACGGCGTAGTTTTGGCCAAACGACACTAGCTCAGTGCGAACTGAAGCTGGGCCGGACGATGGCCGTATGCCGAATTGTAGCCCTGCCGAGCCACTACTTTAGCCGAACAAACTGTTATGCCGAGCGTACATAAATGCCGAGCCTACCTCCATGCCGAGCAAACCAACATACCGAACGTACTTGAGTGCCGAACAAACTAAGTGCTGAGCAGACCTTAATGCCGAACCCAAGTGAATGCCGAACAAACTATCATGCCGAACATAACTAGGTGCCGAACAGGCCTAAATGCCGAACACAAGCAAATGCCGAATATACTTAACATGCCGATCATACATAAATACCGGACCTATCTTCATGCCGAACATAGTTAGCATGCCGAGCATAATTAGGTGCCGAGCACACATAAATGCCGGACATATACAAATGTCGAACATACTCTCCTTGCCCAATTTCATAACTGGTCTTTACTTGGCATAATCGGATAATTACCTCTAGTGTCTTACTGCAGTCGTTATTCAGAAGGCTTTCGGAGACGGTCAGCGATGACGGTTTTCGAAAGCGATGTTTTTAGGCTTGACGTTATATTAAACGCTTATGCACGATTGATTGCACTAGTTCACACACCACACGGGGGGGTTATCTGCGTTGTTAATTCTAACGTCGATTATTTTTCGAGTATAGTTCACAAAGGTGCTTGGTTGGGTATGCTATTTATTCAAGATGTCCAAAAGATCCAATTCTGCTACACTTTCCGACAAACCTGGGCCGTCTTCTAAGCGAACGGCCCCCGACACAACTGACCCGTCAGTTTCTCCCGCTCATGACTGGGCTCCCGATACTTTGGAATTGTCGATTTTACTGGATGACCCAGTTGACTCACAGGCTTTGAGAGTCACTGAGGCCGCTCTTAAGCAGATATGTTCTACTCATGGCATTCCGTTTGCTGACGTGCTCGTTCCGTCGGGGCATGACCGCCCACATCTGCCCCCAGTGGGATATACGGCGTGTAGCAAGTTCATGTGATGGGTTGGTAGCGTGCCACCTTTCAATCTATTCCTTCGCGACGTGCTGCAGTATCTGGACGTCGCCCCGTCTCAACTTCATCCAAATGGCCATGCTTTCATTTATGGCACGTACATGCTTTTCATGGCCGTCTTCTCCAGGCCTCCAACTCCCGGCGATATAAGGTACATCTGTATGACCAAGAAATGGGGAGAAAGCCCCTCTTACATGTTTCTTGAGCCACATCGGAAGTGCTAACTTTTCACTAGCGCGTGGAGTAGCAAATACGCCCTGTACAAACAGGAGTGGTTTTACGTGCGCTGCACCCAAGGCTTTGCGAGGCGGTGGGTTGAAGGAAGTAAGTCCTTTCTCTGAGTTGATGTCCGTTCCCGATTGAGGTTGAACTTCTCCTAACTCATTGTTCTATTTTTTCAGATCTCGTCCCCCGTCCCGAGGGCTGGGGGTACTCCGATGCTGTCGACGCCATTAGAGCTCTTCCTGCTGAAGAGCGAGATATCCGAGCCCTCATTTCCAATGAGTCACTATCGAAGTTCGGCTTGCTAGCCCCTGGCCGCCGGGTTAGCCTTCCAGAGGGAGTATCGCTTCCCAAGTCCGTGCCCGTCAGAGGGAAAAAAATTCCTAAATCATCCGTTCGCCCTTCTCTTGAAGCACCGGAAGAAGGGGAAATTCTAGGCGAGCCACCTAAAAAGCGAGGTGAGGATTTAGGTCCTGCAGCTGAAGTTCATGATATCGAAACGTCATCTTCCCCTTCGAAGGGGAGAAAGGAGCTGGCGCGCAAGTTGAGGAAAGAGAAGGTTGGTGGGACTTCCAAAGCTACGCCTGTTCAGCCAGAGAAAGAGGCTTCTTCGCAGCGCGTTGGAAGTTCTCTGAAAGGCTTATCGAACCTCTCCATTCCCAACGACTTGCTCGACTATGATTTCGATGACCCGGAGCTGTTTAAGTTTCGTTCACCCGTCAGGGGTGATGCGGGCGTCCCGGCCCCGATCCAAGGGGAAAAAACTCCCATTAGCAAAGCCACTGGTCCGTCGGGGGGTAGCACTAGGACACACACAGACACATGCATTTCACTTTGCACCTACTTTTCTTTCACCATTCTTCTCTCTCGCTAATTCGCTATTGTTTGATTGCAGGTGACATGGGGCGCTCTCACGGATACGACCGCCTTCGCGGTTCATCGACTATACGCCAGTCTGGTCGGGACTCGGGCCTCGGGAAGTGCCGAGACAGAGACAACGACAGCAACCGAGATTATCATGCCCGGGACTCGTCATCCCGGAAGAAAACTTATTATCAGCCCGAACACCGCCAAGAGACCTCTTCTTATCAGGAGCGAAGCAAAGACAAACGTGGCCATAAGAGGTCGCATTCTGATGCTCCCCGGGACCAACACTCTGACTCTTCTTCTACCCGGCACTCCCGAGATTCTCATAGGAAGGGCGAACTTTCAAAGCCGTCTCCTCCCACTCCCGTAACAGACCCGACAGTGTCGGAGAGATTGAACGAACTTAAGGCTAAGTTTTCGAAGATTTGTTTTGATGGGTTAAAGTTCCTCCCGGCGATTCATCCTATTCCCGGAGATGTCAAACAAAATTCTATCGCCTGTACCAATGACGTCTACGTGCAACATGACGCGTTCGTCCATCTGGCTGAGAAACTTTCTAAAGTCTCTATGGAGCGCCAGCACGAAATTGACCGCCTAAAGCTTGAAGCTATTCATGACAGGGATATCATTAAGGCCCAGGATGAAGAAATTGCCGCCTATAAGTCCGAGCTTGAAGCTACTCGTCAGAGCGCTAAGGACACCGCCGAGGCTGTTTCCCGCCTTGAATTGACTCATAAGAAAGAGCTCGATGAAGCGGTTCAACGGTGTGGGGCATTAGATTTGGAGAAAGACACCGTTCAGAAGGCGCGGGACACACTTAGTTATCGGTTTAAGGAACTCGAAGAGCAACTTTTCGAGGAGAGGAAAGAGAAAGTGGCTGCCCAGGTTGAGGCACAACATTATTGTGATGAGATTGTCGCCACCCGACTCCTAAAGGGGAAACTTGAAGACGATCTCTCCAAAGTCGAGGCACTGAGGAATGAGGCCCGTGAGGAAGGTAAAAGGGCAGCAACTGTCGACATCGACTCTCGCCTCGAGGCGGCCAGGAAAGAAAGCAGGGTGGAGATAAAGACCGAATTCGACCCGCTCATCGCTGAGTTCAATGCCGGAGTTCTCATGCATCGAGATCTAACTTTTCTGGGCGACGGCTACCTCGAGTCATTGGCCGAGGCATGGGAGACCCTGATTCAGATCAAGAAGGTTGAGAGCGGCGCCGATGAGGTCGACGAAGAAGCATTGATAAAAGAATTCATGAGAGGGAAGGAGCCTTCAGATTTATCGGCGGCTAAAGCCCTCTATAGCAAAGGTTCTCCCTCCAGGAAAGGGAAAGAGGTGGCTACGGACACTTCCGGCGTTGTGCCCCCAGTTCACGTGCCTACCCAATCGGCCAGTCGGTCAACACTTGACCCCTTCGAGCAGCACGTTGGTTATGACCCGGAAGCCCCCTGGCTTGGCATTCATGTTTTATCTCCCATCCCGGAGGGCGGGACACCCCTGGCGACTGAGAACCCACCGGCATCTGGTGAGTAACTTCTGGGCTTCACAAAGATCTTTCTCGTTCCCTCAGAAGTTGTTGTGTTCTAACACTTGTTTATTTTCGTGTCTTCTGTGCAGGTTGTTCTGACCCCGAGCCCACTCCGAGGAGCGATGCCGCCAAGGAGGTGGAGATAAAGGCGAGTGAGGCTACTCAAGTCGGCGGAGATCCTGGTCCAGATGCTCAAGTAATTGGGGCGCTGGATGAAGGCAAATCTAACTCTTCCTCGGAGAATTTCGAAGTAGAAATCACAGGCGCCTCTGAGCACACATCCGACTTGAGCATGAAGGAACGGCTCGAGAAAGAGAAAAGAGATACGACCTCAGTCAAGGTCGAGCCGCGTGAAGTGGACCTAGACGATCCTCTGAACAAACCATTGAAGATCATTTTTCCTGGCAAGTCCCAGCCCATGGATGTTCCCCCTACGTCTTCGGTCGTCACCCCTCCGTCAGGGAAGGATTCCAAGAGTAAGCGCTCTGGGAAGGAACCATCCAGGAAGAAGTCAAAGAAACACAAGAAATGACCGTCGTCCCCGTTCAACGAGAACTAGTTTAAGTCATGTACTAATTTTTGTAGACTGTGTAAATAGGCTGTTGGCTCCGGACTTCGGAGCGTTTTTGTAACGGGAAGCTTTTTGTGAATAAAATTTGATCTTCACTTTTGTCTTCTCAAAAGACTTTTATTATTCAGTTTCTTTTATGGTTGTGATTGAAATCTGAATTGTTATGGGTAACTTACACTTCTTGGTTCGTCTTTACATGGCTTGGGAGCTTCCCTGGATTTGATCAATCTCCACTTGGTGCTTCAAGCACTTAGAATATTTCATAGCCCGTATGTTGGGGACTTGACATATCCAAGTCATTTGCGTCGTAGTTCCTATTCAAGGAACTCGGAGGTCTGAACTGCTTGTAATTAAGTCTATACACCGGACTTCGAGTACTCCAGTCCGTGCTCCGGGGACTTGGAGATTTCGAGTCATTTGTATTCGAGTCCGCACTCTGGGGATTTGGAGATTTCGGATCGTTTATACTCGAGTCCGCATTCTAGGGACTTAGAGTACTCCAGTCCGTGCTCTGGGGATTTGGAGGTTTCAAATCGTTTATACTCGAGTCCGCACTCTGGGGACTTAGAGTACTCCAGTCCGCGCTCCAGGGACTTGGAGATTTTGAATCGTTTATACTCGAGTCCGCACCCCGAGGACTTAGAGTACTCCAATCCGCACTCCGGGGACTTGGAGATTTTTTGTCGTTTATACTCGAGTCCGCACTCTGGGGACTTAGAGTACTCCAGTCCGCACTCCGGGGACTTGGAGATTTTGAATCGTTTATACTCGAGTCCGCACTCTGGGGACTTAGAGTACTCCAGTCCGCACTCTGGGGACTTGGAGATTTTTTGTCATTTATTATAAGCGTTCGTACGCTAGCCAGGATATCATAATTTTTAATTGCACGTCATAGGAATATCATACGAAGAGACATTGTTCATTCATGGAAAAGATGGCTTCAAGCCTTTAGTCTCCAGCTTCATTTGGTCATACGCTTTCTTGAAGATGATGTTAACGGAACTTCCGCAATCAATTAGGATTCTCCTTACGAATGCCAGTCCGATGGTTGCGGATATGACCAATGGATCGATGGTGGGAGCTTCCACCTTATCCGCGTCTCTATTCCTGAATACAATATCGTCGTGCATCGTGCGCTGCTGCTTTGCGGGAGTTCCATCCTCCACATTTGAACAACACTCATGCTCTGTATGTCTCAAGGAATTAGCATATCGCTCCATTTCTTGCCAATTTTTATCCGCAGGATGAGGTCCACTAGCAATTGTGTTAATAATCAATCTTCCCACGGTTTGAGTAGGTTGCTCTGGTTGGTGTAGAGCTGGGCCACGTCATGGGTCTGAAGTCTCTTGTCTTCCTTCTGGCGTATCTTTGACGAATTCCTGCAGCTTCTTCTGCCTAATCAATTTCTCAATAGCGTCATGGAGATGCTGCATTCGTCTGTGTTGTGCCCATAAGACTCGTGAAAGCAGCAATACTTTCCAGTCCGCTTTTGCTCCTCTGTTGATTCCTTAGGGCGTGGTTTTCTGTGTTGAAAAGTGTTGCAGGACGATAAGTAGATGTTTTCAAGAGACGCATTCAGTGGAGTGTATTCGTTGTAGGTTGGGATCCTTGGCTTCCATCTCCCCGTTTCCTTCTTCTTTCCAGGATTTCCACTTCCAGTTCCTTTAGACTGCCCGGGCTTATTTTGGACGCTGGCCTGAGCCTTTCCAGGGTTATCGTCAGTTGCTTTCATGGCGATGTTGCCCTTTACAGACTCCTGAACGGACCCTGGTGCCTTGTCTTTCCTTATCCACCGAGCTTCTTCCCTCCTTATGAACTGGTGGGCTTTCGAATAGAAATGTTCCAACGTAGCTGGTGGCTTTCCCGCCAACCAATCCCCAAATTCAAAGTCTGGATCCACTCCACGCATTACTGCCATCAAAATCGCGTGGTCGTTTGGATTGCTCACTTCAGTAGCGGCAACATGAAATCTCTGCAAGTATGCTTTCAGTGATTCTCCAGGAGCTTAGGTCACGCTTGATAAGGACATCACATCCTTGGGTCGAGTGGCGTGTATCCTAAATTGTTCTATAAATTTCCTTGCTAATTCGTCGAAGTTTGAGATTGACCGTGGAGGAAGTCGAGTGAACCACATGGTGGCAATTCCGGACAGAGTTATTGGAAAGCACCTGCACTTAGTTGCGTCGTTGGCCCTTACTGAATCCATCATCCATCCATACCTCATTACATGTTGTTTAGGGTCAGTTTTTCCTTCATAGGCGGGTATGGTGGGCATGTTAAACTTCCTTGGGTATTCAGCCTGTAGAATGGTATCTGTGAAGGGAGTATGACTCTTAGACATTCCCCAATCTTCATTAGTCAAACCTTGATTCTCTCTCATCAACTGCCTGACCATAGCTGTCAAATCCGAGGTTTGTATGGTAGGAGGAAGGTTGGGTTCCGCTCCACGGGCTTGATTTCTAGTAGAGCGATCAGTGGCACCTGCTTGGTCATCTTCATCCTTGCGGCGTCTACGCCTGGGAGGTTCATCAGCTGAAGTTGAGCTATCATCTTCAGAGTAGGGGACAGGGCTACCTCCAGCATTCTGATGCTGCTGCTGAGCAAGTTGGGTCATGAGGTCAGCATTAACTTGCATTTGCTCAGCGAGTTGCCTTCTGCTTTCCGTAAGCTCTTTTATCAAGTCATTCAATTCTGCTTGTGAAACAGCTTCCGCTTGGTTTTGGCTGGAGGGCCCCGTGCCTCGAATTGCTTGTTGATTGGTAGGTCCAAGTTGTTGAACACTAGCGGTTTCGCGGGCATCTACATTTTGGGAGGTCGATCTTGTTCGTGGTCTTCCCATGATAGAGTCGTTGGTTGTAACTCTGAGTAGAATCAACAGATGCCTTATGGATAATTACGGATCTTCTTCGGGGGATTTATGCAATCCAGTAGCTACAAAGTAGATCCTCACAACCTGAGAATTCGGTTCTCAGTGAAAGCACCAAAATGTTAGCGCCAAAATTGGTCACTAACACCCTTAGAGAGTTTGTGTAGAGAGATTAATGAAGAAGATAAATTAAAATAGAGAAGATAATATAAATTAAAATGCGGGAGACGAGAACACAGAATTTATAGTGGTTCGGCGTTGTAGCCTACGTCCACTTTGAAGTTGATCCTTTATTTCTTTACTTTAAACTTGATTACAGATACAATCCGCTTTTAAGTATTCGAATACAATTGTGAAATAAAAGTAGAAGTCTTGGATGAGGTTTGGATGAGGCAGAGTCTCCCCTGTGTTCTCTGAAATCTCCTCCTCCTTTTCTGTGCCTCTGCCCCTCTATTTATAGACGAATGTGGGTTGGACTTCCCTGGTGGGCCAGATGGCTAGACAGCTCAGCCTAGATAGGACGCGCCCTGCATGCTGAGTGGAACATGCCGAACGGTCGGCATGCCGAGCCCTCCTTTCCAAGTCGATGGATCTCTCTGTTGAATGGAGGAAGCGGGCCGAACGATGCTGGGATGCCGAGTGAGGCGTGGATGCCGAGTGAAAGGATACGCCGAGTAGAGGGGATGCCGAACACAGGACATGCCGAGCAAAGGATATGCCGAGCACAGGACATGCCGAACAAGGGGTATGCCGAGCACGGGATGTGCCGAACAAAGGGTATGCCGAGTGAAGAGCAGGCCGAGTGGAGGGAGTGCCGAGTGAAATGCTGAAGGTCTCGTGCCGAGTGCAAACCTGGATGGACGTACGTTCTTCAATGCCGAGTACAACCCTTGACTGCCGAACGTTCAAACGTGTCGAGTGCTCATTTGTGTCGAGTACAACCCTGCATGCCGAACGTTCTAGTTTCCTGGTCAATTCTCCAGGTAACAGCTGGGACAAGATTATGCTAATTAGGGTAAATAAGCAGCTAACAGAATAAGAAAAGTAAACTAAATGCAAAATAAAAGGTCAAAAAGAGTGAGATGCGTTTGAAGCAACCCAAAGGATGAAGAGCCTAACAAAGCAGTTCATCATAGATTTTCAGCATAGAAGAAGCACGTCCAACTTAGTTATTTTGGGCTAGAAGGAAGTGCGAGACTTCAATGGGACATGAGGGTACTCTAGGATGGCCCTTTGGGGTAGGCGTAGTGGAGTAGTCCTCCGGTGGCAAGTCTATAGGCGTTCCATCAAAAGAGTATGCCTTGACTGCTTTTTGCATGGCAGGACCATTGTAGGCAGTCAAAAAGGGTTGATGTTTGAAGTAGTATATTCGTATGTCCCAGTACTTGCAAGTAAGTTTTAGTGGGCAAGATCCAAAAGGATAGTCACATGTGGATATCGGGCCAGCATCAAAACTAAGAAGCGAGTTTGGAAAAGACTAGAGTTAAACCAACAGTCCAATGAACCTTTCACTATCGAGAAATTAAATGAGGGGTGTAGCCAATTGGATGTTTAGATTGTTTGTAGTAGGGGACAACAATTAGCTTTTTAGAGGTCTTTCGATTAGTTGAGGGTTGGTTGCGTGGGCCCTTAACCCATGGGTCCCAGGATCGAAACCTGGCTCTAATACCAAATGTAACAACCAAATCCCAGTGAGTCCGGATTTTTCGCAAAAATGCTAAAATCCAAGCCCACTGAAACCTGAGTTAGGTATTTGGTATCCTGCAAAATAAGCAAAATCTGTCTTTATACGACCAAGCTGATTACAATTGAAGAACTTGTGCTTCTCTTTAGCTGCAGTACATTCCAGGGTGAAATGCCGCTTCATGCCATAAGATTGGCACACTATATCACCTCTCTTCTTTGCATAAGCTTGATCCTTCCCTGTATCCTAACCTTCGCACTTTGGTTGAAACTTTGGTTTGCATTCCACCTTTATGACCTCTACCGGTACCTTATGGGCGCTCGCACAAAGAAGATCCATCTCCAGAAGACCTTCATAAGTTACCCTCATAGGAATGTGAGTGAGTGTCAGATCTCTAAGCGATCCATTCAAACCTCTTACAAACTTTTTATCCTTCTTGGCCAAAATGTTGATCATACCAACTCTACTTTTAACCAATAGATTAAACTAGATAACATAGTCTTTAACTGGAAAATTTCGGTTTCAAGTGTATAAAGTGCTCAAGCCAGTTTCCCTTCTTGGCATCAGAAATAAACTGAGCCTTAATCCGATGTCAGAAATCGGCCCAAGTCATAGCTTCCTCATCAACCTCTTCTATCACAATGTCCTACTAGCTAAGGGCCTTCCCAATAAGATATCCCAAAGCAATAAGCCTCCTTGAAATCTCATCAAAGCCCATATTGCTAAAATCTCTCACTGGTAAAATCCAAGCCTTTGTCTCCAAGAAGGTCTGAGAGCCTAAATATGGCTTCCTGCCCAGACTTAGTAAATCTAGGCATAATTTCGAGAAATCCAAGGCTAGTAAGGTAGGTAATACCAGTATCCTAAGAGCTATAATAGCTCCAACTTCAACCACAGCTATTGGAATGTCCACGGTGGCAGAACATACCAAGTGGTAGCCAAATAGTCCCTGAAGCAATCAAGCATTATTGTCTGCCTAGCTACAGCTGCTCATGCACTCCGCCTACCTATACTAGTAGCTTGAAATGAAGACACCTTAGCAACTCTCTCAACTTATCTCTATCAACTAGCTTGCTTAACTCAAACCGTTTACTAAGTCCGAAGTGTTGAGCCAAAGCTTTGATACCAGCTGGGATGACATCGCCTTTCGCCATATCTTGGATCAATATCAATTGACAAAGTTTGACTCTCTAACCTATAAAAGATAGTCTGTTGGGCTAAAATTAAAATTAAAGATTCTAACAAAGCATGTCGATACAACCAAACAGCAAAATGATAACATATAATATAAAGAATGTACATGAACAAAACAATTTAAACAATATACAAGACACCTTGCTGGTAGAAGCAACTAATAAATAAATATTAATACAGAAAGTTGGAATACATTAATTCCATACGTAAGGAGTTCTGAATATAATATCTGATACAACAAGTCTCATATATAAATAACAAGTTTGTCATATATTAATTCAACCACAAGTATAGATATCGCAAATATCAACATCACACCTCCAAAATGCTCTAGCTTTCTTATAAGCATATCCCCAAAAGCACTTGACTCCCAAACTACTCAATCAAGTATCCAAGAGTTGTCATGACATAAATAGACAAAGATAAAATATTGGTCAGAAGACTGGGGTAAAGGGAACTATTTCAAAATACTATATATAAAAACTATATACGTTTATAAAACAGGAAACTACTAAGGCACATTTGGTCCCCTCCTCAAACGTAGATCATGGTTAATCCAAACTTCTCATAAATAGTAAAGTAAACCCATCCCTGCAAGATGGAAAATCATACCATAACCTGCTCATCTCTTGTAATCTAAAAGTCGACACATCCTAGTAATATCAATACTAGAAAAGCCTACACGCCATAAAGAACAGTGTCATTATACTCACGTTAGTAAGTATAGGAATAGTGTTAATCCCATGGTCAATCAGTGCCAATACCCTCTACCATAAATAATAGAACAATTCTTACTATGTAATTATAAGTGAAAATACTTAATTATACATAGTCACTTATCACTTTTATATGATAAGTCCAAATAACCATTATCTACCATCATCCTGGTACTGAACAAAAAGTTAATTAAGCTACTACACCCTAGGTGATCATTGGATTCATCACATTACTACCGGTTGAGGGTCCACAAGCGGAACTGAGCATCCTCATACGACCTCATTACTGCACAGGTGCCCCTACAATGACCTAGACCACTCTCCTGGCACTAATGAAAATCCTTTTCACTGTGGTGATCCCTAGCATCGATATTTATGCTACCGTTACTACATACAAGTATCCCTTAAGTGCTGCTCCAAATCCTCCCGAAGGCTTGGCCTAAACTATAAAACGAATATATAAAAGAATACATGGACTAAAACCATGCTACGACACAAATCTAGTCGTCCTCTTCATGATTCTCTCGTCGTGCGCTTACATCGACCCAAATAAGTCTCTCGAGCACAAAAGCATGTTGAACCGTGGCGTCTATTTCACCTATTTATTCATAGTTCTGTCCGATCTCATACCCGCCACCAGCCGGTATGTGTTTATCCATCTGCCTAGATTTCATACCAATCCATCGTCAATAGGTGCTTCTCTCCTATGGTTCCCTCTTAGTGCACTTTCATCGACCCTAATGAATCTCGCAAGCTCACCTCACGTCGAACCATTAAATTCTTTGAACTTCGCCAATACGAAATGTCCGCTGTGCCTTGTCCCTGCTCGGATCCAAGATTTCACTATGATTTTGCCTTGGCTTTAGTGAGGTTCAACTGACCCAACTGCTGCCCGATATTGTATTTGCGCACAACATTGTTGCCTAGCAATCGTGTAGTGGTTCACTACTGCCGAGTTTAGTGCATCTCACTACATTATCGCAGCAATGCATTAGCAATGCTGCCTAGCAGCAGTGCGTTTGCATTATTACGTCGCAATAGTGCATTAGCATCGCTGCCTAAAAGTAGTGCATTTGTAATGCGACACGGTAGTTGTGCAATTTGTACTGCCTTAGATGGAATTCGGGATGACATCATGCTCTGGCAAAACCGAAGCTAGTTCAAGTCATGCTCTATTATTTTTTTCTTCGTTTCAAATCCTTTGCATGCCTCTTGCCTGTACATTTTCATATCTACCATCAAAACCAATTACATTATTAATTTAACCAAATCCATATATTCAACTAATCATTTTTCTATTACAATATCTAATTTAACATCTAATTTAGTCATATAATTCACATTTTTGCCATCAAACTTCTTCTTAAAAGCCCAATATCCCTTTATACTATTTTAAAAAGTCATGAACTATATAATAAATACATCAAGAGTTTATTAATCATTTTTAAGTATATTAATACATAATTTTTCTATTAAAGTTTAGTATTCACCTCATAATTTGTATAACGATATAACCATTTTGTAAAATATTGCATTCACTTATAAAATTATTCCTTTACTTGAATTATACTTAGAAGCAATTAAGCTTCGTTAAGCCTTTATTCACTTTAACAATGAGTGTAGAGCTCAAACCTCACCTAGTTAATTTACTAACTTCTGCAAAAGTCGTTATTATGGTCTTTAATAATTAATATGCTTATATAATCGTGTTCACTACACAAATATAAGTTCAAACCATCATATATCATTCATTAAATAATCATTATCAATCCTAGCTACTTATTTATTTTTATTAAAACCAATTCCAATGGTTAAATCATATCACTTAATTGGCCTTTAGTCAACTATAACATTACACACCATTATTTGATTAAACCCAAATTAATTTCTAACCTTACCAAATTTTCCAAAATTTACAACTACAGTTTCTAATAAATAAAGAGTTGATTAAATCATGTTTACAACATAAACATAAGCCTAAATTCAACTTTATCATTCTCGAAATTATTTCATAATACATCATAATCATATATAAACAAATCAATGAAGCATATAAGAGAATCATCCCACTCACATTTTCTTCACCAAACCTAGCTTCAAATCACCAAAATCTAATTCCTAGCTCTCTTGAAATTTGAGATTAATTTCCAAACTTCACTTCAAGCTAATGCAATAATGGGGTTTTTGAAGAATAGGTAGAGGAAAATTGTAGTATTTTTATTGGGATTTTTAGGAATTTATTCATGCTTGGATTAGAAGACCTATGGCTAGGAATTAAGTGATTAGTAAATGAAAATGAAATGTTATGTTGAATGAAAGTAAAAGAAGAGGTTGGCTAACTTATAGGCAAGCTAATGGGTCTAAAATTCAACTTCATTTCATCCAACACCGTTCACCACTTAAAATTATGGACTCCACATATAGTCAAGCCCACACTCATTCTTCTCACAACGAAATTGCAGTTTCAGTGGTAGACGCCTCGAGTCCTAATTCATTCGTTTCCAAAAGTCAAGTATAATGGGCGTTCCACTTATTAACGATTTAATATTTATATTAATTATTTAAATATCCTATTATTAAATTACAGTTGTTTCTTTTACGTTGACGATTTACTACCGATTGATAATGATGTACCAATGTTATAAATTACAATTGGTGAAAGCTTGGTCGTCAAATAATTTTTCAATGAAGAATATGGGTAAGAGAGTTAGATTTATATCCTAATAAGGGTTTTTGTAATTGGTTGTAAATTATCTAACTCTGTAATTCACTACATCAAAAATATCGGATTACAACTTTAAATTTACAACGTTTATTTAAAAGTTGTAAAAAAACTTTTTATAACATCATGTTACAACTTGTTTAAAGAAAATGTTGTAAACTATATTTTTACAACTTGTAAATACACAAACGTTGTAAAAAAGTTACAATGTTTAAGTGAGCAACGTTCTAAAAAAGTGTTTCCTTACAACACTTTTCCTTGTAAGTAGAAAAGTATTATTTAATAATTTTTTATGAATGTTGTGTAACAACCTTTTTTTAGAAGTTTTGCCCAAAAGCCATTGTGAATATTAATCTCCAATAACCTTATGTAGAAGCTGTTTTACTCATAGGTTATAAATGATCACATAACACTTTATAATTAATAATTAATTTTGATTACTAAATAAGCAATAATGAAAAATTATATTGAATAATTACTATTAATACTTAAAAATTAATATTAAATAACTAATACTGATTATTTAACAAGTAATAATTACTATTAAATAGTTATTAATAATACTTAATAATTCATTTTTAATAATTAATAATTACTATTAATCAATAATTAATAATAAATATTTAATTACTACTATTAATAATTAATAAATGGTAAATAATATTTAATAATTGATGTTTCTTATTTAATAATTAATAATTACTATTAAATATAATTAATAATTACTATTAAATAAAATTAATAATTATTAATTAAATATAATTAATAATTAAGACTAATATTTACTATTTAATAATTAATGATTAATAAGTAATCTTTTATAATTTAGAAGTAATATTTATTATTTGGTACTTATTAGTTAATAATTTAATTTCCAATTAATTTAATATTTCAAAAAAATTAAAATTTTATAAAAAATTTAAGAATATTTATAAAATTTAAGTTTTTTTGAAAATTTTGTAAAAACTAAAAATAAAAATTTTAAATGTTGAATTTTTCTAAAACAAAATTAAATATAGTCATAAAATTTTAAAAAATTCATGAAATTTAAAAACAAAATTTAAAAACTATTAAAATTTAGTAAAATTCAAAAATGTTAAGGATAATTAGAAACTCATAAAATATAAACATTATGTTGCAAATTATTACTTTAATATGCATTTGGATGTTTACTTTTGTAATTATTTTCTTTAAGATATATAAATACAAATTTTATTGGCACTAAATAACGAAAATTTTGGCTCCACTCTAACATTTTTTTCCCTCAAGCCAAAAAATTTCACTCTAGCTCCAAAACTAAGTTTGGTTGCAATAAAGTTTATCACTAGCTATGCAATTAAAACCTCGCTAACGCACCGCTAAAGCGCTTAACATAATTCGAACGCTATGCCTTTTCAATTTAGCGTTATTAAATAGTAGATCCATTTAAAGCCCCGCTATTTTCCACTATGTCTACTAAATCAGTGGTCTTTAGCACCGCTTTAGCAACTTTAATATTAGAAGGTTAATTTGACTAGTTCTCTTATAAACCAATTCAACAAATTTAGGATATATATCTAAGTTCAAGCCCCAAGTGCTCAATATAAATCAGATTTCTATTCTATTCAGTAAGTCATAACTAAAGGATCATAATATTCTTCGGTTTTGTTATATAAGAGTCAACAAAGTTTCCTTTTTGGCAGAATTGATGTAGGAACAATAATAAATCAATTTTGGAAATTGGATTTTATATCGGTTAAAGATTTTTACACCTTGGCTTTTTTTTGACATATCCCGGCTATGGATTTTGCACCTCCACCGATATTAAACCACTAAGCACTTTAACTGCACATATCATTGGTCCCATGCCTCTTCCTTCTCATTCTTATTTTGTTCCTCTTTCTCAAATCCCTCTCCTTATTTCTTAGATCCACACTTGCTCTCTCGCTTTCTTCAATCCCTCTTCCTTTCTCTTTCTCTTTCTCATTGTCCGTTCTCTAGCCGGCCCGCCACCATCACCATCATTATCTTACTTATAACCGTGATGACATTGCCTTTACCCATTATTGCCCATTTAGGTGCCAAATCAAAAGGTTTGGAGCAAAGTCGAGCAAGGGAGCAAGATGAGATTCTGAGGATTTTAGAGGAGATATCGAAGCTGTTTGAAATTTTAATGTTAGGGATTTTGTGTTGGGTTGAAGGTATTTGGATCTGTAGAGGATAAGGGGAGGATGAGGAAGGTGAGGAGGGAGCTGGATGCATTTATTCATAGGATTATAAATGAGCACATTCAGAATAAGAAGGAGGTGGACGATGTGGACACTGACATGGTGGATGAGATGCTGGCGTTCGTTGGAGAAGGGAAGGAGGTTGTAAGGATTTTGATGAATTAAGGCTTACTAGGAATAATATCAAGACTATATTCATGATATTTCCTTCTTTTACTCTTTTACTCAACAAAACCATGCATGGAATAATATTGCTTTTTTTCATTTTTTTTATTTTATTTGCTCATGTAGAAATATACGGTGTCTAACATCAAATTTCTGATGTTTTCTTACTTCATTGCTTTTTTGTGGCGATGATTAGAAAGTGGAACTAAAAATTGTACGGTAGTTCGGCTAAAGGATGTGGTTGCAGTCGGTTTGGTTAAGGGTGGTTGTGAAGTTCTATTTTAGGTTGATTATGTGGTGAATGTTGTGAGAATAGGCTGATAGTTTATTACCTTCATTGATGATAGAAATGCCCATGGTTACCAAAGATAATTGTTCTTACTTTATCACCTTAACTTATGATTTCTCAAGACTAGGATATATATACCTTATGAAGAACAAATCCGACGTCTATGAAAAGTTTGTTGAGTACAAAAATGTAGTTGAAAATAAAATAGGCCGTAAGATTAAAAATTCTTCGATCGGATCAAGAAGGTGAGTATGTTGGATAGGATTTCCAATAATACTTAAAAGACAATAGGATTATCTCTCAGGTTACTCCACCGTATAATCCACTACACAACGGTGTGTCTGAGCAAAGGAATCGAACCCTATTAGATATGGTCTGTTCCCCGATGAGTAAGACTATGTTACCTCTATACTATAGGGATATGCGTTACAAACTACAGCACTTATGTTGAACTTGTTACTTACTAAATATGTGCCCAAAAGACCATATGAGATGCGGTATGGTAAGAAACCCCAACTCAAATATTTGAAAGTATGGGGTTGTCCGACATACGTTAAGAACATTGTTCAAATAAATTAGAGGCAAAATCACTACTATATAAGTTTAGAGGATATCCCAAAAACTTGATGGGATATATATTCTATAGTACCAAGGAAAAAATGATCATTATTCCTTGACACACCATCCTTTCAGAAAAGGAATTACTGTTAAATGAAATTAACTATGAAGTTTTAGAATTGGATGAGATCCGAGAAACCAACAACGAGGCTAAAAAAGTGAGAGAAACAAGTTTACCTGTATACGAAAACACGCAACCTATTAGAAGGTCTAGTAGGGAATCTCGCACATCAGAGAGATATTATAGTTTTCTCGTGGATGGCGAAAAAGAGGACGATGTCTTAGATGACAACACTCCTCTGACTTTCTAACAAGCATTGCAGAGTAAAGACTCTACACTCTAGCTTGGTACTTTGAAATCTGAAATGGACTCCATGTACGAAAAAATGTTTGGACTTTGTTGGAAACATGCAAAGGGATAATACCCATTGGCTACAAATGGATTTTTTAGAAAAAAAAACTAAATGCGTATGGGGAAGTAGAAGTGGAGACTTATAAGGCAAAACTAGTTGTGAAAAAATTTCACCAAACACGAGGTGTTGATTATGATGAAACATTTTCACCTGTAGCCATGCTTAAATCAATTTGGAGTATGCTAGCCGTTGCTCAATTCTATTACTACGAAATATGGAAAATGGATGTAAAGATGGCTTTTCTAAATGGTTATTTAGAAGAACAGTTTATATGATGCAGCCAGAAGGCTTGGTGGCTAGTGGAAGTGAAGGCAAAGCTTGCAAGTTGTTAAAGTCCATTTATGGGCTCAAACAAACTTCAAGGAGTTAGAACAAGTATTTTGATAAAGTAATAAAACAGTTTGGTTTTCATCTGAACACAGAGGAATCATGCATATACAAAAAGGAATAGGGCAACACTATTGTTTTCTTAGTACCCTATGTCTATGATCTATTATTGATTGAAAGTGACACTTCATTATTGCAATTAATGGAAGATTGGCTCTCCAAAAACTTCTCTACGAAGGATTTGGGAGAAGCAGCCTATATACTTGGTGTAAAGATCTATAGAGATAGATATAAGAGGTCATTGGGATTGTACCAATCCCTATACACATACACCATACTAAAAAGGTTTAGTATGGAGAATTCCAAATGTGGAAGTATTCCAACGCAATCTGGAATCGCCCTTTCTAAAAATGACGCTCCTTTTACTGATAAGAGAAAGAGCGTATAAAGAGGATTCCCTATGCTTGTAACATCCCGCCTTTTTACACGCTTAAAGAAAACACACGTGCCAACTCAAACCATACAAAAAGGCAGATTGTTATTGGAGTAAATAAGAAAAAAAAGAAAGAAATAAAACAAAACAGAATCTCACAGCGGAATGACAAAATATAATAATCAAATAACAGTTCATCAAGCTATTTACAAAACATTGATTATACGAGTACAATACAAAATTAGAGTTACACATATCATAGATAAATAAATAACAATGCAGTGGAACAGTGTGATGCAGTGGAATAATATAGTAAACAATAATAACAATCTTCGTCTTCGTCCTTCAGAAATAAGGTCTTCAAATCCTAAAATGCTCAGGCTAACCCGAGCGAATTGAAAAGACAAAACACTCGAGTCAGAACTAAAAGATCTTATGTAAGCCAAATCAACGGAAATAAATACGAGTGGAACGGCATCAGAGATGTTTATGGGGTTTGACATCTCCTATCCAGTGTCTAACGTGAGTGCAGTAACTTAAGAGATGTTCAGGATTCACATCTCCTAAGGATCCGTTAAACTATCTACTATGTAGTACAATACGTTATTATGATATGTCTATAGTAAAGTAAACTATTAAAATAGCGTTAAGGCATTACCTATATCCCCCTTAACACATTTTATAATATCGATAGTCTATACAGCACCGTGACTCCCTGTAAACTGCGGCCGCTAGAGGATACCCCATAGGTACGACATAAAACAAACCCGTAGAAGGCACGCTAGGGTAGGTGACACAGTACAACTAGGCAATGCCAGGGTATATATACCAATTACGCATCCAGACTGTAGGTAACGCATAGCCGCAACTACCTCCCAACTCGAAAAAAACTCCTGAGTAAAAATCGAAGGGTGGCTATCAAATAAATCAAAATTCAGAATATACTATCGACGGAATGTGTCCGATCGGAGAGGCTACCTCGCTTGGCCCGGAATCGTTCCTATTTTAGCCACCTAATGCTAACTCATGGGAGTTAGGTCTACGTAAATATGCCTTTAGGATCGTTGCCACCATCCTACTTCATTCTGGAATCCCCACCGCATACACAGTTGTCAAAGTGGTTTTTGGTATTGGCAGAGAGTATGACAGCATCCGATCCTGGTTTCTTTAACAACCAATCGCTTATTACACAAAATATAGTTCTTATACATTTCCAAATTTTCATAATTGATGTCAAAATATCATATTCGATTCAAATCATTACACTTTCGAAATCATTACTTACTTTCGAAATCATGTTCTCCTTTGAAATCATAGTTCAACAATTATATATTTCCTTTCAAAGCCAAATTCACAATTTATATCAAAGTATCGTGTTCTCAAAACTATACCACTTTCAAATCATATTTCTTTCAAAAATCATATTTCAAAAACAGGTTAAGTTATTGCTTCAAAATCATCATTTCGATTTAGTATAACATACAAAATTCCAACTTAGGTTATAACATCATTTAACCTTATTCTCTTTATAAACAAATTGAAATGAATATAAACTCTTCCACATACTTAGTTTGGAAATTTAGAAATTAGTTTAAATAGCTCCAAATAGTTAAAATGCTCTCAACAGTTTAATTACAGATAAATGTTTTTAAATTAATTTATAATAATTAAAAAGATTTAAATTAGATTAAATATAATTAAAATAGATTAAATTGCTTAAAATAGATTAATTAGATTTAAAACAAATTAAAAGGGTTTAATTAGTTTTTAAAATAAATTAAATCGGTTTTAACATAAATCAAAATAATATATATAGTTAATATTGGTTAAATAGTTTGAATAAATTTGAAAATCTTAATAATTAGTGAATACATTTTAAGTAGTTTACTTTGACATACGAGTTTGAAATTAATACCAAATTAAACCATTCATTCCATTTCAACATAATTGGACCATTATAAATTTCCTAATTGACAAACCAAATTTCAATAAACTATCAAATTTCATATCGTTTAAATCCATGTTCAGGTATCAATTCGGATTATTCCAATTTCAAAATATTTCAAAGTTAATTTCAAACAAATTCAATAACTCTATTTCGATAGAATTTCATTTATACATAAAAGTTGAACTTTAAACTTTTGATTTAATTTCTTAAAGAAATTCCTTTTTAAACCAATCCGCATTTCAACACATAACTTTATTTTTCTATAATACTCAAATTTTATTTCAAAACATCAATTGATTAAATTCAAAAATTAAGAATTTTAAAATCATTTAATTTAACTAATACGGTATCCGTATATAATTTTCTAACCTATAGTCAAGTGATACAGATATTTATCATTTCAATCCGCAATTTAAAATTTTACGGATATATATCATTTAAAATATCAATCCCGACATAAATAAAAATCCATAACGAACTTGTAGTTTATAACAGTATAAAATACAACATCCATTCTACCAACATTAACAATCCACATCCATCACAATCATCATCCAAAACAATCAATAAATATTAATATAGACTAATAATCAATGACAAGTATTTACTGGCAGTTTATATTCAATAATAAATTAAATAACTGTTTAATTCAAACAAATTCAAATTAATTGAGGTGACGATTAAAAATAAACCAAACAGTTATTAAAAAATTCCTAATCACATCGTAAATTAAATTTAACAAACATAAGAAATTTTAGAAGTTGTGAGTGGGTTAAAACACTCACCTTTGAATTTAAATTGAATTTAAATCCAATTTAAATCCAAAATTCTAACAGTCTTAGAATTCATCCAAACATGCATCATAATGTCCAGAATTTTGATACGGTCCTAGTGGATCAAACCATGTGTGAATCCGATCTCGTATGCAAATGTTACGTAAGTTAGAACGTTACGAAATTTAATTAAAATAAAAACAAAACAAAACAAAACCACTCACCTTTGGCACTTCACACCTGCAGCACACTTGCGAACCAGAACCTAGAAGCCACTCGAACATATTTGATTCGACAAAACCTAGAAGCCGTCGCCACCAGATACGATCGCGACCCCCTACTGCCTCGCTGCGACCTCGCCTAGGCCTCCTATCCAACCACGACGTGTCACATCGTCGATCGGCGACAAGAAACCGCCCGGCCGCCGCCTTCAAGTCGAACCCTAGATGAATTTTGTAGCCAAATCCAACCGTTAACCTCACCACAGATGAGCAGCGCTCTATCTCCGCTACATGACCCTACCCTCGATTGAACAATTAGACGAAGTTCATCAACGCATGATGAACGGCCATGAACCATCCATCTAATTTCGTGCACCTAGTAACCCAAAACAATAAATGAATCACATATTTGAATTGCACTCGTCGAGAGCTTCAAATCCATATATAATTCGATATAGTTTGTGGAGTTTGATCTTCAATTTGATTTTTGATTTGGATTTGAAATTTGGAAATTAAGTTTTCTACCATTGGAATGAGGAGGAGCAAATAGAATTATACGTACAGAATGAGGAATAAGAAATGGCCTAGGGTTTATAACAATATATATAGGCAGATTCAATAGAAACAAATGTGTTTGATCGATTTGGGTTTTAAACGATAAATGACCTGTTTCGACTCCGGAACGAAAATGGGTCAACCCATATATCAAAACAGAGGTTCTAAATGAATTTTAAACTTAATGAAACATGTTTCAAGTCCTAATTCCATCGTACGAAGAAGTTATGCTAATATCAACTTATTTCAAATTGATTTCAATTTAATTGATTTCTAGGTGTTTCGAGCTCGTACGATCAAACGACAAGTCCGATCGTTACTAAACTTGAAATGCTACAATATTTCACTGTTACGGATCTGATGAAACTGATTTCGTTAAAATCCGAGTTAGTGGCCAAAATGGCTATTTTCATGTTAATTAAATAAATGAATAATTAATTGATTAAATCACTTTTCACTTTAAATTTTAATAATTCACAAATTCTATCATTTTAGATTACTTAGTAATTAAAAAACCCTTACAACAAATTCCTATATCAAGTTATCATTGAATATTTCACAATTTATAGTTTTTATATTTCAATTTTCACAAATTCAGTAAATGTAAATTAAATTTCCAATAAATTCATTTATTTGGTTTTCAATCCTGTTATCCAACCAATTTTTATACCATAGCTATAACTAAAATGGTATATGTCTTAGTGCATTAAATTTTCCAATTTCATCTTAATTTCAATTACGTAGTATTTTATTTCATTTACTTACAATAAATCCGTTTATTATAAATTGAATTCCAATTATTTATAATGAATTCCACTAAATTAATTTGTTTAATTCAAATCATTTTATTTAGTCAATTATTACTCTATAAACCTAGTTATAATTTCCATTTTTCCTTTGTATTAACTATTATTTTCAATTATATTGAATTTGTCAAAAAAATCCTTTATTAATTCAATATTTACATTTGTCTTCTTATATCAAATTATATTCAAATATAACATTTACATATTTCATTTATTGGAATTTCATTCAAGTTATTAACAATTAACTTACTTTATATTGTTACAACTCATTCTAGTTATTATTTCCATTAAAAGTTCACAATTTTTGTTTTATTCAATATTAAATTGCCAAAATCTTATTGAATTAACAAATTTAATTCTTGAAAATTTACTGGTCGTTACACTCTAGCCCACTCAAAACTTTTCGTCACCGAAAAGGAAGATAAGGGAAAAGAAGGAATCAAGTAATTAATATATCTTATTCAAAACATTAAATTTATAAACCAATAAATTTACAAGATAAAATTATTTTAACAAAATATAAATTTATAAACAGTTAAATCTCAAAATTCCAAGTTAACAAAAGTTTTGAAAACATTACAGAAAAATTTCTAAGTCCAAAATTCACGAAAAATTTCGGTAGTCTCCTTTGTACGGAGAGGCTCAGGAGAAATTGTAATATTAAATATAACAATATATAACATATATTTTCCAAAATAATTTACCCCAACATGGGAAAAATATTATAACGCTACAAAACCGTAATCCGAGAACGTACCTATTTGTCGGGCAAACAAACGCTTAATTATGAAACCAAATGCGGTAGCAATTGTTTCCACAATCTGTATTTCACTTACATAATCCAAAATGAGTTAATAATTATATAAAATGAAATATTAAAGTTGTTTCAACCACTAACAAACAAATCAATATAAAACAACAATCACTTGCAACCACAACATACAATCATCATATGAAATCAATACAAATCAGTTATCCATCCATATCAACCAAACAAATAGTTTGTTCGGGTTAATACACTTTTAATCACATAGAATGTCAAATAACTACTAAGCATATCGTTTACTCAACAGTGTTAGATAAAACTCAATAGATTATTCATAAATCCAAACAATTAGAAGTATCATTTCCCAAACAATCTATAAACCAAACAACAACACATTCCAATTATTTAGGTCAATGTTAACCTATTTCTTTTCATATCATTTATAAAATGACTCATTTCTTAAATTTACATTTATTTCTTAACTTTACATATATTGCTTACAAAAGTTCAATTCCCATTCATTTATTACTTAGTTCCATTTGTATACATTTATTTATTTATAGTATTCATGTTCAATTCAATTACTTAACATATCAATTCACTAACTTAATTTTATGATTATTTACTTACCATACTTACTTTCTATTACATTTTATTATAGTAACATTTCAATTATAACTTAAGTTTATAACAACTATAACATCAAATTCTTATTTATAAAGGCAATTCATTGAACATTTCCATTACGTAAGTTTTACTTGTAAAAAAATTCCACTATATGATCTTTTAACATTTCAACTTTTAAAATTGGTAAGTTATATATATATATATGTCTTTAAGAATGTAATTAAAAGTTACACAAGTTTGACTTACTTATTTTAATTAACCTAATGTTCAATTGTCATATCCTTTTTATTTACAGGTTACAATTTCAAATTTCTTATATACTTCAGTTATAATTTAACATTTAATTTTCTTATTTTCATTTAGAAGTTCCAATTATTAAATAGTTATTCCATTACAATAATTGAAATATCTAATTTGTAGAAATTTTAGAACTAAACGCCAGGTCCATTTCAATTATTGAAATAATAGGTAGATGTATATACTAACAACTTATATCTAATTATATTTTTAAAAAAATTGTGTTTTATATCTATTTATCAAAATAAATCTGTAGTAAATTACTACAGTGGCCTTCCCACATTGAAACTCGAAAATGAACGTCGATGATGCGTGCACTCATCACCGAAATTATTTTCCAGCGGCAGAGAGGGGAGTACAGAACTATTTTTTTTCCAAAATTTCTTTAGAATAATTCTTTACAAATCGTATAAAAATATTTATATCAGAAAATACTTCTAAATAATATTATTATTATATTCCAAAATCATTCGAAAGAAATTTTCAAAACCCCAAAACTTAAGTCCTAATTTCAAATTTTCATTTATTTTATTTTCAAATCTTATGTCCAACCAATATTTATAAAGTATCACTACCTAACAAACAAATATATTATAGCCAAATATATCATTTATAAATCATAATATATATATATAAAAATATACAATAGGTAAAATTATTTCATTTACCTATATTTAAAAACAATATTATGTCGGTCTGTCCTTTTAAGTGTTTAGAAATCCCTATCGATGTCATAGCGTCCTATGCATCTATCAGAATTTATAAATACAAAATGAAACAAATTAACACAATATAAAAACCTTTTATAACACTAACAAATACGTTCTCTCATATATGTACACTTAGCGACTCATCATAGGGTATTACTACCCTATTAATAAAGAGTCAGACCCCACAAAGCTAAGATTTATCGCTAAACCAAAGCTTTGATACCAACTGTAACATCCCGCCTTTTTATATGCTTTAGCAGACACACGTGCCAACTCAAACCATACAGAAGGGCAGGTTGTTATTAGGTAAATAAAAAAAACAGAATCTCACAGCGGAATGGAAAAATACAATAATCAAATAACAGTTCATGAAGCTGTTTACAAAACATTGATTATACGAATACAATACAAAATTAGAATTACACATATTAGAGACAAATAAATAAAAATGTAGCGAAACAATGTGATGCAGTGGAATAATATAGTAAATAATAATACAATCTTTGTCTTCATCCTCCAGAAATAAGGTCTTCAAAACCTGAAATGCTCAGGCAGATCCGAGCGAATGGAAAAGACAAAATACTCGAGTCAGAACTAAAAGATCTTATGTAAGTTAAATCAACGGAAATAAATATGAGTGGAACGATGTCAAAGATATTTACGGGTTTGACATCTCCTATCCAGTGTCTAACGTGAGTGCAGTAACTTAAGAGATGTTCAGGATTCACATCTCCTAAGGATACGTTAAACTATCTACTATGTAGTACAACACGCTATTATAATATGTCTATAGTAAAGTAAACTATTAAAATAGCATTAAGGCGTTACTCATATCCCTCTTAATACATTTTAGAACGTCAATAGTCTATACAGTACTGTGACTCCCCGTAAACTAGGGCCGCTAAAGGATACCCAATAGTTACGACATAAAACAAACTCGTAGAAGACGCGCTAGGGTAGGTGACACGGCACAACTAGGCAATGCCAGGGTAGATATGCCAATTACGCATCCGGACTATTGGTAACGCATAGCCGCAATTACCGCCCAACTCGAAACACGCTCCTGAGTAAAAATCGAAGTGTAGCCACAAAATAAATCAAAAGTCAAAATATAGTACAGATGGAATGTGTCTGATCGGAGGGGGAACCTCGCTTGGCCCGGTATTGCTTCTGTTTTAGCCATCTTATGCTAACTCATGGGAGTTAGGTCCACGTAAACATACCTTTAGGATCGTCGCCACCATCCTACTTAATTCGGGAATCTCCACCGCGTATACAGTTGTCAAAGTGGTTTTCGGTATTGGCAGAGAGTATGAAAACATCCGATCCCAGTCCCTTTGACATCCAACCGCTTATTACACACCGGATGGTTCTTTTACATTTCAAAAATCATTTCATAATTGATATCAAAATATCATATTCGATTCAAATCATATCACTTCCGAAATCATTACATACATTTGAAATCGTATTCACCTTTGAAATCATAGTTCGATAATTATAAATATTTCCTTTCAAAGTCAAATTCACAATTTATATCAAAGTATCATGTTCTCAAAACTATACCACTTTCAAATCATATTTCTTCAAAAATCATATTTCCAAAACAGGTTAAGTCCTTGCTTCAAAATCATCATTTCAATTTATTATAACATTCAAAATTCCAACTTAGGTTATAACGTCATTTAACCTTTGTTCTCTTTTTGAACAAATTGAAATGAATATAAACTAATCCACGTACTTAGTTTGGAAATTTAGAAATTAGTTTAAATAGTTCCAAACAGTTTAATTATAAGTAAATACTTTTAAATTGTTTTATGGTAATTAAATAGATTTAAATTAGATTAAATATCTTAAAATAGATTAATTAGATTTAAAATAAATTAAAAGGGTTTAATTAGTTTTAAAATAAATTAATTGATTTAACATAGATTAAACTAATATATATAGTTAATATTGGTTAAATAGTTTGAATAAATTTGAAAATCTTAATAATCAGGAAATACATTTTAAACAGTTTACTTAAAAATATGAGTTTGAAATTAATACCAAATTAAACTATTCATTTCATTTCAACATATTTGGACCACTACAAATTTCCAAATCGACAAACCAAATTTCAATAAATTATCGAATTTCATATCATTTAAATCCATGTTCAAATATCAATTCGGATTACTCCAATTTCAAAATATTTCAAAGTTAATTTCAAACAAATTCAATAACACAATTTCGATAGAATTTAATTTATACATTAAAGTTTAACTTTAAACTTCCGATTTAATTTCTTAAAGAAATTCCTTTTTAAACCAATTCGCATTTCAACACAAAACTTGATTTTTCTATAATACTTAAATTTATATAAATCAATTTTTTTTTCAAAACATTAATTGATTAAATTCAAAAATTAAGAATTTTATAATCATTTAATTTAACAAATCCGGTATCCGTATATAATTTTCTACCTTAGAGTCAAGTGATACGGATATTTATCATTTCAATCTGTAATTTAAAATTTTACGGTTATATATCATTTCAAACCACAATCCCGACATAAAAAATCCATAATGAACTTGCAGTTTATAACGGTATAAAATATAACATCCATTCAACCAACATCGGCAATCCACATCCATCACAATCATCATCCGAAACAATCAATAAATATCAATATAGAACTGATAATCGATAACAGGTATTTACTAGCAGTTTATATTCAATAATAAATTAAACAACTATTTAATTCAAATAAATTCAAATTAACTGAGATGATGATTAAAAATATACCAAATAGTCATAAATAAATTCCTAATCACATCACAAATTAAATTTAACAAACATAAGAAATTTTAGAAGTTGTGGGTGGGTTAAAACACTCACCTTTGAATTTAAATAGAATTTAAATCCAATTTAAACCCAAAATTCAAACAGTCTCAGAATTCACCCAAACCAGCGTCATAACGTCCGAAATTTTGATACGATCCCAATGGATCAAACCGCGTATGAATCCGACCTCGTATGTAAAAGTTATGTGAGTTAGAACATTATGAAATTTAATTAAAATAAAAACAAAACAAAAAAAACCACTCACCTTTAACACGCCACACCCGCAGCACACTCGCGAACCAAAACATACATGCGAATGCGCTCAACACCCAGCCGCTTGAACATCTTCGATTCGACAAAACCTAGAGCCACTGCCACCAGATACGATCGTGACCCCTCTACTGCCTCGCCGCGACCTCGCCTAGGCCTCCTTTCCAACCACGATGCGTCACATTGTCGTTCGGCGGCGAGAAACCACCCAGCCGCCACCTTCAAGTCGAACCCTAGATGAATTTTGTAGCAAAATCCAACCTTTAACCTCACGAACGAACACCACATATGAGCAACACTTTGTCTCCTCTACACGACCCAACCCTCGATTGAATGATCAGATGAAGTTCATCAACGTGTGATGAACGACCATTAACAATCATTCGAATTTCGACCACCTAGAAACCCAAATCGAAAAAAGGATCACATATTTGACTTGCGCTCGTCGAGAGCTTCAAATCCATATATAATTCGATATTGTTTGTGGAGTTTGATTTTCATTTTGATTTGGATTTGAAATTTGGAATATAGATTTTGTCTGCCATTGGAACGAGGAGGAGCTAAGAGAATTGTACGTATAGAAATGAGGAATAAGAAATGACCTAGGGTTTATAACGACATATATATAGGCAGACTCAATAGAAACAAATGGGCTTGATCGATTTGGGTTTTGAACGATAAATGACCCGTTTTGACTCCGGAACGAAAGCGGGTCAACCCATATATCAAATAGTTGTTTTAAATGATTTTAAACTTAATGGAATAGGTTTCAAGTCCTAGTTCCATCGTATAAAGAAGTTTTGCTAAAATCAACTTATTTCAAATTGATTTCACTTGATTTTAATTTAATTGATTTCTAGGCGTTTTGAGCTTATACGATCAAACAACAAGTCCGATGTGACGATGTCGATTTTCGGAGTTAAATTTAAATTATTTGATTGATTTCTTGGATTGATGATTTAATATCAGTTTGGATGTGGTATATTATATTATAGTAGTATATATATTGGAGTGATTGATTTCCCGCATTATATAGCGGAGACTCTATGTCCCCCGCATAATAGCGGATTACCCCATATACCGCGATATTCCACCTCGAAGTGGAATTGGTATTATTATATTGTGCTAACATCTGTAGATGTAGGGAAATAGATTGGAGGGATCCAACTGGATTCCTCAAATGTTGGATTTATTTTATATTCAGTAATGTGATTTATGCGATAATCTGTTTTATATTGACCTTATTTGGAATTAAAAATTTTAAATGCTATGGCTTGGTTGAATATATATTAGTATTTGAGAAAAATGAAATCTATATAAAGTTGGACTTTTTTAAAGGAAATAAAAGGGAAATTTTTAAGTAAAATAATTATAGTGAATTCAAATAAATTAAAGGAATGAAGTTGGAAAAGAGATAAAGGATTGATTTTAATTCTATATATTAAATTCAATGATGGGAGAAAATAGGGATTTGAATAAACAGGAAATGGGTTTTATTTAAAATAAAGAATTATGCAATATTGTTTGTAAAGTACGAAGAAATATAATTTAAAATTTTAAGATTTGAAATGAGTTTGGGAAAATAAAAGGAGAATTTGGAATAAAGTATGAAATTGGTACTTTCGATTTAAATAAGGATTTAAATCATAAATAAAGGTGTGAATATGGGATAAATGAGTTCTGAAATAAATTTGAATAAGAAAAGGAATTTATTTAAAAACGGAGTTGGTTTTGGAAACCGATTTGAAACCCGATTAAGTGTTGAAAACGGTGAATAAGGAGAATGAGTTTGTGGAATTTATAAATTGGGTTTATAAAGTGAAATAAGTTATCAGTGGATATTTGGAAGTATAAATTCACGGTGGGAATTTATAAAGTAATGGGTAATTTGTTTTAAAAACAAATAGTGATTTATTTTCAAAAGTGTGAAAGGAAAGTGTATTTCCTTGAAAAGCCAAGTACGTTTTCAAAGCAAATTTTTAAGTATAAGTTAAAAGTTTTAAAGTTGTTTTAAAAGAATGTTTTTGAGAAATTGTTATTTAAGTTGTTTAAAATTTTAAAGGTAAATATTTATTAAAATAGTTATAGTAATAATAATTTTAAAGGGTTAATTGGTATTATGATTTAAAAAGATAATTATTAATATTTATATTTTATAAAGTAGTTTATTTTACAAATAGTTTGGCTAAAGTTTTTATTTAAAAACTTGTATAGAGTTTCATGGCTTTTTGTTTTAAGATTTGTTTTGGCTTAAGTTTTACATGAGAAATTGTTATAAATTTCATAACTAATATTTTAAATAAAGTGTTTTAAGTAGTTTTTACATTAAATGTTTTAAGGTATATATTTTTGTGATTTAAATTATTTTAAAATCTAAGTATTAAGACTTGGTGAATTTCAATAGAAGTAAACAATATTTGGAAATTTATTCCACGAGAGAAAAGTGATTTGAAAATTATTTTCAAAGAGTTGAAGTATAGAGAAATAGCTTGCAAAGATATTTTTCTTATAAATAATTTGGAAAATTATTTAAGTCTGATGATTGTTTGTGGATGTTAATTGATAGTTAAATGACCGACTATCAATATTGGCCAATGCGCTGATCGTTTTGAAGAGACCGGGTTTGGGATTAATTTCCTGAAAACCACTTCGATTCGGTTTGAACGTTTTCGTGAGGAAGACAAGTGCTTGGAGTCGAAGATGGAGCACCGAAGTGCAAGGGCTAATTGCTACTAATCCTGAGGGTGATTCCAAAATGGACGTAGTAGGAATAGTGCCTTCGGTTCCATTCAGTCCCAGAACGGACTTGTATGGAGTGCCTTCGGTTCCGTTCATCCCGGAACGGACTTGTACGGAGGAATGCTATTAGAACATCGTTAGGAGGACGATGAGCATTCTAAGTAAATGTGTGCTTAAAAGGTAACGTTTAACCTCGAGCCTCATCAACTGGGAATGGCTAAAACAGGGGAGGTGCACACAAGGCTAAGTAGCTAGCAACCAATTAGGGTAAGGTCATCCCTGTCTAGAGGTCGCTTTTATTTGGCTGTGTGGGCGGTTGTTGATCCCAACCACATGATGATCATATTCGGACTATCCAGTAAGTGGTAGCTCCGGTCTTGTGATGTACGGAACCAACGTGGATCCTCGGTACGGTGATCTAGACCACGTACTATGACGGGTGGTACCCCAGTAGCCCTGCCATTGTATGGAATCCAATCTCCAATAAGCGCCTGTACGGTTTTGATTGTGCCCAACTATGCCGAAACGCAAGATGCAAGCATTTCAGCTAGATTCTATTTTACTTTCTATAGACACTATTATAATAACATACAGATTTGATAAAAATATTATGTTTATCGTAAGATAAAACCCGGCACGTTTATTTGTGGCGTGGTCTTACGAGATACCTTTGATTTCAAAGGATTTTGAAAACTTTCATAATTCAATTGAGTGTGTTTTCTCACTCTGGTTTTCCAGATTGACTCGGGTGTTATTTAACTATAATTCTCGGGTCTGACCTAGTATTATAAGGTATAGATTTTGAGTGGACTGTTGTGGAGCTCATGAGACGAGCTGGATGACGAGGTGTATTTCCGTAGATGTATATTCTGTTGTGCAATGTAGCTGTATATTCAGCTTTGGGAGGACAAGTTATTATAACTGTCCTGAATTGTGTTGTTAATTTGTATTCTACTCTGATGATGTAATGTATAAACATATATAGTTCTTTTTGTTTAAAGATCAGTCATTTAATATATTGTTCCGCTGCGATTGTGAGATTCTGATATTATTTTCTATTTGTTCTTCTACCTCCTTCTTCTTTAACCCTAACTGTCCGTTTTTCGGCATTTAATTGTTCGGCATTTAACATAGTAGACTTATTGTTGTCGATTTTCGGGAGTCGAAAAGTCGGGTCGTTACATCCGATCGTTACGAAACTTGAAATCCTACATTAATTTAGTGTTACGGATCCGATGAAACTGGTTTCAACAAAATCCGAGTCAATGGCCAAAATGGCTATTTTCACGTTAATTAAATTAATGAATAATTAATTAATTAAATCACTTTTTAGTTTAAATTTTAATAATTCACAACTTCTATCATTTAGATTACTTAGTAATTTAAAAACCCTTACAAAAAATTCCTGTGTCAAGTTATTATTGAATATTTCATAGTTTATAGTGTTTATATTTCAATTTCCATAAATTCAGTAAGTGTAAATTAAATTTCCAATAAATTCATTTATTTGGTTTTCAATCCTGTTATTCAACCAATTTTCATACCATGGCTATAATTAACATGGTTTATGTCTTAGTGTATTAAAATTTCCAATTTCATCTTAATTTCAATTACGTAGTATTTAATTTCAATTACATAGTATTTAATTTCATTTACTTACAATCAATCCATTTATTATAAATTGAATTCCAATTATTTATGATAATTCCAATAAATTAATTTGGTTCAATTCCAATCATTTTATTAAGTCCATTATTACTCTATAAACCTAGTTAATATTTGTTTGTCTTTCATTACATTAATATATTCAAATTTCCATCTTTCCTTTGTATTAGCTATTATTTTCAATTATATTGAATTCATCAAAAAAATCCTTTATTATCAATGTTTACATTTGTCTTCTTATATCAAATTATATTCAAATATAACATTTACATTATTTCATTTATTGGAGTTTCATTCAAGTTATTAATAATTAACTTACATTTATATTGTTACAACTTATTCTAATTATTATTTCCATTAACAATTCACAAATTTTTTTTTTAAATATTAAATTATCAAAATCTTATCAAATTATCAAATTTAATTATAGAAAATTTACGGGTCGTTACAATGCTTCAGCCATAGGATCCATAATGTATGCTATGCTATATACTAGACCAAATATGGCATATGCATTAGGATTCATAAGTTGATAATAGTCTAATCCCAAAGAAAAACATTGGATAGCTGTAAAAATTACTTAAGTATTTAAGAAATATTAAGGGCTTATTCCTCATATACGAAAATCGAGACCTCCTTGTGAAGGGGTATACAGATTCGAGCTTTCAAAGTGATATAGATGATTGTAAATTACTGTTCAGTTGTATCTTTACACCAAATGGCGAAGCTGTTAGTTGGAAATGTTCCAAGCAAGAAACATTAGTTGATTCCACAACGGAGGTCGAGTACATCACCTTCAATGAAGTAGCAAAAGAGACAGTTTGGATGTGCAAGTTTTTAAGTGAGCTTAGAGTGATTTCTAATACCGAGAATCCTATGACATTATTTTTTGACAATAATGTGGTGAGACAGATCGCAAAGGAACCAAGAGCACATAAGAAGTCATGACACATTCTGAAAATTCTACTTGATTAGAGAATTCATTAAGAAGAAAGAAGTTATGATTCAAAGGGTAGATACCGAGGACAACATAGCGAATCCATTCACGAAAGGCCTAGCTCGGTCAAGTCTTGAGAAATTGATTGAAGGGATCAGATAATTGGCTCCAAGTGAAAATGGGAGGTTAATAGAGTTAGGGGCATGCCCTAGGGGAAATTCTAAAATTTACTTTAAATTTATAAACTTTGAAATCAATTCTCGTTTTAAATAAAGGTGTTTCTTCTTTCTGTTATATATTTTTTTACAATGTGTTATAAATAACTAAATGTTTAATTAAAATATATTTAACACAAAAAAAATCCAAAAATGGTATGTTTTTGTAATAGTAGTTACAAAGTGTTGTAACTATGAGTAATTTATCACAATAAAATTAAATATACCTTTTTAAATGTTCCTAGTCAAGATGCATCGGATATTGATGTATCCATCGAGAATAGAGTACGTAAGCTCTTCAAATGTTGGGTAGTGTATTACTCATGACTGTTGGAGTCACCTAGGGGTTATGCACTAATAGTTATTGGATAACTATGGAGCGACTCATTTTATAGTTTTCTTTTGGTTATTATAATTATGGTCAAACAGAAAATATCAATGTGAATAATTTACGCATTTCTTTCGACTTGAGAATGCTGTGAATGTAACAACCCCACCGCGATACCCATATTAGCAAAGGACATTATAAATAATGTCGTCTGCTAATATGGAGAATACGGCTTTTTAAGGGTGATCGAATGTGAATATATCTTTATACTAACACTGACACATAATTTATACCTTTTTACTTAATATCTGAACTAAAATTTGACGTATATAGTATTAATACAAAGTAATAGATGCACCAATTTCTCAAAATCAGAACAGTATATCATATATGCATCAGTCATAGATCACATCAAAATAATAATCTCATACACATATACAAATTGTGAGTCTATAAAATAAAACACTAAACTCACATAATATACAAGTTTTACAATTCTCTAATCTCAATTATACATTTTATATATAAGGTCCAAATTCCTAATGGGATAAACTAAAAGTCCAAATGTTTATCTCCTTGCTAGCATAACCATTCAAAGGTCAACCTGTCATGTAACCTGAAAGTCCCGGCCTGACCCGGGCAAAATAACACCCGAGTCAGACTATCTCTAAATTTCTAATAGGGTGAGAACAAGATATAACACAAGAACAAACAACATATAAATAAACACAAATGTCCATGAAATAATGGGTCAGGGGAACTAATTTAACTTAGAGTCCTCGCAAGGCACATAGTTGTACATTTAAGTCACAAACACATATTATTCACTAAACATAGAATAAAAGTATTAACTTAACATCCATTACAAGACACAAGAACATATATTTATTTCACTAACATAAAACACAAGAATATATATTTATTTCATGAATACAAAATAGTCACAGAATCCAAATATCCAAAGTCCAAGAGATCCTAATCCAAACCGATCATAATGATCGTCCAAAACAATCGCAATGATTGTACTCAAAACCCGTGGCAAACAAACAAATAAATTGGTATCACTCGAATCGATCCAATACAAAGGATCGTACTCAGACCAGAAACAGAAAATCATAGAATGATCTCAAGGATAGTCCATACCGATCAAGGTGATCGTAGAAACCATGAATCAATAAATCTACATTTATTTAATATGATTATATTATTATGTTCGAAAAGAAATCCAGGAGTAACTTCTTAAGGATCTAGCAGCCACTTAGCACACCATAAGAGAGTAAACTCTAAGTGTCAAATACTATCACCTTCAGTAATCACTAGAATTTAACCGGTACGTCCCATACTATATGGTGAAATTCAAGTATTTACTAAAAGCTAGTAAATATCACTTATTACGGATACCACTACAAAACCTGAATTACATTCTCTTAAGGATCCAACAATCACTTGTCGTACAACAGAAGAGAATACAACTCTGAAGTGTTAAGTACTTTCCCAATTTGATCACAACATTTTAACCCAAGCATTCCATACTACCCGGTGAAATTCATGTATTCGCTAATGAGTTAATAAATTCCACTCAAACATTCTATTCAATGAGTTATACCATAATCAATAAAGCGTTATTCGAAAGCATTTAAACCAATCAACAACACTATATCGATTATTAGTACTTCCTAAATTATAGAATTAAGGTTCTCAAAATATTTATTTAATTTGTCACTTATTAAAATTTTCCATTATGCCAAAATTTTCCAACTGTATTTATTTTGTAAACTAAGATTTTCCATTTTCCGAGACCATAATGATACTTAAATTTTCATAAAGTTGTATTATTCTTGAATCATATTTTTAAAACCATTTACAAATTTTTAATTAATCACTTATTCTATAAACCCTATTTATTACTCTTATAAATGTCCAAATTAGTATTCCTACACTAGCATAAAACAACTTATGTTTATACTTCAATGTTTCTAAATATCATAAAATTTTATTAACAAATTAAATTTATATTTCAAAAAAACATATTTTTAAATCCATAACTATTTATACCAGTAATAATTAATATAAATATAAATGTTTGATAAACTGTTTAAAAGAGATTAAGCCAATTTATAAAACAAGTTTAATGTTTATAACTTTAGTAAACTCTCCATATCAAATTATTGGTGTTTATAACTAAATATTTATCTATATAAATAAATAGATATATCTTTAACTAAGTCCAAATCTTTGAATCAAATGATTCAAAATCCATAAACACATTAGAATCCATTATAACTAGATATTAGATTATCACAAGATTTTAGTCAGGAGCTAACACCGTAGAGGTCTAACTCTTAACTATATACCAAATCAAACATATAATATAAATTTATTATTGTAAATATAAATTTATATATAACCACTACCAAAATAATCACTCCAAAATCTGGGCACAACATTACAAACACAATAACACTAAAACGGGTTGAAGCGATGGGTCGGGAAAGCACCGATCATATCAACTGCTTCACCAATTACAACTCAGTCACAAGTTTCAGTTTTAAAATGCAATTTCGACCCTTTGAATCATATAATTTTAGAAACTTGCAACATGAAAGTTGTAGCAAAAAGTCTAAGCTTATAGAAGTTTAAATATTATCAAAATCCGATAAGAAATGAGAAAGTATGCTTAACTTATTAACAATATTTAGCACAAAAATTTGGCAGGGCAGAGACTATTACTTTGTTAAAAACCCAATTTTTAGCTAAAAAATCTTCAAAATATGAGAAAGTAATTAAAACAAAAGTTCTTCCTTATGAAATTATCTTTCTACTGCAAAAATATTGAATACAATTGCATTATCAATCAAAAGTTATGTCCATTTTACTCTCAGGTATTAACTCGGAAATTTTTTATATGTTTGTGCTATAACATTAGTTTCAAACTAAATTTCAACCAATTAAACAGCAAAATTTCGAAACATGATTGAAAGACAACTTATAGCTAATTGAAAGAACTTTATACCATATAAAGATTGAGTCAATTTGGATTATTCTACAATATATTATCGCTGTTTTACTGCAGCAATTTTTTTCACCAAATTTCCAACAAACAATAACATTCTAACAATTATGCAAAGTGAATAAAGATTTCGAAATTGGTAAGTGAGTGATTAACTCACCTTTAATGCATCTATAGCTTGCAAATTGTTGCATAGGCTTTGCAACACCTTCAACTTCACCAAAATTTTCTGAAATCCCAAAAACAAAAACCAAACAGCAAACAATTCTAATTAAAATGGGATCAAAATTACACTTTTATATTTTTAAAAGATAGAGAGAGGGTTTAACTACTTACTTCTCATTATAGAACAAAAGCCCTTTGTTTTGATCTTTATTTGGGGTTGATTTTGATTCTAGGTTTAGAGAACAAAAGAGGTTTGGTTTTTTTCAGATGTTTGAACAGAAGAATGGAAGAGAAAGATGTATACATACATCTTATTTCTAGCCTACATGGCCCGAATAGGGTTTGGGTAAGTATCCAATAGCAAGTATTACTAATTTCTTTACAAAGAAAGTGTTTCTAATTTTGTTTTATAACTAACACAACACCACTACTCTAACAATGTTACACAAAATCATAAATTAATTTCTCTATTTATGATAACCAATTAACATCTTAAAAAATACATTTCAACAAAAATTCCCAATATTAATACTTTACCCTAAACACCCAATTTAAATAGTTAGTTTAATAATATGTCAAAAGTAAATTGAAGTCTTATTTAATAAATGAAACTCATTTCTTAATTAAATCTAATTAATTATTCTCAATGCTAAATTTAACTTCTCAAATCACAATCATAAATTTATTGTCCATAATTAAAACTAATCAATTAGTTAATTAACAACAGGGTTGTTACATTGAATCTTCCACTCTTAGTTCTCGAAACGAAGGATCGGTGCAAGTCCTGCCGTGACAAAATGCTCCTCAAGCCCAAGAGCGGCGAAATCTCCAAATTTCACCATTCGTCCATGAAGAAAATTAAAGTCCACAATTCCAAGATAAGTGGTGATCTTCCACTCGCTCCGGTCAAGCCAAGCGACTTCTTTTGGAGTGAGGCCGAGATGACGAGAGGAAGAGTCGTCGGTGCAGGGTGGTGCCATGGGCTAAGAGGCGGTTGAAAAAGGGAGAAAAGGGTAAAGATCCAGAGTGGTGGTGGGGTGAGATTTGATGCACAAGAATTTAGGCGTCGGTTAGTGGAGGAATGGAGGAGAGAAACTTTGATTAGGTGGAGGAAGGGGGAGATGGAAAAGGGGTTTGGCTGAAAATAGAGAGGAGGACAAGAATGAGAGGGTTGCATTTGCTGATGTTTTGGATGCGACTTATATTCGCGTTCCTGACTCGAGTTCGGCCCGAATATGCCTAGTGGTCAATCGCCATTAGGTCAATCGGTCGACTGCAATGGTCGATCGCTTGCAGTTGATTACTAGCCTAGATTTGGGCGCAGCCTGAACCTAGACCCAATAGGGTCAGGTGAAATTAATTAATATTTTAATAACTGTTCCACACATCATCTTCAACTTGACACATTCAGAAAATTTCTACCTTCCAAATGGCGGTATCTACTCTACTGCGCAGAGCCCTCCTCGGGAAGATTGTGATAGCCTTAACAAACTGCCGTGACCAACAACAATTTCACAAATCCGAAAATACTCCAACTGCTATTTCCTGCCAACTTCACACGGAAATATTTCTTCCAATAGCTGGTGGTACAATAGCACTTAAAACTACATACCCCAATAAAATTGAATATCATTCCTATTTTGTCTGTACCTTAAAAAAAGAAGATTTTTAAAACCTCAATTTTGTAAACCGAGAAATCACTAAGCTAAATATATGCGTCTTTAAGCTTGTTTCTAAATAATAGAAACCATTTCATACCAAAACTTTCCTTAAAAATCGAACTTATATATATATGTATGTATGTATATATATATATTTTAGGGTTTCTTGAAACCATTTTTTAAACACAAATTTCCCAAACTGGAAAACTATTTTCTTGTCAAAAATCAAAATCAAGCCTTTACTGAGATATACATATAAATATTTAAGGATTTCAAAAATTAATCTCATATAAACCTAAAATTGCTTAACATGACCAACGTAGTAGTATACGTGTTTCTTTGAAAATTAAAGTCTCAAAACTTTCCGAGAACAAAATTTATAAAATAAATCCGTACGAAAAAAATCCTTTGAAAATGCTTTTTCAAAATCTAAGGGATTTCCAAAATATCCTTTATAAAAATTCTCTCGTGGGTCTTAGGATAAGGAATTGGCATTAATTATCCAAATAGAAATCTATTTTGCCATCAAAGAGATGATCAGTGAATGCACTCCAGCAAAACTTGCTTCTGGACAATTGCGACATACCGACTCTAATATCCTGCTCATCTGGAATAAATGTGTGCCATTGACTGGAACTCATCATCCAAACCCAAAATCACAAGGTAGATAGAATCTCAACTATCAAGTCGAACACCACCAATCTTCGATACTCTGCCATATATCGTACTCATGCTCTTCTTCATCTGCACCTAACGCATTGCCAGCACACCATGGGGTACTTCGGAATCGGCATGAAAATCCAAACTCTAAGATATTTCCAATCAATAGTTGCTTTGTGTAACGACCCGTATGTTTGATAATTAAAAATATTAAATTTAATAATATTTTGGAATTTAATATTGTGAGAAATTAAAATTTATGATTTATAATTGGGAAGAAATTATTAAATTGCAATTTAATAATGTTGATTGGATGCAACTGGCATATAGTTTAATGTAATTCCAATCAATTATAATTGCAAAGGTTAATAAGGAATAAATTAAATGTTGTATAACAAAATATAGAAATCATAGATTAATTAATTTGAAATTGGTTAATATAAAAAGGAATCAATGTTTGTATGTAATTTATCAACCTTTGTTTGTAAATAATAAGTTAATAGAGATGAGTTTTTGATGTATAAGAATTGATTTATTCCCATCTTATTATTTAATTCGGTGAAATTAATTTGGAAATCAATGTGAAATTAATGTAATTGAAACATTGCAATTAATATAAAGAAAGATGTTAACTGTAAAATAATGAATGTAATAAAATGGAAACTTATATCTAATTAATTCATAAGGTATTAGTTGATTTAATATAAGAATTTAAATCAAAATAAAAGAAATTGTTGGGATTTAAATTATAATAAACTAGGATTTTATTACAGTTATAATTAAATGTTAAAATTAATGCAATGCAAATATTGGAATTAACATGGAAAATTGTATTTTAAGAGATTATTAAATTCCTATTTAATCAGGAAGGATGAAAATAGTTAACATTTAAATTTTGAATTTAAAAGTGATTTAATTGATTTTTAAATAATAATTTTTTAATTAACATGCAAAATTAGTGTTTTGGCTACCATCTCGGATTTCGATGAAATCAGTTTCATTAGATCCGCAATAGTGAATTATTATAGGATTTCAAGTTTCGTAGTGATCGGACTTATCGTTTGATCCTGCGGACTCGAAACGCATAGAAATCAATTAAAGGAATTTAAACATAATTTGATTTGAAAAGCTAACTTCTATGTACAATGAAATTATGGTTCGAAACTAGTTCCATTGAGTTTAAAAATATCGAAAACATATATTTCGATATATTATTTCGTCTTAGGAATAAAACGGGATTTTCGGGTCGTTGTTATCGTTTCGGCCCAGTTCGATCGATTCCATCCATTCTTATCCAGCTTTGTCTTGTATAGGCTGTTATGAACCCTAGTAGTTTCTTATTTTCATTTTCTATAAGTACAGTTTCTATCTATTTGTTCAATTATTTGTTCCTTCTTAATGGAAGACATTCCAAAACCCTAATTCCCAATTCCAAATCAAATCGAAAATCCAAACTCCTCAAACCCTATCATATAATACATCATCGTGAAGCTCTCGACGAATGTAATCTGCATCTGCGGTTCATATTTGCATTTGAGTCTCGGTTTGGCCAGATTTGGCGAAGAAGTTTCGACCGTTCATATTAGGGTTTTGCGATCAATGGTGGATCGTCCACCAATCGACAAACAGAAGGCACTGGCACGTAAAGGGTGACTAGTAGATTCGATGTAGTGGTTTAATTTTGGTCGAAGGCGATCAATTTTTCCAAAAATCGATGATATGTGGCCTTAAGTTTGTGCTGCGACGGAGCTAAGAGGGGAGGACGGAGTTGGTCGCGATCGCAGTAGAGGGGGGTTTGGGGGGGCGCCTGGCCGAGGCGATTCTCGTGATGGTGGCCGATCATGGTGGCGTGGCTTCTAGGTGCGATGGTGGCGTGATGATGTCAGCGTATGTTGGGTTACGGGAGCGCATGGTTAGGGTTTTGACGATGGTACGTTATTACAATTTTTCCCTCACGTTTTATTTTAATTTTAATTTAAAATTCAAACTTCTAACATCCATAACTTTTCGATACTAGCTTAGATTGAAGCATGGTTTCTTCCGTTGGGATCATATCGAAATTTTGGACAACATGAAAATAGTTCGGTTGAATTTGAAAAATGTTCAAATTTGGGTCTTTTATTGGATTTTAAATTGGCTATAAATCTAAGACACGTGATTTAACCTGCTCACACAATACTAAATCTTCTTATGATAGTTGAACTAAATTTATGATATGATAAGAATTTTATTGATTTCTGTTTAATAATTTAAATTGTCATTTAAATTTAATTTGAATTAAATTGCCATTTAAATTACTATTGAAATTGAATCGCTAGTTACATACCTAATATTGATAACCAGTTAATTGTTGTGATTTGTTGGCTGATTTGGATGTTGATTGTGATGGATGTCTATTTGTTGACATTTGGATGATTGCATGTTTATCTATACTTATATATCTCTGTAATCACTCTATATATTAAGTGGAATCATATAAACTGTTATTTGAATTATTTTGAATAAATTAAAAAATAGGCTGAAATGATATATACCTATGACACTTTGATTAGGATCGAAATGATATATATCCATCCCTGAAATTAAAACTTAAATAACTGATCACTTGGCCATAGGATAGAAAATTATATATGGACAACGGATTGGTTATATTAAATGGTTTTAAAAATATTAAAATTAGGATTTTTATTAAATGATATTGTTTAAAGGAATAAAATTCTGGATTTATACGAACTGAATTATTTTCTAATTCAAGCTTTGAAATGCTGAAAATGTAATTGGTAAAAGGGAAACTGTTTTAAAGAATTGAATTAGAAATGTTCAATTGTAATTGAAGTATGACTTTAATTTTAGAAATTGAATTATTTAAAGATTTGGACCTTAAAATTGAACAATGAGGGTTAAGTTGGTTTAAGTGTTTAAAATTAGTAAAGTGAAGTTGGACATGGGTCCAAATTGTTGAAATTGAAAAGAAATAGTTTGATTTGATATTATTTTCGAAATAAATTATTTTTGATATAAACTGTTTAAAATCTATTATTTATAGTATTCAATTTTTTTTAAATTTTCTAAACTATTTCACTGTATAAAACATTTTCAATACTCAAACCATTTTATATTAAACTATTTTAAATCTCTAAACTATATAAACTATTTATAACTATTCAAACAATTTTCTAGAATTTCAAACTGTGCAAAGTTGGAATTCTTATATTTAAATCGTTGATTTAAAAGCGAATAGGGTTAAATGAGGTTATAACCTAAATTGGAATTTGAATGATATTTTCAAGTGGAAATGACATATTTTGAGTAACAATGATGGTTTTGAAATGACGGATATTTTGAAATGAATATGATATTTTGATATCAAATATGAATTGTTTTTGAAATGTATATGAAACAACCGGTGTGAAAAATGACATTTGGTTGTTAAAGAGACAGAGACCTCTTATTGGCATACTCGCTATCAATATTGGAACCACTTTAACAATCGTATACGTGGTGGATGTTATCCAGAATGCAGAGGTTGAATTGGGTGCGTTTGCTGGAATGAAGTAAGGGAACGATGATGGATAGTCTTGACTTCGAGTCATAATTAAAATGACTAAAACAGGAGTTATACCGGGCAATGTGGGGTCGCTCCCCCGATCGAACATGCTTCTTCGATACCATTTCTTTTACTTTGTGATTGATTGGTGGCCAACTTTGATTATAGGAATGTTGTTCGAGGTGGCCGGTAGCAGCTGCTACGCGTTACCACTAGTCCGGGAGTGCAAAACAGTAGGGGTGCCTTGTCATATTATCCTTATCGAGCGCACTATGATTTTGGTTTGTGTCGTATCTATAGAGTGCTCCCTGATAGCCCACCAGGATTGGTGGAGTTTATAGTACTGTATAGACTACGATGCATATAAAAATGTGTTAAGGGGAATATGAGTAATGCCTAAGCACTATTTTTAATATTATACTTTACTGATAGACACTACATATATAGCGTATTTTACTACATATAGATAGTTTAACGGATCCTTAGGAGATGGAAAATCCCGTAACGTCTTTTAAGTTATTGCACATACATTATACACTGGATATGAGATGTGAAATCCTATAGACATCTCTGAAACTATTACACTCATATTTATTTGCTGTTGATTTAACTTATATTAGAACTTTTAGTTCCGACTCGAGTGTTTTGTCTTTTTATTACGCTCGGGTCTGCTTGATCATTTTAGTGTTGAAGACTTTATTTTTGGAGGACGAAGACGGAGTTTGGTATATTATATTATTAGTAATTTTCTGTTGCATCATTATTGGTATGTCGTTGTTTGTGCTCTGATTGTTGTAAAAATTGTGTAATCAAATGTATATTATAAAGCAGCAACAGGAACTGTTATTTGATTATTATATTTTGTCATTCCGCTGCGATATTCTATGTTTGTTTTTCCTTTTTTCTCTTATTTTCTTATTTACCCCATTGACAATCCTCCCTTTTGAATGGTTTGAGTTATATATTTGTGGTTTATTGTTGATTTAAACCGTCTAAAAAGGTGGGTCGTCACAGTTGGTATCAGAGCTTTGGTTTACAGATATCTTAACCTATTTGGGTTTTTACTCATTAGAGATAGGGTTAATAATACCCTAGAATGAGTCTGAGTGTATATATATAAGGGAGCGTATTTGTTAGTGTTATAAAAAATTTTGTCTTGTGTTAAGTTGTTCAATTGAGTATTTATAAATTCTGGTTGGTACATAGGACGCTATGACATCTATAGGGTTTTTTAAACACTTGAACAGGGTAAATCGACACAATATTGTTTAAAAATAGGTAAATGAAATAATTTTACCTAGTATATATTTCATATATAAAAGAATAATTTTTATAAATGGATATAGTTGGATGTGATATGTTTGTTTGTTAGGAAGTGAAATTTTATAAATATTGGTTGCAAAATAGGATTTATCAATAAAATGAATATAAATTGGAAATTTGCGAACTTAAGTTCTGGAGTTTTGAAATTGGTTTTCAAAGGTTTTGGAATACCATATTAGTATTATCTGGAAGTATTTTTGATAGAAATATTTTCAATGGGATTTGAAAGAAATGTTTTTAAGAATTTTAAAAAGGAAGTAAGTTCTGTACTCCCCTCTTCTGTAGCTGAAAAATATTTCGATGATGACTGCTCAGTATCATCGACGTTCATTTTTGAGTATCAAAGTAGGAAGACCACTATAGTAGCTTTGCTACACAGTTATTTTGGTGAAACAAATTTTAATTTTAAATTACTAAATATGATTTGATATATATAAAAGATGTGGATATATATATACATATACATATGTATATATATATATATATATATATATATATTATTTCAAAATGATTTGAAATGAACCCGGTATTTAGTTCTTGAGTTCCTATTAAATTAATGATTTCGGTGTTAGAACTAAAGTGAAATTTTAATTCTAAAATGAGAAATAAGAAATTAGAAGCTAAGTGTTTAATGAAATTGTAAAGAAATATGAGACTGGTCACTTATAAATTAAAAGATAACGAAAATTAAGAAGGTCTAAACTACTGAACATTTTGCTAATCAAAATGAATAAGATAAATTCGTATAACATTAAATTACATTCTAAAAACATATATAAAACTTACCAGAAATGTTTAAAAAGTTGCAATATTAATATGAGTATGTAATAGAATATTATACAAGTAAAAGGTTAATAAAAAGTACTTCAAAATGAACATATGTTTATAATGAAGAATTAAGAGTCACAAGAAATGTTATAAACATAAGTTAATGTTTTGTAATATTAATAATTAAATTGAATAGTAGAAAGGTGAATACTATTTAAGTAAATGATTATAAACTTAAGAAATTTTGAAATGATTCATAAATACAATCAATATTAAATGATACTATATATGAAGAAATAAAAGTGAATTAAATTGCAAAGAAACTTATATAACATTTTAAGAATTGATTTATGATGTTCTAAGTAATTGAATGGGAAATAATTTATGTAAATAAATGAATGTAAATTAATAAAGGATGACCTATGAATGAATGAGAAATAAAATAAATGGAAATTAAATGATATGTTAAAAAAACTCATAGAATAAAATATATAAGTTGTGCATAGATCATTTTATTTGCATAACAGTTCTGATTCAAATTTGAATACATGATTTGTGGAAATTCACACCAGTCCAAATTAGGATTTTTCGCTCGATTCTTGACGACAAACATTGATACAAATTTTTGATATGGATTAAAGTTCTCTATTATAGCTTATGGCTATGCAAGGAGAATGAAAATTTCTAACGAAGGAATTGGATAAGAGTCCGCACTAGAATGATCGAGTTATCAATACTAGTTTGAAAGTGGAATTTGTGTATTCAAGCAATCAATTAGAACTGATGTTGTGAACAAATGATTTATGTATATTGTACAAACTTGAACAATATCTAAAATTCTATGTTGTTGGCTTGTGGAAAGTTTGGAAAGGAATGCTTCTATTTGTTTGAGGTGGTATAAATAATCTATTAAGTAATTATCTAAGGTTGTTGAGCGTAAGGTACACTTGGCAGTTTATTTATCACCCTTGTACGATGAAAAGTTTCTAACTGAACAAACCATGAGTTTGGTAGTTATGGATGTTTGATAGTTTCCTTTGTTGCATATATAATGGTTGTACTTCTTTTTATTTTCATATGATTATTATATATTGCATGTTACTTGTGCTATTGATTTGAAACAACTAATATATAATCTTTTACATAATTTTAACTCTTTTGGATTATATATGTGAAATACAGGTTATAGAAGCAATAGTAGTTGCTTTTGATTTTATAAATAAAGTTTATTTTCTTGACAAATAGGTATGGATTATGGTTTTGAAACGATATTTTATTGTTTTTCTTACGTTTTGGGATGTTTTATTATTGAAATATGATATATATGTATATATATATATATATATATTGAAATTATTGATGTTGTTATTTTTCCAGACCTAGCCGCGCAAAAGGAGACTCTATCGGAATTTTTCATAAATTTAAGACTTAGAAATTTTTTGTGGAAAGTTGAGTTGTTATCAAGTTTATGTTAAACTTGAATATGTAAGTTAATTGTTTATAAATTGATTATTTTGAATAAAGATATATCAAACCTCTTAATTCCTTCTTGTTCCTTTTCGGGGATGAAAATTTTGAGTGGGGGTTATATTTGATAATTAAAAATATTTCAATAAGATTTTGGAACTTAATATTATGAGAAATTAAAATTTGTGATTTATAATTAGGAAGAAATTATTAAATTGCAATTTAATAATGTTGATTGGATGTAACTGACATTTATTTTAATGTAATTCCAATCAATTATAATTGCAAAAGTTAATAAGGAATAAATTAAACGTCGTACAAAAAAATATAAAAATCATAGGTTATTTAATTTGAAATTGGTTAATATAGAATGGAATCAATATTTGGTAAGTAATTTATCAACCTTTGTTTGCAAATAATAAGTTAATAGAGATGAGTTATTGATGTATAAGAATTGATTTATTCCCATCTTATTATTTAATCCAGTGAAACTAATTTGGAAAGCAGTGTGAAATTAATGCAATTGAAACATTGCAATTAATATAAGGAAAGATGTTAACTGTAAAATAATGAATGTAATAAAATGGAAGTTTGTATCTAATTAATTCATAACGTATTAGTTGATTTAATATAAGAATTTAAATCAAAATAAGAGAAATTGTTGGAGTTTAAATTATAATAGACTAGGATTTTATTAAAGTTGTAACTAAATGTTAATATTAATACAATGCATATATTGGAATTAACATGGAAAATTGCATTTTAAGAGATTATTAAATTCCTATTTAATCAGGATGATGAAAACCGTTAACTTTTAAATTTTGAATTTAAAAGTGATTGAATTGATTTTTAAATAATAATTTATTTAATTAACATGCAAAATTAGCGTTCTGGCCACTTTCTCGGATTTCGATGAAACTGGTTTCATCGGATGCTAAATAGTGCATTATTATAGAATTTCAAGTTTGGTAGCGACTAGACTTACCGTTTGATCGTGCGGGCTCGAAAAGCGTAGAAATCAATTAAAGAAATTTAAATGAATATAATTTGATTTGAAAAACTAACTTCTATATACAATGGAATTAGGGTTTGAAACTAGTTCCATTGAGTTTGGAAATATCGAAAACATATATTTCAATATATTGGATGACTTATTTTCGTTTCAGAAACGAAACGGGCTTTTCGGGTCGTTGTTAAGTTTTGACCAGTTCGATCTCTTCCATCCATTCTTATCCAGCTTTGTCAATGTATAGGCTATTATGAACCCTAGACGTTTCTTATTTTCATTTTCTGTACGTACAATTTCTCTTTATCTGTTCAATTATCTATTTCTCAATGGCTGACATTCCAAAACCCTTATTCCCAATTCCAAATCAAATCGAAAATCCAAACTCCTCAAAACCTATCATATAATATATCATCGCAAAGCTTTCGACGAACGTAGTCTGCATCTGCAGTTCGTTTTTTCATTTGAGTCTCGGTTTGGCCATGGCGAAGAAGTTTCGGCCGTTTATATTTGGGTTTCACGATCAACAGTGGATAGTTGACCAATCGACGATCGGAAGGCACTGGCGTGTAAGGGTGTGACGCCCCACCTCTATACCCACGCTAGCCAAGAACACTACGGAGTAATGCTGTCGACTAGCACGGAGAATAAGGCTGTTGAGGAGCGACCATCTGTATAATTGCTTTGTGCGAGTACCGATATGCCGGATAAAAATATAACTTTTCATCTCAAGAGGAAATCCGACATACCGACACAAACTCAAAGCTACTACACAGTGGCTATAAAGGTCTTCGGAAACAAATATAGAAATAAACATAACACAAATCAGTCACAGATAATTCATATCACAAAGGCGGAAATAGATATGAATATAACACATGAAAGTGTACATCAGAGTAGTGGTCAAACAAGATCCACAATATCAAAAAGAATAGATACAAGTGCTAGACAAAAGAATAAGTATACATCATTGAGTCTGTATCTCAAATGTATACAACAAAAACTACTAATCTAAGTAGTTAGCCAAAAGTCAGATGATGGTCCGATAAGGAGTCAAGCAGAAGCACCTGTGAAATCTCAGTCTGACCCGAGTATTATTTAATAAGAAAATAATAAACGGATCAGTCTAGCTATAAATATCAGATGAAATGATATAGAATAAGAGATATGACTAAACGTATAATAATCACAATGCCAAGCCGTGATAAATAAGTAATTGAAAAATCAACAAGAGATTAATCAATATCGCAAAGATCTTCTCAAAGATAAAAAGGAATGTCATACTCCTAATTTCATTCACCAAGCCACAATAAATGACATATATACCAATGCCAATCGTAAAAGTTGGTGAAATATAAATTCCAGAATTCAACACACGAAATCCAAAAATCACAATCAAAGGGGACAACGACGTCGTACAGCGTGACATCCGATGAACCAAAACACAATCAAAGGGAACAACGATGTCGTACAGCGTGACATCCGATGAACCAAAACACAATCAAAGGGAACAACGACGTCGTACAGCGTGACATCCGATGAACCAAAACACAATCAAAGGGAACAACTACGTCGTACAGCGTGACATCCAATGAACCAAATCACAAAGACATTGCACAATGCTAGTCTAAAACATAAAATGATCATCATGATTAAAGAGAAGTGTCGATTACAGTAAGCTAGTAAATATATGAGCTTAGCTTCATGTCCCATAACCACTAGCTTAACTTAAATATTTACGAGCAAATTGTAGATCTCCACTAGAAAATTGTCACAAGAGATTCAATCGAACAAGTCCAAGAATTAACCGACGAAGTAAACGCAAGCGTTCCATACCACTTGTTTTACTAAGTCGTTTAATTAGATTTCTCATACGAGTGAGGTAAAGGTTTGTATATACTAATAGATTAGAAGTCGGTTTGAGAAAACGAGCTTTGTAATAAAATAGTGTTGAAATCATTTGAAGAAAGAGTTTTGATATTTACTACTAGTATAGAAAACCTTTATATTTTTAAAGTGACAAATCACAAAGAAGATTGTAAAAACAATCAATCAGTAAAATTCACATTCGAAGACGTGAATAAAATCCAAAGAAACCGATAAAGAATCCATCGAAAAGGATATTCAAAAATCCCTAAAAGGAGTCATCAAAGTCATAATAAATGATAACAACAAATAGAAAACAACACGAATCGATTAAAGTTGGAAATTAAAACAACTAGGCGAAATAGGCATAGTTGGCAAATAGCAGCAGGTCGGTCGACCGGACTACCTGAGTCGGTTGACCGAACCAAAAACAGAAGTGCACGGGGTAGCAGGTCGGTCGACCGGACCCTGAGCTCGGTAGACCGAGCCCTGTAGCCTGCACTTCCAAACAGAGGCAGGAAGTGCCCGTTCTACAGGTCGGTCGGCCGGCCCAGGGGCTCGGTCGGCCGAACCTGTTGCTGGAACTCCCATGCCCTATTTCAAATGAGGTACAAATCTCGATCAATTTGCAATCGCACGAGCCACGACGCTAAGGGTTTATGCCAATCGACTACCCGGCCATAGAAGCTCCTCGATGCATCACCAAAAACATGTTTAAACATCAAAGTTAGGATTTTTAACGAATTGAACCCAAAACACTAAAAATTGGAATATTCACAAAAGCAATCCAAATCAAAATCAAATGCACATGAATAAGTGTTAGGAATTCATACCGAAGGTAATTCATAGACTTAGATGTGAGATTAAAAATCTCACTTTTGAACCCAAAAACAATGAATGAGAAGCTTGAAGACAAGGGAAGATCAACCACACTTCAATCTCAACACTAGAAGCTTGAATGTAAGCTTAAAAGAAGAACATTCCCTAAGTTAGGTTTAGGAAATTTCTGAAATCAAAGAGAGAATGAGTTGGGGAAGAAGAAGGAGATGCTTACCAATGGGTTCTCTTGAGTTTGGAGCTAGAAGATGGATTTGCTAATGGAAACTAGGGCTTAGGAATTTCTATTTCCCATTCTCTTCCACCATTGTTGCTAAAGCTTGAATGTTTAAGAAAAGAGGAGAAGTTATGAAGAGAAGGGGGTTGGGCTGAGCTAATAAGGGTGCAGTCCAAACCAAAGTCATAAGCGGGAAAAAGTAGCAAAAATCAACTATCTTCAAACATATCGAAGCTTATACTCAAAAAGGTCGCAAACAGCATTTTGAACTCAATGGAAGTGGTCTCGAGTCCTAATTCGACTGTTTGCAAAAAGTAGGTTTTCGGACTAAAATCCGACGAACGATGAAATATTTAAATAAAATATTTAAATATACAATCGACAAATATGCGGGTTGTTACAAAGGGTGACTAGCAGAGTTGATCTAGTGATTTAGTTCTAGTCGAAGGCGATCAATTTTTCCAGAAATCAATGATTTGTGGCCCTATGTTCGTGCGGCGATGGAACCAAAAGGGGAGGCCAAAGTTGGCGGCGATCACAACGAGGGGGCGCCTGGCCGAGGCGATTCTCGTTGTGGTGGACGATCATAGTGGCATGGTTCCTAGGTGCAACGGCAGCATGATGATATCAGTGGCTGTTGGGTTAAGGGTGTGTGTGGTTAGGGTTTTGACAATGGTACGATATTACGATTTTTCCCTTACATTTTATTTTAACTTTAATTAAAAATTTAAACTTCTAACATCCATAATTTTTTGATAAAAGCTCCGATTGAAGTGCGGTTTCTTTCATTGGGATTGTAACGAAATTCCGGACATCATGGAACTAGTTTGGTTGAATTTGGAGACTATTCAAATTTTGAGCTTTTATTGGATTTTAAATCGGCTATAAATCAAGGAGAGTGATTTAACCCACTCACACAATATCAAACCTTGTTATGATAGTTGAAATAAATTTATGATGTGATAAGAATTTTATTTTGCCGTTTGATAATTTAAATTGTCATTTAAATTTAATTTGAATTAAATTTCCATTTATATTATTATTGAAATTGAATTGCTAGTAAAATGCCCAATACTGATAACCAGTTAACTGTTGTGATTTATCGGCTGATTTGGATGTTGATTGTGATGGATGTCTATTTGTCGACATGTGGATGATTGGATGTTTATTTATACTTATATATCTATATTATCACTCTATATATTAAGTGACAACATATAAACTATTATTTGAATTATTTCAAACAAATTAAGGAATAGCTTGAAATAATATATACCTATGACACTTTGATTTTGATTGAAATGATATATATCCTTCTCAGAAATTAAAATTGAAATAATTGATCACTTGGCTATAGGGTAGAAAATTATGTGTGGACACCGGATTTGTTAAATTAAATGGTTATAAAAATCTTAAAATTTGGATTTTATTAAAAAGATATAGTTTTAAAGGAATAAAATATGGGATTTATATGAATTGAATTATTTTCTAATTCAAGCTATGAAATGCTGAAACTGAAATTGGTAGAAAGGAAATTGTTTTAAAGAATTAAATTGAAAATGTGAAATTGTAATTGATATATGACTCTAGTTTTGGAAATTGAATTATTTAAAGATTGGGATCTTAAAATTGAACGATGAGGGTTAAGTTGATTTAAGTGTTTTAAATCAATTCAATTACTTTCGATTTAATATATACCTAAGACTCTAATTTCTCCTTAATATCTCTATTTCGATTCCAAAATTGTTTCGAATTTTGATTTGGGTTACAACTTCATTTAACAATTTCGTATTTAAATCCATGATTCAAATATAACAATTCCCAACTTAACCAGTTTGAATTTCAGAAAAATATTTTGAAAATTTAAATTGTTTAAAACAGTTAAATAGTTAAAATTGTTTAATAGAAAATAGTTTGAGTACTAAGATGGTTTATAGAGTAAAATAATTTGAAAAATCAAAATAATTGGAATATTTAAAGAATGTAGATTTTAAATTTTTATACAAAATAATTAATTTGAAAAATAGTTTCAAAGTCAAACTGATTCAATTTTCAAATCTTCTTAAATCAAATCAATCCAATTTCCATTTCCATTTATATCGATTCAATTCCAATTTCAATTCGAATTAACTTCGATTCTTGTTTACATTCAAATCAATTTCAATTTCAATTCCAAATTAATTCAATTTCGATCTCAAATCTAAATAATTCAATTCAATTCTAGTTTGAATTAATTTCAATTCAATTATCAATTTTAAACCATTTCGATTTATGTAAGTTCGAGTTTGATTTTCAAAATATTGATTAAAATCACTATATTCGAATTAAACTTCAATTTTTGAATTAAGATTCTAAATATAAAACAAATTCCATTCTTTAGTCCAAATCGATATATCCAATTAAATTACCTTTATTTATCAAAGATTCAAAGTTCAAATGAAATTTCAAACCCTTTAAAACAAATCAATTTTCGAAATTCAAATCATATTTCGATTATAACTTCAAAATCTCAACTTCGATTATTTGAACAAGTTCGATTACCAAACTAAAATTTCAACATTCCAAGCTCAAGTTTGAAAATAATTTGATTTCTATAAATTTTATTTTTATTTCCTTTAAATCAAAATCATTTAAATAAATTTCAAATCAAAATTTTAAAATCATTTGATTTAACCAATCCGGTGTCTGTATAAAATTTTCTATCCTATGGCCAAGTGATCAGTTATTTCAATTTAATTTCAGGGATGGATACATATAATTTCAATCCAAATTAAATATCATAGGTATCATTTCAACCTATTTCTTAATTTATTCGAAATAATTCAATTTACAGTTCATATACTATAGGTAGATTACAGGATGATAACAAGATAAATAAACAATCATCCAAATATCAACCAATTGGCATCCATCACAATTAATCATCCAAATAGTCAAAATAATTCACAACAATTTCATAATTATTAATATGGCGTATTTTATTGGTAATTAAATTCCAATTCCAAATCTAACTGTCAATTTTTCATAATTTCAAATTTAACTAGCATAAAACTATTTTAATACCTTGTGAGCATTATAAAACACTTACCTTTATTTTCTGTTGTCGCCGATACGTTCCAGTTTGGAACTAAAACCGAACATCATCCGATTTTAGCCTAAATTTTGTCTGTCTCCAAATCTATCCAAACTAATATCATTGCGAAGCTCTAGTCATCACAATCATAGCATAAAAATCTATGCCTCGATTCGACCTCGTATGGAAGAGTTATTAAATTTTAAGTTCATCGATTAATTATAATTAAATTAAAATCTAATTACATTTTATAAAAACCCACACCCAAAATAAAATGAAGCCCGACTCACTTTCTAAATCCCACCCGCATAAATAGTGCTCTCTCCCCTTCCTTAAGCAATTGCCTATGCACGCAAACAAAGAACCCAATTGTCGTGTGCACGTTTAAGGTGATATGGTGCACAACTCATTGAATTCAATTTACGACAACGTCGTCGTCATTCTCACGTCAATCTCCACCTGCCTAGGCCATAAAATAGAGACTCGAACTTGCCTGGAAAGTCGCGACTTGCTGCATCTCTGCTATAATGGTGCTTGTCGCACCTCACAATTGGCGACCAGACCTCCTCAAACTCTAGCTGAACATGCTATTTGATCCCTCGAGCTCAAAAACACCATCAAAATCGTGAAACAATGACTGTGACCGCAGAAAAACTCAACCCTATCTTGAAACCCATGTGACTCTTAAAGTCGAGCAACCCAAACGACCACTGCACCCTACAAACCCCATATCAAATTTAAGATCTCCCCAAAATAATATTTTTAAAACTTGTTTTGGATTTTTCCATTGAGTAGATCTTGAGAAATCGATTTTTTAAATTTTTTTCTTTGCTTCCTTTTCTTTTTCACCGTGTTCGGCTATGTTTGAAAGGTGAAGTGAGGGAAGCATGTTTGAAGAGTGAATATGCATAATCACATCATGGGGTGGCTAATTGGTGACAGAATGTAGGCTAGTCAAAGTCATATATATATATATATATATATATATATATTATTTTATTACAAATATCTCATTTAAAAGCAGCTTAAAATTTCGAACTCCTATCGAGGCGTGCCGCCAGGTGTTCATAATGTTATACCTCTATTCGAACGCAATGGAACAAGTTTCGAGTCACGGTTCGATTGTATGGAGTAGATAGCTTTTTGGACCCAATTATCATATTGAATTTTCAATATTAAATTCAATGTGTTTCTATTCCGTATGGCCAAACGATAACTCCAAACGTTAACAAATTTGATATCCGATAATAATACACTATTATGGATCCAATGAAACTGTTTCGTCGAGATCCGAGACCGTGCCACGGAAGGCCATTTTTGTATATTAATTTAAATGAGTTATTTTAAAAATCGAGTAAACCACTTTTAAATTCGATTTAAAAGTTCTATTATCTTCATTCTTATGAATACAAATTTAATAAGCCTTTAAACTATTTTTTCCCAAATAAAAATCTAAGATTTAAATTATTTTCACGATTTAAATTATTTAATTCAATAATTAAATTATCATTTAGTCGTTATATTTTAAATTCAACCTATTAAATCGAATTTTTTTACTTTCTAGAATTTAAAATTAATTAAAAAATGATTTCAAACAATACAAAATTCTGGGTCGTTACATTCCCCCCTTTAAAAGAATTTCTTCTTCGAAACTGTGAAGGTAAGAAGAATGGCCTAAAACCCATTAACTTTTTCAAATCAAATTAGTTGAAATAACTTCCCAAAATCAGTTTGTTGAAACCATATTCCCATTTTTACTAATTCCCAAATTCATTCATAGATTCCTAATAATATTATTTACTCAATCATTTCAAGTTATAATCAAAAATCAAACTTCCATTATTAAAAAAAAATTCAAAATTTTGATAACTCCTTATACAAGTGAAATCAATATCGCATATAACATGAGTGTAATAGGATCAGAGATGTTTACAGGATTTCACATCTCCTATCCAGTGTATAACGTACGTGCAATAACTCAAGAGATGTTATGGGATTTTCCATCTCTTAAATATTTATATGTAGTAGAAAATGCTACATATATAATGTCTAATCAATAAAATAAATATTTTTCTTAACGTTAAGGCTTTACATTAATCCCCCTTAATGTGTTTTTAACCATTGTCATACAATTTGCATTTGACACCACCGGTAGAACGTTGGTAGTCAGGGATGCTGTCACGACACGTTTTTCCGTACCGATTTAAACAATTTTAAACCACTTTTGTCAGCTAAATCGTACGGGAAGATGGATAATGAAAGAAAGAAAGAAGGTAGAAATAGAAAGAAGATAGAAGAAAAGAGAACAAATCAGAATCTCACAACGGATCGACTAAATTATAATATAAACAAATCTGCACACAAACCAAAACTGTTACTTTATATAACGTATACAACTTTACATCAGAGTTACAACCACACAACTTGGACAGTTATATCAATCCTGTCCTTACAACCATAACTACACGACCAAACAGACTGAATATAAACATCTACGAGAATACGTTGTTGATCCAGCTCCTCTCCTGAACAGCTTTCACTCTTCCAGTTAAACCTGGAAATATGCTCGGTCTGACCCGAGCATATAGGAAACACCAAGCCCGGGTCAGTCTGGTAAACCATCGTGAGAAAACACACTCAAATTGATTATTAAAGTTTCAAAAACCTTTGAAAACAAAAGCGTCTCGTAAGACCACGTCGTAAATAAACATGTCGAGTTTTTACCTTACGATAGCCAAAACACTTTTTATTAAAATCCTCTGATATTATAATAGGGTCTATTTACAAATACTTATTAAAATAGCCGAAATTGTTACATTAATTAAATTTCAGCATACTAGCCACAAACGTGGGTAATACAAACCAAACCGGAAAAGGCACGTAGGGAGAATGGATTTTCAACTAATGACTAGGCACCGGGGTACCACCTGTCACAATACGTGGCCTAGATCACCGTACCGACGATTACTCCCAATCCCCTGCAACGCAAGACCGGACTACCCCTTACTGGATAGTCCGAGTAAGATCACCCCACGGTTGGGATCAGCAACCGCACCACTAAGCCGAAGAAAAAGGGACATCTAGATAGGGATGACCTCACCCTAATGGGTGCTACCTACTTAGCCTTGCTGCATAACCCCTGATTTTCAGTCATTCCCGGTAGATGAGGCTCAAGGCTAGGTGTTACATTTTTAGAACATATCTCTTAGAATGCTCACCATCCACCTGACGATGTTCTGAAAGCATTCATCCATACAAGTCCGTTCCGGGTCCGAACAGAACCGAAGGCACTATTCCTACTACATCCATTTTGGAATTACCCTCAGGATTAGTAGCGATTAGCCCTTGCACTTCACTGCTCCATCTTCGACTCCAAGCTCTTGTCTTCATCATGAAAACGTACTTGTTGGACCGAAGTGGTTTTTGGACTAGAAATCCGATCCCAGTCTCTTCGAAACAACGTTCGCTATTTCCCGGTAAACTCAACCCCGGTTCATTAGAAAATACACAAACAAAATACAAGATCGGAGTTCACCTCATACTGTTTGCGGAGGGGTCTTCTTATAATTCGTTTTAGAGAATAAACGAGTTTATACGTACAGTACAGCACCTCGAACGGTAACCGTACCACATAACTTCCGAGTTTCTTGTAGATATTTCCAAAGTCAGGTTTTTGTCCAAACTTGATAGTCGATTATTTAACTGTCAAAATAACCAATCAATACAACCAAGTTATTTCACATTGCAACCATTAAGCCTTGTTCACATTTAAAATCCTAGCAGAATTAAGAAAGCTTATTTACTGGGTAGATATAAATTTAAAACAACTTCTTTCCAAATCATACTTATAAAATCTCCAAATACATTTCTCAAGTTTATTAAATAAAATACTCTTTTTACAAAAGTTTCTATAATATATGATATTAAAGGATATATACTTAAATTATAAATTAATAAAAAATTACTTTTCAAATAATTATTACAAAAATAGTATTTATACTTGAAATAGTTCAAATAATACATACTTATAAAAAAAATTATACCTTTTAAAAAGATTTCCAAAAATAATAAATAAACTACTTTTGATATTTCAAAAATATTTATTAATTCTTTAAAACATTTCTAAAAATAATATTTATTTTTAAAACAAAACTAGGTTCAAAATCAATCCAAAACAGAATAAGGCTTATCAATCTCAACGGTACTTATCAATTCACCATTCACAATGCAAAGTTACAGATATTCAAATCAATCGGTTACCATAGATCGATTCACATTATATTCTCAAATATAATTAACAGGTATACATGAATAGCAGATCATAGATTATCATAACTAGTAATCAATTACACAGATAATATCAGATATATGGCTTATACTATCTACAGACGCTTTAATTAACTATTTAGCGGAATGGTGTCCGTTTCCACTGTCCAAATGTCAACTAGTTGGCATAATCTAAAATAAACACATCTAATTCAGTGGGAAATATTTCAACAGTTTAGCCGTAAAATTATTCAATGGCATTCATTTATAATTGGGTAATTAAATTATATCTGCACAAGCTTATAAATTTTCTTATTTAACTTCACAACTGGTCGTACGACGGCGTACCATCCGTCGATACGAACCACCTTCTTAATAACACACTATTATATGTGAAATTAAAATAATTATTATATTATAACTTAAGAACTCGAATTCATTTCAAAGTATAAACATTTATTTTCCTTCAATTATTTCAGTTAAACTTCACTTATTCAAAACTCAAGGATCTATAAATAAACTATTTTTAAAAGCTTGATTACTAAAGGGTAAAATAACTTGTTTAACAACTTAAACAAAATCTCAAACAAATCAAGTTTATTTCCAAATTTTCTTTGTCTGTATAAAACTTGAAAATAAACATTAAGCATTAGAGAAAAAATTGTTTTATAAATATTTATTTCAATCATCATTCCTGTTGAAAGTCAATTTGCTTTGGACTTTGTTTTACTTTGTATCCAAATTCTTTACTTAACAAATCTTGTTTAAAAATATCATAACAAACCCATCGGCCCAAACTAATCACAACTCGAAACCCTCTTTAATTATTTTACACAAACAAAGTAAACGGGCCAAGCCTAAAGACAAAGAAGCCACCTAATCCCTATCCCTTCTCCTCGTTCTTCCCTCATCTCAAAAACCCGGTCCAGTTCCCTCATCAGGAACGCAACTCAAATTCGAACGTCAACAAGTTACAATACCAGTATCATTCAAAACGAGCATCACTCGAGACAAACATCGAACCAAAACGTTCGTACTACCCATCACACGAACAACTGTGCTTGCCTAGACGTCGCTCGTGCTCGGTGACACTCCTGCCCGTGTACACCCGAGCCCTTGATTAACTCACCGCCGTGTCACCACTGTCGAGTCCCCCATCGTCCCTAGACATGATTTGCTGCGTCATCGATGCCAACTTCATCTCCAATCGGAAATCGATCTTCAGCTCACCTAATACCAAAACCAGAAACCCACAATACCTCCACAAATCGACAAACTGCTCTCACCTCCAACAACTATATCGCACGTCGCCTATCTCAGATGAAAGCCCTCCCATGCAGCTATCACCAAGCCAACCCCCTTCGAATTTAGGTCGCTCCACCATTCCTCGAAAACACTACGTCGCCACCATTGCCGAGCTTGCCCTTAAACCCTACAACTCGCTCGTCCTCCCAATCCAAACCTAAATCCAACAAACGGCCATGGTAAATGCCTCCTTCATGATCACATGCTCCTACCAGAACAAGCCACAACACCTCTCTTTAATGAAATCATCGGAAATATATTTTTGAGCGAAATCCGTTCATCTAACAATTCCTCAAAATGTTCAACACTAAAAATTATATCTTCACCACTAAAATCCATATTTTCTCACAAGAATCAATAATGCATGCTTGAATCTTTGAAATAAAAACATTGAATTTCCACTAAAATTGAATTGCCCGCTGTAAAACATGACCATATCGAACTACACAGCATATTCCTTCACAAATCGATTTTTAACAAAAATTATATTAGAAAAAAAACAGACTCCTCGTTTGCATCAACATGCAATATGAACTAGGTGAAGAGATTCAGATTTTTAAAGGCTAAAATGAACAATGCATTTATAGTAACAGAGTAATTTTGATTACCAGGTTTTGAAAATTTAGTTCCTCACCTTCCACATTGATTCCATATGCTTTAAAACTTGAAGTTGAAGTCTTGATTTAAAAGTTGAAATCTGAAATTCGAACTAGCCTTTAAAATTTCTGAGTTTGTATTTGAACAGCAATCACAAACTAGAGTGCTTTCTTCTTGATATACAGAGTACTGCTTCTTTTTACCCTTAAAAATTTTGATTTCTAGTTGCTTAATAAATTTGAACAGAGCTTTGTTTTCAAATTACAGGCTTTAAATTTTCAAACAACTCAGACCTGAGGTTGTTCAAATATATACATGCAGTTACAGTCAAAGAAAATGAACATATTTGACAATTTGTTAGCTGAAGTCCACATTTTCTTTTTGTTGAAAAGAAATTGAAAAGAATATGGATTCTTGTTATGATATTTTCTTTATTTGGTCAGGCAATTTCCTTCCGAATGTATATTTTTGTTATTTGTTTGTTCCAAGTTTTGGTTAAACAGTTTCCTTTTTACTTATAGTAAATGGTTTTGCCAATCTTTCTATTCTTCTTACAGTTTTTAAGTTACAGAGTTTCTTTGTTTAAAGAGGTGTTTGTTTTCAGGCTTGAACTAAAACAAAAGACATACATATCTATATATATGTATATGTTCAAATGTATATGTATTATATTTAAGTAATGGACTAAAATGATCCCTTGGTGGATGAAGTAGATGTATGCTTTTTGGGGTGAAATGAAATTGAAAAGAATTTGAATTAGTGTTTTGGTTTTTACTATATCTTGCTAGGCAAGCTGCTGCAACACATCTTTTTTTTCTTACCAGCTTACTTGATTTATATTCATATTTTACTTATTTCTTTTGATTAGATAAATGTTGCTACCTGTCAATGTTTTCTGGTTTCTTACTTACAGTAAAAAAAATTACAGTCTTCCTCTTATCATATATTTATAATAATGTAAACCATACAGTATTAAAAGCGTATGCAAGTATATCCCAGATTTTAAACAGCCCATAATTCGCATTATTTGAAAAAGTAATATTTGTATGGTTCCTATACATTTAAAAATAAAAATGAAATGAGAAACTATATTGAAATAATGCTTCTTAGTTAATTTATCTTGTAAATATATGTTTTAATTTAAACAAAGACTACAAAATAGCTAAAAATTATCTTTGCTTTTGACTAAGTTATTTTAAAACAAAATAAGAAACTAGATTAACATAATACTTCTTGGATAATACTTATATAAATATGTTGTTACTTAAATAACATTCAATATCAACACCTTATATTCATACGTTACTAAAATAAAATAAATAATATTCAAAATTAAATACTCCATGTGTTATAAGAACTTCAAAGTAGTACTAAATCCTTCATGTATATATATAACCATATATACATCTTTTAAATTTATAATATAGAAATACATTACTTCCAAATAAACTAAATTCACTAGTTATCTATATATATATAGTCTCTCCTATTTATATTTATTTGATTATTGTACATGTCTCTTAGTTTACAACATTTATCTATTTAAAATATTATAAACTTTATTTTTACTTAACATAACATATATAATTTCCTTATTCAATGTATACATATTATTTAAGTAACTTAAACTCCTTTTTATTTAATATAAACACATTGTTCATATATACCGAAATCAAAAATATCACTTTTACTTCACTATGAATCTATCCAAATTTTATTAGATACAAATTTATTATTCCTATATGTAAAATATATGCATTTGTCTATTCCAATTTATTTAATGCTCGATTAATAGTATATATATATATATATAACAAAATACATATATTTAATCTAAAACAATATATACTTTTTTTGCTTTTAAAACAAAATATACATATAAGAAATTCCATTTAAATCAATCTCTATTCTAATATAGATTAGAAAATTCAAGTTATATTGATTTGGAAAATTGCATAAAATTATTAATCATTAATTTATGGGAATATTGTATATATAAAAGAAATACAATATTATTGAATATTATAAATTAATATTCACAACACGGGATGTCCAAAATCCCGGGTCGTTACATTCCTCCCCCCTTAAATGAATTTCATCCTCGAAATTCCACAGCTAATTTAGTAAAATTATCTACACAGATTAGAACAGATCAATAACAATCCAAACCAGTAAACACATAGATTCAAATTGTTTATCAAAATATACATTACATTAAGTACCATCTAGAATATTCCTACAGCTGTTATCATCATCCATTCAACCCTACATATATATATACAGATATATATATACATCACCCTACCAAACATCTAATATCTGACAATCATGACGTCCATGGGTCATAAACACCTACAAAAAGCACACCCTACCATGAGAAAGCAACCCAACTAACTATGGACTCTCACTACCAGAGTCCTCCCTTTCGGGTCCTGACAATTCCCTGACCTCTGCATCACTGTCAGGTACCCAAACATCCTCTGGATTAGGCACTCCAGGAATGAAACCTACACCATCAGCTGGCTCCTCAACAGCATTACCTAAATCCCAAATGAATGCGTCAACATTCTCTGATTCAAGATATTTCTCATCTTCAAACTCTTCCTTGTCATCAAACTCCTCCTCTTCCTCTATGCGTCCTTCCTCGTCCTCGAACTCCTCTTCATCATTGAATTCCTCTTCAGGTTCTTCTTCAGCTTCCTCCCTAGGCTCCTCAACTGTTTCTTCCTTGGGCTCTTCTTCATGAGGTTGTGGTGCTCGATAGGCTCCACTAGCACTTCCTCGTATATTGACGGCTCACTTATATCCTCTTGAATCCTCCTAGCCAAATCATAATCGCCATCCCTTCTGGCCTTCGAGAGTGCTCCACCCCGGTTGATGCTACGGGTTCTCTACAATCAAAACCAAACCCAAAGATGAGATCCTAAGGTTTTAGAATTCTATAGGCTAAGGAGTACATCAAGGTTTACATTTCAAAATTTATTCCACCTTTTAAATTCCTATTATCTTAGATCTTTATAAAATCATCCTTCAAAATAATTTAAGTACACATATTTGAAAAGTGATTATCGGGTGGAGAAAATACACACATATATATAGTAAGTTTTATAAACAACTTATTTCTTCAATTTATAAATCCTATATATATAACAAATAAATTGTTATAAGGTTTTTTAAATTTCAAACATCCTTTTTTTTAGAAACCCATTATTCTAAAGTTATCTTTAAAGGGTGGAAAATTTCCCAAAAATTTACTAATTTAAAAGTTTCCAAATTTCTCTAGTAAATAAACTCAGTAAAATCTTCTTTCCAAAGTTTCGAATTCTAAAGGGTTCAGTTTCTAAGGGTATGTTCAAATCAAAAAGGGCAACCAATGAAAATATAAAAGGTTGAAAACTAAGACCACTAAATCCTAGATGATAAATTATTATCATACAACTAATCATTTTAAATACCATATATATTTAAAAATCATACCCCTTTTATATAGAAAGTATATTTTGGGTAAAATTATTTCATTTACCCCTTTAAAACAATATTGTGTCCATTGGCCTGGTTCAAGTGTTTAGAGATACCTATCAATAACGTTAACTACTCGTATTGACCAGAATCCATATGCTACTTAATCGATCAATTAACACAATATAAAAACATTTTTTTATAAAACTAACAAATACGCGCTCTCGTATATATATATATATATATATGCACTTAGACTCAAATAGGTTGCTACAGACTCTATTCCTAATAAGCAACCCTTCCAAACATAGGTATTCACATAACCTAGGCTCCGATACAACAATGTCACGACCCGTTTTTCCATACCGATTTAAACCGATTTTAAATCACTCTTATCAGCTAAATCGTACGGGAAGAGGGATAATGAAAGAAAGAAAGAAGGTAGAAATAGAAAGAAGATAAAAGAAAAGAGAACAAATCAGAATCTCACAGTGGATCGACTAAATTATAATATAAAAAAATCTTTACACGAAACCAAAACTGTTACTTTATATAATATATACAACTTTACATCAGAGTTACAACCACACAACTCGGACAGTTATATCAATCATGTCCTTATAAACATAACCACACGACCAAACAGACATAATATTAACATCTACGAGAATACGTTCTTGATCCAGCTCCTCTCCTAAACAGCTTCCACTCTTCCAGTTAAACTTGGAAATATGCTCGGTCTGACCTGAGCATATATGAAAACACCAAGCCTGGGTCAGTCTAGTAAACCAGCGTGAGAAAACACACTCAAATTGATTATTAAAGTTTCAAAATCCTTTGAAAACAAAAGCATCTCGTAAGACCACGTCATAAATAAACATGTCGGGTTTTTACCTTACGATAGCCAAAACACTTTTTATTAAAATCCTTTGATATTATAATAGAGTCTATTTACAAATACTTATTAAAATAGCCGAAATTGTTACATTAATTAAATTCCAACATACTAGCCACAATCGTGGGTAGTACAAACCAAATCGTAAAAGGCACGTAGGGAGAATGGATTTTCAACTAATGACTAGGCAGTGGGGTACCACCTGTCACAGTACGTGGCCTAGATCACCTTACCGAGGGTTACTCCCAATCCCCTGCAACACAAGACCGGACTACCCCTTACTGGATAATCCGAGTAAGATCACCCCACGGTTAGGATCAGCAACCACACCACTAAGCCGAATAAAAAGGGACATCTAGACATGGATGACCTCACCCTAATGGGTGCTACCCACTTAGCTTTGCTGCGTAACCCATGATTTTCAGTCATTCTCGGTTGATGAGGCTCGAGGCTAGGCGGTAACTTTTTAGAACATATCTCCTAGAATGCTCACCGTCCACCTGACGATGTTTTAAAAGCATCATCCATACAAGTCCGTTCCGGGTCCGAAAGGAACCGAAGGCACTATTCCTACTACATCCATTTTGGAATTACCCTCAGGATTAGTAGGGGTTAGCCCTTGCACTTTACTGCTCCATCTTCGACTCCAAGCTCTTGTCTTCATCATGAAAACGTACTTGTTGGACCAAAGTGGTTTTCGAACTAGAAATCCGATCCGGTCTCTTCGAAACAACGTTCGCTATTTTCCGTAAACTCAACCCCGGTTCTTTAGGAAATACACAGACGAAATACAAGATCGGAGTTCACCTCCTAACCGTTTATGGAGGGGTCTTCTTATAATTCGTCTTAGAGAATAAACGAGTTTATACGTATGGTACAGCACCTCGAACGGTAACCGTACCACATACTTCCGAGTTTCCTGTAGATATTTCCAAAGTCAGGTTTTTGTCCAAACTTGATAGTCGATTATTTAACTATCAAAATAACCAATCAATACAACCAAGTTATTTCATATTGCAACCATTAAGCCTTGTTCAATTTAAAATCCTAGCAGATTTAAGAAAGCTTATTTACTGGGTAGATATAAATTTAAAACAACTTCTTTCCAAATCATACTTATAAAATCTCCAAATACATTTCTCAAGTTTATTAAATAAAAATGCTCTTTTTACAAAAGTTTCTATAATATATGATACTGACGCAGCGGATTAATCAAACAAAACTTCAATCGATGGAATGTAGCAATCGGTGAGTTGAAGATACCAAAATGCCCAAGTTCGTTGATCCAAAGATACCGAACTCTAGCTATCTCAAACACGTTGATAGCGCACTATACCGTGTTTAAAGATCTACGATTCTTCGCACGTTGATCTAGCGCACTAGAATCCGTGAATCGGCTTCTACGATCGTTGAATCGAGCGCACTCGATTAACCGAAAGAGGAGATAGGAGATTACACTCAACTACCAATTGGTATGAAAGCACAAAGCTAACAAAAGAGAATTTTATTCAAAAAAATCAACTACTTACAAATGACACACACGGCTATTTATAGCATTTACAACTCACGCCACTTCTTAAGTCGTATGCGACTCATGAAACCCCCCCCCCCCCCCCCCCCGACTCATCATAAGTCGTTGCCGACTTAACGACACAACACAATTTACACGACTCAAAGATGTATGACTCAACTTATCTACTTACAGGACCGACTCAGGCTATTGCCGACTCAACATTTAGGCCGTACACGACTTAGTACTATACATGCTTACAACAACATATCTTACGACCTATACTAAGTCGGTAACGACTTATACACCCACGACTCAACATAACACTTCATCACACAACGACTCAACCGACTTATTACATACCGACTTAACACATCACCAACTCATGTATACATATACGACTTAAAGGTACAACGACTCATACGACTCAAGGCTTCACCGACTCATAGCCTCCCTTCGGCATGTCTCTTCAAGCGAGTTAACTCTGGCCGACTCATCTAGGTCGTGACTCGTTGACTCGGCACAGTCTCCTTTTGATAGCCAGTTAGCTCGGGAACGACTCATATCTTCACTGACTCGTTCACGACTCAAATTAGGTCGACTCATCATGAGTCGTAACTCGTTGACTCGGCACCCTTCCTCTTTGTATCCAGTTATCTCTTCCTTCAGTCTTTCCTTAGGTCGCTGCCATCCTTCCTTAGCTCGTAACCGACTCAAGCTATCATTGACTCGCGACCGACTCAAATCCGATACCTTCTCTATGCGACTTATGGTTATCACTCCCCCCTGTAACTCCTTAGGTCGGAAACGACTCAAACCTGCATTGAGTTGTGGACGACTCATCATACTACACTGCGTGAGACTCCTGCTTAAAAATTGTACAACTTCTTCTCTGACCTTAGCTGCATCATCCTCCCCTGGTTGAGAAAAATTCGTCCTCGAATTTGTACATTCTTCTTTATCTGATTGTTTACCTTCGTAATATGGAACAAGATGTTTAACATTGAACACGTCAGACGTGTAAACATCTTCAGGTAGTTTCAACTTATAAGCATTTTCATTAATTTTCTTCACAATTTCAATCGGACCAATTTTTCGCGCTTTCAACTTGTTGTAAGCACCCACCGGAAATCGATCCTTTATTAATACTGCATAAACCAAATCGCCTTCGTTAAATTCAACATTTCGTCGCTTCAAATCTGCAGACTTCTTATACTTCTCATTCGATTTCTCCAATCGTTCCTGAACGATTTTATGACATTCAGTCAGCTTATCAACAAAATCAACAGCTCGTTTAACTATCCCCTTCGACTGTGGTACTACTGCCAAATCCAACGGTCCCCTGGGTAAATTTGAATAAACAATATGAAACGGACTGAATCCCGTGCTACGATTCACTGCATGATTATGTGCAAATTCAGCTTGGCATAACTTCATGTCCCAACTTCTCAAATTATCCTGTACAAGACATCGCAACAAATTTCCCAATGACCTATTAACAACTTCTGTCTGTCCATCAGTTTGTGGATGATAAGCACTACTAAATTTCAGCTTCGTTCCCACCATCTTCCACAAACTCAACCAAAAGTGACTCAGAAAACGAGTATCTCTATCCGAAACAATAGACTCTGGCAATCCATGAAGTCGATAAATCTCCTTGAAAAATAATTGCGCAACACGAACAGCATCCGCCGTCTTCTTGCAAGCAACAAAATGTGCCATCTTCGAAAACCTATCCACTACAACAAATATCGAATCATTTCCCCTTTGAGTTCGAGGCAAACCCAAAACGAAATCCATGCTAATATCAACCCATGGCTTAGATGGTACTGGTAATGGCATATACAACCCTGCATTCGTCGCTGTTCCTTTTGACACCTGGCAAATATGGCATCTCTCCACGAACCTTTCAACCTCTTTTCTCATCGACGGCCAAAAGTAAGATTGCGAAATCAACTGCAAAGTACGATCACGGCCCACATGCCCTTCCTCGTGTAACTCTTTGACAATTTTCAACCTCAAGCTACAGTCTGGAATACACAAACGATTCCCTTTAAACAGAAAACCATCAACCAACGTAAATTCATCGGTACTCTCACCCTTCACTTTCTCAACATATTTCACAAAGTAAGGATCTTCATTAATCATCTCCGGCAACATCTCAAAACCCGTCACTTCAACTTTCATTGTCGTTAATAAATGACTCCTCCTACTCAAAGCATCAGCTACCCGATTTGTCACCCCTGATTTGTGCTTAACGACAAAAGTAAACTGCTGTAAATAAGCAATCCATGATGCATGTCTTGCTGAAATCTTATCCTGCCCCTGTAAATGCTTCAAAGCCTCATGATCAGTGTACAGAACAAATTCTTTCTGAAATAGATAATGTCTCCAATGTTTAATCGTTTGAACAACAGCGTAAAATTCAACGTCATATGTACTGTATCTCATCTTTGCCCCTGATAACTTTTCACTGAAATATGCAATAGGTCTTCCCTGCTGACTCAACACTCCTCCAATCCCAACCTTTGATGCATCAGTATGTAGTTCAAACAATAACTGAAAATTAGGTAGAACAAGAATTGGTGCAGACGTCAACAATTCCTTGATCTTCTCAAAGGCAACCCCCGCTTCTTCTGACCATACAAATTGTTTCCCTTTCATGCAATCAGTAACTGGAGCCATCACGCTACTGAAGTGTGGAATGAATCTTCGGTAGAATGACGCTAGCCCATGAAAACTTCTCACTTCCGTAATCGTCTTTGGCTGTGGCCAATTCCTGACTGCTTCAACTTTACTCTGGTCAACTTGAATACCTTCTCCTGAAACAACATACCCAAGAAATAAAACAATATGCGTCATAAACACACATTTCTTCGTAGCAGCATAAAATTGTTCCTCACGAAGAATAATCAATACTTCCCTCAAATGTAGAACATGCTCCTCCACACTCCTGCTGTAAATCAGAATATCATCGAAATAAACCACGACGAACTTCCCAATGAATGGTCTAAAAATTTGATTCATCACCCGCATGAATGTACTAGGTGCATTAGACAAACCAAATGGCATAACCAACCATTCGTATAACCCCTCTCTTGTCTTGAAAGCTGTCTTCCATTCATCACCAGGTCTGATTCGAATTTGATGATAACCACTCTTCAAATCAATCTTTGAAAATATAGTTGCCCCACTCAACTGATCCAGTAAGTCATCCAACCTTGGCATAGGAAATCTATAACGAACAGTAATCTTGTTCAAAGCTCGACTGTCAGTACACATCCTCCAAGTTCCGTCCTTCTTTGGTACTAACAATGCTGGCACAGCACATGGACTCAAACTTTCCTGAACTCGTCCCTGTTCCAACAACTCTTCCACTTGCCTTCGTAACTCCTCATGTTCCTTCGGACTCATTCGGTAATGTGGTCGATGTGGTAACACTGCTCCCGGAACAAGATCAATTTGATGTTGAATGTCTCTAAGTGGCGGTAACTCCTTAGGCAACTCCTCTGGAAAGACATCTTCAAATTCTTTCAAAATTGGCTTTGCTTCATCTGGAATCTCAACTTCTTCACTACTCTCTCTCCCAATCAACAAAAATACTTCAGGCTCCTCTTCAACTTCCTTAACAAACTCTTTCAAAGTCAACAGAGTTTTTAATTCCTCAATCTCCTCTAGCTTGCTCTCCTTCTGTTGTTGCTTCTTAGGAACCAAAGTGATTTTCGTACCCTCGAACATGAAACTGTAACTATTGGCACGACCGTCATGTTGAACTGCTCTATCAAACTGCCACGGTCTGCCCAACAACAGATGACAAACATCCATATCCACAACATCACACCAAATTTCATCTTTGTACTTCTTCCCAATAGAAAAATTCACACAAGCTCTTCGACACACCTTCACTTCACCACCCTTCCTTAACCATGCTAACTTGTACGGTTTAGGATGTTTCTCAGTTTTCAAGTTCAACTTCTTCACAGCCTCGGTAGAAATAATATTATCGCAACTTCCAGCATCAATAACGAACTTGCAAACTTTTCCCAGAATAGTGCATGTTGACTGAAAAATATTGCTTCTCAACCAACTACAATCCTCCTCTTGCTTTGGTGTAAGACACGACCTCCTCATCATAAGATTACAACCTTCATCTCCAAACAATTCTTCTTCCTCCTCAACATTAGGTATATTTGAACATTCTGCCTCCTCACCTTCATCCTCCTCAACTTCTGCAACCATGGTTCTCTTCTTCGGCTTCGGACATTCATTACTCTTATGACCCAACTCCTGACAATTATAACATTTGAAAACATTGCTAACCTTCGCCTTCTCAGCCTCCTTCACCACTGGCTTTGAAACAGGTTTAGGAACATTAGAACTTCCACCAACACCCCTTGCTTGATTATTGGAATTAGTAAACACACCACCTCCACGCCTTCCTTGTTTCTCCCAAGCCAACGCTTTCTGATGTGCCTCTGCAACTGATCTAGGATCAAACATATTAACCATATCTTGGATCTGCATTCTCAATCCCCCAATGAATCTAGCAGTTAGCTGTTCTTCTGTCTCCATAATATCATTCCTGGCAATGAGTTGGTAAAATTCATCAGCATAATCACTAACAGACTTCGTTCCTTGCCTCAGATTCTGCAACCTTTGGTACATAAGTGATTGGTAGTTGTAAGGTAAGAAAGTAGATCTCATCAACTTTTTCATCTTATCCCATGATTCTATCTTTGACTTCCCCATCCGTTCTCTGGTAAGTTTAGTTTGCTGCCACCACGCCAATGCTCTCCCCCTCAACCTAGTAGCAACCAACTTCACCCTTCTATGCTCAGGAACCTCCTTGAAATCAAATATCTCTTCAACATTTGAAACCCAATCTAAGAACTCTTCAGCAACCATCCCGCCTTTAAACTCCGGAATTTCCATCTTCATACCCGATTCCCATCGACGATCATCTTCAACATCCCGATAAAAATTTCGAACTTGGTCTCGATCTCGATAATGAATACTAGCTCTATCACCCTCTTCAACAAAATCAAAAGTACGTCTACATCGATCTCGACCATTATCATCCCTTCGTTCATGCATACTTCTTTGACTATGTCTCTCTTCATCTCTATATGCTTCATGTTCAAATTCACGTTGACTTCTTCTCTCTTCATGTGCATAGTCATGATGATCTCTTCGTGATGAAATTGACGTTTCTCTTCTATCTCTACAAGAATGTGGTGATACCCTCCTCGCTTCCGTAACCGATGGCGAAACTCGGTTTCCTCCATGGTTCGAGTTTGGTGATCTCCTCCTTTGATTCAAATCATTCATCAATTTCTCCAACTTCCCAATGCCTTCATCAAATTTTTCATTAATACGTTGTTCCATAAGCTCGGCTTCTTCTCTACGATACAAAGCTTCAACGTTTTGATGACGATTAGCTCTCCTTGGTGGCATGATTGAAAAACTTTCATAAACACTTCAACAATTCGAACACAAAAATTCAAGCTTCAACAAAGAACAAGTCACGGCTCAACAATGACTCGGCTACAATTTGTCTCGGCCTCCACTTGTCTCGGCAATATGAAACGGCTCAAGTGAGGTCGCCTCCAATTCAAGCACAAGGCACGGTTCAACACTTCTTTAGCTCGAACAAGCTTTCCAATGATCCTCCCTAGGCTCGGCTACCTCAATAGTATACACGGCCTAATTCAACTTCAAACACCTTCCAACACTTTGATCCAAAATGAAATGGATCAAACACTCTAATGTTGTTACCAATTCAACAAGAACACAATGAACTCCTTCAAACTTCAAAAACTTCAAAAACTTCAAAAACTTGGCTCCAAGAATCAACTTAGCTATGATTGGCTAAGTATGGCTCTGATACCAATAACTGACGCAGCGGATTAATCAAACAAAACTTCAATCGATGGAATGTAGCAATCGGTGAGTTGAAGATACCAAAATGCCCAAGTTCGTTGATCCAAAGATACCGAACTCTAGCTATCTCAAACACGTTGATAGCGCACTATACCGTGTTTAAAGATCTACGATTCTTCGCACGTTGATCTAGCGCACTAGAATCCGTGAATCGGCTTCTACGATCGTTGAATCGAGCGCACTCGATTAACCGAAAGAGGAGATAGGAGATTACACTCAACTACCAATTGGTATGAAAGCACAAAGCTAACAAAAGAGAATTTTATTCAAAAAAATCAACTACTTACAAATGACACACACGGCTATTTATAGCATTTACAACTCACGCCACTTCTTAAGTCGTATGCGACTCATGAAACCCCCCCCCCCCCCCCGACTCATCATAAGTCGTTGCCGACTTAACGACACAACACAATTTACACGACTCAAAGATGTATGACTCAACTTATCTACTTACAGGACCGACTCAGGCTATTGCCGACTCAACATTTAGGCCGTACACGACTTAGTACTATACATGCTTACAACAACATATCTTACGACCTATACTAAGTCGGTAACGACTTATACACCCACGACTCAACACAACACTTCATCACACAACGACTCAACCGACTTATTACATACCGACTTAACACATCACCAACTCATGTATACATATACGACTTAAAGGTACAACGACTCATACGACTCAAGGCTTCACCGACTCATAGCCTCCCTTCGGCATGTCTCTTCAAGCGAGTTAACTCTGGCCGACTCATCTAGGTCGTGACTCGTTGACTCGGCACAGTCTCCTTTTGATAGCCAGTTAGCTCGGGAACGACTCATATCTTCACTGACTCGTTCACGACTCAAATTAGGTCGACTCATCATGAGTCGTAACTCGTTGACTCGGCACCCTTCCTCTTTGTATCCAGTTATCTCTTCCTTCAGTCTTTCCTTAGGTCGCTGCCATCCTTCCTTAGCTCGTAACCGACTCAAGCTATCATTGACTCGCGACCGACTCAAATCCGATACCTTCTCTATGCGACTTATGGTTATCACTCCCCCCTGTAACTCCTTAGGTCAGAAACGACTCAAACCTGCATTGAGTTGTGGACGACTCATCATACTACACTGCGTGAGACTCCTGCTTAAAAATTGTACAACTTCTTCTCTGACCTTAGCTGCATCAGATACTAAAGGATATATACTTAAATTCTAAATTAATAAAAATTTACTTTTTAAATAATTATTACAAAAATAGTATTTATACTTGAAATAGTTCAAATAATACATACTTATAAAAAAATTTATACCTTTTAAAAAGATTTCCAAAATAATAAATAAACTACTTTTGATATTTAAAAAATATTATTAATTCTTTAAAACATTTCCAAAAATAATATTTATTTTTAAAACAAAACTAGGTTCAAAATCAATCCAAAACATAATAAGGCTTATCAGTCTCAACGGTGCTTATCAGTTCACCATTCACAATGCAAAGTTACAGATATTCAAATCAATCAGCTATTATAGATCGATTCACATTATATTCTCAAATATAATTAATAGGTATACATGAATAGCAGATCAGAGATTATCATAACTAGTAATCAATTACACAGATAATATCAGATAGATGGCTTATACTATCTACAGACGTTTTAATTAACAAATCAGCGGAATGGTGTCTGCTTCCACTGTCCAAATGTCAACTAGTTGAAATAATCTAAAATAAATACACCTAATTCAGTTGGGAACATTTCAACAGTTTGGCCGTAAAATTATTCAATGGCATTCATTTATAATTGGGTAATTAAATTATATCTGCACAAGCTTATAAATTTTCTTATTTAACTTCACAACTGGTCGTACGACGGCATACCATCCGTCGATACGAACCACCTTCTTAATAACACACTACTATATGTGAAATTAAAATAATCATTATATCATCACTTAAGAACTCGAATTCATTTCAAAGTATAAACATTTATTTTTCCTTTAATTATTTCAGTTAAACTTCACTTATTCAAAACCCAAGGATCTATAAATAAACTATTTTTAAAAGCTTGATTACTAAAGGGTAAAATAACTTGTTTAACAACATAAATAAAATCTCAAACAAATCAAGTTTATTTCCAAATTTTCTTTGTCTGTATAAAACTTGAAAATAAACATTTAGCATTAGGGAAAAATATGTTTTAAAAAGATTTATTTCAATCATCATTCCTGTTGAAAGTCAATTTTCTTTGGACTTTATTTTACTTTGTAACCAAATTCTTTACTTAACAAATCTTGTTTAAAAATATTATAACAAACCCATCGGCCCAAAATAATCACAACCTGAAACCCTCTTTAATTATTTTACACAAACAAAGTAAACGGGCCAAGCCCGAAGACAAAGAACCCACCTAATCCCTATCCCTTCTCCTCCTTCCCTCATCTCACAACCCCGGTCCAGTTCCCTCATCAGAAACGCAACTCAAATTCGAACGTCAACAAGTTACAATACCAGTATCGTTCAAAACAAGGATCACTCGACACAAACATCGAACCAAAACGTTCGTACTACCCATCACACGAACAACTATGCTTACCTGGACATCGCTCGCGCTCGGTGACATGTGTGCACCCGAGCCCTTGATTAACTCGCCACCGTGACACCACCGTCGAGTCCCCCATCATCCCTTGACACGATTTGCTGCGTCGCCGATGCCAACTTCATCTTCGATCGGAAATCAATCTTCAGCTCACCCAATACCAAAACCAGAAACCCACAATACCTCCATAAACCGACGAACTGCTCTCACCTCCGACAACTATATCGCACGCCGCCTATCTCAGATGAAAACCCTCCCATGCAGCTATCACCGAGCCAACCCCCTTCGAATTTCGGTCGCTCCACCATTCCTCAAAAACACTACGTCGCCACCATTGCCGAGCCTGCCCTTAAACCCTACAACTTGATCGTCCTCCCAATCCAAACCCAAATCCAACAAACGGCCATGGTAGATGCCTCCTCCATGGTCACATGCTCCTACCAGAACAGGCCGCAACACCTCTCTTCGATGAAATCATCGGAAATATATTTTTGAGCGAAATCCGTTCATCTAACAATTCCTCGAAATGTTCAACACTAAAAATTATATCTTCACCACTAAAATCCATATTTTCTCACAAGAATCAAGAATGCATGCTGGAATCTTTGAAATAAAAACATTGAATTTCCACTAAAATTGAATTGCCTGCTGTAAAACATGACCCTATCGAACTACACAGCATATTCCTTCACAAATATATTTTTAACACAAACTATATTAGAAAAACAACAGACTCCTAGTTTGCATCAATATGCAATATGAACTAGGTGAAGAGATTCGGATTTTTAAAGGCTAAAATGAACAATGCATTTATAGTAATAGAGTAATTTCGATTACCAGGTTTTGAAAATTTAGTTCCTCACCTTCCACATTGATTCCATATGCTTTAAAACTTGAAGTTGAAGTCTTGATTTAAAAGTTGAAATCTGAAATTCGAACTAGCCTTTAAAATTTCTGAGTTTGTATTTGAACAGCAATCACCAACTAGAGTGTTTTCTTCTTGATATACAGAGTACTGCTTCTTCTTGCCCTTAAAAACTTTGATTTCTAGTTGCTTAATAAATTTGAACAGAGCTTTGTTTTCAAATTACAGGCTTTAAATTTTCAAACAACTCAGACCTGAGGTTGTTCAAATATATACATGCAGTTGCAGTCAAAGAAAATGAACAGATATGACAAATTGTTAGCTGAAGTTGACATTTTCTTTTTGTTGAAAAGAAATTGAAAAGAATATGGATTCTTGTTATGATATTTTCTTTATTTGGTCAGGCAATTTCTTGCTGAATGTATATTTTTGTTATTTGTTTGTTCCAGATTTTGGTTAACCAGTTTCCTTTTTACTTACAGTAAATGGTTTTGCCAATCTTTCTATTCTTCTTACAGTTTTTAAGTTACAAAGTTTCTTTGTTTATTGAGGTGTTTGTTTTCAGGCTTGAACTAAAACAAAAGACATATATATATAGATATATATGTATATGTTCGAATGTATATGTATTATATCTAAGTGATGGATTGAAATGATCCCTTGGTGGCTGAAGTAGATGTTTGCTTTTTGGTGTGAAATGAAATTGAAAAGAATTTGAATTAGTGTTTTGGTTTTTCCTATATCTTGCCAAGCAAGCTGCTGCAACACATCTTTTTTTTTCTTACCAGCTTACTTGATTTATATTTATATTTTACTTATTTCTTTTGATAAGATAAATGTTGCTACGTGTCAATGTTTTCTGGTTTCTTACTTACAATAAAAAAATTACATCCTTCCTCTTATCATATATTTATAATAATGTAAACCGTACACTATTAAAAGCGTATGCAAGTATATCCCAGACTTTAAACAGCCCATAATTCACATTATTTGACAAAGTAATGTTTGTATTGTTTCTATACGTTTAAAAATAAAAATGAAAATGAGAAACTATATTGAAATAACACTTCTTGGTTAATTTATCTTATAAATATATGGGTTAATTTAAACAAAGACCACAAAATAGCTGAAAATTATCTTTGTTTTTGACTAAGTTGTATTTGCATTTGTCACCCATACATTTTAAAACAAAATAAGAAACTAGATTAGCATAATATTTCTTGGTTTATACTTATATAAATATGTTGTTACTTAAATAACATTCAATATCAACACCTTATATTCATACGTTACTAAAATAAAATAAATAATATTCAATATTAAATACTCTATGTGTTATAAGAACTTCAAAGTGGTACTAAATCCTTCATGTGTGTGTGTGTATATACGGCTTTTAAATTTATAATATAGAAATACATTACTTCCAAATAAACTAAATTCACTAGTTGTCTATATATATATATATATATATATATATATATATATATATATATATATATATATAGTCTCTCCTATTTATATTTATGTGACTATTATACATGTCTCTTAGTTTCCAACATTTATCTATTTAAAATATTACAAACTTTATTTTTATTTAACATGACATATATATAATTTCCTTATTCAATGTATACATATTATTTAAGTAACTTAAACTCCTTTTTATTTAATATAAACACATTGTTCATATATACCGAAATAAAAAATATCACTTTTACTTCACTATGAATCTATCCAAATTTTATTACATATAAATTTATTATTCCTATATGTAAAATATATGCATTTGGCTTTTCCAATTTATTTAATTCTCTATAAATAATAATATATATATTTATCTTTAAAGCAAAATACATATATTTAATCTAAAACAATATATACTTATTTTGCTTTAAAAACAAAATATGCATATAAGAAATTCCATTTAAATCAATCTATATTCTAATATAGATTTGAAAATTCAAGTTAAATTGATTTGGAAAATTGCATAAAATTATTAATCATTAATTTATGGGAATATTGTATATATAAAAGAAATACAATATTATTGAATATTATAAATTAATATTCACAACACGGGATGTCCAAAATCCCGGGTCGTTACAGATGCATCGTGATACGACAATACTAAACCAAAATCATATGGGCCTCGTATACGGATAAAAGTATGACAAGGCACATTAGGCAATGCCCAAGGTAGAACACTACCAGTTTACCCTTCTTGGCTGGTGGTAATGCATCATAGCCATGACCGCTCACCGCCTCCAACACTCCCATAAAATCGGAGGGTGTGCACCAATCATTCACAATGTAAATGATGGTAATACGAAGAAGAGTGTCCGCTTGGGGTAGTTATCCCTCTTAGCCGGTACGACTCCTGTTTTAGTCATTTCAAATTGGCACAAGTGCCAGGCTAATCTATCATCGTTCTCTTTCTTCAAATCCAGCAACGTACGCCAAATTTAACCACTTCGTTCTGGAAAATTACTCCACATACACATTTGTTAAAGTGGTTCCGGTATCGACAGAAAGTATGCCCATATCCGACCCCGGTCTCTTTAACAATCAAACGTCATTTTACACACCGATTGGTACTTTTATATTTCGAAAACAGTTCTACTTGATATCAAAATATCATATTTGCTTCAAAATCAAATCCATTTCGAATTCAACATTTTTACTCAAAATACACTATTTCGGTTCAAAATCATTTTCGCCTTAATATCTCAATTTCGATTCCAAAATTGTTTCGAATTTCAATTTGGATTATAACTTCATTTAACCTAATTCGGATTTAAATCCATGATTTAAATATAACAATTCCCACCTTAACCGGTTTGAATTTTAGAAAAATAGTTTGAAAATTTAAAATGTTTGAAATAGTGAAGTAGTTAAAATAGTTTAAAAGAAAATAATTTGAGTATTAAAATGGTTTATATAGTAAAATAATTAGGAAAATCAAAATAATTTGAATATTTAAAGAATGTCGATTTTAAACAGTTTATACTAAATAATTCATTTGAAAAATAGTTTCAAAGTCAAATTGATTCGATTTCCAATTTTTCTCAATTCAAGTCAATCCAATTTCCATTTCCATTTATATCGATTAAATTCAGATTTCATTTCGAATTAACTTCGATTCCAGTTATATTCAAATCAATTTCAATAATAATTCCAAATTAGTTCAATTTCAACCTGAATTATAATTAATTCAATTCAATTTCAATTTGAATTAATTTCAATTCAATTCTCAATTTTAAACCATTTCAATTTATGTAAGTTCGAGTTTGATTTTCAAAATATCGATTAGAATCACTGGATTCAAATTAAACTTCAATTTTCGAATTAAGATTCTAAAAATAAAATAAACTCCATCCTTTAGTCCAAATCTACATATCCAATTATATTACCTCTACTTAGCAAAGATTAAAAGCTCGAATGAAATTTCAAGCCCTTTTAAAACAAATAAATTTTCGAAATTCAAATCATATTTCGATTATAACTTCAAAATCTCAACTTTGATTATTTGAACAATTTCAATTACCAAATTAAAATTTACATTCTAAGCTCAAGTTCAAAAATAATTTGATTTCTATAAATTTGATTTTTTATTTCCTTTAAATCAAAATCATTAAATAAATTTCAAATCAAAATTTTGAAATCATTTAATTTAACCAATTCGATGCGGGTATAAAATTTTCTATCCTATGGCTAAGTGATTAGTTATTTCAATTTAATTTCAGAGATGGATATATATCATTTCAATCCAAATTAAATGTCACAAGCATATATCATTTTAACCATTTCTTAATTTATTCGAAATAATTCAATTTACAGTTCATATACTTTAAGTAGATTACAGGGTGATAACAAGATAAATAAACATCCAATCATCCAAATATCAACCGATTGGAATCTATCACAATTAATCATCCAAACAGTTAAAATAATTCACAACAATTTCATAATTATTAATATCAGGTATTTTACTGGCAATTAAATTCCAATTTCAAATCTAACTGTCAATTTTAATTTTTAAAAGTTAATTCAATGACAATTAAATTAACAGACGACGACCAATAAATTTATTCATACTTTCAAATTTAACTAGCATAAAAATATTTTAGTACGTTGTGAGTGTTATAAAACACTCACCTTTACTTTCTATTGTCGCCGAGACGTTCGTGTTTGGAACGAAAACCAAACATTGTCCAATTTTAGCCCAAATTTCGAATGTCTCCAAATCTATCCAAACTAGTTTCATTGCGAAGCTCTCGCCATCACGATCGCAATGCAAAAATCCATGCCTCGATTCGACCTCATATGGAAGAGTTATTTTAAGTTCATCGATTAATGATAATTAAATTAAAATCTAATTACATTTTACAAAAAACCTATACCCACAAAAAAATGACCAGCCCGCTTTCTAAATCCCATCCACATGAACAGTACTCTCTTCCCTTCCTCAAAGCAGTTGGTTTTTCACACAGACGAAGAACCCAATGTTGCATGCACGTTTAAGGTGACACGGAGCACAACTCATTGAATTCAATTTCCGACAACGTCATCGTCGTACTCACATCAATCTCCACCTGCCTAGGCCATAAAATTGAGACTCGAGCTCGCCTGGAAAGTCGCGACTTGCTGCATCTCGTGTTGCTACAGTGGTGATTGTCACACCTCACAATTGGCCACCGGACCTCCACAAACTCTGGCCGAACATGCTATTTGCTCCGCTTAGCTCGAAAAATCCATCAAAATCATGAATTGATGACTATGGTCATAGAAAAACTCAACCCTAGCTCGAAACCCATTCAACTCTTATAGTCGAGCAACCCAAACAACCACCGCACACTACAAGCCCCATATCAAATTGAAGATCTCCCCGAAATAAGAATTTTAAAACTCGTTTTGGATTTTTCCGTTGAGTAGAATTTGAGAAATCGATTTTTGAATTTTTTTTCTTTGCTTCTTTTTACTTTTTTCACTGTGTTCGGCTGTGTTTAAAAGGTGAAGAGAGGGAAGCGTGTTTGAAGAGTGAATAGGCACGATCACATCATAGGGTGGCTGACTGGTGACAAAACATAGGCCAGTCAAAGTCATATATATATATATATGTATGTATATTATTTAATTACAAATATCTCGTTTAAAAGCAGTTTAAATTTCGAACTCCTATCGAGACATGCCGCTAGACATTAATAATGTTATACCCCTATTTCGAACGCAATGGAACAAGTTCGAGTCCCAATTCGATTGTATAGAGAAGATAGCTTTTTGGACCCAATTATTACATTAAATTTTCGATATTAAATTCAATACATTTCTATCACGTACGGCCAAATAATAACTCCAAACGCTATGAAATTTGAAATCCGATAATAATACACTATTATGGTTCCAATGGAACTTTTTAGTTCGAGATCCAAGACTGTGCCCCGGAAGGCTATTTTTATATATTAATTTAAACGGGTTATTTTTAAAAATCGAGTAAACCACTTTTAAATTCAATTTAGAAGTTCTATTACCTTAATTCTTATGAATACAAATTTAATAAGCCTTTAAACTATTTTTTCAAATAAAAATCCAAGTTTTAAATTATTTTCACGATTTCAATTATTTAATTCAACAATTAAATTATCAATAAATCATTATATTTGAAATTCAACCTATTAAATCGATAAAATTTTACTTTCCAATATTTAAAATTAATTAAATAAAAAAATTCGAACAACCCAAAATTCAGGGTCATTACAGATGCTCCTCATAATGATGGGGAAAAGATGAGTATTAAGATGATACCGTATGAATCCACAATCGAATCCATCATGTACGCTATGATATACACAAGACTAGATGTAGCTTATGTGTTAAGATGCATAAACCCATACTTATCAAACCCTGAAGGATAACATTCGATGATAGTGAAAAGTATTCTTAAGTATTTAGCAATTACTAAAGGCTTATTCCTAATACATGGGAATGAAGACCTCCTTATGAAGGGGTATACAGATTGAGATTTTAGAGTTATATTGATGATAATAAATCAACATTGGGTTATTTATTCACATTAAAGATGGAGCGATAAGATGGAAGTCTAAGCAAGAGGTTGTTGCTGATTCAACAATGGAGGCGGGGTACATTTCCCTAAATGAAGCAGCTAAAGGAACAGTTTGGATGTGAAAATTTATGACTAAGCTAGGTGTGATATCAAATGTTGAGAATCCTATACCATTGTTATATGATAACAACGTCGTGTGTAACATTCCGCCTTTTTGTACGCTTTAAATCGACGATAAACCACACACGTCAGACTCCAACCATGCAAAAAGGGCGGATTGTTATTAGGGTAAATAAAAAAAGGGAGAAAGAAATAAAACAAAACAGAATCTTGCAGCGGAATGATAAAATATAATAATCAAATAAACAGTTCATGAAGCTGTTTTATAAAACATTTGATTATACTTATACAATACTGAATCAGAGTTACACATACCAAAGAATAATAAATAACAATTCAGCGGAGCATTGTGATGCAGTGGAACAATTTAATATATAATAATAATAATACAATCTTCGTCTTCGTCCTCCAGAAATAAGGTCTTCAAATCCTGAAATGCGCTGGCTGACCCGAGCGAATTGAAAAGACAAAACACTCGAGTCAGAACTAAAAGATCTTATGTAAGTTAAATCAACGGTAAATAATATGAGTGGGACGGCGTCAGAGATGTTTACAGGATTTGGCATCTCCTATCCAGTGTCAACGTGAGTGCAGTAACTTAAGAGATGCTCGGGATTCATATCTCCTAAAGATCCGTTAAACTATTTACTATATAGTGATATATCGCTATTATAATAGTGTTTATAGTAAAATAAACTTACTTTTAAATAGCGTTAAGGCTTTACATTTTCCATCTTAACACATACTAGTCCCAGTTGTCCATCTAGTATCAGCGCATCTCCAGATTGGGAGACTACCCTAAATACTCCACGGGCTACGGGAGAAATCCAAACTCATACAAGGCGCGCTAAGGTAGGTGACACAGCACACAAGGCAATGCTAGGGTAGATATACCAATTACGCACACGGGCTGGTGGTAATGCATAGAAGCTACTACCGCCCACCTCGAGCCATACCCCAAAATCAAAAGTGGCCATCGAATCAATCCAAATGTCAGAGTATATATCGATGGGATGTGTCTGATAAGAGGGCCACCTACTTGGCCCGAGATCGCTCCAGTTTTAGCCACCTTAAGTCAACTCACGGGAGTCGGTCCACGTTCATACCTAAAAGGAACGCCGCCGCCGTCCTACTTCATTCTGGAATCTCTACCGCGTACATGGTTGTCAAAGTGGTTTTCGGTATCGACAGCTGATCCCGATCTCTTTGCCAACCAATCGTTATTATAATACCGTGGTCATTTAAAAATAGTTTATAATTCAAAACCAAAATATCATTGCCGTTTCAAAACCAAATACGATGTCATTTCCATTTCAAACCAATAAAATATGATATCGTTTCCATTTCAAAACCACATCAGTAATATAATCATTTCCATTTCAAACCAATAAAATATGATATCGTTTCCATTTCAAAACCACATCAGTAATATATTATTTCCCTTAAAAACCAAATCAATAATATGTCATTTCATTCCAAACCATATCAATAATATATCATTTTCACTTCAAAAACCACATTAATATTATATCATTTAAATAAATTCAAACTGCCAAATTTCTGAATATTTCCTTCAATTCCTTTAAACTTAAGATATTCCCTCTTTACATCATCTTAAACCAAAACCTTATTATAAAGTCAGATTCTTACATCTTTAATTTCAGTAAGTTCTAAATCAATATGTATTTAAAGACAAATCTTAGCTAAATGCAATTTCAAATAAGTTCATTTCAAAGATCATGTTATTTCAAAGTTGTAACGCTCCGAAACCAAACACTTTGAAACCAAAATACTTTGAAATTCATAACTTCGAAACACTTCAATTTCGCAAACATTTCAATTTAGATACATTTCAAGGCTTTAAATATTCCATAATTTCAAACTAAATATGACAATTTTCATATATATCTTAATTCAATTTATTTATTTTTGAAATATTTCTTTAATATATTCAATATTATTTAAATAAAACCCAAACTTGAAATATTCATTAATCACCTTAAACCATCATCAAGTAGTAAAATCATGCCCTTTAAAATCTCAAATTCAATAAGATATCTTTAATTAAATAACCCTCTTAATTGAAAACAATTTTAAACCAATTTCAAATCCATCTTCTCAACCTTAATTTATCAATATCATTATAAACTCTATATATATATATATATATATATATATATTAAAATATAATTAAAATAAATACTTACCCATATTATATTTTAATAAAATCAAACTTTATTATTACTCTCATTATATAATGAACAAAATATACATAGCTTAAATTTAAGAATTTAACTATATATAAAAAAATATTTATATAATATCAAAAATCAATATTTATATAAACCCATATATTTCTTTCCAAACCATGAAATCACTTCAAAATATTATTATATATAGACCACGGTGTCTGTATATAATTTTCTATCATATGGTCAAGTGATACAAATATTTATCATTTCAATCCGTAACTTAAATATAAGTACGGTTATATAACATTTCAAACCGCAATCCCTAATGAAAAAAAATCCATAATAACTTGCAGTTTATAACAATATAAAATACAACATCCATTCATCCAATATCAATCATCAAACATTTATCACAATCATCATCCAATTTAACCAATAACATCAATATAGAACAGATAATAAATAACAGGAATTTACTGGCAGTTTATATTCAATAACAATTTATTGGGCAGTTTATATGCAATAATAAATTAAATAACAATTTATCCAAATAAATTTAAACTGAGATGATGATTCAAAATATGCCAAACATTCATAAATAAATTTCTAATCACATCATAAATCAATTTAACAAACATAATAAATTTTAGAAGTTGTAAGTGGGTTAAAACACTCCCTTTTGAATTTAAATTGAATTTAAATCAAATTTAAACCCAAAATTCAAATAGTCTCATAATTCATCCAAACTAACGTCAAATTGCCCGGAATTTCGATACGATCCCAACGCAAGAAACTACACGTGAAATTATCAGCGCTCCTTCATGGTGAAAAGCATGTTCGCGCGCAGGGGTTTTCATGCCCTCCACCACGTTTTGACCGACCGCAGCCCCTACCAGAGATCATCTTAGGTCATGCCGTGGCCACTGCTAGCCTTGCCTCGATGGGCCGTCCTCATCCCCTAGGCGCGATCGCCCAACTCTCCAGCTGCCGCCGTCGATTACACTCCTTACACACAAATTCCGACCACCCCAGCCACATATTGTGGCTGCGACCACCACCAAATGACTCCCCCGACGAGTTCTTCAATACCCACTTCTCGATTTCTTCGATTGAAGCCTATATCGAAAAGCCCTATTTTGATTAGGGTTTCGAAATTCCAGGCTTTGACCAAGTTTTGCCATTGATTCGAGCATTATTTGTAAAAACTAACATTAGGCGCAGATTCGTATTATTGAGATATTCGATATATAGTTTTTTTGAATTTTTTAAGGAATTTGAAATTTTGGATTTGAATTCGATTTGCAGTTGGATCTAGAATTTGATTGTCTGTCATTGAAATGAGGATGATAAATAGAATTATACGTACAGAGTTAAGAAATAGAAAGGCTGCTAGGGTTTATATCGGATATATATTGGAAGATTAGAAATAGGAACAAATCGATCGAATCGGTTTGAAAGTTGAACGCTACACGGCCCGAAAAGCCCGTTCTGACCCAGAACGAAATTGGGTCGATCCATATATTAAAATAGATGTTTTAAAATATTTTAAAATCAATGGAACAGGTTTCAAGTCCAAATTCAATCGTATGAAGAAGTTATGTTAAAATCAAGTTATTTCAAATTGATTTCAATTTCATTGATTTCTAGACGTTTCGAGCCCGTACGATCAAACAACAAGTCTGATTGGTACGAAACTTGAAATCCTATAATAATTCACCGTTACGGGTCCGATGAAACTGGTTTCGTCGAAATCCGAGTCAGTGGCCAAAATGGCTATTTTCCAGTTAATTGAATAATTTAATATTAAATTAATTAATCACCTTTTCAATCCAAATTTAATTATTTACCATTTCTATCATTTCTGATTACGAATAAACTTCTAATTCATTAATCAAAATTCCCATATCAATCAAATAATAATTTATTGCAAAATTTATAGTGTTTACCTTTAATTTAAGTAAATTAAAATAAATTATATTTTAAATTTCTAATAAATTAATTCAATTCATCTTTAATCCCTTTATTCAATCAATCATCATCTTATAGATAAATTTAACATTAGTATATATCCATTTACCCTAATATTTATACAGTCATCAACTAAATTCATATTAACGTAGTTTTTAATTACGTTTAATTGCAATTTAATTTCAAATTTATTTAATGGGCTAAATAAATAGATAGCCCATATTAATTGTCACCATTAACTTTTAATCATATTTATAGGTTTATTATTACAAACAATGGTTACCATTAATTTCCTAAAAATAATTCCATTCGATTATTATAAATCAATATATTATTCCCTTAGTTAATTCAATACTTACTTTTTATTTTCTTATATTCAATTGGTAACCAAGCATAACATTTAAATGATAATGAGTTAGAATTTCATTAAGATTTTTATCAGTCAACTTGGATCAACATTGTTCCATTTTAGTTTAGTTATTATTTCGTTATGAAATTACAAATTTTTATTTCCTTAAATTTTAAATTACCAAAATCTTAGTAAATTAACAATTTTAAATCATTGAAAATTACGAGTCATTACACCATGATTTAGATGGCGAAAGAACCTAGAGCTCACATGAAATTAAAGCACATACTTCGAAAGTTTCACTCGATAAGAGAGTTTTCCACCAATGGAGAAGTGATAATTGCAAGAGTAGATACTAAAGCAAATCACATAGACTAGTTCACGAAGTGACTAGCTCAATTAGTTTTGAGTAAACTACTCGAAGGAATGGGATTACGAATCCATAATTATCCCCAAGTGCAAGTGCGAGCTTAAGAGAGTTAGGGGTATGTCCTAAAGACAATTATGTAATTTATTGTAAATTATCCAACTCTACAAGCAAATTTGTTCATTATAAAGGTGTTTGTTTTTAGTTATATACTTTGTTATGTTATAATATAATTAATTAAGTAATTACTTTAAAGTATATGAATAAGAAAATCCTTAAATGAAATGTTACATGATTATAGTTGTAAATAGTTGCAACAGTGACCAACTAATCACATTAGTTAATAATATTTTGGTCAACATGCTTTAAGAAAAGACATCGACACATCCACTAAGACATGAGTACATAATGCTTTCTAAATGTTGGACCGTGTGTTACTTATGGCTACTGGGGACACCAAAGGCTTACATATCGATAGTATTCGATAAATATGGAATGAATCATCTAAGAGTTTCTTGTTTTTTAATAACAACTAATTCAAACAGGAAATCTTGAGTGACGATATTACATAGTTCTCTTGACTTGAGGATACTATTGAACTTCAATGTCGACACTCCACTTCAATTATAGTTAAATCATAGCATAGTGATTATCAAAGGACTATAGTTGGTCTGACTTGAAGCATTAGAAGTGAAACACTATTTAATAGAGAATTCGTCTACTCAATGGTATGAGGTTAGTATCATGGTCAACTGTAGTCAATTCAATATCAAAATTATTGCAACCATTTTTGTTTATCAGAAACTTTTACCAAATGTTATGTCTCTTCATTCATTATGAAAATACATTCATTCAATATCAAACTGCTAACTTTTCTATTCTCTATTCTCTTGGATATTCAAAACCTGTTATTGATTTGAGTTTGTAAAATCACGTTTATTATTCTTCATTTAAAGCAATTTATACTTTCCTTATCTTCACGGATACACAAATACATATCATACTTGAGGAAAATATTATAAGAAGGATGTACTTCATTCAAAAAATATGTGTTGTAACAAAAACATATAAAGTCAAGAAAACAATTTATCTGTACCAAAGTCCTGTTCGGTTGCCCAGGCGGGAAAAATCCTGTTCAGTTGCTCAGGTAGTCAAAGCCTTGTTCGGTTTCTCCGGCAATGTAAACCTATTCCTCTGGGTTAAGTGAGGGTCGCTAGTTTAATTACATAAGGAGTCTGGAACTGGACGTAGAATGGAAAGTTCAAACCAGTATAAAAATATCCAGTGTCATTTTTTACTACTTTATTTACTTATACTATATTCCGCATAAGTAGTTTAGATAATATCCATATTATGATCCTTAGCTGCACTTTCATTTGATATCAGAGCAGGTCATCTTATAACCATTACACAGTTATTTGATATTCAGATTAATATGGAAAATAACATTAACACATTTTTGTTGAAGGACAATCCACTGCACACCACCACTATTTAATGGTTTGAACCATAATTACCGATCAATGAGAATGAGAATTTTTATGCAAGCAAATGGATATGATACTTGGAATATTACTCAAAATGAATATATTATACCTACTACACCCTTTGCAAAATGGTCAAATACACAAAAGATAGATGCTACATCAAATGCAAAAACTATGAATATGGTATATTGTTCCTTAGATAAAAATAAATTTAATAGATTTATCATGTGCACAACTGCTTATCAAATTTGGAGAACTCTTAAAGTCACACATGAAAGAACTAACAAAGTTAAACAAAGCAAAATTTCTATGCTTAAAAATCAGTTTTAAAATTTTAGAATAAGGCTAGATGAAACTATGAATGGCATGTATTACAGATTTCAAGACATACATCATTCACTATTGGTATTATGAGAAAAAAATTCAGATTTTGATATTATTTCTAAAATTTTAAACTCTTTAACGGATGAATGAGAATGAAAGGTCTTAGATATTGAAGAAGCTAATTATATTTCTACAATCAAACCTGAAGAGTTAATTGGAAATATTATGTCATATGAAGTGAATTTGTAGGATGAACGAGTGTAGGCGCAAGACAAGAAGAATATAACATTCCAAGCAGAGAAGGATGAATCAGATTCAGATGAGGAAGATATGGCATATATTGCTAAGTATTTCAATAAGTTTTTGAAATTCAAAAGGAGAAACAATTCAGAAACAACAAGAATAGCTTTAGTAGTAATAATAATGACAATAAGCTATCGTCCTCTTCTCTTGAATGTTATGAACGTCACAAGAAAGGGCACATCAAGAAAGACAGTGATTGAAAGAAAGATAAATTTAAGAATAAGAATGACAGATTCAAAACGAAAGCTTTCTCTATTACATAGGATGATTCAGAGTCATCTTCATCATCAGACAGTGACATAGACGGCGATTCCGAACAAGCCAATGTTTGTTTTATGGCTCTACTAATGACGTAAGTGATTTAACTTTTGATGACTTAGTTGATATAAATTGAGAATCACTTGATAAGCTAAGAAACATCAAACGAAAATATAAAGACTCGCTTGAAAAATTAAATAGGACTAAAATTGGCGTTGATATTTTAAGAAATGCGAAAGAAATTTTAAAAGAAGAACTTGAAACTTCTCAGGAATCTTGTTCTAATACAACTTCTCAACTTTATATGTTAAGTCAAGAAATACAAACTCAAAAAGAAAAGAATGATGCTCTTTTAGTTGAAAATCATGATTTGATAGCTAATATTAAAATATTAGAATTATATATTTCTAGTCTTAAAACAAATATAATGATACTACTAAAAATGTCTCTAATATTAACGAACAAAGAGAGAATCTTTCTAAAATAATAGAAAATTCTCAGCGGGTTTCAAATAAACAGGGACTAGGATACAAGCCAGTATCAAAAAATATTCCTAAGAAAAAGAATTTTTTATATAATAATGTCAAAAGGAATAATTATATTTTTTCAAAATCAATTTCAAAGTTCCCAATCATTCTAAATCTATTAAGATTTGGGTTCCTAAAAACAAAAATTCTTTGCTTAGAAACAAATACATTAAATATTTCATAGAAACTATTCGCAAAAATAAAGATTTTATTTATGAAGGAAATTCTAAACCCTTATGGGATTGGCTTCCTAAGATCTAACTCTTAAGACCCTAATAAAAAGTGGTGGGTACCAACGTCATTTATATATTGTTTATAGGTACCGACTAAAAAGAGAGGAAAATGGATATTGGACAGCGATTGCTCAAAACACATGATAGGAAATAAAAACACGTTGATTAACATTATTTACTCAGATGGAGGTTCTGTCACTTTTGGAGAAAACTCTAAAGGATACATCATCGGCAAAGGCGATGTGAGCAATCATAGTACGTCTAATTTATCTCTTATTACAAATGTTTTACTAGATAAGAAATAAAATACAATTTACTTAGCATCAATCAACTCTATGATAAAGGATTCAATATATCTTTTTCTGAAGATAAGTGTAGCATTTTTTGTCAAAATAAAAATCTTATTTTTGAAGGTGTTAGAGATAAAAATATATATGTGTTAAATATGAATGTAAATCACAACACAAATATGTGTCCAATAGCCATATAAAATGATTCTTGGTTATGGCACAGAAGGTTTTTTCATATAAATATCAAAGCTATAAAAAAATTATCTAAGAATGATTTAGTAAAAGGTTTACAAGGATGAATTTTAAAGTAAACAATATTTGTGATGCTTGTCAATTAAGTAAATTATCAAAATCATGTTTTAAATCAAAGAAAAATATTTCTACGTTACAACCACCTGAACCATTGCATTTGGACCTTTTTGGCCCAACTCAAGTCAATCTATAAACCATAGCAAATATGCGTTTGTAATAATGATGACTTTCAAGATATACATGGACTATTTTTATGAAAAATAAAAGCGATGCTTTTGAAAATTTCAAAATTTTTGTTAAAAGAATTCAAAATCTCAAAAATTTCAAGATTAAAAACATTAGAAGTGATCGTGGAGGTGAATTTGAAAATAAAGCTTTTAAGCTTTTTTGTAATAAAAAGGGATTTATCATAAATTTTCTTTTCCAAGAACACCACAACAAAATGGAGTTGTAGAAAGGAAAAATATAACTTTACAAGAATCTGCAAGAACTTTATTAAATGGAAGCACTCTACCAAAACATTTTTGGACAGAAGCTGTAGCAACTACTTGTTACGTTTTGAATTGTGTTTCCATTCGACCATTAGCAAAACACACTACTTATAAACTTTTTAATAAAAGAAAAGCAAATATTTCATATTTTAAGGTTTTTGGTTCAAAATGTTTTATTTTAAACATAAAAGATCAGCTTGGAAAATTCGATCCAAAATCTGATGAAGGAATTTTCATATGATATTCGGAACGAAGTAAAGCTTATCAAACTTTCAATAAAAGAACTAAAACAATTGAGGAAACACTTCATGTCTCTTTCGATGAGAATTTTATCATTAATGAAAGTCTTAAGGATGATGAGATAATGACTAAGACAATCACAAATACTGATACTAAAAATAATTTTGAAAAGATGAAAACATTGTTCATAATTTTGAAGAAATGAAAACATTGTTCATAATGAAAATGGATAAAGATCTCCTCTTAGGATTTTATGAGATCACCCTGTAGAAAATGTCATTGAAGAAATTAATTCACATGTCAGAACTAGAAATCAACTTATTCAAATGAGCCATGTAGCATTCCTTTCTAACACTGAACTTAAAAACACTAAAGAAGCCTATAATAATGACTATTGAATTATAGCTATGCAAGAAGAGCTAAACCAATTCGAACGAAATGAAGTTTGAGACATAGTTCCTAGACCAAGTGATCAAACAATCATTGGAACTAAATAGATCTTCAAAAATAATGCTGTTGAACAAGGAAATATTATTATGAATAAAGCTAGATTAGTTGCACAAGGGTATAATCTGGAGGAAGAAATTAACTATGAAGAAACGTTTTCTCCAGTAGCTCGACTAGAAGCAATACGTATCTTATTGGCCTTTGTATGTTTTCATAATTTTAAACTTTATCAAATGAATGTGAAAAGTGCTTTTCTAAATGGATATATAAAAGAAATGTTTATGTTGAATAATCTCCTCTATTTCTACATGAAAAATTTCCAGACCATGTCTATAAATTTAAGAAAGCTTTGTATGGTCTAAAACAAGCACCTCGTGCTTGGCATGAACGCCTTAAGAGCTATCTTATAGACTCTGGTTTTGAAATTGGGAAGGTTGATCAAACTCTTTTTATTAGACGTACTAAAAAGGATATTTTAATTATTCAAATTTATGTTGATGATACTACTTTTGGTTCCACAAATGATAAATTATGTCAGGAATTTTCCATTATAATGACCAAAGAATTTGAAATGTCACATATGGAAGAATAATCACATTTTCTTAGATTATTGATTAATCAATTAAATAATGGAATTTTTATTTATCAAGAAAAATACCAAAACAACCTAATTAAATGCTTTGGTATGGAAAATACTTCTACCAAACCGACTCCAATGAGCACAACAATCTATCTCGATCGAGATGAAGATGGAAAAAGTGTTGACCAAAAAATATACTGAAGAATAATTGGATCACTACTTTATATAACAGCTAGTAGACCTAACATAATGATGAGTGTTTGCTTATGTGTACGATTTCAAGCAAATCCTAAAGAATCACATATGCGAGCAGTGAAACGCATATTACATTATCTAAGCAAAATCAAAGATATCAGACTCTTTTATCCAAAAGAATGTCCTTTTGAGTTAGTATCATACAGTGATCTGACTTTCGAGGATGTCGAAAGGATCGAAAAAGTACGAGTGAGAATTGTCACTTTATTGGACAATCCTTAGTGTCTTGGTTAGCAAGAAACAAAATTATGTTTCACTCTCGACATGTAATGCAGAATATATTTCAGCTACTTTAACATGTGCTCAAGTCATTTAGACGCAACAAACACTTCAAGATTTTGGAATTAATTTGTCTAATTCAACTATTTTCTATGATAACATAAGTGCTATAAACTTATCTAAAAAACCTATAAATCATTCATGAAAAAAACATACTGACATTCGTCATCGTTTTCTTTGTGATAATATTGAAAAGGATTTAGTCAGATTAGAATTTGTATATTCTGAAAACCAACTGGCTGATATATTTACAAGACCTTTAGACGAAAATATTTTTATAAAATTTAGAAGAGAATTAGGAAGTTTATCTTTAAAATATTTGTAAAATTAAAAAAAATATTAGGAATTTTGTTATATGTTTCACTCGATAGGCTGAACTTCACTTTTGTGTATACATTCTATTTTTGTAGCTATATTTATACCCATGCATTGTTTTAGACAATTATTTATCTCCATCAAACTTTTCTCTAGTTTCTCGCCATAAACCTGCTTTCTAGTTTTTTTCATTCCTTCTATTATACAAATCTTCGTCTTCATTTTTTTATATCAATTTCAAATAGCTTATTTCACACAAAAATTTCAAGTCATTATGTCTTCTTAAGAAACCTCAATTATTCTTCCATTGACTATAGCTCTCCATCCACCAATTCTTCTAATCTTTCAACTCCTACTCCTGCATATGAACTTGTTCCTATTGTACCACCCTCAAATTATCATACCGAATATACGTCGGAAGAAATGCGTGGACAGAAACTACATTTTGGTTCACCATCTGTCAATGATAAGATCGATGACATTTACCATTATCAAAGAGAAACGCTAAGCCTACAATGAGAAGTGTACTATGAATAAAAACTTCATGCTAGGAGACTTAGTTTTGTGGAAACGGTTGCATTAAAGTTCTATAATGCTTCACTAACGAACAATAGTGTTCATGTTCCATCACCTGAGAGGCCCCCGTACTCTCCAAACTCATGGGAACGTTCATCAATTCAACCAGTTCGAGAACACACTAAAATCGAGACGGAAGAATATGAGACTCCGAAGAATTCGACTTCCTCTCCTTAAAACTACGTTTTCTTTTATTTTATCTATGTTTTATCAGTATGTATAATATACATGAATTAGTAATTCTTTTTCTCAATAAAGTTAACATACTATTTTTCACAGCACCATTCGACTAAATTGATACATTCAATCTATTGAATACTGTTTTAACAGAAGAAAAAAAATATAAAATCAGTCGACTTAATAACTTATTCAGTCGACTGAATCATATCCAAAATGAACTACAAAGTTTATGGATACTGTTAGTCAACTGATATTCAGTCGACTAAATCATTGCCTTAAAAATTTTTTGCCCTGTGTCAATAATTAGTCGACTAAACTTGCAATTTTAGTCTACTGAATCAGGAAAATATTTTTTTTTTAAATAAAATGGCAGCATCTTTTCATTCCATCTCTTCATTATAACATCTCATCTTTTCAACTATCTCCATACCCATTCACTCTCTTTAAAATTACTTCAATTTAAAACAAAACTACTCAAAAAAATTCAAACTTCATCTTCTTTAAAACCCTAATCACAATGACACACAAGAGAGCTAGACCTTCCTCTTCAGTAGGACCTAACGAATCTCAAAATAGAAGTTGGCTATATAATGACAAGGTTGTTCAAAAGTTCAACAAGATGAAGAACTCTAGGATTTTCGAAGGTTCGTTTGTAAAATTCCATGATTTTTCTTCCTACATATTTCAAGACTTATCAAGGAGAAGTGGTCTAGAATCATTGCTTGATTATAATGCCAACAATCTGAAGATTAATCATCTTTTGATTAAGTTTTTCTATGCTAATCTTAACTTGGATCATCACACGATTCATAATACCGACGACTACATATGGACACTTGTTTGTGGAGTGAAGATGTTTTTACCCATCTCTAGAGTAGGAAGGATCCTGCAATGTACTTCAGAAGGTGAGGATTTAAATGAGATAGAAGTTGATATGGATCATCGAGATAGAGTAAGTCACCTTTTTCTTTCCAATGACTTAAAAGAACTTAAGGCAATAGAGCTCTGACCAAAAGCAAGAAGCATTCATCGTACTCAAGAATCTTTCATCGTGCTCTTACTCACTCCATTAACCCTCGTATCCGAAGCTACGAGAAAATTTATAAGTGAGACTGCTATTCACGCTATGCTATTTAGGGACATCGATCTGTAAATTGGGCAAAGGTCATTCTCGAAGAATTTCAAACCTTTAACTAAGGCCGCATGAAAACCATTCATTACGGCACTTATATAATGAGACTTATTCTACATTTTGAAATCCCTCTCCCTAATTCAGACTTTACTGCAATTGGCTCTCTTAACACCAGGACTTTAAGTCTTGTGGGTCTTCCTAAAAACTTCCAAAGTCATACAATCATAACTTTTGAACATTGGCAAGAGAATCAAGCTGCAGGACAACCTTAACCTTCTTTCCGTATACATACTACTCAAACCGAAAATGGATCGTCTTCTCAAGCTCCATGACAATTACACGAGATTAAAGAAATTGGACCGAATACACAAGCATGCCAAGCTTACACGATTATTTCTAGAAACCAAAAGATATTAGATTGACGACTATCCCGAGTTGAAACTACCGTCACAAAAATGATTCCAAACTCAATCGTATCAAAGGATTCTTAAACAACATATGGGATGGTTAATTTGTGGTTCTCCTCCTCCACAGCAGTCCATGTTCCTATAGATTTGAGGAAACGGCCGCAACCTCGTTTCACATGGTCATCCTCTGGAGAAGAAAATTCAGGTGAAAGTGGTGATGAAAAAATGGAAGGTGATGATGAAGAAGGAGAAGAAAGCTCAAACGATGATGGGGAAGAGTAAGTTATGTTCTATCTTTTATTTTGACATTGTGTTATAAGTGCATGAGGTTTATGTTCTTAAACTATGTTGTATTTTGACTTAAATGTTGGTCTTTGTGTTATTTTGTGTAATGTACTCTCTTAACTTTGTTGGTACAACCGTTTTTTGTTCTTGAATGACAATATGTTGTATGTTTGTTATAATTATTGTTGTTGCATGATCATATGTTGAGGGTTTGTTATCATGATTATTGTTATGTATTATCATATGTTCTGTAAATATAGTCACACACACACATATCCTTTTTGCCGATGACAAAAGGGGAGAAAGAAGTTTCGCACTAACAAAATTTGCAGGATTACAAGATACTGGCACGGATTCAGGGGGAATTATATATTTTTATCAAAATTTATCTCAAATAAAGTTGTCATCAATCAAAAAGGGGGAGATTGTCGGACTTCAGGGTTTTGATTCATGACAAGGAGTTCAAGACAGAAAAAGGATTGTCAAATATTCGACAAGTATGATTTATTAGAGTCTAAGTTGGAATTTTTTGTTAAAATCTATCCTCAAGTAAACTTGCTTTCCTAAAAATGTACAGGTCAGTTGGCTGGAACCATCCTGTCAGTCGACTAACTAATGCACATGCATTTTTATATAGTGCACAATTCAGTCGACTAAATATCATGTTCAGTCGACTGAAATATGCCATTTTCGAACTAAAATTTTTTGTTTTAATTTTGGTTGACTGATTGATCATATTTAGCCGACTAAATATGTTATAACTGTCATACCTTTTAAGTTATCTAAAGAGACACTCCACTTCTTGAAGAGGAATCTCTTCTAGGAAGAGTTACAACCATTTTCGTTCGTCGGAACTCTTTACCAAATGTTTTAACTCTTCATTCATTATAAATGTACATTCCATTCAAGATCAAACTACTAACTTTTCTGTTCTCTATTCTCTTGGATATTCAAAACCTCTTATTTCTTTGAGTTTGTGAAGTTACATTTATAATTCTTCATTTCTAAAGCAATCTATACTTTCCTTATCTTCACGGACACACACACACACACACACACACACACACACATATCATACTTGAGGAAAAGATTATAGGAACGGTGTACTTCATTCGACAAATCTATGTTGTAACAAGAACACACAAAGTCTAGGAAACAATTTATTTATATCAAAGTCTTATTCGGTTGCTCAGGCGGGAAAAATCCTATTCAGTTACCCAAGTGGTCAAAGCCCTGTTTGGTTGCTCGGGCAGTGTTGTAACGACCCAGAATTTTGGTTATTTGAAATTGGAATATTTGATTGGTTTTAAATATTTAAAATTTAATTTTTAACTTGAATTTCAAATATAACTATTTACTTGATAATTTAATTATTGAATTTAATAATTGGAAATTGGTTAAGTTATTGAATCTAGAGTTTTAAGCTTGATAAAAATAATTTAAAGACTTATAAAATTTATATCAACAGTACTGAAGATAACAAAACTTTTTAAATTAAATTTAAAAATGATTTGTTCAGTTTTAAAAATATATCGTTTAAATTGACATTTAAGAATAGCCTTCCGGGGCAAAGTTTCAGATTTCGACGAAACTAGTTCCATTGGATCCATAATAGTGTATTATTATCGAATTTCAAATTTCGTAGAGTTTGGAGTTATCGTTTGGTCGTACGGCGTATAAACGCGCTAAAATTTATATCGAAAATTCAATATAATAATTGGGTACAAAAAGCTATCTTCTCCATAAGATTGAATTAGAACTCGAAACCTTTTCCATTGGGTTCGGAATAGGGGTATAACATTAGAAACGCCTAGTGGCATGCCTCGATAGCGGTTCAAGATTTTAAGCTACGTAATCGGGACGGTTTGAAAATCTAAATAAAATAATTATATGTGGCTTGACCTTTGTTTCCATCAATCCTTTTTCCTCTCACTTCAGAGCACTATAAAGTATCACCTACATGTAAGAATCACTTCTTTCCCCTCCTTTAAATTTCGTGTGGCCGTTACAGTAAGGAAGAAAGCAAGAAAAATATATGCAAGCTTCAAAAAAATTATTTCTCTTCATATACTGACTAAAAATTCCAAGACTTCTTTCTAAAATCTAGTTTTGGTTCAAGCTTCGATTTGGTATGCTTGTTAACGGGTGCAGCCATTGTTGTGATGGTGTAAATCTCATACAGGCGAGCTCGAAGAACTAGGCTTTGGGATAATCGTGGAGTTGATCAAAGATGTGGAGGTTTGAGGTTGGAACCATGTTCGTGGTGGTGTGGCACATATGGGTGGTCATGGCAAGGTGCGATCGTCTAGTTTTAGTTTCAAAACGGAACGTCTCGACGACAATTGAAAAATCAATATGAGTTAATCTCACTAAATTTTGGATTACTGCAATTAATTTTAAATAGTTAAAAATTAATTATTGACTGATTGATTGGATTGATATATTTTTTATCAGTTGAACATGATATTATATAAAGTAATATATATATATATATGTACATATATATATATATATATATATATGTACATATATATATTGGAGTGATTGATTTCTCGCATATATATAGCGGATGAGACCATATGCTCCCCGTATAATAGCGGATGACCATTTATACCGCGATATCCCCCTCGAAGTGGGATTGGTATTTTTATATTGTATTAACATCTATGGATGCAGGGAAATAGGTTGGAGGGATCCAATTGGATTCCTCAAAAATGTTGAATTTAATTCCATATATATTGATATATCATCTGTTTAAGTAATCTGTGGTAGATTATAGTGCAATTTGAATCTACTGGATGCTATGGTAGTTTTTTCCTTGACTATGGTATTTTTAAAAACTAATAATAAATGTTTTGAATTTAAAGAAATTAAAAAGGGAAATTGGAAGTAAAAATATTTATAGTGAGATTTGGATTTATTAAATGAAATGGATTTTGGTAAAATAAATAGTTACGAAAATTGTACTTGGTAATCTCGGAACATGGAAAAATAGAGATTTTTAAATAATGTAAATAAAAGGATTTTTAAATAATAGAACTTAAGTGATATTGCTTAGGTATAAAATGATTTATTTCTAAACCGAGATTAAAATAGTTGGAAGAATGAAAAGAGAATTTTGAAAATAAAATATGGAATTGTTGTACTGGATTTTAAATGAGATTTTAAATTATGGGAAGAACTGGAATCTGAATTAGTCGGGTTTTGGGACATATTTGGGTTATTTAAGGAATTAATTTAAAAATGGGATTTAATTTAAGAATCGGTTTAAAATCGATTAAGTGTTGTGGGATCGTTATAAATGGAAAATGAGACTGTAAAATTTATAAACGACGTTTATAAATAAAGTAAAGTAATTATCAGTGGATAAATTTGAAATTATAAATTCATGGTGAGAATTTATAAGGAGATAGGTAGATTGGTTTAAAAATAAATGTAGATTTATTTGTAGAAATGTGGAAAGGGGATTTACGAAATTGGGACGTAAATTAAATTAGGGATAAATCGAGAAAAATTTATAAATGTTAAACTGGTTATGTTGGAATTGGAAAATATATTTTATCAAAGAATTGAGTTTTTTTGAAAAGGGAGGAAGGATTTTTAATTATTAACTGGGTGGTTTTAAAAAGTGTTTAAACAATATTTCAGAAAAAAATTAATTATTTAGTTGTTTAAAAATTGTTTAAAGTATATTTATATATTAGTTCAGCAAGTTTAAAGTAAGTAAATTTTTATTTAAGAATTAGTCAGTATTATTATTTTCAAGGATAAACTATTCAATATTAATATTTTATATAATAACTTTTATTTAAAAAGTAGTTTGCCTAGATTTAACTCGGAAAATTATTACAGAAATTTCACAAGTATTATTTTGAAAATTTTTAGATAACGTTTTAAGGAAGCATTGGTATACTCGCATGGTGAAATCGAAGGCAGTGAGTGTCCGCAGTCAAGTCTTGGATTTCTCTGGGATTGAGACGTAACCATTGAGCTGGGAGTCCATGGTTAGATACCGCAGTGGTACTTTCCATATTATTTTGAAAGGGGTTTTCAAATACTTTGGAAAGACAGTTGTGAATTTACTAAATTCAATAAGATAAGTACATACTTTTGGATAAAGAGATTTAGTTTATATAAAATTAAATAAAAACGAGACTTGGTATATTCAGTGGAAAATGAATTTGGTTGAGTGGTTGTTATTTGATAGTTAAATAACCGACTATCAAAATTTGGACCCAAAATATAACTTTGGGAATATCTAGGTGAAATATGAGGATTATATGATGCAGTTACCGTTCGAGGTACTATACTGTACGTATAAACTCGTTTCGTTCTTTTAGGGCGATGATAAGGAAATTCATCCACTAATATTTAGGAGGTGATCTCTGATATTATTTCATTTGTTTATTTCCTAAAGAACCGGGGTTGAATTTACTAGAAATATCGAACGTTGTTTCGAAGAGATCGGGATCGGATAAGTTATCCGGAAATCACTTTGATCCAACGAATACGTTTTTCGAAAGGTAAACAAGAGCATGGAGTCGAAGATGGAGCAGTTAAGTGAAAGGGATAATCGCTACTAATCATGAGGATTATTCCGAAATGGATGTATTATTAGTAGTGCCTTCGGTTCAGTTCGGACCCGGAACAGATTTGTATACATAAATGCTATCGGTATATTGTCATTGGAGGACAATGAGCATTTTAAGTGAAAATTCCTTAAAAAGGTAATCAACTGAGAATGGCTGAAAAGTAGGGGAGATGCAGCAAGGCTAAGTGGGTAGCACCCAATTAGGGTATGTTTATCACCTTTCTAGATACCCTCGGAGCTACGATACATGGAAGGAGCTCGGAAAGGGTGGGAACACCCAGAGTGATAGCATACTCGGTCTAAGCAGGTTAGGGGTAGACCGGTCTTGTGTTGCATGGGATCCCGCCGTGGTCCTCGGTACGCTGTTCTAGATGTGTACTATGACAGGTGGTACCCCAGTGCCTGTTCATTCGTATGGAATCCATTCTCCAATAAGCGCCGTACGGTTTTGATTGTTCCCAACTATGCTGAAACATGAGATGCAAGTATTTCAGCTATTTGAATAAGTATTTGTACTTAAACACTATTATAATATCAGATATTTTTTGATATAAAATGTTTTGGTTATCGTAAGGTAAAAATCCATCGTATTTATTTGTGGCGTGGTCTTATGAGATACCTTTATTTTTCAAAAGATTTTGATAACTTTAAAAATTCAAATTAAGCGTATTTTCTCACGCTGGTTTTCTAGACTAACTCGGGTGTTATTTTTTATAATGCTTGGGTCACACCGAGTATTACAGATACTAGATATGATGCTATGGAGCTCAGAGGACGAGCCAAATGACGAAGACGTATTATACGTACTTGATTTTATTCCGTTGTGTATGGTATGCTGTATATTCAGCAAATTTGTGAGGACAAGTTGTATAACTGTCCAGTATTGAGTTAATGACTTGTTGTGCTCTGATGATGTGATATGTAAATAACAGTTATAGTTCTTTTTGTAGAAAGACATATTATTATCTATTGTACAATGTTCCGTCGCGATTGTGAGATTCTATGTTGTTGTTCAGTTTTCTTCTTCTACCTCTTTCTTCTTTTTCCCTAACGATCTGGTATTTCCGGCATTCGATTGCTCGCTATGTAATACAGTGAACGTAATGATGTCGATTTTCAAAGGTCAAAAATCTCGGTCGTGACAAGTGTAAACCTATTTCTCCGGGTTAACTAAGGGTTGCTAGTTTAATTCCAAAAGGAGTCTAGGACTGGACATAGAATGGAAAGTTCAAACCAGTATGAAAATCTCTGGTGTCATTTTTACCACTTTATTTACTTATACTATATTCGACACAAATATTTTAGATAATATCCATATTATGATCCTTAACTGCACTTTCAAAAATCTCTTGCCAGAGTAGCATGATTAATAATAAGTGTTATTATTGAACCAAGTACTTTTGACCAATACAAATTCTATATGTCCTAAAATGATATAAGTTTGATGAAGATAACATGTGTAAATTATTGTTATTAAAAGGCACCTCTTAAGAAAAAAATAACATTAGATTTTGCCAATAAAGATGTGTAATTGATAAATTCAGCCAAATTATTACACCACTAGCTAAGGTAATGTGTGAAAATTAATATTTGAATTATTCAATATTAATCGCTGGCTGAATTTACATATGCGAGTCATAAACTGAATCTATTCAGTCTTAGAAAACTACCCGATTAAATTACTTTATAACAGTTATAAATCGGTTAAATTAGTAATTATCTATAGAAATATTGATTATGAGTATATTTAATATTTGGAGTGTATTTAGTAAATCGGGTAGCTGGAAATTTTCTAGATGCTATTAATAATTATATAGCTACGTATATTAAAGTTATATATGCACGCATCGATATATAATATCTGTATACATTTAAACAGGCTTTAAATATAATTAATTGCTAAATGGGTTTCAAAATTTATTGGCTCATATAGGGTCCATTCATGGCTGGCCATAAGTGAGGAAGAATTATTCTAGATTAGATCTAGGTTTGAGTTTGAACTAGTAAGAGAGACGGAGTAAAATGTATGAATTATTTTCTCCCTTTTCTCTCTATAAATATTGAAGTAAACTCGTTCATTTTACCCTCTTCTTGCACTCATGCTAGCCACCTGTCTCAATCCATGTAGCAGGGCTCCCCTTCTTCATAATCCTTAAATTAAATTACTCAAAACCAATGTGGTTATATGTTGGAGGTTGCAACTACGGGTAGCGAATTCAAAGGTCTAGGCGATTGTCTAACTCAAGGCATGTCTAAAAAGATTTATCTTCATCCAAGTAATATTTTAATTTATATAAAATTATTATACGCTCATTATCACTACTTTTATATAAAGTACTACCAAGATGTAATTTAAAACTAATTTTAACATTAACAATTAACTAGAATTTTTTAATTCAAGTAATTAAATACTATAATTTAATTAAAAAATATTTAATTTATTATATATATATATATATATTTTATAACATGTAAAATATTTTTATGAATATAAAACATATTTTTAATCAAATTACATATATTTGTTAATTAATCGTAATCATTTTAAATTATAAAATATATCGATTTCATGTATGTGTGTGTGTTAAAACTAAATTTCTCTCGGCAAATTTGTTTAATAAAAAAATTATATTGAAATCCACTTTAGGGAAATTTTGGCATTCATTCTTGTGATTATAAATATTTATCCTTAGGTCCCTCCCAATGTTCTTTTATAATTTACTTCCTTATTTAAAAAAATGAAATTTACGGGAGTATTTGGGTAATTTTATTAATATTAACATGCGTTCTTAGGGTGTACGTTCATAACCGCCATAATACACGTCGGAGCGACAACTTTTAATTTTGAAACGAGCGAAGTAAATAAAGAAGAAATCAAGAATAAAGTGATGTAGAAAATAGTTTCTAAAAGGGAACGATGAAAAACAAATAAATTTAGAAAAGATGGTCATGTCTCTAATTTACACTTTAATTTAAGTATGATGCATTTTAATTTTATAATATAATAAAATATATTAATACTAAATTTAAGATTAACATATATTTATTAAAATAAATTTGCTCCCATGCATTTTGTATATTTTTAATTCGGCAAAATTAGTGTGTGTCGGTGTGTGTATAAAATACTTAGTTAACTAAAGATATTTCATATATTCGAAATAATATATTGACTAAAATTTCATCAACTCTCTCTCTACAATATTGGCATCTGACGGGCATCTTCGACGTTCTCTTTCATAACAAAGTTCCGTACATCCATTTAAGGTTTGCTATGTAAAATTTCCGTACCAAGCGAGACATTTACCGTTTCATTTGACCGTTGACGGAATAATATAATGTGTTTCGTATTTCGTACCATTGAACCTGTAATTCCGACAGGCAGAAACCGAAAGAAACAGTAGGAAAGATGGAATTTCATTTTTCCAACAAGAAACTTCTTTAAATGCAGCATATTGACCAAACATCAGCATTAACAAAATACAATGAAACAAATTAAACACGATACATACATCAAACATTAATTGCTAACCAAATATAAACATGTAACTTATTGTAGTTATTTTTTGCACTGGATTCGACACGTCTACTCTTGTGGCTGTCACCATGATTTTAAGCTTTGGTTTTCGATTGGATTGAAATTTGAGCGTCTTCAAAGAATATTAACAGTGAAATTAAATATCATCTCCTAAAAGCTAAGCTGAAAGTAAATTAGAACCCAACTATAGGCACTGACTAAACACGTAATATCAATTAACGGCTTGAAATTATTTCAACATATTCTTTACCACTTCATCATAATTCATTAGAATTTTTACATAAATCGGCCATCAATAAAACAAATAGCGTTCTTTGACATTCAAATTCATCCCTACAATTTGGATGAGTGCAGAATCTCCATAATATGTGAGAAGCAATCTTCATCCATTCTCAGCTGTAAGAGCAGCCTGCGATAATTTTACATAAATTCAACATGTAATTAGGTGAATAATGTGTTATTATAAACAAAAAATCTTAATGTTCCCGACTTTTACAATCAAATTGAATCCATATAAAATAAACCATATAATTAGCATATACTCACTCGTGATTCTTTCTGCGGTCAACGATGCAGCAATCAGCTTTCTCTATGAATTCATGATCTACTATGCCTGATCCAATTATTTCTAAATACTTTGAAAGTTTCATATAATGTTTCTCGATCTCATCCATGCTTCTCTTTCCTAGAGTGCACAAGTAGCATAGCCAAGAATCTAACCAGAAATGAAGCAAGCAAAGAATCCATCCACCGCTAACTTTTCACAACTGCATAACCACACCGCTCGCTTTACACAGCAATCGCGTGTATGCCCAGGCAGCTAGTGCTTCTTCTCCGGATTCCCGCTCAAACAATTCTCGGCACATAGCTTCTTGTCCTTTTTGGATCCATCGAAACACAGGAAAAAGAAACTGCTTTTGATGTGGGGGTTCATCCTACTTCGCAAAATTCTATCGTGAACCCTTACGCTACCTTAGACGCGGATTATGTAGGCACAGACGTGCTAACTATTCGTCTTCGAAAATAATACTCTCTAGACTCGACTCATTCATCTTCAATGTAGAATGGTGATCATGATTTCTATTTTGTGCTCAACTCTATGGAACTCGAACAGTTGTTGTTGGATGGCCTTTGGCAGAACAAGGAACATGGCATCATGATTCTTAAAGATCTACTTGCTCACTTTATGTCATGTTCTGGGCAGACAGGGAGGAGGCACAACCCGATAGCAAAACATCGTCCTCCATTGATGGATAAGATGGTCGAGCCAACTTCAGGGGAGTTAACAAATTTGATTGTCGAAGAAGAAGGATGCAAGACTCTTGTTTGATGAAATGCCAAATAAAAGTTTACATGAGTTTACTCCTGCTCCGACATTGACAAGTACACTTTGCCTCGACCTTTCAGATGCTTGTTTGACAAAACGCTGGTTGACAACTGCTGCTTTGGATGATACATTTGGTTGTAGCTTAAGGAGGGATGGAATCTCTAAAATGTTTTGATCTTTGAACAGCTATTTGCTGTTGGAAGAGATGATAGAGGAGGAAGGTTTGCGTGATTGCAACCAAATCAAATCAGTTATAGATTGAGCAATGGCTCTATATTCTGATTCTGTTGAAGATCGACTAACGGTAAACTGTTTCTTTGTACACCAGGAAATAAGATTTCTCCCCAAGAAGATGTAGTGACAAGAGGTTGTACCATGTTCGTAGTTTGTTGCCCGATCAAATTCAGGTCATGCTTGTACTTCAATAAGTGGACCCCCATAGAAAGTAATGCCATGTTTGAGTGTACATTTAAAAGCAAAGGATTCGTTTTACTGCCTGCAAATGAGTTGACCTTGGAGCATGCATGAATTGACAAACGTGTTGCACTAAAAAAGTCAAATCTGGTTGTGTCATAATTAAGTATTGTAATCCACCCACGATACTTCTATATGCAGTAGGATCTTGAAGCAGCACACCATTGTTAGTAGAAAGATGAGTATTGATGGCTAATGGGGTAAAGATTGGTTTACAATCCGACGTGTTAGCCTTTTTAAGCAAATCAATGCAATATCTTGTCTGATATAAAAGCAATGTGTTGCTATGTCGAATAGCCTGCATACGAAGGAAAAAATTTATTCGTGAAACCTGGAGGTTGACGCATATAGAGAGCTTCTTGCAAATATCCATGGAGAAAAGCATTCATCACGTCTAGCTGACACAAATCCTAGCCTTGGGACAACGTGAGAGAAAGTACAGTACAAATTGTTCGAGCTTTGACCACTAGACTAAATGTTTCATCATAGTCTAAACCAGGCTGTTGATTGTATCCTTTTGTGACTAAGCATGCTATGTATCTATCGATATTCCATCTGTAATTCTTTTTACTTTGAATACCCATCGATATCGAACATCATTATGACCATAGGAACGAGGTATGAGAGTCCAAGTGTTATTTAGTTGCAAGGCACAGGATTCTTCAAGCATTGCTTTTCTACACTCTGGAAATTTAACTGCATGAGTAAAACATGTCGGTTTTGTAAGAGTATCCATTGATGCAACAAGAGCACGTGGCATTGGATGCTTGGTGGATAAGTGAGCTACATATTCAGAATGTATTTTAGGTTTTAGAGTCTCGGTCGATGAAAGAGTTACCATTGGGTGGATCGATGAAAAGTGGGGAACAGGCAAATTGTGGGAAGCAGTGGAGTTTACATTGCTGGAGCTGTTTTAGAGGGTGAATGAACATGGTGTGCACAATTACTAATTGACGAAGACAGTGGATGAAGTTTCTTTCATGATTTTCTTCATCATGTTGCATGTCTGATGAGTCTCGTGTTAACCTTGGAAGTTGTAAAGATGTTTACCACTACCAACCATAATATTGTCCATACCTTTGTAGAGTTGCCGATTAGATAATTCACTAGAATCTGGAGACGTATGATTTGTAGCACCACTATCTGCATACCAAGTTGGGTATGTTGGCTCACCAATATTCATATTTCCAACTCCAGCCTAAAGATGATCATCAGCCATTGTAAAGTTTTGATTCTGTCATTGGTAAAGATGGCAAATTTAGCTGTATGGTCACCTCCATATAGCTGACATATTATGACATGATCATTTGACCCACTATTGAATAAATTTGAACTACCGTGCCAATTTTTATACTCGTTAAAGCGTCCACTACCTCTCCCATTGTGTTTAGATTCATTGCCTCGCCTTTCGTGGTTGTAGTAAAAGCCTCGGCTAGATCCTTTGTTACCATTCTATTTATTATTACCATCAACACCCTTGCTTGAGCCACCACTAGAGTCCTTGATGAGTGCTGTTATTCCAACTAAAACGTATTGTATTACCACGATCACAATTACTAGATTCATAGTTTGTTATTATTGCCAGCAAAATATGCTGAGATGGAGGAAGAACTCCGAGACACATGCTTCAAACCAACTTCTTGTTGAACAAAAATCTCGGTGAGTTAGCAGAGACGAATATCTGAATTATTTGCAAATAGATTGAATGAGGTGACAAAGGAATCATACTCGAGACCTAAACCCTCAATTTCATAATTAACAAATTGAGATTCGGTAGTTGTTATACCAGCCATTGCAAGCTTCGTACCCAGATCTTTTACTCGATCCAAATAAGCTGTAACAGGTTATGATGCCGGTTTGCAAAGATTATGCAGTTGTGATAGAATGTTAGATGCTAGTATACGATTTTCAGCCAAAAAAGTTTCTTTATGCTCCGTCTAAAGTTGTCGAGCTGAAGTGCAATGGACAAAATGAGCTAGCAAATTTTCGTTAATGGTAGCGTTTAACCGGGAATGGATCAGTTGATCCAGTTTTACCCAAGCTTGATAAGTTGGATTAGGGACTTCACTTGTTTTTCCCGATTCATTATTTGTCAGTGTAGTTTCTTAGGTGCAGGAAGAGATGTATCATTGATATAACATAAAGCATCATGTGTTAGGAGAATTGGGATAATTTGTGCCTTCCAAATCTGGAAATTTGTTCTGCCTGACTTTGCTGACACCAACTGAGTAATATTGAGAGAAGTGAACAAAGATTTGAGGACTCCGTTGATCTACTTAGAACCTAGAACGCTCCGATACCATGTAATAGAATGATCAGAATAGCAGCACTATATATACTTTAAGTAGTGATGTATATATAGATTAATACAAGATAATATCCCACATTATATGGAGATCTTAGATAAATAAGAACGAATGAGTAAAAGCAAATATCCATATCTTTGTTTCGAACGGGACTTTGACATTGTCTTTGGTCTTGAAGATGAAGTGATGAATAATTCAAAAATAGGCAAAAAGAATGGCCTGGTCAACGATATGGCTGAGGCTAGTAGGAAATTATTGTTAGAATTCCTAGAGGTCAAGTGAATGAAAAATAACATAAGTCCCACATCGCCAATTTATTGAGAGGTATATTAGTTTATATATGCCTTTCTCAAGTGGACGTTGGGGGCCTGAGGCTCTCAAATGTATGCTTCGTTGTGAGGAGGGAGCTCATACATCACCACCACACACGCGTGCGCGCCGTCGGCCGTCCGATCGAACCGGGCTCGGGTACAGGTCTAAAATGACCATTTTTTTTACCAGGCCATTGTTTAACGGTTTTGGGCATTGTCTGAAACTGGGCTGGGCCTGTAATTTGAAGAAAAGCGGGCAGGGTTTTTGCCTGAGGAGATGCGACTGTTCATGAACGGACGCGAACAGTAACGGGTGCGATCCGTTGGAAGCAAACAGGTGCGAGCGAGCCAATTGAAGCGGACGTCGGCGCAAGCGGGTGCGACCTGACTGAACAGGCGCGGGCGAGACAGTGCGAGCAGGTATGAAACAGTACCGTTGGACGGGCGGGTGCGACCCGTTACCGAACAGCAGCGACCAAAAGGCAACGGGTGCGACCCGTCAAGCGGACGCGACTGTTTGAAGGGTTGCGGACGAAATTATAAATAGAAGAGAATACTGATCACATTCTTAGTCTATTCCAATCTAATTTCTTCTGCTTCTTTGCTCCGCTGCTCTATATTCCATATATATCACAGAGTTGACATGCTCATTACAATCTCGTGCAGATTACGTCTGTTGTATCTTGGCAGAGTTTTGAAATAAAATTCTTAAGCAAATTGTTACGACAAGCCTCAGACGGAATTTCCTTTATATACTGGTTAGATTCACTGTAATCTTTCCCGTTTATAAGTTATACTATTTCTTACAATAGTATAACGTTGTTGTTGTAATTTATTTACAACGTAACTTATTGTTACATTTATCTAATACAGAATCCAGCGTAGTGGAATTCTAATTAATAAACTTGTGCGACGAGTTTATTGTAGCGTGCTATCTGTTTTGGTATACTAGACATATAACATCTTAAGAATTTTACTGTTTTACACTAAACCAGAGATGTTAACAGTTGACAACATGAAAATGGATAAGTCCAACTTTTCAGCGGTTATTTCTGAATGCAATTTGATTCAGAACCCTAACCAATGGTGGGTTGACACAGGAGCTACTCGTCATGTTTGCTCTGAAAAATCCATGTTTTCAACATACCAGAAATTTGATCAGAAAGAAAGACTCTACATGGGTAATTCTGCAGTTTCCATGATCGAAGGCAGTGGCACAGTTATCCTCAAGTTCACTTCTGGAAAAACTGTCAAATTGAATGATGTGCTTCACGTTCCAGACATACGCAAGAATCTCATCTCTGGTGCAGTTCTATCAAAGAAGGGATTCAAGATGGTGTTTGAGTCAGACAAGATGGTTCTGTCCAAAGATGGAATGTATATCGGAAGGGGATATTTATGTGATGGTCTATTTAAGGCAAATATAGCCGTTACCGGCAATAAATCTATGTATTCTGATTGTGCTAATAATAAAATTGAATCTTACTTGCTTGAGCACGAAATTTTACTATGACACGATAGATTAAGACACATAAACTTCCGAAAAATGAAGAAATTATCAAACTTGGGATTGATTCCAAATTTCTAAGTAGATAAGAACTACAAATGTGAGACATGTGTAGAAGCAAAAATGGTCAAACAACCATTTAAATCTGTTGACAGAAGCACCGAACCATTAGGTTTGGTACATACAGATTTATGTGATTTTAAATCACTACCTACAAGAGGTGGGAAAAAGTATTTCATTACTTTTATTGACGATTATACGCGATATTGCTATGTATATCTTTTAAATAGTAAGGATGAAGCAATAGCCGCGTTTATAAAATACAAGGCTGAGGTAGAAAATCAGTTAAATAAAAAGATCAAGATATTGAGATCTGATCGAGGTGGAGAATATGAATCCCCATTTGAACAGTTCTGTGCCGAAAATGGTATAATTCATCAAACAACAGCTCCATATTCAACACAACAAAATGGTGTAGCCGAGAGGAAGAACAGAACGTTAAAAGACATGATTACTGTCATGCTTTTAACTTCTGGTCTACCGACGAACTTGTGGGGGGAAGCCTTAAATATGTCTAATCACATATTAAACAAAGTTCCTCACAATAAAACGGGAACAATTCCATATGAGATATGGAAAGGACACAAACCAAGCTTTAAATACCTCAAAGTGTGGGGGTGCTTGGCAAAAGTTCCAGTTCCGCCTCCCAAGAGAGTCAAACTTGGACCAAAAACAGTAGATTGTTATTATCTTGGGCCAGCCCAAAATAGTAGTGCCTACAGATTTTTGGTATTCAAGTCTGATATAAATGATATTCATGTAAATACAATCATGGAATCAAGAGATGCCTCGTTCTTTGAAGATGTGTTTCCACATAAAAGAAACGATGAAAATCCTGTCCCAAAAAGGACAAGAGATAACAGAGATGAGACATGTGAAGATGAAACTCATCAGGACAACGAGGAGGTTGAATCAAGAAGAAGCGTAAGGGCAAGAACTTCCAAAACATTTGGTTCGAATTTTTTAACTTATATGTTAGAACACGAACCTCAAACGTACAAGGAAGCAATGTCATCTTCTGAATCTTCATGTTGGAAAGAAGCAATCCAAAGTGAGATTGATTCAATTCTAAGTAATAAAACTTGGGAAATTGTTGATATTCCACCAGGAATAAAACCAATTGGCTGCAAATGGATTTTCAAGAAGAAAATGAAAGCAGATGGTTCTATCGACAAGTATAAAGCCAGATTAGTAGCCAAAGGATATCGTCAAAAAGAAGGAGTAGACTTCTTTGATACCTATTCACCGGTTACACGAATAACCTTTATAAGAATGTTAATAGCAATTGCATCCATTTATAATCTAGAGATCCATCAAATGGATGTAAAAACAGCATTCTTAAATGGAAATCTCGATGAGGAGATTTACATGGAGCAACCTGAGGGATTTATTTCCAAAGGAAATGAAAACAAAGTCTGTAGATTAGTCAAATCATTATACGGACTAAAACAAGCTCCAAAGCAATGGCACGCAAAATTTGATAGTGTCATGATGAAAAATGGTTTTCGTATAAATGAATGTGATAAATGTGTTTATTACAAACAGGTTGGATAATCATATGTGATGATTTGTCTATATGTAGACGATATGCTAATCTTTGGTCCTAATACTAAAGTAATAGAGACTATAAAGAAGATGTTAATCAACAATTTCGATATGAAAGACTTAGGAGTTGCGGACGTTATTTTGGGAATCAAAATAATAAGAATACCTAATGGAATTGAACTATCTCAGTCACACTATGTAGACAAAGTGATTGAAAAATTCCAAGAGTATGGAATTAAAGGAGTGAGGACACCTTTTAATCCATCGGAAGTACTGCATAAAAACACTGATGAGAGTGTAATGCAACTGGAATACTCTCGTGTAATAGGATGCTTAATGTATCTGATGAATTGCACCAGACCAGATATAGCTTATGCAGTAAGTCGATTGAGCAGGTATACAAGCAATCCAGGGAAGGAACACTGGAAAGCACTAATGAGAGTGCTTGGATATTTAAAAAATACTACTAACTATTCCTTACATTATGGAAAATATCCTGCCGTCTTAGAAGGATATAGTGATGCAAACTGGATTGCAGATTCAGATGAATCAAAATCAATGAGTGGTTATGTCTTTACCCTAGCAGGGGCAGCGGTGTCATGGAAATCTACTAAACAAACATGCATAGCTCGATCTACTATGGAATCAGAGTTCATTGCATTAGATAAAGCAGGCGAAGAAGCAGAATTGCTTCGTCACTTTTTAGAAGATATTCCGTTTTGGCCTAAACCTGTACCGGCCATATGCATACACTGTGATAACCAAGCAGCGCTAAGCAGAGCGCAAAACTTTGTGTATAATGGAAAGTCACGACATATTCGTCGACGCCATAATACAGTTAGGCAGTTACTCTCAAATGGAACTATTTCCATAGATTATGTGAGAACAAATGATAAACTAGCGGATCCATTTACTAAAGGTTTATCAAGAGAGAAAATTGACTGCGCATCGAGGGGAATGGGTTTAAAAGCCTAAACCAACAAGAGTTACCTTATACGGAAACTTATCCTAGCGACTGGAGATCCCACGGACTAGGATCAATAGGCAAACCAGTTATGAGTAACTCAAGAAGTAATGCATTTGTCTGGACTTGGTCCTACTCCATTCCTATGGTGCAAAATATAATGCATGCCTACAGAAGTTTTAAAGGTTAAAACTATGTTTTTTAATGATGACCATATCTTGGAAATAACAAGTGGGGTATATGTAGGATACTCTTAATGGTTGCGATCACCTATGTTAGTGAGAGCTGGGTCGGCTCTATGAGAATACTAAAAGGCTTTTATTCTCTAAAACACTCGCAGAACCAAAAATTGTTCAGGACCAAAATGAACACAACCAAGAGATTGGATGAGAAGGGAATCAATGCTTCGTAAAGCTTATTGTCTGGATATACAATAAAGGCCGACTGTTCAAGATGAAATAATTCACCGATTAGCCTAGTAGATCCGATAAGTTTTAACTAGGGAAAGTTCAAAGTGAAATATCTACTTATCCACGATAAAGCATTATTCCATATGTACTCTGTGATATTTCACTTCGTGTGGGGGATATGTATATTATCATTCATGTGGGGGATTGTTAGAATTCCTAAAGGTCAAGTGAATGAAAAGTAACATAAGTCCCACAACGCCAATTTATTGAGAGGTATATTAGTTTATATATGCCTTTCTCAAGTGGAGGTTGGGGGCCTAGGGCTTCCAAATGTATGCTTCGTTGTGAGGAGGGAGATCATACATCAACACCACACACGCGCGCGCGCCGCCGCCGCCGTCCGTCCGACCGAACCGAACCGGGCCGGGCTCGGGTACGGGTACGGGTCTAAAATGACCATTCTTTTTACCAGGCCATTGTTTAACGGTTTTGGGCATTGTCTGAAACTGGGATGGGCCTGGAATTTGAAGAGAAGCGGGCGGGGTTTTTGCCTGAGGAGATGCGACTGTTCATGAACGGACGCGAACAGTAACGGGTGCGACCCGTTAGAAGCAAACATGTGCGAGCGAGCCGATTGAAGCGGACGCCGGCGCAAGCGGGTGCGACCCGACTGAACAGGCGCGGGCGAAACAGTGCGAGCAGGTACGAAACAGTACCGTTGGACGGACGGGTGCGACCCGTTAACGAACAGCAGCGACCAAAAGGCAACGGGTGCGACCCGTCAAGCGGACGCGACTGTTTGAAGGGTTGCGGACGAAATTATAAATAGAAGAGAATACTGATCACATTCTTATTCTATTCCAATCTAATTTCTTCTGCTTCTTTGCTCCGCTGCTCTATATTCCATATATATCACAGAGTTGACATACTCATTACAATCTCGTGCAGATTACGTCTGTTCGTATCTTGGAAGAGTTTTGAAATAAAATTCTTAAGCAAATTGTTACGACAAGCCTCAGACGGAATTTCCTTTATATACTGGTTAGATTCACTGTAATCTTTCCCGTTTATAAGTTATACTATTTCTTACAATAGTATAACGTTGTTGTTGTAATTTATTTACAACGTAACTTATTGTTACATTTATCTAATACAGAATCCAGCGTAGTGGAATTCTAATTAATAAACTTGTGCGACGAGTTTATTGTAGCGTGCTATCTGTTTTGGTATACTAGACATATAACAATTGTTTGATACTATAGGGTCAAATGCCATTGTTTGTCGCTTTGGCTGCAAAAGTGGGGATGTGGCTATGGGTATGAAGGACTCAACTGTAGTAGATAAGGATCGGGTGTAAGATGCAGATGGGAAAGAAATCACATATGGGGTTCATACTAGAGCATCACTTGATGTGGACAAGGGTAGGGGGAGTCTAAAGCTATAATTAATGATGGGGTTACTTATACCGCGCTGCTATTTCAAACCATTTAAATTGACAATCTCAGACTTGAATTGCTCCAAATAACAGATTGTTAATATATTCGTTTGGCATCACTTAGCATATACAGTAAATAAATCAATCACGGAATCACAGGCATAGAGTTTACAACAAGACAACGGAATTAAATAAATGGCAGTACAGAAATAACATAGTCTGAAACAGAATACATCAAAATCCCAGTACATAGAAGTTTCTAGTACAAAACAGATAACACATCTGAATATACAATTGGAAATAACAGAAATAAACTGGAAGCTGAAATAGATAAGCTAGATCTTCCAACGAACTCCAGCTCCAAAGGAGGAATCTCAAACTGTGACACTCAAGCTGACTCGAGCGTAAAGCAAAAAAAAAAAACACTTGAATCAGAATTAACATTCTTATGCAAATAAATCAAGATCAAGTGAAATGTCAGTAAATGCAATATAACTTAAAGGGATGTTGGGATTCATTCCTTTAAGGATCCGATAAACTATATACATACATAGTACAATACGCCACATATATAATGTCTATAGTAAAGTAAAAATATTAAAATAGCGTTAAGGTGTTACCTATATCCCCCTTAATACATTTTATACATTCCAATAGTTTATATAGTACCGTACGCTCCTCCGTAAACTGGAGGTTTACCCGGAGGGGACTCCATAGGTATGGTACAAAACAAACTCGTAGAAGGTGCGATAAGGCATGTGACAAGGCACGCGAGGCAATGCTAGGGTAGATATACCGTTTGCATATCCGGACTGGTGGTAACGCATAGCAGCTACCACCGCCCACCTCGAGACACACTCCCAATCGAAGGTGTGCGCACCAAAATCAAATCACAAAAGCAATAACTATATTTTCGAAGAAATATGCCCGATCGGAGGTGCGACCTCACTTGACCCGGTGTGGCTCTTGTTTTAACCATATCAAGCTGACACTCACGGGAGTCAGGGCTATGTAAATACCATACAGAAGCATTCGCCAAACCATCCTACTTCATTCTGGAATATTCACAACGTACACAGTTGTTAAAGTGGTTTTCGGTATTGACAGAGAGTATGCCAATATCTGATGCCGGTCTCTTTAACAATAAACGCTTATTTCACACGTGGTCATTTATAAAATTACTTTATAAATATTTAAATAAAATCTCAAATTTAAGTCAAAACGTATATTCAATTTTTTTTCTATTTATATTTTTAAGGTATTCATTTAATCACCTTTTATTGAAACAAGTTATAAATCATTTCCAATGGAAACCACTAAGTTCTGAATGAATCTTTATTTAAATTAAATTAATACCCAGTTTAAGTTACCAGTCAAATTCCAATGTACCTTTCCAACCTTTTTATTTATTAAAGTTATAAAAAATCTATTTAAATATAAATTAAATGAACTTTTAAAATAAATTAAACTTTTTATTTATCTACATAAAATCTTATTCTATAAAATTTAGAAACTAAAACTATAAGTAAACTTTACAAATTACCAAACTCATACCTTTATATCCCAAAATCCACATTTAAGGTTATAGAAAAAAATTTCAAAATAAATTAGACTACTTATTTCATTTCAGGATCAAACGCATATATTTACTTTTAAATATTTGAAAATTATTTTCAAAAATAGACCAACGGTGTCCGTATAAAATTTTCTATCATATGGTTAAGTGATACAGATATTTGTTATTTCAATCCGCAATGGTTTAAATTTACGAGTTTATATTATTAAACCCGCATTCCCAAAATTTCAATAATAGCTGAAAATCGCTTGGGTTTATCATTTCAATTCATAACGAATTTCTCATATTCTAAAGTCCGTTCGGACATGTATCATTTCAACATATTGTGATTTCGAAACTAAGGGAACTTTTATAGTGAGAATAATAAATAACATAACATGACATAACGATTACTGGAAAATTTAATTAACATACAGAGTCAATCTATATAAGTGATCAAATTAAAATAACAACTTATGATATTTAATAGTTAATAGTTAGCAATTCAGTTTTAACAGCACATTTACATTGCCATTTCCTATGAAGTCAATTTAACGAGCATAAGAATATTAATCGTGAGTGATTGCTCACTCTTTTGTAACTAGAGAACGATGGAGTTTGAAAAACAACTGACACGGACACAGATACGACACGATATTTCAATTAGCTACGACAAACAAAATCGGTTTAGTACGAAAGTTTGATGAAACAGATAAATATTAATATATATACATATAACATATAATTTCACATATATCTGTATGTATAGAGGGACGATACAAACAAGCCGTTATGCAATAGATTGATGGCGTAAATACCCTTATATGCATATAACTGTACAGCTAGAGTACGCAAAGCTTTGATGACTGTTAGCTAAGATTTATACATAACCTATAAAATATGATTAATCGAACATACAAGTAGAGTACAACCAGAATGTAAATTCACGCTATGCTGGATCAAGACAACATGCCCATGCTATTTTATTTTCCAGACATTTAAGGGGTGGAATATATACATACATATATATTACTTTTGTCAACAAATATAAATAAAAAGGTTTTTAGCAAAAATATGCACATATATAACTACTGCGCACACTAGAAATAAGTTTAGATTTCAAAGTAAAATTTCTGTTCAGTTGACCTATATACATAGGACATATATTACTTCGTCTGCAATATAACTCTGGTCGACCCAAAAGTGTATATATACATAGTATCTATAGATAAATATAAGCTTAGATTAAAAAGGCTGACAACTACTACTGATTCATATATAGGTAATATATATGTGTAGCAATCGTATGCACATTCCATCGAACACCCCGTATGCATGCTACACTAATATCCCTATCGAATGTATAACTGTCAATGCACGTCTGTTATAACAATCGGCTTTCGAATACGCTGGACTCAGGTCCGTGCATCACATATATGGATCAATACATACATGTACATACATACATACATATATGTATGTATGTGTACACATATATATGTACTTATATATATATATATATATATATATATATATATATATGCAAAGGGGAAACCAATGCAGCCCATATATATGCACAGAAAAGAAAATGAAATAAGGCATGGATCGATGTATTAATTCAACGCAGAGATGAGAAAAATGCTCGGCTGCCACACGAAGTCTGACGCGAGTCAGGGAAGGTTCGGCTTTGGGTTTGGAGGTTGGCAAAGGCGTGGGTCAAAGGAGGAGGAGGGCTTTGGGTTTTGGGTGATCTGGCGCGGTGGCAGAGGTCGGTTGCTTATGGGGTGTTGTTGGTTGGTTGCGAGTTGAGAGGTAGAGGCTGCTTCGGGCAAAGCATGAAGAGGCATGGTGGATTCTTCGGGTCTGGCATAGGGAAGGTGGGGTAGGCTTTGGTGTCAGGGAGGGGGAACGCATGGGGTGGCTTCGGATTTGGCATGAGGAAGCACGGTAGGAGCTTGGGTTCAGGCATGAGCACGAGTTATTTGAGAACAACTAGAAGAATGAAGGAAAAAAACGTACCTATTTCCTCTGAAATGAACCGTGAGGAAATTTGTAAAGCTTCAACGAAAATTTATCTTATTGGTTTGGACGCAATTTTTTGATCCTACCGTCATGTTTCAGAATTGCCCTTTATATATAATTCTTTAAAAAAATTATTTGATATACACGACTTTAAAAGAATTCAAAAAAACCTTTATTTTAAAAAAATAGGATCTGTCCTAAAATTGATTTAAAAACTTCAAAAAAAACCTTTATGTCAAAATAAAATAAAATAGGATCTGTCCTAAAATTTAGATAGCTATAACTTCTAGATGCATGCGGAGAGGAGCCTTGAAAACTAGGATTTGTCCTAAAACATGATCTGTCTAAAATAGTACTCATTCTAAATGCATGAGCTGACAATTGATTAGGTCCATGAACCTAGAAATATTCAAACCTTCGCACCATATATTTAGCATTCTAGAAAACCCTATCGACCCCTTTAAACATCAATCACTCTCTATCCTTTCACATTCATTCGTTCTCTCTCACCATTCTTTGCTGTTCGCTTTTACTCACCATCTGATGTTGGCCTCCGACATCATATTACTTTCAAAGTGTCAAGTTAGTCGTCATGATTAGTTTTGTAAAGCTTTGTTGTATGAATATGTGTGTGTGTGTGTATTGCCTTCAGTATCTTAATGTTTATTATTAACCCATTTGTAATTCCTAACTACCCTTGATGACCCCTAGAGACCTCCAAAGTCTAATAGGCTTTTTACATACATACGCGCATCACACATAAAATGAGTACAGAAAACTAGCATGTCAAACAACTGAAAGTAGATGAATGCAAACAGAAGCTTGCATAGCCTATATTAAACATTATGCTTAACACTGTCGATCATGATGCAATGGTCCCAAACTAAGCATCATGCTTGCCAGCTTTAGGCATTTACTTTTCCACGTTATTAAAACATTTTAGTTCATCTTGCTATTAGAGATTTTTAATACATGAATGATATTGTAAGCTGATGATGTGCAAATTATCTAAGCCAATCACGTGCGAGTTGTAAATGTTCTCAGTTAATATTAACGGAGTTTGTATATCTATAAACTACGAATGCAAAATACGTCAACATGTCTTTTTTGGACTCTAGGCTATGTGTTCTTTGATTCAAGTTAATATGTAGTTTCAGCTACCAGGTCCCGCTTTTGGAAATATATTAGTGTGTGTGTGTGTGTGTGTGTGTGTGTGTGTGTGTGTGTGTATATATATTGTTCGATGAAATTTATACTTTTTCAAAACAAAAACATTATCCATCAGTTGTTGCATGAATATATATATATATATATATATATATATATATATATATATATGTATGTATGTATGTATTTATATATATATGTGTACACACACACACACACACATATATATAGTCTTCACTACCATATATCTTGCATTTCTATAACTATTATCCGCCATCTGTTATTAATTATTTTCATGATTAATTCCTAATTGCTGGTACTAGAACACTGATCATTTTGTCATAGTATTTATCTTTATCCTTATTTCATTCAGTATAGCTAACAAACATCATTAAAAGAGTTGTAAAGAAAGGACGATATTAATTTTACCATCGATTTGACATTTTGTTCTACTTTTTAAATGTTAATATTACTTTTGCGGTGATATTCAAAATTTTCTAGTGATATTATATCTTTACTGCTATATGATGGGCACATAAAGTACACCAGTTTTTAATATTTGCTTCAAGTAATTGATAAATCTTTATGACTTAAGATTTTGTTGACATTTTAGTTGGCAGAGAATTTGAAACTATGTTGCCAAGCAATGATTTATGCTGACAATACCAAGTTAAATTGCTTGCAGAAATAAAATGGCTAAACTATTTCTGAGCTACTTAGTATTTGATTTGGTCTGAGGTTTGTTGGTTGATCAATAGATGATTGCATGTACAGTGTGTTATTGCTCAGTTCATTGATCAGTACTTCAGTTGCATGTTGCAATGAATGTCATTGGGTCGGTTAACCGGTACTTCCCAAAATGAAAAATTAAACATAGCCCGAAATGAAAAACTAAAACAAAATGAAAATTAAACATTGCATATAAGCTGTCATTGTTTAATTTGGAACGTCATCAATAAAAAATTAAACAAAATGACAATATCTTTACTTTCTTAGGCACATAAAGTACATACAGTCACTGCCTCCAACTATTTTACTTTTTTTTTTTTTTGAAATGGTACTTTATATACAACAAATTATTGGGACAGCATATCTCATGTCAATAAACGTTCGAAAGCAAGTTTCATATATATCTATATGAATTCAACTGTATTTGGTTCCAGGTATAAAAGTTTCATATATATAAATTTAGAAAGTACGAAGTTTCGTACATATTTCAGGTTGCAAAAGTACAGGGTTGCAGGCTTAAAGAAAAAAACTCACATGTCCATCAACTTATGACGGTGTCTCTTCTTTATTAACTTTATATCTGTTTTGTCATGTCTATACTTAATAGTTATTACTGTATAAAAGATATTACAAAAGTATGGTGCTAGAAACATATCTAATCTAGCTATGCAGCCATGCTATAAAAGGGAACACAAAATAAGACCTAGATGCAATGAAATATTCAACAATAGGACCTAGGTTGCCCCATCAAATTTGCATGTTATGTATGGTTTGATAAACTATTCTGCTATGTAGGTAAACACTTTTTTCACGATAGACTGTTACTATTTGTTATGTAGTTAATTTTGACCATCTTTACGACTTATTTTACAGTTTTTTGCTGATTGTCATTGTATATTTCATGATATTTTAGATTAATTTAGTTTTCTCCATATTGGAACTTGGTTTGGAACAATTTTGTTCATGACCAAAAGATGACGACAGTCAGATCATGTGCATGACTACCAACTATCAGTGATGACATTATTCATTGCTTACTAAGATTTTATATCAATTTTAGTAACTTCATATGAATTACAGGCTTCATCTGCATAAAAATTCAATGTTTGTGAAAAACAAATTGCAGCATAGTCAAATAGCAGAAACATTAGATGTGGACATCCCATGGAATTTGAAAATATATTTGCTGAGTGATTTGCACCTTTACTGTTATCTCAGTTTAATCATAGTATGCCTACAGTAATATTAATTACAAGTGAAAAGTGTAAACTTGAAGATCATTTTGATGAAATAGCATTCCCTGAACTTTAAGAAATAAAATAGGAACTAAAAGACGACGAGTTGATTGTCATCTTTCTCTTTTGCATTACTTCAGTTGGGATTTGAGGTTTGATTTAGTATTGTATATCTTACTAATATATCCAGCTAATGAATTTTGCTACTTTGTGCCAAGGTTAACCATTAATGTCATGGAAGTCATCCATAATACATAATTGAAGATAAAAACTTCGCACGATTTGTCGCTTAGTTCGTATAACTAAAGTTGAATACTTGATAACCTATAATACGACTCCACTATAAGCTGCAAAGATTTAGGACATGAAATTTCAATATTATTTATATAAAACACTACGATAAAGTGAGCAGAGAAATCAATGATATATGCGGGTTTTAGAGAAACAAAATTTATACTAGATAAATTAAGTATTTTCTTTGCTTTTTGCTTATTCAAAAATTTGGGACAACTTTGTACCTATCTTAGTTATTCAGGTTCTGCCTAAAATGATACAGCTATGTCTTCTACTTACTACCGAAAGTACCATGAAAGTATGTAACTACTGCCCTCATCACCTTTTACATACATATTGTAGACTTTAAAATTCGAATTATATTTCTCTATTATGGATTTGCATGTTGCGTGAAACTTGTTTGCGCCAAAATTGGTCACAAACACCCAATACCGCGAAAGCACCCGTTTACGTACTCAAATTAATAATAATCAACACAGTTCTCAGCAACCATCAATATAGAATTCAGATCTAAGCAACTAATCACAATAATCCACAGACAATAATCACAAACACAGGATTTATAGTGGTTCGGCGTTCGTGCCTACGTCCACTTTGAAGGTTTTCTCTTTATTGCTTCACTTGATGATCTTATTCAATTACAACGGGTTGTAGCTTTGAACTTGATAATCTTAATTGACTACAACGGATTATAGCTTTGAACTCTGAACTCAACAGCAATAGTGACGAATAGGATTGAATTCAGCAGAGTCTGGACTTGCTTTCTTTCTTCTGAATCTCCTCCTCCTTTTCTGAATGACCAGGGGCTCTATTTATAGGTGTGGAAGGTCAAAATCCCGCCTAAAATCTGGAGAGGCTACTTGGCACGTGACTGGGGGCCTACAGGCCCGCGTCCTTGGAATGCGTGCCCAGTTTGGTATCGATTCGAAGTGAACTTCGAATCGATCAAAAAATTGTCCAATTGCGATGAAACTTGGCGTGGACGTTCTTCATCATGTTGACAAACTTCTGTGAAAATTTCATGGGATTTGGATCAGTAGATTGAGAGAAATGATCGATTCAAGGTGATGCATTTCGGTACGCTGGCAACTTCGAACCGATCCTATGGGTCATTCGAACCCATATGTTTCGAATCCATATGGTTCGAACCCATAGGTTCGAATCCCTATGGTTCGAGTCCATATGGTTCGAAACCATAGGTTCGAATCGAACCTGTTGTGTGAGGGGGCGCTTCGAATCGATGGCTCTGGATCGATTCGAGGTTGTTTTTAACGTGTAGGGTTCGAAGACAGCATGGATTCGAAGCTGTGATGGACTCGAAGCTGCGATGGACTCGAAGCTTGTGATGGATTCGAAGTTGGTGATGGATTCGAAGGTGGTGATGGATTCGAAGTTGATGGATGGATTCGAAGTAGTGATGGATACGAAGTTGATGGATGGACTCGAAGTAATGATGGATACGAAGTTGACGGATGGATTCGAAGTAGTGATGGATACGAAGTTGATGGGGTCGAAGCATGAATTGGCTTGATGGATTCGAAGGGAGACGTTGGCTGATGGATTCGAACGTCGCCTCTTCCTATGGGTTCGAATATGATGGGTTCGAAACAGATGGTTTCGAACACGATGGTTTCGAACACGATGGGTTCGAATATGATGGGTTCGAACATGATGGGTTCGAACCGAGCAATGTGTACCTTCTTAACTTGAATCCATCATAACTTGAGCATATGACCTCGGATTGACTTGAAATTTGAAATGCTGACTTCTATGGTCTTTCTTATCATGCCTTATTAATTGTGGCCCGATCCGGGCTCGGACAGAATTCATCGATATCCATAGTGAGGTGAAATACGACCAATCTCTGAGGCGAACTATTTTCTGTTTTTGACTAATCTTTTGGTATCACGGCTTTTGCCCAAAAAGCGGGATAACAAAACTATTAGAAAAGAGTTATTTTATATTTATCTTTAATGAAGTACGACGTTAAGTGAAAGGGTTTGTTTTCGCAAATGAATGTATTTTTTAGGCTCTTTACATATATAGGATAATATTGAGCTAAAATATCAAACGTCATTTGGAGAATATTAAAGATCCAATTAAGCACTAAAGAGCATATATAATAGTTCAATGAATTAAAATAATTTTGCAAGCATCGTAGACTACATTATGTATAATTAAAGGACCATTATTGTTTCAAAAAACTCCCATCAATACTTGCTAAAATCAAACTGCTTATATGCAAAATAATTTGTTTTTCAATGTACATACATACGTATTTATATATACAGAAGTATAGTTATGTACAAGTATACATGATTTGTTTAGTAGAATACCATCAACGCATTCAGCAATTAAATTACATGTTTGTTCCAATAGTCCAAGTAGATTATTTGTTGGACCAAAAAAGTGTACAGGATATAATAGTGTAATACTAAAAGTAATTAGACTCCTTTAGATATGACAGTAAAGGGCATACATGAGATGGTTGGACGGATAAATATGTGCTTTAATATTGTTGATTAATTTAAAAAATAAATAAAAAGTCTTATCGATCAAGGAAAATTTATCATATGAGTTTTATTTGACTATATATATTATGTTAGTTCAACACAATTATGCATGTACTAAATGTGCCATGTCTGTCATATGAGGTTTATTTGACGATATATATTATGTTAATTCAACACAATTTATCAGGACAAGCACCATTGTCCAAGTGGTTAATTGATTCGGCTTTGTGATAAACAAAGGTCAAGTCAAAAGATGGATGCTACACATTGTGATAAACAAAAAAAACACAATTGTGATAAACACAATTTATCAGTCAAAAGATGGATGCTACACATTGTGATAAACAAAGGTCAAGTCAAAACGATAATACATCTTCAAAAGCATCTTCAACGAAAGATAGTGCACGTGTCGAACAACCAACAAATGCTGATAAAAAGCATCTTTCAACAGATGATTTTTGGAATCATAAATTTATTTCTGAAGTGATAAGTGATATATCGATCAAGAAATTCGAAAAAATAATATAATTAAATTTTAATGCCTTATCGGTTTTCTTTTCATGTTTTTGCAGGTAAAATTTATGGAGGAAAATGGATGGTGATAATTATGCAATAAATATGAATCAAAAGTCACTATGTAGGATAAAAAATATAACATTTGTTAGTAGTACTTTTTAGATGTTGCAGCCCTTATTATTAATAAGGAAATCACTTTATACTCTCTACTTTTATGTTTTGAAATAAAATTTTGATTTATACTAATGTTTGAAAATAGTATAATTACCTTATCTTTTATGCGGTGTTCGAATTCAGTTTCATTTTAACAATTTTACTGTTGTAGTTAAATGTTATGTGAATGAAAGTATTTGAGATTAAAAAAATAATAACCTAACCATATTTGCTTTCCAGCCGGCTGTATATCAAAGATGCTTAGCCAATGAAGACAGAATAGAAGAACAAATATTTTAAGTGATGAACAAAGAGAAATGCGCCGTATGAGAGATAAAGAACAAAGGAGAGCTATGAGTCAGGAACAAAGGGAAAATTATCTAGCTCGGCATCGTGAAATGTATCGACAAAGAAGAGAAAGATCCCAAAATGCAAATTTAGGAAATATAAATCCTACAAGCAATGAATCTCATATTTACCAACAAGACATAAATCCAAGAATACAAATTGAACAAATAGAAACAACATCTATTGAGGAAAGAGAACATATAGTACATGACATATCACAATCTACCCAAGAGTAGAGACAATCATCACAAAATAATAATCAACTACAAAGACGTCAAGTGCGAAGAAATGTTAGAACTCACAATGTTGCAAAATATTTCAAAGATCATACTGGATTTCGAAAGCATTTATTGAAATAGCCAACATTTTATCAGCATTGTTTGGGAAAATTATTTCAATACGAGATTGCATCATTGTGTTATTCAAATGGGAGAACCATACTCTCCCCCGTGCATTCACCAAATGAGCTCTTGGAGCTCTACGACGATACAGGTGCTGATGGTTTACGTTTCAAAAGAAATATTCTATCATATAATCATGTATTTTCCTTCACTTCAATGTGAGTGCATGTCGATGAAAATCTGACAAATGGAAGAGTTGGAATTTACACTTTTCGTGCTCAAGGATGTAACACAATATTGGAAGTCTACTTCCTAAAGAAGGAGATAGATCCAGATTTCTACAACTATATATATGATACTAATTATGAAATTGAAAATCGAATGATTGAAAATGAAGACCTGGATAGAGGAATACTGGAAAGAATACAACGTATATTGGATAAGAATAATGATTTTGCTCAATACTTTCATCGAGTGTCACAACTTCCCGACATCCATAATTATAAATTTATAATTAAAGAAAAACCATTGCACCAACAATATATGTTGCCTACATCTTCACAAGTTTCTGTAATGATAGTTGTTCAGGATGAGACAAGTCTTATAAATGGTAGGGATATTGTTCTACATATGACGATGGGTCAGCTTATGAGAATTCCAGAAACACATGGCTGTTATGACTCTCTACAGTATCCTCTCCTACTACCTTAAGGAAGTTATGGTTGGGACCTTAATGGCCATAATATAAATGAAACTCCTCTTACATGTCGTGACTACTATGCTTATATTTGCAGGTACTATGTAATTTTACATTCAAAAAATAATAAATTTACAGCTAGCATCATCATATTATAAAAATCAATTAATTATTAGGCATAAATTTAAACATAGTTGATGGTATAGTGGATTTCATTCTTTTGATTCACACGAGCACTCAAACATAAATATAATAGGTATCAAGATCTAGCAGTTTTAATCAACTTAACTACTTATTATATAGATATAATATACCATTTGCTATTTCTAATCAACTTAAACTTTCGATTCGAAGTGAAGATACTTCTCTCTTCTTACATGGAAGAC